>JAFBMS010000070.1:0-1490000 GCA_019788955.1 Albula glossodonta
TGAGTCAAGAAAGCCAAAATACTTAACGTGAGTGAAGGAAAAGGTTTTCGCTTTCAGTACACTCCAACACCTGCAAAAGTGTGTACGGATGCAAGATCCAAGTTTCCAAGCTTGTTGGGACAAAGAAAACTTAGTTTTGTCTTTGGCTCAGAAACACTGTCATGTAGTAATGATTTTTAATTTTTGTACTTGCAGCACTTCAGTTTTCCTTCTTGGTCTGTGGCAGTTTAGGGTTCCTGTTTCCCTTCATTGTGAGAGCAGTACAGCTCTCTGCAATGAAAAGAACTCTCACAGTGACTGAATGTTCACTCTAACATTACAGGCTGGATCGCACCTCGCAAAGACTTTGCCAACTACATCCGTGTGTAAAGCATTCAACAAACGTCAACATTTTCAGTTTCTGCTTCTTCGTGCACTTCCCAGCCTGTGCGATGACAAACATTACACCGATGAAAGGAAATGTTGTTCAAAACGCGATATGGCACTTGCGAGTTTCTAAGGTGCTCACAAAACACGGTCGTTCGCTCCTGTGCTGTACATGAGTTAAGAAAGCCAAAAAACTTAAAGGGAGTGAAGGAAAAGGTTTTCACTGTCAGTACAGTCCAACAACTGCTAAAGTGTGTACGGATGCAAGATCCAAGTTTCCAAGCTTGTTGGGACTAAGAAAACTTAGTTTTGTCTTTGGCTCAGAAACACTGTCATGTAGTAATGATTTTTAATTTTTGGACTTGCAGCACTTCAGTTTTCCTTCTTGGTCTGTGGCAGTGTAGGGTTCCTGTTTCCCTTCATTGTGAGAGCAGTACAGCTCTCTGCAATGAAAAGAACTCTCACAGTGACTGAATGTTCACTCTAACATTACAGGCTGGAACGCACCTCGCAAAGACTTTGCCAACTACATGCGTGTGTAAAGCATTCAACAAACGTCAACATTTTCAGTTTCTGCTTCTTCGTGCACTTCCCAGCCTGTGCGATGACAAACATTACACCGATGAAAGGAAATGTTGTTCAAAACGCGATATGGCACTTGCGAGTTTCTAAGGTGCTCACAAAACACGTTCGTTCGCTCCTGTGCTGTACATGAGTTAAGAAAGCCAAAAAACTTAAAGTGAGTGAAGGAAAAGGTTTTCGCTGTCAGTACACTCCAACAACTGCAAAAGTGTGTTCGGATGCAAGATCCAAGTTTTCAAGCTTGTTGGGACTAAGAAAACTTAGTTTTGTCTTTGGCTCAGAAACACTGTCATGTAGTAATGATTTTTAATTTTTGGACTTGCAGCACTTCAGTTTTCCTTCTTGGTCTGTGGCAGTGTAGGGTTCCTGTTTCCCTTCATTGTGAGAGCAGTACAGCTCTCTGCAATGAAAAGAACTCTCACAGTGACTGAATGTTCACTCTAACATTACAGGCTGGATCGCACCTCGCAAAGACTTTGCCAACTACATGCGTGTGTAAAGCATTCAACAAACGTCAACATTTTCAGTTTCTGCTTCTTCGTGCACTTCCCAGCCTGTGCTATGACAAACATTACACCGATGAAAGGAAATGTTGTTCAAAACGCGATATGGCACTTGCGAGTTTCTAAGGTGCTCACAAAACACGTTCGTTCGCTCCTGTGCTGTACATGAGTTAAGAAAGCCAAAAAACTTAAAGTGAGTGAAGGAAAAGGTTTTCACTGTCAGTAAACTCCAACAACTGCAAAACTGTGTACGGATGCAAGATCCAAGTTTCCAAGCTTGTTGGGACTAAGAAAACTTAGTTTTGTCTTTGGCTCAGAAACACTGTCATGTAGTAATGATTTTTAATTTTTGGACTTGCAGCACTTCAGTTTTCCTTCTTGGTCTGTGGCAGTGTAGGGTTCCTGTTTCCCTTCATTGTGAGAGCAGTACAGCTCTCTGCAATGAAAAGAACTCTCACAGTGACTGAATGTTCACTCTAACATTACAGGCTGGATCGCACCTCGCAAAGACTTTGCCAACTACATGCGTGTGTAAAGCATTCAACAAACGTCAACATTTTCAGTTTCTGCTTCTTCGTGCACTTCCCAGCCTGTGCGATGACAAACATTACACCGATGAAAGGAAATGTTGTTCAAAACGCGATATGGCACTTGCGAGTTTCTAAGGTGCTCACAAAACACGTTCGTTCGCTCCTGTGCTGTACATGAGTTAAGAAAGCCAAAAAACTTAAAGTGAGTGAAGGAAAAGGTTTTCACTGTCAGTACACTCCAACAACTGCAAAAGTGTGTACGGATGCAAGATCCAAGTTTCCAAGCTTGTTGGGACTAAGAAAACTTAGTTTTGTCTTTGGCTCAGAAACACTGTCATGTAGTAATGATTTTTAATTTTTGGACTTGCAGCACTTCAGTTTTCCTTCTTGGTCTGTGGCAGTGTAGGGTTCCTGTTTCCCTTCATTGTGAGAGCAGTACAGCTCTCTGCAATGAAAAGAACTCTCACAGTGACTGAATGTTCACTCTAACATTACAGGCTGGATCGCACCTCGCAAAGACTTTGCCAACTACATGCGTGTGTAAAGCATTCAACAAACGTCAACATTTTCAGTTTCTGCTTCTTCGTGCACTTCCCAGCCTGTGCGATGACAAACATTACACCGATGAAAGGAAATGTTGTTCAAAACGCGATATGGCACTTGCGAGTTTCTAAGGTGCTCACAAAACACGTTCGTTCGCTCCTGTGCTGTACATGAGTTAAGAAAGCCAAAAAACTTAAAGTGAGTGAAGGAAAAGGTTTTCACTGTCAGTACACTCCAACAACTGCAAAAGTGTGTACGGATGCAAGATCCAAGTTTCCAAGCTTGTTGGGACTAAGAAAACTTAGTTTTGTCTTTGGCTCAGAAACACTGTCATGTAGTAATGATTTTTAATTTTTGGACTTGCAGCACTTCAGTTTTCCTTCTTGGTCTGTGGCAGTGTAGGGTTCCTGTTTCCCTTCATTGTGAGAGCAGTACAGCTCTCTGCAATGAAAAGAACTCTCACAGTGACTGAATGTTCACTCTAACATTACAGGCTGGATCGCACCTCGCAAAGACTTTGCCAACTACATGCGTGTGTAAAGCATTCAACAAACGTCAACATTTTCAGTTTCTGCTTCTTCGTGCACTTCCCAGCCTGTGCGATGACAAACATTACACCGATGAAAGGAAATGTTGTTCAAAACGCGATATGGCACTTGCGAGTTTCTAAGGTGCTCACAAAACACGTTCGTTCGCTCCTGTGCTGTACATGAGTTAAGAAAGCCAAAAAACTTAAAGTGAGTGAAGGAAAAGGTTTTCACTGTCAGTACACTCCAACAACTGCAAAAGTGTGTACGGATGCAAGATCCAAGTTTCCAAGCTTGTTGGGACTAAGAAAACTTAGTTTTGTCTTTGGCTCAGAAACACTGTCATGTAGTAATGATTTTTAATTTTTGGACTTGCAGCACTTCAGTTTTCCTTCTTGGTCTGTGGCAGTGTAGGGTTCCTGTTTCCCTTCATTGTGAGAGCAGTACAGCTCTCTGCAATGAAAAGAACTCTCACAGTGACTGAATGTTCACTCTAACATTACAGGCTGGATCGCACCTCGCAAAGACTTTGCCAACTACATGCGTGTGTAAAGCATTCAACAAACGTCAACATTTTCAGTTTCTGCTTCTTCGTGCACTTCCCAGCCTGTGCGATGACAAACATTACACCGATGAAAGGAAATGTTGTTCAAAACGCGATATGGCACTTGCGAGTTTCTAAGGTGCTCACAAAACACGTTCGTTCGCTCCTGTGCTGTACATGAGTTAAGAAAGCCAAAAAACTTAAAGTGAGTGAAGGAAAAGGTTTTCACTGTCAGTACACTCCAACAACTGCAAAAGTGTGTACGGATGCAAGATCCAAGTTTCCAAGCTTGTTGGGACTAAGAAAACTTAGTTTTGTCTTTGGCTCAGAAACACTGTCATGTAGTAATGATTTTTAATTTTTGGACTTGCAGCACTTCAGTTTTCCTTCTTGGTCTGTGGCAGTGTAGGGTTCCTGTTTCCCTTCATTGTGAGAGCAGTACAGCTCTCTGCAATGAAAAGAACTCTCACAGTGACTGAATGTTCACTCTAACATTACAGGCTGGATCGCACCTCGCAAAGACTTTGCCAACTACATGCGTGTGTAAAGCATTCAACAAACGTCAACATTTTCAGTTTCTGCTTCTTCGTGCACTTCCCAGCCTGTGCGATGACAAACATTACACCGATGAAAGGAAATGTTGTTCAAAACGCGATATGGCACTTGCGAGTTTCTAAGGTGCTCACAAAACACGTTCGTTCGCTCCTGTGCTGTACATGAGTTAAGAAAGCCAAAAAACTTAAAGTGAGTGAAGGAAAAGGTTTTCACTGTCAGTACACTCCAACAACTGCAAAAGTGTGTACGGATGCAAGATCCAAGTTTCCAAGCTTGTTGGGACTAAGAAAACTTAGTTTTGTCTTTGGCTCAGAAACACTGTCATGTAGTAATGATTTTTAATTTTTGGACTTGCAGCACTTCAGTTTTCCTTCTTGGTCTGTGGCAGTGTAGGGTTCCTGTTTCCCTTCATTGTGAGAGCAGTACAGCTCTCTGCAATGAAAAGAACTCTCACAGTGACTGAATGTTCACTCTAACATTACAGGCTGGATCGCACCTCGCAAAGACTTTGCCAACTACATGCGTGTGTAAAGCATTCAACAAACGTCAACATTTTCAGTTTCTGCTTCTTCGTGCACTTCCCAGCCTGTGCGATGACAAACATTACACCGATGAAAGGAAATGTTGTTCAAAACGCGATATGGCACTTGCGAGTTTCTAAGGTGCTCACAAAACACGTTCGTTCGCTCCTGTGCTGTACATGAGTTAAGAAAGCCAAAAAACTTAAAGTGAGTGAAGGAAAAGGTTTTCACTGTCAGTACACTCCAACAACTGCAAAAGTGTGTACGGATGCAAGATCCAAGTTTCCAAGCTTGTTGGGACTAAGAAAACTTAGTTTTGTCTTTGGCTCAGAAACACTGTCATGTAGTAATGATTTTTAATTTTTGGACTTGCAGCACTTCAGTTTTCCTTCTTGGTCTGTGGCAGTGTAGGGTTCCTGTTTCCCTTCATTGTGAGAGCAGTACAGCTCTCTGCAATGAAAAGAACTCTCACAGTGACTGAATGTTCACTCTAACATTACAGGCTGGATCGCACCTCGCAAAGACTTTGCCAACTACATGCGTGTGTAAAGCATTCAACAAACGTCAACATTTTCAGTTTCTGCTTCTTCGTGCACTTCCCAGCCTGTGCGATGACAAACATTACACCGATGAAAGGAAATGTTGTTCAAAACGCGATATGGCACTTGCGAGTTTCTAAGGTGCTCACAAAACACGTTCGTTCGCTCCTGTGCTGTACATGAGTTAAGAAAGCCAAAAAACTTAAAGTGAGTGAAGGAAAAGGTTTTCACTGTCAGTACACTCCAACAACTGCAAAAGTGTGTACGGATGCAAGATCCAAGTTTCCAAGCTTGTTGGGACTAAGAAAACTTAGTTTTGTCTTTGGCTCAGAAACACTGTCATGTAGTAATGATTTTTAATTTTTGGACTTGCAGCACTTCAGTTTTCCTTCTTGGTCTGTGGCAGTGTAGGGTTCCTGTTTCCCTTCATTGTGAGAGCAGTACAGCTCTCTGCAATGAAAAGAACTCTCACAGTGACTGAATGTTCACTCTAACATTACAGGCTGGATCGCACCTCGCAAAGACTTTGCCAACTACATGCGTGTGTAAAGCATTCAACAAACGTCAACATTTTCAGTTTCTGCTTCTTCGTGCACTTCCCAGCCTGTGCGATGACAAACATTACACCGATGAAAGGAAATGTTGTTCAAAACGCGATATGGCACTTGCGAGTTTCTAAGGTGCTCACAAAACACGTTCGTTCGCTCCTGTGCTGTACATGAGTTAAGAAAGCCAAAAAACTTAAAGTGAGTGAAGGAAAAGGTTTTCACTGTCAGTACACTCCAACAACTGCAAAAGTGTGTACGGATGCAAGATCCAAGTTTCCAAGCTTGTTGGGACTAAGAAAACTTAGTTTTGTCTTTGGCTCAGAAACACTGTCATGTAGTAATGATTTTTAATTTTTGGACTTGCAGCACTTCAGTTTTCCTTCTTGGTCTGTGGCAGTGTAGGGTTCCTGTTTCCCTTCATTGTGAGAGCAGTACAGCTCTCTGCAATGAAAAGAACTCTCACAGTGACTGAATGTTCACTCTAACATTACAGGCTGGATCGCACCTCGCAAAGACTTTGCCAACTACATGCGTGTGTAAAGCATTCAACAAACGTCAACATTTTCAGTTTCTGCT
Organism: Albula glossodonta; assembly: GCA_019788955.1. Lineage (NCBI taxonomy): Eukaryota > Metazoa > Chordata > Actinopteri > Albuliformes > Albulidae > Albula > Albula glossodonta. The sequence goes on from JAFBMS010000070.1 coordinate 6,335, forward strand.
TCTTCGTGCACTTCCCAGCCTGTGCGATGACAAACATTACACCGATGAAAGGAAATGTTGTTCAAAACGCGATATGGCACTTGCGAGTTTCTAAGGTGCTCACAAAACACGTTCGTTCGCTCCTGTGCTGTACATGAGTTAAGAAAGCCAAAAAACTTAAAGTGAGTGAAGGAAAAGGTTTTCACTGTCAGTACACTCCAACAACTGCAAAAGTGTGTACGGATGCAAGATCCAAGTTTCCAAGCTTGTTGGGACTAAGAAAACTTAGTTTTGTCTTTGGCTCAGAAACACTGTCATGTAGTAATGATTTTTAATTTTTGGACTTGCAGCACTTCAGTTTTCCTTCTTGGTCTGTGGCAGTGTAGGGTTCCTGTTTCCCTTCATTGTGAGAGCAGTACAGCTCTCTGCAATGAAAAGAACTCTCACAGTGACTGAATGTTCACTCTAACATTACAGGCTGGATCGCACCTCGCAAAGACTTTGCCAACTACATGCGTGTGTAAAGCATTCAACAAACGTCAACATTTTCAGTTTCTGCTTCTTCGTGCACTTCCCAGCCTGTGCGATGACAAACATTACACCGATGAAAGGAAATGTTGTTCAAAACGCGATATGGCACTTGCGAGTTTCTAAGGTGCTCACAAAACACGTTCGTTCGCTCCTGTGCTGTACATGAGTTAAGAAAGCCAAAAAACTTAAAGTGAGTGAAGGAAAAGGTTTTCACTGTCAGTACACTCCAACAACTGCAAAAGTGTGTACGGATGCAAGATCCAAGTTTCCAAGCTTGTTGGGACTAAGAAAACTTAGTTTTGTCTTTGGCTCAGAAACACTGTCATGTAGTAATGATTTTTAATTTTTGGACTTGCAGCACTTCAGTTTTCCTTCTTGGTCTGTGGCAGTGTAGGGTTCCTGTTTCCCTTCATTGTGAGAGCAGTACAGCTCTCTGCAATGAAAAGAACTCTCACAGTGACTGAATGTTCACTCTAACATTACAGGCTGGATCGCACCTCGCAAAGACTTTGCCAACTACATGCGTGTGTAAAGCATTCAACAAACGTCAACATTTTCAGTTTCTGCTTCTTCGTGCACTTCCCAGCCTGTGCGATGACAAACATTACACCGATGAAAGGAAATGTTGTTCAAAACGCGATATGGCACTTGCGAGTTTCTAAGGTGCTCACAAAACACGTTCGTTCGCTCCTGTGCTGTACATGAGTTAAGAAAGCCAAAAAACTTAAAGTGAGTGAAGGAAAAGGTTTTCACTGTCAGTACACTCCAACAACTGCAAAAGTGTGTACGGATGCAAGATCCAAGTTTCCAAGCTTGTTGGGACTAAGAAAACTTAGTTTTGTCTTTGGCTCAGAAACACTGTCATGTAGTAATGATTTTTAATTTTTGGACTTGCAGCACTTCAGTTTTCCTTCTTGGTCTGTGGCAGTGTAGGGTTCCTGTTTCCCTTCATTGTGAGAGCAGTACAGCTCTCTGCAATGAAAAGAACTCTCACAGTGACTGAATGTTCACTCTAACATTACAGGCTGGATCGCACCTCGCAAAGACTTTGCCAACTACATGCGTGTGTAAAGCATTCAACAAACGTCAACATTTTCAGTTTCTGCTTCTTCGTGCACTTCCCAGCCTGTGCGATGACAAACATTACACCGATGAAAGGAAATGTTGTTCAAAACGCGATATGGCACTTGCGAGTTTCTAAGGTGCTCACAAAACACGTTCGTTCGCTCCTGTGCTGTACATGAGTTAAGAAAGCCAAAAAACTTAAAGTGAGTGAAGGAAAAGGTTTTCACTGTCAGTACACTCCAACAACTGCAAAAGTGTGTACGGATGCAAGATCCAAGTTTCCAAGCTTGTTGGGACTAAGAAAACTTAGTTTTGTCTTTGGCTCAGAAACACTGTCATGTAGTAATGATTTTTAATTTTTGGACTTGCAGCACTTCAGTTTTCCTTCTTGGTCTGTGGCAGTGTAGGGTTCCTGTTTCCCTTCATTGTGAGAGCAGTACAGCTCTCTGCAATGAAAAGAACTCTCACAGTGACTGAATGTTCACTCTAACATTACAGGCTGGATCGCACCTCGCAAAGACTTTGCCAACTACATGCGTGTGTAAAGCATTCAACAAACGTCAACATTTTCAGTTTCTGCTTCTTCGTGCACTTCCCAGCCTGTGCGATGACAAACATTACACCGATGAAAGGAAATGTTGTTCAAAACGCGATATGGCACTTGCGAGTTTCTAAGGTGCTCACAAAACACGTTCGTTCGCTCCTGTGCTGTACATGAGTTAAGAAAGCCAAAAAACTTAAAGTGAGTGAAGGAAAAGGTTTTCACTGTCAGTACACTCCAACAACTGCAAAAGTGTGTACGGATGCAAGATCCAAGTTTCCAAGCTTGTTGGGACTAAGAAAACTTAGTTTTGTCTTTGGCTCAGAAACACTGTCATGTAGTAATGATTTTTAATTTTTGGACTTGCAGCACTTCAGTTTTCCTTCTTGGTCTGTGGCAGTGTAGGGTTCCTGTTTCCCTTCATTGTGAGAGCAGTACAGCTCTCTGCAATGAAAAGAACTCTCACAGTGACTGAATGTTCACTCTAACATTACAGGCTGGATCGCACCTCGCAAAGACTTTGCCAACTACATGCGTGTGTAAAGCATTCAACAAACGTCAACATTTTCAGTTTCTGCTTCTTCGTGCACTTCCCAGCCTGTGCGATGACAAACATTACACCGATGAAAGGAAATGTTGTTCAAAACGCGATATGGCACTTGCGAGTTTCTAAGGTGCTCACAAAACACGTTCGTTCGCTCCTGTGCTGTACATGAGTTAAGAAAGCCAAAAAACTTAAAGTGAGTGAAGGAAAAGGTTTTCACTGTCAGTACACTCCAACAACTGCAAAAGTGTGTACGGATGCAAGATCCAAGTTTCCAAGCTTGTTGGGACTAAGAAAACTTAGTTTTGTCTTTGGCTCAGAAACACTGTCATGTAGTAATGATTTTTAATTTTTGGACTTGCAGCACTTCAGTTTTCCTTCTTGGTCTGTGGCAGTGTAGGGTTCCTGTTTCCCTTCATTGTGAGAGCAGTACAGCTCTCTGCAATGAAAAGAACTCTCACAGTGACTGAATGTTCACTCTAACATTACAGGCTGGATCGCACCTCGCAAAGACTTTGCCAACTACATGCGTGTGTAAAGCATTCAACAAACGTCAACATTTTCAGTTTCTGCTTCTTCGTGCACTTCCCAGCCTGTGCGATGACAAACATTACACCGATGAAAGGAAATGTTGTTCAAAACGCGATATGGCACTTGCGAGTTTCTAAGGTGCTCACAAAACACGTTCGTTCGCTCCTGTGCTGTACATGAGTTAAGAAAGCCAAAAAACTTAAAGTGAGTGAAGGAAAAGGTTTTCACTGTCAGTACACTCCAACAACTGCAAAAGTGTGTACGGATGCAAGATCCAAGTTTCCAAGCTTGTTGGGACTAAGAAAACTTAGTTTTGTCTTTGGCTCAGAAACACTGTCATGTAGTAATGATTTTTAATTTTTGGACTTGCAGCACTTCAGTTTTCCTTCTTGGTCTGTGGCAGTGTAGGGTTCCTGTTTCCCTTCATTGTGAGAGCAGTACAGCTCTCTGCAATGAAAAGAACTCTCACAGTGACTGAATGTTCACTCTAACATTACAGGCTGGATCGCACCTCGCAAAGACTTTGCCAACTACATGCGTGTGTAAAGCATTCAACAAACGTCAACATTTTCAGTTTCTGCTTCTTCGTGCACTTCCCAGCCTGTGCGATGACAAACATTACACCGATGAAAGGAAATGTTGTTCAAAACGCGATATGGCACTTGCGAGTTTCTAAGGTGCTCACAAAACACGTTCGTTCGCTCCTGTGCTGTACATGAGTTAAGAAAGCCAAAAAACTTAAAGTGAGTGAAGGAAAAGGTTTTCACTGTCAGTACACTCCAACAACTGCAAAAGTGTGTACGGATGCAAGATCCAAGTTTCCAAGCTTGTTGGGACTAAGAAAACTTAGTTTTGTCTTTGGCTCAGAAACACTGTCATGTAGTAATGATTTTTAATTTTTGGACTTGCAGCACTTCAGTTTTCCTTCTTGGTCTGTGGCAGTGTAGGGTTCCTGTTTCCCTTCATTGTGAGAGCAGTACAGCTCTCTGCAATGAAAAGAACTCTCACAGTGACTGAATGTTCACTCTAACATTACAGGCTGGATCGCACCTCGCAAAGACTTTGCCAACTACATGCGTGTGTAAAGCATTCAACAAACGTCAACATTTTCAGTTTCTGCTTCTTCGTGCACTTCCCAGCCTGTGCGATGACAAACATTACACCGATGAAAGGAAATGTTGTTCAAAACGCGATATGGCACTTGCGAGTTTCTAAGGTGCTCACAAAACACGTTCGTTCGCTCCTGTGCTGTACATGAGTTAAGAAAGCCAAAAAACTTAAAGTGAGTGAAGGAAAAGGTTTTCACTGTCAGTACACTCCAACAACTGCAAAAGTGTGTACGGATGCAAGATCCAAGTTTCCAAGCTTGTTGGGACTAAGAAAACTTAGTTTTGTCTTTGGCTCAGAAACACTGTCATGTAGTAATGATTTTTAATTTTTGGACTTGCAGCACTTCAGTTTTCCTTCTTGGTCTGTGGCAGTGTAGGGTTCCTGTTTCCCTTCATTGTGAGAGCAGTACAGCTCTCTGCAATGAAAAGAACTCTCACAGTGACTGAATGTTCACTCTAACATTACAGGCTGGATCGCACCTCGCAAAGACTTTGCCAACTACATGCGTGTGTAAAGCATTCAACAAACGTCAACATTTTCAGTTTCTGCTTCTTCGTGCACTTCCCAGCCTGTGCGATGACAAACATTACACCGATGAAAGGAAATGTTGTTCAAAACGCGATATGGCACTTGCGAGTTTCTAAGGTGCTCACAAAACACGTTCGTTCGCTCCTGTGCTGTACATGAGTTAAGAAAGCCAAAAAACTTAAAGTGAGTGAAGGAAAAGGTTTTCACTGTCAGTACACTCCAACAACTGCAAAAGTGTGTACGGATGCAAGATCCAAGTTTCCAAGCTTGTTGGGACTAAGAAAACTTAGTTTTGTCTTTGGCTCAGAAACACTGTCATGTAGTAATGATTTTTAATTTTTGGACTTGCAGCACTTCAGTTTTCCTTCTTGGTCTGTGGCAGTGTAGGGTTCCTGTTTCCCTTCATTGTGAGAGCAGTACAGCTCTCTGCAATGAAAAGAACTCTCACAGTGACTGAATGTTCACTCTAACATTACAGGCTGGATCGCACCTCGCAAAGACTTTGCCAACTACATGCGTGTGTAAAGCATTCAACAAACGTCAACATTTTCAGTTTCTGCTTCTTCGTGCACTTCCCAGCCTGTGCGATGACAAACATTACACCGATGAAAGGAAATGTTGTTCAAAACGCGATATGGCACTTGCGAGTTTCTAAGGTGCTCACAAAACACGTTCGTTCGCTCCTGTGCTGTACATGAGTTAAGAAAGCCAAAAAACTTAAAGTGAGTGAAGGAAAAGGTTTTCACTGTCAGTACACTCCAACAACTGCAAAAGTGTGTACGGATGCAAGATCCAAGTTTCCAAGCTTGTTGGGACTAAGAAAACTTAGTTTTGTCTTTGGCTCAGAAACACTGTCATGTAGTAATGATTTTTAATTTTTGGACTTGCAGCACTTCAGTTTTCCTTCTTGGTCTGTGGCAGTGTAGGGTTCCTGTTTCCCTTCATTGTGAGAGCAGTACAGCTCTCTGCAATGAAAAGAACTCTCACAGTGACTGAATGTTCACTCTAACATTACAGGCTGGATCGCACCTCGCAAAGACTTTGCCAACTACATGCGTGTGTAAAGCATTCAACAAACGTCAACATTTTCAGTTTCTGCTTCTTCGTGCACTTCCCAGCCTGTGCGATGACAAACATTACACCGATGAAAGGAAATGTTGTTCAAAACGCGATATGGCACTTGCGAGTTTCTAAGGTGCTCACAAAACACGTTCGTTCGCTCCTGTGCTGTACATGAGTTAAGAAAGCCAAAAAACTTAAAGTGAGTGAAGGAAAAGGTTTTCACTGTCAGTACACTCCAACAACTGCAAAAGTGTGTACGGATGCAAGATCCAAGTTTCCAAGCTTGTTGGGACTAAGAAAACTTAGTTTTGTCTTTGGCTCAGAAACACTGTCATGTAGTAATGATTTTTAATTTTTGGACTTGCAGCACTTCAGTTTTCCTTCTTGGTCTGTGGCAGTGTAGGGTTCCTGTTTCCCTTCATTGTGAGAGCAGTACAGCTCTCTGCAATGAAAAGAACTCTCACAGTGACTGAATGTTCACTCTAACATTACAGGCTGGATCGCACCTCGCAAAGACTTTGCCAACTACATGCGTGTGTAAAGCATTCAACAAACGTCAACATTTTCAGTTTCTGCTTCTTCGTGCACTTCCCAGCCTGTGCGATGACAAACATTACACCGATGAAAGGAAATGTTGTTCAAAACGCGATATGGCACTTGCGAGTTTCTAAGGTGCTCACAAAACACGTTCGTTCGCTCCTGTGCTGTACATGAGTTAAGAAAGCCAAAAAACTTAAAGTGAGTGAAGGAAAAGGTTTTCGCTGTCAGTACACTCCAACAACTGCAAAAGTGTGTACGGATGCAAGATCCAAGTTTTCAAGCTTGTTGGGACTAAGAAAACTTAGTTTTGTCTTTGGCTCAGAAACACTGTCATGTAGTAATGATTTTTAATTTTTGGACTTGCAGCACTTCAGTTTTCCTTCTTGGTCTGTGGCAGTGTAGGGTTCCTGTTTCCCTTCATTGTGAGAGCAGTACAGCTCTCTGCAATGAAAAGAACTCTCACAGTGACTGAATGTTCACTCTAACATTACAGGCTGGATCGCACCTCGCAAAGACTTTGCCAACTACATGCGTGTGTAAAGCATTCAACAAACGTCAACATTTTCAGTTTCTGCTTCTTCGTGCACTTCCCAGCCTGTGCGATGACAAACATTACACCGATGAAAGGAAATGTTGTTCAAAACGCGATATGGCACTTGCGAGTTTCTAAGGTGCTCACAAAACACGTTCGTTCGCTCCTGTGCTGTACATGAGTTAAGAAAGCCAAAAAACTTAAAGTGAGTGAAGGAAAAGGTTTTCGCTGTCAGTACACTCCAACAACTGCAAAAGTGTGTACGGATGCAAGATCCAAGTTTCCAAGCTTGTTGGGACTAAGAAAACTTAGTTTTGTCTTTGGCTCAGAAACACTGTCATGTAGTAATGATTTTTAATTTTTGGACTTGCAGCACTTCAGTTTTCCTTCTTGGTCTGTGGCAGTGTAGGGTTCCTGTTTCCCTTCATTGTGAGAGCAGTACAGCTCTCTGCAATGAAAAGAACTCTCACAGTGACTGAATGTTCACTCTAACATTACAGGCTGGATCGCACCTCGCAAAGACTTTACCAACTACATGCGTGTGTAAAGCATTCAACAAACGTCAACATTTTCAGTTTCTGCTTCTTCGTGCACTTCCCAGCCTGTGCGATGACAAACATTACACCGATGAAAGGAAATGTTGTTCAAAACGCGATATGGCACTTGCGAGTTTCTAAGGTGCTCACAAAACACGTTCGTTCGCTCCTGTGCTGTACATGAGTTAAGAAAGCCAAAAAACTTAAAGTGAGTGAAGGAAAAGGTTTTCACTGTCAGTACACTCCAACAACTGCAAAAGTGTGTACGGATGCAAGATCCAAGTTTCCAAGCTTGTTGGGACTAAGAAAACTTAGTTTTGTCTTTGGCTCAGAAACACTGTCATGTAGTAATGATTTTTAATTCTTGGACTGGCAACACTTCAGTTTTCCTTCTTGGTCTGTGGCAGTGTAGGGTTCCTGTTTCCCTTCATTGTGAGAGCAGTACAGCTCTCTGCAATGAAAGGAACTCTCACAGTGACTGAATGTTCACTCTAACATTACAGGCTGGATCGCACCTCGCAAAGACTTTACCAACTACATGCGTGTGTAAAGCATTCAACAAAAGTCAACATTTTCAGTTTCTGCTTCTTCGTACACTTCCCAGCCTGTGCGATGACAAACATTACACCGATGAAAGGAAATGTTGTTCAAAACGCGATATGGCACTTGCGAGTTTCTAAGGTGCTCACAAAACACGTTCGTTCGCTCCTGTGCTGTACATGAGTTAAGAAAGCCAAAAAACTTAAAGTGAGTGAAGGAAAAGGTTTTCACTGTCAGTACACTCCAACAACTGCAAAAGTGTGTACGGATGCAAGATCCAAGTTTCCAAGCTTGTTGGGACTAAGAAAACTTAGTTTTGTCTTTGGCTCAGAAACACTGTCATGTAGTAATGATTTTTAATTTTTGGACTTGCAGCACTTCAGTTTTCCTTCTTGGTCTGTGGCAGTGTAGGGTTCCTGTTTCCCTTCATTGTGAGAGCAGTACAGCTCTCTGCAATGAAAAGAACTCTCACAGTGACTGAATGTTCACTCTAACATTACAGGCTGGATCGCACCTCGCAAAGACTTTGCCAACTACATGCGTGTGTAAAGCATTCAACAAAAGTCAACATTTTCAGTTTCTGCTTCTTCGTGCACTTCCCAGCCTGTGCGATGACAAACATTACACCGATGAAAGGAAATGTTGTTCAAAACGCGATATGGCACTTGCGAGTTTCTAAGGTGCTCACAAAACACGTTCGTTCGCTCCTGTGCTGTACATGAGTTAAGAAAGCCAAAAAACTTCAAGTGAGTGAAGGAAAAGGTTTTCGCTGTCAGTACACTCCAACAACTGCAAAAGTGTGTACGGATGCAAGATCCAAGTTTCCAAGCTTGTTGGGACTAAGAAAACTTAGTTTTGTCTTTGGCTCAGAAACACTGTCATGTAGTAATGATTTTTAATTCTTGGACTGGCAACACTTCAGTTTTCCTTCTTGGTCTGTGGCAGTGTAGGGTTCATGTTTCCCTTCATTGTGAGAGCAGTACAGCTCTCTGCAATGAAAGGAACTCTCGCAGTGACTGAATGTTCACTCTGACATTACAGGCTGGATCGCACCTCGCAAACACTTTACCAACTACATGCGTGTGTAAAGCATTCAACAAAAGTCAACATTTTCAGTTTCTGCTTCTTCGTACACTTCCCAGCCTGTGCGATGACAAACATTACACCGATGAAAGGAAATGTTGTTCAAAACGCGATATGGCACTTGCGAGTTTCTAAGGTGCTCACGAAACGCATTCATTCGCTCCTGTGCTGTACATGAGTCAAGAAAGCCAAAAAACGTCAAGCGAGTGAAGGAAAAGGTTTTCACTGTCAGTACACTCCAACAACTGCAAATGTGTTTTCAGATCCAAGATCCAAGTTTCCCAGCTTGTTGGGACTACGAAAATTTAGTTTAGTGTTTGGCTAACTAACACTGTCATGTGTTTATGATTTGTCATTTTTGGAATTTCTTCTTTTCAGGTGTCTGTTTATGCCCGTGGAAGTGTAAGGTACACTTGTACTTTCATACTGAGAGCAGTACAGCTCTCTGCAATGAAAATAACTCTCACAATGACTGAATCTTTAGCCTAACAGTGTATGCTGAATTGTACCTCGCCAACACCCAAGAAACTACGTGCGTGTGTTAAGTATTCAACAAAAGTGAAAAGTTTTACTTTCTGTTTCTTCATACACTTCCCAGCCTGTATGATGACAAACATTAAGCCAATGAAAGGAAATGAACTAAACGCGATATGGCACTTGCGTGTTTGTAAGGTGGTGAGGAAACACTTTTACTCGCTCCATTGCCTTACATGCGTTAGGAGGCTAAAGGGTTAAAGTGAGAGAAGGAAACATATTTGTTGGCGTGTCACGCCAAATGCTTGGACTTGCAACACTTCAGGTGTCCGTTTAGGCCAATGGAATGAACAGCACAGGAGCGAATGAATATGTTCTAATCCTAAGCACGTTACAAACAGGTCAGGTACACTTGTAAGTTAATTTTGAGAGCAGCACAACACATTCAACAGCCTAAACGGAGAACTGAAGTATTGCAAGACCCAGAATGCAAAATCATCAATACATGACAAAGTTCACTTTTTTGAATGCTTTACACGTGCATATAGTTTCGTAGGTCTTTGCGAGGTACAATTCAACATATACTGTTAGACTGAAGATTCAGTCACTGTTAGTGTTCTTTTCATTGCAGAGAGCAGTACTGCGCTCAGATTGAACCTACACGCGCCCCTTACACTTCCCCCAGCCTAAACGGAGACCTGAAGTGTTACAAGTCCCAGAATGAAAAATCATCAATATATGACAATGTTTGTGAGCCAAATTCCAATACTGAGGTACCTGCGATCCTACAACCTAGGAAACTGTGATCTTGCAACCTTTTCCTTCTCTCACTTTAAGTTTTTGGCTTCCTTAAAGCATGCCGTGCACAGGAGCGAGTGAACACAAGTGCCACATTGCGTTAAGAACAACATTTCCTTTCATCAGTGTAATTTTTGTCCTTTTACAGGATGGGAAGTTTGTGAAGAAGCAGAAACTGAAAATGTTCTCTTTTGTTGAATGCTTTGCACACGCATGTAATTTCTTGGGTTTGTGCCAGGTACAATTCAGCATATACAGTCCCCCCTCGTGATAACAGACCTCATTATCCCAGATTTCGGTTATCGCGGACAAATTTTCCAATAACTGAAACGTCTGTACGTAGCAGGAGCAAAGGACTGAGTCCACTTACTCGCGGAGTGGCCGCCAGGGGCGGGAACACACCCCGAAGTGCATTTGTTGCAACTGCGGTCTGCCGCCAAGTTCGAATGTATAACGCATACACCATGTCAAAAATGAATTGAAGTAGAGTGCTGTTTATTTTAGATTAAAAGTGATTATTCCCAGGGATGCACAACATCTTGAAATATATGTACATAATTTAGTTGGAGACATTACTGTCATGCCCTCACTTTAAAGACGCCTCAAGTAAAAACTGGCTCAACTCACCCCGCTCTCCCCTACTGATAGTGAACACGTTTTCCTTTTCTCACTTTAACTTTTCTGGCTCTCTTAACGCGTGTAGAGCACAGGAGCGAGGGAACGTGGTTCCTAAGCACCTCAGAAACACACAAGTGCCATATCGCGTTTTGAACAACATTTCCTTTCATCGGTGTAATGTTTGTCATCGCGCAGGCTGGGAAGTGTACAAAGAAGCAGAAACTGAAAATGTTGACTTTTGTTGAATGCTTTACACACGCATGTAATTTCTTGGGTCTTTGCGAGGTACAATTCAGCATACAGTGTTAGACTGAAGATTCAGTCACAGTAAGGATTCTTTTCATGGGGAGAGAGCTGTACTGCTCTCAGAATGAACCTACCTACCTTACACTTTCACCGGCCTGAACAGAGACCTGAAATTTTGCAAGTCACAGAATGAAAAATCATCAATACATGACAGTATTTTTGAGCAAAACACAAAACCAAGTTTCCGAGGTCCTATAAGATTGGAAACTCAAATCTTGCATCTGTATACACATTTGCAGTAGGTGGCGTGCACTGACAGTGAAAACCTTTTCCTTCTCTCACTTTAAGTTTTTTGGCTTCCTTGACGCATGCTGTGCAAAGGAGCGAATGAACGTGTTTCCTAAGAACCTTAAAAACACTCAAGTGTAGTGTTGCGTTTAGAACAAAATTTTCTTTCATTGGTATAATGTTTGTCATCATACACGCTGCATCATACATCTACTTCTATGAAGAAGTAGAAACTAAAAATGTTCACTGTTGTTGAATGCTTTTCACAAATGTGATTTCTCAGGTCTTTGCCAGGTACAATTCAGCATATACTTTTAGAGTGAAGATTCAATCGCTGTTAGAGTTCTTTTCATTTTTGAGAGCTGTACTGCTCTCAGAATGAAGCTACACGCAAAACGACTAGCCTTTGAAAAAAAAATAAAAAAAATTTACTTTTCCAAATTTCTTCTTCCTCATATATTTCCTGACTGCACGATGACAGACATGTTACGAATAAAAGGAAATGTTCTTTGAATTGCGAGTTTGCACTTGAGTGTTCGTCAGCTCCTTAGAAATCGCATTCGCTCTGTGATGAAGTGTGCGCGAATACTAAGCTGAGGAATTTAAAAGATGATGTTTGTAAGCTTGTGAGTAGTTGCCAACAAAAGTGAATGTCCTTACAGATCAAAGCTTACAGTGTATAGGCTTAGAGGACTTCTGTTGACGCTGTTAAATATTTACAAGCAACAATTTCACTTTAAGGTAGAGTTCTCTTCATAAGACTATGGAAGAGCTCAGTTATCTGTTTTAAACAGTGGAACTCTGTGTGTGCATGTATTTCCTGAGACCATTACAAGTCGCTGCAATGATAAGACATCTCACAGTAACTATATCATCATTCTTAAAGTATATGCTGAATTGAACAGTACAACGACTAAAGAACTTCACATGATACTTATACCTTTACACATAGTGAAATGATTAGGTTGACTTTGTCACCCGCAGCAGTCTCTACCATGATTTCCTCACAAAGACACTGAACCTTCACTCGAAGAGTATATACTCAGTTTCTCAACACAAAGACCAGCCTTTGAAAAAAATCAAAGAAAGTTAACTTTTCCCAATTTCTGCTTCCTCATATATTTTCTGACAGCACGATGACAAACATTTTACGAAATGTCATCTTACATTGAACTGCGATTTGGCACTTGAATATTTGTCAGCTCTTTAGAATCATATTCGCTCGGTCATGCAATATATGGACATTTAGTGCAGTTGGCAAGTGTGTAGGTTACAAAGTTTATCTTTTAAGTTCCTTAACTTAGTATTTGCATACACAGTGCATGACCGAGCGAATGCGATTTCTAAGGAGCTGAAAAACACTCAAGTGCCAAATCACAATTCAAAGGACATTTATAACATTTTTGTCATCGTGCAGTCAGGAAATACATGAGGAAGCAGTTATAGTTAAAAATGAACTTTATTTGAATGCTTTTCAAAGGCTTGTCTTTCAGCTGTGAAACTGAGTATAATACACTTCGAGCTGAAGGTTTCAGTTGACTACAGGTCACAGAATTCTGGGAGTAGCAAAAAGAAATCACCTACCTACCACCGAAATCACCGAACAACCTAATTTCGTTGTTCAGGCAACTGTACAATGACAATAAACAGTCTTGAAGTCTTGAAGTCTTGAGGAATTACGCAACCCTTGGCTTCAATCATCCACACAGCATGAAATAGAATTTTCTATTGAGCATGTATTTTTTTCAATTTCATTGAAACATACTGGTATAATTGCCTATATGAATCATGGCACAATTTCGGGTTAACTCTTCTGAGATCTCTTTATAGAGATGTACAAATGCTTTCACAACTGTTACACTTCACATTTATTTATCATTATTTGGTTTATTGATCTGTTTTACCATATTTTATCGTTGCTGATTTTATTATCTTTATTTGTATATGCAAATCACTTTGGGATGCATCCCGCTCAAAAGGTAGTACACAAATAATTATAGTAACTATTGTTATGATTATTATTGTAGGCTATTTTTAAAATGTGCATACAAATGAGTGGCTTCACATCTGAAAAACCTTGGCAGCGTTATTTAAAATAACATTGCATGAATTAATAGTAGATAAAAACATTAATTTAAAATAATTTTGTAGTCATGGAAAATATTGGATTTTGATAATGGGGAATTAACATGTATATAGCTAACATGCATCTTCACTGACAAACTATGTTGCTGCTTAACTCAGCCAAGAGAAAACTCACTCCATCTTCACATTAGTTACGTGGTGGAGAGTTGAACTGGAAACAGGTATTGCAGCTCTCAATAAGCAAATCAATCCATCTCCATAGTCACTGAAAATTCCATTTAGCTGCAATCCAGTCCTTGCAAAGGAACGCAAAATGAGGAAGAACCACAAGGGTCATTCCAATTCAAACAGCCATAACCCCTCCCCTCCATTGCTCCCCCTTGCTCTGGAAGGGCTCCCTCAGCTTCTACGTCACTGGAGGGCTTGCTCGATTGGAGGGAAGAAGCGAAGGGAACATTTTATTTTGAACACAGCCTCAGTCTCTGTGAGATGAAATCATGGTAATGACTACTGCTGTTGCAGAATCAACCCACATTCCTCACCATTTCACTAATATTTAAACCGTACTCATGTGATTTCTTAGTTATTGGTGCAGTTCCATTCAGCATGTACTTGTGGAATGAAGATTTAGTTACTGTGAGATGTCTTATCATTACTTGTAATGATCTCAGGATGTACCAACACGCACAGTGACAGTCCGACAGTGCAAAATGGAGAACTGAGTTTTTGTACAGTCTCATGAAGAGAACTCGACCATAAACTGAAATTGCTGCTTGCAAATACTTAACATTGATTATCTTCATTCCCTAACAGCATACATTACTGCAAATAGGCTGTCTCTCAATTGTCTTCATAACATGTTTAAATATACTGCAGTATACTAAACTGTACTTCCGTGTCTTTATTGAAATCATATTCACAAAGACATTAGCCAAAAATAAAGCAATTTTGTGATGTACACAATATTGAAATAATACACTGTAAGATAATGCATTGCATGTCAAAAAACATGAATAAGCTAATTCTTGTTTACTATAAAAATCAATTTGACAGTTGTCATAGATTAAACGTTTTCTCAGATGCGATGCTCCAAACGTGGATATGATTTTCTGCGCATAGGAAAGCTCAGTGAGGAACAGGGAATGCTTTCTTGTTCAGCACGTCGTGGCTTTCCATCTTTTTCTTTAAACATGTGATGCAGGAGACAACTCTGCATGTCTAGACAGTGGCCGAAATTACACTTCCTGGTTCTGAAGTTGTCTCCAATGACTTGAGCTACGTTACAATACTCAAATTCTACCAGCGGTGAGCCACAACAGACAGCAGACATGACCGGGAGGTGCAGGCATGGAGAGGAGGGGGCACCAGGCGCGCTGAAGAAGCAGAACGGAGTGCACGGGCAGGCGT
Organism: Albula glossodonta; assembly: GCA_019788955.1. Lineage (NCBI taxonomy): Eukaryota > Metazoa > Chordata > Actinopteri > Albuliformes > Albulidae > Albula > Albula glossodonta. The sequence continues at coordinate 21,373 of JAFBMS010000070.1, forward strand.
ATAGGAGCTTCTGAAGATAGGTTGGAGCCATCCCCTTGACAGCCTGGAAGGCAAGCACCAAAGTCTTGAATCTGATGCGAGCCAAGATAGCTAACCAATGGAGGTCGGCGAGGAGGGGAGTGACGTGGGTGCGTCTGGGAAAGTTGAAGAAACTTTTTCTCGTCTCCTTCTTTCCTCCCCTCCTTTCCTACCCCAGAAATGTGCCAGAAATATGTGGAGGAAAGGAGGGGAGGAAACGAATGTAGGAAGGGAGGAAAGGAGGAGATGAATTGAAAATTGGAACAGCTAATCCGATTCGCCCGTCATCAAAGTCGACGTCGGCTATTGATGAAGTAATAATTTCGACTGACTCTGAGGATACCAAAGCCAATCAAAATATTCTGTGGGATGGTCTTTTAACCTGACTGGTCGTGAGCACAATGATGTCACCCAGAAATGTGAAAAGACTTCCGCGGTAGGATACATCGATGTATCCTTCATTTGGAGGAAACGGGAAAGGAGGAAAGGAGGAGGCGATATTTTGTTTTGGAACAGTGGAGGGAAGGAGGACACATAATCAGCTTCTGGGGCATGGAGGAAAGGATGGGAGGAAAGGAGGAAAGAAAGAGACGAATTTGAGTATTGGAACGCAGCCGAAATCTCACCTCATCCTTTCCCGTTTCCTCAAAGTCGACATCGGATATTGATGATGTAATAATTTCAACTGACTCCGATACCAAAGCCAATCTCACTTCACGAACGCTGCACTGAAACATGAATGTCAGTTTCTTGCATTCTGCTCATGATGTTACATTAACATTTGTACAAGGAATAAATAAACTTACCACAACGTAAACTTGCTGATTTTTTACATTTAAAATGACCATTCTCATCTGAAAAACGTGAATACATCACGTCAATGTGGTTATGTTCGAAAACGCAAAACAAGTGTTCCCATTAATGTAAATAACCCAATCACTGTTTACTGTTCTGGTACTTAAGTGTTGGTACATCCCTTGACATTGGCTGCGTTCCAGTACTCAAATTTGTCTCCTCCTTTCCTCCCCTCCTTTCCTCCACATATTTCCAGCGTATTTCCGGGGTAGGAAAGGAGGGGAGGAAACGAGTGGAGGAAAGGAGGAGATGGGAAAAAGTATTGGAATGCAGCCATTGATGTATCCTACCATGGAAGTCTTTTCAAATTTCTGGGTGACATCACTGTGCTCACGACCAGTCAGATTAAAAGACCATCCCACTGAATATTTCACCATCAATATCTTGATTGTTCCTAAGTGTCATCTGTAGTAACACTTGAGCACAGTCTTAATTGTTTCAGAGTGTCAGATGATGTGGCAGTATTTGGAAACAGTCCTTAATTGTGTCAAAGCCTCAATTAACGGTGCAGTGTTTGGAAACAAATTTAATTGTTTTAAAGTGTCAGATGACGTGGCAGTGTTTCGAGACAGTCTTAATTGTAAGAAGAAAAGTTAATTATGTTATGCTGTAAAGCAGTGACTCAGTAATAACTAGGTTTATATCTTGCCTATCATCTTTGTTGTTTTCTCTTGTTTTATAAGTTCAGTTCCCCAGTAAAGACAGAAAAAGGTTAATAAAATCACAAAACCATGAGTGGAGCTGGTGTTACATGTTACAGACACTACCAAAACTAGCAAACACTTGCTGTCGGGAGTTTATAGCCTAATTAACATGCAATGGCTATGGCAATTACAACTTATACGACATGGATAAACTTCAATAAATAGAAGCGAATTAAATGGCTGGGAAATTATTGTTTCGAAACACCAATGACAATGACATCCAGTGGTGATGAATTTCATAAATAAATTAAATATTGCATTCTATTGATAACAGCGAAAAGACATTATAGCTCGGATTCGGAAAGTAGAACATTGCTAAAGGTCACAAACAGAACCCCAGAGCTTTAGCCATCAGACTATTTTGACTGATAATCGCGGCATGGGGGAAAATGCATTAAACCAATTGACAACGCTGATGCATTGGAAAGGCTCAGATTGTGTCGAAACCTTAGCATAGCTGGTGCCTCAGAACATCTGTCGAAACACTGCACCTTTAATTGAGGCTTTGAAACAATTTGTAAGACTATCTTGAAACTCTGCAACGTTAATTGACATTTTGGAACAATTAAGACTCTGTCGGAACACTGCACCTTTAATTGAGGCTTTGAAACAATTAGGACTGTCTTGAAACACTGCCATGCCATCAGAAGCTTTGAAACAATTAAAACTGTTTCAAAATACTGCACCGTTAATTGAGGCTTTGAAAGAGTTAGGACTGTTTTGAAGCACTGCCACATCACCTGTGGCCCAGTTAACAGTTGTTGCTTCGGAACAATTAAAATAGTTTCAAAGCACTACCAGGGGTGCAACTTTGGGGGGCCTGGGGGCTTGAGGTCTCCGCCCATGTATGATGATATGATTATTTTTGGGGAAGGGGGAGAGTATAGGTTGTATTAGCCAGTATTGATCATTGAGGGGGTTACAACCCCTCATCCCACGTAATTTACGCCCATACTATCTTAGCTGACCCTTCCTAACAATTATGATTTCTTTCAGTTATTACTGTACCTTATGATGCAGATGATGCTTAGGAACAATTAAGATTGTATGCAAATAGTTGGCACAGTTGATACTTTTGAAAAATGAATACTGAGGCTTCTGAACAAATGAGACTGTCTGGAAATGCAGCTGACTCTTAGGAACAATTGATAGTGCTTCAAAAAACTGTAATGTCATCTGACACTTTGAAACAATTAAAACTGTTTTGAAACACTGTACCTTTTATTGACACTTTGAAACAAATCTGTTTTGAAACGCTGCATCGTTAATTGACATTTTGAAACAATTAGGACTGTCTCCAAACACAAATGCAGCTGACTCTTAGTAACAATTAAGTTATTAATATGCAATTATGAGGAAAAACTGCCACTTCATCTGACACTCGAAACACTGACACGGCTGATATTTTGGAACAATCAAGACAGCTACTAAACACTTTGCCTGCTCACTCATGGGAACAATGAACTGTTTCGAAACACTTGTGATGGGGACATCTGCTGGTGAAGTTGGCAAACTATCATTGCAAGTGGCCTGCAATAAGTTTGATTTGAAAAATTGGACATTAGTATCTGGTTATAAACTATAAATTAGTCCCTCAGATGTCAATATAATAAAGCTTTCATAAAATAGGAACAACTTAAAACCTGGGTATTTGCTTCTGGTTATTATGCTGCAGGTAGCTTGCAAGAGAAAGCCATATTAGAAAAGGTAAAGCACAGCCTATCTGTAATTTTTTTCGCTGCCGTAAAAAATGAACGCAGATAGATTACAAAACTAAACACACACACACACATACACACACACACACACACACACACACACACACACACACACACACACACACACACACACACACACACACACACACACACACACACACACGTTGAACGTTACTGCGATAGATATTGTAATACGAGTTGAGGAATAGCATATAGTAATTTTTGTCTTGGCTTCTGACTTGTTGGACACAATGGGCCTCATTTATCATTATATTCTTAAAACTGTGTGTTAATTTATGCGTAATCAGAAACAAACTAACAAAACCGCCCTATTTTTCAAACTTTGATGTGGAATTCCGTACATATGTTGATTAATAACTATCACTGGATCATAAATGAGAAGCACGTTCATAGATGTGGTGTTTAGCACCACTCCTGTGGTATTCTTGACGCCCCAGGAATACCATGGGAGCTTGGAATTCTGTTGCAGACAACATAGAAAGGTGGCAAAGAAAAGATTAAAGGAAAAACTGTCCATAGCGGTGATCAAAGTTCTTCTCATGGAATTCCAATATTAAAAATAATGGGCAACGCCGCTGTAAGCTTATGCTTACCGAAAAACCAAAAACACAATGAAAACAACCAATACAGTGCTTTAACTTTACTCATAATTACAAAGCACATTTAACGCAGTTGTTAAATCATGTTGTAGAAAACAAACTACCGGTAGCTAACCAGTGAAGCTAAATAACAACATCGAGGTAAATGTAACTACCCCAACTTTAACCTGCCCATTCTGAACTAAATGCGGTGCTTCAAGTCAGCACAATCACTACTTACAGTTAATGCATCTGTCACAATAGATAAGTAGTCTATGTGTGTAGCAACTGTAAAATTCTGAGGTGATGTTTGATTTGCTCATGACCAAGGACGAAGCGCGCAGCTAGGTAATTAACATGATCTCTTTCCCCTCAACGTTCAAACACCTCACAAAAGCTATTCTACCAACTTGATTTGTTGAAGAATTTGTTCAGGACGTTTTCCGGCATTTTCCAACGACTGGGTGCAGTGCTGGCATGGTGCACTAGTCGGGTGACCAGATCAAAATGGTCCCAGATTCCATCATGTAAGCATCATCTTGTATGTATGATATTTTCCCCTCTGATTTCCACATTTAGATGTCAAAAAATATATATAATAGTTTTATCTTGCAGAATTATACATTTAATTTCCCGAAACAGAAATTACTTCGAATTTTGCAGAAAACTATACGTTCTCACGAAGATCTCAAGGTTATGTGCGTTATTTGTAGTTATTGAATTACTTATGTAGTGTCTTATTCCAAGAATACCCTGGTCACAGTTAATCGAAAATGGACCCATAAGATCAGGGAAAATATAGGTCATATTTCAGTGGGGTTTGACATAATGTTATTATGTAAACATGCTGTTAACATTCTAACATTCCACATGCTTCGGAACAAGTTATGTTACATTCCAGGTAAATAACGTGCAAGGAACATTAAGAAAATAGGTCAAAGATTCAAGGAATATTTTATTTAAGGTTCTGACAATATTCTGACAACCAACAACTGTTAACTGGGGTATAGCCTCCTCAGGGATATTTCGCTCAAAGTCTTTGAGAGGTCCAGTGATGTACAAAAAAACGTAACTACAATTCAAGTTTCAGGAAGGCGAACAGCTGCAATTTTTCAGATAGTAGCCTATGTTTCAAAATACGTCTGAAGCCTTTGAATATTAAGGTTATGATCTCCAGACAGCGTGTGCTTGAGTTTGATAGCCTGTAACATTTAAACACCAATTCCACATATAATTTTCGTGATTTTATTCACCCTGTCTGTACTCACTGGGGAATTTACAAAACAAGAGAAAACTGCAACAAACATGAGACAAGAAATAAAAAATGTCAATCATGAGTCATTGATTAAACACAGAACATAATTAACTTTTCTTCTGACGCTGTAAACTGTTGGAAACGCTCAACATTTGATCTTGTCCGTTACATCAAGTATCACACGTGATGACGTTAAGAGCGTGCTCCGGTTGGGGCTCCGGAGCAGTGTGCCGAGACAGCTTCGGAGCGCCGTTTCATTTCGCCCATCTCTAAGTTTCAGAATTCTAAACCCCTTTGCAACTAGGTGAGCATCTGTCTGATCTGTCTAATGTGATTTTTTTTTTTTTTTTGCAAAGTATAATATTCCCATCTGTGGGGGAATATTATTAAAATTCTAGCCTAAAACATTTTCATGTAAATCACTGTGCTCCATCCATTTCATCAGTTGTTAACAAAATGGTTTGACTAGTAGTAAAGTATATAACTGAATGACATATACCTGAAATAAGAATCTATTTCTTGTACAGTCTTGCTGCTCATTGGCAACACTGAACTCATACAATTGGCACAAATACTTTTAGGTTACAGAATTCTTGGAGCAGATAGTTGCAGTCCAACTACTTGGGAAATTCTCTGGCACAGGAGCTTGATCCGAATTGGTGGGTTACACTGGAGAAAAGAACCATGAGCAGACTTCACACATTTAGGAAGACATGCATCAAATGTTTGCACCCCCCCCCCACCCCAAACTGAGAAAGGATGTTGCAGCAATGTGATTTCAGGGTAAAAAATAAGCAATCCAAACTAGCCCAAACAGCTTTAGGTGACCTGTTCTGGCTTTAAGCATCTGGTGTTCCATTTCAGGGCAATATAAATGTCTGTGTGCTTTGTAAATATATTAAGTTGCAGAACATTGACATTCTTTACAGCTTGATCTTTTGCAGCAGCCTTTGTATGTATATGTAAATAGCTTTTAAATTCAACATGTCATTTGTACAATTACAATTACTGTTGATTTCCCCTTGAATTATCCTGGATGAATTATTTTTGCACTGTAAAATCTGTCTTCTGGATCAAAAATAAAACAATGTGAAATGTAAACATTTCCTTGAGAAATACCAATTGTTGAATGGTCAACTGCAGTCAGATACATGATCATGGAAAGCTAAATCAATACTTTACTGCTTTATCAATACTTGTCCCTCATACAGCCACACGGGACAAGGGGCACAGGGGGCCATGTTACATGAATATGTTAAGTTTTGGTAAAACATAATGACGTTAGTTATGCGGTAGACTGGAATCATGATGGTGTTACTAATTTGGTACACAATCTGTTTTTGCACATGTGTAAAAACAAATCCTAAAAATACATACACATGCTTTGTTATAGCATTTCTTTTCCATTTTTTACCTGCAAAAGTGGGTGGGGCACATATTGGGTATTTCCACATTACATGTGTTAGAGATTAAATACATTTTCATGCAACACAAAATGTTTAAATATCTGATTTACTGAACTAGCCAACCACATCAAAATCTATAGTGCAAAATGACAAGAACTTTACTGAACATCCAAAACTACTTGGAAGCATTGTCCTTCGTGAACATGCTTTAAAACTGAGAAAAACTAACACCACATTATCAAACAAGTAACATAGATCCAGTGTTATAAAAATCATGTAGAAATCTTTATACAAAAATATTCTGGACAGACAAAACAATGCAAAAAATAAAATGTAAAAAAAAAAATAAAATAAAAAAAAAATTGACAAATCATGTACACACACCACAACTTATGTAAAGACCCCTGTCCTCTGCTATTTGATGAATATCACTGGTAGCATTGCATACCAAAGCTTTTCAAATCTATATCTCTGTATATAAAAATAGAGAACATGCATTTTAGAAGTAGATGCATCACTTGCAAGTGAAATTCTCACCAAAGTGAAAGTTTGCCTTTAGAACAATACAAACTAAGGAAGTACTTACTACTACTAAATTTTTCCAAATAAATGTGAAGGCATGAGGGGAGAAAAAAAACATTTAAGCCAAAAAAAAAAGTTCATATACTTCATTGCAATCTCTATGGCATGCATACAATAATAATAAAAAAGAAACATGAATACCACTGAATGTAATCCTTGAGGACAAATATGGTTCAGTTCCAGAACAAAACATTTTAATGTGGGCTCATTTCCAATTTTCTCCCTGTTTTTATTGGAATTGCTATACCCCTGATTGAAAATATCAATACCACAGGTTTGGTGAAGTAAACAAGAAAATCATGAATGAAAGAGAAAGCATATACTTTGTCCTCCACAGGAATACTAAACATTTTAGCATTTTAGTAGCTTCTGACTGCCAAAAATGGCTCTGTTGCGTCTCACCAATTGCGCCAGACGCAATGCATCAGACTGGGTAAGGCACAATGGGCCAATCTGCACCAGAGTGCTCACTGTACATCAGAACTGGTGGAGAGGCAGGAATTTGGTGAGGACTAAATGTCCAGATTTAAAAAGCCTGACTTAATATATTAACCTTTGTAACTGCTACAAGACCCAGATTCAATCAAACCAGAGATCATTTTTCATTTTGAATAAGTATACATTTTTGTAAGTAGTGATTACAGAGGACATGATGCAAGAAATGTGGAAAAAAATACATCCCACACAATATTTGCAATGGACTTTATATGAAGATGAATCTAAATTGAATCAAAATGAATCAAACTTTTCTGATACTGCCTCCATCAGTGAAAGTATTACTCTCTTGGCAATATTTCTAAACCAAGCGGTACAACATCACCACAGGTGACAAGCTAATTATACAGGATCTACTGTATTTTCAGTTAGGCTTAAAAATCCCAGTGCAGCAATCCCATTATTATTATATTAGACTACTCAAACAATGACAATGACCATTGTGGATCAGCTGAATCTGGGCTTGTTGGAACAGTTTTACATAATTCTTACTGAAACACTTGTTCAATGTCATCTTGCACACAATTACTGGAAATTTCCAATAGGTAATGAGGAAAAGTTATTTTTGTATAAAAAAACCCTATACTTCAGTGCTGCAGTGAACACCTAATCCTATAACATGGCAAACAAACTTTAAAGCAAAAGAACAGAAGAATCTGATCAAATACTCAGACATTATACATTGTAATAATGGGAAGATAAAAGCAAAGAACAAAATCCCCTTTAAAATGAACTCTGTATTTGCCAAGTGAATAACAGATTCACTTTGTAGATTTTATATTTTTCGAACAGGAAGTCACACCTCAAGTTGAAATTCAGGTGTTTCATGATTTCAGCACATATGACACCACTTATGACCATGACACCACACAGTGACACTATCTCTTATTGATTGATCATTTGTATTTTAGCTTTAATCATTTCAGCCTGCTTAATCCAATGTGCAATGATACAAGTGATCCCCAAACTTCCTAAATAAGTGTATGCAGTAATGTATTTGAGACAGAACAAGCAAGACACAAAAGATGGCTCAAAACTAGATAAACTTTCCTCCTGTCCAAGAAAGCATATGAAAGCATTAAAAAAGCAAAAGTTGCTTGGCTTCATCTGAAGTGGATTTTATCATCAATGGAATCTGTACTTCCGGGCAGGTTTCAAACTGATGTACGTTTTCTTCATGTCCTCAGCCTCCTCTTTTTTTACCTGGTGATATCGTTCCCCTTTTGTTGTCACCACCTGGTTGCTATGATACCGCACAAGCTTCTTAGGAGCCTGCCAAATGTAAACAAGGGAATTGGCCTTCAGCATATCTGTCTCTCCTAACTTACAGCTGAATGAGTTGTTCCTATTATTAACACAAACTAATGGCTAACAGTGCATAATACCAAAAATGCACATCACACTTGTTACATTCTGAAAGCTTCATTCTTTTAAGGTAATTTCATGCATTTTACTTATTCAAAGCAACACCTGATCATGAAAAACAAAATTAACAACTGTAAAACAATGAACGTGTGTTAAAACAAAACATATTTCTTTGCATTCCAACTTATAACCAACAGTACAAACAGTAAGCCCCTAAAAGCAGGTAGAAGCTTACATCTTTAGGAGTAACAGGCCTGTGGATTTTCTTGTCTTCCTCACTGTCCACTAACATGTATCTGCAAAAAGTACAAACACATAAATACTACACTGTGTTGCTTCTGTTGCCTATTGAATTAACATTTCCATTATGAATACACTCAAACTTCAAAGATTTCATTTGACATTAAAATAGTTGTGACACCTTCAGCTTTGTGTTGGATCGCTGGCTTTTATGTGTAAATGCAAAAGACTCACTCATGCTGCCACATAAAGGGATTTTAAGGTCTTAGTCCAAGGAGCCATTAAACACTGTACAGCAGTCTACATCATGTTGCAGATCATCGATAACTATATTTCAATATCCCTAAAAATGAATGAATACACAGCTTCGCCACAAACATGTGCCTTTATTTAGTGTGCTACCGACAAGGTCTGCTGACAGTGGCTAAAACTGTACAACAAAAGAATAAGCCTGCCAGAATGAATGAGGATATAAATAAACATATTTGAACAGTGACTCACTTCTCAAGAATGCTTGCTTTCAACTTCTCATCAGCTTGTTGAGAAACTGTCTTTCTTTGGTTCACCTGAAAACATCAAAACATAAGATAAATAAAATAAATTTATCTCAACAAGCAGAAAAGATCTCTGTGTGTATTTGCATATTTGAAATATGTTATTGCCATGCAGAATTAATCATTCTGCATGACGAATAAAATATTTAGGTGCAGAAAATGAAAACAAAACAAACAAATTTGATATCACAAATGTCCCCATTCAATGTTATACTCCTAGTTAAATGTATGCAATGATCTGGGACCTAATTTATATAGGTATACATGTTAACAGTATACAATAATGGCTAGGTAAGATGGAATCATGATTCCAAAATATGGCTTCTAGATTTGTGCCAATTCATTTTACAAAAATAAATGGCTTTACAGCTGTTGGCTACGTAAACTTACAGCTAAGGCCATGCTGTTCAACTACGCTTTCAAACTCCCTCAGCTAAGTACAAAAATTAATTTCTTGAGCTAATGTACAGTACACTCTGTGTTGTTCTTGTTGATATTAATACAGTTACTTATCAAATAAATCTTCCAAATTACCATTTATAGCTTAAGTGAGTTGAAGAATATCATGAATCTTGAGAATTTACAAGTCTCCAACTAGGCTAGATCAAAGTAAAGATAACGTTTAGATGAAAAATGATTAAAAGATATAGAATAATTACTGAAAGACTTGCCAAGTTAAAATAAGTCATTTGCACTGCTGTTAGAACATTATACATATCTATTTTTACTGCTTGTAAACCTATGATATAAAGTAATAAATTCATGGCACGATTTGCTTTTAAAAGTTTTGTATTTCAACAGGTACATTACCGTATATCTTTTCATAAGCCAGATACTGCCTAAAGTTTTACAGATATTGCCTATGAAAGAACAGTTCTTGGATTCCTGGTTACTCACATTTAGAGGTGGAGCATGGCTCAGCTGCACATCTCCTTCAATGATGAGTCGCACAGCCTCCTCCATGTCTCCCTTGGCGATACACATGGCTCCTCTGGCCTCTGTCACACTGCACTTTGGAAACATCTCTAGAAGGTGTTGCACCTGGCTCACCTCCACACCAACACCATCCTGAAAACAGATGTCCACTACATTAATATTTCCATACCACATTTCAGAATGCCCTCTTTTGCTGCATACAGAATGCTGCATGCAAATGTTAATCCTTTGATGGGTGACTGGTACCTGTGCGGTGGCACCCTGTGACTGTGCTGTAAAATCCTCCTGCTGCAGGGAGAGGGACGAAGAGGTAGCAGCATTTTTCAGTAGCGAGTCGGTCACAGTCTTCGGCTGATCACTTTCTTCGATTCATATGTAATAGAAAATTATATTATTACACATTATAAAATGAGACATTGTTTTCAGTGATCCACTTACACAATCATATGAAATGTTTTAAAAACAAAAAGGTCTTAATGTTAGTCTAAACGTAAGCATGATAATCATGTTTTGAACTGGTGTTCACGTCAAGAAATTGAACTTGTGCTTGAAGTAATACATGAAAAATGGTTCATAATACCCATTACTGATGATTCTCTTCTACGGTGTTTGAGCTCAGATGGGGGAAATTTCCTTTTTGAATGAAAATATTCACTAACGTATATTATAACATGTAATTCAACAAAGAGGGTGAGTATCACCACATGGCACCGTATATACAGTGGGGTCCAAAAGTCTGAGCCTACAAGTGGAAGAGCTTCCATTTTGCATTATTTTACAATTTAATACAATTGATTTATTACAAATTATAACAATTTGAGTGAAAGGTTGTATCTTTGAAAAATGTATTATTAAAATTAATTTCCAGAATGTCTTATTTTTCAGTATGTCCCCTTTTGCTTTAATGACAGGGTGTACTGGAACTGGCATGGACTCCACAAGTTTGAACAAAACTTGACTGTTACATGTTATCTCATGGTCTTTAAGTGCACAAAACTTTCTTGGCCTTTAACTGCCCCAATAAATGTTCGATGGGGCCTTACCTTTTCTACAAAGGGATTGTCAGGGTCAGTGTGACACATTTGTTTAAATTTGACCTTTTAAATGTTTAAAAAAATACTAAAACTTTCTAATTATTTCTAGGTTTACATGAAAAATGTATGGAAAAAGATGTTAAATGTAGTCTCAGACTTTTGGACCCCACTGTATGTGTATGCATTGATTTTGATTTAATATATCATGCGTGGGTTTAATGTTTATTACAGCCATTACAAATAAGAATCTCAAAGCTTCTCCGGAAGTAATAATCTGCTATATGAGAATGCAGCAAATCCTCTGATTAAAACTTCTAAAACTGTAATCATGGTAAATCTGTAGTGAAAAGCATGTTACCTGTATTCCTGGCTATTGCCAATTTTGACGCAAGGTTAAACATCATCTCACATACTTTGACACTGAAAGAGAATAAAACCTGCATGAGACTCCATGCTCTTCTCTTTCATTTCTCACCCCAAAAAGAAAATGCAACTATACAAATTGATGAGTAATTAAGCTCTTGTTTGTTATGTCTTATCCCAATATCAGTGTTTGACTAAAGCCTGAGGTCTGCAAGTCACCACTGTCACAGACTATATTGAACTGGGGCAGTTAAATGCCATCTGATGCTTGGCACAAATTATTTAAAAATGTAAAGATTATTCAAATTACATAAGGAACATTCTTGGTGCATGATACACATATCTCATGAGCCTTTTAAGGGTTTATGTTTAAAGTGAGGTCTAAAAACCAAATCAGGTCATCTCCTACCAATTGATTTCAGCAAAGCCAGGGATGTAGGCCTCCAGCATTTCCACAAACGCCTCTACATCAAAGTTCTCTTCCACGCTGTCCTGTGATCCCAAGTCCTCCAGCACACCGGTGATGTATGAAAGGATCACTTCATCAAGCGTACTGCTCACATGAAAAAACAAACAAACCTCAGAACAAGAAATAGAGATGAGCTCTCATGCTTTGAAGAGAGATGTAAAGTTAGAGGATTGAGAACATATACATTCCAACACCAATTGATTTCATCCATTCAGCACAGTTTAAACACATTATTATATAATGTAAAGCTTTGTACTTAATATTGTCTTTAATAGGTCTCTTCCTGTTATTGGTGTTTCAGCAAGTTCTTAAGCTGTATGAAGATGCAGTTTCCCATTAATTTATTTTTATAAAGGAAGTGGATTTCAGCCTCACAAAGGTGATAATAAGGAAGCACTCCCACTGGCCAGCATGCTACTGTTGAGGTTTTTGGGCTGGGAGGGGAGAAAATCACCATGGTGTCTTCCATCTCCATGCAACCCTTGGCCCTACAATACTGCCCATCTCCTCACTTTCCTGGACACAGAACACAAAATACTCGCTCCAGGATATAGATGGCCCAGAAAATCCCACGTATGTTGTCTTCTGGGACAACTCAAGTTTCCACAAGGCTGCTCTGGTCCGCAATGTGGGTGCATCCACTACCCACATTTTTCCAGGCTCTTTGTCTGCCACTATAATCACCATTTCTCAACCATTTTGAGGAGTCTCTTTATGCTTGGTTGTTGGAAGGTATTTGAACAGTCGCCATGATACAGCATACCGGGCAAAACTTTCCCTACTGCTTGGCTAAGGAGAACATTGCCTGTGATATTGATAAGGTCCTGTGGCCAGAACAAACAAAAGGCAAGATACAGCATAATTTCCCTTTTTTTTTTTTTTTTACAATATATGCAACAGACCTTCCTTTTTTCTTTGGTCTGTTCTAAATGTAGAGCACAAATGCAACTGTTTGCTAAAAAGCATACAGTATTTCAGGAGAAAATTCTACTGCGTGTTTGATATTTAGAATAACATAATACTGTTATATGTACAGTACGAAGTATAACACTGAAAAGGCGTTTTCTATTGATTACATCACTGTTCAACTCATTCTTAAAAATGTCTATGAATTTTTAGTGTGTGTCATCTGAAGATAAAAAAAAATTCATTTTGGAAAGACATATCACTGTTCTGAGTGCAGTGTTTGCTTTGGCAAAAGATTTGTGGAGGTGTGTGATTTTTTTGAGCTTTGTGTATTTTTTAGAAAATTAGCCATACATATATGAAGCCTGTAGAAACAATTGAGAAAACCAGTACATGTTGGAGGAAGTGGAAAAAAGTAATCATTATCTTACCTTAGGTCTGCATTGGTAATGTATGATTGGATGAACTCACACAGTGTATCCTGAATTATCTTATGGAGGTCCATGGTGATCTGCCTATAGCTGGTGATCAAGAACATATGTAATTAATTATTGGATAAATTCATATCAATTACCAGAATAGCGTGTTCTTTAGGATGCTTTAGTCAGAAAGTTGGTAAATATCCATGTTTTTTCATCAAGATTTACATTTGACAAGATTTACAAGACACATTTGACAATTTTTTTAGTAAGCTAGTAGTAGGTGAGAGAGAAAACGATGGCCTCACCTCAGTCACAATCACTGTTAGAAATAAATTACTTTGTTATGACAGTGGTTTTAAATTAAAAAGCAAAATCTGAACACAAAATGAGAAGGTTAATGTGCATGTGGTTAGGGGAATATAATAGCATCCTACTTCTGGGAATATATCATGTTTATTTGGCACTAAAATGTGAAAATGTAATCTCAGCATTTCCTCTGAAATATGTTCTTTGCGTTAACCAAAATATACTTGTTGATCATGCATTATTAAACGTATGCATACAGCCCATATGTTGCACTAAATCTGATACATATGCGACCTCTGCTACATACATATTCACTGTATGCAAAATAAAATTGTACTTATTTGTATTAGTTTTCCATTAACAGAAGCCAACACAACATTCCTCATAAAGTATCCACAACCACATACTGTGGATGAACATGAAAAGTTTCAAAGAGTTTCATTTGATTTGGTTCCAGAACACCACATATCGGATAGGCCTTTGGTGTCAAAACGCTTGTTCTATCTCTTATTATCAAGACATAAATGGGAAAACATTTTTCAAATTGTTTTAATGCATTGGTCAAGGCTGCGATAAGGGCTCTTCTCCATGCCTGATTATCTAACATTCAGGTAACTACGCTGATGACCTGTGGAGATACTCGGACATGTAAGGTCCAAGATAATTTCACTCTCAGGCATTTATGACAGCCAGATGACTGAAATAACCTATAGACTTGGCTGGCAACATCATCAGCACACTCAGGTAGGTAGCTCATACACAACATCAATGTAAACACAAATCAGATATGGGACATTTCCAATGGTGTAAATGGTGTTATACATACAAGTATTGTCACGATACCAAAATTTTGACATCGATACTGATACCAGATTTAGTATCTCAATAATGGGTACTAAAATGATACTCGATACTGGAACTGTAATGATTTTATATTCTGTAACACCTTCAGATCAGAGACGGAATGTCTCTGTGTCAGTTACATTTTTTAAATTCACTGTTTATTAATAACCTTTCAGATGACACCTGTTCAAGATGTAGCTCTATAATGTTACAACTACACAATATTAAACAGAATAAATACATATTTCAAAATGAAACAAAAACAACAAACCATTTAAGAATATTTAAATAGAGCTTTCAAATGGCCCACTACAAATGTGTTGCGCATAATTCCATTAAAATGAATCTAGCTCGAAGCATCTCACAAAGTTACGCTTCCCAGTGACAATTCCACCCAAATTTTATCCTAAACTCATAGAAAGAGGGTCATGACATCCATCAATCATGACATCCATCGTTGCAAAACAACAAACGTATTTTACATTATTGATTGATGTGGAATTCGAACTATGATTTTGAATTCAAACTAGCAGATCAGTCTTTTGATGTTATTTATCTCAGCAGTGTGAAGAAATGGGATTTATTTATATGCCATGCTTTTACCATGTTACACTGCCTGTGCATGCAATTTACAAAAGTAAAGTTTGCATTAGTCATCATATCTCATGTCAATGAACACCGCATCACCTTCAAATTCTAACCAAATCATTATCTAACGTAATTAACTATTACTAATTGTTTTTACTCTGAATCGAAGTTCGTGCTGTATCACCGAGAATGAATGCTGCCTCACTAAGCGCTAGTACTGCCATCTAGCGAAAATTCTGGCAAATTACAGCTCTTATCCTCTTAACACGAGACACATTTAACCAAAAAGTACCTAACGTCAGAAAATTCTGATACTTTTTTTTTTTTTTTTTTTTTTTTTAAATGGTACTGTATCACAAAAGTAAAGAAGTTTCGGTATAGCGTGTAACACTAATATATACTTTATCATACCTGAACAAAATGTGACTATGGAATGGTCCTTTACAATTTGACAAAAAGCATTTCCTTAGCATACCTGATAGCTGTTCATAGCTGTTCAAAGTATTCAATTGATAAGGAATATATGGAATTTCATTCTCAAACTTAATTCTCATACTGAAAATTTGGCAAGGACAACTTCATAAATGAGGAAAAGTTGGATGGAAAAGTCCTACACACACACCCACCAATGTAAATTATTGGTGAAATATATTATGAGCTTCCAGTCAAATATAAATATATTTTGATTACAATTTATTTTGATTACAGTTTGTGGATGAAATCCCAAGAAATAAATGTACTTGTTAAGGTTCCATGGAACATCTCCACAAGCCATTTGTCAGTTATGCAGGTGACACAAGCCAGCTGCATTTTCAACAGAATGTTATGTCATCTAATAGTGTTTTTATCTGGAGACTAACCAAAGGGTTGTACCTTTTTAAAAATGTTTGAATATACTATTTATCCCTAACATCCAAGAAGAGTAGCAGGCCATTTACATGTGAGTAAGTACATAAAAATTGGTATTCCATTGTCATACAAATATGAACTGTATATGTTTGAGATTGTTTGTTATAAAAGTTAGTTAGCTTATCATGATAGTTACATAAAAACTAAAAATCCAAAGGTACAGTAGAAACTTGAGATCTGGCATGCACTTGCACGGACATCGATCAGGTTTAAAATGACTGATAAATCCACTATGCATCCAATAGGTTAATGACATTGGTTAACAGGATTCTAGGTTTCCCTCAGCCCTTCACTGGCAAGATTTTAAGTTGCCTCTAAATGTAATGACTGCAACTGTGCATAACTAACCTAAAACATGCAGAATGGATAGTAACACTTGATTCTATTCCTTATTAACTCATTAGTTTCCCACAATGTTTCAGCTAGTTCGCTAACAAACAGCTGTCACCAGCCAAATGTTTACTTAACTGGAGTATAAAAAAAATCTTTTTAATAGAAACTCAAGCTACAACCATCTGAGCTTGCAGCCAAGTTCAGCAGCTTGATAGTTGTAGGAACAAAATTTTATTTTTCAATCCAACCTAAGAAATATAAATTAGCTTTGGCTCTGCTAATATTGATTGCCTGTGCAGACCAGTGAATTTTGAAAATGCCTTAACTGTGCTCATATAACAATTAGATGCTGCAACATTATATACTTAGTTAAATACCTAGTTGAATTGCTTTGTATGAGTTTTACAAGACTACGGTATAAATCACTTTTCTACCAATTCTGTGGCAAATAAGCAATGGGGGCGAATACATACAGGGAAAACACAATATGAGAAATGCTGATACATCTCAGACCTCAACACAAGATGAGACCTACTAGTGGTCAAGACACTTCTTTAAGACAGTAAAGACATTGAATACTTCAAGTGATTTCACCGCAAAATGAGAAACAGAATAAATGCATAAATGTCATGTGTGTCTGCTTCTGGCAAAGTTCATTAGGCAGGCCTCTTGGTGACTCAGTACTAACAATTTTAAGTAGAAAAAAATCACTGAAGTATTTTCTTCGGTGAACATTAGGCGTATTCATTAAGTTCAATATTTATCGGTAAATTCGCTGAGTAACAAAATAAATAAATGTCAGTCAAAATACTCAATGTTTTAAAACCTTACCCGAGTGACTGGACAGTGATATATGCAGGTAAGTACCATACCACAAAAACATACTGACCGTCTCGTATGATAGAAGTTAGAAGACACCATGTTTCCAGTCTGTATTTATTCTGCAGCATCTAAGACAAATCGGACAACTGGCTCGCTGGTCGACGTTAATTTCGGAAAACGCCATTTAATAAAGAAGTATGTTAACCGCAAAACATTTCATAACTGACAGTTGCGAAGTAACGTTAACTACACAACACAATAATAATTAATGCTGAATGAATGATGGCCAAGAACACGAAACACTACCCTTCAGAATTTGACCCATCTTTGGTCACGTTAGCTAGATAGACAGCTTATCACATTTGATATAACTACAAACTGGCGAATGTGTCGATATGGTGAGATAGGAAATCGGCTGGTTTAGCCAATGGTAAAGCTAGTCGGTCAGCTGTCCTTGAAGTCAAAAAATGTATATGAACCGCCTACTTATATGATGTGTATCGATAGCTAGCCAGTTCATACTACTACCGTAGCTAAACAGCTATCGCTAATGATAGCCAGATAGATACATCCTACCTCATTTTCTGCCGGACCCAAGTACTTATCTACGACCAAGCTAACCAATCTTACCGTTGCTCTGTAGTGGTAACCTTATCCGTTGACGACTTAACTTAGTTATCCCTAAATGATGTTCGCTATGTATACAAAGTTATACACGTAGTTAGCGATAGCATATTGTTAAAAGAGGATGGCTAATAGCATAGACTATAGCGAAAGGGTTAGGGTAGATAGCTAGCCCGTTATGATATGCTATCTAGACAGCGCTCGCGAGCGAAATCGATGCCACCTGGCTACATTGTTGTCACAATCGTAGCTCGCTCGCAAGTAATTTCCCTCACATAATCTTCTGTGATGATAACAATTTAGCGAACGCTACCAAATTAACTAACTAAAATTACTAAGTTGTTAACCAACTACTATCCTAGTTTTGCTAACGTTCATTTCAGTGCCCATAGACAGTACTAGCTAGCTTGCGCTAGCAAACGTACTTTACCTTTTATTCGTCCGCAAGTTAGAGCCTTTCGACCGAACTAGTGAAAGTATTAAATAGTATTAACTACATCAAATTCATAAATCCATTGATATCAACTGGCGAATAAATGAATGAAACGTGTTTTCACAATCTAAATGACAAGCTAATTGCAACCCGCCGACACTCTGGTTTAAAAAATATGGCGTCACTTCCGTAAATAAAGACGGAAAAGGTTTGTTTGTATCAAGGGGCCAGCTTTCAGATCGTAACCTTTTTTTTTTTTTTGAATAACAATTTACACAACATATTGGCATGGTACATTGCATCGTAAAACACACAAGGCACGTAGACAAGCCTCAGAATCCCATCAACTTTGCAAGATGAAAGAAAGAAACCACAGTGGGGAAAAGAAAAACAAAACTAAAATAAATAGATAACTAAATAAATAAAGGGGGGAGAGCTAGGGGTTCCCAGCAAGTCCAAGTTCCTCCACCAACCCATAAAGCATCATTGCATTTTTTTTTCTCCATATATTTCAAGGATGAAAAACAATGACATAGTTCTTTATGAGAAACATAGAAATTAGGTCTTGATTTCATGCATCTATTTTTATGAATAAAAAATTTACAGAGAATGATGAAAGTGTTAATAGCCAGATCATGGGATGCCTCTTTTACAGATATACCATACAAAATGTTTTCTTTGGTTAGAATAGAAAGATTGGATAGTTTTGGAAATAGCCAGATAACAAATCTTCCCAGAAGGTATTAACAAATTTACAATCATAAAATAAATTCAGTTGTTTCAATGTCTTCATCACAAAATGAACAGTTGTTATGGTGTAAATTAAAGTGATTCCTTAAAAATTCAGAAGAGGGGTATACTCTATTAATAATTTTAAAGTGAACTTCCTTTGCTTTTGGAGTAATGGGAAATTTAAAGAATTTGGATCTCAAGCTTTCAACTTCTTTTTCAGAGAAAAGTTGTAGAATTGATATTCTGTTTGATGAGAATGGATACAGTTCATTAACCAAAGTATGTCGGATTGTGTTATCACATAGTTTAGGATCAGAGATATTGTGACCATTTACCAAGAGTGAAGGAAGGGTTGGATTCACATTACTTATACACAAATTATAAGACATCACAACAACAGATTGAGGGATTGCTTTGATAAGATTATACTGCCCTCTGTCATTCAGGTTATATTTAGAACAGAGAATTTCAAAGGGTATAATGTTTCCGGTATTATCCAAGAGATGCATCGCAAAAAGTCAAGTAAAACAGGATTATAAAAATGTCTTTGGTATTTTGAAGGATACCTATCAAGCCATTCATCCATAACCATATTATAATCACCACCAAAAAAAAGATTTTCAGTAAGATACCTTTGGTAAAGATCACTGTCTGTGTGATTTCAGAGATCATTTTTTGTTCAGGTTAACATTGTTATACCCATAAATGTTTCCTAGAATTAGAAAATCATCATTTGCTTCAAGAACACAAATTATCCAGTGACCTAAAGGGTCCCTGGATGTGGTCAAAATTTTCCCAGGGAAGTTGTAAAAGAGTATGGCCACACCTGCTGATCTGTTTGTACCATGACTAAATACACTTTTGTTGCCCCACTGATTTGACCAGAATTTTTCATCTATGTCATTCGAATGTGTTTCTTGCAGGAGAGCACATTGTGCTTTTTCATTTTTGCAAAATAGAAAGATAGATTTCCTTTTAATAGAATCTCTCAGGTCCCTAGAATTAAGAGAAATAAAGGAGAATTTAGAGCTGAAAAAGGGCGTAAAAGACAAAGGTAACTCAGAGATGTGGACGTTTGTTTGAGACTAAGCACTGTAGTATTGCCCCTATCTAACGCTATTAAATGTAAAAAAAGTCACAATCTTCTGATGCTCCTATATTTTAGTGTATGAGCTGAACATGTAAACTCTTACAGTAATGAAAAGGGGGTATACATAAATGTAAACTTTGAAAAAATAAGTGCAAATTAAGGTTCATATTTACTTGTTGCATAATCTTCAAGCTTAGGTTCTAGAAAAGTGCACCTAATCCTCATATAACTGCAGCATATAATGTAGAAACATTCATATCAAAAGAGAAAAGCACTGAGATAACCTTAACTTTGGCAAATAACATTATAATGTATCAAAAGAGGAAATTTGGGATTTTGCTTAAGCATAAAGATTATTTTTCTTTCTTTTATAAATCATATCATATAACGTATCAGTAAATAAGACCTAAGTATTTTGTAGCTTAAGCATCTGTTTTGGTTTTTCTTTTTTTTTTGTTTTTTTTTATTAATATATATTTTCCACTCTTTTTTCCCTTTTTTTTCTTTCCCCCTTTAAACATACTTGAAACTGTAAAACTGCTAAAACTGTAAACACAGAGCCTTCCAAGGAAGACTCGAATACCTGGGGGAGAAAGGTGCATAACCTGTTGCACTTTTATGTAATCTGGTACAACCCTGTTACCGTTAATGCACCCCACATGTCCTCTGAAGTACATGTTCTTCCCTGCAGCCCGAGCTTGCTCCATCTTTGGCCACGCAGCAGCACAAGCCTCACAGTCAACTTTGCTGAGATCTTGCTTGAAGTGGATCCCCAAGTCTTTGCAGATTTTACAGTTCTTGGACAGCTTCCAGAAGGCATCCCGGTGGTGCCTCATGGTAAACTGCATGATGATTTGGCGATGCTTCCCCTCCTCTCTTCTCCCAATGCGGTGAATGGTGTCAACCATGGTTTGAATAGATGAAGCCCACTGCGGTACAATCTTGGATAGGATCTCCAGGATGATATCTCGGATGTGTTTGTCATCTTTTTCTTTTAGGCCATGCAGTATGAGGTTCCAGCGTCTCTTGTACCTCTCCAGCTCAGTCACTTTTTCTTTTAGCTCCTCATTTTCTTTGATGAGACGAGGCATTTCTTTTTTCACTGCTTGAATCTTTTCTTTGCACTCTTTAATCTCTGCTGCATGTATCTCCACAGTTTTTGAGATGTTAGCCACCATTACGGAGTTTTCTCTTAGCTGAATACCGAAGGTATCTATCTTATCAGTTAGCTTCTCTATAGCCTTGACGAAGGTCTTGTTTGAGATTGCAGGCGGCTCTTGAGTTTTTACCTTGTGGGTGGCATACTGTTTTTTGTTGGAATGACAGGAGGGTCCTTTCTCTTCCAGGCACCGGTGGTTGTTTCTTCCATTTGTGCATAAGCATGGTCACTCGGGTTAACATTGTTCGAGACTGCAGTTAGCTTAACTTGTGATTTTCCGGATGGCATGTCAGCTCAGAGTACTTCTTTGATCTCAACCTATATTTCGAGGTGGAGCAAATGTTTACACAGTTATTCACTTACACGTCTGTTAAGTCTGACTGAGAAATATCAAGATTCCTTGTAAATTTCGGGGCTTTGGCACGAGAGCTTATAAACAACAGCTTGTCCGAGCCGCCATCTTGCCGGAAGTCAGATCTCAACCTAAGCACCGGAAAAAGTGTTGCCATCTAGTAGGTTGCGGGCTAAAACCTGAGAGTATGGCTGACTTCCAATACTCAAATTTGTCTCCTCCTTTCCTCTCCTCCATTCCTGCATGTCCTGGAAACTGATTTATGTGTCCTCCTTCCCTCCACTGTTCCAAAACGAAATGTCTTGAGATGGGCGAAATGAAACGGCGCTCTGAAGCTGTGTCGAATCATTCAAAGCAGCTGTGTTTTGGCACACTGCTCCGGAGCCCCAACCGAAGCACGCTCTTAACGTAATCACGTGTGATACTTGATGTAACGGACAAGATCAAATGTGGAGCGTTTCCAACAGTTAACAGCGTCAGAAGAAAAGTTAATTATGTTCTGTGTTTAATCAATGACTCATGATTGACAATGTTTATTTCTTGTCTATCATGTTTGTTGCAGTTTTCTCTTGTTTTGTAAATTCCCCAGTGAGTACAGACAAGGTGAAAAAAATCACGAAAATTATGTGTGGAGTTGGTGTTTAAATGTTACAGGCTACCAAACTGTCAAGCACATGCTGGTTCAAAGCTTCAGATGACATGGCAGTGTTTCGAGTTTCCTAATTGTTTCAAAGCCTCAATTAATGGTGCAGTGTTCTGAAACAGTCTTATTAGAGTTAGAACAGAATTCAGAGTTTCCAGACAGTCTTATTAATTGTTTCAAAGCCTCAGTTAAAGGTGCAGTGTTTCGACAAAGTCTTAATTGTTCTGAGGCACCAGCTATGCTAAGGTTTCAACACAATCTGAGCCTTTCCAATGCATCAGTGTTGCCAATTGGTTTAATGCATTTTCCCCCATGCCGCGATTATCAGTCAAAATAGTCTGATGGCTAAAGCTCTGGGGTTCTGTTTGTGACCTTTAGCAATGTTCTACTTTCTGAATCCAAACTATAATGTCTTTTCACTGTTATCAATAAGATGTAATATTACATTTATTTATGACATTCATCACCCCTAGATGTCACTATCATTGGTGTTCCGAAACAATAGTTTCCAAGCCATTTAATTCGCTTCTATTTATTGAAGTTTATCCATGTTGTATAAGTTATAATTGCCATAGCCATTGCATGTTAATTAGGCTATAAACTCCCGACAGTGAGTGCTTGCTAGTTTTGGTAGTGTCTGTAACATGTAACACCAGCTCCACACATGGTTTTGTGATTTTATTAACCTTTTGCTGTCTTTACTGGGAAACTGAACTTATAAAACAAGAGAAAACAACAAAGATGACAGGCAAGATATAAACCTAGTTATTACTGAGTCACTGCTTTACAACATAACATAATTAACTTTTCTTCAAACAATTAAGACTGTCTTGAAACACTGCCACGTCATATGACACTTTGAAACAAGTAAAACTGTTTCAAAACACTGCACCGTTAATTGAGGCTTTGAAACAATTAGGACTGTGTTCAAACGTTACCACAGCTGACACTTAGAAACAATCAAGACTGTTTCCAAAGTCTTTGGCCACTGACTCTTAGGAACAAGGAACTAAGTTTTGAGAATTATGTCTTGGCCTCCCCAGTCTCCAGATCTTTCTCCCATTGAGCTGGCATGGGACGAGCTGGACTGACAAGTTCGAAATGAATGTCCAGCAAATGGGACAGAATTGTTTGCTTGCTTGAAAAGGTGCTGGTTGAAAACTTGAAAACCAACACACCAGTGTGGGCGCAATAACTTAAGAAGTGCAATGTGCAATAGTAAAGTTATTACTCCTGTTGTGCTGAGTGCAAGACCTTTTCCCAATTATACTGCACATCATAAAAAGCCACAACACAAAAAAATGAATGCTGTTACTAAATATTTTAAAGATTAAAGAATGACAAATACATATATGTACATGCCATGAAAAAGTAACTATGCATTTTTGCATATGTTTGGTCACATAGCTGATCTTTATCCACTTATGAAATTGAACCTGAGTGAACAAATAACACAATATTTTGAGATTTAATCAATTTATTAAACAGTTATAAAACAGCAAATGTGACAAAGTAATTACTCTCTTAGACTCAATGACTTGTTATACCACGGCAGCAAAGACTGCAACCAAACACTTTCTGTAGTTATTGATCAGCCTGTCCATGAATAGAATTTTGGCTATGCAGTTCGTGACACTTGTGGGTTTCTTGAATATGAACAGCTCATTTCACATTCTCAATGGGATTTAGAACTGGAATTCACCATTCCAATACTTCCAATACATTCTAATGTAGACTTGCTTGTGAGCAAGTCTACATTAGAAGCACATTTAGTGCAAGTCTACACTACAAACACGTTCTTGCGGCATGACCCAGCCGCATTTCAGCTTCAATGGCTTTCAAAATTGAACACCCCACACAAATGAAAGAAGCACCAAAGTTTAGTGTCATTATGAAGCAACATCAATTTTTCAAAATATGCAAAAATATTTTTTTGTACACATGCAAAAAATGTGTGCAAAAAAAGGATTGGTCACAGTTTACCACAGTACTGCATATATCTGTGTGTTTATTGTATTTTTATTAGTATTAGTAAGAATCTGGCCGTTATTACCTTAATCAGTACTTGGAATACTCTATTACCTATGTTTGTTGGGGGGTATTGGGCTCTTCTTCAAAGTCTCCAGTTCTTTAGAGATAGAGGTGGTAAATTCTCTAGAGCATGACACAACTGTGACTAAAATGGTTGCTAATGCAAGCAAAACAAATACATCTTGACTGTATTTTTTTTAACCTGTCACCAATAGCAATTTAACAGTAAGACTGTTTTATGAAAGTAGATGCAAGTTATTACTGCTGGTTGTCTTATTTGTGTGATCTGCTAATGCAACAGTAACAACGCCTTTTCAGAGGAATTAGGTCATGAAAACACCTCATCAATGTGTCCTATAGGCCTGACGTGTCAATATAGACTGTCATACCAGCTGAAACCTTACTCCTCTTCTGCGGTGAACTCAAATGACGGTGAACAATGACAAAAAAAAAACAAAAAAATCAAACATTTCTGGACCTGTTAAAGTGAAGACAGATAGCAGTAACAAGGTAACAGTTTGAGTAGACATTTTTTACTGTTCAAATTGTAAATATGTGATATTTACATTCATAGTTTATTGTTTCTTTGGGGCATTCCACACTACCACAGACCCTCAACACTACCACAAACCTGGTCTTGGCTACTGCATCTTGACTTCTGGTAGCCCAAAGGACTGCCACAGACCATGCATTTATGATTGTTCACCCCTAATGCATGCATGCACTTTAGACATTTACAAATATTGCTTCAGTGTTATTTTAGATCACCCCTGCATATGATCATATACATATAAAATAGTATGCCTGGTTCTCTTGGGCTATCCTTATAATAAAATGAAAGAAATGTATAATAACATATTAGTATTATCCATGAATACAGTATGTATATATTTCAGATTTTCTCCACCCAACAATAAACTATCTTCTCATGCCTTTTGCTTCTGTTTGTTTATATGGTGAGTTTTTGGCTACTTCAAATTTGTAGCATAGACATTTTATTGTAATATCAGTTTTATTTATATTTTAGATTTTTATATTGGTTCATTCAACAAACATTTGTGCAAATTATGATTCCAATAACTCAGAACATCAAAAAATTAGATACAGGAACACTTAACACTTTTAACCCAAAACGATTAAACATTACTTTTTCCTTACTGGAGGTAGTATGTTTGAGCATGTACCTAAAGAACTCTGAAGATTTTAAAATATTGAGGAACACAGAGAATGCTTCTTCAGTTTGGAGTGATGGTCATTAATGTATCAGTATCATGGGGAGGGAACTGTACACAATGGGTGATTGTTGCCTTCAGATTTCATAAGTTTTACTGGATACACTTTCCAATTTGTGAAAAACCTACACAATCATTACAAGGGAAAATGATTGGTAATTGTGAGTTTTGAAATATTGTTTTTTAATTTAATTCAAGACAAATTTTATGAATAGCTGTGTTCAAGTTGAATGGGCAGAAATTTGTAAGGGAGCTACTTCTGAATATAAGATTGACAATATATTTCCCGACAGAAGCTACAGTGGATCAAGAGTGGATCATTCCGTTATTTGGTGTGGAAGTCAACAATGTGCTTATGCAGGAATGTGTATTAACACAAATGTTGAACTACAGATCCTAGAAAATATTCAAAAACATTTCCAAAACACAACTTTTGGAAACAAATATTTTGGATATATCCATTTCCTGTCTGATCCTGCATGAAACTTATGCTCCAATTACTGCAGTGTTTGCTAATGAACTGAAATTAAATGACAAATGATCAAGGGTTTAGTTAATTACAAATTTCATGGAACCAATCTGAGGGACAGTCTGTGGTGACTGATGAAAGGGCTTGGAAGTGTAAGAGGGCCTCCTACCTTTCCAGTGTCATTCTATACAATCTATATTATGTCACCCCACACCTGACCTATGTGCCTCTTGAATAATGAGTCAGTGTCACCAATTTAGGGGACAGATAATTGGCAATGGCTTGCAAATAATCAAAGCTGACCGGTAAACAGACGTTTACTGAGGCGTTCTAGTGCTGTCATGCAATTGATGCTCCTCAGTCCATAAGCGCATATTCACATGAGTGTGCTTGCACATTCACACGTAGACACACACATACACACAAGTACACACAAACACACACAGAAGCCCCTTGGCAGAAATGTGACAGGGGTTTCCTCCAAAGGGAACTAGCTTAAGTCTTGTTCATATCGTCCCTTGATCATCATGTTCAACAAGGGGCCTACCTGGGAAACAAAGGAGAGAACCATTGGTCATCTTTACAGTCAAGAAATTAAATATTCATACATACAGGTGATTATATACATGTGATATGCAGGTGATGAAATCAAATACAGGTGATTATATTACTATAATACAGTGCTCCTAGTCTGGCTATCAAGCATTTTATTAATGGTGTCCTTAGGAAAGAAAAAAGGAACAGTGAAAAAAGGAACCTATGCTGTGTAAAATCACAGTTCAGTTACTTTCTTTGAATTCACAAGAGGAACTAAATTGTAACTATATAAATCTCAAGGTGGTTTGGGTAAAATAAAAAAATTAATGTACCATATATTTAACTTTATCCACAATCAATACTTTTGATGTTTTTTAATTGTTCAAATTAGGGCTGTCAAGCATTAATTTCAGTTAATTAATTATAGAAAAAATAATTTGTCAAAACAATTAATACAGATAAATCGGACTCTATGATTCCCCTTGACCCCATATGTCACTGTACATAGCACAATTTGAACATAAATACAACTGTCCACAGTACCTTTGTAAACATGATGGAAGCAGATGACAAAATGTTGCTTGGCCCGGTAAATGTAAAGTTTACATTTAAAAAACGCCTAGATGGAACTGTTGACAGGAGCACTATTCTGTGCAATTTCTGCATTAAAGGAATTTTTGTACCATGATCGGATGAAAATGTCAACTACCGAACTGTGAAATCCGACGTTATTTGGATGTTTGTTATGATTTGGATGTTGTGCGAATACCATATTATATACTTAGCAAAGCTCTATGGGATGCTGTAGTGTACCTGTACGAAATACCGACGATACTGTACACATGCAGTACTGTATTTCAGCTAATATATCTGGTAAAGTAACATATGGGTTAAATAGTTATGTCTGCTGTGTCCCGTTCTCTGATCTGGATTTCTGAACTCCATTATAACCTTATGGGACCATGGACGTATATGTGGTTGGACGTTGCCGGAATGGACGTTATGCTGTGCATGACTAGTTCAAGCCTGAAATATCACCTCAACGCAAAGCACTTAGCAGCGAGTTCGGAGGTCAGACCAAGTTTAGCCCCTGATGCTACTGTAAGCAACCCATACAGTCAAGCCACACCCGAACATGCGTTCAGACACAGACTGAGTAAGTCTACCTTGTGTATGTTGCCTAACTAATTTTGTTTTTTTGCCATCTAAAATATTGACAATCATTACAATGTCAAGGATACAATTCATTGTTCTTGCTGAAACACTTCAGATTTTTTTATTTCCTCAATTCATTAGGTCATATTTTTGATTGTTATGGCCATTATTGCATATGAACATTGAAAAATGTTCTGAATGTATGGGAAATAAAAGAGATGTTGACCTTTAAAGTTTATAATGTCTATTCATTGATTCACTCATCTATGAAAGTCCATTTGAATTTAAATATTTTTAAATGCTTCTCACAGCGAGTATTGATATATGCAATTAATTTAGATTGATTAATCACAAAGCATGTAATTAATTAGATTACTTTTTCTGATCGCTTGACAGCTCTAGTTCAAATTAATCAGTAATTAATGGCAGCATTTCTGTGTGTAACAAATACTGGACAAATAGTGTATTTTTCCAGTTCACTGATTCAATTCCCCTCACCTGTTTGATTGTGATGTCCATTTACTGGGGATTTTTTTTGCTTACTACTGTATTATTCCAGCAAATAACTGTGTTCCATTTATACCATACCAGGATTTAAGAAAAACATTACACAGGCAGGCAATAAAAAAACACAGGCAAGCATCAGGCAAAGCATTAGGGATCTGATTTTGCCTCAAATATGCTAATTTGTAAGTGGGGCTAGTTTTTATCAGTTAAATGCTAACAATTCCTGATAAAATGTGATACAATTGATACAAATTACTGTTTTTAAAAAAAGGACAGAGCATCAAAGTGGACCTATGATTCATCGTAATCTGGGCGACTAGATTTCCTTTACCCAATATATTATTCCAAGATAACCATAAAACAACAATAATATAACAGGTTGACCTGATGGCACTGTGACTTATGTTGGTCTGATACCTTATATCTTATGAGTGATTGAGCATAGCTCCAATGTTTCTAGCTATACAGAAAGTTTTCAATAATGTATTTCCCCATTTTCTCATAAAAAGGGTGAACTGTATTTTGTATGGTTTGTTATGAAACTGATGGTTCATTTTTAATAGTGTTTAGATAATTTCCTTCACTTTTCTGAACTTAGTTTACTCCAATCCTAATTGGTGTTGGCAGATTCCTGAGGTTGAATTTAGTTGGTTCAGGTGGTTTGACTCTACTGTCAAAGGTAACAACTCTGGGTTATTATGCATGTTCATAGGAATTAAAACCCCATGAGTTAGTGAGAGAAGGCAGAGTTAAAGTTTTAACATAGTGTCCATTTCTTATCACCAGGCCCTCTGAAACCCAGTTTATTTAGTATCAGCACTTTTTTAAATTTTTATAAAGACAAAGATCTCTGAAGTGAATATGTGAAACAATTGAAAGCCACAACAGGTCTCATGCACTGGAAAAGCAGATACGAAGCGAGAAAAGCAGGACATGCTTTAAAAAAAAAAAGGAAGTTCTAGAAAGGACCACAGGACTGACCAAGGCTTCTGAAGCCACCAAGTGCTCAAATTTGTGTAAAACTATTAAAATGACATGTGCTCAACAACCAATTTAATTTGCAGTCTATCAGAAGCCATGTCAATGTCCTCTAAATACCACTGTCTCTCTTCACTAGTGTCAAACACAGGCACATGTTTGCGAGTGACTGCCTTTTACATTGCAATAATTGTTTATACAGTGTTTGTGTCAGATAATCATAGGTAGAGAATAAAACAAGAAGAAAATAATTTTTACTAAAAAAAAATATATATATATATTTCTAAG
Organism: Albula glossodonta; assembly: GCA_019788955.1. NCBI lineage: Eukaryota > Metazoa > Chordata > Actinopteri > Albuliformes > Albulidae > Albula > Albula glossodonta. The sequence continues at coordinate 51,325 of JAFBMS010000070.1, forward strand.
TCCAATCTGAACTAAAAAAAAACTGATATCTTCCTTTCAAAATGCGTTGGTTGTCTGTACCTCGTGTGGATCCCCCAAAGCTTCTCCAAGCATCTTTTCAATGTTCCTCATGATGGCTACCTTCTGGTGAGCTTTCAGTGGGTACTCAATCCTCTTTGGAGTAGGTGCTCCCTAAAGAAAACCAGGATTGGCAAATTATTATTCTGCACACTGTTCTTCCAACCACAAACAGACATATACAATGCATATTTTACTTATGCAGTGTAACAGTAGTGTGAATCATAATGACAACAACCCCAAGACTGCAAATACTGTACTAATAATGAGGGCCAATTATTAAGATCAACTGTAGACAGCAAAACATCAAAAATGTTAAATTCACAAGGTAAAATCGGCAGTACTTGCTCTCCAAGGACGGATTGTGAGAAAGTGGACCCCTGACACCTTTAAGGCAGCTCCTATCGCTTCCCCCTCCACCAACAATTCAGGCAAAACAGTGAACCCAGGGGAAACACTGCACCCAAAAAATACTCAACTGTATCTCAACAGGATTTACCACGCAGGTTTAAGCCATATTAATATAATCTAAAAAAACAAATGACAGTTAGTGATAATGCTGATTCAACAGCAACAATGTGGCCCAGAGCATGCAAATGCATTAGCTTATGCCAGTGTTGCTATTGAGGCCCTTTTTATGGGCCTCTCCTTACCTGGAGGCATGTGCGCATGCACACAAACAAATGTGTACAACCAGCACACAGCACCATTGTAGGCCCCCCCAAGTTGAGGTTATATGAAGTTATTGAGAAAGCAGAACAAAGGAACAACCATTGATAGTGCTCTGACACTTCAGGGCTCACAAACATAAGCAGTTGATCACAGAATCTAATCAACAAGTCAACTAATCAGCTAACTATATCAGGGATATAGTCACGTTAAGCTTCAGAACCACTCTGACACGCACAAACACTGCTCAGAAATGCAAACAGCCCAGATATAGACAAATCGACTGTACTCGGCTATACTATAGCTGGTATGTTTGCCAGCAGCAAATTCATACTTACACACCGTACTTTCTCAGAATAAGATTCGCTCCTAAAGTAGCCATCAGACTCATGACACTAGCTATCTGACAACATACACTGACATATTCCACAGCAATATCTGCTTCTAAATAAGAAAAATACCACAAAATATTGACAAATGATTAAAATATCATAGCCTACATTAATCCAACGTTTTAGTCTGATATGGTAAAAACAAAAAAAAATGAATCACCATGATGGATTTGCCTATTTAAGGGTATAAAATGTGTATCCTTGTACAATTCACACATTTCATGTACCTCTACGAATTACCAGAATTCACAGAGGTCTTGAATGTACTGGGAAGGTCTATTCACGTCAGTTAAAGGCTCAGGCCCAACACACCTCAGTACAGCTGCACTGCCAATTCCTACGCTCTTGAACAGCAAATACAGGAATTGACTGCAAAAGCCTTGTAGGACAAACATTATTTATTTTATGAAATCCTCCATTTTCATTTATGATTAACTAATCTGAGGTTCAAAACCTGCATGGGTCTGATTTTTAACACCCGCCCTGAAACTTTCAAAACACAGCCGCCCAGCAATCCACACACACAGCCTTGTCATAGTTCTGAAAACCTACTTGAAAAATTGACACAACTGCATATGCAATATTAAGCACTTAATGAATTAGACAATAAATCAAAATGTAAATTTAACCAGTGTTTTTCAATAATGTTAATATTTAATTTATTCTGGTGTTTGTATTGAGCAAAAATCACATCTTTAGCCAAGTATAAAATACAGTTGAAAGAAGGGAGATGTTGTGCTTTGTGATCACAAAATTTAATTATTATCAGCTTGGCTACACATAGCTAACAGTCACATTACATAATCATTCAAAACATTGCTGCAAAAACACATTTTTCGATATGGACCACATTGGAAATAAATCTGATCTGCACCCACGTGATCTGTATGTGCACTAGGGCTGCTATGATTAGTCAATTAATCGATTAGTCGATCAAAAGAAAATTAATTGCCAACTATTTTGATAATCGAATAATTGTTTAAATCATTTCTGAAGCAAAAATGCCAAAAAAATTGATGGTTCTATGTTCTCAAATGTGAGAATTTACTGGTTTTCTTGGTCTTACATTAAAGTAAATTGGATACTTTTGGGTTTTGGGACTGGCCTTATGTTCTGTTTATGAAGGCTTTACGTATGCTTCATAATGCCAAAAGTACATTTTTCTTTTTTATTTCTTACATTTTGCAACATCTTCACATAATTTTCCAGTCCAGTTCTTCAATATCAGTAATGATTTATCATTAGATCATTTGAAAATGGATGTTCAGACTCATTACGTACGCTGCCTGACATTAGTTGAATACGTCTAGTGGGAATGGTCTTACCATAGCGTTTGGAATTCTGTGTTTTCTAATAAGTTCATTGTATTTCCCCAACTCTTACACCATTGTCTCACAAAACAATATTGTTTTTATACAATTTACTTAAAAATAAAGTTTACCCCATCATAGATTAGGGGATGAGGATAAGCTGTTCCAATTTTCTTAGCATCTCCTCCTTCCCAAAAGCATTAGAATATACCCGAGGATACAAATTTTTAGTATTGGAACACACACACACCCACAAACACACACACACACACCTCCTTCCCTCCTCTCCTCCATGCTTAAGAAAAAGGTGAGGAGCAAAAGTATTGGAACACTTAATACATTTCCAAAACCAGAAATAAAAAAAATACAAAATATCATCCGCTAAACACATTTCTGTGGGTACCTGTGGGGTAACAAGAACAAGAACACATACCTACCTTATACCAGAAATTAATTGTGATAGTCACTCCTCCATTAAGCAAGGACTCAATGTGATGCCACCTATAAAATTTTGGAAACAAAGGAGTCCAAGTTAGAGTATGAAAGCCCTGGTAGGTAACTACATTGCTACCTACTGACACTTGGCTGTTTATTTTCTTGATGTGAATACACAAGTTCATTTACTGCACATTCATGTCCATTTCTTTAAACTGACAGTATGAGGTCGGGTCCAAATGTATCATATCATCTGGCTTAAGTGGATATCATAGGCCAAGGGTAAATGTATGTATTTTAGAAAATGTACAGTGCTGTACAGGTTTAATGTCGAGGACGAATACACTTTTTTTCTTGATTTGGCTCTTCACTCACACTTTTAGATTTGTAATCACACAATTCACCTATGGTTAAAGTGCTGATTACCAGTTTTTCTCACTGGGTATACTTTCACTAGTGACCCACCAACTCAGGGTATCAAGCTATGGGACAAATAGCTTCCGAGAATGATCATTTGTGCAAATTTAGTACATCTGAATGGTAGAAACTGAACTTAACCCTGAATTCTGGATTCAACAAACAGCTGATAAGAATGAGTTCAATCAACTCTGAAAGTTGAAACTAACTAAAGTGCATTCATGGTAAGAGTAAAAAGCTATAGCCTATGGAGTGCAGACAGCAGGATTCACCATGGCAAGCAGTGAAAAAGCATTATGCATCTTCATTATGCAGCTCATTATACTGGCAAAACCCCCTATTAAGTGAATGCACACCCAGCTAGTGTAATTTATACATGGTGAAACCAAAATGTATGTTTAATAAGAACACAAGAAAGTGTACTTCAACCACATGTGAATTGTTTTGTTACAAATCTAAAATTCTGGGTGACAGAGCCAAGTCAAGGAAAACATGTACACTATCCCAACCATTATGGGGGGCACCATATATCTTCATATATTTTACAGGTTTATGACAATTCAACAAATATAATAACCACTTTCTGTGTCTAAAAAAAATCTTAAACCTTGTGATTAGCAAAGTTCAAAGGACAAATGAGCACGGTTTGACTGTAGCTTCACATTTAGAAAAGAAAGGTGGGATTGCTGAAAGGATCTTCTACTTTTCCACTAAAGAATCAAATGCATATCTTACCAATACATTGGAATGTACAGCACATCTCCTGGGCCTACTACGGTCTCAAATCCAATGACATTTTTGAAATTAGGAAACTTTTCATAGTCAGGATTCTCAAAATCAACCTATACAGGTGAGAGGCATACATACTTTACAAACTCAGTGAAATCACAAGTTATATACAAACTATTGCATTAGTATCATTACATTACAATATGTGTACAGTGATACACATAATTTAACAACAGGCCTCAAATACCAGATCCTATTTTTAGTGTTATTTCCAACAGATCTCCTGAAGCTGCTTGGGTAAAGTGCCTTGACTCAAAGTGCAAACAGTATCCTTTCCTGAGATTTAATCCCCCCAATTTTGTAACTGTTCTACATTACTGTGATCACTAAACCCCAGTGCCATTAAAGTTCCAAAAAAAGTGGTTTAATTTAACGTATCTGTCTTACCTGGCTCTGTCTGTCACAGGGGTGGTGAACAGGAAAAGGATAAAGACACTCAAACTGATCCGGTGGAAAGAGAATGCATCTCTTGTAACCTTTAATCTGTGCAAAAAAGTTTTGCTGTTCATCATAGTGTGCTGGAGTCACATTTCCTTTATGGGAATAAAACAACAGGAAAATTGTACTAATGTTGTGGGAGAAGGAACTTTCATGCATGTGATCACCACAGATTTTAGTCACTCATTTTATCACTGCTTCAAATCTGATTGAATCCCATCTCATTAAATTTTAGCAATTGTAACATTAGCATAAAAAATGGCATTTATGAGTGGGTTGGCCCTGTGGTAGGCCAATTTGTCTATTGTCACCCTGTCATAGTTCATTGTGTGCTTTGTTGTCCACTATAGGGAATGTTGTAAATTGTAATTGTGAATGAAATCACATGCTTTCACAAAACAATTGTGCAAAAAGTTCATAAGTTAAGGAAAGAACAAATGAAGGAAAGGGATTTCCTTCATTTTTTCTTTCCTTAACTTATGAACTTTTTTCAGGTACTTGTTTTAAGAAAAATGGTTGTGGGCTTGTCCTTTAAATTAAAGAAAATGCATGAGGATGGATCATGTTTCCTCTCTACATTTATTCCCAAGCTCTAATATTCTTTGTAATGGTAGCCTTATAGCCCCCTTTTTCCCCAATTCAATCCCATTCAAGAAACATGTAGAATACAGACTCAAATTTAAGAAAAACTAGGTGCTGATTACGGATTGTACACAGTTGAAAACTGGACACATTCTGAAACACTTGTTTGTGAACACTGAAGATGACATATGGCAAATCAGTTCAACCAAGTTAAGGATTAAACTAGCAAGAAGTAAACATAGATGAGCAGATGAGTAAATATAAAATATAGATATTGAGCTTTTCAAGGCCCTGCACCTTCCATTCCTATGAGCAACAGGTTAGATGTCAGCTGGCCCCAGTTTCTTTTAGCTTGTTGTTTGTTGATCCAGTTCCAGTTGAACCCCAGGAAGTCCACTACGATTTTTCGTCCAACTGTATCATTTAAGGTTTGCTGCAAGTACACCCTGAAATAATTGAACAGACACAACATGCAAAAAACAAAGAAAAAAATGTTTTTTTACCTTTGAAAATCAGCACAATCTAAACTAGCAAAATCTAAATTCCATTTGAAAAATTAACTACACTCTGAACAATCTGCAGAGCTAACCTATTAGATTGAACAGTGTGAGCAGAATTTATCTTAGCTATCTAGTCAGATAACTTACCCCCATCAAAGTCATTTTAACTGACTAGCATGAGCTGGCAGATGAAAATGATTTCCACCAATACTATTTTATCTTTATTGGATTAGGTAGCTAGACAGATAATGAATTGTTTGGTTTGCCCTACATGTTACTATGTATGTTAAATCTTACTCTCACCCCAAGACCTACATTTGTCAGTTCCTCTTAATAGTTAAATAGCAAAGTTACCCCAATATAAGTGATTGCTTCAGTGGAACTTCAATTAGAGAATATAATGTCTTTTTTACTTCAGATGTACAGATTTAAAACAAGTGGAAATGTTCTAGTGAATCCAATAACCACTAGCCCTGGTAGACAGCTAAGGGGATTTCATTTGCACCCACGACAAAGACTCTGCCAAAGGCTGCCAACCTGACAAAAATATTGTAAAGAAAATTTCACGGCACAGGCTTCACACAGGGTTCTTTAGTCCTCTACTTCATTATTCTCATGACTGTGTTATTCATTCTAATATGTCACTAGGCAAATGTCATTAAATGTGCTGCTACAGTATCAGGCTTAAAATCTTTAAATGCAACCACTGAATGTTCAATTAACAGAACGTACACTAAGTCAATGCCTATGTTTAAAAGAAAAATGAGATCTCTCCCAGACATTTGCAGTGTCATATTCCATTTTCCATCTGATTTTCACCCAAAGTTAAAAATACAGAAAAAAAAAATACAACTCCCAAAATTATGAGCTTCACATTTTTCATGATTAGAGAAGTTTATTTTATAGAGTAAAAGCAATAATGCTTCTGATTATTTTGTGTTGGGTAATTCAAGATAGTGACATAAGATATATTTATATGTTCCAAATAAGGAGTTACATACTTTCAAAGTTAGCATTTTCATGCATCTGTTATTATACCACTGTCCAGCTAATTTGTGCAATATGCAAAAGCCTTACCATGGTCCTTCCCATGTACAAAAAGATTTTGATGAATTTTTCTCCAAAACCACTGCATACCTGTCAACCTAACTGTGGTGTAAATAATGAGATGTAGGGCTGCACGATATGCAGAAAAAATGTGATACACAATTCATTTATGGATTATCTCAATGGCAATATGCGATGCAATAAATGAAAGATGAATGTATTTAATCAGTTGAAATTATTTTTAAGTATACTTTAAATATTAAATAATAATATTTACAATATGCATGTTTCCTGTTCTTACTGGGTAAAGAAACATCACTCCTAACTTCTCAGTGACCAGTAAATCTTTACTGCATATAACTTCTGATTGATTGTGGTCATCACATGTAAAACCAAAATACTGCCAGGCTGACTCACTTCTACTACAAACCAAGTTGCGTGCTAGGAGGTTCCACAAAAGCCAACTGTGCACATGCGAGTATTCTCTGCTCTCTGCGTTTCCATACAGTTGTCGGCTTATTAAATGAAAATAATGAAATTATTGCAGCCCTAATGAGATGGGTGACAGAAACTCTGCAGTATTTGTAAAAAAAAAAATACATATAAATAAAAGTACATTTAAAAAATTATCACACTTAATTTAGTTACAACTAAGATTAGTTACAAAAGATATGGCCCAAACTGAAAACTATCCCATAATGTACTTATTAACCTACAATACTCTATTCACTATTTACTTCTTGAACAGTCTGGATCCTGCGCTGATTACTTGTCTCACTATACCTTAAGTCTCATTTCCTCTTATGGTGTCTTAATACCCAACATTTCCCTTGCTCTCTTTTTTGCAATCACTGCTCACTGTAGTTAAGCAACATTACAAAGCATTGAGGGAGATTTCAAAAAAGCATAAATAACAGTGTAATTAAACATAGCTAGTACTTTATGTGTAAACAATTGTGTCACTGCTTGCATCAACAAGGGTCTTCTTTGTTTATAGAATTTGAATGAAAAGACATAGATAGGCATCTTCTTCCTCAAAACCTTCTGAACTTTTTTAAGTTTGAGATTTTTGGCACAGCTACCAGCATTGCCATACCTCGCATTTCTTTTTTTTAAATTATTGCCCATATTTGTGCGAGTACTCCACCAATGATGTTGACAGAATTGAATTGAGATTGACTGTTTCTATACAAGTGGTTTTCAACACATGGGCCACAGGGGTACTGCAGGGGGTTGCGGTTAGCAAGCAAACCTATCCTAATTTTTTCAGTTTCAATTTTTCAAGACTCAATAAAGATATTCAATATAATAAAATCTATAACAAATATAATTAAAAAATAAATACAATAATTTAAATATTGCCATGCATTTGAGTTATTTTGCAAAAATAAGGTATCAGATTTAGGTGGATCTCTGTGATTGATCCAGGCTGGCAAATTGCATGGTCATCAAGTGCTACGTTGGTTATGAGCCATTTTGGCAGAAGTCACGATGTGAGTTGACAATGTGAGTGAAAATCTAAATCCTTTGAAATCTTTGAAAAGCGAGCATATTAAAATATATAAATCATGGATAGGGGGTTGATGACAGGGCCCCTGAAAAGGAAAGATGCCAACTTTACTGAGGTTGGTAGACTTCATGTGAACAGAGAGCAAGTATCTATCAGTATTCATGCTTTCTTGAGGTCTTGTCAAATGAACTAAACTATGTCACCATAGGTAACAACACATAGGTAATATGCGCTGAACGCATCCTACCATGTAGCATAACTTATAGCAAAGTCTGAAAAGCACATACAATTGGCGAGAATTTGATTCTGCCTGCTGCTAAAGAGGACTGAAACTATAAAATGAACAATGTGGATTTTTATATGTATTAGGTGTAGAATTGATGTGTATTTGTAGAATAGAAGATGATTTTAGAAAAAAAAAAAAAATATATATATACACACACACACACACACACACACAAACACACACACACACACACACACACACACACACACACACACACACACACACACACACACACACACACACACACACACACACACACACACCAATCAGCCATAACTAAATAATTTCACTGTTTGAAACTGAATGTAATGGCTTCTCATCTCAAGTTCCAAGTTAAACATTTTAATTTCATTTCAGATATCACTATTCAAATCCAAGTTTTAAAAAGATTACTTAGGTACTTAAAATTTCTGCACACACATAGAACCTTGGGGAATTGGTGGGATGGGAGTACCAGGCATTAAAAAGTTTTGTTTTCAAGGAGGGAGCAATAAAGGTTATTAGATCCTTGTACTCCTCACCCACTGCTAGAATTTGAATCAATGGGCACATCTCTCAGTGTATCAAATTAGAAAGAGGGTGTTGCCAAGGTTGCCAACTTAGCCCTGCCCTTTTTGCATTAGTTATAGAACCATTAGTTCTATACAATAATTAGTCTCCAAGAGATAAATTCATTTGTGATAGGACATATAGAACATAAGATAAACTTATTCAAAGATGATGCTCTACTGCCCCTCAGGAACCAAGAGAGTAGTGTACCTAAATTGATGACTTCTTTAGCAGTGTTTTGGCACATAGCCGGGGGAATAAATTGAAAATCCATAAGACCCAAACCCTTACATACAATTTTATTCCAAGTGGAGATTTGCAAAATAAATCTGACTTTAAATGGGTCTCCCCCTATATTAAATACTTTGGCATCTGGATTCCAAAAGATATTTCAAAAATATATGAAGTTAACCATGGTCCTATCATAAAAGCAATTAGAGCAGATATTCATAGGTGGTCTCGATTATCAGTACACATGACACATGAAATAGACACAATAAAAATGAATGTACTGCCGAGGATACTTCACTTTTTTTACAATCACTTCCAGGTGAGGTCCCCTCAAAATAGTTTATTGAATGGCATAGGATGATTTCAAGATTTATGTGGAACAGTAAGAGGACCCAAATAAAATTTAGGACTCCATAATTACCTGAAGAGAAGGGAGGGCTACTACACTGCAGCACAGCTAAGATTTTTGGTATGCTGGTGTAACTTACACTATTCTGTAAAGTGGAAAGATTTAGAATTAATGCAAGTCAATCCACTTGCACAGTCACTTTTGCGTAATAAGCCTATGGTTTAAGGCCTGTAAAAAAAAATTCACTGAGAAGCGTGTTAAAATACTAAACCACTGGGTGGTACATGACCCGGGATTTAAGCCAGCCTTTCTAGATATGAGGTTGAGACACTGGGTAAATAGAGACATAATGACCTACGATGTACTACAGCTTCTGATAATAGTTAAGAGAGCTTTCAACATCTTTCAAATACTTTCGGCCTTGAAAAAAAAGATTTCTTCAGGTATCTCCAGGTCAGGGATTACTTCAATAAAGAAAATAAACAAGCAGTGGTCTCCAAACTCAATTTTGTTGATACATTTGTAGAGATGCATACAAGATTAAAAATAATAAACATTTAATTTCACAGTTATACTCTAGATTACAAACCACTCAACAAACTATATCAAACAGAAATGAGAGAGGGAGTCGGGCATGGAGATATCAGAGGAATCAGGACTAGGGTAACATAATGACAAATCAGACTAAGACCTAAGGTCCTGGCAAGAATTGTGATGGAAGACCCTTGTAAGATTTTTTTGTCACATCAAAACTGAAATATATTCACAGGGACCTAACCAGTGCTGGAGGCAGTGTGGTATGCAAATGGTTGACCCTTTTCATATATTCTGGGCATTCCTTTTTTATTTTGTTTAATTGGCAAGAGGTGACAATAGAGGTAAAGAAAATATTTCATACACAAATGTATTGTTCCTTTGTTACCATATACAGTTGTGCTCAAAAGTTTACATACCCCGGCAGAATTTTTGCTTTGTTGGCCTTTTTTCAGAGAATATGAATGATAACACAAAAACTTTTTTTCCACTCATGGTCAGTGGTTGGGTGAAGCCATTTATTGATAAACAACTGTGTTTTCTATTTTTAAGTCATAATGACATCAAAAAACATCCATACGACCCTGATCAAAAGTTTACATACCCCGGTTCTTAATACCATGTATTGCCCCCTCTAACATCAATGACAGCTTGAAGTCTTTTGTGGTAGTTGTGGATGAGGCTCTTTATTTTTCTCAGATAGTAAAGCTGCCCATTCTTCTTGGCAAAAAGCCTCCAGTTCCTGTAAATTCCTGGGCTGTCTTGCATGAACTGCACGCTTTAGATCTCCCCAGAGTGGCTCAATGATATTGAGCTCAGAAGACTGAGATGGCCACTCCAGAACCTTCACTCTGTTCTGCTGTAGCCATTGACAGGTTGACTTGGCCTCGTGTTTTGGATCGTTGTCATGTTGGAACGTCCAAGTACGTCCCATACGCAGCTTCTGGGCTGATGAGTGCAAATTTTCCTCCAGTATTTGCTGATAACGTGCTGCATTCATCTTTCCTTCAACTTTGACCAAGTTTCCTGTGCCTTTGTAGCTCACACATCCTCAAAACATCAGCGATCCACCTCCATGCTTTACAGAAGGAATGGTGCTCCTTTCATCATAGGCCTTGTTGACACCTCTCCAAATGTAACGTTTATGGTTGTGGCCAAAAAGTTCAATTTTGGTCTCATCACTCCAAATTACCTTGTTCCAGAAGTTTTGAGGCTTGTCTCTGTGCTGTTTGGCGTATTGTAGGCGACATACTTTGTGGCATTTATGCAGTAATGGCTTTCTTCTGGCGACTGACCATGCAGCCCATTTTTCTTCAAGTGCCTCCTCATTGTTCATCTTGAAACAGCCACACCGCTAGTTTTCAGAGAGTCCTGTATTTCAGCTGATGTTATTTGTGGGTTTTTCTATGCATCCCGAACAATTTTCCTGGCAGTTGTGGCTGAAATTTTTGTTGGTCTACCTGAAAATCAGAGCCCCTGATTTTCCATTTGTTAATCACAGTTTGAACACTGCTGACTGGCATTAGGAATTCCTTGGATATCTTTTTGTATCCCTTTCCTGTTTTATACAGTTAAACTACCTTTTCCCGTAGATCCGTTGACAATTCTTTTGCTTTCCCCATGACTCAGAATCCAGAAACGTCAGTGGCTGGATGAAAGATGCAAGAGTCTGTCTGGATCCCAGAAACTCACTCAGCTTTTATGCACACACACTGATTACAAGCAAACAGATCACAGGTGAGGATGGTTACCTTTAGTAGCCATTCAAACCCATTTGTGTCAACTTCTGTGCATGTTATCAGGCCAAAATCACCAGGGTATGTAAACGTTTGATCAAGGTCATTTGGATGTTTTTTGTTGTCATTATGACTTAAAAATAGAAAACACTGTTGTTTATCAATAAATGGCTTCACCCAACCACTGACCATGAGTTGAAAAAAAGTTTTTGTGTTATCATTCATATTCTCTGAAAAAAGGCCAAGAAAGCAAAAATTCTGCTGGGGTATGTAAACTTTTGAGCACAACTGTATCTGGGCAAAATTCCAAACAAACTCAGGGCCCAGGATTGATTTCTTTTTAATATGCTTTTAGCAGTTATTAAAAAAAGCTATCAAATGGAAGTGGTTGCAAATAAGCCCTTTAAGAAAGAACAATATGTAAGATACTGGGAAAAATGAAATTCGTATATGTGTAGGAGAGATATACAGCCCTTTATTCAAGTCAGTAAGGGAAATAACCTGTTCCTGTACAACTGTAGGCCTGTTACGATAATTACGTTATTGACTTATCAAACGATATATGGACATGACCTTGATCATTTAAGCCAATCGTGCTGCTGTCCTCTTGTTGCTCTCTGTGTTGGAGGCGGGGGCCGATGGTTGTGCATTGAAACTACACCATAAGCACGGCGTACATGTTTAACTTCACAAGCAAGCTGTCTACTTTGTGTTTAGTTACCTTGCTAACGTGCTAATGCATGATAGTTGGCTGGAAGGCACCTTGCCTCGCAAATTGCAAAGATGTATTTTTTTGGTTACAATAATGGGGTTATCAGATTGTACAGTTTCCATTTCTCTGTAACTTCTTAAAATCTAAGCAAAAAAAAGCCAAACATTTACATTTATATACAAACACCACCATCTACATGGCCGCCAACTTTTGTTTATTTTTGTACGCAGACCAGGCACAGGTATAAATGCTCACAACAGCATAGGCCACTTGCGTAGGCTATGGTGTAGGCTCTGTGTAGGTTCAACACAGAACCATAAAGCAGTGCAGCTCCTCCACACACACAGAGCCTGACGACTGCATAATTCCAGCCAGAAAGTTTGGAAGAATACGTACAATTGGTTTCAAAGCCGCATTCCACACATCTAATGTAGGAGCATTTCGGGTTTAAGCCTAAAGAGAAAGGAGAGCCCATTAACGTGAATGAGCCAGTATGTTGACTTTATTTGGCAACAAAAAGTGGCAATACAACTAACCGAAAAGCGCATATAAAACATACCCATCCCATCCAGTTGTCTGAGCTGGGAACAAAAACCACAGTTGGAGGAGAGGGGCCTTCCCAACAGTTGGTTATTACGGATTGGCATCCAAATGTTAACAAAGGTCCTAACCATTGAGGAACTGGATTGGCAGTATATTGCCCATTAAGGAATTAATGACTCTATGTACCCCTGTGCCAAATGTTTAATATTTAGTGCAATTTTTGCTAACAGAGCCCAAGAGTCCATTTTATTTATTGTTTTGGTTGTGTGGTTTTATTTTGTTTTATTTGTTTAGGATATTTGAATTTTTTGACATTCTAATTCCAATGTCTGAATATTCTTAAGAGTTAAAAATTAATTTCCCTTTGAAAGGGTGTACCTGCCTTGTTATGCTACTATATTATCATTATATCAGTGGCATAAAATAGGTCTCAAAATGACAATAATATCATTGATCACAACTATTTCTGGGACAATATATCACCCAACAAAAGTAGTTGTTATCATGACAGGCCTACACAACTGCAATGTTTCACCCATGACAACCTTATTATTTGTGTAAAAACCTTAATAAAAAAGTTTAATAAACTGCACATTGAGTCAGCTAAGGAACCCTTGAAGCTTAGGGTACTTATTTGTTTTAATTTCTGTGGAACGTCAAAATTTCAAGATTCCCAATTTTTTCACTGATTAAGAAATTCAGATTTTCATGAATATTAAAGAATTATAAAGAATTCAATATTCAGCAAGTCAACCTGTCCACCTTCCCCCAACTATTTGTAAGAATGAACATTGTTTTTATTTTTCACTAAATAGGAAGAATCTTTGAATGAACCAAAACATTTTATTAAGCAGATTAATTTTTCAAAGGTTTTGTTGCCTAGGTGTAGGGTTTTTTTGGTGGTACACTCTTCACTGACATACTCTTCAGTCTTCTATACTTTTATACAAGTTAAAGCTCTTATGTGTTTATGGTCGCTTAAGGAATAGTTAACAGGAATTTAGCTTCAAGCCAAACTATATGTGACTGATCTGCAACATACCATAACTGGAAAATCTGTAGTTCAGTTCAATTCACCAAATGGCCCAAATTACCAATTCACCAAATGGTTAGCAGAAAAGCTCCATGATGATTTGAAATATAAGGCCATCCTCTGAAGTAGGGTTAGCCATTCCTTTATCTTGAGGTGTCTCTGAGGTAACCTGCAATTAACCTGCCCTTTGAAATAAATCTGCCAGCTTCATCATACATTCTCCATTCTTTCTGAGAAAAGACATAGAGACTTATTAGGTTCCACCTTGCACTCGAAGCAATGGGTCTTACGTCTTATTGCAATGCTAATCATCCCTGCTCAGTTGTCATTTCAGTGTGTTGTGCCTATGTCCTGTACATAGCATTAAACATAATATTGAAACTGAGAATGAGGTAACTGGTGTCTCCTTATTCAGCATTTTCTGCCACTGCTGTCAACTTGAGAGTTATATTTCTTGACCGTGAGATGACAGCAAAAACAAAACAAAAAATTTGACGCAAGGGTAAAATGCAACACTTCACGGTGATTATGGATGAAACTGCTTAATTTTTTTCATTAGTCATGGCAATACACATCAGTATTACAACAGATGGTACTTAAATATATCCAAGAGGTTGCATTTTTTTCAGCAAACATTTTGCTATGCTCATGGATAAAATATCTGAACTATTTCTTAATGACTTTTGTTCCACAGTATTACAAAACCATGTCTGTTATGGTTACCTGGCTAGGCTGTAACACACAAATATCTGTATATCTATAGCTGGAATGCACACAGGATAGTTAACTTGATTGAGAAAAGCTCAGAGAGTTGTCCAATAATAATTGCATTGATTTAGAAATGATACATCATTGAAAAGGAGGCTCCACCTCGGGGAGCTTGCCTGCTGTGTCTTTAATTTCACTGCTCATGCACATGCGCTTGCTCCTTGCAGCAGTGAATCCCGTTTGTTTTGGCAATAAACCAAGGCAAACACATTATCCATTTTAAAGGCGAGGAAAGATTTGACTCAAAATCAAACTCAGGTCCTCTAGGGCTACAGTGTCTGCTGGTTTTTGGTGCGTTTCAGCACTTAATTGAGTCGTTTAAATGAATTGACTTACAGAGTCAATTCAATTTTATTTGTATAGTGTTTTTTACAAGTTGTCACAAAGCAGCTTTACAATTGACCCCAGGCCTGAACCCCCCTCAGTGCAAGCCAATGCAACAGTGGCAAGGGAAAAACTCCCTGACAAACAGAAAGAAACCTTGAGCAGAATCTGGCTCAGAGGGGGAGCCCATCTGCTTTTCAGTAGAACAGTAAACATAGGTAAGGTCCAGTTCTTGGCACAGGGAGGGTGGGATGGATAGGATGGGAAGATAGCTAAGCCAGGGCTGGGCTGCGGTGCTTGGTGCTGGCAGGAGCCCAGAGCAGGGCAAGAAAAACTATGTAAATCATTGATTAGTGGATGGTAAAATTCATGGAGTAAAAATCAGAGAAACAGGAAAGGAAGGGGATGGGGGAAGGTGCCCATGTGCGATAAGAATGAACCCTGGCAGACAAGTACTGTGGCAGCATACCTAAGAGACATAGGGCATGGGGGTCAGCACAGTCATGAGGGTGATCCAAAGGCAGTCAACACCAGACCAAGACAGAGCAGCTTAACACAGAGTTTCCATTCCATGATGTGGTGACAGCAATGACCACTCAGTTTACCAGAGACTCTATGATCCATGCCAACACCAAGCTGTGCCCCTCAACTAAAGGACTTAATGTATAGATATGTTTCGAGCTTAGTCTTAAAGGAAGAGAGAGAGTCTGCTCCCCGAAGTTCAGTGGGTAAATTGTTAATAGGAGAGGGGCTCAATATGAAAAGGTTCTGCCGTCTATGGTACTTTTACCCACTCTTGGAACAATGAGAAATCCTGCATTTTGGGAAGTGATTGCTGGGGAATATACGGATGGAGAAGGTCCTTAAAATCAGGAAGGCTGAGCCCATTTATGCCTTATATGCAAGAAGGAGTATTTTGAGGTCAATGTAAAATTTGATAGGTAGCCAATAAAGGGAAGCTAGAACCGGGGTGCTGTGCTGAAAGCTAGAACCGGGGTGATGTGCTGAATGTTGAAAGTTTTTGTAAGAATTTGGGCAGCTGCATTTTGAACCAGCTGGAGGGGCTTTAGGGAGTTATTTGCACATCATGACCAGAGGGCATTACAATAGTCCAGTCAAGATGTAACAAAAGCATTGACTAACTTTTCTGCATCATGGACTGACAGAATTTTCCCAATTTTAGCTAAACTCCTCAGATGGAAGTAAGCAATTCTGGAGAAGTTTTTTATATGCATTTCAAGGGATAGCTCAGGATCAATAATGACGCGAAGGTCCCTGGTGACTGCACTCAAGCCACAGAGACACCATTAAGGTACAAAGTGATGTCAAAGAGCCTGCTCTCGATGGATTTCATTTCAGTTTTATCTGATTTTAGGAGGAGAACATTTTTGGCCATCCATTCCTTTATATATTTGAGGCAGGTTTCCATTTTTGACTCAGAAAAGCATCAGGCTTGGCTGATATGTACAACTGAGTATCATCTGCATAACAGTGGAAATTTATGCCATGTTTATGGATAATATTGCCAAGAGGTAAAATATACAAGGAGAACAACAAAGGTACAAAAACACTGATCCTTGTGGTATTCCGTATCTTACTCTAGAGCAATTTGAAGACTGACTATTAATATGAACAAATTGGTGATGTTCTGAGAGATAAGACCTGAACCAAGAGAGGGCCTGTCCATTTATGCCAACAATGTGTTGTTCAAGCCAGTCTAACAGAATATGATGGTGGATTGTATTAAAGGCTGCAGTTAAATCTAGAAACACAAGAATGGAGATACAGCCATTTTCAGTAGAGAGGAGCAAATCATTAAGAATTTTGAGAAGTAGTTTCATTGCTGTGATGAGGTCTTAACTCAGACTGAAAGACTTCTGGGATATTATGGGTCAAGAAGGAGCAAAGTTGATTTGTTACTGCCTTTTCTAAGATCTGAGAGAAATGAAAGTTTGGAATTAGCCTGTAATTAGGTTTCTTGAGAATAGGCTTGATAACTGGTACTTTGAAAGACTGAGATACAAGGCCAGATGTAAGGGAGGTATTAATACATTTTAGTAAGGGTTTGCCAATTTCAGGGAGCAGCTGTTTTTAGGAATTGTGTTGGTATAGGGTCTAGCATACAAGTGGAGCTGCTGCTAGAGTTTAAAAAGTAGTGAAGTGTTTCACAAGGTGTCTTATTTTCCTCTATTAGTGCAGAAAAATATGATGCTCTAGCAGCTGAGACGGCATGCTTATAGCTGAGGACGCTGTCTTTCCATACCAGAAAAAAGACTTGCAATTTAGTTGAATGGCATTTTCGTTCAAGCTTCCGTGTGGCTTGCTTAAGAGCATGTGTTTGGCCGCTATACCATGGTGCAAGCTTTTTCTGAGGGTTTTAATTCTTTTTAAGGGCTCCAACAGCATTTAGCGTTTTACGTAGAGTAAAATTAATGCTGTCCACCATGCTGTTGATTAATATTAGCCAGATTTGGGTTAGAGCTTACATTCTGGAACTCATTACTGAGTTCATTATTGAAAGAATGAATATAGGATGGCAATGTCAGAGGAGATTTTTCTTCTCTCGAATAATTTGGGTTCTGAACTTGCACAACAGGCTAATGGCACATTGAAAGTGATAAGATAATGATCTGACAGAACAGGATTGTGAGGCATAAATTCAACATGGCTAATTTCAATGGCATATGTGAGAACAGACTGCAGATCTCGTCACCTTGCCGCATGGGGATGGGACCAGAGAAACTTATGGAGTCTGACAAACATTTTGCAA
This sequence comes from Albula glossodonta, assembly GCA_019788955.1. NCBI lineage: Eukaryota > Metazoa > Chordata > Actinopteri > Albuliformes > Albulidae > Albula > Albula glossodonta. The sequence goes on from JAFBMS010000070.1 coordinate 69,306, forward strand.
GCTTACCCACCGATTTAATGTTTATCTTTGTTATTTCCAATTGCCGCATCGGACATCATTAGTGCTGACCAGAATAACAACTTTAGAGAATTTATGATTACCTTTAGCCAGCACTTTCAGGTTTGCTTTGATGTCAGTAGTGCTGGCCCCAGGAATACAATTAACTATGGTTGTTGGAGTCTCTACTTTCATGTTTCTCAGAATTATCAGAGCTCTTTTTACAGGTTGCTCAGCAGGTGTGTTACTGGGGGGGAGAACCTATTTGAAACGTGAATCGGGAGATGGTGATGCACTGAGGGGGTTACGTTTTCATCTGTTTTCCCAAACCATAACCCACTCATCTTGGAACGAAAGCTCTATCGGGGCTGAGCTTGGGGAAAGACTACCCGACGCATCCGGTACAAAAACAGACTCAAACTCCTCGCTAGCTTTAATCCTATATAAGGTGCTTATATAAGATGCCTATATAAGATGCCTTCCTCTAACTCTGCGACCTTGTCCACCAATCTTGCATTAAGCTCACACTTAATTCAGGTAAAGTTAACACTTCTGGTGGAAAGAGTAAGGTTCCTAGCCACTCTCCTTTTTTTAAAAAAAAAAAAAAAAAAAAAAAAAAAACCTTAACTTGACCAGCTATCAATGACCCAACTGTCTGAGTACTATGACCCACAACAACGGGCGGAGGAAGCTGTGGCATGTGATTCCTCTGACTCACGGGACAACTGACCCTTGCTTCTTTCAATACTGCAGGTGCACCATAAATCACACACTGCCTATGTTGTTGTTGGTGGTGCATGTACAGCACGCATATGTTCAGTTTGTGCACCCCCAGCTGACCAGGAGTGATTACTAGAGAGCTATTAACTAACAAACTTTAATTTGCCAAACACCCTACCTCAGGGCTCCCATGTAAATGCTTAACCCTGCTACCCACTCAAAGGTTGTTTCAGGTAGTTCAAATGCTTACTACTGCAATACACCCTCAAGTGTCAAATTTGTAGTGTTGAATGTTGTAGTGCTATTACTACCACTGTATCTGCTTTTCATGTGATTTTATGTGTAAAAAAGCAACAGATTTGTCCTCTGGTACTTTAGATGACTAGCTAGTTAGCTGGGTTATAGACACATTAGCTAGACATCTTTTCCAAAGGAGTCACAAGGCAGCATCCTCAGCAAAATTTAGCGGGCAGGGGCAATACATTATCATCCCTCAAAAGAATTTGGGATGGATGGATGGATGGATGCCACTTTTTCATGCATACAGATACAGAACATCTGCCAATACCAAGTATTAATCCAACACTGACTCTCTTCTTAATCTCACAATTATCCAGCTGTTTAAATCTCTTTCTGTGCATATACAGTATTTTGCCATCACTACTATCATCACATTCTTTAACATATGATAGCAAATAATGCAAATTAATTAACCACATAAAGTTATACCACCTGTTGTATTAGTTACCAAATTTAGCCAAATACATGTTATAAACACGGCATGAATTCAGTATTTGAATACTTATAGCACCAAAACACACACCGTTAAACATTTTTAACTTAGAGGTCTACTAATTTTCCCCTACAATGACTACATTTTATCTGTTTGATTAAGTTATACAAAGTAAATTGGTGATACAAAAGTATTATATCAGCTAAAATCAGTTAAGATGGAGCTGAATAAACTTGTATCAGAGGAAATTAAAAAGGGCCTCATCATGGACCACTTCAATTATAACGGTGCTACATAAAGAGAACAAAGATCCAACCATGTGTTGCTACTACCAGGGGTGGAAAAACCCTGGCCTCGGAAAGTAGAAGTACTACCATGTATCTGTTCTGTTGTTGCACTCAACCAGCTTATTCTAATTAAGCATAACTCTTCAGGCAGGTAATTGAGCTCTTTTGCACCTGTTGTAGGTAGAACAAGTACATGGCAGTACTTCTACTTTCTAAAGCTGTTCTGAAGTGTTTTCCTCTTCTCGTTACTACAAGCCTACTTTGCATGGAAGAGAGAAAATCAGGGCTAATTATCTGTTAAATTAAGAGAAGGGGTTTTAGGTTTACCAGATTTGAAGTCTCATTACAGAGTCACCCAAATTAGTTTTTAACAGCATGGATGGATGTGGTTGGATATCTCAATTAAATCCTTACCCTTCTGTGGAAAAATAATCTCAAATTAAATTGTGTAATAATGGATGGACTGTAAATACATTAAAAATCTGAACTTAAATTTGTAGAAAACAAAAGATATTAGTTTAGTGTAATTGCTACCAATCCTTATTTTGTGTTACCAAACCATTATATTGGAGTTCACTATAAGTTTAACAAGCTTTTTTCCCAAGCCAGACCTGATAAGCAGTAACAGGGTTTGCTACCCCTTCCATTGATTTTGAGGAGGGGAAAAAAAACAAACAAAAAAAACCATTGTACTGGATAGTTTTTCTTGTTTTCTATGTGTAATCAAACTGAAACTCCAAAGGCCATCAATTCTACCAGTATTTTGGTTGGAATTAATTACAGATTCCTGATTTCAAGTTGAAAAGATCTTTAAATATACATGTAATGTTGTCTTATGCTATCACTGAATAGAAGTAAATCTAACTACTGTAATGAGCAATTATTAAATGCTAACATGTTGCAGAGTATACCTGAGGTGCATAGTATGATGTTCACCAACAAATCACCATAAATGTTTGCCACAGCTCAAAAGATAAAATAATTCTCCACAAACAAGTAGAAGCAGGATGCCTACAACTCTTTACCAGAGATTTACTAGACATTAACCACAAAAATGATTTGCTTTTCAGAACAAAAACTATTTCCTGTATGGTACTCATACACAAAATTTTCTAATTTTTTGTATGCGTTTTTAATGTATTTTGTGTTTCCCATTTGTTTTTGGAATTTCATCTCTGGGTTTTGTATCTGTTGTTGGTGAGCTAAAACAGGGCAGAAACAAACAGTTTCAACCTGTTCCCTCCTTGATAAACAATAAAACAAATTTACAAAGTGATCAACACCAGCTGACTGAGTGAATAGTTACCAATTTTATTTTGTGATAGAATTGCTGTTCTTTGCAACTAGTGTTACATTTGATGTTTTTAATCTTTTAACAGCTGTATTCTTCATTCTTTCTATATCTCTCTCCAAACTTAATATTGTTACTTTAAAAGGATCTACAAAAATTCAGCTGTTTCTGTACTCAAAAAAATTGCAGTTTTGTGCTAAACTTTATTGTGCAGTGCACCCAAAGCTGGTATAATACACAGATAAAAATGCCTTGTTTCATGCAAGTTTATTCTTTGTATGAATTAAAATAGATTTTACAACAACTAGTTCTCTTTTTGTTCTGTAACACAAGAAAGCGACAATATTAAAGTTGAGAGAAAGCTTTGGGATTATTTTTACATTATAATTCATATAACTGCCATCTCTGTTAATCAATTTCATGTTGCAGCTTTTGCGATTAATCAAATTTCCGCAGAGCTGTGCTATTTCTCGTACAAATAAATGGCAGAATCGTACAGCTGAGGTAAACAAATCATTATTCTCTGACTGACAAAGATAGAAAGACAACAATTATCCAGAAATTACAATACTTTGTAGGTACAAAAAATGATACACAGGTTAGTGGGGAAAAATATTACTATTACAACATTAAAGTAGAAAACCATTCAATCAATTTACATCAAATGGTGTTGATTACTCAGTGAATTGTTTGTTTTATTGTTAATCAAGGAGGATAAATGGGAACAGGTGCCAATGATATACTTCAAGCATAAGTGTATTTTCTGTCGTACACACTGATCGTGAAGCACACGATTATAATTTCCCTGGGGAAATTATATATATACACATTACCTTTCCTTTCCCCCTGAGTCTTCTGTATTTTTCATTTTGTCCACAAATTCTGAAAATTTCATTTCCATACGTCTTGACTTGGGAACGAAGTGCTCAAAGTTTGCCATTTTCTTTTCATCATAATAGAGAAACTTGTGGTTTTGAGCAATGTACACTGAGAAATCTCCACTTCCTATGTGCTCTTTCAGGTAGTTTATGTCCCATTTGAGTGCAGGATACACTAGGTTGGTGTCTGTCAGCACAACTGGTTCCTGAAAGCAGAAAACAAAATAGAGCTGTTCAGAAATTTCTAAATACATATTTACAGTAATATCATAAGTATAACCATATTAGCATATCTTAGGTGTACACATCAACCCTTTCTTTACCTTTTCTATTTGTCTTACTAACTATAATAACCAGAAATTACACATATCCAGAATTAAAGCAACCAGTCACTCTGATGTACGTGGTATGTGAACCAATGCCACCATTTTTTTGAGCAAAGAACAAGGTCAACATTTCTGACAAAATCCAATCTTGGAAAAACATTCATACTTTGTCACTAAAGAAAATCCAAAAACCTTAGATATAATGGGATTAAACGTGTAGACTGCTACAAAGTCAGGAAGGGAAGAGGCATACACAGGAAAGAGCATTGTACTTTCAACTGAAGTAGATGGCATTACAGTTATTTTTAGGTCCATATTTGACAATGCATATGCAACTGCTTTTTAAAAGCAACATGAGCTTAAAAATGAACCTTAAAAACCCCAATACCAGGGTTTTTCCCGCCTACTCAGCTATTAAGTGGGTCCCATTAGTTTTGCAAAAACCTGAAGGGGAATACAAAATATCCAACCCAATATGCTCATTCAGTCATTAGGCGATTGAAAAACAATTCACAAGATGTACTTGAGACAAGATGCCACATTCTGCATGACAGATTATTTAGGGCTGCAACAAATTGTTGTTTAAATTTGAAAATAATAAAACATTAACATGGATTTCATAATGAAACATTAAGATGGATTAACAGTCAATGTGTTGCATAATTAATATCTTTTAAGGCTGTGTGTGCAGTAAACATAGAAAAACAAATGGTCTAATTTAAATCACTGCACAGTATTTACAGGGAACCATGAGTGGCAATACAACTTTAAAGTGTCTAGTCTCCTAGATATAGGTGGCAGGAGCACAACAATAACAAATTTGGTCAAGCTACAATGAAAGGGTAGCTAACATTATGATGTTTAATTAATAAGCAATCAAGTATATCACTACTTGGCAAAACACAAATACAGTTGACCCTCCCACCTCGCAAGGGTTAGGGGCTCAGACCCTCATTATGTGGAAAATCCGCATAAAAAATGTGTGTATATTTTTGGTATTAAATGACAAAATACATTAATATATACATATAGTTTATGCATTTATGACTTACTAAACTTTTTCACGTTTTCTTTACTTTTCGTCTGCTATGCGTGTCATCTGCAGTGCTACGTGGTTCCCCGCACAAGACCACAAAGCTCCCAAAAGCTGCAATGTGGACACAGGGCACATATTCACTAAAAATACCATACCCTAGACCATGGCTGCCTTGGCACTGCTAAAGGATATTGTGAGTGGAAGGTGTCTTCAGGGACCGTTCTGACTTTTTCGCCCATGATGGTGACTGGCTCATGAGTCAGTTTAGCTTAACATGAGCTGTGCTCTCGGAGCACTGTGCTGAATTGGGGTGCTGGTGCTGGAGCACCCTACATGTAGCAACCAGCCAATATTTGCCCATCTGCAAATCCTGTCAGCTCTGGGGTTCTCAGCCAAGGCAAATGTGTAGCAGGAAAGAGCAAGCTGGTCGGGTATATCCCAGCCCACACTCAGTCATGTCATACCAAAGATGGCATCATTCATCTGGGCTCATTCCCCTATTCAGCCAGTGAGCAGGCAATCATAAAAAGGCAATTTGCAGCAGTGACCAGTTTTCCCCAAACGCAATCAGTGCAATTGACTGCACTCACATTGCAATAAGGGTGCCGTCAGAGGACCGTACGTAAATCATTAGAATTTCCATTCAATAAACATGCAAATAATTTTTTGCATTATTTGCATGTTTATTGAATGGAAATTCTAATGATTTACGTACATTTTAAAAATAATTTATTACTCCAGTGCTGTGACCGCCAAAAAATATATTTTTCAGATCTATATTTCGAAGAATAAAGCTTTGATTTCAGACTCTGAAAAGTTTCGTTTTTTTCCTCTCATCACTGCCATTATTATTTAAAATATTTAATACTGTTATTTTTGATATTAAAAATTCAATGCTCAGTCCCACACATTATTTATAGAACTTGCTTAACTGATTTTGACTTCCTGAGCATTATAAATACATAAATGTGCATGTTGAGGCTTGGACAGTTGTAGGATTAATTGTGATTTATAACTGAAAACATGCGCATGTGTTGTGTACACAAAAGTTTTATAAATCAGAATTTTTTTGCGTTTGCAATACTTGTACGTTTTGCCGTACTTAACAATTCAGTTACAAAAGCATGCAAAGTTTTATAAATGGGGCCCCTGGTCACCAAACACCTCCTCTAAGCCTCTGACAATATGGTCACCCTTACCCCAGCAACCACAGATGATTTATTCAAAACTAGCTATGAGTATGTTTCATTAAAAACCACTCCTGAGCTACTGGAAAAAAACTGACACCATTTCATCACTAGGGGTACTATAAATAAGAAAACACTTTTTTTCCACATCCATGGATTTTGATGGAAGTGGGTTAGGAATGAAATTTCTTCAGATTTGTATTCTGTTTGGGTTTGTGGACTTCCCTGATGTACAATTTTTTTTCATCTCATGACGTACTCCTCTGTAATTCTGATTTTCGAAAACAGCAATTTCCCTGCATGCCAATGAAAGATGCACAAGCTGAAGGTGTGAGGCTCCTTCATCCCTGTATATATTACCCGGCTATATTTCTTACCTGTACGTGTAATTAAAATAGCCTATTATAGGTCATCTTGCAGGATTGCACTCTCAAAATTGATTAATTTATTTCTTTCCATTTCGGGCTCCAAATGAAGAGTCTTGCTATGGGGTGTGAGGACCAGCTAAATTTAAGTCTTTCCAAAAGATGCAATCTTTGCTTGTTTTGCAGGTTTCAGAAAATACATGCCAAGTACAATAATACTGTAATAGTGTATATACTGTACAGTACACATACACAATGATTTATCACCATTTTTTTTTTTTTTTACTTTTTGGTGAATTGTGTTCTTAACAGTATAAAAATAAGTACAATGAGAAGACAAGGAAGAGGAGATGAGGGAGAGGAAAATACAGCTGGCACTCCATGTTGGCACCACAATACTGGTCCAGCAGTTAATTTATTTTACTGAGTTCAGACAAATAACAAAACTTCCAAGCTTGGATATGACAATATCAACAATGGTAAGCAGCAATGGTCAAAAAACTTTTCCAAATCACAGCAGCCTATTTAACTGAGTAATTACATGAGCAATTCCATAAAATAACAAATATTTCTATCCAGATGGTATGAAAATCATCAGATTACCCTTGAGTTTGCTGAAAAACAGTGGGCAATTTTAGCTGTAATTTTCTGCAAAGACGAGGAAGAAAAACACAGACACTGCTGAACCGATTGGGACATGAGTCACTGAACAGAACCTGTAAAGCACAAAACTACCTCCATGTAGAACTAATCCCATCCAAGCAGGGCTTCACAATAGTAGCTATGCCAGATTACAGATGTCTGTTACCACCTATGCAGGATAACCATGATTTACATTTTACCCTGCCAATTCGCTGAAGGAAAAGTGATGAGTGATGTTTTGTTCAACTTGTATGGTTTTGAAATTTCACAGCACAAAAGTCATTAAATGACAGTTTGGATATCTGATCTTTACAGAGTTTTGCTGTAAAAACTCAAGTTCTCGAACATGATTAAATACCGTCTGTTCGAATACCCACATATTGCTATGGTCAAATAATTTTCATTCCTCATTATTGCGATTATCTAATTCTGGTGAGTATTATAATCGACTATCACTTTTATTTACCTCAACTGAAGAAAGAACCAGGCCATTATTCGAGACAGGCCATTATTTATGATTTGTCCTTTTTTAGTTGTGTATTTTGTTATACTGTAGTCATGTTTAACTTCTAATTTCTAATTATCTAATAAATTTTGATTAGAACATACTATATATGAGAATTCTTTTTTTGTATCGAATTTTGTATCATGAACTGTGCCGTATCCCAAACCAAACTCAACCAAACTTGACCACACCGCAGCACCCACTCTGTTGGCTTTAAGAGGAGAGGCTGAACACATAACTCTTTCGATTCACATGACGACAAGGCACACACAGGTGCCCAGCATCACCAAAGAGGGCGCTGTTGCGATGAGACCAACAAACTTAGCCAGCTTACCCTCTATCATCCCCGGCAAGGCTGCCCAATTGCGCTTTGCTAAATGCAATGGTGAGACCGGGATTTGAACCCCTGACCTCTGGGGGAACGTCTTGCCCTGTCACAATCACTACGGATAAATGGCAGAGATTTCAAAGAGGTGGGATGACAAAGCTCCTTCTCAGTATAATCCAGAAAGCAGCTCTGCAGATATAGATTCAAATGATTAGACCCTTTATCTTAGCAGCCTAGTAATATAATTGCATGTTTGGAAATCCTTCTCTTTCCAACAACAGCTGAATGGACAGATGGATGGGAGGACAAACCCCTTGTCCAGCGAACTGTGGTATTTGCTATCAGGCACATTTATTATCACATCAGACACGCATTGTTTGCAAAGCTCACATTTTGTTTAACCGACATTGTTATTCAATAGCAATATTCATATTGGACATAATTGCGTATAGTCAGTAGACTATACACAATTATATGTCCTATATATATACTTAGCTAGGCAACCATGTTTCAGAACAATGTTGCCTAACTAAGTACGGCATTAGCTTTGTACCAGCTACTGCCTATTATGTCTTCCACTAGCAGGAATTTATTTATATATATTTATAGGATTCAATTTTTCTAAACCAAGATATGTGCATGCATGCAATATTTATGTTTTCTTCCAAATCTGCCACACTAGCAGTGTAATCTGACGTATTAGTAAGCGCCGTGCACAATACCGACATGTGCACATACGTATACGAGTACTCCCACTGTTCCCAACCCATACATATGCACACACACCCATAATTTCCTAAAAGGGGTAGAAATAGTAGTACTTCTTGAAGTTGCGATTTTCTTTGTTTAATAAATATATTTTATTAAACGTTGTGTCTGTGCTGGTGTTGCAAGAACATGAGCCAAAATTAGAACATAATGCCTTCAAGCAATATGAATGAATAGTTGCTGTATCTTTGATTATAAATTAGAGGGTCAATAATTACAATTCATAATTAATTAAAGTGAAAATGTTTTAAAAAACGATTCAAACCAATGGGAAATTACTGTAGGTATATTTAAGAAAAACTCAAATCTACAGTGCCTATAGAAAATCATCATACCCTTTTGAAATAGTTACTTTATTTGTCATACAGCCTGAAATCAAAACCCATTAAAAAAATCGTTTTCCAGTTTTATATACAAATTTAGCCGTAGCAACATCAAAATAATGAAAAAATAGCAATAGTTCTGAAAATTAATAAAAAATGAAGAACTAGAATAACAGGATTGGAAAAGTCATCAGCACCCTGATTTAATACTTTGTAGAGCTTCCTTTTGCTTTAATTACAGCCATCAATCTGTTTGGATATGACTCTATTAGCTTTGCATACCTAGAGTTGGGAGTATTTGCCCATTCTTCCTTGCAGAATTGTTCAAGTTCAGTCAAATTCTGTAGGGAATGGTGATGGACTGCTCTCTTCAAGTCAATCCACAGATTTTCTATCGGATTTAAGTCAGGGCTCTGACTTGGCCACTCAAGGACATTCACCTTCCTATCCTTAAGCCACTGCTTTGTTCTTTTGGCAGTATGTTTAGGATCATTGTCGTGTTGGAAGGTGAATGACCTGCCCATCTTCAGCTGTCTAGCAGAGGGACGCAGGTTTTCCTCAAGAATTTGGGTGTACTTGGCAGCATTCATTTTCCCTTTGATTCTGACCAATTACCCAGTCCCCGCTGAAGAGAAACGTGTGTTTTGGGTGGTGTGCTGTGTTTGGTTTTCGCCAAACATAGTGCTTGGAGTTCAGTCCAAAAAGTTCAATCTTAGTCTCATCTGACCATAAAACCTTTTTCCCACATGGTAACAGAATATTACAGATGTGCTTTTGCATAGCGCAGACGAGACTGAGTGTGGCACTTTTTCAGAAAAGGCTTCTTTCTTCCCACCCTGCCATACAGACCAGCTTTGTGTAAAGCTTGTGAGATTGTTGTCACATGCACAGACCGACCAGTCTCAGCCATGAAGACTTGTAAGTCCTTCAAAGTTGCTTTTGGCCTCTTGGTAGCTTCTCTGATCAATGTCCTTCTGGCTCGGCCATCCAGTTTGGATGGATAGCCTGATCTAGGCAAGGTGTTGGTGGTGCCATATGCTTTCCACTTCTTAATGATGCTCTGAACGGTACTCAGAGCTTTCGAAATCTTTTTGTAGCCTTCACCTAAGTTGTGCCTTTTTACAACTTTATCTCGGAGTTCTTTTGAATGTACTTTTCCAACCATGTTGAATCTTTTCACTGCCATGCACTACGTGTAGTGGTATTTTCAAGAAAACAGCTGGTTTTATTCTAAACTAATCAAAACAACTGCAATTAATATCAGGTGGGTGGCCATTAGCCTGGTGTTTCATCTGGAAGTTGATTGGTTGCACTTGAGCAAGTTTATAATGGTATACTCTATGGGGCTGATCACTTAACCAAATCAGGTATTTCATTAACTAATTTTTAATAGCTGTCCAGAATGTTTTAAAATGTTATTTTCACTTTGATGATGAGGGTTATTATGTGTACATAAAGCTCAAAAAACTTTGATTTAATGTATTTTAATTTCCTTGGTGTAAGGTGACAAAAGGTAAAGATTTTCACAGGGTATGATGATTTTCTATAGGCACTGTATTAACCAAAAGTGCTGGCGAACAGCGATGAAGAACAGGTAACCGATGATGCATGAAAACACATGTTTAACTACACAGTTAACCTGCACAAGTGAAGTGAAGTAGGTAATGTGTAGTTGTGTTTATTAAAACATGCCTCGCCAAACTATGCTTTTGAGAATAAATCTACACATACAAGTTGTTTAACAAGAATAAATGGTGGAAGAGAGTAATTTCAAATGATAATTATACATATTTTCATTGCTAGTAAAGATGAAAATCTAGAAATTTGTGGTTTATCCGCATAATTAGGTTAATATGTACTTATTTTTTACTGTGTCGGGCTATTTTACATCCGAGCTGGCTATCCAGTGTAAACAGATCTGTACACCCAATCTTTAGGTGAAATTGCCTTCTATCCGTCTTAACATCCTTTTTTAAAATGAATCAGGTATAATTAGAATGGTACTTCTAGGTTCCACATTCGGCTGTTAACAGTGGGTAATTCCATGTAAAATCTGCACAGAAGAGTGGATTTGGACACCCACTATCTCATATTGTTCTGAAATGGTTTCTCTTGTTACAAACCAATATTATCCAACTCTCTTGAAATATTATGTTGGGAAAAAATATGATCTCTGAGAAATGGAGATAATAAATTGCACCAAAACTACAGTTTCATTTCATAGGATTCATATAATATTCAGTAACCATTGCTCCTTCATACAATTTAGACATCTTTCTTGGTTATATTTCAGACCTCAGGAATACAAATAAATGGTAAAAATTCACCCAAGGACCTGCAAACTACACATCAGCTGTACGGTTATGGACAGGGTAGAATGTCAGTTCTCCATTTGGGATAAGGCATATGAAGCTGCAGGTTGCCATCTTACATCCAGGACTTTTTGAGGATTCCCTCCTCATTGGAGGGCGAGTGAACACAAAGAAGCAAGCATTTTTTTGGATTGGAACACAGCCCAGCTGCAACCACTCCCCTCCACTGCTCCTCCTCACTCGGGAAGGGCTCCCTCGACTGCTAACCCACTTGGTAAAATGTCCTGTGCTAACGACAAAGTTAATGTCTACATCAAACAATGAATAGAACATTTAGACTACAGGAGTAAGCCAAGTTAAACCTTGCGTTTCATCATGGTCATTTTCGAAACACAATAATCAATTACCAATGAAAAGGATAAATATTATCAGATTTGTCATGACTGTCATCATTTCTTAGTAAATCTTTATCTGAGAACGCAGAACAGCTACATCCAACATGGCTGAATAGATGTTCCCTGAGAAGCGATGGAGAAAACTGAAGAAACTCTGCTATGTTTTCAAGGAGGTTTTGAATAATTTACCGAATGTGTCACAACTGTTACACCTGTTTCAAAGCACCTGTGATAAGGACATCTGCTGGTAGCCTACACAAATTAGACGATGTAACTTATTTCCTCAAGAGACACTTTTAAACCAGCCTGTAGGCTGTTTCCCTAGTAGTAAACATTCCTGTTTTATTTAGTTACTGCATATAAAGGCCTACACATCCACAAGGTACATAGACAGAAGTACAATAGAAGTATTATGCGATGTACAGGCAATATAGGTTACTTAGTTCCATGCAGTTTCATCAGCGCAGTGTAAATTCTGTAACAATACACCAATTGATACTGGGCATGCATTTAGCTAAGAAACTAAATAAATCCCATAAACATAAAATGTTGAATTTTCTCCAACCAGTAAATCTGATTTTACATCCTACTGATACAAGTGAGAACACATTGTAGTAGAAAAGTAGAACTTTCTAAAAGTTAAAATCAGAGGCTCAGAGTGTTAAGCATCAGACTAAGTGACCAGATAACGTCAGCAATGGGGAAACATGTACTGGAACGTCTCTGATTGTTTTGAAACTTTGTCACAGCTTGTGCCTCTGAACAGTTAAGATTGCAACGTTAATTGACACTTTGAAACAATTCAGACTGTCTCGAAACATTGGCTGAGTCTCAAATTGCATACTTGCGTACTAGTTAGTTTGCATATCAAGTACAGAAGTTAACGGTCACCTGATCAACTGTGCCTCAAACTCAAGTATGCAAGTACCGGTACTCATAAAATCTACCGTAAGTTCTCTTTGCATACTTGTGTTATGGCCATGGTCGCCGCTCTGGATCCCGTGTGCACATGTAGGGTTGCCTCCTTAAGTCATGTATTAAGTGTGTTTTAAAATTTGCTATAATTAAAGATAAATAAATAGTTATTCAGTGGTTAGCTGCAGAATATTTTGGTGATGGTACTTATCCTTGGGCTTGAGATGGAGTCATGGAAAGGTGCACCTGTCCCTTTAAGTGTTTGGTTGGGTCTCATGGGAAGGGGGCGGAGTGATTGAGTGCCAGCAGGTATAAAGTTGGTGGAAAATGGTCATCTTGAGAAGATGCAGAAAGAAGAAAAGACAGAGCAGAGAGCGCCAGTACTTGATATGCCACCACCTGAAGACCAACTGTGGAAGAGGGACTGCAGCTAACTTTTAGAAAAAATCCAAAACTTCTGAACAAAGGGACCACAGACTGAGCTGGCTCAACTTAGTGGAAGACTGCACGCTGGAGTTGGCCAAGGACCTGAGAGATACGTGCTGAGGGGTTCGTAGCGCCTGGACTTGGTAAGCACCTTTGACATTGCTGGCTGCCATCTCAAGTCCAGGATAAAACTTTGGGAGATATCTTTCAGGGGTCTGGGAGAGGTGTGCAGGGAATGTTAGGGCGTTGCATGGGAGGTTTACCCCCAACAAACAGAGGCCTATGACTGCGGTGGGCTTACAGTTGACTTCCTATGCGCGCTCGTAACACTTGGGAGGACCGAATGATGAAGTATGCATCGGAGCATACTATTCCTTCGCATTGCGTTCTAAGAAATGACAGCAAAGAACAATTTAAAGTTTATAAATTAAACTATACCAACAACCGTTCACAAAAAATCCTGTGAGCAAATTTTTTTTCTGCAACAATATCGCTAATTAGCGATCAACAATTTCAATCACTGATACTAGGCTAACCATTATCGGATGAATTTCTCATTTGATTGTGATGTGAATAATATTTTCAGTTGGGATACGGAGTTGCGTTTGATTTGAAGGCCTGTTGAGGCCTCAATAAATAACGTAAAACAAATTTCTTTTGTGTTTTTTTTTTTTTTTTAAATCGCCCACATTGCTTGTTCGATTTCAGTGTTGAGATTATTCATTTTCAGTAACTAGTACAACACTAGTGAAAACAAAAGAAGGAATATCTGATATTCATATAGGTTTACATTTACATCTACAGGCCAAGTTCATGGTTCTTAGTCTAGGATGGCTCACAACCTCAACCGAGTTGGAGACAGTGTCATGATAAAGTAACATACCCAAACCTCCAAATTTCCAAATGTCAAGCTAAAGAAAACATACACATTCAAGTAATTGTAACATTACTTCAGTCACCTGATCTTTTCATTAGGCTAATCCATACCATCAAGATGAAGTAGCCAACAAGATGATTAAAATGTTTTTTTTAATAATCATAAAATGCTTTGTAATTTCGAAAATATTCACCTCTGTTCAGAGTCTTATCTTTCACTAAGTGAAAAACAACAGGTTAATCTGCTTTGATTTTGACATATTTCTGCTAATGAAGCTTGTCCCTCTAGGGCAGCCTTTCTCAAAGAGTGATCCGCAGACCACTGGTGGTCCGTGAGCGAACCCTTTTTTTTTTTTTTAACCATTTTTTTTTTTTACATTTCATCAATATAATAAAGATATTGACAGTGTGGAGATAATTTCACTGGTGTAGGTTTGTGCACCTCATACCAGTCATTCCCAGACGCCACAACAAACCTAGCTGCTGCGGAATGGGTTTTGCTGGTATCTTTGGATGTTATTCTTATAAGATACAATAAAGCCCTTGAAACCAAGAGGTCACTGAAATGTTTATCCAACTCAGTCTCCTTATATTAAGTAATTTCAACTGAAACACCAAATTAACCTTGATAGTATACTCATTTTGAGAAAGAACATGGGTCCACTCAAAGGCCCATTTTGTCTCTATGTGCTTATTAGTGTAGCACAAAGTCTTTACTATCCATCAAAAACTTTATTATACATTAGCACCAAGAAGTGAGAGCTGATTCAAAAACAATCCTGTATAGCTTAAGAGGGATCAGCAAAACATACATTTCAGTATTAAAGAAAAGGACAGTATCTAAGGACAACAGATTTCTAGATCCACAACATTACACTCATAGACTGAGTTCAGTTACAAGGTACACAAATCATGGAGTACACTAATTATATCTAAAAGAGCAATGTAAACTACCAACTACTAATATACGAGAAGTATAGACAGAAGATATCCCTCAATCACTATCAGCCTTGTTCTATTTGGTGTCGTCAACATAATCAACAGTAACAGCAACTAATCTTGCTGTTAATCTTTCACTGTATGTCTACATTTAAGAGTTTACCAATTGCTATACACCTTTGAATGGTACTTGCTCACAAAAAATTATGACCATACCTAATAACTCACAAAGACTACAGTCAAAACAGGTTTAAAATGGAGAAACATCATCATGACAGAATAGAATGTCAGTTATGTAGATGTAATATTGTTTCTTCATGCTTGTGATATTGCTTGTAATGTTGTTACATAATGCTTTCTAACATAGAAACATGCTTTGTTACATTTGGTCATTAATTCACACCGTACAGTTCATTTCTGACGTTATGTTCCATTTGTTAATGTGGCAGTACATAATTGTTTCCACTACAGGGCTCCAGACAAAAAAAAAGATCTTTAGGAGCCGTTGGCTCAAAAACCCACATCATTTAGGAGCCAAATCAAATTTTTAGGTGCCAAAATCTCCTTACCTATCTCATGTGAAATAAATAATTTTTCATTACATATGTATCTCACTGCATTGTTTTGGATAATCAAATAAAATAATATAATAGACAATGAAAACCCAAGCAAACATAAAACACATTTTTCACATCATTTCATTCATTCAGTCGAGAAAGTCAACAATTACCCATATTGCCCTGTGAAAAAAGCAATTTCCCCCTTTGTTATAAAACAAAGAAATCAACAAATTTATCATTGTAAATTATATTCATGGGATTGACCACAGCCAGACTTGATTGCAACAGCTTTGCCTGAGTTTAAAAAGCATATGTATAGAAACCTTGCCATCAGAAAGTAGTCACCTCAAAGCTTCTACAGGCCCACGATGCCAAGATAAAAGGAACTCCCACAACAACTGAGGAAAAAAGTTGTGGAGCTATCTCAGACTGGAAGAGGTTACAAAGCCATTCCTAAGGCTCATGGACTCCAGCAAACCACAAACTTCCAAAGAACTTCAGGCCTCGTTATCATCAGCTAAGATCAGTGTCCATGACTCGACAGTAAGAAAAACACAGAGAAAAATTGGGCCTCAGGAAGGAGTGGCAAGGCGCAAACAACTGTTCTCCTAGAAAAACATAAAAGCTCATCCCAAATTTGCTAAAAAGCACCCAAATGATGCTCAAGTCTTTTGGGATAATATTCAATGGATATTCTAATATTCTAAGTCTTCCTTTTTCTGGCTTAAAACCATTAAAGTATTCCATTGGAAGAACATCAAACCTACATTGCAACATGGGGGTGACAGTGTAATGGCATGGGAATGTTTTGCTGCCTCAGGACCTAGATGAGTTGTAATTGTCGAAGAAAGTATGAATTCTGATATACCAGATGATTATTAAGGAGAATGACCGACCATTAATGTGTGAACTACAGCTGAAGCATAACTGGGTGATGCAGAAGGACAGTGATCCTATGATGATAATTATAGTATTTATATTATAGCACCTGCTTCTTTTGTTTCTTTGTCCCACGTAAAAACTTCTGGCTCCGCCCCTTCCCTCTTCCCTTTTGATTTTCCATTTAATCAGAAAGGTATGGATATTAATTTTCCACAATCAAATGAAACCTGTCAAGTTTTAATATTGTTAGTTTTATTAACTAATAGTTTTACTATCTTTGTTAGTTTAATAATTGTTATAATTGTATATAATTGTTTGTATTATTTACTTTAAATAAACATTCCTGTATGTGATTTTTGTTATATTTAATAAGTTTAGGATGTTTTTAGAGTTATTTGTGTAGTTAGTAATAGCCTATCTATATTGATCTACACATTATGTAAATGCTATATTGTACACCATTGTATATTATATTGTCATTTTGGTTCTGCAGGCGTGGACAAAAAGAGACTGGGATATTTTTTTTATTTTATTGTGTCTTGTTACATGAAACAAATGTTATGTTTGTTTCTCTTAGTAGTTTTGTTAAGTTTTGTTGGTTATGGCGTCGTCATAGTAACGCCATACACCACTGTGTGCTACGCTAGCCTAGATGCTAAATGTTAGCTTTTAAGTTCCTTTAATACTTAATTTGTTTTAATACACATTCCGTTTTGATTTTCCGATTAATGGAGGAGGTGCGGGCAACAAGAAACCAGGGTATTGTGTTTATTTCATTGTTGCGTCTTGTCAGAGACAAATAAAATCATCAACATGACTGGAGTCTTCATTATTCACAATACAACCCAGAGAGATAATTTCACCGGTTACACAAACAATGGCAGACATAGCCTCATTTGAATTTGTGATAATTTATGGTACAGATTAATTTGCATGTAGCAGGGTGATTTCTAGAAGTTGTCCTTTGCAAACTTTCTCTCATTGTTCAAAAGTTATGGCCTGTCAGATTTTGGAAATTCAACTGGTTGTTGTACCTCCCCCTTCAGGTATTTTTCACATGCGCCCCAGTAAATAGGGTCTGGTGACGCCCTACAGTGCATTTTTATATAATTACTTACACCCAAATGGCTTCTGCCTGCGTCAATAATACCAAAACCACAAACACCTGTTTTGATAAAGGCAAAACCACTGAATAATCCATAAATAACTACACATGCTGGCAATGATCACAGCGACGATGATTTTTGGACGCAATTTCTGTAACTGCTACGTGACTTGAGGAACGTAGTGTCTGAGCACGTGGGCAGCTGAAGCCCAGCACTGTATGATCACGCCAACAGCTTTCTGCACCACTAGAAACCGCAAGCAAATTATTAACGCTGCAAGGCGGAAGCAAAACAAAACAACAAAGGGACGAAATACAGTTTTGTGTATGGGCGGGTTTGCTATAACCTAGTTTTTTCCTGCTTCATGTTACTGATATGTGAATTGAGGAGCATACACGGCTTAGAGCAGTGAACCTAAGGTGTATAGGAGCAGATAGAGTAGCTCACTATTAACTATTAGCTCACAGTACTCGTCACAGTAGATGTGAGTCGTAGATTATTTCGTCCCTGCAAATTGTGTTGTTACCATGATCTCACAAAGAATACAAATAGCCAAGAACTTACAACTATCAATTTAACCATTCTGTCAAAATACGAAACTTCTACCATGTAGGGGGTGCATCATTACATTGAAAGCATGCGAAATGAAATATATAACCACGTTTAAGACACGTAACCAATGGTACATTTTCTGAATTTTTAGAATATTTTGCAACGCAATGTTATCAATAGTGAGAAATTAAACTGGTTGCCATACAAGATGGCCACTTGTATTATCAACTGGATGCTCTGACTACACGTTTGGGGTGCAAGACATGGATGTTCACATTCGTTGAACCGCCATCATTGTGCTTGCACTGTTATACAATTACACACAATATAAATTAAAACGTCAAATTTTCCACGACCACATTAATGTTCAACAGAGACAAGTATGAGCAATCTTACAGAAATATCCATACGTATTTTATGATAATTAAAATCCTTGATGTAGCCTATACAAACAACATCTTCGGCTTACAATTTCCATTAGTGATTAGTTAATGTAGGTTAATTATCAAATAAATGTACGTTATTTATTATATGCTGAGCCAAAGCCACAGTCAGTATCATGCATATTTTCCGTAACAAACGAAACCACGTGGAGTAATAATTGTCTTTGCTCACAGGTGCACCAAGTGAAGGGGCCTAGGTCCTTGATAATGTATTTTATTATTGCTCAACATTAGTACATAACGGCAATTTACCATACCAGACTGAGTGATTTACATCTTTCTTGTGTTAGCGTTGGCTTTAACATTAAGAAAGCTAACAAAACAGTACCTATACCACGATGGAAAGGCATCAACATTTCCGTTTGTTGAAATAGCTAGTAATATTCACTTCTTTATCCATATGGAGTTTAATTTGAACTAATCATAATTAACTATTCATAATCGTAGTTAGCTATCAATACCTACCTTCTTTAAACGTTTGCCAGCTTTGCTTACATTTATCATTTAACTGGAGGGCAGCAATACACTTATTTACAAAATGCAAGCCATAACTACAGGCATATCGCTATGGCATTTAGATAATGTAACCTGAATCCATTACAGTTCCCTAATTTAAGCATCATTGCTTGCTAGATTATCTCGCAAGCTTGCAAGTGAACTTAATACTGCTTACATAGATCTGCAAGTTAGCTACATTACATTAGGTACTAGATACATTTTTGGCAAAAACCTAACCAACCAGACCAAATATAAAAGTGAAAACGCAGGTCCCTCCATGTCTATACAACGTTCATAAGGAAAAGCTAAAGGAGATGTGAGCCTGGCTAGACACTACTCTTCCCACGGAGGCGAAACTGTAAGTCAAATACCTCATTATTTATTAGGATCTCAGCTCTGGGGTCCGTGTGAGACAATCTTGGAATAGGCCGGGTTTGGAAAGGATACTTTCTGAGTTGAGACTCGTTCCATCCAGTGCCATGGACCTCCGCGAAAGCTGTAGAACCCTCAGCACTCGCTGTATCAGCTTCCGCAACCGTTGCTGCTGCCATGCTTACTTTCCGAAGATTGCGTCGCCCTCTTTTCAAATAACTTCGTTATCACACCACAAAGTAGATGCGTCTGTCTTTGCCACAGTATCATGTAAAGCAACGCGAGGGTACAAAACTATGTATCCAGAACTGCGGCACCAAAACACCAGACGGTAAACACATTTGCCTACTGTCACGCAGCCAGTCAAGCCAAACGACGCATGAAGACAGAAAAGAGGAAAATGTATGGTGTCTTGTTGGGAACAGAAAAAACAGAGACACCCAGTGCTGCGAAGGATGAACTACAACTTAAACCTAGTGTCTGTTCGTGGGCTATACCGCACATTCCTGTATGGACAGGAACGTCTGTGTGGCAGTAACACAGCTTATTGACCAGAATAAAGGCGATCATCCTTTACAAAAATGTTGCAAATTTAGGAAGAAAAGCTCCAACCCAATTCTGAAGGGTGGATCTAAGAAAGTAAAAAATAAGACAGGAAAAGTAACACATCCCAACAAGCATGCTTCACTGTAAATTCTGACAAGTTAAGTTTACTTATTATAAAATTAGGGAACCAATTACCATGGGAAAAGTAAGTAAAAGAGATTAACATTGTCAAGTTGTGTGAAATGATTATGTATTTAGAATGAAAATGTGTTATTTGAGTAAGCTGTACTTTTTTAAAGATATCAACACGCATAGTCAATTTCAATCATGCTGATGCAACTCTCTGAGTCACGATAACTTCATATATTCTGTCAAGGCATTACTTGAAATTTGATATACACTGCACTCTTTCTTGAAGTCAACTTCAGTAAAGTTTCAAGAACTCAATAAGGATAAGTCACTTGGACATAATATAATGTGCCAAAGTGAACACTACTAAGTTTAAATAAAATGCACTTGATATATCTTAGTTTAGCTGACTTAGACATAAAACAACTCACAAAATGTGATGATGCATAGCCAAATTATTATTTTTTTTTATAAAGTGAAGAGTACTTACACACAACAGGCAAAACGTTAATATTAATATTAACATATTAACATAATACATACTTTGCATAATCGCATGTGGCCATATGGCAATTGACCCTTCGCTAAGCCCCTCCCTAGAACGGCCAGTGTCCAATCCTACGTTAGCAACTGTAACTAGGTGCGGAAAGTCTGTCAAGCTTTCAGAACAAGGGAACGGTATGCATTTGGAACCCGCAGGTCCGACAGCAGATATCCTCACAGTTTAGAGGGGGGTGTCGTATTTTTTGCTTTCCCGAAGCTAAAAACGCAAGAGTGTCTAACAAAGGGTTAAGTCACATGAGCATCCATATTTCTCTCCTTTCCCATTACATTCTAATGAATGAGGTCTGCATAATGTGTCGTTTGAGTACAGCTTATTCATAAAAGCTGATAATATCAATCTACAATTGAAATGTATAATCCCCTGCCTCACACTCGTCATGTATGTTTTATTATAATTATCTGTACCAATGCAAATGTTGCTTTTTATTTAGTATTTTTAATACATTCGACTGTAAACGTATGTGACATGCTACATGATTGACAAGCTAACTCCAAGCTGCAGTAAGCTAGTTTGCTAACTTTTCCTAACTTGTGCAAGTTTAAACACAGTCATTAACATAACAGTCTTGCTATTAGACGGAAGTTATGTGTAAACATACCTGCGCATTGACTTTCTGTCTTCTCCGCTCCCGCTCTGTCTTCGCAATGGACTTCAAAACTCTCTCTCTCGTTTGCTAACGGTAGATGCTGCCAAGCTGTCGCTCCAATCGAGACTGGCCAATAGAAACGTGTGTTACATCTTTCAGCGTAGGTCCCGCCCACGAGATGCAGCTCAACAGCAAGCAAAACTTTTGGATTTGCAAAAAGAACTTTTTGATTCGCAAATAAAAGGTGTATTAATAACACATTTATCTTACTTAAAACAAAACATTTTTTGATTGCAGTGTTGATAGTTTTGCACTCAAATCTATTTTTTATTGCAGGTGGGAAGTTTTGCTCTCAAACCTGTTCTGTTTGATTGCATAGTAAAGACTCAAAAGTAACTCCATAGAAAACCCTTTTAGTTACTAGAAAAGGTCACTTAAATGGTCGAAAACGCTAGTGGCCTGTTCAACCCCAAACCAGAAAAACACGTAAGCCACTGGGTTGAAAAAAAGTGAAGAAAATCTGACCCCCCAAAATTCTTGATTTTTCTGCTGAAAATGCCTGGAAATGACCTTCCATTAAAAAAAACGTATACCACCACATTCTGTGCCCAAGTCAGATGGCAATTAAATATGCGCAGGCAGTGAGGGATGCCTCTTCCAGGAAAGCGTCGCAGGATGTATCTCTGCAGGGGGGAAAGCCGCATCTGCCACAAAAACATATGGTGTTGGTCCAAGGTGTGCAGAATTGGGGAGGGGAGCATCTCCAGGAAGATCCAGGGTGTTCTTGGAGGGCTTTACTAAATGCAGATGCCGACAGTGTTCCCCATCACTGCTCCTGCCAAAAGCCCCTATATCCACAACACAGGCGCTGTACATGGTGTCCACCACCTCTAGAAGCACAACTGAAAAGTGGCCCTTTTAATTGAAAAAGGTGGGCCTGGAGTTCGCTGGTGCCTTCATGAAGATGTATTTCCCATCAATGGCACCAATCCAGTGACTGAAAGACCACCATGGCCCTCCAGGAATTTTCAGTGGGCACTGGCATGTACTCTTCCACCAGGCTTTCCCAAATGGCCTCACACACATCTGAGACAATACCAACTGTAATGTCATAATGTAATTTCAGTATTTGATGTACTCAGCATTAGTTATATTACTCTCTCTGTGTATCATTACATAAGAGGATAAAATAAAACAGACACATTTCCTTTGGTTTAAAGAGCATGCAGGCTGGCCCGATGAATGAAGTTGCCAGTTCCATTACCCGGCGATGATGATGTGGGATGATGATCATTGATGATGGCTTAGTGCTTAAAGAAGGCGGTTTCTACCTGTTGCTCACATGCTTTATTAAAAAAACAGCTCTTCATTACGATATTCCAGAGTACTGGTTTCTTCTGTGTGCCTTTAACTCAGATGTCTGCAGTGCTTTGATTGCAGGATTGAACACAACATAATATCCTACCTAAATATATTTCCTTGTGTTCTCTCATTTTGAATGTAGGCAGTGGACACAGCAGCTGACTTCACCCAAGTGCCTGTGGGAGTTCTTTCTGTCATGACTGAGGACATGCAACCAGAGCAGAATTTCAATCATCCTTGAAGGAAACATTTGGCATCATTCACACTGTTCCTAGGAAGAATTTTCTTTTAAAATCCATTTATGCAGTTTTCATGAAGGTTCTGACATTTGCCAAGGTTTTCTTATTTGGGATTTGTTCTTAGGTAAGAAAAGATTCTACACACATTCAAGAGCACACTTACACACATTTGAGTGCTGACATGTTTGTGCAAAATAATTGGTTATTGCGTTTTCTTCAAGTCTACAGTTATATAATATTATAGGATTTAAATTACAACAATATTATTATCATTTATAATCTTTTTAAATAATTATTTTCATTATTTTGGGCATACCACAGATATCCATCAGCCATGCCCTCCCGAGAGTTGTGGATGGAATAAATCAACATGATACATAAAATTCCCCTATACGGCAGAGGAACAGGTCCCAGTCAAGAGAGGATTCCATTCTCTTGTTAGTCTGCCCAACACCATCGGCGCAATAGACTGCACACATGTGAACAGTAAGGCACCCTCTCCAGATCTGTTTCCATATCTCAACTGCAAGCAATACCACTCCATAAATGCACAACTCATCTGCTACTCCCAGAACCACCTTCTGAATGTGTTTGGACAGCAGGTGGCAAGCTGTTTTACAAACCAGAACAGCTGAGAAATTGTGTTTTATTCTTGCAAAAATATTAGAGAGTCTATAGACTACCTCAGCCAAATTCTATCATAATTGTTTTGCATTTTCTAATCTCTGCGTGTCTTTTCATTGTTTTTGGTATGTAGGATAATCATGGCCTGCTGTGTCTTGCACAACATCACCATGAAACGTGGTGTAACACTCTCCCTTCAGCCACCACAACAACAAGAGAATGTGCATCCTGACCCACTCCTGGGACCAACAAACTGTCCAAGTTGGACAGCAATTAATTGCTCGTTTGTAAATAAAGGCTTTAAAATGAATTTGACTTTTACAATGTGATTATTTATAGTTTACAGTTAATCTCAAGAAAGAAACACATCACTTAAAATTTTCTGTGTGTGATTTCATTTCAGTATACGCCACACATCTAGATGATGGTGATCATGTGAAAATATCCAGCTGGATCCTTGAGAATATGGCATTGCATATTCAGGACCTAGCAGGACCTAGTTCAGAGGGTAGCCCATCTGCTTCTGGATGGCACTAGGCAGACGAGAGTTAAACAAAAGAGTAAATAGAGTATGATTTTATTAAGTGGTAACATGTTTTAGGTGGACATGCATGATTTGACTGTTTTGTTCCATTCTAGCATACAAAGAGAAGATTGACCTTAGATGCCAGTTCCTCATTGAACCCAGGTCTAAAGAGCCATGCAGAAGACAGAAACAGATTTCAATCTGACTCCTGCTGGCTATTGCAATGAATTTCATAGCATTCCTGAAGCACTTTGGACTAGATGACCACTTTAAGCTGAACATTGAGCCCAGCCACACTACTTTGGCTGGCCATTCCTATGAACATTGTTCACAAGTTAAATGAATACCATTTCCATTTGCTTTTCACTCTTGTTCACTGGAAAAGCATAATTTTTCTTGTTGTTCTGGCTGGTGTATCTGGTGGTTTGGCATGCTGGGTTCTGTGGTCTCCTACACAGGGTTACCTGATCGGGGCTGGGACATGGACATCCAAAACACCATCATGGCAAAGGAGGGTGGGTGACATCATCATGACTAAAAAAATTAATTACTTAGTGGTGGTTTTAAACACTTACAGGTTGGAAGACGATGCTCACATAATACTCGGAAATTACTCTGTGTTCATGCTAGGAGCATAAAAAATAAAATTTGGAGCTACAAACTGTTATGATAACTAGAGAGTAACCTGCATTTTATGGTTATTTGCTCTGCTCTGTTTCCTTTATAGTTATCTGCCCTACTCAGGGTCAATATAAGGGCAGACAAGCCAACAGAGTTCAGGAGTGAGAAATGGCTCACAATAATAAATACCTTTAAGTCAGAGACCACAGTTCACTTACCTACTTAAAGTTAACAGCCAATTTATCAAAATCCCAACCAAAACGCCACATTAACAATGGTAAATATGGATCTACATTTGGTGATACCAGTTAAGAGCAGAATTGGGCATGGTATGATAAAAAATAAGCTGATTAATAATCATCTGCAGTTGATGAATATGTTGTTACAGCACAGTTTGACACAAAAAAGGAAATTATTCAGAATATGCTAGACAACTCTGAAAGAAATGAGTGAATACAATAATATGCAAGCTAAAGGGCAGTTAGATGGTGAAGACAGGTGACACTAGAGAAAAACTAAGTAATGCTAATGTTATGGACAGGCCATTTATGCTAAAATCAGGATGTTACCCCTTTAAGAGGTCCAGGAAGCTTGTATCGGTCCCCCTAAATGAGGTTGTTATTATTATGATTATTATTATCATAATTTGTGTGTGTTAAAATTAGTGGGTCCATAAAATATTTCGGCCTGCTTGTGGTGCAATGATGGAATTGTCGGTTGATGATGTTAATTGAGGTGACAGTGGTTTGACCCCTGACCCAGTTATGCGGTCAGACGAAGCTATTTCCGGTAGGGTTTTGGGCGCCAACGGGGGTTGCTGCTGGTAGACGCTGCTCCTGTTTACACGCCGTATCCCTATTCCCTGTTGGTCAGCCACCTTGCAATCTACCATTTATTCTGAAGTTTGGGATTCATCTTTGTAACACTTCAGTCATGAAGTAAGCCAAGCATTTGACACCGAATTAATAAACCGCTGCCAAAAATCTGTGGACCTTTAAGAAAAACCAAAATGAATGAGCATGAAAGCAAGTTGGTCAGCGAACCTCAATCCAACTTTGTCAATCCGAAGCCGGTGTAACTGCACCGCCTGCAACCCCCCATTTCTGGTTCCGTCAGCAATATGACATTTCAACCCCTTATTTGTTATAAATCTGTCACATGATCAGCATGACCGTGGACAGTTATGCGCGTGCGTACGTTGAAATACACCTAAGTTAATTGCTTAGTTAGCTCATGAGCTATCGGGTAACTGGCTACCTACAAGTTGCAAATTGCAGCTACGTAATATTAGCTTGCTAGGTTGATGCACAGACAACACACCTAATGAAGCAATTATGACAGTGTAAAGTTCAGCAAATATTACTATCACACATCATTTTCAACTCAGTTATGGTCAGTAAGAAAATGTAACGCTAAGTATGGTTGTGAGCATATCATTTTATCACCAAGAAATAACCAAGTGACCAGAAACCTAGCAACGTA
This sequence comes from Albula glossodonta, assembly GCA_019788955.1. Lineage (NCBI taxonomy): Eukaryota > Metazoa > Chordata > Actinopteri > Albuliformes > Albulidae > Albula > Albula glossodonta. The sequence continues at coordinate 95,648 of JAFBMS010000070.1, forward strand.
CAATTAGGTAATTAGCTAGCAATTGTAGTTTAATTGGATTTACAGCAAGTAACTACCTGATGTTGATGCACTTGCACTGTGAAGTGATAAGCCTACATTATTTTTGCAAGTTACGTCAATAGCAAGCAAGATGATGACCTATTAGCAATAAGTTACCTGGTCTAATTTTCTATTTTGTTAGCATCCCAGCCAAAAAAGGGCTATTGATAACCTCAATTGTCGACAATAATACGATTTTGATCCAACAGGTACATTTCATATACATTTCATGTGCATGAAATTGAAATAATATCTGTATATAATGTATATGTTATTGTGTACTGTATAAATGAACCGCAAAGCACTTAACTGTTTGCTACATTGCTAATTTCCTTAACTATAGCATCACCATGCAGGCCCTAGTTAACAACTTTAGCTAAGCTAAACTAAGCATAAAGCTTTCAAAAGTATAAAAACTTCCTTAGCTAGGAGTTTTGTAACAATGGCTGTGTTCCAATACTTTTTCTCGTCTCCTCCTTTCCTCCCCTCCTTTCCTACCCCGGAAATATGCCAGAAATATGTGGAGGAAAGAAGGGAAGGAAACGAGTGGAGGAAAGGAGGAGATGAATTGAAAAATAGAACAACTAATCCGATTCGCCCGTCATCAAAGTCGACGTTGGCTATTGAAGAAGTAATAATTTCGACTGACTCCGAGGATACCAAAGCCAATCAAAATATTCTGTTGGATGGTCTTTTAATCTGACTGGTCGTGAGCACAATGATGTCACCCAGAAATGTGAAAAGACTTCCGCGGTAGGATACATCGATGTTTCCTTCGTTTGGAAGCAAGGAGGAGACGAGAAAGGAGGAAGCGAGATTTCGTTTTGGAACAGTGGAGGGAAGGAGGACACATAATCAGCTTCCGGGGCATGGAGGAAAGGAGGGGAGGAAAGGAGGAGACAAATTTGAGTATTGGAATGCAGCCGATGTTTCCTTCGTTTGAAGGAAAGGAGGAAACGAGAAAGGAGGAAAGGAGGAGGTGAGATTTCGTTCTGGAACAGTAGAGGGAAGGAGGACACATAATCAGCTTCCGGGGCACGGAGGAAAGGAGGGGAGGAAAGGAGGAGAAGAATTTGAGTATTGGAACACAGCCAATATGAAGGTACGATGTGAATAAGCACATAAGTACACAAGGGTCAAAGTGCAAGAATATGTCATACCGTTACAACAAATAAGGGGGTAAAATGTCATATTGCCGACGGAACTGGAAATAGTAGGTCGCAGGCCATGCAAGGGGCGCAGGTGGTGCAGTTACACCGGGCTGTTCGCCACTGGGTGACAAAGGAGGACTGGCTGTGGCAGATGAGGAGCTACAGCGGTTCCCTCCAGTTTTGGGGTTAAGTTGACTCTTTTCTTTTGATTGTACGTACAAGCAAGCCAAAAGTGTTTAGCTGCACAGCACCCTAGGAATATTTTTTACCTGAGATCAAGTTCCCTTTTAGACAACGTTGCCGTAATTGGTAGGATCTGGGAGCTATCTCAGGCTTGCAATATCTCTGCCTAGGGAGGCCGTGACACTGATCAATTTTTGAATACAACAAAAGAAAAAGGTGGTTATTTTCATGAGGTTAAAAATAAAGATGGAGTTATGATACATGATAATTGAGCATGTTGCTGATACCCTCAACAGGTAGAAAGGTTCACGAGTGAGTATGCCAGCATTTTATTCTCCCCTCTTTTTTCCTCATTTCCATGCCCTCTTATTTGGTGACCTATTGACTATCAAGTTTGTAATCTCTGGAAAGACACTAATCACCGAAATATATCTGGAAAACATTGTATACTTAAAATAAGTCTAGTAATTTTACCAAGGTTTGGGCTGAAATTATGAACATACTGTCATACTGGCTATAAGAGAAATTATAGCCACAAACTTCAAGTAACTGGTTAGCTATCTGATTGCTATAAGATTGCCTTACATCTTGGCTGTATATCAATCCAGCATTTTCTCCACTCTTCTAAGCTTCACTTGCAAACATCACTTAGGGGAATCCCTTTTGATACCTTGGATGTTCCCTTGGTCGAGGTCTACAGAAGACCACACATTACTTTCATTGAAAAAGTTTACAAGCTCATATTGCCCACAGTTCATAGCAATATGAATTGCTGTGACTTTCATTAAATTACATTCATTATCAGTATTTCTATCATTGCAATTAATGAATAAATCATTGCAACTTTTATGTTTGTTTTCAAACAAATTTCCCAGTTGTTTAACATGTTGCCAACTTGATATGGTATCCTTTGCCCTCCAGACTATTATTGACCAAGATGGCCTGCAGCCTGGAGGCCTCAACTGTGATGCCAGTGTGCGACAAGTGTCTACAGAACTGGAAGACCTGTTCATTGCTCACATTGGAGCGGTGGATGCCTTTGCACGTGGTCTACAAAATGCTGTCAGGATCATTGAGGAAGGGGTGATTAAAAAGATGGGGAAGGTACAACATCAAGGAGCACAAAAGAGAAGGAATGCTTTGCTTCTATGGAAGAAATGCATGTTACAGGTTCAGTGAGTATAACACTAACAGTTGGATTCAGGGTATACATACTTGTTTGCAGTTATTACTCTTGAATGTTACTTAAAATGATGATAAAGCACTGAAATGAATTCACGTCACTCTATAGTCTAGGTCTGCATGTGAGAGTATGTGGTTGTCCATTTTCAGTACAAAATGTCATACATAGTTAGCAGTATGTTACTGTATATTATTTGTGAATTGCACCTCTGATAATAAAGTACTGTACATTTCTCATCACTTTCTTCAGTGAACTGTAGTCGGGCAGAAATTGTTGTTTTCATTCCCTGTAAATATCCTTACAGGAGTTCATCCAACAATATTGGGAGCCAGAAATTACATCAGGCAAGCAAGAAAAATTTGAATCCATTTCTAACCATCTGAAGACACACACAGGATCAGATAGATTCAGAATAATCCCCCCTTTAGCTTATTTATATCTAATTTTGACTGACACTGTATTTTTGTCTTGTGTTCTTTGAGCACTTAGCTTCACACTTTATGTTCCAAGGGTTTCACAGCTGTATATGCAATATGTTGGAACTAGAATTTTATGGGAAATTACAAAATATTCACATACAAAATATTCAAAATCAAGGAAAAAGCAAGGAAATTTTTATTGCAGGTTTATTACCATCAGTAAAACCAACTGATGCAATGTTTCATGCTAATAAATTTTCATATTAATTGGGGTGTGTTGTGCTTATGTAGTCACAGCCTGTATAATGGTTTTACAAAGCATAGCAAGACTATTTAAACTTCTTTTAGTCCTGTATCTTGAAAGTAAACATTTTACTTTTACACGTTACTTTGGTTTTACTTGCTTGGTTGTAAGATATCTGGCGTGAGTAATCCACGGAAATAAAGGTTTACTTTTTCACACAAGTAGCATAATGATGTTGAAAGTTAATTTCCATGGAATTACTGTTCTTTTGTGTGTATTCGGAAAGCTAAGTGTTTTTTGGGACTACATATGGGTCAATAACCAGAGACGTGTAGGAATCCTGATGTGATTCATAAATAAGAAACCTGAAGATCAAGGACCACCAAAGACACGAAGCTTCACTGCTACAAAAAGATTGTGTGTTGTGCGCATATCTAACACATTAACAACCCTTAAACTACTTAAAACGTTATTATTATTCAAGACATCGGTGTTCATTCTGTCGTGATTATCGAACTGTGTAAAAGCCATACTGTACCCAATCTGAAAGCCCAGTTCAAGCAAAACAATACATGTGCTTTTCTAATGAATAAAATTTCCGCGTATTTCCGAGATGTACTGAAAACCACACAAACTTGTCTTGTGTTTTGAAGTTAGCCGTACGAAAACACGGTTAAATACTCGTGTAAGATATGGTAGGGCTGTTGCAGTCGTGTAACAAAGCGTAAAATACCAGCTGATCTACCTTTCCAATGACATCACATCATACTACCGTTTTGATAGTCAGTTTCTCCTTTCAGCAGATCAGGATTGGCCAATGGCCAGATAGCGTGAGCTCTGCTCACCGATGATAAGCCTCTGATTGGCGAGTTTGGATACTGCCAGGGCGGGACAGAGGTCCTGAAACCGTGACGTAGTGTCTGGTGCTCATTATCATAAAATATTCAGCATCCTCTGAAACTAGTGCCCTGACAGGCATCCTGCATAGAGACAACTGTGTAAACTGGATTATATTCGCAAAACAGTTCACGATTCTATTTTATTTTCATTATTAATAGAAAACATTATTTGTTGTTTTAAATTGTTTTTTTTTCTGAAGAACCAGAATATTTGTGCCAAAACGCCACAAAAGCAAAACTTGATAAGATTTTCCATCCTAATATTTTTTCGCTATACTTTTTGGTCAGTTTTTACATTTCAAGACTCATTTGGAACACATTGGTATTTTTTTTTTCATTTACAGGGGTTGAGCGTTCACTTTTTAAATGAGCTGTAATTTACAATAGCCATGTGGACTTTTCTGGGAATTGCAAGTTTCACCTACGTTTACAAAAAGTGCGATGCTGTTTTGACTTATGCTCATAAAGAAACGGTCCTGGCAACACTAATTTTCCTCTCCGCGGGCTTGTTCCTGTCTTACGTAAGGTATCGCTATGGACATTCATATAAAATACCACAGATATTGCGAGTGCCGCTGCAATTGTTGGCCTTTCTGCCGCTTGCCAAGCGGTTCTTCAGCTCGTCAGCAGACTGTACCAGCATTAGAGGCAACTCGCCCAAAAAGGTATCTACATTTGGTTTCCAAGAAGTAATATATGTGTATGCGTGAATGTATATTGCTGATAATTAAATTCTTCTGAATCTCAAATGTACACATTGTTTAGCTTTGTAATCATATAATCGTGTTACGTAGAATTACTGAATTGAAAGGTAGCAACATAAAGGTTGACATTGATGTGAAGATGGGGAAAAAACGTATTATTAGTCCTATACATACCAAGCGATTTATAACATAACCACTAGAATCTCCTGTAAAATTTTATTCCCTACCTCAGAGTCAAAATGATTGTCCCCTGTTAAATAAGTTCCCAATAAATAGCCTAAATAAAACAGTATTATTTTTCTAGGTGTGAAAGTCTGCCACATCTTGACAAACAACAATAATTTTAAGCTGAAAAATAAATAGCAGTCTTCATCATCACACGTATTTTTCCAGAAAGATTTAATAACCCAAAAGTTTTTCTGATGCAAGGAATCCAGTCGGAGGAAAAAGGTGGAAGTAAACCCAACATGCTCAGGGAAGACTTCGATGTGCACTTCTGCTGTGGGCTCAGAACCTGATGTCATCATCGTTGGAGCCGGCGTGTTGGGCTCTGCTATGGCTGCGGTGCTTGCACGAGACGGCAGAAGGGTTACTGTGATTGAGAGGGATCTACGGGAGCCTGACAGGATTGTGGGAGAGCTGCTACAGCCAGGGGGATACCGTGCCCTTGCGAAGCTGGGACTGGAGGGTGAGGTTCCTTGCACAGCAAAGCCACACCACTTCTTCTCCTGAGCATCAGCAATTGCAGTCTGTTCAGGAATTCGAAAGATATATTAAAGTTTGTCATTTTTAATTTGGTTGTTGTGTGTATTGCTGTAAAAATGAGAAGTATCCTAAAATATTCAGACGCTCACATTTTATTCTTCATCTTTCATCATTTATTTTTAAGAAAACTGATAAGCTTGTTATGTCAGTCATCATGGCAATTTTTAAGAAATCCGATATGCATGTTACTTCAGTAAACCAGTCGTATCCAGACAGAAAAAAGATGATGAAAGAGTCGTATTTATAATCATTATTTTACGTTTTCTCATAAAATTATCATCTTATAAAATGAGTTTCTTATATTTTTTTATTATCAAGTGTTAGCGAGCTCTGTCTGAATCATCTTCATACAGATTCAGTGGAGGGGCTGGATGCTCACATTGTGAATGGCTATGTGATCCATGACCTGGAAAGCAAGGCTGAGGTGGAGATCCCCTACCCGCGGGATGAGGATGCCATCCAGTGCGGGCGTGCTTTCCATCATGGCCGCTTCATCATGGGCTTGCGCCGTGCAGCCCTCTCTGAACCCAAGTAAGACCCCCCCACCTGCCTACAAGGCTCATGTGAGCTTTCACTGTGGGCATGCAGTATGAGCTAAATCTGCACTGTGGCTGTGCACTATGGTGTAAATCTACACTGTGGGCATGCACTATGGTGTGAATCTACAGCGTGGGTGTGCACTCTGGGGTAAAACTACACAGTTGACATTAACTAAGGGCTGTGCATCACAGGCAAATCTGTGGGGTAAATCTTTACTTTTGGCATGCACTAGGTGATAAATCTGCAATCTTAAATCAAGATTTGAATGTAGTAACATTTTTCAGTCAGCCATATGAGTTGTGGTACACATTTTATGCTATATTGTTGTGTACTCAGTACTGTTTGAATTAAGGCTATTTGGGGTAATACCATCAAATATGAAATTGGCTAATTTTGGAATGCAGTTGCATGAAACTGACAATGGTACACATATATACTTTTGCTGAAGTGAAGAGAACATCTGTTTATCTCCCATGTTGATTAAAAAACCAAATGAGTAGTGAATTTCAATGTGTCATTTTACCCATTAGATGTGATGATCTTCATAGTCAATGGCTGAAGTTCCGACTCACACACACTCACACATGTATTGTAAAGGCTCATTTTGATCTGGTGATTTTGTTACAGAGCTGTATGTGCAAGTTCTTTAGTGTGCTTTGTTGGGTCTCTAACATTTGCCTTTTGTTTTAAAAAATGTGTATTCAAAATCTTCCCAGGCTGTCATGCTTAGAGTATTTAAAATGTAATTTCATTGTGGTCATTTCATTGTTTTGGACTATTTTCCAGTGTGACATTTATTGAAGGGACAGTGACCAATCTGGAAGAAGAAGATGGCTGTGTCATTGGTGTTCAGTACAGGGACAAGGAAAATGGAGAGATCAAGGTAAGTAAAGGGTTTGGTATAGCACTTAACATTTAAGTGCCATAACACTTCTGGGTTTGGTTTGGTTACAGTGAAATGTGCTCAGAAAGGTTTGGTACTGTAGTTTCATACTGTAGTCCAGTGTACAGTATAGACCATGATTATTAATAGTTTGAATCAGCTGAACACACAAATCACATAAAAGCACCACAGTTTTGCCTTCCAACAGGTGTCGGAATTGCACTATTTCATCTCTCAGTGACTTTCCATGTTTATTCCTTGCAGGAAATTCAAGCTCCTCTAACTGTGGTTGCAGATGGCTGCTTTTCCAAGTTTCGGAAAAACCTGGTGTCTGGGAAAGTGAAAATATCCTCTCACTTTGTAGGGTGTATAATGAAGGTAATTTAACCTACTACCAGTTTAATGACTTCTTAAGGGAACTATATGATACTTAATGGAACTATAAGCTCTAAAGAATTAAAAAAAATACATATAAATGAAGGAGGGTATCCAGGTTAAATATATCAGGTTATGCAGAAGGATTGTTTATCAGATCCTCTGAATATTTTCTTCCAGGATTCTCCTCAATTTAAACCAAATCATGCCGAACTGGTTCTAGCAAACCCAAGCCCTGTTCTCATCTACCAAATCTCTTCCACCGATACAAGAGTACTGGTTGACATCCGTGGAGAGATGCCCAGAGACCTAACAAGATACATGGCTGAGAAAATCTACCCACAGCTTCCAGGTAAAGATGGGAGAGAGTGTATCACCATCTCAGACTTACAGTGGAAGGACAATGGCTGAGGTGTTCTTAAGTTTGTTTATTAACAGAATAACCTATCCATCATGTCTTGTATGCAGCACATAGATGAGAAAATGGATTATTTTATCATAAAACAAAATTTTGAATTTATAGAAAATGTGTTTTTTGGTAGACTATGCACTGCTCTTGCTAATGTACCTTTAGAATGCCCTGGAACAATCTTTTTTCCTGCACTATTTGTTTGTGTTGGTGAGTGTGTGTGAGTCAAATAAATGATTTGCTCCCTGTGAGAGGGGATACAAATGAGTGGGATGATAGTGTCTTAAATCCAGGAAATTGTGCTAAGTAGTGATGAGGGAGCAAGTTGTCTTTGAAGCAAGAGAGGCCACTACTTAGTACCAGTGAGCCAATGATTTATACGAATGACCTCATTACTTATGGAAGGATTGGTTCAAACAAGTCAATGATGCAGAGTTAGATGTAGCTCCACCCCAACATGGTTCATAAAAGATTCAATCCATGTTTTGATCAGACTACTTTGATACATTGTGACACTTGTCAATTGTGTTTAAGCAACTTTTCAGTTTTTCCATTGTCCTTCAGAGCACATTAAGGACCCCTTTATGGTGGCATTGCAGAATGATCGCTTGAGGTCCATGCCCGCCAGCTTTCTTCCCCCTTCCCCTGTGAACAAACCAGGTAGGCCTACCATGGTCAAACATAGAGATGTGTCCAGACTCCACAGAAGGAAGCTGGAACAAAGTGTTTTCTCAGAATGTGTTTGCAATTGAGAAATACTTCTGTTTTGACCTAAATTTGTTGACTTGTGGAAAGTTCATCATTTAAAACATCCACTTGAGTCTCCAACAAAGGAAGGATTATTGCTGAAAAATGTTAATAATTCCAGATTAACCCATTTTTCTGATTTGATTTGAAATAGTCAGTTTTCTATTTTTGTCTTTTCTGCTGTAACTCACTTCTGTAGCATGTCACTGTCTTAGTGGGCACTGATTTATAGCTGAAACAGCATGAGGAAAGAGACGTTGAGCAAAGCCTGTGTGTTCTCCTGATTAGGGGTTCTTCTTCTGGGAGATGCGTACAACATGAGACACCCTCTGACAGGGGGAGGAATGAGTGTAGTGCTAAATGATGTCAGAATATGGAGGGCCCTGTTGAAGAATATTCCAGATCTTTACAATGACACAGCCATGCTCCAGGTAAGCACTTAGTGTTAAGACTATATTGGCACTGGGTCACACCCACATGCTGGATCAGTATTACATATTTGACTTTATGGGGTATGTATTTTCTAATGTAGAACAATCATTTTATTTTGGGAGAAAACTGCACACTATAATTACACATTAATTATAAATACTGTTTTATTATTTTGAAACAGGCTTTCATGTCATGAATAATTTCTTAATTTAAATGTCCTTGATCATAAGTAAATACTGCAACAATAACAAGTTCCATTCTGTTACGTTTCTGTTATCATAATTTTCAATGACAACTTCGTACCTGAAGTAAACTGAATTATTTACTCCATTACAAATAAGCACAAAGGCACTTCAGTTCTCTTAGTTTTTTTCTTTTTCTAATATGCAGCATAATTACATAATTGCAGTCATATATGTTGTTTCACTGAACCATGAAATCAAGGGGGAAAAACATCTGCAAATTTGATTTCTTGACGAAAGGCAAAGAAGAAATTCCACTGGGAGCGGAAGTCATCGCACTCTTTTGTGGTGAATGTGCTGGCACAAGCCCTGTATGAGCTGTTTGCAGCCACTGACAGTAAGTGAAAAAATGGTGCCATCTTAGTTTATTGTTGAAATACTAAATAATTCTATATTGTGTATGTGGTGTGGATTTTTCAATCCAAATGTTTTGTTGAATTTGTTCATCAAACTCAAAAGAACTCTTAAGCATTGGCACAAAATACTTTTTTTTAGCATACTGGAAGCCAGATAATTTAACAGACACCCATCATAGCTTGGCAGATGCAATGTTTTTATTTCCTGTGATTCAGCCTATCTAGTGAGGGACTCGAAACACCTCAGAAAAGCCTGTTTGTAATTGTCAAATGTAGATAGGTATGTGCCACCCAATCATTGACAACAGCATTTAAGTGAGTTCTTCAAAATATTATTAGACTAAAGTAGTTGTTTTTCTTTTTTCAGGTTCTCTACACGAGCTCAGAAAGGCCTGCTTCCATTACTTCAAGCTTGGGGGAGAGTGCATCGCTGGGCCAATTGGACTACTCTCTGTGTAAGCTGCTTTTTGTCTCTGTAGGACCATTTGAACAAAGTTTGAACAGTCCTTAACTGACGAAATTTACAGGTCAATATTCAGTCTGAAAAGAGGATTTTATGCACAGTTAAGTTAGCACATATTGTCAGCTGTTTTTTAATGTATTATTTTGTTCGTTTCTTTCAACAGGTTAACACCAAAACCAATGACTCTGATTGGGCACTTCTTTGCTGTGGCATTGTATGCAATCTACTTTAGTTTCAAGTCAGAGTCCTGGCTGACAAAGCCACGGGCATTTTTCAAAAGTGGAGCAATTCTTTATCGTGCTTGTACAGTCATGTTCCCTCTCATCTACTCTGAGTTTAAATACCTGGTCTACTAATGTGTGCTTGGGAAAGCAACAAAACCACCATATTGTCTTACAGTTTGATTGATTTTAAATCATAAAATTCCTTTGAAGGCAGTGGTCTGATAGTCAATGGCTCAATCAATGCCAAATAAGAAATTGGAAAAAAAGACAAAAAGGAAATATGCCTTTTATTTTTAAAATAATTAATGTTGCCTTTTCTATCTGATTCAAAAGACTTATTCACATTTTCATATATTAACGTATTGTTTGTGCATTAGCCGATCATTGCGAATTAACACAGGGTGTTTTACCTGTGATATTTGACAAACCACTATGCTGCTAAATTTGTAATTGTTGTATCACTTACTTTAAGTTTCACTTAAAGAAAAAACTGTTTCGTTAAAACAAATGAAGAGTTCTTCCTAGCCAATATGTTGGTTACATATTGGTCCTCGTGTCTTAACTAATGCACTTACATTACCATGAAATGGAGATTGTCCATCGATTAACATGTAGTCATTTGAAAGAAAGAGTACTAGATTATTTCAATTACACTGCTGTACCTTATGTGCTTCTATGTACAGAGATCGACTGGAGGCTGAGTGCCACAAGTTGTAATTGTCCACAAATTCTAATGTCACCTTATACCCTTGACATTAGTAGGGTAATATAATCTGATCAAGTGAGACAATATGAACCTATATGAATCAGGAGTTTGCTTCATTTCAGGTATAAGTGCAACTCCTCTACTGCTTTAAGGGAAATGGGAAAAGGGAAAATTCTTGAATTTGATTTTGAGTTATTTTAGCTATTATATATTAAAATCCACACAGCTGGTGGTCATTGGTGGATCTTGCTGAAATGAAGATGTGAAGTGGGTATCTGCTCTCAAGGCAGCGTTACATCAGAGAAACAGTAACACATTGGCTAAGTGCCTGAAGAAAGTTGGTTACTGTAACACAGCTAGATGCCAGGGGCACAGAAGAGAAACACCTTCCCCAGAGAAACCAAAGTTTTCTCATGCTGTTTATGTCAGCACAAACTTGCCCAGGAGCATCTGACAGCAACTATATATACATGTGGCCTTTCTTTACCCTACTTAACACAATAATTCATTTATACAATTACATGTCTGTTAGAATGGGAAAACCTGGGCATTTTTTTGCAATCATAATTGTCTTTTGTAAATGCAGTCACATAATAAATTGTTAAATCTGAAAAAAATTTTGTTGAATTGTGTGCATCAGAAATTCCATTCCAGATTATCATATGGTAATTTAACATTAGGAGTCAATTTTTGATCTAGAAAATAGCTGATGATATTGAAAAAAAACTCATAAAGCATGTCCTGTAATCAGATTTTGTAAAAATTCGCCTTGCAGCAATTAGAATACAAAGAAAAAATTTAGACATACCTGAGAAGTATTGTAATTATGAATATTTTTCTCAGATGTGGCAAAATTCAGTAATGACTTGGTTTTTAATCATCTCACATTACCTCCACTCCGCTGATGTTTAATCAAATCATGAGATGGTTTTAATGTGAAATAACAAGGTGAGAGAAGTACAAAGTGAGAAGCCAACAGAGCATTTGAGCGATGCAGAGTGGGGAGTGGAGTGGAGCAATTTTGCCTGGAGCGAGGAACAGCTTTTTAAAAAAGTAAGAGCATTGAGACTAAACGCCCTCACGTCACAATTTTGCGGTAAGAGACCATAGACCATAAAAAGGTCAGACATGACATGCTTACACATCCAGATCACACCTGATGCAAGATGAATATGGAGTAACCAGGCGCAAGTACAATCAATAAATTAATTTCCAAAAAAATGACTTTCAGTTGTTAGTTCTAACACTTTTTTTGTTCAAATCACTCAAAAATTATATAATTGAGCAATTTAAACGTGGCATTGTAGGACTCAAATGTCCACTGATGACAGCGTTAGTGATGCATTACAAGCTGAAGAGGGAACTGGCTCTGCAGATGTAGAGAGTGACTTAGGAATTGATTCAGATCAAGAGCTAAAGTTCTATTTTATATACTCTATATCTATTTTACTGAAGCTGGAGAACCCTTTTCATGTGCTAAGCAATGCAATTGATGAGCTAGTTGCAGATTTGTAGTGTTCAATGGACTGTGCAACACTTGAGCCAATATTAGATCAAGTTATACTTGATACTTTCAACAGGCAAAGTCTCCATGTAGTTCAGCTGGTCATTGAAGAGCTGACCCGTTCTTTGTCATCTTGTAACTCTCTATTAAAAGTTACGTCAAAAGATGGTCCTTAAGCAGCTTACAAAAAAAAAAAGCCTACAGCTTTCAAGCACAGACAATGTTATCAAGAACATTTTGAGGTTGCTGATCCAGTGGAGTATATACATCAGTCAGACACTAATTGTACTTTTCAATATGTGCCAGGGTTGGAAATTAGCACCCGCCACCCGCCAAATGCAGGTGATTTTGTCTAGTGGCGGGTGAATAAAAGTAGCATATACATACAAATAATGCAATTGTAACGGAGCGATTTGTGACATTCCACAACGCAGATTGAATCATGATTCTGCTTGTTTCACTCTGACACTTTAAAGAGAAGGCCCAGGGGTTACCAAGGCAACTTGAGCATAGAACGCTAAGTAGCAGCCAATGCTTAAAAAAAAATCACCTCATGTCAAGTTGCCGAGGCTAACATAGCAAACAGACAAACAAATTACAAAAAAATCAACATGGCGTTACATCACAGAGGTTAAACCTCCCAGGCGGAAACACAGGCCAAAGAGGCAAAAGTCAAAAACCGTTTTTTTTTAATGAGAAGTGGAGTGAAGACCTAATGTTTTACCCTAAATTAACATGCATTATATGGTTGCAATATGATATGCTTCAAACATTCAGTGATCATCTTTGCCTTTGTTCATTACACTCCCTGAGTTGAGGATCTGGTCGCAGTATTTTGAGAAAGCGAAACACTCCAAATGCTGAATCGTGTCAGTAACAACATAGTTCAAATTATTGTGGTTCGTTCAACTGTGGATCCCATTTGCGATGTACTTACTATGGTTTTGGGGAACAGTCGTGAGTAGAAAGTTAGTCTCTCTAACGATCCATCCTACTATGGTGGTTATTCGTGACCCTGTTCAGTAGTCGTCAACACGTTTCGGATGCTACTAAAAACCTTGAATTGGAAGCCATAAAAGACCATGAATTGTCCAAATACCACACCCAGGGAAGAAAGATAGTACAGGGAAACTCTGCCCCGAAGAATATGGCTGTGATGAAGGCACTAATCAGCCTGAAGATGGCCCCTTCAAGATTACGAATGGTGGGGGACCTTTAAGCGGCTCACAGGATAAAATGTTGCTTGGGAGCCCTGAGGTCGGGGGCTCAATTCCCAGCCTCACCATTTAAAAAAAAAAAAAAAAAAAAGATTACCAAAGGCAAAGCAAGTAAATCATCAAAAATCATGCTTGAATATTTTAGGTCTTGTTTTATTATTTTTTCACATGCAGTTAAAAACTGTTGGTTCAGACAAGTGGCTGGTAAAAAATTGAGTGGCTGGTAGAAAAACAGCCATGTTTTTCCATTTACGCACACAATACGAACAGTTTAGACCTGAAATTTCTTTGGATCCTACAAACAAACTGATATATGAAAACTTACTGATAAATCCCACATTTTTGAGTAAATGCATTTACAAATGATTTACGAACAAATTCGCTCGGCTCGCGTTTGATAAATGAGGCCCAATGAGTTTCTCTCAGGTCCAGAACCTAGACTGTCTTTGTGCCTGTACATAAATGACTTTGAAATTCGCAACCCGTTAGGAACGTGATAATAATAATAATAATAGAAATTATTATTATTATTATTATTATATTAATATAAAAATATATAATGTATAATATATAAATACAAAAATTATTATTACTATTATGCAATAATTATTATTATCAGCAGTGGGGAGACATGGGCCCACTTGAAAGAGGAGGGGAAGCATCCAGAAGACAAGTAAGAGTTCACAAGAGAGATAACGAATGGAAGGATGTCTGGTGTAATTTCCTGGAGGAGAGAAGAGGGAATTGGGTCAAGGGCACAAGTAGTAGGATGGTGGGAGAGAAGGAGCTGGGAGACATTAGAAGCAGAGAAAGTAGAGGAACAGGGACTGGGTACTGAGAGAGGGGAGTGAGGAAGGGTGGAGGTGGTTGTGAAAGAGCTGTGGATGTCAGTGATCTTCTCATTTAAGAAAACTGCCAAGTTGTCTGCACAGAACTCCTTCTCTGCAGACAACTTTGCAGTTTTCTTCAATGAAAAAACTGAAAGTTTTCTCATTTCATTGTCCCCCCACCACAGTCTTCAATGAGAAGACTGGTGGGGGACAAGTGGTGCTGAGGAGAGAAGAGAGAATAGAGAACAGTTGACGAGGGTTGGAAGTACAATTCTGAATTTTAGCTTGATAGTAACTAGCTTTGGCAGAGGTAACTGAGGAAGAAGACGCTGCCAGGAGAGACTGATAGGTAGACAGGTCAGATGGGGCCCTGGATTTCTTCCACTTCCTCTCAGCTGTGCGTAGTCTGGCCCTGTTGGCACGGAGGACTTCAGACATCCACGGACTGGGAGGAGATGAGCGTGCTGACTTGGAAACAAAAGGACAGAGAGATTCAAGTGCTGAAGAGAAAGAGGAAAGCAGAGCTGAAGATGCAGTCAGTGGGAAGTTGAAGAGGAATCAAGGCGTTGAAGAGAAGCAGCGAGAGAAGAAGGTGAAAGGGAGCTGATGTTACAGCAGACTGAAACAGAAGGGGAGGGTGGAGGGGAGGCAGGATGGGGAGTAAGAGGGAGGGAGAAGGAAATTAAGTAGTGGTCAGACTGATGTAGAGGGGTCACCGTGAGATCCGAGGATGAGCAATCCCTCAGGATGATGAGGATCAAGGAGTCCTAAATCGAGGGATGGATAGTAGGAGAGAATCTGAGGATCTGAGAGCTCTGATAGGAACATATTTAACCAAAAGATATATATTTATCCAAGTAGTCTGGGGCAAGTCCATGTGTTGCTTTAAAAACCAGTCAGAGCACCTTAAAATCAATTCTAAAATCAATGGGAAACCAGTGTAATGATTTTAAAATGGGGGTGATATGTCCAAACTTCCTGGTCTTTGTTAGTACCCTGGCAGCTGCATTTTGAATTACCTGAAATGTTAACAATTAATTTCTTAGGGGTCTATTCAGACCCGCGCTCAGCGCGACTTAAGCGCTTTTCAATCCGCTCCGCCCCTTTCCAATGTCTGTTCGTATTCTGACATTGAACGCGTGCTTGGGAGACTTGCGCGTTGGGGTGGAGATTCATAGAAAGTGGGGCGTTTCTCATTAAAATACCCTGTACGCAGAATCAGACTTTGATTTAGGCGGATTTTCAGGGTGCGTATCCTACGCGCAGCACAACCCTGTATTAAGTCGTGCACTCCTATCGGTCAGACTTTGAAATTACATTTTTTTCCAGTGTTGCCGTGTTGCATTGAGTAGGATAACTCTTGAAATCATTTAAATTATTTCTGGATAACAGGCTCACATAAAAGTATGGCTCTGACCATCGCCAACAACTGAGTTGTTCAATTTGAAATGCATGGCTACATTTCGGTCCGTGTTCCTCAGTCCGCACGTCTCAAATAAATATAAACTCATGAACGCTTTTGGCGTGTTGTGCTTTTTAAATTCCATAACCCCACGGACAATAATTCACAGATCTTAAGACTTACCATATGCCAATACAAATGTAATCATCAGGTCAAGTAAAACTAACCCTCAAACAAATTCGTTATTCACCTTAGATACTCAGTACATTATAAATGACATCAAGCAATGTATATCGTTCAACGATAAATCATGCTGTAAAAATGTATGGACGTTAAGTAAACCGTCGTTATTTATCAAATCTCAGTGATTTTATTCACTTCACTCACCTAAGATCGAATGAAACATTTTGCTAATCTGAAGTGAGAAGCTGAGGTGACACTTTAATCAATGAAGGTAACACAAAACAGAAATCAACGGGGTTACAAAAGTTGTTCACTTAGAACCCCGGCGACTTTGCAGTGCAAATATACATTAATTCCCTGTACTATAATTGAAACTGCAATCTCCAGCAGCAGGCGTTTAGTACGATAAACATACTGTGTATTTATACAAATGACAAGACCGGCAGTTTATTTCACATGAACACCTCACCGTTCTCTTTCCGTCTTGAACAAATTTAAAGACGGTCAGGAGTGTTACGCTGACATCCGTGTTTTACCTCATTCACGTTCGTCACTGCCACGCTCTGATTCACCAAGCAAAATTACCCAGGTGGTCTCGGCAGGACGGAGTTCATACACGAAATGGGTCGTTGCTGGTTCGACTGAAATGAATGAATATAATCGATACTGGGTTCACCTTACATTAGATATCCAGCATTGCAATTCGTGATGAGTCATGTTTATTGGTGCTACTGCTACTTCACAAAAGTGCATATTAAAGTTTGTATTGTATTGCCCATTTGAAGTACAACTAGTTTCTGGCCTTGACAAGTCATTTATAAGTATAAACAGATCAATGATAACAATGAAATCCAATTGATTTAAATGTATAAAAAAACAAAGAACTACACATAACTACTCAGCTGTTATATCCGGATTGCACTGCATGATTTTTAGAATTTAATTACAGCATTTGATAACATACGTTAAAACCGCTTATTTTTAGCAGACACTATCGAAGTTCGAGAGTCACGTAGAGTTTGCGCACGGCTATGTCAGTCGTTTGTCTGACAAACTTTCAAAATTTAAGTTTTCTCTGCTACGCTGCAGACTCTTAGTACTACATAACGTACCTCCGAGAACGTTATTTTCTCCGGGCGTGTCATTTTCCAGGCTTAATTAGCCAGGAGTGGCCGCATAAACCAGGTCAGAATACGAATAGGTATTTTCCGCGTAACTACTTCCTTGGAAAAAATGCTGAGCGCCGTCAAATCAGAATTCCCCCCTTAGATGTTACATCAAAGTAAAGGGGTAACGATATAGAAATAAAATAATATTAGTTGTGATTACGAGTAATTACTGGTGTTCTTAAAACGTAATTATGAAGGTATTTACATCAGAAGACAATGGGAAATGTCATGGTAAAGATGTCAAAATGTACAATTACCAGTGACTAGGTGAAAAATGAAAACATACTTTCATAGATATTACCATGTTAAATGGTCTACCGCTGCCATGTCATTTTTGAAAATACCCTTGTATGATATGTTATTAAATGGTAATTTCCCATATGTATGAGTAGCAAATCCATTGGAATATGCATCAACCCCACAGTAATATTACAGACACAAAGAATTACCATGTTATTATTCAGATCTGGTACCCACCAATGGCTATTATGTTATAATATCTGTTATCACATTACAGTAACTTACTTCAACATTTGAAAACATCCTTCTACTTGAAAGGCATTGTTCAGTGTTTCACAGAAACAAAGTTTGCGTTACACTGAAATGAAGGGGTATCAGAGCTGGAAAGTAAAGTGAGCCCTATTTCTATATTATTATATAATTATTAACCATCTGATACAGTAAGAAGTTTTTGGTATGTTGCACTGAAACAAAGTTCACGTTACAGTGAAATGAAGGGGTATCAGAGCTGGAAAGTAAAGTGATGTGCATTTCTATGCTGTTCACCTGTTGCATGCTCTCTACTTCATGGTAAGAGATGTTTGGTAAGTACACTGGTCTGGAAATTAATTTCTACCCATTTTCACATTTTTTTCTTTGAACATTAGCGTTTCCCGCTTTACCTTGAAACCACCACAATATAACAGTGAAATTAAGGGGAACCAGCTGAATAGTATAGTTATACAGTAGTATAGGTTATTAGACATTATGCTCTTACAGTGTTCACCAAACTCTCCTCCATTAATATATAAGTCTGTGCATTAACATAGATAGATATAACAATAACACTTTGAATAGATATGGCTGAAAGTTTAAACTCCCCCACAACAAGGGATATTTAGCACTGAAAAACAAATTCTGGAGCTGTAGCTCGCTATCCAGGAATGTTTTTCCACTCTTGAGCATATTGCAAAAGAGCAGATTTGGAGGTAAATGCAGGAATGCTCTCCTCACTTGCAGCAATGTACACTTCAGCTATCACAGCTGTGAAAGCTATGGTGTTGTGGTATTTGCAGCTTTGGTTTATGTTTTGTGTTTTCTGGAACGTTTTGAGAACAGGCTTGTAGCGGTTCACCACATTATCTGGGCATTTCACTACAGAGGGGTAAAAAGGAAATCGTATGAAGCATAGGTCAAAATTACGGTACAGTGATATTGGCCTAGAATCAATCAAATGTGCACTTAAATCTCTTTAAGGGCATGTGCTGTTGTTTGCTTGTCTGTAATGAAATAGAACATGATCAAAAATGTTGATTGAATAGCATATGACCCACCCCCCACCCCTCACTGTACCCTAGTCACAATGTGATAAAGTACATAACTTTATTATGCGTGTATAAAGCAACATGCATACACAATATATGAGAAATCCATGAAGTACAGCTGTGTACATCATATATTTAATTTGTAATTACATTTTCATAATTTTAAATATTTGTAACACAAATAATGCAACAATACTTCCATCTATCATACTGCACAATGCTTTCTCTTTCACAGACCATTTTGTTTGCCATGCAACCACCATTTGCAACCACCATTTCTTTACAAAGGTTTGAACTGTCTGGATGGTTAAATCTGTGCATACTTAATGTAGAAGCATTTTAATGCTTTTATGACTAAAATAGTAACATACTTATTTTCCCAAAGTTAAAGTCCCTTTCCTTGGAATGCTTTCCCCTTAAACCCTTTGCTCGTTTCTTCCTTTTCCCTCTCTCATCTGAAGAGTCTGATTCAGGGGACGAATCTGAAGACCAAGTTTTCTTTTTCTTGGCTTAAAGAGATAAAATCAGTAAGACTAACACATACTTAAAGGAATTTCAAACATTGACAAATGCTAAGTGACTGGCTAAAAAAAACCTACCTTAAACTGGACTGATCACATCAATGATTGGATCTAAAAAATGAGCGCAAGAACACTTACATCCAAATGATCACAATGCAGGAATGAAAGAGTTCCACTGAAACTCGGATTTCCGTGCCTCGAGCGACACTTGCAAGAATTAAAACGATAGCTTTCCTTATGCTTAATTCTTAAACAATTTCTATTTCATAAACTTTTCAACATTTAAGTCAGCTGGCCAATTAAGGTTTACTTCGGTCTTCCTGTTTCTCACTCGCTCTACTCAAATTATGTGATGAGGCAGGAGGCACACTTCCTAACCCGGACAGTGTGTATTTTGGGCAGACTAAAACATGTGGTCAATGCACAACGTTTTGCCGTTTTAAATGATAAATGAAATATATAGTTACACTGTATGCAAAACTTACATGAAGGCTTCCTAGCTTGGAGAGCATCCTTCAGCTGGCTGCGTAGGAAATCACACTCCTCTTTAAGCGACTCAATCAATTCTTTCTGCTTCTCTGTAATAATTTTAGCTGTAGGCGCCATTCCAGCATTTGTAGGTCCTGAGAAACAAAGACCTAGACTAAAATTAACTGACATGGCTAATTTGAGAAGCTATTGAACATAACAGTGAGAGAAAATGTCTATACAAGCATCAGTGTTGCTTAAAATAAGTATCTCATTTTGCAATGATGCAGATTATACATGTAGCGCATACCATTACTATTATATACATTATATATTATATTATGGTAAGATACATTACCATTTTTAAAATGGTATTGATGATATAGTTAATGTAACGTCGGGGGCACCGGAGGAATTTTATATCATGCACGCATGATGACAGGCCTGCCACTCTGCATAGGTAAAATGTTTTACTCAGAAGTGATAAAATGAGTAGTATTTTTTAAAATTTTATTTACTACAACTATCTAGCCCCCGGGTATAGGAAAATGATAGCTTTTTGTATTGTAGCAGACACATAGTCATAGCGAAGAATGAATAAATTTGTGATATACTGTACAGGTAATCGATCTTCTCAAAAGTACGAAGATTGTATTGCCCTGTGGTAGGCAGGGTGCGTGCCATCTGGTGGCGTGACAGGCTAACCTTAACATCATGTCGATTACACGACACGTACTCAAGCATAAGGTACAACTTAATACATAAATATAAAATAAAGTATTATTCGAACATCATGTTTCAATGGCTAGCTTGATTAATTACCTTGTTCAACAACGTCCTCTGCTGTGGCTTCTGCTGTTGCCTTCACGATTCTTTTTGTCCTCGACATTGCTGATACAGCAAAATGTGATATTAGCAAGTGTTATGAGCAAACCGCATTCGCTAATTATATCCAGAATTTTACTCCTAAAGTAAATTAATGTTACAGGTATCTAGCTAGCTATTATTAAGTAACCATTTACCTTTCTTAAATGTATAGATAGATAGTTATTTGAGAGCTAACCAACCGTTGGGCGTTGAGCCAGATATGCTCTTCTAAGCAACTGGCGTGCCTCAGTTCGACAGTACTTATTCGCTAAAACAAGTGTTTCTCATTTTTAGATAGTCTGTTGACTTGAAAATGATGATGATGAACATGATGAAAACCGGAATAATACAGTTTTTACCTTCTACGGGGTAATGGAGGAAACCGTCTCACAAACAAATTACTTAACGCTCTCAAGTTGAGTCGACGATCTCAGCCAATAGGAGAGAAGAAAAGCTTTTCCCCGCTTCCGTTCGAAATTGATTACCGTG
Source organism: Albula glossodonta (assembly GCA_019788955.1). Lineage (NCBI taxonomy): Eukaryota > Metazoa > Chordata > Actinopteri > Albuliformes > Albulidae > Albula > Albula glossodonta. The sequence goes on from JAFBMS010000070.1 coordinate 116,806, forward strand.
AAACATCCAATAAACGCCTAGTCTCCGTTTAGTAGTCTGCTTCTTCCTTTTTTGGTGAACAACGCGTAGGCTCTTACTTGCCATTTTACAGTTTCACCGAGGGACCCAGTACAAAATGAATTTGGTGAGAGCACTACTTCACAAAGTTGAAAAAGGGAATAAGAAGGAGATTGTCATGATTAGATGGCCTCATGAAATTAAATTACTGTCGAGAATAAAGAGATGTTTGTGTGGAAAGCGAATGAAACTGAATAAAGGCGGTGGAAATAAGGACGGATATAGATGATGAGAGTTATTTGCTTAGACCGGGAAAGCTAAATTAATCGAACATTGATAACTATGTGATCTCTTGAGACCATAAATATTGTCACCGATGTTTTTATAGCCCAGTCCTGCTTCACTGCACCGGACGTCAAACTCACAAAGAGTAGTTTTTAGCTTGTGTTCAGCCGCCTTTATTGACAACAATGCCATAAAGCAGGGCAGCAAAGTAGTCCGTAGCTAGCACAAGCTATATTGAGCAGTCCACAAAAAAGGTATAGTTATACGTCGCATTAAGTCCGGGCAACGTCCGGTCGCATATACGTCCGTATATTTACAATGTATAATTAACAATGTGTATAGTATTGTATATTGTCCAGTATTTATCTACTTTACAGACACACGCGCACGCACTCTCTCTCTCTCTCTCACACACACACACACACACACATATACACACACACTGTATGTTTACAGCATCTTGGCTATCTAGGCAATACAGGTACACTACAGTATCTGATATAGATTTGCGTATACACGATGATACGGTTTTCGTACAACGTCCAAATCACGTTAAGTCCTGTTTCACAGAACGCATCCTGGACGTTCAGCGGTTATGACGTTCGGTTATGACTAATTATGTGAGTGGGGTGGGGTCACGAACATTACACAATCCATGGGGAAATTGTTAAAGGGGCATTGTGATAATCCATGATTTATGGGAAAACATAAACCTGGCAAGTTTCTATAAATAAAAACAATGTTGATTTGCAGAAATAAATCCTCAAGTTACCTTGTATTGATCAAGTTGATTTGTGAAACTATCTAGCTAGCTTCTCAAAAATTAAATAAGTATTAGTTTAAGGGTTTGTAGGAGACATGACAGATTTGTTTCAAAGTCAGTCAGAGATGGTTCGATTTTTAGCAGATCACGTGTGATCTACTAAAAATCGAACCATCTCCGACCGATCTTTGGGATCTTGGCTTACATTTATGCACAGGTTAGTAGATGTAACTAATATAAGGCTGCTCATTGGGACACCAATCAGTTCAGGTTATGATGTATTATGTTGCCCATGTTGGCTAGATGGAATAACCAGCTAGGTTAGCTAGATATGTGTGTAATGTATAGTGAGATTATGTAAGTCTGCATGGGAGGTATTAAATGGAAGCATGTAACATTTGTATCAAACACATCCAGGATCAATGAAATTGTTTGACCCAGTGATTAAATTTTATTTGATTTTAGATTTTCCCAGGGTTTGAGGATTCACCAAATTGATTTAATCGAAGAGGGTCTATCAGGGAGCAGATGTACATTGTCCAAAATAACAAAAAATTGAAAACAGTGTGTGTTCGTGCAATGAAGGAGGGAGAAGGGAATGAAGAAGGGAAGGGAGGGTAGAAAGGAAAGTGGGTGGAGGAAATGCTTTTGTGGTGAAAGATGAAAGCAAATTCTGCCACAAAAGGAAGGTATAATTATGATGATTTATGTATATTGCAATATGTATTGTAGCTGAACTGAGGAACGTTGTAATCATTATAAATTTGTTTAATGGTACAAATGAAAGCATTTTAAACACCGGTACAATAGGGACAAAAGATTTAAATATTGCAGTTGATCTGCCACAATTTTTGGAAACACCTTCAAACTGTAATATTAATATTGCTTTTATATTCCGAGCTTTTTAGCTGTCAGTGATTCCAAACATCACCTTTACATGGGAGCAATATAGTTGCCCTTTTTTATCAGTTTAATATTATCAGAAATTGAACAGTTTATTGCTAGAAGTCAATGTCATTAAGGGAATTCTGACTCGGAAAATACTTATTCCAATTCTGACCTGGTTCATGCAGCCACGCCCGGCCCGCGCAGGGCAGACAAGTAGTAGGATTCATATAGAATCTTGAATAATGCTAATTCAGCCTGGAAGATGACACGCCCCCCATGACAACTTGATGGCCCACTAATGTTTGTCTCAGAGGTACTTTATTTAGTGCTGCTGCGTTCCAATCCGAAAAAAATGCTTCAATTCCCTTTAATCAAGGGGGAATCCCCAAAAAGTCCCGTATGCAAGATGGCTGCCATCGTGAGGGCGATTCCAATCCAGATTTGTTGAGGGAAGGGCGAATTTTCATTTGCTCAAGCCCTCGGTTTCAATCCCTCCAACGGAGCCAACAAAAATCATCCCTCCAAGCGTTGATATTGCCCAGAATGCACGGCGATGCTTGCTCGCTTGCCCACGTGTTAAACTTTATTTGAATATTATGCTCTTGCTACCAAAGAACTAGCAAATTTAAAAACAAAGTTTACCAAGTTCAAAGACCTCTGTTGCCGATTGACTATACAATCCATTGGCTAAAATGCTGTGTTGTCGGTGGTGGTCGTTATTTAACTCTTACAGATTCAAAGGAAATGCCCAACACTCAATAGCCGCTTATCAAGTTAATTGGTAGTCCAAAAAAATGTACGTTTTGGCCATGAAGTTTTAATCATAAGGTCTCATAAGCTGGTGGAGGCATAGCTGCCGTAGCCATGCATTTTGTTAAGAATAACCTACATTTTCTGAATCTTTAAATGTAACAGTTTTGCTACCTTTAGCTTCAATCATCCACACAGCATGAAATAGAATCTTCTGTTGAGCACGAATTGTTTTTAAATCGCCATTTAAACATACTGGTATAATTGCCTATATATATCGCAGCGTAATTTCGGGTTAATTCTTCTGATATTGATTTTTATTTTTTGCTTCATCATTTTACCTGTCTGTACACATGTGTACTTTTAAACCCTGTTACACCTCACGCTTATTTATCATTACTTGGTTACTGCTGCAGTTAGTTACTGATCTGTTTGACCATATTTTAACGTTACCGATTTTATTAATTATCTTTACTTGTCTATGCGAATCACTTTGGGATGGGCCTTGCTCAAAAGGTGCTACACAAATCATTATAGTAACTATTGTTATGATTGTGATAATTATTTAATATAACTATTACATTTTGCATAAAAATAAGTGGCTTCACGTCGGAAAAGCTTGGCAACTTTATTGAAAATAACATAACATCAATTAATAGTAGATAAAAACATCGATTTAAAATGCTTTTATTGTCATGGAAAATATAAGGATTTTGGCATGGGGAATTAACATGTAGGCATATCTAGCTAACATGCATCTTCACTGTCTAACTATATTAATCGTTAAGTTGCATAACGTAGCCTAGAGAGAACTCTCTCAGTCTTTACATTGGTTATGCGGTGGAGAGCTGAACTGGAACAGGTCCTGCAGCCTGCAAGTAACACATCGCGGCAATTCAGTCCTTGCGCCATAACGCAAAGTCAGGAGGAACCGGGAGGGTCATTCCAATTCGTCCTCCATTGCTCCCCTTCGCTTGGGAAGGGCTCCCTGGCGTGCTACGTCGCTGGAGGGTTCACTCGATTGGAGGGAAGAAGTGAAGGGGGGATTTTGTTTCGGATTGAAAAGCAGACTGACAAGGGGAACCGACATAATTTGAAGGAAGGAAAGAACGTTATGTACTGTCAACATAAAAGGGAATGACGACAGCTGCAGACAAGAAAGAGAGGGAGAAGGACAAGGGCGCGATAACTATGTATGTGCAAAGATAATGGGTTGTGTACATTGAATTTTAATAGAAAACAGGGACTACCGTATGTCACGAAGAGGAACTGCCGGACGACAGGGGCGTGAATGAAGAAAGGAATCAGATCAATGAGCCAGTCAGAAGGAAGCAACACCCCAGGAAACTATACCATGTTCTGTAAAAGACTGGGTCAGGGAAGTATTGTCAGTCAGACTTCCTTAACTGACAATCGTGTTGTTTGTCAGGGACTGGCGGATCTCGACCCAGAGCTCTGTATGCTTTATTCATTTACTGCTTAATAAAACGAAGGATTGGTGACCGAATATCTTCTCCTATCGCTTCATTTAAGAACACGCGGATTTTGCTCTCACATAGATTAGCGAGAATATTGAGTAGAATTGGCGATAATCCAACAATATGCACTTTTGTGAAGTAGCAGCAGCACTAACGAACATGACTTACCACGAATTGCAATGCTGGATATATAATGTATTGGTGAACACAGTACGGACTTCTCACATTTAGCTGTTATCAGCCTCTCAGTCCAGTATGTCAATCTATCCAATAAACAAACAGTTAGGCGTGATGAAAGATTATATTCATTCATTTCATTCGAACTAGCAATGACCCATTTCGTGTATGCACTCCGTCTTGCCGAGACCACCTGGGTAATTGTGCTTGGCGAATCAGAGCGTGGCAGTGAGGAACATGGATGAGGTAAAACACCAATGTCAGCATAATACTCCTGACCGTCTTTCAATTTGTTTGAAAAAGCACGGTGAGGTTCTCATATGAAGTAAACTGCCTATCTTGTAAGTTGATAAATACACGGTAAACTACATGAACGCCTGCTGCTGGAGACCGCAGTTTCAACGATAGTACAGGCAAAAGCGATGTATATCTGCTCTGCAAAGTCGCCGGAGTTTTAACTGAACAACTTGTGTAACCCCGTTGATTTCTGTTTTGTGTCACCTTCATTGATTAAATTGAGGGTCACCTCAGCTTCTTACTTTAGGTTAGCAAAATGTTTCATTCGATTTTAGGTGCATGAAGTAAATAAAATCACTGAGGTTAGATAAACAATGACGGTTTTCTTGCATTCATTTTTACAGTATGATTTATTGTTGAACGATAAACATTGCTTGATATCATACTTAATAACGTACCGAGTAGCTAAGGTGAACAACGAATTTGTTCTAGAGTTAGTTTTACTTGACCTGATAATTACATTTGTATTGGCATATGGTAAATTTTGAAATCTGTGAATTATTGTCCGTGGGTTTATAGAGCACAACACGCCAAAAGCGTTTATGAGTTTATATTTATTTGAGACGTGCAGACTGAGGAACACGGACCGGAATGCAGATATGCATTTCAAATTTAACAACTCAATTGTTGGCGATGGTCAGAGCCATACTTTTATGTGTGCCTGTTATCCAGAAATAATTTAAATGATTTCAAGAGTTATCCTACTCCATCCAACACGGCAACACTTAAAAAAAATGTAATTTCAAAGTCTGACCGATAGGAGTGCACGACTTAATACAGGGTTGTGATGCGCGTAGGATACGCACCCTGAAAATCCGCTTAAGTCAAAGTCTGAATCCGCGTAGAGGGTATTTTAATGAGAAACACTCCCATCTCCCATCTTTGAATCTCCACCCCAAACGCGCAAGTCTCCCACGCAAGCGTGAAGGTTCAAGGTCAGAATTGGAACAGACACTGAAAAGGCGCGCAGCGGATCGAAAGTCGCGCTGAGCGCGGGTCTGAATGGACCCCTAAGTTATTTTACAATAATAATTAAATCATAATTTACATAAGCAACAGTGAAGTCCTCTCAGAAAAAAAATAAATAAATTAGGTTTATCTTTTTTCCATATGTTGTTCAATTTTATAGTATGCACGAAGGCGTTTCGGGAGAACCTGGAGAAGACAGGGCTGGGTTTTTGGATTACTGGAGGTGGAAGGACAACGGAGACGACCAGTTTCAAAATTTGTGAAACGCAGAACTGCACAACACTTAATTCCAATTTTGCCAAGACATGTAAGACTTGTAGCACCATCATGAGTGATTCCTGGCCAGTATACAGATGCCTTCATCAAGAAGGCTTTATTCATTACCAGTTCAATCTTCAGAGGTTTTTAATTCATCCTAGGACAGGTGCACATTTGCAACATATTGAAAGAGCCTGGAGATCATATAAAAAGGGTGTTTACCATTACAGAGGAAACCTCACCATCAGAACATTGAAAACCAATTTGTTCTTTATTCAACGGAACCATTGGTTAGGTCAGCAACATAGAAATGGCATCCTTGGGCACCTTTTTAAAGGACATTCTAGCTCAATATGAAGTCTGAATGTTTATTTTGGTAAGACAAAATTTGAGCTTGGCTTCTTTGTATCCTGGACTGTTGTTCTCATACACTTTTCAAACAGGATTATAATGGCAAGTCTTATTTCATTAATGGTTTGCCTTTCTTCATAAGTAGCTACTTCAATAAAAAAATGTGAGGTTTTTAAGCAGTTTCTAGAAATTGCGAAGAAATAAAAAAAAAACCTTTTTGTATTTTGTTTTGCAAGACAATCAAAGTGTGAGCTTGGCTTGTTCTTTTTTTTTTTTTTTAAACCTAAACAGCTGAGCCCCAATGCCATGCTTTTCAAATGATGTGTTGATAGACAGGTGTGATGACATCATGCAGGTTTTTCATGTGTTTAAAATATTTCAGAAATGAAACTTGCCTTGTTTCATTTCCCTTGTTGTGGGGGAGTTTAAACTTTCAGCCATATCTATTCAAAGTGTTATTGTTATATCTATCTATGTTAATGCACAGACATATATTAATGGAGAAGAGTTTGGTGAACACTGTAAGAGCATAATGTCTAACAACCTATATTACTGTACAGCTATACTATTCAGCTGGTTCCCCTTAATTTCACTGTTATATTTTGGTGGTTTCAAGGTAAAGCGGGAAACGCTAATATTCAAAGAAAAAAATGTGAAAATGGGTAGAAATTAATTTCCAGACCAGTGTACTTACCAAACATCTCTTACCATGAAGTAGAGAGCATGCAACAGGTGAACAGCATAGAAATGCACATCACTTTACTTTCCAGCTCTGATACCCCTTCATTTCACTGTAATGTGGACATTGTTACAGTGCAACGTATCAAAAACCTCTTACTGTATCAAAAGATTGAGAATTATGTAATAATATAGAAATAGGGCTCACTTACTCTCCAGCTCTGATACCCCTTCATTTCAGTGTAATGTGGACATTTTTTCAGTACAACATACCGAAAACCTCTTAAAGTATCAGACGGTTAATAATTATACAATAATATAGACATAGTGTAATGTGGGTGTTGTTTCTGTGAAACACTGAAAGATGCCTTTCAAATAGAAGATTTTTTCCAATGTTGAGGTAAGTTACTGTAATGTGATAACAGATATTACAACATAATAACCATTGGTGGGTACCAGATCTGAATAATAACATGGTAATTCTTTGTTTCTGTAACATTACTGTGGGGTTGATGCATATTCCAATGAATTTGCTACTCATACATATGGGAAATTACCATTTAATAAACATAGTATGCAAGGGTATTTAAAAAAAAATGACATGGCAGCGGTAGACCATTTAACATGGCAATATCTATGAAAGTATGTTTTAATTTTTCACCTAGTCACTGGTAATTGTACATTTTGACATCTTTACCATGACATTTCCCATTTTCTTTTGATGTAAATACCTTCACAATTACGTTTTAAGAACACCAGTAATTACTCGTAATCACAACTAATATGATTTTATTACTATATCATTACCCCTTTACTTTGATGTAACATCTAAGAAATTAATTATTAACATTTCAGGTAATTACTGGTAATTTCACATTGTTACACCAGTTTATCATGGAGATACCCAATGTAATACATAGGAAATTACATATTTTAATGGCAATATCTAAGAAATTACATTGATTAATCACATCAGGTAATTAGTGGTAATTTTGAATTGTTACACCAGTGGTATCATGTTGTTACCCCTTTATTCTGGTGTAATATCTAAGAAATTATATTTTTAAATCACAAGTAATTACAAGTAATTTAAACTTAAACTGTTACACTATTTTTACCATGTTATTACCCATTTAGTCCGAGCTGTAATGTAAAGTGCTACCCTCCCACTAAGCCTGCTTTTTACATCCTGCCCAAAGTCCACAAAGATCTAGTTAATCCACCTGGGCGGCCTATAGTGGCAGTGGAAATTTTCAATAAATGTATTGACTATGCTCTGAGGCCTTCAGTGAGATCTCATCCTAGTTATCTTAGAGATACTGGGGTTTTTTTTTACAATGTCTATCAGAACTAGACAATTTAAAGCATGATTATATTCATAGGCTACTATGGATGTAACTTCCCTTCATACTAATATTCCTCACAAAGAGGGTCTTTTGGCTCTTCAGCATTTTCTTGAGCTGTGTAAAAGTAAAAAGTATTATTTGCAGATTGAGGCCACAATGGCCCCTGATTATGCAAATTTATACTTGGGCTATTTGGAAGACAAATAGCCCAAGTATAAGGAACAATCCTTTTTTACAGAATATCATTTTGTTTAAGAGGTATATTGATGACTGCTTTGTCATTTACAGAGGGTCACCCAAGGACTTTGAATTATTTGTTTTATATATGAACTGTTTAAAACCTATCAAATTTACATTTTTGATATGTTTACATGCACATTGATGTCAAGTTTTTGGATACCAGTATTTAAATAATTCTATCGAATTACTCTATAGAAAATAGCAGTCTCCTTCATGCTAAGAGTGCCCATCCATCCTCTGTAAAACATGGTTTACCTTACAGCCAGTTTTCTACACTTCATTGCATTTGTTCAAACAAAGATGATTTTGAAATTAAAGCACAGACCCTCTATAGGGATTTTCTCACAAGGGTATCTTCATAACTGGCTTGATACTTCACAAAGTATGTTTACTACAACAAAATACATAATGGAGTGAAAAGATGTGTCCAGAAAACAGTTCTGAAGTGCACATTTGGGTTTTTTAATGTAATCTTTGTTTCCCTCTATCTTCTCAAAGATGAGTATTCAAAATTTGTAATGCTAGCAATTACATTTACAATAGATGGAGAAAGTTAACAAACATAGGTGCTTTATTTTTGTCCATACAATCCAAGGATGGCGCAAAATTTCCATCTGCTTTCAGAAGTCTGCAAGGTTTAGTAAACTGGACGGAATAATCAGTGGTTGATTTATAATGAAAAAATCTAGGGCAATCGTCAACCTCGGAGTGGAAGGCCTACATTTGTTTATACTCATGCATTATCATTAGAAAAAAAGACAGAAAAATGGACTTGTAACTTGAATTAATACAAGAACCATACAATTATTTACTATTTTATTTATAAAATGAAAAAAACGGTATTACTAGTGTGGCACTTCAAAAACATACCTCTACACTATCACAGGTATGTTTAGTGTATTGAACTTGTATTTAACTTAATACAAGTTAGTGCTTAATATACATTCAATACGTCACCCTCTCATTAGAATCTAAAATCGGTCATTTTCAGGCAAACAAATATGTTTGATAGCTCATCTGTTCATTAACTCACAAGTGAACAGGTTAGCTGCCAAGCAATATATATAATATGTTCACAAACACAATATCTCTGGCGGTCTCATTCAAGATTAAATATTGGCTGAGCTGTTGCCAAAGTGTTGTTACATAACACTTTGTCTCATGTACCATAAATACATATGTATTAATAGAACATGAGACTGGTTATCATCTTACCTGTCATTTCACTCTTCTTTACTAAAAAACTTCTAATGTTCTGCTGAACCGGTCACGTAGCCATTTTAACCTGTAGCATCTGCAATGCTTGTCCAAAGCAAAACTCATGGTGAAGTTGCCTTAGCCAATGAGAAGCATGCATTTGCAGGCTCCAATCAAATAGCAATAGCGAATCAAAAGCCACAAAGGCACAGAGGATACAAAACAACACAAACTGGAGAGCAAATTATGTATTTGATTGACATTTGAATATCTCTGAGGTTTCATCTTTTCGCGATTAGGCAATAAATAGCATAGCTAATTCCAATAAAGCAAGGAGATGGGAAAGGAGAAGACAATTTTACAAGGAGGATGGTTGTGGTCAAACATTTTTTCCAAGGAGGATGGCATCTCCCCACATCTCCCCTCAACTTGAGCCCTGGAATTGGCCTCATTTGCAAAATCTCCACCCTGAACGGATACATGAACGGATTTTACTATCTATCAAGTCGCAAAGTGACGTAGTCATCCCAAATCCCATTACACATTGTGACTGGTTAGTACTTCGCACATAAATACCTAGACGTTTTAGTGGCTGCTTTTACACCTGAAAAGCAGTTGCAATCTTTTAGTAAATCTGGCCCTGAATGTTTTAAAGTAGTAGAAATGTAAGCAGGGACATCAGCACCATGGTTTAAAATTTAGACTATCAATGGTACTGTTCAAACTAAGTAATTTCAAAGCATTTCAGTGCCGTGGTTTTGAATATTTATTTAATTAACGCCTGAAGTTCCTTAAAGTGAATGCTGACAGAACCCCACAAAACAAGGCAAATGTATAAATAAATATGAATGGACAGCAGGGTGAGCGTGTACAACCATTCTAAATTTGAAAACTATTTCATTTCGCTTTTGTGACTGGTAGCCTATATTCTTTTTCTATTTAAATTCCAACTGTGGTAATGAAGTAATATTTTCCACCGGGGTGTCCACGTTTACATAGCCTGCATAGGAACGCACGGGGCTAAGATTTTAGTAGTCCATCTTCGGAACATTGTAGTTTCACCATGGCAGACCACGTCAATAACATCCGCCGCAGCATAATTATGTAGCCTAGTGTAAATGCAGTCAGATTCTCTTAGCACTGCAGTTCTTTTCCTATGTCTTTATGAATTCTCCTTAACTTCTTTCCTTGACCTCATGACGTTTTCCATCGAGGTCAAGGAAGCGTGGTTAGGAAAGGAGATAGGACGTATTTTTTTGACTATGGCTGCGTTACAGTGGCTGCATTCCAGTACTGATATGTATCTACTCGGCTGCGTTCCAATACTCAAATCTGTCACCTCCTTTCCTCCCCTCCTTTCCTCCATGCCCCGGAAACTGATTATGTGTCCTCCTTCCCTCCACTGTTCTAAAACAAAATCACGCCTCCTCATTTCCTCCTTTCTCGTCTCCTTTCCTCCAAACGAAGGATACATCGGCTGTGTTCCAATACTTTTTCTCGTCCCCTCCTTTCCTACCCAGGAAATATGCCAGAAATATGTGGAGGAAAGGAGCGGAGGAAACGAGTGGAGGAAAGGAGGCGATGGATCGAAAATTGGAACAGCTAATTTGATTCGCCTGTCATCATAGTCAACGTCAGCTATTGATGAAGTAATAATTTCGACTGTCTCTGAGGATACCAAAGCCAATCAAAATATTCTGTGGGATGGTCTTTTAACCTGACTGGTCGTGAGCACAATGATGTCACCCAGAAACGTGAAAAGACTTCCACGGTAGGATACATCGATGTATCCTTCGTTTGGAGGAAAGGAGGAGATGAGAAAGGAGAAGGCGAGATTTCATTTTGGAACAGTGGAGGGAAGGAGGACACATAATCAGCTTCCGAGGCACAGAGGAAAGGAGGGGAGGAAAGGAGGAGATGAATTTTTAGGACTGGAACTCAGCCGAGAAGACGAGAAAGAAGAAAAGGAGGAGGCGAGATTTCGTTTTGGAACAGTGGAGGGAAGGAGGACACATAATCAGTTTCCAGGGCACGAAGGAAAGGAGGGGAGGAAAGGAGGAAAGGAGGAGACATATTTGAGTATTGGAACGCAGCAGCCATTGATGTATCCTACCTTGGAAGTGAATTTCTGGGTGACATCATTGTGCTCAGGACCACTCAGATTAAAAGACCATCCCACTGAATATCTCACCATTGAAAAGTTCTAAGACATGACAAGGGATTTACCAACAGTTAAGTATAAATGCCAGACTTAAACAGTAATCTGATCATTTACATTAATAGGGAAACATTACTGCTTGCTTTTTCAAACATACCCACATTGACTTGATATATTCACATTTCTGAGTTGCGATTGGAAATTTTGCCAATGTAAAATGCAGTGAGTTACTGTAGTGGCAGGGTTATTTACTTCCTTGTACATATGTTTATGTTAAATCATTAGCAGAATGTAATTGTCATTCATATTTTAGTGCATGAAAAGGGCTGGTGGCGTATGAGAAACTTGATTGGCTTAGGTATCCTTGGAATCAGTCGAAGTTACTACTTCATCAATAGCAAACATTGACTTTGATGATTGGCGAATCAGATTTGCTGCTCCAATTTGCTGTTCCAAATGTGCCATTTACGATGGCATCACCTGAATGTGTTGATAGGCAGAACGAGACAAATGCTGTGGAGAGAAGCAAGCAGCCTCTCACTGCAGATTCAGAACATGCCAAAGCAATTAGCTACAATAGGAATGTTAATCACTGCAAAAATGAGACCATACTCGGTGGTAGAGAATATAGGATTTAAGCATATAGTCGAAGTGTTTGAGTTCTTCAAATATGCCTTCACGTGTGCATTTCAGTCAGTCCGTTGTGCCTGCTCTGTATAAACGAGCGCAAACTGCAGTTGTTCAGGAAGTTACAGGTGCCTTCCCAGTGACAGCATGAGGGGTTGTGTGATATGCAAATAAAAAATAATCTCCTCTGGTAACCCATAAGCTGCAAACAGCTTTCTTCATACATTAATTTTAGTAGTGGTGGTAGAAGACATCATTTCCACTCCAGACCATCTAGACTGTGCATCCACAATGCGTACAATGAATATGCATCCATCTTTTTCACTATAGTCCACATTAAGATTTTGCCATGGACAGTCTCCCCAATTTAATGGGCGAGGGGATGCCTTCTCTGGAAGATTTCTGTTTAACTGACATGGTGAGCAGCCAGCAACCAGTTCCTCAATTTGCCGATCTAACCTTGACCACCAAAAATGGCTCCTTGCAATCATGTTGACAATACCCAAATGTGCACTGTGCTGTTTTATGGTACCCTGCAATGACTGTGAAATTACCCTCATTCCCCAGTATACACAATCATTTTCAATGGACAGTTCTGAACTCTTATGAACTCTCATCTGCAACATAGTTTGGCCAACTGTGCAATGTATGAAATTTGATATTAACCAATAGCTTGCTGTAGCCTTTGCTACATCTGCTGGGAAGTGCATCCAGAATCTAAACTCTGAACACAGGAACTGTTTCTTTTAATGGCCACCTTGATAAAGCGTTAGCATTTCTGTGCTGGTGTGAGGTCTTGAATTCATACAGGCAGGCTGCTAATATCAATGCCCAGCACTGCAGCTTAGCTGCTTCCAAAGGAGGCACAGCTATTTCAGGCCCTAGAATTTTTAGTAGTGGCTTGTGATCAGTGATTAAATGAAACCTTTTACCATAAAGGCAATAATGAAATTGAATTAACCTGAACACTATACCCAGAGTCTCTTTTTCAATGTGGGCATAATTTTTCTCTGCATGACTCAATGCTCTTTGATGCCTTCTGAACCATCAGCAGATAGGTGGGAAATTACAGCCCCAACACCATAAGGTGAGGCATCACAAGCCAGTACTACTGGTAATGAAGGATCAAAATGTACAAGCAGGGTTTCTGAACATAACTGTTGTTTTGTCTGCTGAAAAGCATCATTCATCTTATTAGATCACACCCACGCTTGGTCCTTTTGCCTTTCTGGCCTAATCAAGGTAGACAAATTTGGGAAACATTTCTTTTCCACAATAGTTAATTAAGCTTAAGAATGATCTCAGTTCTGTTACATTCTTTGGAATCAGAGCTTGTTCAGTGACATTTGTTTTCTCTTTCATAGGCTTAATACCTTCCCTATCCAGCGATATGCCCCAAATTTGTGATGCTATTTTGAAAAAAAAAAAAAAAACAACTTTCTTTTGCCTTGAAGCCACATTTCTCAAACCTCTGCTTCTGAATTTCTGAACTGCTTCTGAATTATTTAGATGTTCGGCTCTGTCTCGTCCTATGACCAAAATATCATCTAACTAACAGATGACACCTGTTAACCCTTGCAAAGTGGGTTTAACTGAAAAACTGCTGGGGCATTAGATAGATACCCCATAAGGTATAATTGTTAATAATAATTGTTTGATCAATTGGAATGATTTGACAGTAATTGTGTACTAGCCAGTAGGCATATCAAGTACAGAAGTATATAGCTCTATATAGCACACCCTAGAGACCAAAAGAAATTTGCACTGTAATTTCCTTATTCCTTGTGATTAATTAGGATCACATGATTATTTATTAATCAGTATTTGTTGCAATCAGCTCATATCAGTTAATTTGATACATCATTTATTTATGTGAAAAATAACATTGATTACTAATTAATCATGTGATTCTTATTAATCACAAAGAATAAGGAAATTCCAGTACAAATTTCTTTGTGGTGTGCTATATGGAGCTATATGGATGTATTGTGCCAGTATGCACATTCTCACTTCAAGTAGAAGTTTAATAAATTCCAATTTGTGTGTGTAAACTAGTGTACTCACGTTTGGGAGCGTTTTTTTTGTGTGTGTACGCATGGTTTATAAAGGAAGCCCCAGGTTCTCAGAGGAAGAAAACATGTAAATGATATATAGATCTCTACATGGATCACTAAGAAACTGTCAACAACAAAGAAAGAAATCTTATTCAGATAGATTCCAACCTATGCCACTGAAAAAATCTGTCACGAAACCATTCTTTTGCAAAAGAGATTGATTAAAAGTTTATGTTACTACTATATTTGTTATATATTTATTTAAATATCTTACAGTTTTGTCATTTAGCAAATGTTTTTAATTCTATTTTAGGAAAAAATGGTCTGATGTACTCCACAGTTTTTGATTTGTGATAAAAAATTCACATGTGGTAAAAGTGCAGATTCTCAGTTTTTACTGAAATGTATTTTTTTTTTTGCATTTTGGAATTTTTGATTGACTGGACAGGATTTGGAATTTTTTCTTCTTTTTGAGGTGTTTGGTACTTGGTGTTTGGTTTTTCTTTGTTTGTCATTATGTTGACAATACACTACAATGCACTCCAAAAGTAATAAAAATCAAAACTAGATTAAACCTGCACAAAGGGGTCTATTTAGACCCACGCTCAGCGTGACTTAAGCGCTTTTTCGACCCGCTGCGCGCCTTTTCAGTGTCTGTTCCTATTCTGACCTTGAACATTTAGGCGTGCTTGGGAGACTTGCGCGTTTGGGTGGAGATTCACTGAAATCGGGGCGTTTCCCATTAAAATACCCTCTACCTGGATTCAGATTTTGACTTAAGCGGATTTTCAGGGTGCGTGTTTTACGCACAGCACAACCCTGTATTAAGTCGTGCACTCCTATCGGTCAGACTTTAAAATTACATTTTTTCCAGTGTTGCCCTATTGCATGGAGTAGGATAACTCTTGAAATCATTTAAATTATTTCTGGATAACAGGCGCACATAAAAGTATGGCTCTCACCATCGCCATCAATTGAGTTGTTGAATTTGAAATGCATAGCTGCACTTTGGTCCCTGTTCTTCAGTCCGCGCGTCTCAAATAAATATAAACTCATTAACGCTTTTGGGGTTTTATACTTTTTAAACTCTACTCTATAAACCCACGGACAATAACTCACAGATCTCAACACCTACCATATGCCAATACAAATATAATCATCAGGTCAAGTAAAACTAACTGTAGACCAAATTCATTATTCAGCTTAGATACTTGGTACATTATAAAGTATGATATCAAGCAATGTTTATCGTTCAACGATAATCATGCTGTAAAATGTATGCAAGTTAAGTAAACCGCCGTTGAACCCTCAGTGATTTTCTTTACTTAATTCACCTAAAATCTAATGAAACATTTTGTTAACCTAAAGGAAGAAGCTGAGGTGACCCTCAATTTATTGAAGGAAGATGACACAAAACAGAAATCAACGGGGTTACGCAAATTGTTCAGTTAAAACACTGGCAACTTTACAGTGCAAATATACATGGCTTCCCTGTATTATAGTTGGAACTGCGGTCTCCAGCAGCAGGCATTCAGTACGATAAACATGTAGTTTACCGTGTATTTATCAAATTACAAGATAGGCAGTTTATTTCACATGAGAACCTAACCGTTCTCTTTCCGTCTTCAACAAATTTAAAGACGGTCAGGAGTGTTATGCTGACAATCGTGTTTTACCTCATCCATGTTCCTCACTGCCACGCTCTGATTCGCCAAGCAAAATTACCCAGGTGGTCTCGGCAGGACGGAGTGCATACACGAAAATCGAAACAGCAACGACAGAAATTAATAAATATAATCTTTCAGCACGACTAACTGTTTTTTATTGGATAGATTGACATAACGAACTGAGAGGCTGATAACAGCCAAATGTGAGTAGCCGATACTCTGTTCACCTTACATTATATATCCAGCATTGCAATTCGTTGTAAGTCATGTTCGTTGGTGGTACTGCTACTTCACAAAAGTGCATATTAAAATTTCAGCCCAAATAACTACATATAACTACTCAGTTCTTACATTTGGGTTGCACAGCATGATTTGTAGAATTTAATTACAGCATTTGATAACATACGTTAGAACCGCTTATTTTAGCAGACACTATCCAAGTTCGAGAATTTCCGTATGACTATGTCAGCCGTTTGTCTGATTAACTTTCAAAATGGAAGTTTTCTCTGCTACGCTGCAGACTCTTCGTACTAGATAACGTGCCTCCGAGAAAAACATTAGTGGGCCATCAAGTTTTCGTGGGGGGCGTGTCGTTTTCCAGGCTGGATTAGCATTATTCAAGCTCCTATATGGATCCTCCTACTTTTCAGCCCTGCGCAGGCCGGGAGTGGCTGCGCAAGCCAGGTCAGAATACTAATAAGTATTTTCGGAGTAACTATTTACGCGGAGAAACGCTGAGCGCCCTCAAAGTCTGAATTCCCCCCTAAGAGAGCAAATTAACACACATGACCAATAAGAAATTCCTGTTAAGTCATTTATATAAAATAAAAATGTATAAAAATACCCTTGAATAAAAGTTGACCATGTGAATTAATGACATAAGAATTGTTTTCTCACAAAACTAAAAGTGTGGAATACAGAGGCAAGTCATCAAACTTATCATACAAAAATGAATGATACATTTCTTCTCTCATTTCACACATGTGAAAGCTAGTCCACAAGTTTAAACCACTAAATCACTTTCAAGTCCACTCTTCCACTCCAGTGTATTTGGGTCAGTGAATTTGGGCCATGTGAAATTTTCTATGTGAATATTTTTGACCCATTTTTGCTCCTCCATGTAAATATTATCCACTTGGCATGTGACATCTATGCAATATAAGGAAAAATTAATTAATGTGAAGAATGGACTTGAAACATCCTCAAGTGATTTAAAAACACTGAAGGACTAGCTGGTCCTGTGAACAATGGGCTCTCGTTGCTTATTGCTTTATTATATAACAGTTCCAACCAGGCACTGCGAGTGGCTAACAGTCATTCCAGTCCTACCAGTGGCTGAGATTCATTAGAGAAAAGTAAAATGAGATACTAAAAAGTCAATGTACAGGGCAGTGAATTGTTTTAAAAGCTTAATTGGCAGAGTTAGCAAAACATCCAGATCAACAAGAAGACAGTTTAAATACAGAGCTAAACAAAATACTGCATCAATTTTATGTGTCAGTAGGGAATGGGACATGACTGTTTCACAGAATTAATGGCTTTGTAGGGCCTAGGGCAGGACTCAACAGATATCCAAATGAGCCAGTTTTCTGTTGCTCATCATGTCTAATGAGGGACGTGGAGTTCCCATTGGCAACATTTTTATGGGTCTGGTCAAGAAATTAATAAAAGAGGGCCAAGATAAATCTACACACCATCCAGCTGTTTCCCTGAGGATATGAATTGCCTGAGACAATCCAGGGTAGTAGGTCCATCTAACCCAAGCAATGGTATGCTTTGATGTTTGAGGGACAGGGGCCAAAAATATGAAAGGTTCACCTCCTGCATGCCATGGGGGCCCATTAGCCATTATGCACACATAGAGGGCACTTCATCAAGTTTTCTCCACTGGAAAGGTACTCTAGAGGGCACTAGAGCGAATGGGATGCCAGTGACCCCAAGAATCTTCTTAATAATCATGTTGTTGTCTTTAAGGACACAAAAATCAAAGATCCACAATAATGTGACAAAGAGAACAAACTGGGGTTTATGTTTAAGAAACCAAGGAGCTCTCTTTGACTGTCTGCAGAAATACACAGAAAAACTCCCACTAATTCACCAGCTTTTTTACCTACTGCAGCCCAATAAGGAAGCCACCAAAGAGGGACTGTGGTCCATCCCACATAGTATTAATCCCACAAGGTATTAATCAACAATATTGCCCCGTACATCAACCTCACACCACTGCCTACAGAGCACCTCCATCCAAAAGTTCTCTGATGCACGGTTGAAGGCTGTTAGAGGCCATTGGTAACTAGGCTATAACATTTCTTAGACTACCTTTTTATGCAATCAGTATTTAAGCCTATAATAATACATACTTAACTAAATTTGCATGAGATTCATGGGTTTGAGACCTTTTTTAAAAATTATTCAAAGCCATCTATGGTGAACAGGACGCCTTCGAGCAATAGGCTAATTCTCCTGTAAGATGGCTACAGACCTGTCATCTATGCCTGAGGCCAGCACTTCCATTCCAAATGCTTCTTTCTATTCCTCATCTGTCCTCGATAACTTTTTCTAACAACTGCTCTTTAAAAGGCAGTGTGTCTTTTAAATGTATACAAACAATGACACACAGCATGCTGGCATCCGACATGATACTGTCTGTAATTATACATTAATCTATTTTTGTTTGGGGAGAAAATATATGTCTGTGGAGCTCAATTATAGTGGAACAATTTCAATAAATTTTACACATTTTTTTGCCAGATGTATAAAAGCATTCAGACATTGCTCCTCGCCCTCGGCTCATGGCTTTGATCTCAGCAGATGTTCACAGTATAGTACGGCCTCTCATCTCACTATTTTGTATGTCATTTCTTAAAAATGACATCAACAGGACATTCACTGTTGGTTTGTTAAACAATATCCAAAATATTAATGAAATCAATGACCATGCACCAAATGTTCAAACCTATTCCTACTATGACTTATTTTAATCATTCATTGAATAATGACATCCAAACTGGTAATAAAAGTGTATTTTGTATTTTTTTTTTTACTTTGCCATTCTTTTAAATATATTTTAAATACTGAATAGTTAATATCGACAAGTTTAACAATGGAATTTTTCAGGTTACATTTTTTACCAATAGGTCATCTATGATACCTGACAAGACAGCATATCTAAGTGTTTTTAGAAAGTAAGACCACTCTTTTTTCCAAGTTTTGGTATAGTACCAGACATATCATGATTTAATGAAAATACTTAAGTTCTACACCAGCGGAGAGTTTCAACTGCTGTCAAGATTTCAGTTTATATTCTCTACTGCACTACATTCAACATTATGGAGAGATTTAGAAGAGCTGAACAAAATCATACAAAGCATAAGCAAAGCAAAGTATATCCCTGGTTACAACAGTTTATTAATTTTATTGTTTCTTATACATCACTATTACACTGTAGTCTGGTGAAGTAATTAGGAGACTGTAGTCATGTAGTTCTTTGTAACTCCACAGGGACACTAATACTGGTGTGGAAGACCAGAGAGGGGGAGAAAAAAGCTGCTGAGAAAACATAATAAAACATATTTACATCTCCGCAACCTCTGTCCATCTGTTAACAATGTCTACACGCTAACATCACACACCACTGGACAGGTAACATGGAGAAGAAAGAGTTATGCCCTGTACTGAATTGTGATATTCAGCAGCAGTGGCATTTCTTTTATCTGTAATGCTGGCTTTTAGGGCCTGCCCTTTTTTTCAATATTGCAACAGCGAATTCCTATTAACAGTTAACATGATCTAAACAAAGAAAATTGACTGTAGAACTACTGCTAAATGCACCTAAGAACCTGGCCTTATGGTTTCAAACTAGATTAAAGTGCTAATATCAACCCACCAATCCACATTTCATATATATGTATATTTATGTATATTTATATATAGGAACAAATATACTATTTTAACATTAATTTACAGGGTAATATACATTGTATTTGTAGCAGCTGAAATGTCAGCACAAAGAAAGATCACTGTCACACTTATAACAGCTATACACACACACACACACGCACGCACGCACGCATACGCGCGCGCACACACACACATATATATAATGTCATGTATTTATGTATAACAATTAACCAAGTCTCAAGCTTTTCAAATTAGATCCAGAAAAGCTACTATTTGTCAAGACATAAAAGCTTTACAAGTTCTCTCTGAAAGAACAACAGGTAGACAAAGTGCCCCCTGTATTATTTGAGGTCACATGACAGTAATTTGCATATTCCACAAATCTATTGCAACACATTACTGTCTACAAACAGTACACAGCTCCTGGCCGGAGAAGGTGTTAGCTGAACTCACACATACACGCACTTAACAGAACAGTACAACAATGGGTATTCTGATTATAGCTGTGCTTTGAGATGGTATGCGAATGATAGGTGAATGATGTGAGTACTCTATACTTTGCTTCAAAGGGCAATAGGCAGGTGAAACTGTCAGATCAGTGCTGTGTTCTAACCTGCAGATGTGCTCTCATGTTGTCTATGATTGAAACTTTGCATTGTCGGTTTCCCACATTTTTCTTTAAGGTCTAGGCTGAACAAGGGACTACCAGGGACTGTACAGGGAAACATCCAGAGGGAGAGTTAATCATGGATCTGCAGAAGTTTATATCTCTGGAGTTTCCACAGTTCCTCTTACAGTCCCAAACCTGTGCTACCAGGTGTAACTGCTCATGAGGTGTAACTGCTCTTCTATCCCTTAATTCTACATTCTTAGACACTAATACTCTATCTTGCCCCATACACTGGCCTCCTCTCTAATCCACCCCTGATCCCGCATGACCTCCCCACATCACCGCACAGTTCTAAGAAAATGCACTTACATTGTCTTCATAAAGAATAATCTCTGTATGAATGCAGTATTAGTAGTAGTAGTATCAGACATAAGTGCGGTCCCTATATGCTGGCCTTCCTGGGAGTCGAGGTGATGAGGAGTTAGGTTAGGGACATTGTGGTTTGGGGATGTCCCAGAACATTTAATAACCCCCCTCCCCCTCCCCCCACAGAAAGTCTTATTCGAACGACCAGATTTCTATGTCCTGCACATAGAAGTCTTCCTTCCTGGACAGCATGGGGTTGCCAAATGTTTTGCATGAGTGACTTCTGCCATGATAGAGGTCTCCGTCCAACCACAGACCAAACTCACCCCTAAGAGAAAAAAATAAGAAGAAATATTGTGCTAAAGTGTCAGCAAACTGATTTTAAACTACTGCTATTCAATCTTGTTGAGCTACATGAGGCTGCTTTTGCTTGCATCTTAAATCAGTTGGGATTGTTCATAAATTGGGATGAAGAACCAAATGTTGTGAATTAATTGTGTGATCAGTTGCCATGTTTCAATTAAATTATGGAATAAATGCTTTATTAAACATTTGGATTTACAAAAACCAGGTTTTCCATGGGCTAGAGTAAGTTCCACTGCATTAAATGCAGAATGCCCATTTGCACAGGCATTCTGTTTTAACCCAACGCCATACTACTCTGTCATACTATACCTACACCTCAGCTCTCAAAGCACCTGCATCAGCCACAAATTAGACCTCACAGCACCTACATTACTTACACTTAGGAGCTCTAACATCTCCTATACCACCTATGCCTTGCCCCAAAGAGCCCTAATACTACCTACACCTTATTCATAACAGCTCCAATGCCACCTATGCCTTGGAGTCTCTATACCACCTACACCACATCCCTGAGAGCTCCTATACTAGCTATACCTTCTCCCTAACAGCCCGTGTAACACCTACGCCTTAACTATAACAGTACCTATACCATCTAGGCTAGATGTTATTCATATCAGCTCCTACACCAACTAAGCCTCATCTTTTCCAACTCAGCCATAACAGTCTCATTCTTAACACCTTACCAATAAAAGTCTTAAAAAATATCTTTTAGAGCATTTCCACCATTATTATCATAGCAGTTACCTGATAAATGTGCCACAGCGTTCTCAATATTGATAGAAATTGAGCTACTCACCCTCCACCTCCAAATGCTAGGGAGTCCATATCTCCCTTGATGAAAAACATGTTGTCACCAGTCCACTTGAATACCTGAAAAAAAACACAGGTTATTGTAGAAAAAACATCTAGAAAGTATCAGACACCAACTTCATGCTTTGCTTCACCAACATTATGTCTTGCCTGCTTGTTATACAAGTTGTGTAAACACAAAAACAAAAAAGACTACAAGTTTCTCTAAGCACAGCACTTGAATATTTATTTGTTCATGTCCA
This sequence comes from Albula glossodonta, assembly GCA_019788955.1. NCBI lineage: Eukaryota > Metazoa > Chordata > Actinopteri > Albuliformes > Albulidae > Albula > Albula glossodonta. The sequence continues at coordinate 139,280 of JAFBMS010000070.1, forward strand.
CATTTGCAAGATAAAGGGCAGTGCATGTACAGGGAGTCCTCGGGTTACGACGGTCTCGACTTACGACCTTTCGTGGTTACGACGCACTTCCATAAATTATTTAAAAAACCTAGTTTCGACCTACGCGGTTTGGTTCGTAAATACGAACACAGAAATAAAGATAAGAAATTGTTCTCTTTTTTTATTACTGTTTCATTTAATTACTGTATTGTATATGTCCTTCATGTGTTGTGTGTACAGAGTGAGTGACTTTAGGTGTTAACTTAGGTATAATTTAGGTATAAATTCCGACTTACGTCGAAAATCGGCTTACGACAAGTCTTAGGAACGGAACTCGTTCGTAAGTCGAGGACCCCCTGTATTTGGAAGTTCACTCTTGAATAAATCCCAACATACCTCAAAGTCTGGGTAAAAAGTAAAGAGGAAGGTCTCTCCGGTCCCATAGAAGCCATCGCTGACTTTAAATGGCTCTGATGCTAAGGCACCAAACACCTAAAGACACAATTATATTCAAATGACCCAAGTACAATTCAACGATTATGTTTTTCATGAAGCATTTCCCACACAGGATAGGTATTGACACTCAAATATCCTGACTTGACATTATATGAGAAACCTGAGAGAATCTAGTTTCCTCACCTCCCCGTCACTGTCTTTGATGACCATGAGAACAGGGGTGTCCTGGCCCTGCATTGCACGATACAGTGTCTTTATGCTCATGCCATGCTTCGACGTGCCAAAAGCCAGTGTCCAGGGGTACCCAACTGTCCGTGGAGGGAGGTTCTTTGCAAGCTGGACAAAAATTAACAGAATAATTAATACTGATTTAAAGTGAAATATTAATCACTTACCATCATTGAGGACTGAAAACACCTGATATACATACACACACAAACACACACACACACTCTTGGCAAATGTAATGGAGACGCACAGGCAATTTCACCAAATTTTCACCATGTTTTACTCACATATGGACCTCCTGTAGCTGCTGACTCTGTGACCCTTGCCATGTCTCCCTTAATATACAGTAGGTCATAGAGAAATGGTTCTCGTATTGTTTTAAAGCTCTTTTCCAGCTCTATATTCTACTTAAATATTATGTTAAACCCAAAATGAAAAGTTGAAAAGTAGCAGCGTTGTGAGTGATTACACTAGTTAAAGTTGAATTGCGAAAAAAAAAAACTTTTTTTTTTTTTTTTAAATGGGTAAAATTTTCACTGAAGTTAGCTTATAACATCATCAACACCTCCAGAAAGTTTGGTCTTTGGTTTTTGAGTTGCTGCCGAAATGTCATTACTTCTCTGAAGTTGCATCACATCACTAATTCCTTGCAATGTTGTTGAACAGCAGTTACTAATCAGTGCATGGTCAGGCACCTGCAAAATTACAATTCACTACTGTCTTGTGCTCAAAGAAATACAACATGGGTTGAATCGTGAATCTGAAGATTCAATTAATTAATCAAATTCAACTGCAAAAGTACTCTTACCTTACTGTTTGAATGTTGAGGTGGTAATGAAGTTAAGAAACAGTGGCTATATTCTCAATTTGTGCTCCTTCAAAGCCTTTGATGCAACAATTGTGTCTTTGCTCAACATTGTGTACGTTCGTCCTGTTGCTGTCACAGGTTCAAATACCACTAGCACATCCTGGCGGTTCATCACAAGTGTATCAGAGTGGTATGGGGATGTGTATAATGGAGATGGTTCATGAGGATGCAGAAAATTCAACCTCAATTCTCCAGTGCAGGGCATCATCTCTTCAACATATCCCACCCACCACTTATTATCATATGCAACCACAATGTAACCTTTGATGTAACCTCAGATGGTTGTGCTGCTCAGTATAACAACCAGAAAAATTTCATCAACTTGTCCCATCATGAGGTGGATTTTGGTGTACCTGCAGAATGGCACTTCTTTGCAACATGACGTGGCAAAGGGCTGTCTGATGGAATTGGAGGGACAGTCAAACACTTTGCTGCACGAGCTAGTCTGCAATGACCCATTGATGGGCAGATTCTAACTCCATGCCAGCTGTTTGAATTTGTCCAGTCCAGTATCAAGAACATCCACTGCCAGTTGCCATTATAGAGATGTACTGCCTTGAAGCTGAATACCTGATAAAGAGACTCCAGTCAGCAAGAGCAATTCCTGGTACTCTGAAATTACATAGCTTTCATCCAATGTCAGCTTACAAAGTGGCTGTCAGACCCTTTTCAGCGTTCTCGGTAAGCAGGATTGAAAGGGTGTGCTCATTTAAGGAATCACTCGATTTTCTGAGAATCAAAGGTTTCGCTGTGGTCATTCATTACCACCTCAAAATTCAAACAGAAAGGTAAGAGTATATTTAAAATTAAACTGAATTAACATTTATCTTCAGATTCATGATTCCACCCATGTTGTATTTCTTTCAGCACACAAGGAAGGCCATCAGGAAAGTAGTGCATTGTAATTTTGCAGGTGACTGACAATGCACTGATCAGTAACTGCTGTTCAACAACATTGTAAGGAATTAGTGATGTGATGCCACTTTAGGTAAGTGATGACAGTTTGGCAATGACTCAAAAACCAAAGACCAAACTTTCTGGAGGTGTTGATGACATCATAAGTTAACTTGTGGCACTCAGGACAATAAGCACATAAGTGTCATATTACTAATATGTGACTTGACTTTTACAAACAAGCACTTTTAGCTGACAAGTGCTAGTCACTGACCCCTGGTAGCCTAGCATGCTTGCCTAAGGTTGCAAGCACAAGCAAGTAAATTTAATGGTGAAGAAACTTGGGGCTCTTAAGTAGCAACTATAAGTTAAATGGTGAACCGCTGTATCTGGGTGGATCCAGAGATTCACTGAAACACTAGCATCACAGATCCAATCAGCAAGAGTGACTGAAGGTTGATAGTCATCTTGTATAAATGTATCTTCTGCAACTGAATTTAAGAAACCAAATTTTATATCTATTACATATTTTACACCATGCTTGTTTCACACATAACCGATGGTGTAATTAAATTTCTTTGTCTTTTGCCACAAACACAGGGTCCGTCTTTTCATCAACAGTAAGGTTACTTTTGCACTTTTTGGTAATGGGATTTACCAACAACATTACATTAGTACATTAACATTTTTTATTACATCATGATATTTGACCATTTTACAAAAATGACTAAGATCTCCAATATATTTACTGATCCCTCATCCACACATTGATCATCACATATGGTAACCTAATGCTAATGAAGTCTAGAAAAATGAACCTACATAAAAAATAAACAAACACGGAATACCTTACCAAATGGAAAAGAGTGACAGATAAGGAAAGTCTGGTCCAAACTAAAGGTCAAGTAAGACTTTAGAGCTTGTTTTAAATTCAAAATTAGTCAACACTAACATTATTGTTTTCACATGTAAAATAGAAGCATCTGAAAGTTTATGTGTAAAAATAAACTATTAGTGGTGTATATTTACTCTCCAGAAACATTCTTGAGAAGGGCCAGAATGCCAGAAAGCAGCCTGCTGAGTCGCCTGAGTGGTGAAGTACCTTCTCAATCTGATCGGTCAGCAGAAGGTCACTGGGCTCGCTGAGGTTGGGTCTGAAACTCTCCGGCTCCAAGTCACTCTTGATGGAGGTGCCTTGGTTTGAGTTGACTTCCTCCTTGGTACTGATCTGATAAGAGGAAAGGCCATCAGATGGGGCAGGAGGCCAGACCAAGGTATACATTGCTTTTTGGGCTGAATTTAATCTGGGTGGAAAATGTGCACATTTGAGGTAATGTATACCCCTGAATCACTTTGAAATTCAGACATGTTGTGGACATACAATCATCAGTGTGCGAACTCTAAAGTGAAAGTCAATCCTTGTTGTCTTTTCAAAATTTCAATGGGTAAATTATCAGTTGATCAATTATAACTGTAAGCAATAAATGAGAAATTGGAATTGTTTCATCTCTATTGGAGAACAGAATGATAAACGCTGCTTTATATCAGAAAAGGCTTTTACTTCATTTATTCAAAGCGGGGAAAGACCAGGACAGAAAATACAAAATATGTAAAAGCAAAAATCCAAGATATAAAGCAGAAATATACATAAAAATGCATTGAATATTTTAAAATTATTATTTTTTTATATTGCTTGATGCCTACTTCTTAGGAATTGCACTTGGATGTTTGCCTTATTTGCATGCCGATAAGTTCATTTTGCTCAGGTTTAATGCAAATGCCAGAACTCTGTTCATTATTATTGTTAGCATGAGTTGAATATTGGCTGAAGAAAAAGCATGACTAATATGCAAATAAAGGCACAGGACTATTTTGTAACTAGTCACAATAATGTAATGTGCGATTCCCATGGTTGGGATTCTGGGTCATTCCTCTTTCTCTAACAGAAGCTGTGTGACGGCTGCCTGAACGGGCTCAAGTTACCATATCCCTGTCAAATTACCTGCATTGTCTTCAGCCAATGGTTCCAAAACAACAAAAGGGCAATTACCAAACCCACCTCCACTGTCCCATCCCCTCCCCCAACCCGTCCCATCCCACTACAATGAGAAAGTTGTCACTGAGACTGCTGCAATGCACACACGGTTTGTGAGGCGTAACTAAAGGGGGTGAACAGAAAATTCCTCATTTGAATGAAATTTAAATAACTCACCTGGGCATGCTAATTATCAGTGTTTTAAATCTAATGTTGCCTTTGACTGACCCGATTAATTATTGAGTGCCTGAAATGCTACCTTAAGAAGCCTGAAAGTGATTACAGAAGTGAACTAAGTATCTGTAGAAGGAAACAACATACCAATTGCTGTGCTTGACTAAAATTTGGCATTTGGGTGTGCAGTAAGTGCACATCCATCAGACAATGATGGAATTTTCTGCAGAAACAATTTTTTTTGTTTGTTTCTTTGTGAGTCTGCTATACTAATATGTGACAGCTGTTGACACAGACCACGCAGGGGGTGGGGTGTTGGCCCCCCAGACCAGAGCACTAGCACACAAGTGGAAAGAGGGGCAGTCGGGGCAGCTAATCGTCTCTAGAGAGAGGGCTGGAGCTGAATGGGGCACCTGGAGACGTTTGCAGAGTGTGCGCAGATCTTCACTGTTTAACGCATCAATCCGGCGGTGATACTCAGCCACTGACACTACCTGGTGCAGAGACAAGGAGAAAAGTAACCACTGGAGCCAGAGGAAAGAGGTTGAGCACAGAAAACAAGTGGGGGGAGGCTCGGCTCCACTGGACACCATTTTTTCTGCCTTGCCTCTAAAAATTTGATTCAACAGACTGATGCTCAGCTTTCAATCACTTACCATCATGCTACCACTACTGCTTTTAAACACCACCCTTAATCCATCAAAGGCCAATAAGTGACTGGCTACACCAAGATGCATGCATGGTTAAATACTATACAATGAACCAATGGTCAGTAATCGATCTAATGGGAGGAAATCATTATGAACTCAACTGTCCTTTTCCGAATATATCACTTTCTGACTGTAATTCAACTTCATGATTTGTTTACAGAAATTATAAATTGTTTCTTTCCTTCCCCTAATAAATGAATAGTGCACACTAACCAGCCAAGTCCAAGGTGATAAAAGGGTGCCCATAACTGACCTACAAAGTATAGAAAGGTCATACATCAACTGTCCATGTTTTAACAGCTGACTTATTTTGCTTAATTCCGATGGTTAACAGTTCACAGACAGAAAAAGGAATGGTTTTATAAGTCTAGGGTTTGGGTATCACATTATAAAATCATGTTTCACATTTATGTCTAATGGTACTTCTACTTTGCACTCTGGTATGGGCATGACTATCTTTATCCCCTGCAACATGTGGTGCAGACATGAAGACGTAGCTCTGAAATAGACTCGTGTGAATATGAAGACTTATCTCCACACTATCACACTGACATGGAAACAGATCATTTCATAGTGGCCTGAGCATGTTGACCATTGCCAAATTAATACATCCAAAACGTGTTTACCACAGCTTGAGTGGTAAGCAAAACCTGCTTATCTTAACTGGATTAACTAGTAAAGTTCATAAATTAAATGGCTCCCTCGAAAGAATTAAGTATCAACACCGAGGACAGAGAATCATTATGAGAACTTCATCAGTGCCACTGCTATCTGTCCCAAATTATCCAAGTCCACGAATGGTCTGTGTTTTCCATGCCAACAAACATCAACAATGACACTAACACCCAATAAACTGTAAAAACTCCATGTGCTATGCTTTAAAGCATGAACAGAAAATGCTCTTAGTTACGGAAGCATGTTGCATTCACAAAAGAAAAAAAAAAATTAAGACACATTATCTCGTAATTATGAGAAAGAATCTTAGAATTCCAAAAAATGACCTCGTAAATATGAGATCAGGACCTCGTAATTATGAGAAAAGATCTTGTAATTATAAGAAAAGTTAAGATAGCCTAGTTATCAATTGTTGCTAACCTAGGCTGCAGGACAAGACAGTGGGCAATGATGGTGCTATCATATTTGATCTGCTTTTATTTCCTTCTCGGTATGAGACACTGGGAAATATTAATGTTACATATTTCAGATGCCATTAATAGTAGTATGTCAACACTGGGCAAACATCTCCATCATACCTTCTCATCATACATCATACCCTCCAGCTTCTTATTCGCAGCTCTGGACTTATTCGGAAATATTATGGTGAACTCTTATGTAGTCAGTAGCAAGATGGGGGCAGCTTTTGAAGGTTTGATAAGTTTCTGAAGTGATTTGGGCCTAGTCCAGTACAGGTTTCATGCTCAAAAACAAATATTGTTATTTGATTGCTTTGAAATAAATGAGCGCATAAGCTCTCACCATAATATTCATATGGTGACATAAAAAGTCCGGAGCTGCGAATAAGAATCTGGGTCTTGGTATTGGGAATTGGTTTAACTGTTCCTGCAGGAAGACTGGGTTTTCTGCCTGAACAATCCCAACAACTTGAGATGCTTGTGCAGTGTTGACATACTAATATTAATGTCATCCACTTTAAGTGACATTAATATTTCCCAGTGTCTCATACCGAGAAAGAAAATAAAAGCAGATCAAACGCCATAGCACTCCAACATAAGTTACTGAAGACAATTTCAGAAATTCAGGAGGAAAACCTAGAATCCTGCTAATGAATTCGCTTAGCAGACAGCTGTAGATAGTAGAGTGAATTTACCCGTCATTTAAACTGATCTATGAGCATGAAACAGCATGCCAAACCAACCTACCTCAGGGTTCTACAGTACTTTTTTATGTTTAGCTTTCACACTGGTTAGATATAAAGTGTAACATTTTATTACAAACAAGTGGGAATCTATTACTATTCAGTTTTTTGACACTATTCATAGTCTACATACATGCAACTACATGCCAAATATGGCACTGACTTCAGCCTTGTGGAGATGCTCTGTGGAACCTCGATCAGTGCACCTAATTCTTGTTCAACAAACCGGCATTAGTGAGCAGAATTGATCAACAGTGGACCTGAAGCTACATTTTACAATGACAAGAAAGTTGTAAAAAACTACAGATCCCAACATATTTTACTTGATCTGGAGGGGACATCAGGTGGGAGAATGAACTAGACTATTGTTGGTTATCACCCATTTGATACTTTCAATCTTGTATATGTTCTTAAATTGTTCAGTTGTGATATCAACATGTAAAGTCTTCAATGTGTTAACCTAGTAGGTTATGAATGCATGAAATGGACTGCAATTTAGTGATGATTGCTCTGGCTAGCAAGTAAAAAGCCCCAGCAAACAAACGCGTTCATAAAAAAATACAACTTATGATATTTTGAATACTGTGTTATTGATGTAAGTTGCTCACTATATACAAATGCTGTTATTCACTCCATTCATTGTCCTCTGAATGCTGATAGAGGAGAACCTAGAATCCTGTACATGATTCACTTTCCTGTAGCTGGTACACTTTTTTTCAACATATACAACTCACCTAACTGCTTCATACAAAAAGGTGAAATTGAAAAGGTTAATTTCTTTTCTTTGAAAGCCTCTCAGAAGTTTGCCTCAAACTTCTTCTTCAAATTTAAAAATGTAGAAAAGGAATGCTATTTAGAACATTTCAGTAAATAAAATTAGATAATATAAATATAAAAGTTTAGTTGTACATAATTAACATAAAGACCACCATACAAATTCTGAATTCAAACCACTGAAGACATACAGCACACAATACTACAGGTTAGGAATTTTACTCATACACAGCATTACCAGGTTCTGAAAACGCTTTGTCAAAGTAAAACTTAATCTGGCTATCATGTTACATTTCCTTCACCAGCAAAAGCAAAAGTGAACATTTCCTTCACCACAAGGGCTGCTGGTGGTTTCAAATGTCATTAAATTCAGACCACAATTCATACCCTAATGTTTATGGTTAGCTTCTTAAATGTAATATGATATGGATACCATATATAAAATAATAATCAAGCAGATTGGTCAACCTTGGACTGGAAGGATGGTGTTATATGCCTACATTTGTTTATATTCATGCATAAACATAAGAAAAAATGTACCTGTAACTCGTATTATTAACACAACAACTATCCTACTGTTTACAATATTATTTTATTTATAAAATAAGAACAATGATATTAATAGCACAGGACTTCAAAAACGTACCTCTGCACTATCACACCTGCATACAAGTTACTGCTATGTACCTTTTACATCCAATATGTGACCCTCTCATTAGAATCTGAAATCGGCCATGTTATTTCAAGCAAATAAATACATCTGATAGCTCGCAAGTTCGTTTACTTACAAGTAAATCGGCTAGCTGGCAAGCAAAATATATAACATGTTCACAAACATATGTTATTGTCTCTGACGAGATTCAAGATTAAACAGTGGATGAGCTGTTGCCAAAGTGTTGTTACATAAGGGACATATGATGCATTAATAATACATGAGACTGGTTATTATCTCACCTGTCGTTTTCTTCTTTACTAAAAAAACTTCTAATGTCCTGCTGAACCGGTTGCTTAGCCATTTTAACCTGCAGCATCTCGTCCAAAGCAAAACTTGCGGTGAAGTTGCATTTGCCAATGAGAAGCATGCATTTGCAGGCTTCAATCAAATAAGCAGTAACGAATCAAAAGCAACAAGGTAACAAAACAACACAAACTGGAGCGCAAATAATGTAATATTGACATTTAAATATCCTTGAGGTTTCGTCTTTTCGCGATTAGACGATAAATAGCACAGCTAATTCCATTCCCATCCTGTTGCTTTTCATAAACCAAGGGCATGGGAAGGGAGAAGTCAATTTTACATGGCGGTGGTGGTGGTCAAAATTTTTTCCAAGGTGGATTGCATCCCTCGCATACCCCCTCAACTCAAGCCCTGGCAATACCAATACTCACCGTACACTCCTCACACAACTCTTTCTTGCCTCTTCAAAACAAAAGCGCACCATTTCCTGGCTTGTTCGTTAAAAACAGAACCAGACAGCTTGGCTGTAAGCCAATCTATATTTCTGGCAGGCGATGTAGTAATGACGCAAAAATAACTAGTATGGAGAGATACTCTATCCTAACTCCTGAATTACAACACACAAACAATCAAATCACAGCCTCTCCGTCCCGCAGAAAAGTATAGCCTACCAGCATATTCATCAGTCACAACCGCTTAGTTAGCACATGGTCATTGTGCACATAATTCCCGAATATTAAACATTAGTTGGCCAATTTACGTGACACTTTAGTTGGCGACCTACCGCTATCCATCTGTCATGTGCTGTTACACCATATCATAATTGTACACAAACCATTCTCCTAAATATTGGAGAAACCTGACTAGCTGACTAACATCAAATGACAAACCTCATTTGAACAACAGTATTTTCCGCCACATAAATTGAACGGAATGTTGTCCATCTAGCCGACGAGATGACGCTTGCTAAGCTGTCTCATGTTGCTTGGTCAATCAAATGTGCTGGGTGCAGCTCCCTAGTATGCCAGCAACTGAAGTTAGTGGTGCCAGACAAATAGAGACAATACAAGTATAGCCCAAAATTTCCCCAACCTTGTGCAACCTCTCAGTGACAGACAACCGCATTCATGAACCGTGCGACCGAGCTATTATTTACTAGCTAGCGATAGCAAGGTTTGTCCACACATTACTGTTATTACCACAGTGTAAGTGTATTTAGGTGCCAGTTGCTCTCCCTCCTTCAACCGTCTGGAAGAAAACATGTCGTTAACAGTCAGTACACAAGTCTGTAACAGTTACATTCCAGCTTTCAAATTATTCCAGTTGCATCGACGCTGGTACACAAAAACATCGCGGCCGAACAATCAAAATAGAAATTTTTCAGTATCGCCACATAATCGATTGACACGGTAGGGTACCAATTGGAACACGAGCACCGGCTGAACTGAACTCCCATTCGTTGTCTAACCATTAAAAACGGAACTTCCTCTTTTAAATGTTGTCGAATCAAATGGGATTTAAAGGTACAGCAAAGTTTTTAAAGTGACATCGTCTCTGTCACCATCTGTTTCATATGATCATGAACGAATACAACGAGCCAATTTAAGTAATGATTTGGTTGAGCCATTGGGTTTTTGTAAAACAACGTACATTTGTAGGCACGTACAGAGAGAAAAGGACACAGAGCAAAAGGCTCCGCTATCAAATTAAAGCTAGTGTAGTTGTAATTGTTAACAACAAAAAAATAATATTTTACAAATTATGTCAGCATCAACTGGAAAAATCGGTGTAGCGACCTTAAACCACATTTATATAATCCACTTCATATTTTTCAAAGATATTAGCAAATACAAAAGTTTTGGTTTAGTAATATGTATATTTTAGAATGTAGCCACCAGCAACGCGAAGGCTTTGCATTCTACATGTTGTTGATGTGAATGTAACATTACATTATTACTATTTTCGCAGCCTCATGTAACTTCTGAACTACAGAGGACAACTTTAATTACAACTCATCGATGCACAGAAACAGGAAGGGGTTTTAAACGCTATTCCTGGAGTAATTTCTCCAGCAAAGTAGTTCGTGCAGTGCTTCCTGTAGTTAAAAGCAAAAATATACTTTCAGAATGAAGACCAGGGCTGTGTTCAAAACCGCATAATGCATTCTACACTAGCATAATTATAGTGCATGCTATTTTTCAGTGTACTACACTGGCTGACTAACGTCAAATGACAAACCTCATTTAAACAACAGTGTTTTTCGCCGCATTAATTGACAGGAATTGTGTCCATCCGTAGCGCTCGATACGAGACCATTCATATAGTATGCTACATTGTTACACGATTTCAGCGCGAGTATACAATATTCCGTACCTATTTCTCCCCGATATTTTTTTCCAAATGCGAATGACGCTCGCCGTCATCGAAAGGTCTTACATTTTTGTGGTACGAAGTAGGCATGTTAACAGTTAATCGGTTACCTGCTATTCGTTAATAAGAACGCTGATTAAATAATTTTAATATTAATAGTGTTCAATCACTTACATTTCAATAAACAGTTTCAATAAATATCCTTAGGTTGGGTATTACATTTTTTCTTGTTGAAGCATGGTGCTGGAGAAGGGCAAACACACGGAAAAACATTTTGGCCACGGCACTTGAATATTCATTACGAATGAAATTGCCTGTGAGAAACAATTGATAATTTAATTATATATATTTAGTACATTAAGATTTTACATGACAGATGAATGAATTTAAAAATGATTATTATCAAGTTAATTATATATGAACACAAATAATAAATACATGGTCATTCTGAGGAAGTGGAGCAACGCTGTCCGCTGTCCATTTTTTTTCGTCAAACGTTTACCTCCAAAATGATCTGTGACGTATAAAATCGCAATTCCTTATGGGATACAGTCAGCGAGGTAGACTGGTCTGATGTATGCTTGCAATATTTTTCAAATCAGTTTATCATCCGGTTATCTTTGGCATACAGGAATTTACATCTTGATCGCATACTGCATACTACATGTCGGTCAAAATCAGTACTTACTTGTAATATAGTATGCGGTTTTGAACAGAGCCTAGGGATGCAATCACTTGTCCAAGACATGATTGACGCTATGGATACCAGCCCTGGATAATCAACTGGGAGCAGGTTTTTACACCATGTCCTGCCATATTAAATGCATCAAAGGTTAATGATATTATTACAGTGAACACACAGCTAAAGCAACCACAAAGCAAAATAAATAAATAAATAATAAAAAAATACCATAACGTTCATCCAGCATGGGTTTCACAAACAACTCATACATGTGTTAATAATTACTTATGCTGGAAACGTCTTTCATCTGACCTGGAAGGCAATGACAATAATGTCTACGTAGGCCTCACTGATTAACCGATGCCTCACTGCACATTAATCTGTGCCAAAGGTAAACCAGCATTTATTATATTGAGAAGCCATGCAAGTGTGTATGGGAAAAGATTTACGTGTATTAATATAATTCAACAAATGTATTACCTGTATTTCAGAGACTAGAGTGCAGTATTGTTGTGTCAAAATACCTATACACAGAAAATAAATGGCTGTACTTATTAAAATAAAAAAAAAAAACCTATGTTTGGGTAACTTCCAGCTTCAGAGGTCTGAGCTGAACAAATCTGTCCACTTTGTTTCCTACATCGTTTATATGCATTAATATTTAAATTCATGTCAGAGCTTGCATATCAATGTCTTTGTGTCCTGCTGTATCAGTTTCATTGTGTGTTCTGCAACTGGAAGTCTGTTAGGTTGAAATCTTTGTAAACTCAGAGGCCAGGCTCATTCCCTTGCCACTCACACAAAGATAGGTAGGGTACAGAAGTACAATAGTTTCCTTTACACAAGGTTAATGGAGTCAATTTCCTTTCAATATTAGATCCGACAAGGTCCTACTTGCATGTCCTTTATGGGCGAATTGATTTTTAAAATTGGGTATTTGGCGTAAAAAAATCTTGATTGGAAAAATCTCACATGGTGAAATATGTCAGTCACAGATTACATAATATCTTAGAACAGTAAACTCTTGTTGAGGGTGAAATGAAGAAAAAAGGCTTAAATTTTGTGGAAGAAACAAACGATCATCAGTTCAGTTCAGCACAAGGCCCTTCAATCTACTTACAGCGGGAACACTGTAACAACAGCATTTTGTTATGTAATATATATATATATATATATATATATATATATATATATATATATATAAAATTCATGTTAACATCTTAGAATTATAGGTTTAATACATATTTAACAAGTTATTAACATGAAAATGCTCTTTGTTGAGTGTTTGTAATGCATTAAATGTCCAGAATTGAACTTTTAAATGTGGTAGAACTGCAACCATCCCATTTAATGTGATTCAAATATCTGTTTTTCAAACACTGGCAGTAACGCAAGTTTCAAGCTAAGAAACATGGAAAACCAGTGATATAGAACACATTCCACATCTAAATTTTCTTTGTACTGAATGTAAAATGAGTCTTAATAGAATGCACACCTTTGCCATGCTAAACTGTTACATCTGATTTCAAGAGTGGTGTACATATTAGTACCACCCCTTTTTCAAATATGTGAACACAACATACAGACTGTGAATGATGAACATTATTACACTACATAAATCATATAAAGGGTTATGATGCCTTTATAATATCATCTGACAAAGCTGTATACTGATTAAAACAACACTGACAAAGTAGAAGAATTCATGCATACGACAGGTTACATAAAGCTATACACTTGGCTTTTCTCACAACTACTCCCCAATACAAAACACAATAGTTGCAACAGGATTAAAGTCAGTGTAGCACAATGTGAAAAGGACACTGTGGACAGACAAATCACAGGGTAACCTTAACTTTTACACTACATGCAAATCTAAACATCTCTAACAGGGCAGCCAAAGAAATTGTGAAGGTGGGGAGTATATTTATGTATCACAGACCCAGACAATAAGTAATAACAAGCAGACTCAACACACATGTTCATAATATGGAAGGGGGCATTATGTGATAAAATAATTATATAATAAAACAGTATCTGAAACAACTGCTAAGAAAGGTCAGACAATACAGACCGACATTACACTACATAAAATACAAACATGGCATTTGAAACTTTTGCATTTGAAAATTTTACATGAAGATTCATTGGGCCTTACCTCCCACTCCTTAGCTGTTATGTCTGTAGCAAGTGATTCCTCCTCGGTTTCGGACTCGTCATTTTTTTTGACCACCATGAACCCGGGCTCCTGGCCTACACCCCCTAGCCCCTCCCCATACATGTCAGGACTCCACTGAATGAAGAACACATACAGGTGGTCTGACCTGAGGAGACAGGGAACACATAGAGAGGATGAGTGATGAGTGAAAGTTTGGAGAAAAAGTGTTAGGGTGGGGCCTTGAAATTGCCCAGAATACCAACTTTCCTTCCTTAAATTTTGGCAGAATTATCTCAAACATAAGCAGGAAGTAAAAAAATAAAGTAGTATGAATCTGAGAATTACAGTGACAGAAATAAAGCTCAATGTGCTATATAATTATTTAATGGAAAAACTGTAGAGGTCCACTGACTGGCATTTTTCACAATTGGGCTTTGATGATGCACAAAAAGGCAGCAAATGAAGGATGCATTTATGGTCAATTATGTAATTTACATTTAGTCATTTAGAAGATGCTTTTATACAGAGCAGCTCAAAAAGGGGTATAATAGATTAGCACACCAAGCAGGGACAATACCAAGTTGTCAGTGCTACGTTGGCCGTTGTGCCTTGCAGTGCTGGATTACGTCTGGACAGACCGTTTAATGTAGGGTTGAGAACATGTATAACACAATGAGGAGGCCTTGCCCATAACTGTACCAGAGCCTGAAATCCTCTCCTGTTATCACCCTCTCGCCCTCTTTGTCTCTGTTGCCAAGATTCTTAATGCACATCTTCCAGGTGGTCACTCAAATAGGCCAGATGCTGGAAAACAGTCTGCCTGTGTCTCTATACAAACACAATATATGGACAGAGCCCTCAGGTCTGTTTAATTCAACTATCAGAGTGACTCTGCCTGTTTTTGATAAAGTGTGTGCACACACACATACACACCCCTTTTTCCCTGTTGCATGGGCTCAACAATCTAAACTTACAGATTCACAAATCTGTGCATTTTTGAACGCACTTAAGAAGAGCTGCAAACTTGTACCACTCACTGAAAATAAATCCATCAACATCTGTAGATGTGTAATTTAAATTTTTACCTTGCTCATGTAGAGATACATAGGTAGAGAAACCAAAGCAGCTTTTTGTACTACTTTACCATTATAAAGAAATGCTGAC
Organism: Albula glossodonta; assembly: GCA_019788955.1. Lineage (NCBI taxonomy): Eukaryota > Metazoa > Chordata > Actinopteri > Albuliformes > Albulidae > Albula > Albula glossodonta. Next base: position 154,627 of record JAFBMS010000070.1, read on the forward strand.
TAAAGCCACTATCAGATCCTACAGCATAGTGACTGAGGCCTCTGTAGGTTCTACAAAATGAAATTTATGTACACTGACTCATCACTTTCAAAGTTACAAAATGTTCAGAGCTGTGAACAACCTTCTTCTATCCCACACATTTATGTCTCTGAGCTTCCATCATATTCTGAACTCTGGTAATTCAACTCCAATTTGATATTCTAAAACATAACTCAATTGATTAAATTAAGGGGGAACTAGAAATGTTAACATGAAATTTCAAAGTACATGAGAGGGTAATTATTGAGCCCTTAACCCAAAAAATTCATATCTCTGCTTTCACAAAGATGGTATTATACTCACATAACTGATGACAGTAACATAACTGTTGACTATGGTATGTTAAATCAATTTTATTCAGTTAAGAATGAATGGACTTGATAGAATTACTTTATTGAATTAGGCTGCTTATACAACTTTCAGTTGATTCAATCAAATAACATATTTCCTGGGCTTGGTGAAAAAAAAATGTTTCCTTGCATTAGATGAAGGATCGAGCAGAAAAATAAAAGAGAAACTACTCTGAATCACTCTACCTCGGCAAAGCTTATATTCCTTAAATCACTTATAAAAGGATTATTGTTTTACCTTTAAGTTATTGCCCATAATTATTGTAAAATAATTGCAATTATAATTTGTAAAAAAAACAAAAAAAAAAAAAACAACGAAAACAATTCATTATTGTGTGGTAAAAACACTTTTAGGGAGACTGTGTATTTTGGGGCCTGTAAAATCAGTGGTGACAAAATTAATGTCTAAACAATACTTTAAAGGGTAACTTCGCCCACAGTTTTGGCCTTCTCTGCTTCCCTCCCTGCATAAAATGTGGCGTCATAAACTTGAAAATGAGGGGATAAAAGTATGTGGAAAAGAAGTGGGAACATTGATTAGGATAAAACTGCTTCTCTCTTTTTTAACTGGAGCAGTAGTTTTGTGACGTGCTGAAGTACTTGATATGTCAGAATATGAGCAAAGCAGTTTTTGTGAACACTGTACATTAGCCAGATTTACAACCAAAGTAGTGTTATTAACAAATTTGCAATGAAATGCTGAGATTATGACTAGGATTGATATTTATCTCTATGAGCAGCAATAAATACCAATTTCAAGAGAAAAAAGTTACACATTACTGTCCTTATGTTTAATAAATAGCATTCTTATAATAGATTATCATATATAAACTAGTAGGATGCAGCTGCATTCTGGCTAGCTGGGAGGATGATGTTAGGGTAGGGCTTTACCTCTCCAGTGGAACAGCGAACCAGTATTCATGTTTCTTGTCCCTCTGGGCGTACTGTTGCATGGAGGCGCTGGCATTAGACACAAAAGTCTTCCTCATGGGCTTGCCCACCCGCAAGCACAAGAACTTGTGGGACTGGTGCCTCCACTTCTCCCTTGGAGCCACTGGCCCAGTGAACAGATAGATGACAAAGAGATGGTGCTGTCAACACCACCACAGATTCTACAGACACACCACATACTCTGCATTGTATATTCTTAATCTTGAAAGTTCTGCCTCCCTGCCAGTGAAACTAGAACATTCCATTTTCTGAAAGCTCATTATGGTGAATGACCAAGGACAGAACTATGGCAACAGATGTTCTGTACTGTAATATAGTAGTAGAAATTCCCATTGCCGGCTGAAACCTCCTGCAGAAAATAAGCAGAGAGACCAGAAGGAAAACAGGAGAGGAGAAGTGTCTGGTGAGTTTAAATAATCTGTGGTGACATGCTGGGGACCCCTGCTCCTAGAACCCATGGCTCCTGTCAGCTACTGATCAGCTCCTGGCAGATCAGCCTAATTAGGCCAATAGCTGATTTTATGTGCTGGTCTACCAGACTTGTGGTTCACGCCCTCACACACACTCACTCTGTTACGCTTGCCGACATAACACACTACTTGCTTTGATGATCATTCTAATTTGATCTTGTCTGCGCTATCACATTATTAGATAAATTAAAGGTATGCAGCTAAGTACAGATTGCTAACTTTGCTAGCAAGCCACTTAGTTTTATGCAAGGAAGTTCATACTCCACCTATATTTGCTGACCATGGATAGATATAAAGCCTGTTAGATTTTGTGTGTACTGAGACCTATTGAAATTTTGTTTTAGCAAAGGTGTTGTATAAGAGCTGAGCATGGTAACAAAATGTGTTATCTGATTGGTCATCACGCAGCTTCTGATTGTTGCCTGGGTGTCCTTATTGGATCTTATACTAAAATACTTAAATTATCCTGCACTACGCTACACCGTAGAAACACCTATCTTAATTGATCCTTAAACTGAGAAATGGCAATTCTTGGACCTTTTTACAAGTAAGTAAGGTCAAATAATGATGTGTTTCAGATGTAGCTCAGCTCATGTTACATTTTGTAATATAGCACTAGTCTATTGGCAGATCAATAAACACTGTTTCTTGCACTTGCCCAATCTTACCTGTCTGCACTGTGTAAAAGTTTGACAGTATTGCTGGACAAGTGGTAAATGAGAGAGGAAACAGACTGGATCTAGTGACAAGGCAGAAATGCTTCTCTTTATGAAGAGGAACTCGCCATTAATGTTAAAGTGATTGCATTATTATGTAGGCTGTGCAATAATCTAGCACATATTTTGGTGCAAAATGTTTGTTGTTGCACTTTATTTTCATTTGGCCAGGTAAAAAATGTTGAAATTCTGTAACTTGGTCAATTTTTTTCATTTGAAAAGGTAGTATAACAATATGTTTCATATGCAGAAATGGTTATGAAGCATATTTACAAAAAATGTCTAGGCTGTGAATCACATGAAACTAAAGAAAGTTGGAATTGGTCAGAATTGGTTGTGGCAGGTCAGGCTTTTATAAAATTGGTGATCAGAATCGGCCATGAAAAATGCTATTGGTGCATCCCTATTTGTGGATGTAAAAGATCCAAGATGGGAATCAAATAAAACAATAGATCAAATCAAAAACTCCAGAATTGCAGGTGAATAATTAACTATGCAGGTGCTTGATGACTGTTTAGTGTGTAAACAGACATGTAGAAATTGTTAGACTGCCTTTCTGTATCAGTATCCTCAACTTCACTGTTACTATTCTGAAGTAGGCTGCATGATTTCTGGAACATGAATTAATCAGAGCTCATAAAAATGTTACATGGCACTTTAAAGTGTGGAAAACACCGGTATTAGACTTTATTTTAGAGGAAACTGCAGATTAATCAATCTGTAATGTGCCATAACCATGGCACACGATGGGAGTCCCTGCCCACTTTAGTAACGCACCGCTCTGAGGTCACTGCTATTGGGGGTTGTACATGAACCCTAGTGGTGTGCAGTAGGTTAAAGAATCTTTTTAGAGAGTAGTTTGTGTCGATTCACTAGCACAACCGAACCGTTCTTTGTGTTATCATGTAACATTGCACAGTGACAGGCTAATTACCATTACCAGACGCTGAGGGTCAGTGCGCCTAACATAGTATACAATATTATGCAGTAACACGCATGTCTGACAAAAACACACAAGGTACTAAGACAAGCCTTTCCATTTACCTCCCTGTGTTGTTCCCTCTTGTAGTAGTAATTTTTTTGCTTTTTTTAACATATATACTTCTTGAAATTGCTAGAATTTCTAGGCTAAATTCCGACCCTCAGCCTTCTGCTGACTCATCTCAAACAGTCTGATGGACACTGTATTACCCAGTGCACTGAATCACCTCGTTCTTTCACGGTATCAGCACATAAAGCTTGAAGCTAGGTAAGGCAAAGGCTTGAGGCTGGCAAACTGTTGCATGATGAAGAGTAAGCTTTATGTGATACATTAATGCCATCTATTGGTTACTTTTACCGAATTAAAATGTGTTGTTTATTCAAACTACATTGAAATGTTTTGTTTAACAATTAAATGGCAGCACTGGTTGTTTGATAGCAAGGGATAATGAGTTGTGCATTTGCATAGATGGTTGCATAATTAAATAAAAAATTATTATGGTTCATGGAGAAATAAATAAATGCAATGAAATGTGACACAGCATGTGGGTACTTATTTTTGTAACCAAATTAAACAAACAAAAAAAAAATAAAATAATGAAAACGAATAAAGTAAAATCTAAATTTATATGCAACAAATATAGAACTATTAAAATGAACAGTTCAATATTTGTTACATGAAAATATGATTAAATAAAAAATAAATGAATAAATAAAATATGAATACATAAAATGAAAAGCATGTAACAACTGTCAAAATGAAATATGCAAATATATAAAATATACATGCAAGAAAATGCTACAACAACAAAAAATGTACAAGTGAAGAACTATTTGTTGATTGTACAAGTGCTCTTAGAACTGCAATTTTCTGTTATTTCTTTACTTGCACTGTAGTGAAATTTATGGAACTAATGCGTCAGATCACAATAAGCATTAACACAAGGAAGTTCCATTCTGCCTAACTTCAATTAAAAGTTAGGAAATGTTCTCTCTTCGCATGTGAGAGGTAGATTAAAATGAACTTGAAATGAGGGTGCCCTCAAAAGTGATAAGCACATCTGATCTTTTTTCCTTTTGGCATGGCTGACTGCCTTCCAGGTTGAATTTGCAAAACGGTTTGAGTACATCTCCATCTTTGTGTGTGGCGGAGCAGTGTGGATTAGTCAGGCAGTCCCATGTCAAAGCTCCAACCACAACCCCCCAGAAATTCGGATAATTCTGGCGTCTATACATTACTGGTGTTTGCTATTCTGCTCACGATCGAGTCACAAAAATAGCCAGAAAAAGGCTACTGGCATACTAAGGCTGAGGCTTTTGAAAGGCAACATTTATTTCCACCTTTGTGGCAATAAAATGGGGCTTTACAGGACTTCAAGATGCAAGAACATGCTCTGTGAGAGCAGTTAGCTTGCTGTTTTGAGACAGAATTTTTGCCCCACTCAGTAGGTTTCCACATGAGGAAATTTTATGCATTTGACAAGCAATTAGTCTGGTCTGCTGTTTTTAACGATTTGGCCTGGTTGCCCCACCAGCACAAAGCTTTGCACATGAGCTGTGAGGGTTTGGCTAGCCACTAGCTCTAGAGGAGGATGTTGCAGTAATAGGATATGCACAAAAGTCTTTCAAGTTTGGGAAAAGTCTAGAAACTACATATAATTCTCTTGTCAGAATCAGGACTTATATTGACTTCTGTTATTAACCACAAGTCTGGAATGGAAGCCTTCCCTCTGACCTTCCTGTCTATCCCAAGGAAGGTCAGCTATATCAAATAGATTAAAAAGATTATGGGTTAAAAAAGCATTTTAGTAAAGGCAAGCTGGAACTGTGGCCCAAAGTATTAGGACTGTGGTTTGGGAGCTGGGCTTACATCTCAGGATGTAAGTTCAGTGTCAATGATAGGTATTTATCAAATAAGTGAATGATAATGTGAAGAATAAATAAGCTGGGCAACTCGGAAAAAGGATGTTTGTTAAACAAAAATAATGTAATGTTAGATATGCTGAAAGGTGCATTAGTCTGTGGATTTCCCATGGATTCTGCTCAGCTGAACAGGAACGAGCCCTTTCACAGTGATGGATATTTCAAGACTTATGGTCTCCAATAGGCTGGCAACAGATAATTATTTATTTTTACAGATATGAAGAAATTCAGGATAGTGAGATAACCTTGAAAATTCAATCATAAAAAAATCTTAAAACATTCATGCAAGAACTAAATCATACACGCAATTTTACCAGTGCGATGAAAATGATCAACATTTAAAGAGTCATGTTTTTTGGGGTACATCTGTTTGCAAGGGATCACCTACCTTTTAACCTTGTTTCTTTATGGAATCAAATGTCAAATATGTAATTACACCTTTATAAATGATCATTAAGGGGTCTATTCAGACCAGCGCTCAGCATGACTTAAGCACTTTTTCGATGGCTGTGCACCTTTTCAGTGTCTGTTCGTATTCTGACCTTGAACCTTTATGCGTGCTTGGGAGACTTAGGCTTTTGGGGTGGAGATTCATGGAAATTGGGGCGTTTCTCATTAAAATACCCTCTATGCGGATTCAGACTTTGACTTAAGCGGATTTTCAGGGTGCGTATCCTACGAGCAGCACAACCCTGTATTAAGTCGTGCACTCCTATCGGTCAGACTTTGAAATTACATTTTTTTCAGTGTTGTCGTATTGCATGGAGTAGGACAACTCTTGAAATCATTAATTTATTATTTCTGGATAACAGGCGCACATAAAAGTATGGCTCTGACCATTGCCAACAATTGAGTTGTTGAATTTGAAATGCATGGCTGCATTTCGGTCCCTGTTCCTCAGTCCGCGCCTCTCAAATACATGTAAACTCATTAACGCTTTTGGCGTATTGTGCTTTTTAAACTCTATAAACCCACCGACAATAATTCACAGATCTCAAGACTTACCATTTGCCAGTACAAATATAATCATTAAGTAAAGTAAAATTAACTCTAGTACAAATTCTTTATTCACCTTAGATACTCGGCAGTACATTATGAAGTATGATATCAAGCAATATTTATCGTTTACCGATAAATCATGCTGTAAAAATGAATGGAAGTTAAGTAAACCGTCGTTGCTTATCAGACCTCAGTGATTTTATTTACTTCATTCACCTAAGATAGAATGAAACATTTTGCTAACCTAAAGTAAGAAGCTGAGGTGACACTTTAATCAAGGAAGGTGACACAAAACAGAAATCAACGGGGTTACGCAAGTTTTCAGTTAAAACACCGGCGTTTTATTTTGCTGTGCAAATATACATTGCTTCCCTGTACGATAGTTGGAACTGTGGTCTCCAGCAGCAGGCATTCAGTACGATAAACATGCAGTTTACCGTGTATTTATCAAATTACAAGACAGGCAGTTTATTTCACATGCTCTTTCCGTCTTGAACAAATTAAAGGACGGCCATGAGTGTTATGCTGACATTGGTGTTTTACCTCATTCACGTTCCTCACTGCCACGCTCTGATTCGCCAAGCAAAATTACCCAGGTGGCACGACGGAGTGCATACATGAAATGGGCGACTAACTGTTTGTTTATTGGATAGACTGACATAACGGACTGAGAGGCTGATAACATCTAAATGTGAGAAGCTGATACAGTGCTACATATCCAGCATTGCAATTCGTGATAAGTCATGTTCGTTGGTGGTATTGCTACTTCACAAAAGTACATATAAAAATTTTAATTGTATTGCCCATTAGAAGTACAGTTTCTGGCCTTGACAAGTCATGTGTAAGTATAATCAGATCAATGAAAGAATGATAACAATGAAATCCAATTGATTTAAATGTATAAAAAAACAAATAACTACATATAACTACTCAGCTCTTACATTTGGATTGCACTGAATTATTTTTAGAATTTAATTACAGCATTTGATAACATAAGTTAAAACCGCTTATTTTTAGCAGACACTGTCGAAGTTTGAGAATCACGTAGAGTTTGCGCATGGCTGTGTCACTGGTTTGTCTGATTAACTTTCAAAATTGAAGTTTTCTCTGCAATGCTGAAGACTCTTAGTACTAGATAAGGTACCTCCGAGAAAAACATTAGTGGGCCATCAAGTTGTCATGGGGGGCGTGCCATTTTCCAGGCTGAATTAGCATTATTCAAGCTCCTATATGGATCTTCCTACTTTTCTGCCCTGTGCGGGCTGGGCGTGGCTGCATAAGCCAAGTCAGAATATGAATGAGCATTTTCCGCATAACTATTTCCGTGGAAGAAACGCTGAGCGCCCTCAAGTCAGAATTTTCCCCCCTTAAAGGGCATATTTTTTGTTGCAACGTTAAAACACAAAAGTTACCTACCTTCAGCTGACTCAGGCCTCTCAGCTGTCTGTCCTGGGTTGGTTGGTGCACTATCCTTTTGTGTCTGTTGTACATTCTCCCTTTGCTCCTTGGCTTGTTGCATAGTATGACTTTTCCACATCTTCCTAAGCTCCTCTACCTCAGTCTCCGACTCTCCTGTCGCCTGTCTGTTCAGGTTTTCCTTTTCTGGACCCACTTGGCCAGAGGCCTTGGAACCGCCAGGGGTTAGGGCTAAACCCTGTGACTCTGAGGCAAAGCGTGACTTGGTCCCCTCCCCCTGGTCCCTGCTGGTGGATGAGCTGGATGCCCGCTCTCTGCTGTGCTGCTTGGACCCTGCCCGGCTGGGTTGGGTGCTTTGGCCCTCCAGACTACCCGCCTCCCCCTGCTCCTCCCGTCCATTGTGCTGGCTTTCAGGCTCCGCTTGGCTGATGGTTTGAACAGATTCACAGGAGGCACCTGAGGACTTGTCATGCCGTGGCTCTTCAGGGCTCACCAGCTCCTCCCGGATAGGAGAGAGCTCAGGCTCTGTGAAAACATCCTCAGAGAGGGACTCCTCCATATTGTGGAGGACAGCACTGCCACTGTCGTTTCGTGGCTCTGCCTCATCCGTGTTGAGTATTCTCTTTTGCTGGAACACATCTTGCCCTGATGATGGCTGCTCCAGGTCCCTACAGACACACACAGCTTAGAAAGATCCCCAAAGAAACACTCAAGCAATGTCTGCCAAATTTTTCATGCAAAAGGAGCAATCTCAGTAAGACTTTTTCAGATACCATTTTGGGGTTAGGTGGAGGGTGGTGGTTGGGTCTTTCATACACATTACAGTGTAAGCTTCTCTTAAGTGTAAAAGTACAAATTTGCCTGAAAAACACACCTGAGATATCTGCAGAAAGACTGTGGTCCTACTTTTCATTACATTTTTTTTGATTGCCCCAGTGAAAAATAACAGCTAAAATTGGCAAGTCTAATTTGTTAAACATATTCTTTATTTTTTAATAATAAGGACATTTTTTCCTTGTTTCACTCCAAGAATGCATGACATTCTTTATAAACTATATACTTTATGTAACATTACAACCATTAAAAAATGAACGGAAACAAGCAAAAGCACATACACACCCACAAAAAAACAACATAAGATAAAAAACAACAAAGGTTCAGGAATCACAGAAATAATTGGTATTAGCAATGCTTCAAACAGTAAGCTGGTGTCAGGTGCATGTAGGTGTGTGACCACACAAACATAAACCTTGGTGTATTTGCTATTTCATGTTTGATAAGCAGGCATATTTAACCCTCACATGGCTTGTGATTTAAACACACTACTGTATTTTAATGAAAGGACTGTATGAGATCAGATCAATGCCAATAATTGTATAAAATAACCAGAACTATTTTTTCAGTGTAGTACAAGCTGGGTAATGTGTGAGAATCTTTATTTGTCAGGGTGTATGTATTATTAAAATGTGTAGTTCATGTGTGTTTGCATGTATGAGTGCATGCATGCTTGTGAATGCTGCAGTTAAGTGACTGGGCCTGGCTCTGACTGGGCAGCTTACGGAGGAACAGACTCTCTGATCTTGCTGTCGGTGATTTCTGTGTACATGGCAGCAGACATCACTTCCTCCAGTGGACACATGATGCCATACTCCTCACACCCATGCTCCTGCACCAGTGGGTCGGTCCGATGTGGGTCAAACATGATGTTGTTGGGTGTCACGAGCAGCACGCCACTGACAGCACCCTGGGAAGGATCACATGTTGGGACTCAGCAAAATGGAATGAGAAGGGAAGAAAGGGGTGGTATGAGGGAGTATCAATCTACACTATATTGAGCCAGTGTTTATTTTCCCTTCAATATGCAATAAAGTCAGAAGAATAGGTAGAGTTCAAGTGAAGAAAACCAGCTGCCCGTAGATGCATTTATTGGGAGGAACTAAGGTAGAAGTAAATAGAGGAACCCTGCCCATGTTTCCCTTCTTAGGCCAAACATGTCCCAGGGGAAAGGTGAACTCCTGGTCATATTTGGCTGATGTGTCCTACAGTAAAATAGCAGATAAACAAAACTCATTTCCAAACTCATTTCCATTCCCAATCTGAAAATTTGATGTAAAATGGTGAGGTTGAAATAGAAAGACAATCACAAAGTACGTTTACACTTGGACAATGGTACATGTCCATGCACTATTGCTGGGAAACACCATTTGGGAGGTCGCCTGGTAGCTATTTTTTTTTGACACATGCAACTAGACACTTTGCCTGGGCTCATTTTCATTCATTTGTGTGTTTAATTTGAGATCTAAGAATTATGTTTAGAATGTGAATTATAACATAAGAACATGTCCTGATGAGGGCTGGCCATTCAGTCGAACTAAGCTCACCATTTCAGCTAAAGAACATCCAAGACTTTGTCAAGTCTGGCCATGAACACAGCAAGGGTCTCGGCCTCAACTAAAATAATAGCTGCTTATAGCAATTCTCAACTTAACTAAATTCCATTTATGCCCCCTTGTCCTAGAGCAGGGGTCGCCAAGCTTTTTGAGACTGAGAGCTACTTCAAGGATACTGAGTAATACGACGGGCTACTTCTTTGATACAACCTTACTGAATAACAAAGTTGCACGGTTCACCTTTAATAATAATGTTATTATCAATAATAATAATAAATATAAATAATAAATATGAAGAGACTGTCTGATCACATGTTAGTGTTAATGATTCCTCACAATAATTTTATACAATAATTTCACAATACTTTTTTGTTCTTTGTCAAAAAATTCGCCGCTCTAAATAAAGCTTCAGTTGCTTTTTGTGAATTTTTCACCGGCCTTGTGAAAAAAGACTGCTGTTTGCCCAAAGCTGCCTTTAACTCACGGGCTTTTTCTGCTTTTTCTAGTGTCTCTCCACGTCGCCCTGCTAACGAGACATACACACTTTTTTCACTGTCGTAAAAAAAGAACTCTTCCTTCCAATCACTGTAAAAATGGTACGTTTTCTTTTGCTTTTCTGCCATTTTTTTTCTTTATTTTTTGGGGGTAAAAAACTGCATCTAGCTCCCCATCGTTGCTGCGCCGCTAGCTGGTCTCAGCAAAGAGTGAGACGAAGATGTGTCTTGTGCGCGATATTGAACTATGACTATGAGTTCATATATGCATAAAACATTTTTGTTTTTTAAATTTTAAATTCAAAATTGTCATTTTCACATCTACATCAATGCAAGTGTTATTGATCAAAAAGAACAGCAACACAATTAAATACAATTTTTAGACGGAGCTCCATTGTGACGAGTGCTATTTTTAGAACATGCCTTGTGGGCGACTTGTGGTCCCTGCGGGCGACCAGGTGCCCACGGGCAACGTGTTGGCGACCCCTGTCCTAGAGACTGAACTCATCTTAAAAATGTATTGTCGTAGCCCTTTTATAAATTTAAAAAACTCTATTAGATCACCTCTAACTCTCCTTTCACTAAGTCTTAATAGGTTAAGTAACTTCCTCCTAGCTTTTATATTTCATACCAGGAATCAGTTTTGTAGCCACTCTTTGTACTTTTTCTAAGAGCCTCAATATCATTCTTATAATGCAGTGCCCAGAACTGTGCACAACATTCCAAGTGAGGTTTGACTAAAAAATTGTTTAATTTTAATATAACATCCTTAGATTTACAATTAACACTTTTTGCTACATATCCAAGCATCCTGCTGGCCTTTTTTACTGCAACAGCACACTGCCTAGATCTTTTGTCAATTATAACTCCCAAACCTTTTTTCATATAGAACATATTCCAGTTTAGTTCCTCCCATGAAATAGTTGTGTCTGGGGTTCTCACACAAACAAGACTTCACATTTGGCTATAATGGATGTCATCTGCTAAGTATCTGCCCACTTTTGGAGTCCGTTCAGGTCTTCCTGTATTACTTTAGTTCATTCTATACTGTTGGCTTGACCCCCAAGTTTTGTATCATCTGTAAATTTTACTATTTTCCTACTAACGTCTGCATCAATATCATTTATGTATATACTTAGTACAGGACTAAGCTCTGATAGAATTCCTCCCACAGTTATACTCTACAATATAAAGTGGCAAAATAAAACATGGAATTAAGTTATCTATTATGCAGGTGATGAACACACTCACCTTGCCATCTGTGATGTATTTGCAGTTGATTTTTAGGAACTTCTCTGTGAGGGCCTCTTCCTCCTCAGAGGTGGATGACACCACACGGGCAGAGCGCAGGACAGTGCGGGCTGGCCCCTGGGCTTCTGCTGGAGGTCGGGAGATACCATCTGAATTCTGTGGGAGGCAAAAAGAGGTCAATCTTACTTCTACACAGTCAGCTATAGCACAAGGACCATGTCTTAACCAATGGCTCTGATGCAGACCTTAGGCTGTAGGATTCAGGTTTTATTCTGACATGAACCAACCATACAATATAGTAAGTGATGATCTTAGACCTATGGGTTGTCACTTCACTGACAACAGCCTCAGAATTACCCAAGACAAAAGCTGGATTCACAACAGAGCATACAATGGTAACAAAATCCGTCAGTTAATTAACACAAGATAATGAAATCAGGAGTAAAATACAGACAACAGAGTAAGAAGGGAAGCTAAGACATGCTGACATCAGCGTGATGCTCAGTAACGGCTGCTCCAGCTCTCAGAATACAGCCACATCAATGAGCTCCTGTAGCCTGAACAGAAGCCTGTATGATTAAAGGAATCAAGCTTTCATGTAAGAGTTGTTTTGGTGTGAAAAGTATTGGTGAGCGAAATATTATTCCTATAGCACAGGGGTTATCCAATGTATTACAACAACTTCATTCCCACATGTCAGACTGGCAAGTAATACAACACCTCAAGATGTGGGGCCAAAATGCTTGAGGTGTTATGGCCTAAATATTTTGACAATTTTAGAAATTATAATGATGTTGATATTCCGACATTTTGATACCTATTCTTACTTTTAGAAGAAGATTTATAGCTTTTTCCATGTGTGGTTGATATAAATGAAGATTGTGCAACAGAAAAGTCTTTTTAAGAGACAAAAGCTGCAGACATCATGTTAATTCATTCACTAGTGCTCTGTGATCAGAAGAAACCCCTAAGTCACCTCTGAGGTCAGTAAGACAGTGTCATTTTTAATAACCAACATGAATTCACATGTATGTATCACTGTTTTGTTTGATTTTACTTCCACACAGTTTTATTTCAACAAAATACAAAAATAATTGTGGTGGGAGGGGTAGTGCAGACAGGGATTCCCTTTGTTGGCGGCAGACTTTGTTCAGCACCAGTCCCTGAGCCCACAGTCTGAAGAGCTATCTGCTCTTCTTTCTAACACCCCTCCCACATCTGTCTCACTTTCTGTCCTACTCTCTCTTGGCACCACTTGGCACAAACCCACACTACCGGCAGATGGTGTGTAGGAAGTCAACTCCAGAACTTCCTGCACAGCCGGTCTGCAAAAAATGCTGTAATTGATGAAACAATGTGGAAAAATACCTAATGCTGAAACGTGTAACATTTAAAAGAAAATGATTTACGCGAGCTACAGGTAAGCGCCATGTTTTTCAGTTCCACAGCATATCTCACATATACCTTAAAACAACCAAAAGTGGTACAAGTAGGAGTGGTTTACACATGTCAGACCTGCTGACAACTCAGTAACAGTATAATAAATTCTCTCAAGCACTTTTCTTGGTCAAAAGGTTTTAGATTCACTGAAATATAAACATGTTATTTTCTTTCACCAATTCAAGTTACAGTTTATATTTTTGTTTTTAAGAGCAAAAGATGAATATCATTTTTTCTTTCTGTTATCAGCTACCACTATACATGTACAGTATATTAAATATGTTTGCACTAACTGGTGACTAATCGAATATACAAACAGTTGGCAATGAATTGCATCATCGATTAGTTGGTCTATGTGATGAAGCATGCTGTGGCATTACCTGTGAGCAGCACAGGAGCACATCAGCTAAGCAAGGACATCTAAAGAGAAAATATGTCAGCTGTTTCGAAGAATGGTAAATTCAAAACTTAGTTAAGCCAGCAAAACTCAGACAAATAAACAACCACAATGCAGGCTAAAGCGGGTGTAGCATTGCGAAATGACTTGTGTTTTAAAGTGAGGACTAATTCAACGAGTAATTCAACATTCATTTGTGACCGACGCGAAAAAAAAGAGGGGGTTAAAATAATGTTATCATATCCAGTTATCTTACAGTAGCACAAATTGTCATATAAATCCATGTTAAATGCTGTTTGAGAAGCTTTATTTTTGTTAAAAAGCGAAAAGGCGTTTTTTTAATAAAATGTTTCATGAAAACTTATTCATGTTCTTAATTTATTGTTAGTTTAAACTGAACATTGCAAACTGGAATCTTTATAAAAGTTTCTTTATATTTTCAAACAGTCCAACTAATCAATTAATCAAAATAATAATCACCAGACCAATTGATTATCAGAGTTGTCATTAGTTGCAGCTCAATTCTAAGGAGAACTTTTCAGTCAGGATTTGCACCTCCATCTTGTGGTCAGATGGGTCTCTTGCAAGCTTGATTCAGGAACAATGTACACATTGGCATCTTTAGGCCAGACATATTCCCCATATATTTAATATATCATAACTTGTCATATTAACCACTATTGAATTTTATAACAAAACCATCTTTGTAAAGCTTTTCTATTTCACAGTCAAAGGAGAGATCTAAACAGACATACACATTTTCCTGTCATACCATGATGCAGAATCAGTTGTTACTGTATTAATTTCTCAACGTTCTATTTAATTTCTATTTTTGTAATTACCAGTAATATTTATAACACATTGATAATATAACAAATTTTGACATTATTATTATAATTATTTGTACTATATTGCTCCCAATTGTAGCCACACGGCAATCATTAACACCACCCCTGCACATTTCCTCTTGTCCCTAAATTTAGAATTCAGCAGCATGAAGCCTGGGCGCTAGGACAGGATGTGCCTAGCAGAATTAGGCCTGGCACCAATTCCAGCAAGCAGGATGCAAGGCATTCAGAGAAGATGTGACATCCGATATTGAGCACTGCCAGACATTGCGGGCATATCCGTGTCTGCAAGATGTCCCTTCTCCACTGCCAGTAACACTGGAGGCCTCAACCATTTTGATATCTCAGGAACAGTGTGCTATCCTGTTGTAGCAGCAACAACAATTAAACAAACTTGTGGGCTAGATAAAACCAAATGCATTTAGTCTCTTTAAAGGCATTCAAAATTCAATAAAAACAGACTTTAGTCTCCGTAAGCCTGTTGTTCCCAAGTCGTGGGTCACGACCCAAAAGTTAATGACCAATGTAGGTCCCAAGGCTAGACCAGTGAGTGCTGCTGCTGTAATGGGATATGCTATTCCATATAAAAGAACACCATGAAAAGACACTACCAGTGTTTTCTTGCCTATAATAAAATATCAAATACTTTAAAAATGAACTTGTGATGTAAATTGAATTTTTTTAATGAAGTTTGAATTATTTTGATTGAATTGTGTATGCTCTGACAGAGATTAAGTGCATTTGATTGAATTTATCCCTGTATGTTTTTATGAACCCCAAGGCAAAAAAGGGCCTTTCCTAGTCATTTTGCACTAGTTTTAGTTAAATATTTGTAACTTTGTCAATACACACTGTAGAGACATGGTTTACAGTGTGTTTTGAACAAAGGTACCATCTCATGTCATAAAACTTTCATGGAACACAAAAAATTTACAATACGTTTTTTTGACATTAACAATTTATTGTGAAAAATCCAAGTCAGCTAGAAGGAACATTACAATACAGAGTTCATCCCCAACATGCTTCCCATCTTTGAAATAATTTGGAGCAGACAAACTCAAGCCATCAAATTCTACAAGGACTTTTACCAAGACAGGGAATCCTCTGTTCCACTTTTTTTGTAGTTTTTCAACTATCTCTAAGGCAGAGCATAGCTTATTTCCTCTCCAATATGACATATTGCTACTTTAAAGAGACTGTTTACTCACACAGAAAATATCGGTTTAAAGGTCCTCCACTGCTAGCTCAGTTTGCTTCTGCACTTTTGCATACCAGTCTGTTTACAAGCATAGCTAGGGCTGTGGTCCAATCCGTAAAATGATCCTCCCTCACAAGCCACTTCCACTTGGAGGAATTCCTTTGGAACCCGGAGATTGTTCGTTGACCACTTGAAGTGAGGTCCAAACCGTTATAAATGCAAGGGAAAGAATGCAAGATCAGCCCCTCGACCACTGATTTAGCTTAAGGGAAGGAGTCCAAAAAGGGTGCGTTCTAATATTCAATTTTGTCTCCTCCTTTCCTCCACTCCTCTCCTCCTTTCCCTGGAAACTGATCTATGTGTCCTCCTTCCCTCCATTGTTCCTAAAAGGTAGGAAATGAAATTTCACCTACTCCACTTGCTTCCTCCTTTCCTCCAAACGAAGGATACATCGATGTATGCTACCGCGGAAGTCTTTTCACATTTCTGGGTGGTATCATTGTGCTAATGACCAGTCAGATTAAAAGACCATCCCACAAAAAAATTTGATTGGCTTAGGTACCCTCAGAATCTGATGAAGTTACACGACTTCATCAATAACCGAGATTGACTTTCATGAAGGGCTAATCAGATTAGCTGTTCCGATTTTCGTTCAACCTCCTCCTTTCCTCCACTTGTTTCCTCCCCTCCGAAATTCAGGAAAGGAATGAAATGAATTTGGAACAGCAAATCCGATTCGCCAATCATCAAAGTCAATGTTGGCTATTGATGAAGCAGAAACTTCAACTGATCCCGAGGATACCTAAGCCAATCAATTTCTCATACGCCACCAGCCCTTTTCATGCACTAAAATATGAATGACAGTTACTCGTATTCTGCTCATGATTTAACATAATCATATGTACAAGGAAATAAATAAACCTGCCACTACAGTAACTCACTGCATTTTACATTGGCAAAATTTCCAATCGCAACTCAGAAATGTGAATATATCAAGTCAATGTGGATATGTTTGAAAAAGCAAGCAGTAATGTTTCCCTATTAATGTAAATGATCAAATTACTGTTTAAGTCTGGCATTTATACTTAACTGTTGGCAGATCCCTTCTCATGTTTTAGAACTTTTCGATGGTGAAATATTCTGTGGGATGGTCTTTTAATCTGACTGGTTGGGAGCACAGTGATGTCACTCAGAAATATCGAAAGACTTCCATAGTAGGATACATCAATGTATTCTTTGTTTGGAGGAAAGGAGGAAGTGAGTGGAGGAGGCAAGATTTTGTTTTCTACCTTTTTGGAACAGTGGAGGGAAGGAGGACACATAGATCAGTTTCTGGGGAATGGAGGAAAAGAGGAAAAGGGAGACAAATCTGAGTATTGGAATGCACCCAAAGGACACATCGATGTATCCTTATGTGGAAGTCTTTTCACATTTCTGTCTGAAATATATATTGCTTGGGATATCATGTAGTTATTACCATATGTTGTTTTTTTATTTTCCTGCTATTATTGTCATCAACATATCATTACAATCTGACACAAACTCCCTGTAGTAGCCCTAATATTTTGTGTTCTTTAAATATGTTACAGTATAGGCTATATTCGAGTAGTAAGTATACAGCCTGTCCCCGGGTTATGAACGAGATCCGTTTTGAAGTCTGTCTTTAATTAAAATTTGTATTTAAGTTGGAAGGTACATGCGGTTCATATGTAGTGTCAGGTGGTCAAATGTTTGTCTTATTTTACCTTTCTATGCGTATAGGGGTCTATTCAGACCCGCGCTCAGCGCGACTTGAGCATTTTTTCGATCCGCTACGTGCCTTTTCAGTGTCTGTTGGTATTGTGTCCTTGAACCTTTATGTGATGCTTGGGAGACTTGCGCGTTTGGGGCAGAGATTCGTCGAAATTGGGGCGTTTCTCATTTCATTCCCTCTACGCGGATTCAGACTTTGGCTGCGTTCCAATACTCAAATTCGTCTCCTCCTTTCCTCCCCTCTTTTCCTCCGTGCCCCAGAAGCTGATTATGTGTCTTCCTTTCCTCCACTGTTCCAAAGCGAAATCTCGCCTCCTCCTTTCCTCTTTTCTGGTTTCCTCCAAACCAGTGGCCGCTGCTTGTCTTTCAAAGAGGGGAAGCTCATTGTCGGCTTACATCATAAAACTTGTCAATTTATTTATACAAAAATTCTGCCCTCCGTTCCTTTTCAAGAAAATGGTCTGTGACCCTATCATGTTTCTGTGAACTCCCTGTAATTCCCCTTGTTGGATGATTCACTACTCTCATCATGCCCCCTGAATGACGGCTCCTGCCGGCCAAGCAAGGAAGTCACATCAATAAGGCGGTTTAGGAAGGCCCTGTTTTGTTTGACTGTTTCATAATGTTATGCCACTTGAATGCGAGCACCTTCATTAATTGCATGTTAAACCCTGACCCTGCCCAGGCAACTTAACCTTGCACATGCACTCACATGTTCATTGATCTTTTCATGCCTTTTATATGCCTGGTCAAAGTTAGACAGATCCCCAAAACCCAATTTGACCAGACAAGACATCCCTGAGATGGTTTCATCAAGAGGCATGGCCAACAGTACATTTTCTTTGTCACAGCACTTCCAGTCAGCCAGCTAACTTTGTCATACCAGGACAGCTGAAAAGACCTATTACTTCTCCCTACTTTTTGCACCAAATCAATCTCAGGTGTTGATCTACCCTGCTGTTTAATTCTAAGTTTTTCCTCGTAAGGCAGACTATCAAATGGCTTCACCAAAATCAGGTCGACAATATTAGCATTGTCTGCCATCGTGTGCACCTTGCTAGCTAGCTAGTTCACTCCGACCTAGCCAACAGTATGACTGATTGAACGATCTACGATATTAAACTCGAACAAGGAAATGTTGAAATTATGTTAAACTGAAACAAGGAAATACTATGTGTGTTTTATTTACAGTGTAAGAAATGAATAGGTAATTTCGCCATGCAAATACCAACAAATTGCTTGCAGTATTTCTTTCCACTTCAAGTAACGGTGAATATCTCAAAATAGCTGTCAATCAAAACGGGATTCAGCCTTTCGACTGATCCTCCAATCATCATGCGGAAGCTCAGTGTCCAGGCCAGCCGAGGCCCGCCCACAGCTTCATTCCACAGCATGGACGCTCAGCGTCTACGGGCAAATACATTGACCATAGACCGTGTAAGAAAACGGCGCTATGGGAATGTATGAGAAGTTAACAACATCGAGTCAGTCGATTTGTGACAAGTAGCTGATTCTGAACGAACTCGTCTTCGAGATGAACGTGTTCTAACGCATTTGTAGTCAATGAAATGTTAACACAACCGTACATATTTGACCATTTAATTTTTGACATTTTAGGGGAAGCTGAGCTTCCCTTGCAGTCTAAGAGAAATCGTCTCTGCTCCAAACGGAGGATACGTCGACGTATCCTACCGCGGAAGTCTTTTCACATTTCTGGGTGACATCATTGTGCTCACGACCAGTCAGGTTAAAAGACCATCCCACAGAATATTTTGATTGGCTTTGGTATCTTCAGAGTCAGTCAAAATTATGAAAGACTTTGATGACGGGCGAATCGGATTAGCCGTTCCAATTTTCGATTAATCTCCTCTTTCCTCCACTTGTTTCCTCCCCTCCTTTCCTCCACATATTTCCGGGGTAGGAAAGGAGGGGAGGAAAGGAGGAAACGAGAAAAAAAATATTGGAACGCAGCCTTTGACTTAAGCGGATTTTCAGGTTGCGTATCCTACGCGCAACACAACCCTGTATTAAGTCTTGCACTCCTATTGGCCAGACTTTGAAATTACACTTTTTCAGTGTTGCCGTATTGCTTGGAGTAGGATAACTCCTGGAATCATTTAAATTATTTCTGGATAACAGGCGCACATAAAAGTATGGCTCTGATCATCGCGAACAACTGAGTTGTTGATTTTGAAATGCATGGCAGCATTTCGGCCTGTGTTCCTCAGTCCACACGTCTCAAATAAATATAAACTTATAAACGCTTTTGGCGTGTCGTGGTTTTTAAACTTTATAAACCCACGGACAATAATTCACAGATCTCAAGACTTACCATATGCCAATACAAATGTAATCATCAGGTCAAGTAAAACTCTAGAACAAATTCGTTATTCACCCATTCACCTAAAATCGAATGAAACATTTTGCTAACCTAAAGTAAGAAGCTGAGTTGACAATTTAATCAAGGCAGGTGACACAAAACAGAAATCAACGGGGTTACGCAAGTTGTTCAGTTAAAACTCCAGCGACTTTGCAGTGCAAATATACATCGCTTTTCCCTGTACCATAGTTGAAACTGCGGTCTCCAGCAGCAGTGTTCAGTACGATAAACATGTAATTTACCGTGTATTTATCAAATTACAAGATAGGCAGTTTATTTCACATGAGAATCTCACCATTCTCTTTCTGTCTTGAACAAATTAAAAGACGAGTGTTATGCTGACTTACGTGTTTTACCTCATTCACGTTCCTCACTGCCACGCTCTGATTTGCCAAGCAAAATTACCCAGGTAAACTGTTTGTTTATTGGATAGATTGACATACCGGACTGAGAGGCTGATAACAGCTAAACGTGAGAAGCCGATACAGTGTTCACCATGCATTAGAAATCCTTCTAAAAATCCTCCTACTGCTTCTTCACAAAAGTGCATATTAAAGTTTTAATTGTATTGCCCATTAGACGTACAAGTAGTTTCTGGCCTTGACAAGTCATGT
This sequence comes from Albula glossodonta, assembly GCA_019788955.1. Classification (NCBI taxonomy): domain Eukaryota; kingdom Metazoa; phylum Chordata; class Actinopteri; order Albuliformes; family Albulidae; genus Albula; species Albula glossodonta. The sequence continues at coordinate 175,236 of JAFBMS010000070.1, forward strand.
GTAAGTATAATCAGATCAATGAAAGAATGATAACAATGAAATCCAATTGATTTAAATGTATTTAAAAAAAACACATAACTACATATAACTACTCAGCTCTTACATTTGGATTGCACTGAATTATTTTTAGAATTTAATTACAGCATTTGATAACATACGTTAAAACCGCTTACTTTTAGCAGACGCTGTCGAAGTTCGAGAATAACGTAAAGTTTACGCATGGCTGTGTCACTGGTTTGTCTGATTAACTTTCAAAATTGAAGTTTTCTCCGATACGCTGCAGACTCTTAGAACTAGATAACGTACCTCCGAGAAAAACATTAGTGGGCCATCAAGTTGGGTCATGGGGGTCATGTTATTTTCCAGGCTGAATTAGCATTATTCAAGCTCCTATATGGATCCTCCTACTTATCTGTCCTGCTCGGGCCAGGCGTGGCCGCATAAACCAGGTCAGAATACGAATAAGTATTTTCCTGTAACTATTTACGCAGAAAAAACGCTGAGCGCCCTGAAGTCAGAATTCCCCCCATAAACCACTTCTGTAACATTCACAAGTCATGTCACTTAAACACAATAATACAGTACATACTGTTAATAAAATGTCTATCTTCTTCATACATTTTTCTGAAAGTGTGCTTACAATTGCTCAATTGAGGAAGTATGGATTTATTTGTAGACTTCAATTTCTCCAGAGCAATTTTCTCAATGAATGCAGGTGGAATGTTTTCTTGAGCGTCACAAAGTGTTGCATGTGTTCCTTACTGCGAACCATTGAATTTTTCATATAATAGGCTATATGGCAGTCAGTTCACAAGTAGGAGTTGTCCAGAAGTCGAACGTTTGTTACCCGAAGACTGTCTGTACCTGTAAATCCTTATAGGATAAATTAGAAATTACTGCAATATTACAAAATACACTACTAAAAACAGACAAATCATAAATAATGGCCGGTCTCTAATAGTAGCCTGTCTCAAATAAAGGCCTGGTTCTTTCTTCAGTTGAGGTAAATAAAGGCCCCGTCCACTATTCGAGAATTTACACTATATATTTGACGTCAGACAGGGTTTGGTGGGATTACTGAAAATTCCAGTTCACTGAAAGTGAGTGAAAATATATTTTTCAAACAAGAATTACAATAATTCGTAAATAGTAAAATCATAATGAATTTTCTTAATTATCAAACAAAAGATGAACTACTGTCATCAGAGGAAACTGCAGTACAGTTTGAGAGAAAATAATTCAGATAACAACACAAAAGTAAAAGTTATCAAAGTTAAAACTTATTTTAAACATTAAAAATTGCATGGATCTTGGTCTTGGCCTGCATCTGTTGATAATTACAGGCGCAGCTTGAAGTTAATTTCACTTCTGCTGTTTTAATGATGACACGATTATGTAATAATAAACAAGGTAATGCTGAACTGGCAGGGCAGAGAGTGGTGAATCACACCAATTTATTAACAGTGAACTATGTACAATTACAAATTCCACCAATGAATAAAATATGGCATATTCCATATTTAATGTCAATTGACTGTGTGAGAGCTGACCCTCAGGCACACAATAAAACGAAAGAATGAAAAATAAATAATAACCTTGGTCATTGTCTACAGAGATGCCTTTCAGGTGAATCAGTGGCAAACCTCAAGGCCTGCAGTCCTAAGGGGGAGGTCAAAGATGGTGGCATGTGGCTCTGCTCTTTAGTCCTTGCAATTCACCACAGGACTGTAGGTAAAATGAGAGGTGTGGGTGCTTGTTGGGAACTGTCAACATACCGTGACTTTCTCTAAGTCTGCCTCGGAGAAGGTGGGTGACAGAGGACTGATGGGACTGAGAGAGGGGGAGCTGCCAACACTGGAGATGTACGCAGGGTCAGGAACGTACAAAACCTGCAAACACAATCCACGTCTGTCTTTACACAGGAGGGCTGATAGGGCCAACTGTACACACACACAGACACACAACACCTCCACACTCACATGCATGTACACACAAACACACACACACGGCCACCCCTGTCACATGCACACACACAGGCACATGCACGCACACACATAAACAAACACACATAAGAACAAACTCACATCCACCCGTGTGCACACAAAGACACGCACATACGCAGACACACGCACATGCACATGTGCACACATACATGTTCAAAAAGAGACACACTGGTAAACATACATACAGAAACACACATACATGTACACACACATACAAGTAGATACACACAGACACAGGCAGGCAGACATAGAGACATACACACGTGCACACATATGCGCGCGGACATGCATGCATATGTGCACGCACACAATGCTGCTGTCAGATCACTTACTAAAAGTATATACTTTTATCACCATTGCACTATCCTTGACAGTATAGTACACGCTCATTCTGTTCCTTGCATATATATGTATATATACATATACACACATTTACACCTACTCACTCAATCTCTCTCCCTTACATAATGACACATACCAACATACTAATCTTACATACAAACACACAAGGACACACATACAGGCCCTCTAACATACTCACACAAAAAGCTCATGACATCTCTCTTTGTCTTACTCACACATGCACAGAGTTATACATTAGAGGATGCACATACAAACAAAAATCCAGAAAAAAATCAGGTAACAGAGGGTAGAACAGTAGCACTTCAGTAAAAGGTTATCTTATCTCAGAAATAGTGTTGAGATGAAGAGGGCTGGGGGATTAATTACATGGCAACTGAAAGATCATTTATTTGACTTGTACAGAGGGCTTTCAGTGCAGCTCAAAAAACATAAGGCAAGAGCTGCTGTCAAATAATAAAGACATATTGGATTAGCAATCAATGTCCTTCTGAAAAGCTGAAAAACATTGAGCTTTTCTATGAGGTGAGCATTTATTTATGCTATGGCAGTAACGAGACAGAGCTCTGAGGCACAACAAATGCACACAATTGCATTAGACAAAGAAAAAATAACAAAACCTTGCTGTGTCCCAGATCACGCTAAGCCCTAACCTGCAACACAACTATAGTTGGACTTTAACAAAGAAAACAGAATATCATTTTTTTTAGGTTATCTGAGAGAAATATTGCTGGTTTCCTTGTGCCACTAAAGGAGAATTTCTGACCAGAATTACAGTGACAAACAAATAAATGAGCTGGCGTAAGGTTAGAGCTCCGTGCTGAAGAGTGCCAGTGAGGGAAGAGTGTGTTCTGGCTGTCAGTGTGTGGTAGATGAATATGGTGAAGAAGAAGGGGTTGTGATAGGCTGTCTGTGAGTCGTAGATGAATGCAGTGAGATAGTGGTGGTTGTGATAGGCTGTCGATGTGTAATAGGTTATTGTGGTGAGAGAGAGAAGGTTATGATAGGCTGTAGAAGTGCAGTAGGTAAGAGTGGTAAGGGGCAGGGGGTTGTGATAGGCTGTCGGTGAGTCGTAGATGAATGCAGTGAGATAGTGGTGGTTGTGATAGACTGTCGATGTGTAATAGGTTATTGTGGTGAGAGAGAGAAGGTTATGATAGGCTGTAGAAGTGCAGTAGGTGAGAGTGGTAAGGGGCAGGGGGTTGTGATAGGCTGTCGGTGAGTCGTAGATGAATGCAGTGAGATAGTGGTGGTTGTGATAGGCTGTCGATGTGTAATAGGTTATTGTGGTGAGAAAGAGAAGGTTATGATAGGCTGTAGAAGTGCAGTAGGTGAGAGTGGTAAGGAGCAGGGGGTTGTGATAGGCTGTCGGTGAGTCGTAGATGAATGCAGTGAGATAAGGGGTTGTGATAGGTTGCAGTACAAGAAGGAGAGCCTCATAATGTCCACACCTGGCCAGGAACGACTGCTCTGGAGAAAAGCTTGTTGAGCTGAACAAGCTCATTGGGCGTAGTATCAAACTTGAGCGCAATGCTGTTCAACGTGTCCCGTGATTCCACCTGGACCAGAAACAGAGACAAAAACATAGTGTCACATTCCTTGGCTCTTCTGCGTTAGTATGATGAAAAATCCTTCACTGATATCAAATTCCGTGTTTTAATCTGTTACCAACACATGGTAGTCTTCATAGGTCTTCCTCATGGATTTAAGTACAGTAAATACTTCTGTTGTCTGCTGTTGTCAGATTACTTCACCTTGGCTGCTGGGAATTTTATCTGTTTTCCTGTTCTTTCCAATAATGTATGAGGGGTCCAACCTTGTTTTCCTAAAACATACTTTTTTGTCAATAAAAGCTGGGTAAAGGAAAACATAGCAGGAGTATCATGGGGCCCTGCTGAGGCTTGCCTCCCTGTAAGTGGGGGATTGTGGGTACATATGGTAACCTGACTTGTGAATATTGGAGAATATTGAGTAAATACCGGATCCTAACACTCATACATTACCTTTGAACACTGCACAGATCATGTTAAACTAAAGCAACTAAGCCAGTTTTATGTTAGTTGGACTGGTTTGATTTAACACATGGAAGTGACCTGTAGCCACTACAGAAAATAACACTCCTACTCTCTTTGGGTCATGCTAGTTTTTATATCAAATAGGCAAGTTTACTTCAGCTTCTAACAGAACTTGTGAGTTGTGGCAATTTAATGGAACCCTTTTCTTTTGACACTGACGAAAATAAAGTGATCAAGTGCTTCTGAATGTCATAACAGACACATTGGGAATTATTCATGATTGGACCGATTTTCCTCTTTGCTAATTTTAGTTTTAAACCAGAAAAAATCAAATCCTCCGGCCTATGTGGTGACGCTAAATTTTTTTTCAATCAGGCGCCAGGGTGTGATGGAAGCTCTGTTACACCAGGTTCGTACTGCTTTTAACTGAAAAGACCAATAGTATAATTTGTAATTTGACAGAGCCAAACCCCCTGAGGATTTGGATCACTGGAGTGTGTGGAATCGGATGTGAGGCCTCTTACCATTCCAAATAAACTTGGTGGTCATTGATTGTAGCCCTTTAAAATAATTAGGTGGTGGTGGTATTGGAAGCATAGAAAAGAGGAAATTCAGTCTCCCAACAACATTCATTTCTATAATGGATATCCTCCGTTTCAGAGACACCTTAAGAACAGACCATTTCTGAAGGTCAGAGGAAATCTCATGCCTGAGTTTGTCATAGTCAATTTGGGAAATGTTTGAGAACTTGGTAATATTAATGCCAAGGTATGGGAAAGGAGAAGTATGCCAAATGATATGAGGATTAGAGGGTAGAACTTGTTGCTTTGCATGGCTATTTAGTGGAACAAGGACAGATTTGTCCCAGTTAATTTTATAACCAGAAAACTTCACGAATTTAGGGAACACTTGCAAAATTTGAGGTAGCAATGTTTAAATGTTCATGAAATAGAGCAAAAGATCATCTGCATAACAGGAGATTTTGTGTTGTGTGCCTTGTACCTCAATGGGTGATATAGAAGGGTCTAATCTAAGAGTTGTAGAGAATTTTTTTGCAATTACAATAAAAAGTGTTAAACTTAATGTTGAACAATGCAACCTTTCACTTCTACTATGCTGGATCCTAAATAAGTATTATACTATAGAATCTTTGAACTCAACAAATAGTCACCTCCATGCATCAAACATTGCAAGTTATGTCTCCCCAAAATATTCACCAAAATATTCAAATTTGCGCTTGTCTTATAAATATGTGGAAAGAGCCATATACATGTAAAAAACTGTACATGTTCTGAACTGTAATATGCCATTGGACACTTGTTCCCAACTGGTCTCCTTGAAATAATGGATGAAACGTAAAGAGTGTGATGGATCTATAAGAGAAACTATTAGTATAATAATTTATTATAAGGTTGGAAGGTAACAGTTACAAATTGTACAGTTGATAATTTTTGTTACAAACAATTTCCTCTTTACATCCTGTCGGGAAAGCAACCAGCATTTTATGGTTATTTGCCCTGCTCTGTTTCCTGTATGGTCAGCTGCCCATTTTATGGTCAAAGTAAGGGCAAATAATAGAGACCAGGAGTGAGAAATAGCTCACAATCATAAATACCATTAAGTCAGTGACTACAGGTTTTTCTCAAGATCCAGATCAAACACTTGCAGGCACCCCTCCACTCGGTGAGAGACTCTTCTTATGTTGGGCCTGGATCAGGCCTCATTGGTCAGGTTTTTTTTTCTGCTTTAGTCTTGCTCAATCAGGGCCAGATTTATGTAAATACCTAGGTGTTTTAGTGACTGCTTTTGCGCTCAAAAAGACTCACAAACAAATAGCATGGATGCGTTTCTGCATACAGCCTTCTTCGGCACTGAAATGAGTCCATACTGTTTGTTTGTTTGTTTGTTTGTTTGTTTGAGAGTGTATTAAAACATTTTAATGCTAATGTTATGCAACCTTTTCAATAGTGATATATCCTTTTTAGATCCAGCACCTTATTGTTTCTTGTAGTATGAGGCCAGTCCTTTTTTTTGGTTTCCTTATTCATTTTCACAGTTAATATATACAGTTAAGATCAAAATTATTAGCCCCCCCCCTTATGAAATCAAATAAAACCTTATCCTTCCAATGACATGGGCCATAACGTTAAGTGTTTATAGTTTGTGTGTGTCCACAAGAACAAAGACAACATCTGCATAAGGTCAAATGAACATTTTTATTGGTTTGCTGAACTGAAACAAGAATAATGCAAAAAATGCAATGGTCAAAATTATTAGCCCTCTGACAACTAATAGTCAATAGTGTAGCCTTTCTGATCCAAAACTGACAACAACCTCTTCTGGTAGTTTCTAACTAAGTTGGCACATGTCTCCTGAGGGATTTTAGCCCATTCTTCCTTGGCAAATTGTTCAAGATCATGCAAATTGCTTGGTCTCCGTGCATGGACCCGAACCTTGAGCTCCCTCCACAGATTCTTGATAGGATTGAGATCAGGGCTCTCAGAGGGCCACTCCAGAACCTTGCTTTTGGTGTCTTTCAAAAAGTTTTTGATGAACTTTGATGTAAGCTTCAGGTCATTGTCTTGTTTGAATACCCAGCGACAACCTAACCCTAGACTGGCTGCAGATGTCTTGATGTTAGCCTTCAAAATACCCACATAATCCTCTTTTTTCATGGTCCCATGCACCCGAACAAGGTTTCCTGTCCCTGAAGCAGCAAAACAGCCCCACAGCATTATGTTGCCACCACCGTACTTAGGGTTGAAGGCCTCGCCCTTCCTTCGCCAAACAAAAGCAGCATCCATATGCCCAAACAGCTGAAGTTTGGTTTCATCAGACCAAAGGACAGACTTCCAAAACTCACCCTTATGCTTCAGATTGTCTCTGTCAAAATTCAGTCGGGCTTTAATGTGCCGCTGTGAGAACAATGGGGTTTTTCTTGCATGATGACCACGAAGTCCACGACGATGAAGAACCCTCACAACAGTTTTGCATGAAACATCAAGTCCAAAGGAAGCCAGATCAGCAAAAATCATCTTTGCAGAGGTCTGGGGATTCTTGTTGACATCTCTGATTATATTTTGCTGCAAAGTTTTAGAAATCTTGCGTTTTCTACCTTATTTTTAACAGACTTTGTGTCTTTGTGCTTTGCAATGATGCAACGCACAGCTGTTCTAGAAACCATTAAACGCTTGGAAATGGCGGTACATCCTATCCCCTTGAAGATGAAGATGCATTATCTTCTGTCTGAGGTCCAGACTGATTTCTTTACTTTTTGGCATGATGATATTGCTTCTTACGAAGATTATAGAGCAACCCTGGAGTATCCCTTTCATTCAAGTGGTCAAGTGATACTAACTCTGCTTCTTGATGTCACTTAAATAAGGTTCAATGCTAATTGATTGCTCAGGTATGTTTTCAAACCTAATTGACTGCTCAGGTGTGGTTTCAAACCCAGTTAATTTGTTTTGAAAGCACAAAATCACATGGGGGCTAATAATTTTGACCATTGCATTTTTTGCTTTTTTCTTGTTTCAGTTCAGCAACCCAATAAAAATGTTCATTTGACCTTATGCAGATGTTGTCTTTGTTCTTGCGGACACACACAAACTATAAACACGTAAGGTTATGGCCCATGTCATTGGAAGGATAAGGTTTTATTTGATTTCATAAGGGGGCTAATAATTTTGACCTTAACTGTAGGATTACATAGGTTGAAGTTGTATAGCAACAAATTGTCAAAACGTCTTAACACTGGCCAAGACTCACAATTTTTTCCTTTTTGTCTTCTCACTGCCGTGAAAGTAATTTTCACCGGTTGAACATCTTGAAACAAACATGAACACATTTCAAACGCTGTTGTGATGTATGTATGTATGTTTGTATGTATGAACTGTGCAGCTACTTAACGTTTATAATAACCCCAACTCAACAGGCACAGCCTCAACCAAACCTCACCGCACTTGCTATTTACTTTACATTTTTGTTGCCAAGCATGAATTACACCCACTATCATCTGAAATACAATGGGGGAAATAAGTATTTCTGTTTCTGTTTCTACTTCCACTCTTTGAAATGCTTTTTCAAAGAGTGGAAGTACAGTACTTATACCCACCACCATGCACTAACCCAGCTGATTCTAATTAGCACAAGTGGGAGAACTTATTAGTGGCATAAGCTGCTTAAGTGCTTTTTCTTACTGTGTTCAATACTTACTTCCTGTGTCATTCCCTTTATTGCACATAACTTTTTTATGGATTGGAATGTTACAATTTCTTTAGCTGTGTAGTTTTATTAAGTTAATACCAATGTCTGGTCAAAATTTCGTGAATAGCTGCAATGGAAATATGTTGAATTGAAAACTTGTTGATGTGTTGAAAACTTATTTCTCCCACTGTAAATGACACAATACTTAAATGTTCCCAAATTTTAATTAGTATTCACAGTTAGCCACAACACATAACAATGAAAACACATATAAGAATAAATAAAACATAACAAGGGAGTTGTATGACAGGTCATGAACAGTGAGAATCACACTTACAATTTGTATACAAAAACAATGTACTACTGCTTACACAATGATTGTCGCCAAGACATCCTACACATTATTTACACCAATCTCCCCAACCAAACATATAAAAATGTATGAAGTAACCTACTGTCAACAACTTGCAGGTTGTTTCAATGATTTTAAGGGATAACCCAAATTCGTTAAAAACTAAACAAGCATATTCTATATAAACAAACAGTTTTTAATAGGACAGTCATAATGGTAATTGTTCCTGTTTTGGTATACTTTCCACAACAGGCACGAAGATTCTGCAGCCCTGTAATAAGCTTTTCTGCCTGTCAAGCCCGCAGCTGAGGGCAGCAAACTAAAGTATTTCCAAGTTCATCACACCCAGGTCACACATCTGCGCATGTCATCGGTGTACAAATATGACATCATGGCATTTTTGGGGAAATAAAAATATCTATCTTTTTAAGAGTATTGTAAAAAAAAAAAAAAAGAAAGGGGCAAACTTTTGGAATATAATGTCTGGAGTATCAATTTTATTTTGAGTTAAGATTGAATGTCATTATATGAGGATAAACAGCGTACTCTTTGTGTCATGTCTTGCCTACTGCACGCTCTACCCAGGCACCGCCCCTTGCCTACACCAAACAGATTATTTTCAGGTGAGAACACATCTGACACAGAAAATCTCCGGTTCTGTCAACAGCAACTCCGGAGAATCAGGTCCGGACATTTTCTGGAGTTCATATGTGAAAATGGCGTTAGATTGTCTGTGTTTGACAGGATTGTTAATACAAATCCCCGAGAGATACCAGCTGAGCCAAAAAAAAAAAAAACATAGAGCATATGCACAAGAAAAACTAGTTGTGCAAAATTTTTTACTGTTAAGATTCATGATTTTGGCTTCACAAGCCAAAAAGATGGTTGCATAATTAGTTAATTTATTTACATTTTATTGAACTAAGCGAACCATTATTACAGTGCTAAGAATTTTATGGCTTAATGAGTGATGGAGTAATTAATGTTCAAACATTGCTACCAAATTCATTTAAATCCAAAGCAGCTCTCTGTCCATAGCTGGTAAGAGATCCCCCACAAAAAGTATAATTCTGCAGTTCCATTATCAATACTTCAAAGTAAGAAAAATATTCTTTACAAAACATTTTTAATTATGCTGGGGACCTGGAGAAAATACATATTCTAAAGTTCCATATTGATGGGGATCATATGTTCTGAAAAAATTAACTGGAACAAGATTCAGTTAGTTTTAAGCACAGTGCAAATGTTAAAATTCGTTCATAAAGACACAATATTACAGATGACTCATGGACATAAGTTGTACTAAAGAGAAATGCCCCTTTAATAAGACTAAGTGTATTTGATTGAATCCAGAATGGACTAAGTCTTCTCTACATTTTTCTGAAGTGGAAATGTGCTTTAATATTGAGTTAATATACAAACAACTACAAAACAATGCCATGTGCTGAACAGATGATGGGTAATATGAAGTAATATAACTGTAGCGAGCCACTCCACACAGTCCCACAAAGTGTACTATTAGTGATGAGTGATAAAAAGCAACGCACCAAAAAAAAAAAAAGTTTCACTAAGGATAATTATCAGTAAAAGTAGATGACACTGTAATTATGTATTATGTTAGGATGGTTAAGCAGCTGTTAAGCATTGCTCATGGCAAACCACTGGTTATGCTTAGTTAGGTTATACAATGCATGACTGTACAAGTCACGATACATCAGGATGATCGTTCAGATGTGGCGTAGTGTTCACCATAGCCTTCAAGTTTAGCTACCACCAGATGACAACAATGATAAGCCCTGTAACCAGTGCATGCTCTCTCTCTTGTGCTCACACAAATTGCACGTCTGCCAAGTAGTGTGAAGTAGATCTGCTGCTTGAATGACACATGGAGGACCCAAAATGTACTTGCATTTTTAATCAACGATATCATATTTTCAAGGGCTGTAACGCATGATCGATGTAATGAAAGACAGATAAATATATCCAGGGCATTTATTTAAAATAAATAAATAAAAAGTTGAGATGTGGTCAGTGGAAGGAAAAATACAAAAAACTTTAGATGAAAATGGGCCCAAGGCCTTTTGTACAAAAGGCCAGTAAACTGGGGTATGGGGGACCCATTGTTTCTGTGCGGCCACCTAGAACTGGCCTGACTGTTTCGAGGAGCAGCAGGCTGAAGGACTGGATCTTGAGGTCGTCCATCCCATTGTACTGGACCCAAGCCACCCAGTCACTCAATTAATCATCCAGGACTATGATGACCGCCTGCACCAACCTGGACAGGAGCGTGTCTTCACCGAGATCCGACGGAAATTCAGGATCTAGCGAGGACGGGAAGCCATCCGACGCCACCAGCACAGGTGTCTGGCTTGTCGGAGATGGCGAGCACAACCAAATGTGCCAAGGATGGCGGACTTACCTCCCTCATGCCTCTGACTGATGAAGCCAGCCTTCCACTCCACAGGAATGGACTGCTTTGGGCCTTTCCTTGTAAAGCTGGGCAGGCACACAGAGAAAAGGTGGGGTATTGTTGACCTGGCTGATGTGCACCCCATTACCCGGAATTCCCTCCTGATGGGGCGGCCGGACTCCTCCCTCCCACAGGTCGTCTACCCCGGGTCGGAGCTTCTGAGTCGTCGACGGTGGCGACACAGTCAGGTCCTTGCAGACCACTTCTGGACCCGCTTCATCAGGAACTACCTGCCCAGCCTTCAGGCCCGTCAGAAGTGGAAAACTGATAAGGAGGACCTGAAGGTGGACTCCGTGGTGATGATCGTGGACCCTCAGCTGCCCAGAGCCCTTTGGCCAGTGGGTCGCGTTACCAAAGTCCTGTCTGGGGCGGACGGACGGGTCTGGACCGCAAAGGTGAAGGTCAAGGACCGCACTATTACCAGGCCCATCGCCAGGCTGATTGAGCTGCCCACCATGCCAGACGACGACGCGAGGGATGGTTCGTCATAGGCCTTTTGCAGGAACAAATTTGCACTGCAAATTTGGGGGCGGCTGTACAAAAGGCCAGTAAACTGGGGGATGGGGGACCCATTGTTTCTGTGCGGCCACCTGGAACTGGCCTGACTGCTTCGAGGAGCCCCCTTCTCCCCCGGTCTCAGGTTACACTAGAGGACACCCTGGAGCCAACCCCTCAGGTGCAGGAGGGAGCTTATTGGTGGGGACTCTTTGCCCTGCGATTGACCCCAGCACTCTCCACCAATAGGCACAGGGCAGCATGCACACTTTGTTTTGGTCCCTCTCAACTCCTCCCCAGACAGACACTGACTTCCGGAGTGAGAGGATGCAGCATCTCTCTGTTGGAGATGGCTGTATTTAGTGTGCGTGCTTGCCCAAGTAAGTGCCTGAACTTAAGACTCTTGTCCTGTGTAACTTGTTGTATATAGTTTGTAAACTGTTTGTATATTGCTGTGTTGCGGGTTATGGCTAAGAACTGGTTGTACTGTGTGTTATGGTGTGCTGTTATAACTGTACATTGCTGTATGTATGTGTAGTCAATAAGTACAGTTATTAATACTCCGTGGTATTGTTGTGAGCCGGTGGCAGTGTTGTGGGTCCTGACCAGTTAGGTGTCGGTGGTGTGGTGAAGCCTCGCAAGATGGCTGCCCCCGTCACTCACAGCTGGCTGGCCTCATAAAATGGCCGCCAGGCCCAGACACTGACCCTACCAAGATGGCTGCCTAACATGGCAGGCTCTATGGCTTCACCTGGTGGCGCACCAGTGGTATCGCAGGCAACCGCCCGCTTTAATACGGCTATACTGGGTAGTAGCCTAGCAGCTCCCTAGGTTACATGTACAGTGTACAGTGGTGTTAATTGTTCATTGTGTATTTCTTTAATATGTTTCCTTTTGTTCTCCCCTTTAGAAACCACACACACACACACACCCACACATACCCTTACCCTTACCCCGAATGACCCACTCCAAGTTCCCCACAACAGTTCCAGTTCATGGAAACCTGTCTCCGTGTTCTTGCCGACACCCCCGTGGCGATCATACACAGTTGACCACACCTTAGGGACCCCACCCTGCCCTCCATTACACCTTTTATTTACCCCTTTTCAAGGCAAAATCACAAAAAACTAAAGAATAAACAATGCTACAAGATACACTCAAAACCAGCACAGCCAGGGGGAAAAGTGCAACAAAACCCCAAAATGAGTCCAAAAATCTTCCTCTCAGCCTATAAGGCTGTGCCTAAATAGAAGGCTTAATTGAATGATTAATGAGTATGCTTAATCATGATTAATTTGAGTGAGGTCAGTTAATTCTTGTGCAAATGTATGCTCGTATAATCTTGGCCACTTGGGAGGAACGCTGTCAAAACAAATTACCTCTGTACATGAGAAATTAAACGTAAAAAATGCAATCAAAAATAATTTTGTACGCGATACTTGTTTGTGTCTCACACAGGAACATATTATCCTTACACCAGTTGGAGTTAAAAAGAGCTGAGACACGAGTATGTGAAGAAATGGCTAATTTTAATTACACGGAAGTAAAACATACATATCATTGTGCTGATAATAACAAATGAACACTTGTGAGAGACCTAACATAACTATGTACCACTACTCAGTGCTAGGTTTAGATACATTAGATAAACCAATTTACCAGTATGTTCCAGTCTTCAGTGTCATTTACAGGATTTTTTTTTAATCATAAAGGTAATCTGTTCAAAATCAGAAAACTTGTTCAATTCTGCCACAACAAACCAAAAGTAATAACAGTCTTCATACCAGCAACACAAGCCCAAGGCGTAGACTATAGGCATTTTTGTGCGGGAGTGGGGAAAACAACGGGTAAACAAACTGGAGACTGCTTAAGTCATAATAATGTACTGTGCTGGTTACACAATAAATATAGCTATGAATTAATGTTGTAACTTTATCATCTATTTGAGTAGCCTTAATGTATTGGCTGCTTTGTGACTTTACTAGTTTTCCATATAGCTGTGGCACCTCTTACTCCTATGATACAAGTATGATGTGCAGTAAACCACATTTTTCACTTAATTTCATTCAGTGTTATTCAATCATGTCCATGTGCTATGACAAAGTATCTCTGCACATTTGCTCATTTGAGCCTTTGGAAGGAAAAACAAGTAGTAGTAAGTTGGAATATACCCAAAACCCTTCCAATATGTGACAGGTCAGCGTTTTTTTTTTCTTTTTAAGATGTACCCTACATCGCAACCACAGTAGTCTACAAATTTAACATTGGCATTAATAAACAGAGGACCTGGTAACCAAGTAAATTAATGATTCAAATGCCAAACACTACTTCCATTCATGATAGGGTAACTACAGTACTACCAGCACATGCAACCTTTGATTGCTGTGATTATTACAGCAAACATAAATACGAGAAATGCATTTGATGCAAGTTGTCTCTCTGCCTAATTTGAACCTTCATTATCATGGACAAGTAGCCTACAGTAACATACAGAGCTCTAGATTCAACGTTCTACGACCGATTTAAAACGTGCCATTACTGCAAAGACACCCGCTAAGTTATTTTCTGAAACACACCAGCACCGCAACAGGAAAAATGCGGAAGCACAAAGCCACTTGCTCCTCTGAAGTAATTAAGGGGCGTAGACGTGCAAAGTCTGGGAGTGTCCTCTGAAAACAAATGGGAGTACCATGCAAATTACGGGACGCAAGGCTCGAATTGGCAGTGCTCGTCCAAAGAGAAACTCTTGCGCTTAAGAGGTCTCAAAAGCAGGGGCCTCATTTATAAAACTTTGCGTACTTTCGTGCCTAAATAGTTACGTACGCCAAAACCTACGAGTTTGCGTACGCAAAAAAAATTCAGATTTATAAAACTTGCATACGAAACACATACGCATGTCTCTGTTATAAATCACAACTAATCCTACAATTGTGCGTGCGTGAACGCGCGCCACAACCACACCCTGAAACTCCCACATTTAAGCATATATGGTGCTCCGGAAGTCGAAATCAATTAAGTAAGATCTATAAATAATGTGTGGAACAGAGCAATACATTTTAAATGCAATAATGGCAGCGAACAGGGGAAACAAAGAAACTGCAAAAGAAGCTGCGAGATCGAAGCTTTAGTGTCCTAAACAGAGATTAGAAAAAATATAATTTCAGGTGGCCACAGCCCCGAGGTAACAAATACAAAAACACCTTGCATGGCAGGAGGTTACAGCGGCTGTCAATTTCTCTGGTATAGAGAGCCGCACGCAGATCAAATTCAATGAAAGATGGTCCGACATCAAGCTTGAGGCAAACAGGCTTCGACTTGCCCAGCTGCAAGTATATGGGCAACGGGCGGCGGTATGGAGGGTGCCACCACTGAGCTCCGTCGATGAGTGGCTGGCTACGATTATCGGAGTTGATTTCCAACTTTACTGTTCATCAGAGTGAACGAATCATGACGAGACCCTGGCCATCGGGCAACCACATATGTCGGTGTTATTTGTGTATCGCAAATCACTTGCACGTTTATTAAATGGAGAATCTTATGATTTACGTACACCTATTCTTACACTGACTTTGCCCTTATTGCAATGTGAGAGCAGTCGATTGCACTGGTTACATAGGGAAAACCGGTCATCGCTGCATATTGATTTTTGATGTTTCCTCTGTATAGTGGAATTTGATATACATCAAACTCAGGGACCATCATTGGTATGACATGGACTGAATGAGGGCTGGGATATATCTGACTGGTCCGCTATTTCCCGCTGGACACTCCCCGTAGCTGAAAATCCACACAGGATTTTCAGATGGGCAGGTATTGAATGGTTGCTACGTGTAGGGCGCTCCATCACCGGCCTCAATTCAGCACAGAGTTCAAAGAGTACAGTCATGTTAAGCAAAATCGACTCATGAGCCAATCGTCATCGTGGGCAAAAAAAGTCGGAACAGTCCCTGAAAACACGTTCCGTCGCACCATTCAGTTCACAATATCCTCATATTGCCAAGGCAGCCATGGTCATGCTGTCTTGCAATCCTTACACGCTTTAAGTCTATTAATGTGAACAAAATACATTGACTAATAATGATTATTAGTGATTGCTAACTGTTCATATCTGTTAATCTGTTAATTTATCATTTATGGCCAAAACAACATTGGTTACGAATAATAATGTGATCCTAATTAATCATCAGGAAAAAGGAAAATATAGTGCAAATTTCTTTTGGTCTCTAGGGTGTGCTATTTAGAGCAAATATGAGCCCGAAATGTGCGTGCGCATGGGTCAAACGTATCGTACCGGTACGCACAATCTCATGTCAAGTAGAAATTTTATAAATCCCAAATTGTGCGTGAAAATCGGCGTACGCACGTTTTGGAGCGTTTTTTGTGCGTATGCACGGTACCCCTGGGGCCTCATTTATAAAACTTTGCGTACTTTCCTGCCTAAATAGTTGAGTACGCCAAAACCTACGAGTTTGCGTACGCAAAAAAAAATTCTAATTTATAAAACTTGCGTACGCAACACATACGCATGTCTCTGTTATAAATCACAACTAATCCTACAATTGTGCGTGCGTGAACGCGCGCCACAACCACACCCTGAAACGTCCACATTTAAGGATATATGGTGCTCCGTAGGTCGAAATCAATTAAGTAAGATCTATAAATAATGTGTGGAACAGAGCAATACATTTTAAATGCAATAATGGCAGCGAACAGGGGAAACAAAGAAACTACAAAAGAAGCTGCGAGATCGAAGCTTTAGTGTCCTAAACAGAGATTAGAAAAAATATAATTTCAGGTGGCCACAGCACCGGGGTAACAAAAACAAAAACACCTTGCATGGCAGGAGGTTACAGCGGCTGTCAATTTTTCAGGTATAGAGAGCCGCACGCAGATCAAATTCAATGAAAGATGGTCCGACATCAAGCTTGAGGCAAACAGGCTTCGACTTGCCCAGCTGCAAGTATATGGGCAACGAGCGGCGGTATGGAGGGTGCCACCACTGAGCTCCGTCGATGAGTGGCTGGCTACGATTATCGGAGTTGATTTCCAACTTTACTGTTCATCAGAGTGAACGAATCATGACGAGACCCTGGCCATCGGGCAACCACATACGTCGGTGTTATTTGTGTATCGCAAATCACTTGCACGTTTATTAAATGGAGAATCTTATGATTTACGTACACCTATTCATACACTGACTTCGCCCTTATTGCAATGTGAGAGCAGTCGATTGCACCAGTTACATAGGGAAAACCGGTCATCGCTGCAAATTGATTTTTGATGTTTCCTCTGTATAGTGGAATTTGATATACATCGAACTCAGGGACCATCCATGGTATGACATGGACTGAATGAGGGCTGGGATATATCTGACCGGTCCGCTATTTCCCGCCGGACACTCCCCGTAGCTGATAATCCACACAGGATTTTCAGATGGGCAGGTATTGAATGGTTGCTACGTGTAGGGCGCTCCAGCACCGGTACAGAGTTCCAAGAGTACAGTCATGTTAAGCAAAATCGACTCATGAGCCAAGCGTCATCGTGGGCAAAAAAAAGTCGGAACAGTCCCTAAAAAAACACGTTCCGTCGCACCATTCAGTTCACAATATCCTCATATTGCCAAGGCAGCCATGGTCATGCTGTCTTGCTATCCTTACACGCTTTAAGTCTATTAATGTGAACAAAATACATTGACTAATAATGATTATTAGTGATTGCTGATTGTTCATATCTGTTAATCTGTTAATTTATTTAAAATCGGCGTACGCACGTTTTGGAGCGTTTTTTGTGCGTTTTTTGTGCGTACGCACGGTTGGGCTTCATTTATAAACCGTGCGTATGCACAAAAAACGCTCCAAAACGTGCGTACGCCGATTTTCACGCACAATTTGGGATTTATAAAACTTCTACTTGACGTGAGATTTTGCGTACCGGTACGATACGTTTGACCCATGCGTACGCACATTTCGGGCTCATATTTGCTCTAAATAGCACACCCTAGAGACCAAAAGAAATTTGCACTATATTTTCCTTTTTCCTGATGATTAATTAGGATCACATTATTATTCGTAACCAATGTTGTTTTGGCCATAAATGATAAATTAACAGATCAACAGATATGAACAATCAGCAATCACTAATAATCATTATTAGTCAATGTATTTTGTTCACATTAATAGACTTAAAGCGTGTAAGGATAGCAAGACAGCATGACCATGGCTGCCTTGGCAATATGAGGATATTGTGAACTGAATGGTGCGACAGAACGTGTTTTCAGGGACTGTTCCGACTTTTTTTGCCCACGATGACGCTTGGCTCATGAGTCGATTTTGCTTAACATGACTGTACTCTTTGAACTCTGTGCTGAATTGAGGCCGGTGTTACGCGTAGCAACCATTCAATACCTGCCCATCTGAAAATCCTGTGTGGATTTTCAGCTACGGGGAGTGTCCAGCGGGAAATAGCGGGCCGGTCGGATATATCCCAGCCCTCATTCAGTCCATGTCATACCAATGATGGTCCCTGAGTTTGATGTATATCAAATTCCACTATACAGAGGAAACATCAAAAATCTATTTGCAGTGATGACCGGTTTTCCTTATGTAGCCGGTGCAATCGACTGCTCTCACATTGCAATAAGGGCGCACTCAGTGTATGAATAGGTGTACGTAAATCATAAGATTCTCCATTTAATAAACGTGCAAGTGATTTGCGATACACAAATAACACCGACATATGTGGTTGCCCGAAGGCCAGGGTCTCGTCATGATTCGTTCACTCTGATGAACAGTAAAGTTGGAAATCAACTCCGATAATCGTAGCCAGCCACTCATCGACGGAGCTCAGTGGTGGCACCCTCCATACCGCCGCCCGTTGCCCATATACTTGCAGCTGGGCAAGTCGAAGCCTGTTTGCCTCAAGCTTGATGTCGGACCATCTTTCATTGAATTTGATCTGCGTGCGGCTCTCTGAGAAATAGAGAATATCCGATAAATTGATAGCCGCTGTAACCTCCTGCCATGCAAGGTGTTTTTGTTTTTGTTACTTCGGGGCTGTGGCCACCTGAAATTATATTTTTTCTAATCTCTGTTTAGGACACTAAAGCTTCGATCTCGCAGCTTCTTTTGCAGTTTCTTTGTTTCCCCTGTTCGCTGCCATTATTGCATTTAAAATGTATTGCTCTGTTCCACACATTATTTATAGATCTTACTTAATTGATTTCGACTTCCGGAGCACCATATATGCTTAAATGTGGGAGTTTCAGGGTGTGGTTGTGGCGCGCGTTCACGCACGCACAATTGTAGGATTAGTTGTGATTTATAACAGAGACATGCGTATGTGTTGCGTACGCAAGTTTTATAAATCAGAATTTTTTTTTTGCGTACGCAAACTCGTAGGTTTTGGCGTACGTAACTATTTAGGCACGAAAGTACGCAAAGTTTTATAAATGAGGCCCCTGGTCTTTTCGGAGAGCAAAACTCTAAGGTAGAAAAATAAATTTTAGTACATTGACTAAGCCAGCAGGTGTCATATTACCGAAATGCAATAATGGTCAAACTTCCATAATGACACAAGTAATTGAATTCCCCACGATCTGCTAGGAAAATATAAGACCTGTGCTCTTTATAGTCTTTTAATGCTTGGAGGATGCCGAGTATTAATCTTGGCTGAATTTAACATCTGTTTTGCAGTTGATTCCAATAGTATGGAATACATAATTGCAAGGAGTAGCAGGCGTTACCGTGAACGACTTTTCAAACAGCAGCACTCTTTTCGTAATATGACTGACCCTACGTTCACACATAAGCAGAATTTCGACTACGCATTCCAAAAGCGAGAGCGCAGAACACAGAAAAACTTCACACCTATCAAAAATTGGCCATCGCTGATTGGGACCTGTAGCAGACATGTAACTCACTAGTGATACATTATTACATAAGGACAATGAATATAGCTGACTGTCAAATAATTATCATCATTATATTTAGCTGGCCAGCTAAGATAAGCCCCCATGACCACAACAGCACGTCGTGACAAGCAAGTTAGCTAGCATTTGTTAACTAGATAGTATACCCTATATTTTATAAGTCAAAACTAGACTGTTCAAACAATAAAATACATACGTAGCTATCAGTGCACGCTCTTTTCTGTCAGCATTACTGTATGAATTTGATATTGTACTATTTAGGGTATCTTTGAACTGTAACAATGAACAATTCTGCCTTTTTATACGGCAAAGGTCCGACTGGATTGATGTCCTTGGAGCAGTAATTTGAAGGGGGATGTCCCGGTTACGT
Source organism: Albula glossodonta (assembly GCA_019788955.1). NCBI lineage: Eukaryota > Metazoa > Chordata > Actinopteri > Albuliformes > Albulidae > Albula > Albula glossodonta. Next base: position 195,434 of record JAFBMS010000070.1, read on the forward strand.
CGCCGATAAAGAGCTGGAATGGACAGCTGCTCCACTTCATTTTATAGGCTGTTGCTCAGCAGAGCCTGCCTCGCCTCCATCTGTATTAAATGTAGCTGAGTGAAATATGTCATGCTAGCTACAGTGGTTACTGTAGGCTGTATTCATTTTTGTGTCATGTGCTTTGACGTTACTTAATATAAAACGGGCTTTAACAGTATTAAGCAATGTATTGTATCACTGAGCATAAAGAGGAATGAAAACTATACGATGATCACCACATCTATAAATTGTACATTTAATAATTTGATTTGTGCTCTGCCCCTTCGCATTCTGCTGGTGGGGACTGTGTCACAGGACCGGAGACCAGTAACTGTCGATTTTATCAGCTGTTATTTGCCGGTATTTTGCCAGGCTTAACACGAACCAGAGTGTCCGTCTCCTCTAATGTGAAGCGCACATTCCTCTGCTTTAGCTCATTCATTTTTTCTTGCGAGTGATTCTGGATTACAGGGCGACACTTTTTCTGGACCTAGGTTGAGAGCTGAAAGCTGGCCCCTTGCGATTACTATAAAACCAGGAAGTGTAATATCTGTAGCAAACAGACATACTCAAAGAGAAAAATGCAGAGCAAAGGACATGTTAAACAGGTCATGTCAAACACCTTCCCCCTTCCCTAAGACATCCAAAACAAAAAAAAAAAAAAACAAAAAAAAAAACTACATGGGAAAGTGAATTTTGGATTATATTAACATTAGTATATATTGTTTTCATTTAGCAACCACTACAAATCTTACAAACATTTCGGCAGCTTACACTAAATTAGTATTTCATTTGAACTGATTGATATAGCCTAACTTACATTTGTTTGATATAAAGTACAACATAAATTTACTATATTTGGGCTAACATCTTTGAGGAAAAAGTATAATGCTTTGGGAAATACCCTGCTTAGTATGTTGAAGTGGAGAGACAACCTATAGATAATGGGCACAGATATAGCCACCCTAACAGAAACACCTCCAATTACTCATTTACTCATATTAACTTTTATCTACTGGATTGGCGCTCTGTTCTCTGTTGAACAAGGTTCTGTAAAATGGGGCATGAGACTGGGTGGTGGTTAGATAGACGTCTTTTAGCAGTTGCACCTTAATTATACAAACGATAGTTCTGCAACGAAAAGCCCAGTCTGGCTGAAATGGCCATGCATGACATTTCACATTTGTACATTTCAGTCCACTTACGGCAAGAAGCGAAAACTTCACATCTATGGATTTTGTTGGTGTCCCGCAGCAGATTATGCTCTCTTGCCTTCTCTTGCACTCTTTTGGTGAGGGCCTACCACACCGGTGCAGCCAATTGACAAGCAATGACATTAATTGTACAATATTGGAGTTTGTTAATAACACATTTCAGGAGAGGTAACCTTCGGACAGCCCTTCAGTTAAACACCGGTATCCATCCAATCTGGTTGTCTACGCAGGTATTAATTTGCCACGTACCTTCTCTCCCATCACACTCTCTGTTTCCTGCATCCCTCCCCCTCCCCATCTCCACCTTCAAGTCTACTTCCCTTTGTTCTGTTTTTCACCCTCTCTTCTAACAGTCAAGGGGGGGTTCACTTCATGCTAAAAAATAGTGAGGCATGACACTGCCCCCCTGGACTCCAAGCCCAAGATCAATGTCCGTGCCAATATACAACTCGCTACATCATAATAAACTCCTTCCAAATGCATTCATGTTGTCTGAAGCTTCTTTCCCCTAAAACTCAGTTAAAATTAACTACCAACCGTGGCATACTGTATGCAGAAAAACAATGATAACATCACAGCAGACCCTTTATAATACGCTGCTGTGGAATTTAGATTCATTAATCACTAAAATGTGTTGTTAATTGTTGTAAGATGATTGTTGATGGTCTTTTAAATACAATGTAAAGGGTGAAAACGGAATTATGAAAGTACTATGCTGCAATGGGTTTTACACATATGCACAGTTAGTATAGAATGGCATAATAGCCTATAGGTTGAAGTTGTACCTACATCACCAAGTTGAGAAAAACATCTGTAGTTTCCAACATTATCGTTATAAATAAATGAGACTTAAATGCTTGCAAGTTTTACTTAATGTGTTCATATTGTGTACAAGGTCAGAAACATAATGCATCTTACTATACAGTTTTAGCCATGATGGTTTGAAGTGCTTGACAAAATTTTATCTGTGTTAGACAACCTTAATGTGATGGCTCTGATTCACTGAAGATTAGTTGATATGTGCCCATATGAATCATGGACATGTCAGGGTTTTGGATGACATTATCAAGATTTCTCTCTGACATATTTGCATATTCATTATGAAGGACTGGTGCACCAACCTATTAATCTGCATGCAACAGTAAACAAATGTTACCAAACATTCCACCATTTTAAGATTAAACTTTGGTGGTTTAAATACAAGAATGAATCAACAGTTTGTCAACAATATCTTGTTTCCATGATTTTAACAAACCCTAGTTTGTTGAAAAATAAACAAGCATATTTTGACAGTATTTAAGCATGCAGTCATTGTATTGCATAGGATAGTTACCATTTTATTTAAATAAATTTCAGATTTCAATTATTTGGTAATTGTCAATCATAGTGTGTCCTATAGTGTGTATATTAATATTTGGTGTTGTTGAAATGCACATAAACAGGAGATTATCAAAATGATAATCTAGAAAAGATAACTTGAGTTTCCACAGATTTGGCTCATATATATAAAAATAAGCCGTGAACTTCCAGGCACTCCTCCACCATGAAATAAGTTATGTGTAGACCAGGGAGGTGAGGAGAGCTCCTTGTTAAGTTGGAACTGAAACAGGCCTCATTGCTCAGTTTTGTTCTGTCAAGCTTGGTTTTGCCTGCTCGGTCTCAACAGCTCAGTTCAGTTTTGTTCTGTTTAACTTGTTTCGGTTAAGCTCAGTTTTCTTTCTGCAGTGCTAAGTCTTCCTGTTTCAATGCTACGTTTTTTCAAAAAGTTTTGTTTCTGAGATCTCTCCTGCGATATTCGGATTTTTCCTTTGTAGTGTTTGGCTGATACTGTGGGCGATTCCTCTGTCATTCCTCAAGAGAGTTACACAATTGGCTCGGTAATATGCATTTCATCCATTCATCTACCCTGTGATCTAGTCATATTCTTGTTTTGCTGTTCATGTCTTTTATACCTGTCTGTCAAGGTAGTGGACCAGATCTGTAGTCTAAACTCTGAGTTTCTCTTTGTCTTACAGTCATTATCCAATAAAACTTTTTCAAGTATTACATTACTTGAATTATTAGAAGTGTAAATTTCTGACCAAGGTTGATTCATCAGACTGCTCATACCTATCAACAAATTCAGGATTTAATTGATAATGTATATTTTACTAAAAATTAAGTTAAATCTACTTAACCTTATTGTATGTGCTAGTAGGCAAAGTTTTAGTAGTTAGTGTCACTTTGGTATTCAGAGTGCTGGATGTTAAACGAGGGCATTAATTATCAAAACCAACTGGATTCAGAGAATCCTTTTTTTAAATTAAATTCACAATTCCCCAATGGGAAAATCAAGTTTTTGGCTCAAATTACAGATACCATCAGATGGCACTATAAGTCCTGGTGCTTAGGCCGACAGCTGAAAACTAGCCCCTTAACTACACCTGATTTTAAGACCGACACTCCAAAAGAGAGAAGGACACTTCGGCACCCAAAAGGGGTGCAAGGTCATTTGCTATTTTAAAAATGTGAGTGCTTGACGATAAATAGCACCTGCGACAGGTCGAAACAAGGAAAGTCATTTGCTTTAAAGCTTAATACCAACATGTGCTGAGTGCTGATAGCACCCAAAATACCTTTGAGGCAGCTTTTATGCTGAAATACTTATTTTGACATCCCATTATTTGTTGTACCCGACTCACTATTACATAAAAACAGTTTAACCTTTAAAATACTAAAAGTTTTATGAAATTCATTCTTCAACAATTTACATTAACTTTTCATTATTTTTTTATTTCAATTTGATTTTTTTTCTGTTATCCGGCTCCCTTGATTTTCAGTTATTGTGAATATGAGACAGCAGTGTAAGCATTGAAATTGTTTGTCCATATTAAACTAGTTTAAAAAGTCTGCATAAAATACACTGGTGGTCAGTGGTAAGAAAAACCAGTCGAACATTGTTTCATGGAAGTTAGCTGAACAAACACAATTAAGTTTCTTAAATGAATGCTCTAGGTACAAAAGGAATTAAAACAAATATTTTTTTCACAGAACCAAAAAAATATTGATCTGATAATTATATATTTGATTTCAGAACTTCCCTAAATATACAATGGGATGTAGGAAAGCCTCACTCTTGATGAAGCTTACTGTTCAGCATCATCTTACTGATTTTCCAGGTGAGCTGTGGCCCACAAACATTGATGGATGGGCATACAGGTAGAATCAGGGGGGAACTGATGCAAACAAACTTCTTAGTAAATCTGAATTATGGTTTTAAAAATGTGATAAGCTGTATTCACAAATATCATTACAAGTAAAAAAAAAAAACAATTATATACGCTTGTGCATTGTTAGTTTAACAGCTATGGCTATATGAAGCAATATCAACAAAATGGAGATCAAAAAGGATTTTTCAAATAAAAACAAACAGAAAACTCACACATGGGAATGGCAATATTGTGCCAAATGCACCATCAAATTGAAAATGAATTAACGTGACCTGTTCTGTCAGCAATAACCAACAAATATTGATAACAGAATCAGAGATGGAATACTTTTCATTAAATGTCAATTCAGATGGTATCAATTCAGTTAGTACATCCTTGATTTTGTGCTTTATGTAAAAATTTCAAAATGTTGAACAAAATGGTCGAACAGCTTTCAACATAAGATAAAGCATAGGGCTTTAGCAGTTGCCATAGTGACTCATCATTACCACCCTGATGGCACACACTGTCTGACTCCACAGTAGATCATTTAAGGGTCTAATTTTAGAACAGCGGATTCTAACATCTGACATGAAATCACTTGAGGTCACATTATACTATCCAGAGAGTGCTTTACAAACATTCCCCCTCCAGATGCCCAAGGTCAGGATGTAGGGGGAAGGTACATTATCCAGGTTCACATTTAAGACTTTGCCTTAGGAGAGGAAGAGAATGAGAATGACCAAGACAACTACAAAACAAAGGTCTGACAGAGAAACAGCCATTCCAGCCTCAACCAGTTGCAACCCAAGCCAATGATCATAAGGATGCAGGAGTTGGGTCACCAGTCCCCTGTGATTTGTTTGTACTTAATGCAAGTCCACAACTGAAAAGCAATCCATTTAACTTGCTGACATTGTGAAGTCCAACACATTGTCTGAAAATTACTACCCCCACCCTAAAAACCTTTCCATATGAGTAAAACAAAATGTACAGTACCATTCAGAAGTTTGAACACACTTTGAATGAGAAAGTGTGTCCAAACGTTGACTGGTACTGTACAAAAATCATGAAATTACTTCAAATTCTGGGATTTTAATCTATGTGCTAATGACATTTCCTGAAAATAATCTGTGATTATTTGATGTATGCTTGTTGATTAGTGACACTGTTGCAGGTATGCAATGACTTAAGTACCAGTTGCTATACAAATTAATTTTAGTCAATTGTTGTCTCTCCAAATGCGGACCTCAAACTGTTGCCAGGAATGGCATAGCAGAGATTGGAATATGTCCATAGATTTTAAAAAGTAAAAATGGTGTATGTTATCCATATGGATATATTTATATCCATTAAGGGGGGAATTCAGACTTGAGGGCGCTCAGCGTGCCCGGCCCGCGCAGGGCAGAAAAGTAGGAGGATCCATATAGGAGCTTGAATAATGCTAATTTAGCCTGGAAAACGACACGCCCCCCACGAAAACTTGATGGCCCACAAATGTTTTTCTCGGAAGTACGTTATCTAGTACTAAGAGTCTGCAGCGTATCGGAGAAAACTTCAATTTTGAAAGTTAATCAGACAAACGAGTGACATAGCCATGCGCAAACTCTACGTGTTCTCGAACTTCGACAGTGTCTGCTAAAAATAAGCGGTTTTAACTTATGTTATCAAATGCTGTATTTACATTCTAAAAATCATGCAGTGCAATCCAAATGTAAGAGCTGAGTAGTTATATATAGTTATTTGTTGTTTAAAAAAAATACATTTAAATCAATTGGATTCAATTGTTTCATTGATCTGATTATACTTATAAATGACTTGTCAAGGCCAGAAACTAGTTGTACTTCTAATGGGCAATACAATTAAAATTTTAATATGCACTTTTGTGAAGTTGCAGTAGCACCAACGAACATGACTTATCACGAATTGTAATGCTGGATTTCTAATGTTAGGTAAACACTGTATCTGCTTCTCACATTTAGCTGTTATCTGCCTCTCAGTTCGTTATGTCAGTCTATCCAATAAACAAACAGTTAGTCGTGCTGAAAGATTATATTCATTCATTTCAGTCGTTGCTGGTTTGATTTTCGTGTATGCACTCCGTCCTGCCGAGACCACCTGGGTAATTTTGCTTGGCGAATCAAAGCGTGGCAGTGAGGAACGTGGATGAGGTAAAACACCATTGTCAGCATAACACTCCTGACCGTCTTTAAATTTCTTCAAGATGGAAAAAGCACGGTTAGATTCTCACGTGAAATAAACTACCTGTCTTGTAATTTGATAAATACACGGTAAACTACATGTTTATCGTACCGCACGCCTGCTGCTTGAGACCGCAGTTTCAACTACAGGGAAGTGATGTTTATTTGCACTGCAAAGTCGCCGGTGTTTTAACTGAACAACTTGCGTAACCCCGTTGATTTCTGTTTTGTGTCACCTCCCTTGATTAAACGGTCACCTCAGCTTCTTACTTTAGGTTAGCAAAATGTTTCATTCGATCTTAGGTGAATGAAATTCAAAAAATCACTGAGGTCTGATAAACAATGACGGTTTACTTAACTTGCATACATTTTACAGCATGATCCATCGTTAAACGATAAATATTGCTTGATATCATACTTTATGATGTACCGAGTATCTGAGGTGAATAATGAATTTGTTATAGAGTTAGTTTTACTTGACCTGATGATTATATTTGTATTGGCATATGGTAAGTCTTGAGATCTGTGAATTATTGTCCGTGGGTTTATAGAGTTTAAAAAGTACAATACGCCAAAAGCGTCAATGAGTTTATATTTATTTGAGACGCGTGGACTGAGGAACAGGGACCGAAATGCAGCTATGCATTTCAAATTCAACAACTCATTGATGGCAATGGTGAAAGCCATACTTTTATGTGCGCCTGTTATCCAGAATAATTTAAACGATTTCAAGAGTTATCCTACTCCATGCAAATACGGCAACACTGGAAAAAAAATGTAATTTTAAAGTCTGACCGATAGGAGTGCACGACTTAATACAGGGTTGTGATGCGCGTAAGATACGCACTCTGAAAATCCGCTTAAGTCAAAGTCTGAATCCGCGTAGAGGGTATTTTAATGAGAAACGCCCTGATTTCAATGAATCACCACCCCAAACGCCCCAAGGTCAGAATACGAACAGACACTGAAAAGGCGCGCAGCGGGTCGAAAAAGCGCTTAAGTCGCGCTGAGCGCGGGTCTGAATAGACCCCTAAATTATTAACTTACAATGAAACTATGTATGTTAATTAAATGGCCTAGTCAGCTGCAAGAAAGATGGTAAATCAGCTACAACACTCATTGCTTTATAAAACCTTTTAATCATCCCACCCAACACACTGACAAACATAAAAAAGAAAGCTCAGAACCGCAAGAACAGCAGGTCCAGCATTAATCAACAACAGACAATCGAGCCTATTAATTAAAGATTCCAGTTCTTAAACTAGTGTAAATTGATGTTAAGTTACAACATTCATGAGTTCCAGTCTACCTCCAATCCCAATGTCTTCCTGTCTCAGTAGTTCTGCTACACAGATATTACAACACCACGAGTGGTATGTTCTATTTATTACCTGTGGCCAATTTTTTGTTGATTCATATTAACTACACTCAGTTGACAATTGTACAGTCATGCAATGCAACTAAAAATCCCCACAATGCAACGACATCACAGAAATGTGCTGCATTTTTTAAAAACAACAACGGAAGTGTTTCCTTGTGATATCCTGGTGGTACCAGCCTTGACTTCAGCAGATAAATCAGCTGCTGCGTTCCAATCCAAAATAAAATTCTCCCTTCACTTCTTCCCTCAAATCGAGTGAGCTCTCCAGTGACGTCGCATGCGAGGGAGGGATAGCAATGGAGGGGTTGTGGCTGTTGAAACTGCAGTCTCCAGCAGCAGGCGTTCAGTATGATAAACATGTCGTTTACCGTGTATTTATCAAATTACAAGACAGGCAATTTATTTCACATGAGAATCTCACTGTGCTTTTTTCTGTCTTGAACAAATTTAAAGACGGTCAGGAGTGTTATGCTGACAATCGTGTTTTACCTCATCCATGTTCCTCACAGCCACGCTCTGATTCGCCAAGCAAAATTACCCAGATGGTCTCGGCAGGACGGAGTGCATACACGAAATGGGTCGTTGCTGGTTCGACTCAAATGAATGAATATTACTAACTGTTTGTTTATTGGATAGATTGACATACCGGACTGAGAGGCTGATAACAGCCAAATATGAGAAGCCGATAGTGTTCACCTTACATTAGAAATCCAGCATTGCAATTCGTGATAAATCATGTTCGCTGGTGGTAATGCAACTTCAGAAAAGTGCATATTAAAATTTCAGTTGTATTGCCCATTAGAAGTAGATTTATAAGTATAATCAGATCAATGAAACAATGAAATCCAATTGATTTAAATGTATAAAAAAACAAAATAACTACATATAACTACTCAGCTCTTCCATTTGGATTGCACTGCATGATTTTTAGAATTTAATTACAGCATTTGATAACATACGTTAAAACCGCTTATTTTAGCAAACACTATCAGATTTAGAGAATCGCGTAGAGTTTGCGCATGGCTATGTCAGTCATTTGTCTGATTAACTTTCAATATTGAAGTTCTCTGCTAGCGCTGCAGACTCTTCGTACTAGATAACGGACCTCCGAGAAAAACATTAGTGGGCCATCAAGTTTTCGTCGGGGGCGTGTCATTTTCCAGGTTGAATTAGGATTATTCAAGCTCCTATATGGATCCTCCTACTTTTCTGTCCTGCGCGGGCCAGGCGTGGCCGCATAAACCAGGTAAGAATCGGAATAAGTTTTTCCGCGTAACTATTTACGCGGAGGAAACGCTGAGCGCCCTGAAGTCAGAATTCCCCCCTTATGTATTAACATTTGTAGAAACAGCTACAGGTAAACAGAGAAACCAAACTTACTGTGTTTTATTTTCTTCGATTAATAGGCTACAACAACACAAGTGCCTTCGATGAATGATATCTATACTGTGGTAACGATATAGTGTTATTTAATATTTTCCTCGAGTAGGATACAACAATATAACAAGTGGCTTCAATGATGAACAATGAACTCAGCAACATCTCGGTCTTTCCAGAAGCCCTACTGAATGAATGCAAGAGAGAGCCAACAAACAAATCTTTTGAACGAACAGTGCCAAAAGAACCGACTCCCCAAAACGAACGGAAATTCTCATCATGAGTGCGAGCTATGAGCTCCCCTGAAAACATGATTTGTGGAACTTTGGGGGGTCTCTAAAATATTGGCAATATGCTATTTTTGCCATGTTCTTCTATTTTTCTGTGTCTTCATCATCATGGATCATGTCAAACTTAAGCTATTATTGACATATGATTCATGCATGTGGGTGATTCATCACTAATTAACTTAAATAAAAACACCAGCATGCATGCTATTCTTGCCATCATCACATATAACTGATTATTATATATCAGATGTGCTGACATAAAGCAAGTAGGCCGACATGCTGGCAGCTATGAATGTTTCTTTGAAGCATGTGCAAGCTAACTATAAAACTATAGCACACAGCTCCGTAAAAATCATTATTTCTCTCATTATTAGTCTTTTTAGGGCATTTCTAGTTGAGTTCTGCTGCTGACCATTTTGGCTTTTACCCTGACTTTAAAAGTTAAGGCTGATTATGTTAAGAAGGATGCATACACAGCTTACTTTCTTCATTTTTACGTTGCTCTCTCTGTCTTTTGCAGGAGATGAACCAGTGACAGCTGATGTGTCCCTCTCTGAAGTACTTCAGAATAAGCTCTGCCTCTGACAGATCAGCCGTCACCGATCCATCTCCTGCAGGGATGGAATGGGAGGATATTCACACTGCTCATGTAGCCGGAGATCAAACAATAACGAAAAAGTTATTTTGTTAATTATTATTTAACACACAAGCTTATGCTTGAAGTAGGTCAGATTTACACACAGTTTAAATATGTTGTTAGCAATAATTACATTTATAACATACAGAAAGGTCTCCCTTAGTTCTACAATGACACACCACACATATGTCCTGCATTACCACAGCAACCACCTAAACTAAAACTCTGGGAAAAATGTGTACTGTTGGGAAACTGCCAATCTGTGTAAATTTTAAATAAAATATAACCATAAACAGCAGCAGTTTTGTTCATCGTTCAGCATGGCATTCAGGTATGGGATACATTATGTAATCGCACTAAGTACAAAACAACTAAGTACAAATCCAAGTATTTTACCCAAGTGGACCTAAATGTTGTATGTGACTTGAACCCACAGTTCTGTATATCTCTATGCCGTATTTATGCAACGATGGCTAACAATTTAACAGCTATCAACAAAAAATTAATTACACCCTTTTACCGTTTTAATGCTTCCAAAAACTGGACATTTCTGTCACAGGAGCCACAAAATGACTCCACCTGTCCCAAACTGACTTCACAAAATGGACAATACATCATAGCCTAATGTAAAAAGTAAAAGAGAACAACATACAAATTAACAAAGTATGCTGTGTATGCACCGTTCTTAACATAATCAGCCTTAAATTTTCAGGGTCAGGGTAAAAGCCAGAACGGTCAGCAGCAGAACAAAATTAGAAACACCAAAAGACTTTTTTTTTTCTTTTTATTGAGATAACGCAGAAGTCACTTGGACAAAAACACATTAAAGAATGATTGTGTGCATTGCACATACAACAAAATGCAAAAAAAAAAGAACAAAGACAAACAACAAACAACGCCAGTGGATGGAAGGACAAAACATACAAATATTTTTCAATCTGAACAGATTTTAAACATCGTAATTGCTTTTACATTTGATGAATCAGTTATGCTTTGCAGACATTGTTCAAATTCTTGTTTAAAAATAGGAAAGAAAGGATATCTGCCATTAACTTATGTGTATGGAATTTTGCTAACAAGGAGAGAAATAATGCTTTTTAACAGAACTGTGTGCTATATCTGTATGTACATGCAGGCACAAGTGATTGGTAATTGTGCTTGTGTCTTTGCGCTTTTGTATTTGAGTTCAGCAGCGGAAAGTTCCAGGTTTTACTCAGACCCGTGACAAGATAAGATAAGATAAAATAGTCTTTAATAATCCCCCGAGGGGGGAAATTAAGGTGTTATACCAGCAGAGCACGCAGAGAATAGAATTTAGGACACACCAGGAATAGTAAAAATAAAAACTATACAACAATATATATAATATACACAAAATATCAGAAGTATAAATAGAAAGGTAAACCTCCGATTTATAAAAGGGTTGTGTTTTACAGAGGATAAAATTATGTATATTTATATTTAACAAATTCAAGTATAGGGTGAGAGTAAGGGCTTGGGTTGGGCTGGCTAAGGTGAGGGGGATGCTGTTGTACAGTCTGATGGCCGTTGGAACAAAGGAGTTCCTGAGACGCTCCATCTTGCACCTGGAGTGGATGGGCCTGCTGCTGAAGATGCTACCCATCTGCCACAGATCCTCATGCAGAGGATGAGAGGGGTGCTCCAGGATGGCAGTGATTTTGTCCATCATCCTCCTCTCCACTACTGCCTCCAGGCTGTCCAGCTTCAGGCTCAAAACAGAGCTGGCCTTCCTCACCAGCTTATTGAGTCTGTTTGACTCCCCAGCCTTAATGCCACCACCCCAGCATGCTGCAGCAAAGAATAGTGAGCTGGCAATCACAGACTGGAAGAATATCTGTAGTAGCCTGCTACACACACCAAAGGACCTAAGCCACCTCAGAAAAAAACTGCCTGCTCTGTCCCTTCCTGTAGAGGGCCTCAGTGTTAACAGTCCAGTCCAGTTTATTGTTAATGTGCACTCTCAGGTACTTGTAGGAGCTCACCATCTCTATCTCATCCCCCTTGATGTTAGCAGGGGTTGAGGACTTTTTGCTTTGTCTGAAGTCCACCACCAGCTCCTTGTTCTTCTCGATGCTGAGCTGGAGGTGATTCTCCTCCGACCATCAGACGAAGCTCCCCACCACACCTCTTCATGTACTCCTCTTCACTGTCCATGCTGATGCAGCCCATGATGGAAGAGTCATCGGAGAACTTCTGGTGATGGCATGTTCCAGAGTTGCAGATGAAGTACACAACACCTAAGTACAAATAAGTATTTTACCCAAGTGGACCTAAACGTTGTATGTGACTTGAACCCACAGTTCTGTATATCTCTATGCCGTATTTATGCAACGATGGACATTTCTGTCACAGGAGCCACAAAATGACTCCACCTGTCCCAAACTGACTTCACAAAATGGACAATACATCACAGCCTAATGTAAAAAGTAAAAGAAAACAACATACAAATTAACAAAGTATGCTGTGTATGCACCGTTCTTAACATAATCAGCCTTAAATTTTCAGGGTCAGGGTAAAAGCCAGAACGGTCAGCAGCAGAACTCAATTAGAAACACCCAAAGACTTTTATTTTCTTTTTATTGAGATAACGCAGAAGTCACTTGGACAAAAACACATTACAGAATGATTGTGTGCATTGCACATACAACAAAATGCAAAAAAAAAGAACAAAGACAAACAACATAGAAAAAGCCGAAGTCTGAAGTCCACCACCAGCTCCTTGTTCTTCTCGATGCTGAGTTGGAGGTGATTCTCCTCCGACCATCAGACGAAGCTCCCCACCACACCTCTTCATGTACTCCTCTTCACTGTCCATGCTGATGCAGCCCATGATGGAAGAGTCATCGGAGAACTTCTGGTGATGGCATGTTCCAATGTTGCAGATGAAGTCAGAGGTGTAGATGGCGAACAGCAATGGTGAAAGTACAGATCCTTGGGGGGCACCTGTGTTGCTCAGCGCCACATCAGACAGGCAGCCCTGCAGCCTGACATTCTGAGGCCTGCCGGTAAGGTAGGCTGTAATCCAGGCCACTGTGTTGTGGTCTACCTGCATAGCTGAGAGCTCCTCTGCAAGAAGGAGGGGCTGAATAGTGTTAAACGCACTGAAGAGGTCAACTAACATGAGTCTCACTGTGCTTCCTGGCCTCTCCAGGTGAGAGCAAGCTCTGTGCAGCAGGAAGATGATGGTTTCATTCACGTTGGGTGTGTGCTTGGTACGCAAACTGCAGTGGGTGCCAGGAATCGTTCACCAGGGCTTAAAGTGTTGCAGCACCAGCCTCTCAAAGACCTTCATAACATGTGATGTCAGTGCCACTGGCCTGTAGTCATTGGGAGTGTTGTGTACCCTTGCATACAAGTTAGTTACACTTCAATTTACGAAAACATGAATAAAATCCTCTTGCTGACATGTTACCAATACCCTATTGCTATCTACAGTGCTGCAGTGATTTTTTAGAAAACCTGCATGGACTACCTGTCCAGCTAGCTTGTTACCTTAGCCATGCATGAAACTGCTGAGGCTATTAATTTTTAGCGAATGTGCATTGACAGAAACATATGGTTTACTTAGCAATGAAATATCCATTGACATCGTGGCAAGAAAGGCATGTCTACAGCCTAGCTAGCTTATTGTTTTGATCAGTAACCCCAAATCATCACAATTATTTTGGTTATACTCACAATATTTGCTCCTGACCAGATATCACCTATGCTAGTTTACCTATCTAACTAGCTAACTTTACATTAGGCCTAACTACAGCCATGGTAGCTCCCTGGTATCATGATTATGCATCAGTAAATGCACAACATGTTGCAAAAAAAATTCTATTACTCAAATGGGTAACACAATTAAAACATATGCATAAACAATAATTAAATCAAATGTATCATTAATTTTTTATTAAACATCATCTCCTGATGTCACTGCCCTATCGAAGCTGTGATTTAACTGCTAAATTTGAGGATGGTACCACCAGAATATCAGTTGTTAGGAAACACTTCTGTTGTGATTTTTTGAAAATGCAGTGCGTTTCTGTTAATGGTATTGTATTTTTGCAAGTTGCACCGCGTTTCTGCAATGTTAGCATGTTGTGGAGATTTGTAGTTGCTTTGCATTTCTTGGCCACCATACAATTGACCTGTTTGAACAAATCCAAAAACATTTTTGTTTGCTTGGCTAATGCAGGCATTGGTCCAAATCATTGAATCACTGATGCAATGGTGCCCCCAGAAATTTTTCCTAGGGGTGGCCAGATGGGGCTACAGAAAATCTTGGGGTATTACACCAAAACCAAAAGCCATAACTGAATTTCAGGAATTCTATTATGCTGTTGTAGTATATAGGTTAGTTTAAAGGTAGTGGGGGGGGGGGGGTTGGGCAGCAATTCTATCAGGGTGGCCATGCCCCCATCCCCCCCCGGCAGTGCCATTGCACTGATACTATAATGTAGCTCCTCCCACTTTTAGCTCACTGAAGCCTTATTCCCTCTATTGTGCTTGCTTTGTTATGTTGAATAACCAATATAAGTTGATCAGTGGCAGCTGGTGAGCTAATTTTGTAATAGAATTGCTGTTCTTTACAAATTGGAGTTATGTTTCCTTTGACCTTTTTTCAAGTAAAACAAACTAACTGTAAAACATAAATTACCCTACAATAGCATGCAGGTATAACAAATACTGAACGTGTTAGTAAAGAAAAATATTGGGTTACCATTACAAAATTATCAATATATCACTGATGCAATATTCAAATGTAAAATAAATTACACAAGCAAAATACATAATCTGACAGATTTTTTTCATAATCAATCATACTGGTCAACAGTAAACATACGGGATTATACAACAGTGGTAACATGGGCCTTCAGGATCATTCATCATGCAAAAAAGGGTAGGTAGGGATATTTAGATATTTTACCCACAATAAACTCCCAGTTTCTTTCAAAAATTTTCACCTTTAAGACATCTCAGCTATACACTTAATGACAGAGAACCATGACACAAATCACAAACCTACAAAGCCATAATGAGGAAAAAAATTAAATAGGACCTGGAATGGCAGTTGTACATGAAACAAAAGTTTATTTTGTGGTTTGTCTCATGGATCTCAGATATTCTAATGTATTATTTCTCAGTCCTCATTTGTAATTGGCTGCAGGTCAACCAATAGGTTTGCCCCACTGAAAGTGGCAGCTAAGCAGATGGCCTGCAGTTGCTACAACCCCCTGCTTAAAGGAGGTATTTTTGATAAAGGAATAGTTTGAACTTTTCTGTGGAGCAGAGGAGACTACAAACTTATCTGCAAGATATAAATCATGAAGACAAGCACCCCATGCCTCTGCTGAAGATGAGTTGAAGTTAAGGGTGGTGTCCGATCATCATGATGCTCTTTATATCATGTGGGGCAGGAAACAGAAAGGTGGCAGTGGGGAATGGTTACAGCCTCACTACCTTCAGCTGTCTCTGGGGGTCTGACACTGCAGCATGTCACCAGCTTTATGCCGTTGCTGGGGTAGCCATTTCAATTCTTCACACTCTCTGGGAGCCTATGGCAGCTAAAGGAAGGAACCTGACAGGGATTCATAAAACAACAATGTGTGCTGCACGACTGAGATATAAGCATCTTTGCACTGATTTTAATGTCTATTTACTGTAGCCTCCAACCCCCCTGTCATGTTATCACCCACTTTTCACACCTCTGGGATGAAAACAATCTCCTTGTCAATCACTGGTGGATAGACAGAGATGGATATATGGGTGGTGTATTTGGAACAACACCTGCTTTGAAACAGCAAGCACAAGAGCCAACCCCCTACTCAATAACCATCCCCCACCCAGCTCAGAGCGCCCGCGATCTCAACCAGCGAGAAGCAGGAGGGACAGAGCAGAGAGTCGACCAGATGCTGGGGCTCACTGGTAAATGAGGCTGAAATCAATCTACTGGCTAAATGACAGCTCTGGACACCAGCACAGTCCGTCCTCGCCTTTTCCACTCACTGCCGGCAGACACACCGAGCGCAATCCTGCCGGACACCAGCTGGATTTGAGGGTCATTTCAAGAACACAAGGCAGGAGCCGGGCTCCATTTTCAATTAATGCTGTAAAATTGGAGCTTTCTCTAAGCTCTCGCTCCCTCTGTGTCTCTCCCCCTCACTCTCCCCATCTTCCCCTACCACACAGACACCAAATCAATAGAGATGATAACGCAGTTGGAAGGTCATTTGTGAACACAGTGCTGGAATGCCTGCTGATAACTGGCCAAGCAGAGAGAACAAGTGAATAAAAGGCAGTCTACAGATGCCTGATAACAGAAAGCTTTTCTGCTTTCCCCTTCCACACACAAAAAAAATGTAAAGCCCACAGCTTGTGCTTCTGGACATGAGCCTCTCGCTAAATACTGTCAGAAAAGGGAGAGCTGGTTCATTTGTTGTTCTTAACATTAACATGATTATTACCGCCAGGCAGAGGCAACCCAAATTTACAGCGATTCAAAGTGCTTTACCATCCACAAAGACAAGACCAGAAAATGTAGAACACGTGCATGATTTTAAACAAGCAATCCCACAACAACCTATCACCAAGCGTGAGATAGATTTCCACCAGGTGAAACAGGAAAACAAATTGTATATGCTATTAGTGAGAGAATGAGCAGCTTCCAGAAAAAGCCAGAAGTGCCCCACTGTTTACTTACAGAATATTCAATGGTCCCTTTTGGTCTCTGGAACGACATGCGACGCCCATCCTTCTTCTCTGGGGTCTTCTTCTGACCAGTATCTGAAAGCAGGCGAGGCAAGGTGCGCATTACGTTCATGTTCCTCTCTCCTCCAGCTTGTCACAAGCTGCAGTTTTCCCAGCTCATTCGTCAACAGTCAGCGCGCGAACGATGTGGCCGGCGCTGTGAGCGCAGCCTTGCTCTCTCTCCGTCTCTTTCTCTCTCTCTCTCTTTCTTTGGCTCTCCACCACTCATCCTGACAGGAACAGACTCCTGGTCACCTTTCTGACCCCTTGCTGTGTTGTGCCATTGACACACACCGCTTTGGCCTCTATCAAGGAATACTACTCTGCTGAAGGCTGACAACAATTTGTGTTGTTATGACAGCGAGGTGTGGTTAAACATGAGTCATACACTGTCCCAGCTATTTTTGAGACTTCAGACTGCAATAAAGAGAGCAAGGTAATGTGTCCTACATGGAGCATAAAGCAGTCTCCTGCAAGCATTTACACAGCAAAAATGAACAACATCATGTCCTAAGCCTGTTGCAAATGCATATTTGGAAAGGAGTTCCAGAAAAACAAGCCTGATTCTTGCAGTAATTTTTGATGTTTGCAAAAATGCTGTAGAATGGTGTTGTTTAGCATGTGTCTGAAATGCTTTAAATAACACAATTTTGGGCCAGTCCTTCTCCATTATCTAGTTGCAATAGACACAATAAATAAAAGATTTTAAGAATAGAACAATTTGTCAATCAAAGCCTCCAAGCAATGCCATTCATGTAAAAAGCAGCTTCTCAGGAAATGTACAGTACATTACAGTGCAAACCATTATCCAATTTAACTCCCATGCCCTAATACATTAAGACAGAGTGTTCTCTCGGCTAGTACTTTATATAGAAAAGTATGACTGCCCTCTTCATATTGTACACACATTCTTCAAAATGAAGAGCAGAGAGATATCACACCATAAATCCAATGGGCCTGCATTCCTTAGAACTCAGAGCTTCCTAGGAGAGCCTAAATCTAGCTATTGCCAGCTAGCTAACAGCTAAGCTAACAAACTAAGTCCTTCTGACTTGGTAATCCCTCCCAGGTCAAACCACCCTTCCTTTTTGCTTCAAGGCATGCTGCATGACTCCTCCTATGGTGCTTGATTGTTCAAAAAAAGACAGGGGAGCGGCCGAGGGAGCAACCGGGTCACCGCGGTAAATTAATGATGCAACGACTGATACGCTGGCATCGCGACTGATGAGCCGGCAGTGGCGAATGAGAGACTGTACACGTGCCTAGCTATTGACTAGCAACCCACTCGCCTACACTACCGACCCACCTGCCCAGACGAGCGATCCACCTGCCTAGACTAGCAACCCCCTTGCCTAGACCAGCCCTGCTAGGCTGGCTACTCTTTATCCTAGGCTAACAACATACTCTTCTAGGCTGGCTACTCCTTTGGCTGGAATTATTTTTTTTTGTTGACTTCTCATGATGTTGACTTCAAACAAGGGGTGTAACGTATATTTTGCCACTACCCCACAACAAACACAAGGAAAGAGGCTTGTATCGCTTGTAATAAACTGGTGGTTCTGCCAGTGAACCTTAAATATCCTCATATTCTTATTAATGTTGTTAAGTTGTAATTTTATTGTTTAAACACACAGATGTTGTTAGCGTGTTTGTGTAAATTCCTTGGACAGCTGTAGAATGCATGCATCACTCCGGTGTAGACATTTTCTCTACACTGGGCAAGAGGGCCATTAAAGTCATCCTTTGATGACTTCGGAGAGCTGGTTTGGTTGAAATGAAAAAAAGACAATTTCTGTTCCAAAAACCGAATTAATACAAATATTTTTATTCAGAACTTCAGTAATTTACCTATAGAATTAATTCGATCTCTTCTCCTTGCTGAAAAAGTGACAGATGTGTAGATAAAAGCCACCATAACAGATAGGTTAGTAATGTTTACTTACACAAGGAAATTACACCTGTGGGGTATTTCAGAAAGCAGGTTTACAAACTAACCTGAGTTAGTATAACGAGAGTTTATGGAAAAGTGACATTTTCTGTCCCAAAAACTGAGATTGGATTCATTCTATAGAATTATACGACAAGTTCGAAATAAAAATATGTAAGGCATAACATCCAATGAGGTTTCCCTTTTACGAATGTAAGGGACAATGTGGAGGCGAAGAACTCCACAAAGCAAAGTAGAGTGGAATTGCCTCCACCAAATCCCTTTCATTTGTATAACGGACACCTCATTGGGTGTTATGCCGCTTATATCACGGTTACTTGCTAGGTGTAGTCATTTCAATATATGGGCACTTTTTTCAGCTCAAAATATGATTATTTTCAGACATATCCTATCACTATTGATGATAGGCACTACTTTACACTGAAGTAGGTGACCGTTTTCTGAACTCAAAGCCAGATGTTAGATGTTCTAGAACTGTCAAGGTTTGAAATGCATGTTGGTCACAGTATTCCCACAGATACATGCTGCGAGTTTTCTGAACTGCTCTCACATTTTGCTGGTAGGTTTACTGGCTAAAAACTATTATCTTTAGGTTTTTTCAGTGGTTTAGGTGTGCATATTAAAGCCATATAGTGCACTTAGATAGCTATATTTCTTAATAGTCTTCTAAAAGGAAAATAAAGTTGGAACTGTCAAAAGCAAGCTTTTATTGAAGTCTATGGCTACAGGGTTCCCACTCTTCAAGAAATAATTTTCAAGGATATTTCAGAAGTTTACAATACAGGATAGCAGTTGCTCACAAATGGCAATATAATTTACCAGTGGGCATAGTATTAACACATTTAACCCAAGGGTCCATGACAAAATGTGAAGTCTGCTCTTAGACTCACAGGTGACAGCTACAACACCCATCACCCATACTGTACAATAATGGCCTCTTCATTTAGACATAAAAAGCACTGGTATGTTTTTATACTTACAAAGTACGAAGAATTCAGGTAGTTACAATACTCACTGCAAAGACTGGCTTATACTCCAATTTCCTCATATGAACTCCAAACTTATACATATTTCATTTTGTTTTTGTGCCCCATTCACCTGAACAATCAGCAAAATTCTCTGAACCTCTGCACTAATTTCAAAATAAATATAATCACACCATAATTTACACCATAAGGTAATTATAACATTATTATCATAGCATTGTTTAACAGCTGGTATTGTAATAGGTTGCTGCATGCACCACTAGTTGTCTATAGCTGAATTACAATGTAGGTGTAACTTCTTCATTCCAAAGTTAAATTCAGTTATGTCACACGAATAACCACTGTAATGGAACTGACTGACACATACAACAAAACACATCAAAACTCAAGAGTTAAAATTTGACTGGTAAGCTTTAGTGAAATTAAAAAGTGCTTCATACAGCAAGTCCAGATTTTACAAGACTAAAGAAAATTACAAAAAGGATTCCTTTGTGCAGAAATGCCCTCTACCGGGCCTGCGGCTGTTTTTGTGACATTGGATTCCAATACTTTTTTTCTCATCTCCTCCTTTCCTCCCCTCCTTTCCTACCCCGGAAATATGCCCGGAAATATGTGGAGGAAGGGAGGGGAGGAAACGAGTGGAGGAAAGGAGGAAAGGAGGAGATGAATCGAAAATTGGAACAGCTAATCCAATTCGCCCGTCATCGAAGTCGATGTCGGCTATTGAGGAAGTAATAATTTCGACTGACTCTGAAGATACCAAAGCCAATCAAAATATTCTGTGGGATGGTCTTTTAACCTGACTGGTCGTGAGCACAATGATGTCACCCAGAAATGTGAAAAGACTTCCGCGGTAGGATACATCGATGTATCCTCCGTTTGGAGGAAACGAGAAAGGAGGAAAGGAGGGAAGGAGGAGGCGAGATTTTGCTTTGGAACAGTGGAGGAAAGGAGGACACATAATCAGCTTCCGGGGCACGGAAGAAAGGAGGGGAGGAAAAGAGGAAAGGTTGAGAAGAATTTGAGTATTGGAACGCAGCCTTTGACTTCAGCGGATTTCCGGGGGTGCGTATCCTACACGCAGCACAACCCTGTATTAAGTCGTGCACTCCTATCGGTCAGACTTTGAAATTACATTTTTTTCAGTGTTGCCCTATTGCATGGAGTAGGAAAACTCCTAAAATCATTTAAATTATTTCTGGATAACAGGCGCACATAAAAGTATGGCTCTGACCATCGCCAACAATTTGTTGTTGAGTTGTTGAATAAGAAATGCATGGTCGCATTTCTTTCCGTGTTCCTCGTCCAATTCCGCACGTCTCAAATAAATATAAACTCTTTAACGCTTTTGGCGTGTTGTGCTTTTTAAACTCTATGAACCCACGGACAATAATTCACAGATTTCAAGACTCACCACATGCCAATACAAATGTAATCATCAGGTCAAGTAAAACTAACTCTAGAACAAATTCGTCATTCACCTTAGATACTCGGTACATCAACCAAGTATGGTATATCAAGCAAGGTTTATCGTTCAACGATAAATCACGCCGTAAAAATGTATGCAAGTCAAGTAAACAGTCGTTGTTTATCAAACCTCCGTGATTTTATTTATTTCATTCATCTAAGATTGAATGAAACATTTTGCTAACCTAAAGTAAGAAGCTGAGGTGACAATTTAATCAAGGAAAGTGACACAAAACAGAAATCCACGGGGTTACACAAGTTGTTCAGTTAAAACACCGGCGACTTTGCAGTGCACACATACATCGCTTTTCCCTGTACTATAGTTGAAACTGCGGTCTTCAGCAGCAGGCGTTCAGTACAATAAACATGTAGTTTACCGTGTATTTATCAAATTACAAGATAGGAACCTCACCGAGCTCTTTTCGTCTTGAGCAAATTTGAAGACGGTCAGGAGTGTTATGCTGACATACGTGTTTTACCTCATTCACGTTCCTCACTGCCACGCTGTGATTCACCAAGCAAAATTACCCAGGTGGTCTCTGCAGGACAGAGCGCATACACGAAATGGGTCGTTGTAGGTTCGACTGAAATGAATGAATATAATCTTTCAGCACGACTAACTGTTTGTTTATTGGATAGATTGACATAACAGACTGAGAAGCTAAATGTGAGAAGCCGATACGGTGTTCACCTTACATTAGAAATCCAGCATTGCAATTCGTCATAAGTCATGTTCGTTGGTGCTACTGCTACTTCACAAAAGTGCATATAAAAATTTTAATTGTATTGCCCATTAGAAGTACAACTAGTTTCTGGCATTGACAAGTCATTAATAAGTATAATCAGATCAATGAAACAACGATAGCAACGAAATCCAATTGATTTAAATGTATTAAAAAAAAACAAATAACTACATATAACTACTCAGCTCTTAAATTTGGATTGCACTGCATGATTTTTTAGAATTTAATTACAGCATTTGATAACAAACGTTAAAACAGCTTATTTTTAGCAGACACTGTCGAAGTTCGATAGTCACAGAGTTTGCGCATGGCTGTGTCACTCGTTTGTCTGATTAACTTTCAAAATTGAAGTTTTCTCCGCTACGCTGCAGACTCTTAGTACTAGTAAACGTACCTCCGAGAAAAAAACATGAGTGGGCCATCAAGTTGTCCTGGGGGCGTGGCATTTTCCAGGCTGGATTAGCATTATTCAAGCTCCTATATGGATCCTCCTACTTTTCTGCCCTGCACGAGCCGGGCGTGGCCATATAAACCAGGTCAGAATACGAATAAGTATTTTCCGGGTAAGTATTTACGCGGAATTAACGCTGAGCACCCTCAAGTCTGAATTCCCCCCTGAGTGAGGAAAACTTTGTACTCACTGAGGATCAGATCACATTGCTGTGCAGTGTACCGCTTGGCATTGAGAAACAGCTGTAGGAGATTTTCAAACTTTGATATGGCACTCTACTCATCAATGATCTTGGCCACTGGGTCAAGGGAACTCATGTCTTACTTGAATAGTTGTCTTACTCTGCATAGTTCAGTGGGCATTTGTCGAGAAACTTCTTTGTGGTTGCAGAGAGGAAGGTGATACATTTCCTCTTTAACTGTTGTCCCATCGGTGGACTTTCCTACAGCTTCTGAGAAGCTTTGTCCAGAGATTGCTTGGAAGGAAAGCCCTCTTTAAGTAGTGTACGCAGTGCTTTGTCAAGTACATCAAGTTTCTGCATTTGGAGGGTGTCTTGATGTTCTTGAGAACCTTCCTCTTTATGAAGCATGAGAGCAAGCTCCTCAGCATAGACATATCATTGGGCAACGGCCTGAAAAGCTTCAAGGAATGGTTTGAGCCGCCTTGCCACATACACAAAAAAACTGTTGAATGGCTTCAAAAAGGGTGTCACCAGCAGCCTCTCTGATCACAATGTAAGATGCTGATGTTGGTACTTTGCTCTTGGAGAGTTTTGTATGGTTGTCAATGTATTTCTGTACAGGTGGCCATATTTGGATGGCCTGCTCTGCAACTGCCAAGTCCTCCACGCACCTGTGAGCACAGAATTTGACATGGGAATGTTGACATTTTTGTCAGTTCAATTAAGTCATCCCGCCTGGCTAGTGTATCATGGAAAATCTGCCAAAGGGCTTTCAGGCTTTCACCGATCTTCCAACCAGCCTCCTTCTCGCCCTGCTGAAAACTCCCATGAAGAGTATGTAGACTATAGTTTCCTAGGTTTAGTAATCCTTGAGCATTTGGGTCCTCCTTGCTCCTGTCCTCCTGAAATATTCTCAAAAACTTACAATTTATACTTGGACCATCCATCAATATCTGCAGAAGCTTGTTTGGATCATATGGAGATAGAACATTCTTCATCTTCTCAACAAGCTTCTCTGCTTGTGTGTGACCATAAAGGCAGAGTCTTGCTAATGCGTGACAACATTCTCTTCACTCTCACTCCAATATCTCACAGCTACATCAATCTGCTCTGTCTGAGTAACTTTATTCTGACATTAATCAAGTGAGATGACGTAACAGTTTGACTGTCTGATGTCTTTCACTGGCTTCACTAACTTCACTAGCCTGGCACCATATCTCACTAGAAATATGGTGCCAGGCCAAAACAAATCAGATACCCTGCCTGTGAAAGGGCCATTTTTAGCACCCACCGGATCTCTACTTCTAAAATGGCTTCACTTGAGAAAGAGTTGCAATTTTGGGTGCAACCTGGGGTGCAGTTACACCCATAGAAGTTGATGATTGGGGCTCTGTGGTTCTTTGACTTGGCATATCTACTGCTGTTCCCTGCCTGCCAGATTCACAATTTTTGGTGGAAAGAGGATTGATAAAATTTGTCATTTGTGGCCCACTGACTTGACTTGTGACCCTGTCCTCAGGCATGGCCTTTAACAGCAGAAATGCCAATGCCAATGCTTATGTCAAATGTCTTCTTACATATCTTGCAGTAGGCCCAATGTGCATCACCTGGCACATGTTGTATGCAGTCCCTGAACTCAGGATTCTCTTTCTATTCCTCCTTAACTTACACTTCCTTGACATTCTGCCATGCCTCACTCACTTCTGTAATTAGAAAGCATAGTACAATTTTCTAATCTGAATTAACCATTATGATATAACAGGTAAAACATTTTTAACTACAGCAAAGTTTCAATTTGAATTTCTTAAGTACAAAAACTGAAACATTTTACCCATATCTAAAAACAGTACTCACTATTTGTTCATTGAAAGTTATTCTACACTCACTAATTACTTAATGTACAACTATCCAAATTTCACCTGCTGTATCTCCAGTTTCAAACACAGCTAGCTAACTAGAGGTTGTTCCAGACATAACTATTTGAGAGCAACATTCGTGGTGACAATCCATTTGAGACTGAAATACCATTCAAAATATGTCAGTAGAAGGCTGCTGTAGATGGAACTACAACAGTTAAAGTCAGCATCAGTGTCAAACAAAAAAACCCAGTTGACAGATTTTGCACAGCAAGAGTTGAAATGTATTAAAAATGACAGCTAGAACTTCATCTAACAATCCTCATCTAACAAGACTCATGAAGTATGATTTGTTCCCTTTTGTCTATCATATCAGCATGTTCATCAAGAAGAACACATCTGACAAACATGTTATTGTTGCTTCCAACTGCTGGGTCTCAAATAGGCTATCACTGTTTAAGGGTCAGCAATGGAGAGAAGCTGATGACTTTAATCACTGAAAAAAGGTGAGCACATTTAATTTTTACAGTAAATGAATCTCAGTCTTCACTGTGAAAGCATGCAATACAATCACTTTGGAGAGATGAGAACTGTATCATTGTACAGATAATCAAGACAATACAGAAAGAAGGTAAAAGAGGGAGCAATATAGCTTATGAAACGGGACACCTAAAAAACCTTGCTTTATCATAATCTGTCTTATTCATCAAACCTAAATACTTCTGTTTGATTTTTTCAGTTTAAACATTAACTGAAACCTATAATAAAATGTTTCTGGAGAATGACACTACTGCAATAGAGGGATAAAATTTATATCATGCTTGCTTCTCATTGATGCTGAGACAGGTTTTTGATTTTTTTGGAGAAATTTTGTTCTTTAAAGTAGGAAATTTTTGCACGATAGGAGGGATGGAACCTCTTGGGGTGGTTTTTGTTGATGTCAGATGAACATTTTATGAATTTAACAACACAAAATCATTTATCGCGCAAATAAAAAGACAGAAAAAGACAGATATACACGTATTAGCTGCTGATAGATGCTGAACTACAGAAACAGCTCCAGCTTCCTGTTTTGTAGAAACGAATAGTCTATAATTAAATATTTTCCTTGTGTGAGCCATCTAAAATGAGGTTGTGTAGTGGGATAACAGTGGAAATGCAACAAATAGACACACCTGACACATTGTTCAGCCTCACTGTCAAAAAAATCCACCATATGGCCCTTCATGTTTTGCTTGTGAATTAGAGGTTGGCCTTGCAACTGGGGGTTTGTGTCTGCGCAATGCCCATTACCAGCTGTGGCCAAAGGTCCACATTTGCCGGGCAACAATTGGCTCAGCCTTGCCTGGGAATGATAGAGGGCAAGCTGGTTAAATTCATTAGTCTCATCGCAGCCACTCCTGGTCAGCAGGGCACCTGTCGATACACACAAACTATAGTTGTTTGTAACGAAAACTATAGAGAATATAGCTAACTTCATCCAATGACATATGCAGCATGTCATTGGTGGTGCATCTGCAGGGTGGAAAGAAGCAAAGGCTGTTTGTCATGTGAATCAGAGGAGTGATACTTCTCAGTATCCTCCTGATTTGATGGGAGCAGGTTGCCACAGTGGACTAAAAAGTTTGGTTTAATTCAGGATTGCAAAACTGGGGAGAAATTTGCCATGTAACTGATAGGCTTTCTACCCCCTGGCTTGTGTGGCACTGTTTAACACATGAGAACAGAACAAGAAGTCAAAGTAAACAGTGTAGCCACTGCTGTGTGTGCTGTATGTGATACTGGATTTACAGTGTATACAAGTACTAATAAAGACAATAAATGAGTTAGGAAACTTTCGGGAGAGCAACATGCATTTTATGGTTATTTACCCTCCTCTCTTCTTTAATGGTCACTTATTATGCACCTAGATACAGCCTGAGAGGGAAATGGTCTCCCCTCATAAATACCCCAGAATCAGTGACCAAGCATATAAAGCATGGCAAGGAGAAAACCTAAACTGGATCCTTGGAACTACTTAAACACCACACTAATGATGGCCAATATGGATCTTCATTTGGGGTTTCCAGCTAAAAGTAGAATTGAAAGTAGTACGCCTCTCTTTGTTTCTTGATAAGCCAAATGTGGAATGCTTTGATAAACATGCCTCCTGCAGATAGGCATGTGATCACCTCTCTCTTTCTCTTTCTTTTCCCTTCTGGAGCATTCGTGCATATGTGTGCGATTGCATGCATGTATGCTTAGGATCACTTTGCCCCTCTATACCTCAAGACAATTAATCACCTTCACATTAATGAGAAAGGTAGTGAAATGTTGACACATGACAAGGGTGTGTCTCAATATGACAGCAAAGCTATTCTTTTGCAGAACCACCAGTTTCTGGGCCTGAAACCCCCTCTTTTCATCTTACATATGTTAGTGCATATAGTTATTGTGCATATGAAGTTAGTTATTGTGACACTCAAAGGCTGATCACAGAGTCAAACCTCAGCTCAGTCCTTCTGGAAGTACTGCACCATTTGGATTTCCTTTTTCTTTCTGGTGTTAAGCTGCAATTGTGGCCAGCTCCTTTGTCTTTCCTCCTTGCCTTTGTCAATAAAGATAATAAGATATAATAAGATAATGACTGTCCAAAAAAACCTCCTTAAATAATTGAATTTGAGAGTATTTCTGATAAAAGTTGATCCATCAGACTGTGCCTTCCTATTAATGAATTCTGTGATTTATTAATAATCAATTAGTTACTTTTAATTATAATTATTCAACAATTATTCAATTAAATCAATTAAAACTTGTTAATGTGTTGGAAGGCACATACGTTTAAGTTTAGGCAGGTAAGTTTTAGTAGTTTGCATGACTTGTGTTCAGAGTACTGGATGTTAAAAGAGGGCATTAATTATTAAAACCTGTTGGATTCAGAGAATTTTTATTTTTTAATTAAATTCTCAATTCCCTTTGCTTTCAGAGCAAACCTTTGGGAGCGCTACTCCAGAAGTTTTGAACTGCTCCTTTGAAGTGACATTTTGGACCATTCTTTTAAAAGGAAAGCCTGTAGTTTAAGAGATGGAGGGAGAGAGAAATCTAATCTGCACTCCAAGTCCCACAACTTTCCATAAAGGTTTTATAATATTTAGACCTGATGATTGTGGATGCCATGAAAGATGTGAGACTTCATGAAACTCCTCTTGAATTGGTCTTGGTAATTGGTATGGGGGTTTTATCATCTTGTAATATGAAAAAATCTTAAGATATCTTTTCCACTACAGGATAAACCAGGGCATATTGTATTCTTCAGAGTAAGTATGGCTTGCTTGCCATCAAACACAGCTATTCTACATGTTTTGGACATGTGGTTTCAAATGAAGAATTAGGCAGGTGAGTGGCATGATTTAGGAGAAATTCAGCCAGTAGCATACAATTACATTATGATTGGGAGAATGACAGAAGAACCATAGGCCTTATTTTGAAATTTCATAAGTTGTCCATGTCCTTGATTATTTTAATCTTCCCAAGTCTTTATCTAGTAGTCACTTAACCACATAGTTAAATTTTTGTAGATTTTATGTAGTAATGTGCATGCAGTTTGTGTAGATAAACTTGGGTTCAATAAATTCAGTATATCTCAACTTAATCATCATTATTATAATTATTGTGATATGAATAACCAAAGTTGGTAGTGCAAACATGTGCTATTAAAACCCTAGACTAAAACTGTGTGACAGATCAAAAACAATGTCTTGGATTTAGGCAAAGATGCTTGTAATACTACCATCAAGAGATGACCTCTTACACCATTTCAGAGGGTTCAACATGAGATGCAAACCTCTGGTAAGACAGGAAGAAGAATGGAGTTGCCAGGTTAATTAAAAATATGTTAAAAACCTAGAGTTTTGGAACAAAGTGTTATGGACAGATAAGACAAAAATATACCAAATATAAAGTGATACAGTGGTGTAAAAAAGGAAACAGCTCATGATTAAAAGCCTACCAGGTCATCTTTCAAACATGGTGGAGGTATGTTGTGGCTCTTTTGTGGTCGTTGATGATACCACTGCTGACGGCAGCAGCAGGATGAATTTGCTTACAGACACATCTTGTCTGCTCAGATTCAAGCAAATGCATCAAAACTCATTGGATGATGTTTCATCATGCAGCAGAGCATAATAAACATACAGCAAAAGCAACAAAGGAGTTTTCAGAGTGTAAAAAGTGGAATGTTTATGACTGGCTAAATCACTCCCCTGACCTCAGTCTCAAACCCAAAGGCAAAAAGCCCCAAAAACAAGAAGAACTGAAGATGGCTGCAGTAAAGGCCTGGTAGAACATCACCAGGGAAGATACCAAGCATGTGGTGATGTATGTGGGTGTTTGAAATTGAAGCAAAATAGATTTGTACCCCATACAGATTACACATGCTTTTGGATTACTGAGGTTCTGCTGAAAGTACATATTTAAATTTGTATGCTATGCAATTCGCCTTGAATAAGGGCACCTATAAAGTAAGTAACAATAATACTGATTCAATCTGCTGTTCTGTTTCTTAAAATATATCATTCAATATTAAGTAAGAGCTCAAGACAAATATGTTTTCATTATGCAGAAGTCACAGATGACACATAAAAACATGCACTCTTTACTGAACCTGTAACAACTACATTAATAAATACATAAAAGAGGAATGAACTAGTTAAAGAAATACAAAGTCCCTCAAAACGTTTTTGACTGGATTTTCCTCAGGATAGACTACAGACAAACACATACTACAGAAGAATGCATTTTTTAATAAGATTTCATTGAATAATAAAAATTGGTGAATAACACAGCATGGCAATTTTCTCTATCAGTTGTGTTTCACTGTCAACTGTAATTACCCCCCGGAAGTAGTAGTTTTAGATCCATCTTGTTCACGGATAAATACAAAGGAAGTAATGCTTTCCAGCAAACAGGTGCTGCAATCTGGGAAGATAGAGGAACAACTAAGAACTCAGAAGTGCATTTACCCTTATAGTCACACATACCTCTAGAGGTCTGGAAAAGCAAACACAAATGCAGTGTTTTTATAAACATTTCTTGTATCAAATAAGAACATCAAAATGACCTTAAATTCTACCTTAAAAGTATGGCCCACGGGGAGTGTAAGAAGTACGGAGCCTGTTGATCCACACTTGCTGATGTTCTGTTTGAGCACATGAGAGGTCTTGTCAGGCTGCAGTAATGTATCCTATGAGAGGCATACAGATTGGCCCATACATAGGATGTGCATAGTATTGAGTAGCAAGCAATCCTGCAAGGCCACATTAAGGAACAAATATATCTTTGCAAGGGCTTGGGCATTACAGTCATGATACCAGGCAGCATCCCTTCATTCCAGCTCTTGATTATACAAAGGCTTGCCCTAAATGGTTTGCACACTGTCCAGTAGCCCAGCTTTGATTTTGCAGCACTTTGTGTGCTGTGTCAGGGGAGCAATTCCTGTCACAGAGAACCAGTGGCTCCACTGTTACCCCTCATTAACACTGACTCCAGGTTGATTAATCAAACCTTGAACCTGTCACCCCGTGAATGATTCTGGATCTATAGCTGCCCCGAATAATTAACTCTTACTTAAGTTTTACCAATTACACCCTGATTCTGTGATATGATAACTGGTAATATGATCACTGATCCATATGGCTTACAATGGTAAAAACTAGCAAATGAATGAAACAACAAGGAACCAAATTTGATTAAAGACAATTAAAAGACTGCTACAAAATACAAAGCTTTGAATTCTACTTTAGAATCTACAATATGATAATTTTGTATTATTGTACCATTTTTACTTTCCATTTCTCAATATATGTATATATACAATATATAAAATATTGACAATATGTTATTTTTGCCATGCGTTTCTATTTTTCTGTATCTTCATCATCATGGGTCATGCGTAACATTAGGCTATTATTGATGTATGATTCATGCATGAGGGTGATTCATCACTAATTCACTGGCACCGGCATGCATGCTATTCTTGCCATCACCATCGAAGCGCGGCGGTGCATTATCACAAACTTCACTCACTTTAACTCAAAGATCAGAAAAAAAAGTTCTTAGTTCCATTCAGTCTGCCCGCCGAATCCCCATTATTCATTTCTGTTTTGTAGTCAGCAAACAGATATGTCAAAAAGAAAACAAGGAAGCTTACTCACAAATTCTGGATGTAGGCCTACCAAAAAATCTAAGTCAATCGACTCTGAAGTGCAACCAGAGCAACAGGCGTCTTCAACTGCAAATATTAGCTTGATGACAGCCAACCCTGATACTATACCTGCTGGGACTGCTGTCAGCACATACCCACCCTGCTTTAGTTAGCCGTATTGTAACATAATATGATGTTTAGTTTTGATACCTGTGTGGAATTTTGATGAGGTCATTAACTGATTATCATATATCAGATGTGCTGACATAAAGCATGGTGGCAGCTATGAATGTTTCTTTAAAGCACGCGCAATCCAATATGGCGGCTGCATCAATTAGGTTGACATGACAAATTGCCATGTCTCAGCCTTGGGATCTCACAAGATATCACAAGACACAGGAATTACTTTTTTAAGACAAACACATCCCAAATACAAACTTGCTTTCAGTATTTCTTGAACTACAAAAAGTACAAGCCTAGAAGGTAACTTCTAACAGACTAGTATGAGGTATTTTGGGCATATTTGACCAAGCCTTGCACACACTCGAAAGGCAATGCTAGAGCACTCCACTTTGTTTTGGAATATTTTTGTGCATTGTGGCATTACTGCCTGCCCAACTAACGAGATGGACCTGTCAGGCTTCTGCCACAAGCTCATCTACCTGTCCTGGGCCAAGTGGGACTAATAATGGAGGAGGGACAATGAGGGCCAGAGCGCTCTGGCCACCTCTCATTAATCTCTTACTAATTAGATGCTCAGCTGATTCCACACTACCATTAACTTGTTAAGAGAGTGAGTATGGTCAGTGGAAATGAGTGGCACTTTATATAGGCTACCGTGACTAGAGGCTTGGCAGCAGGAGTAACTTAACACTTAAGTGTAGGGCTGAAACAACTAATCCACTAAACCGACTAAAAACGAATATTAAAATAGTTGGCAACAAATTTCATTATCGATTTGTTGGTCTACGTGATGAAGAACACTGTGGCATTACCTGCGTCACTATACTTATAACAAATCCATCAAAATATAGCAGAGGCGACAGAGAAAACGGTGCAACTGCCATCGAAAGCACTTTACCCTTAACACTACAAAGGTGTAAAATTTTCAGGTGTAAAATGTGCCAAGCTGACCTTGAGTGGCATAGGATCACATCAGCTATGCATGAACATCTAAAGAGAAAATAATTTGGCTGTATCGAAGCACGGCAAGTTCAAAACTAAGTTAAGCCGGCTAGAATAAAACAAATAAACGACCACGATGCAGGCTAAGCGGGTGTGGGATCATGGCCTCAAATGAGGAATAATTAAAATAGTAAACATTCACACAACTATAGTCAACATAACGTTAACACGTCCAGTTCTCTTACAGTAGCGCAAATAGTCATATAAATGATCTTGTTTTACGGAATCAATAGGTCAACGTATTTGAAAGCGACATGTCGGGTTCCTTGACCAATCAATACGGAACACTATTTGTTTTGTATGCCAGTATAAAGATAATACAATCGGCAACCATAATCAGACAGTTCTTACTAAACCATGTAAATAGCCTCCAGATGTGTCACATTTTTGTTGTTTAGATACGCGGACGACAGATAGCATGAGCTAATCGCTTGGTGCTAGCGTTGGAGAGTGTGTGTATGTGTAGAATGGAAGACTCCTAAATGCCATACGTGTATACAATGTTCAAATGAAACAGGGATGTTTCTGAGTCAGTAACATCATGATAATGATTCTACCTCCATGTTCACATATTCATCTCAAAGTGCCTAAGACTTAAGTGCCACTATATTTTTTGTTATAATTTATAATTTAAATGCTGTATGAAAAGCTTTATTTTTGTTAAAAAAAATAATAATAATTATCATGTTATTTATTTTTAGTTAAAACTGAGCACTGGACACTGGAATGCCTTTTAATAAATCTTATAATAATAAATCTTTATAGAAGTTTTTGAACATTTTTCAATCAATCCAACTAATTGTTTAATCAGAATAATTATCGACAGGCTAATCAATTATCATAATAGTCATCAGTTGCAGCACTACGTAAGAGTTGCCAAAGATTTGGCAATCACAGAACATTAAAGGAAGTTTCAACCATGGACATAAACATTATTACAGTGTACTACAAAGGTATGCTCTACTATGCACAGGGGATGACTGCAAGCAAGGCACTGAAAAAACTTATTGAGAAGTCATTTTTACTAATACATATACATTCTTAACCCAACAATTTATGGTCTTTTAAACCAACAAAATATACAATATATGCATTTTTAACCAACAACCATATACTTGGATTATTTATTTTACAAAATGGTCCAACATTAAATGTTCTTGTGTACAACACTAAGTAACACAGAAGTATGAAAATTTACACTTGGTAACTTTTTATTTACATTCAGTATTGTTTCAAATAAAACATTTTAGTTTTACGCATCTGATTTGAGCAATTTCAGCCCTCCCTTGCTTACAAAATTGCTTCAACTCTGACTCGTGAGCATCTCCTTTCATATGAGCTTGCTTGAGGTCCATTTAAATACAATTTAGATCCCAACTTGATAACGATATATCCAATACATTATCTTTTGGTGGCAACTTGGCAAAATGGCCTCTAACAGCAAGATAGTAAGCTGCAGAATCAACCCAATATGAAAAAGTATGAAAGGGGACATAAAAATAGCTACTTTATCTTAGCAGCAAGAACCTTCAGAAAGCAATCCTTTCAATCCACTGCTTCCTCTTCAGAGACACCAGAGTCAAAACTCAGGCTTAAATGTTACTTTAAACCAGTCCTTAAGCAGCACTCCATTCAATGCTTTTTGTGTGAGAAATGACCGGCTATTTGGTCATTCCTGTCTGCCCAGAACTGTGTAGAGCTACTCTATTGGTGCTCACAGAAAAGAATACATGTAACTCAGTGCTTCCTGCCAGCTTGCTTTCACCTCAAACCAACTTTGTCCCGGGTTATGGGTGGACATTTTTCTGAGACAATACTTCATCATCACGTTAGTATATTTGGAAATGTGTGAAAATTTGATAAAATTTTGCCAAATGAACACTGACCGTTAAAAATAGTGCCAAATTAACATTCTTAATGTAATCTTTGCAACAATCTTAAGGAAAAAATATAAGATTCAATTTTAAATCCTGTTTTTCCCCAAAAACCACTGTGACCCACTGTGTTTTAAAGTTTAATACAATTTATCATAAATAACCAGCGTTACCGTAATTTGGAGATTTGCCCCCTTGGTTAGACCGTGTACAGCTTGCTAGCTCGCAAGTCATGAAATGACACTGCGATTCCGAGATTCATCTGGGTTACCTTAAAATATCCGTAAAACGTCTTAAACTTCGAGCTCTTGTTGCTGTATAAGTAGATTTGTCAGGACGGGACATTTAAAAAAGCAGGACCAGTAGCATTCATGAACCTTCCCACAGCATAAGATTCTAGTGATTTTACCAGTTAACACTTCGCTCATCATTAGACGTTAAGTGTTTCAGCAGTTGTCTGCACCACAGTGCGATAACATCGGTTACAAAAATTCAAATAACTTGCATTTGCCTGCTTACAAGAGAAGTACACTACTGACAAAAGGTAAGTATGCTTTTCGAAAGCATTCTAATCTATGTGAGGAATCTGACTTAATATTGTGAAAGTTTAGCTGAACGAAACAAAACAAAAAGTAGCAGGCTTGTCTCTTAACTACCAAAATCGTTTTGCCAAGCCAATCCAACGCAGCTTCTGACACATAAACTTGATAACTTTTCCCCAATTTAGCCATTTTAAATGTGAAACAGCAAAGGGCTTGGCTTACACTAGTGTAAACATCCGCGCAAAATAAAACACGACATTACTAGATGACATGTTAACAGAAGACGTAACAGCCTCCGACCTGTTGCTTGATCTGTTTTGATGTGTTCTTGAGGAGGTCCAGAGTGACCTGCGGAGGAATCTTCGAAATTGACTTCTCGCGGTGTAGCAGGCCAGATTCGACTTGAAACTGCGTCTCTTACAGACCGTACACTCTTGCCCGTGAATGACAGAAGGTAATCCATACTAGTTTTATATTTAGATGTAGTCACAGAGAAAGCAAATCACTCGCTGGTCTTGTTAACGAATAAAAATTAAAAAGTCAATAAGTGGAGTCCTTGTTACTCCACAGTCGCCATGTTAAGCGCAGCGAAATGCCACCACATAGCTTGCTTAAACAGGAACCGAGACAGACACTGACAACTGCAGAACTTTTTTTTCCCCCTGGTGGACAGATCGCTGCACACATTACTCTTTCGAAATGCACTAACTATTGTTAATACTCCGGCACATACAAAAAGTTCAGGAATCAGATTCTAAACTGCACTCGATGAAATTAAACTGCCAATTCGCCGAGAGGTAATCATTTGGATTATCTCATTACAGGACAGCTGCAGTGAAAGTACATTTTAGACTGGGAAGATAAAGCTTACGTTTAAACAATTTTAGAGGTAACATTTCAATCCAAGGGTATCAGGATAACATTTTTAATTGAGTACACTGACGACAGTCTATTAAAAGATAAACATTATTAATATGAACACTATTAATTACATAGTATTGTTTCCCTCTCTTTACCATGAATTTAGTGCTTAAATTTAATAAAATAACTTTGTCCCCTGGTAAATGTTAGGTCTCCTGACCCATAAACCAGCATAAAAAATGAAATAAGGTGTCAGTGTAACTAACTCATTCCAATTACATGGGGTATGAGGTATATTTGAACAGGTTTACTCATTTCTTTTCAGGGAATGATTTTAATATGAACACAAAAAGTGATGATGAGCCTACTGCAAACAGTGTTTCAGACTACATGCTTTACTATGAAATATCTATTGTTTTAAATTGGTGTAATATATAAATGAATGCATTCATTTAAAGTTCTTAAAACAGACTATGTGGGAGAATGTCCCCAATGCAAATATCGACTGCTTCCTAAAAACACTAAAATGTTTGTCTCTCGTATCCAAGGACAGACAATACAGCAGCCCCTCCCATCTCAGACCAAGGGGAAAAGATATTACAGCAGGCCCTCCTACCTAACTCGGGAACAGATCTCAAGAGTGTGTAATATGTAGAGACAAGCGACTCCAATAGAAGTCTATGGAGACAGCTACAGAACCAGGAAGTGTGATATTTGTGCCGAACAGACATGCTCAGTCGTTTTCAATATGCTCAGAGGAAAACGCAGAGAAATAACGCGTGAAACAGGTTGTCATTCCCCCTTCCCCACAAACTCCTATACATGGGGTGGGTTCCAATACTTTTTCTCGTCTCCTCCTTTCCTCCACTCGTTTGCTACTCTACCTTGGAAATATGTGGAGGACAGGAGGAGATGAAACGAAAATTGAACCAGCTAATCAGATTAACCCTTCATGAAAGTCTTGGCTATTGATGAAGTCGTGTAACTTCGACTGATTCCGAGGATACCCAAACCAATCATCATTTTCTGTAGGATCCTTTAATCTGACTGGTCTTGAACACAATGATGTCACCCAGAAATATCGAAAGACTTCCGCGGTAGAATACGTCGACGTATCCTACGTTTGAAGGAAAGGAGGAGATAAGTGGAGGAGGCGAAACTTCGTTTCCTACCCTTTTGCAACAGTGGAGGCTAGGAGGACACAAATTTGAGTATTGGAACGCACCCATAAACGACACAGGAGAGGCATAAAAATACCTGAGTTCCAGCAGCAGCAATAAGAAAAGTACTTCCGGGTTGTTGTTGTCATAATAGAAGTTCTCTACAAAAATGAAGAAATTGTACAAAAACGGAAAAATATCACATTTAAACATAAAATATTAACGAAAACGTCTAGTATACGTTAAAGAAAGTTATATTTAGTAATAATTTTAAAAATACTGCATTTTTTTCAGCTATTAATAAAAATACAAGTCTCAATTACTTAAGTGTCAAAATTGGACTGTACAGGAAAAACTGTAATATATGTCTCAATGAAAGTGGGGTCCAGGTTACTCAGGAGCTTGTCCAATATCCAAAGCAAGTGATTTTGATAGCGGTCCGATGTCTTACGGACTGCTGCTGGCATTTGCCTGCCACCATGTATTCACAGTGAATGCACCTGATTTTATGGCACATTTATTATGGACTGTACACAAAAACTAAAATATATGTCTCAATGAAAGTTTCTGAATATAAAAAATGACTACTAAGACCAGGAAACAGATACAAACTAAAACAAATCAAGCCACAGTTTTTATACAGACTTTGGATGTCTTGCTTGGTTCTGCCTCTTCAGGTAATTCCAGTCAACCTTGATGATGTTGAAGAATGAAGTTGGGGCTGATTGGATGCCTCCCTGATGGTATTGCATGATGGATGAGAATCTGCAGCCCCAAACCAGCTGGGATCCTCCACCATTCTTTGCTGTTGGCTACATACACTCAACCATGTAGCACTTTCCAGCTCTTCTATGGAAAAACTGTCTGAGGTAAAAATGTCATTTTCATCACCCTGGTCCTTGTGTTTCTGTGCACAGGTGAGACTCTTGGCTTTATTTCCACTTTGAAGGGCAGGCTTTGATGAATACCACTTCTGATTAGACTTCTCCAGACTGTAGAGAGGAATACTTGGGTTCCTGTTCTTCCTTTGTGTTCAGACCTGTGTTCAGACCTGATAGCAGTGCTGGACCTTTTCTGATTCAGAAGGAATGTCAATGCGATGTATCTTTCATCTACTGGATTCAGTTTCCACTGCATTTATGGTCTGCCTGCTTCTTTGTACTACTTCAGAAGAGTGTGGACAGCACATTTGGAAACTGACAAGAAATGTATGCTTAGGAGAGATCTTACTGAAGGAGGATGACCACTTTGTGGCCATGGTGTAAGAATTGAGGATTTGTAGTTGTCACTTCTGCCACACCCTAACCCTTTAGCTTGGTTACTCGTTGGCTAGTTTTCTTTCTTCTACAGCCATTTCTGTTTCAGTTAATCATTGAGGTTTAATCAACACATTATAAAATGTTGGGTCCCTAAGATTTTTGCACAGTACTTCACTGCGCTACACAGATATGGGAATTGTTATGTCCTTTGTGCATATTTCCTAAAAATGATGCTCTGTATTTTTTCTTGCACATCATGTTACTTTGATATCTGTTAGATTATCATGTTTGATTATTTTAATCGCTTTCTACACTGAATTTACAGTCCTTTACAGATGCATTTTGCCCCTTCATCTCACAATTTTGATATTATCCAGGTGAGTGCAACATATGCTTTTAGAGGATGCAGCTAAAATGATAACTGCTCAGGGTAAAAACTGCATAGTGTATTGTGATAAAGCATAACACCTGTTGCAGTGAATGCAAGAACCAATTGTATTCAAAGTTATGCTCAAAGTACAACCTCTACTGGTATTTTGCTTTCAAATACATTCTCTCTCTCTCTCTCTCTCTCTCACACACACACACACACACACACACACACACACACAGGTAGTGGTAAAAAGGTGTAATGATGTTAATATTGGGAACATGAAGTATACTGAAAGCTAGTGCTTCTGCTTAAAAGTGGTTCCTCAGTAAATTATGCAAAAATCCCTGGTCAGGGTACAAAAACACTGCACAGGTCATGTGGCCTGTAATTAGCATGCATCAAAATGAGATATCAGAATCTGCAAAAGAGTGGTGACTGTTGGGGAATACTTGGCACAAGCTTCAGTGTTGAAAGGCAGCTCAATTCCCTTATATTTCCAAAATTACTACATCTAAGGTGAGGCGGCTGTAGTTGGATATCTGTATATTCACTCAAGGTCCAAAGCTGAGCAGGATCAAATCCAAAACAGGTAATCTAGGACATGAGCAGAAGGTTTCATAAAGAATGGTCTGTTTAGCACTCCACAGAGCAGGATATCATATCAGAATTCAAAGCACAAATGAACAACACGCCTGACTTGTGTAATAATTCATTGCCCCGGTGATTTATCAATATGTAAAGTACATGATGAAGACCAAGTAGTGTTAAAGATTGTTTGCTTGCTGATAAATCACTTGGTGAATTTAAATGTGCAATTACATGTTCCAAGACTCAAAACAAAAATTGTAATGTAACTAGCTAGTTGTTATAAAGCTGCTTTAGCTACTGTAGTTTCAAAAGTGGTTAAAAATATGTTGCAAACAATCAGCAGTACGAGTTTATCATTAGTAGTACTCATTATCTATTGTAAAATATGTATAATAATGTAAAATTCATAAGCAACAAGTGCACACACACACACACACACACACACACACACACACACACACACACTTAATGTATGCATTAATTTCTAATGTAAGAATTCACTCCCTGGCATGTGAGATTAGATCTAGGGCAATGACATTTGACATGTAGTATCGTGGAAATCTGTGTTTTATCACAAAATAAAAATTGTCAATGTAAATATCTGATTATGAATGTATTTATTGTTTCTTAAGAGCACTTTGGGTAAAGTGTGTGGATGGCTGAACAACTTGCTGCCAACACAATCATTTATGCCGCTAAAAAAGCTGAAACCTGAGAAACATTATCTACACAAACTATTTATCTTAAAAACAAAGCCCTGTAAACAGATGTTTTGACCTTTGGAGTTGTAATTTCAATGCACTCAGTGTGTTACTACATGAGTATGTCACTTGTATTCAGAAATTTATTTGAATAATTTGAGAGGTATTGTGACTTGCGAGTATGATCTCTGACCATTCCCTATCTGAGCACAATCTTACATGTTTACACTTGACTGGATTCATATTACTCTATATTATTTAACTTTTATTTGCCTTAATAAATGTATCCTATAATGCACACAAAGGAATTCAATACTTTTGCCAGCTTAAATGAGTGAAGTTCAATGTACACAATGTGCCCCATCTGCTGGAGAGTTCCAGTACCACAATCTGAGATTTTTAGTGATTGATTTTTTTTAGGGGGTGTAATCACACTGTCAAATTTAAATATTTCACCTGTCTGTTATCAATAATTGTCCAATTCAGTAAATGGTCACAAGGAGCAAGATGCATCGACACATACAAGCAAGCAAGAACGCATGCATGCAGGTACGCAGAGTGATGTGTGACCAGCATCACGTTATAGCCCTGACAGCACGGTGTAAGTTGAGGAAGAATGTATATAATAATTGAGGAGGTGGGAAGGATTTCCTCATGAGAGTAAAAGGGTTGTCTTCACAGTGACCATATAGGCTCAGTCTCCTGGTCACTTGGCTCTGCTAGGGTGCTGTAATGTAATCTCAATTTTTGCCATGATATACCTTGTGCTGTAAAACAGAGGCTTGTACAGTCATGAAATCGTTAATTTATTTCCTGACAGAGGCTACGATTTCCCAGAGCTGAGTTTGTGTAGAATGCAAATTTAAACTCCTTTCCAACACCCAAAAATCTAACCAGAGGTCTCCTTCCCATCTGCCTCCTCAATAAGCCTCACTGTAATTAAGCAACAGTATGAAACATCCACTTTATTCACTTAGGGGACATTAAATAAAATGAACCATGTCAAACAGGATAGATTAAAGTCTGAATTTATATTCATTGTTCAGCTGTACTTGCATTTTGATACATTTATCTATCTCTTTTTTTATCTATAAATAAATACATTTATTTATCTCCCCAGTTTCATGACAGAAGGAGATTGTGCCATATTAAACAGGCATTTGACTACAGAGCTCAGAAATATACAAACATTTTTACATCCTGCTACATAGTCTATAAATGTGTATAGTCTAGTGGCTAAAGTACATAACTGGGAGCCCTGTAGTTGGTGCCCCAGTTGATAAAAACATGGTGTCAGAAACTGAAGATGCAATGTTTGTAAAGACTTGCATTGTGGTTAATTTCTGTATGGAAACCTGAAAAATGCTAAACTTTCAAGTCATGGGGTAATCACTGCCAGTCTGGTATTTGATGAATGCCATTCCCACCATCCAAATGTGACCCATTAAAATCAACATGGATCCATACACAGACTAACTAGTTTCACCAGAAGACTGCATAAGCCCTTGCAGGCCTATAGAAGTTCCAGTGAGTGTTAATCATGCCAGCTTCAATGCAAAAGGCAGGTAGGATTCATAACACCCACATAGGAAACAATAAACAAAAATTAATTTTAGGGGGTTTTATACCTGTCTTTGAGCCTGAAGTTGCTACTGCTGTGGCTTCTTTCATCATGTATTTTCCCCTTGTTTGGCATACCCCATCATAATTTTGACACATTCAATTATTTTGCCATTTCTGTGTCGGATGCACCAGGAACTGATGCAATTCGGGAACCTACTATTATACCTTGGAAACTCACATATACATTTTAAGATGTATTTTATAATAGGAACATATCAATAGTAATGATGCATTAATATGAAACACTTGTTGACTCGTTCTGAATTGTGACATAGTTTTTTTAAATTCAAACCCTTTTCAACTTTTCTTTCTATCATTTTTTCCACACCTTGTTTGTCCATAAAGGCTTCGCACAAACAGGATTTCAAAAATATGAGAACAAAAAAGTGTACAAACATGCCCACAAATTAGGGCAGCCAAAAGTCATAGAATTAGGGCATCCATTTGAGTTTGAACTTTTGTGCATCTGATTATCAGAGGACATCATCTAGGTATGAAAACAACAAAAATGTGTTTTCATACACATTTTCATGCACGTTTTAAAAATGTGAGGATAAAACTCCATTGAAATTATTTTGATATAAATGTAAGAAACAGATTACTCAAGTAAGACTGAATAGCTTAATGACAAATGCAATTAAGCATTGCAAGTTTTACATTTCTCAGATTCCCCACAACTGACAGAAAGTAATATGTATGGATAATTCCATACCAATTCACCTAGGATCCCCAGTCATGGATTTTCTTGAAAAAAAAAAAATCATTTGAAAATTGCTAGCTAGTATCATTAGAAAAAGAATAAAGCAAGTCTGAGGTAATCCCACCTGAAACAGGCAAACAAACTGTGGCATCATCTGTCGAGGAAGAACATCCACTTCTCAGCTTCAATAGTTCCTTGTCTGTTTCCAACTCAGCCAGATGTGAAGGATCAGTTTTTCCATTAGTGTAGGCTGTCTTATGACAGTTGGCTTCTTATTTTATTCTTTTTCCAATGGAGTAGGGCTCCATGATCTCATTTTCACATCAAACTGCTTAATGATGAAATGAATTATGATTTCATTCAACCCATTTTGCAATAATCTACCCAAACCTGTTTCAAGTGGGATTAGCTAAGACTTGCTTTATTGCTTTCTAATGCTACTAGTTGATGATGTCGGAAATTAGTTCAGAAAAGTTTGAAATTGTGAAATAATATATATGTATTGAGCTAAGGAACTAAGATTAATATTTTGTCCAGACACACAGAACAAGATGACATCATCTAGTATGCAACAAACCAAGCCATAACAAGCTGTAACTTGCAAATTTCCTGAACCCAATGAAAAACTGGCTATATAGGTATCACCGAGAGACAGAAAACCTTGAAGTAATATAACATCTTTAATTTTTTTATTTATCTGCAATGAATATTAACACTTTCCCATAAAAAAGTTTCAAGGAAATTCAAATAATCCTTCTTGGGAAAATATACAGTCAAAATATTTTAAAAAGCTCCGAAGCTATATGCAGCAAGATCTGTGGCACTCAATTTTTTATGCAGGACCAAATAACTACTAGATGTGATAGAATTATATTAATACTACACAAAATCACAATTTGGTTGCAAGAAAGAGAAAACTAGTGGAGATATTAATTGCTGAAAATTAAAGAATCTTTGTTTGGGTTGTTGAGAGACAGTTCTGGAGAGCGGCACCGTGTTTGAGAATGTGTATTAGAATTACAAAAGAATGTTGCTGCATCAGACCTGGCGCCTCCTGTTAATGACTTGTTACCTTCCGTCTGCGGAACGTAGGATTCCCCATTACCATATCTGAGCCATCACATGCTAATGTATTTCCCCTAAACTGTATAAATATTGACCACACGATGTAATCTTTGAACAGTTTGCTCCATGCTTGTGTTCCTTTGGCCAACTGTGTAAGTATCTGTCTTTGACTGCGAACATGGGATCTGTCTCTTCATTAACAACATAGCTGCTTTACTCATTTTCTTATTTACCAAAAGGGAGATATTTATGAATTTGATTACTGTAAAACATTCAGCAACTATTTACATGAATACATGTTGCAAATTATCCCAAGGATCTTGGATGTTCAGTTGAAATTTCAAACTCAATCTAGTGAAAAATAAGCAATTGGTGAGGCTTAGAAGACACATGCAAAAATGATTAAATTAGCTCTTCAAATTTAAATGATTCAAATTAGGTCTTCAAAAATTCATAACTAAAGAAGTATGTGGAGTAAAGCTACAGGATTTTGCAAGGTCCAATGAATTTAATAGAAAATTTTACATGATTTTTTTTTTTTTTTAAAGAAAATCCATGACATGAACTGGAGGTCCTTGGTGGTGGTGCGTTGGTATGGAATGACCCATATGTCAAAACTGTGACAGCACAGCACTAAAGCCCCACAGTGA
Source organism: Albula glossodonta (assembly GCA_019788955.1). NCBI lineage: Eukaryota > Metazoa > Chordata > Actinopteri > Albuliformes > Albulidae > Albula > Albula glossodonta. Next base: position 238,893 of record JAFBMS010000070.1, read on the forward strand.
AATGTATTCTATAAGGGCCATAGATGCTCTCCAGGAATCCTTCTGTAAAATCTTGAACCTGTGAGAGGCTGCATGTTATCAGCATTGGGGCATGGTGTCCTAGAAACTTGTATTGCTCACAGCACCTGTGAGACACACAGACAGTGGAGACAAATACAGTCAGTGCTGTAAATGCAGCCTTTGCAATGTCCCAGGTCTTCAGCTGATTCACTGGGAATGTGCAGCTCTCTCCGCCTTCTGCACCCAATGATTATGTCTTCAACAACAGCACACATACATATTCAATATAGGAAAACAGGAATAAATGCAGTCACAATTTTGTAGTTACAAGAGTGGTCCTGCTATAGTGTGACAGTACTAAGCTGACTCATCTAGACATCTGAAGCAATTTGGGTTACCTCCAGAAATGTGTTCTGCCATGGTCACTGCATAATATGGTTTAAGATACAGAACAATAGAATCCAGGGGAGCATATAAAGTTATGTATTATTATAGTGCCATTTACAATTCAGGCAAGAGAAAAAACTGCTGTAGTAATACTTTTCTCAGATCAGCTGGTATAAAAGCCTGTTAAACTGCAGAAACATGAAATCATGAGAAACCCACAGGGATAGATGAGATAGAGAGGTTTAGATTTAATTTCAATTATTGTAATACTGTATGCCTCAGTCTAGACAACATTGCTGATACCTTAACACACACTGTTTTGAATCAATGCTCTGAATTGCACAGCACAGAATTAAACTCACAATTGTTTTAGTTGATTTGCAGATGAGCATATTTAGCTGGTTTTCAGATAAAACCTACAATGGCTTGATAAATAACCACACGTAGCACAAGCAGCATAGCTATATCAGTTGTTGTAAATGAATGTGCTGTGTCAGACTGGTGCTGATATGGAGTCAATGTCCAATGGAACACCCACCCACTGTATTCATCCTCGTCATCCCCTGGCAGACCACTGGAGCACAGAGAGCCAAATAATTCATTGCTTTGTTGCTCCAAAAGAAACAGAGTGCAGCGGGTCCCAGCCATTTTTAATCAGCCCATCACAAAAACACCTTGTACTGCAATTCATCCTCTGAGATTTTCGTCCACCCCCTCTGGCCTGAAACTGGCGGGAACGACACTGCTTGTAGCTCACAACACAACGATGTAGCTGTCTGCAATGTTAACACCCTGTTTTAGAGATGTCAGTGACTGGAAATTAACTTATGGTTTACATTCAAAGGGAGCCGCAGAGGAGTGCTGGACATGGATCACCACTCGTGACATGTGGGCGATCTGTTAAAACCAAGCAAGGCTCTTGTCTCTAAGGGGTGCCTTGGCAATGACACTGACAGCTATGAACACTGACAAAGGCATCAGCACAAAAATAAACATGAATTGGTCAGTGGAACAGGATATTTGTGTACAGAGTATTCACAATCAAAGAAACAACTCAAATGAGAAACTGAAATTGTACTGTATTGCATTGTATGATTGCAATTCTACAGCAATCATATAATGCAATACACACAGACAAATTCTTCCATTTCCCCACTCTCCCACTTCTCTATTCTATGGTGTAGAGTGGTGAACACTCTATGTTCCAGGTTAGAAGGATGGCATATAACTGAGACTGCATGTAACTGTCTTCATTTGCCAGAATTGCATCTCTAAAGTAGTGTTTTCAGCATTTAAGTATCGTTGATATATTTATTCAATATTTATTTGACAAAGACAGATAAAAGTCACTTACAAAGGAAAAATGATTCTCTGGTGCACTCTATCACAAAATGTATAACTCAAATTTGCAATTTTGTAGGTTTGAATATAGCACCCTTTGTAATATCTGCAATGACAGAGATTACAGACATATCAAGTATGACAGAGAACATGATATAGCTGATATAGTGGCCAGACTTATGAAGGCTGGTAATTGATAGTGAAAGGTTGCAAAAGGGGAATCATGTTCCTATAATGTCTCTTGCAGTGGGAAAGACAAACACATCTCATTAGATTGATAAATTAATGTTTGGGGTAGTATTTTTTCCTCAAGAGAGTACTTTGGGCTAGTGGCTTGTTTGTGTCTGCTGTGTAGCCAGTTTAGTTTGCATGACGAAAATTGTACTAAGTTGATGGCACGACCAACACACACTCCGATGCTGCACTTCAGTCTGTTCCACCATTCAAGAGCAATTCAATGAAAATTATTCTATTCTGCTTAACCATGTTTAACTGTTTTGAAAATGAGCAAAATTGCAGTGTGTACATCTTTTCTTCCATAGTTTCTGTGGTGCTGACTGCTACAAATAATAGTATGTCTTTTAAGGGAGTATATAATGTTTAAATAATGATTTCGGTTGGAATTTATCTATTACAGAGTACAACAACATAAGGAGTCAATGGGACCATGAAAGATGTCATTTTTTCTCAGATTCTATGGGTTCTGTCCAGGGTCATCACCAGACCCTATTTAACGGGGCACGTGCCCCAGCAATTATTTGTTGTGCTCTAGTAAATGTTCATGAAAAATAACTAGTTTTTTGCCATTTATCATAAATTGCATATGTGAGTATGTGAGCGGTGGGGGCCTGTGCCCCAGAAGTGCCTCAAGTCTACATCCTTGGGCCTGTCTGTTTTTGAAGGGGGAAGCTGCATTTTATCAGCTATTGATCTGCCAAAACTAGTATTGGAGTATGTAGATTACAGAATTTCTGAGTTGAAACTTTCTTTCCTTGAGCTGTAAACACAGCTACTCTGTCTGACTGGCATCCAAGAGGCACAGAATGCTGTGGGCCAAGATAAATAGCCACAGAGATTTGAAGAACATGTGACAGCGTATTTTTCGCTTTGTGCACAGTGAAGTGTGCAAAAGAAAGGACTGCAATCTTTAATTAAGGCCTATTTCAACTTATAAATAGGCACACCCCAGGTTTGAGGCACTGGACCACCAATCATATAGTCTTGATTCTGGGTGCTAATTTGTTTGGAGTGTCACACTTCATGAAAACATTTTATTTGACTTCATGAAAACGTTCATTTCCCCTCCAGGCCCACGATCTCACTGTAATTCATACTGTAATTCATACTTTTGTTCAAAATCAAAGTTCATTTTAATTAGCATTGGGTTTTAAATCCTATAACTTTATTTACTTTTATTTTGGAAAGGGCAAGTTGAGTGGAAAAGAAAAGAAAGTAGTGAAGTGATAAGCGACTGAAAGAGGTGGCCGGTAAACCTGGTTGGGTTTAATTGTTTTATTTTCTCTTAAGTAAAGCTGTGCCTTTCTGAGTGGGAATCAACAATGCTTTTAAGGATTGTGTAGCATCCATAGTTGTTTGGCTGCTCTGCAGCTACTGCTCATACCTCATCATTTGCAGAGGACAATGGCATCTCATATCAGGGCTTATGGCAGTTTCCCATAGATAACAGACTGTAAATAACAACAAAAATATTTGTGGCACTTAAGTCTTAGGCACTTTAAGATAAACATGTAAACACTGAGGTAGAATCATTATCATGATGTTACTGACTCAGAAACAGATCCCTGTTTCATTTTATCTACATGTTGCACCCATGATTTAACTGGATTAGTGAAGTAGAACCCTCTTTGCATTGTTAAGTAAGAAATAATTATGGTACCTGATTGTGTTATTTATTTTTATACTCGCATACAGAACAAACAGCATTCTGTATTGATTTGTCAAGGAACCCAACATGTCGCTTTCAAATACGTAGAGCTCACAACTCTGTAAAACAAGAATTGGGCGGCAACCCAATTGGAAACATTGACAAGTTGTGTTATATTAATAATTATATATTTTTTAAATTGCCTATATGAACACTTTTATTTTAAAATACCCTAAATAACACATCCAATTGTTACGTATGCACATTATTAACGATGTACAAATGCTAATATTCAAACTACTCATACACTTTTGAATGCATCAAGAAAAAAAAACTAAAATATGGTACTACTAACAAAGGTAATTCACTTCTTTCATCGCCGGTGCATGTTTTCAATGAAAGCACCTCTACTCTCTGCTTAATGAGGAATGGTTAAATTAAAGATTTTTTTCAAAAGTTGGGAGAACGAGTTTCTGGTGTAGTGGCATCCCTTTTTGTTGTACCTCCTGTTGTGCTCTTTTGTCTGCCACGCTGGGGCTAGGAACAGGATAGATAAGGGCCCCTGTACACTGCACGCATGGGATACTAGTGTATAGACACGCTAAGGTAGAAGTGATTGCCACCCCTTGTAGTTAGTTAGCCTGCTTTCGTTGTAGCTAGATAAGTTTGGTTTTGTTCCTTTCATTCCTTTGGCAACACTCATAGTTCCGACCTCAGTCGTGTGTGTGTCTGTGTAAATATACTGTAAATACTGAACTAACTGTAGATACTGAACTAAAGGCTGTTGTCACTTGTGCACCTTCTTCACTTGATCACTTAATAAACACTTTTCTCTTTCATCAAACCGGATGAAAGAGAAATAACTGCAGTTATTTCTCTTTCATCTGGTATACATGTTATGGTCCCTTTCCCATACCCCTAGACTGCCAGGGTCGTAACATCCTCTTTTTTTCTGTCATGTCAGCGCTGGACAAAATGTGTTTTTCAGAACTTGTTGAAGCAGGGTTGCCAGGTGATTTTTCAGAACTTTCAGAATGCTTTGCCAGTGGTTGGACGTACCCTTTGTCAATCGTGAAGGGAGGATTACTTCCCCTTGAAGCATCAAACTACGTTTACTGGCCAAGAGAGGAAAACTGGAATGCATTGAGTTAATCTGACTGCTCCAGCCTCCTACGAAGGATGAGCACTGCTATTCCTCACCTGAAGGAGTTGAGGGTTGCTATTAAGTCGTTATGATTTTTCAGGGTTGAAATAAAGGATTACAGTGAACCCCCAGTTTTTCACAGTTCAGTTATCACCGGTTCACTTTTACACAGTTTTTTCATTGGAACCTAACAATTTTTACAATGTGAGAAATCCCACTTTATCGCGAAAAAATCGGTTATTTTATTTGATAGAATACAAGCTAAATCGTGGCGTGGGTTGTGGAAATACCCAAAGGTATTGGTAGGTGGCACACAATTGACTGGAGCCTTACCAGTAGCCAATCCAAATGCTCTTTATATTTTTACTTGCCTTTGATTGGCTGCTGGATACGTGCCTTCTTCAAAGAAAGGAGCGGGATGTGGGCTGACATCGAAGCAATTAAAACAGTCAGCCTGTTCCTTAGCTTATGGATTTGCCTGGCAGCCCCCACTGTATGTCATTGCTAATCTGTTCCCTGAACACACAACAGTCCTCTTCTCTCCTCATGAAACTGCTCCTAACTCACTTCATGAAGAAACAAAGATCAACAATGTCCATTTGTACTTGATGGCATTGAAAAGATTAAATTAATCAACACACCACATTCATTTGGTAATACTGGGACCATTCCTATCCTAACATATTTATACAAGTTGGAATGGTAATTGGTTGGATACTGAGGGAATTCTGGTGCACACTGGCTGCCACTCCTCTCTGGGAATGAACTAATTTTGTTAGTTTATCATCTAAGCGCTTATTCTTCTAACTGGTTTTCATGCTTCTGTATCATTGCCTCTCTGACTGATGGTCTTTCACAAGGAACTCCCTGCATAGATGTTTGTATTTTTGTACTGGTTTACTGCATCTAATCTTTTTCAACTGGAACCCCTTTGCTGGATGACCAGAAGAATACCTGCTTCCTTTCAAGGTTTGCTGTCACCGGGTGCTTTTGCACACTGGATCCCTGCCAGGATGCTCCCTCTCCTACTCACCATTTTCCCCATCCCAGCCTAAGCTATTCACCAGCATAGTTGATCAGCTGCCTCTCCATCTAAGCTTCAGGATTTGGGACCTTCATTTTTAAAATATGAGTTCTCTCTTCACCAGTTTGGTTATATTTCCTTGTGCTTTGAAACAGGTAAGGGCTCAGTATTTACCAGGGATTCTTGGTAGCTTTAGCCAAGCTAGCTCTGCTCCCCTGCCCTTACCTGATATCTACTCTTTTGAATGTCTTGCACTAAAATACAAACCTCCCTTCTCTATGACTATGCTTCTCATTAAATGATATACTAATATAATAATATAATAATACCAGCCTCCAAAACTCAACCTATCCTTCATGCCAGAAATCTTTGATCTCATTTCACTCTGCTCCATCTCAAACAACATTATGATCCTAGGTGATTTTAATATTCATATGGACACTCATTCGTGTCAGTTTGTTGCTGAGTTTCTGAATCTCACTGAGCATCTCAACTTGAAACAGCATGTTGATGTTCCCACACAATCTCATGAACATAGACTGGACCTAAAGATCCCTGACTCTATATCCATCAACAAGATTTAGGTCAATGACCTTAGTGTGTCTGACCAAAAAGCTGTCTTGGTGGTCCTGGAATTTCCTTCACAATTAACACAATCAAAGCATCAAATTTCTTTCTGGAACTGGAAAAAAAGACTGAGCTATACTGTCTGAAGGCTTTCTGAACCTCTCACCCCATGAAACTGAACCAATCCCATACCAGCGTCCTTAACCTCCATGCCCCTATCAAAACACAGGATGTCACTTTCACCTGCTGAGCCCTTTGGTTCACCCCTGAACACAAAGTGGCCTTTCATGACCACCAAAAGGCCTTCTGCAGGGCCCTAAAAAGGCAAAAATCATTATTCAACTCCAGTCTCATTAATACAAATCTTGGTCTCCACCCTAAATCATCTCCTAAATCCTCAACCTCAGTCTCCAATAGATGCTACAAAGGAGCAGTGTAACTGATTTATTGATTTTTTTCAAAAAAAAGTTGCTAACATCAGATCTCTTACTCCAGCTCCACTATTCTGTCTTCTCCCACTTTTAGTCCTTTCTCAAAATCAGCTCAGCCTCTCTCCTGCTTCCTTGTAGTTACCCAAAGAGGTATCGAGGAAACAACTAAAATAAGGACTTCAACCTGTGCCATGGGGCCTATTCCAACTGCCTTGCTGAAATCCTCCACCCCAGCTCTCAGTCCTCTGATCACGGAAATTGTAAATCAGTCCCGGGAGTATTCCATCTACTCTCAAAACTGCTGTCATCACCCTGCTTCTCAAGAAGGCCATCCTTGACCATGAAGACTTGGCCAATTACAGGCCAATTTCCAATCTTCTCTTCCTTTCTAAGGTGTGGTTGCCATACAGCTACAAGACCATCTCAATTTCAACAATCTGTTAGAAAAGTTTCAGTCAGGTTTCCAGCCTGGCCACAGTACTAAGACAGCTCTACTTCTGGACACCAATGATCTTATGCTGATGGCTGATGCAGGCTCCCCATGCCTCCTGATTCTCCTGGACCTGAGTAAAGTTAAACAATATTGATCACTCCATCGTCATGAAGTGTCTCCAGGACATGTGCTGTCTGGCTCTGTTCCTGAACTGGTTTCATTCCTACATTCCTAGATGAGTTCAAGCTCCATACCTACTCCATCACCTGTGGTGTTCCACAAGGATTTATTTTGTAAATCCTGCCCCTTGGTTATATCATCAGTAAGCATCTCATTCCATTGCTACACCGATGACACCCAGCTGTACATAAAAGTCCCAAGTCCCTCTGCTGCCTGCACTCACATGAACATCTGCCTCAAAGAGATAAGAGCCTGGATGAAGCAAAATTTCCCTCAGCTCAACAGCAGCAAAACTGAGGCAGTACTGATCGGCACCCCTCCCCAAGTCCAGCACAAAACATTTGAACATCTAAAACATCTTTGTAAAACCTCATTTTTCGACCCCAAGAACATTGCTAAAATTCATTCCAAACTAACACAGGCTGATGCAGAGAAACTGATCCATGTCTTTGTCTCCTTAAGGCTGGACTATTGCAATGCACTTTTCATCAGGATCCCAAATAGGAGTCTCCAGAAACTCTGATACATTCAAAACAGCGCTGCTAGGATCCTGACAAGCGTGTGAAAACACCACCATATTTCACCCATCTTGGCATCTATGCACTGGCTTACTGTTTCCTACAAGACCGAATTCAATATTCTCCAGCTGACATTCAAATGCACTCATGGTATGCCCCTTCATATCTCAAGGACCCAAGGAAACTGCTCACACCACAGAACTCCTCCCATAACCTCAGATCAAACAACACCCAGGTCCTCCATGCTCCCAGGACCAAACTTTTCTCCATGGGGGACCGGGCCTTCTGCGGAACAGCCCCCTGCCTCTGGAATGCACTCCCTGACTGTTTGAAGCTACCACAGACCCTAGGCTCATTTAAAACATGCCTAAAAACATTTCTCTACAAGAAAGCCCTCTCTTGAACTGCAATTTTCTGTGTTCTGTGTTTTTGTGGACTGTTTGTGTCCCTTTGTTTGTTTTAATGCACTTTGAAGCTGTTTTTAAATGAAAAGTACATTAGAAAATAAATGTATTATTATTATTATCATCATCATCTTGGGTGCTTGAGATAGCACCACAACAAAGGAGAATGAGGGCGTAGGAAGGTGAGGGAACATAATGTGATGACAGCCAAGTGAAAGCCCAGGAAAACAGTAGGCAGCAGTCACTTCCTGTAACTAAGTTAAGATCAAAATTACACCCTTGCTCCTTCGGATGAGTAAAGCAGGCAATTAAACTGATGAAAAAAAAAAAGAAAAACGATACAGACTTTTACACAAGCCAGAATTCTCTCACTATCTCTCCCTCCCTCCCTCCTAGAGTCTGGGTGAATGACTGCTATCGTGTTGACATGATGACATGTTATCTTTAGAGCAGCACACTAATTCAGGTTCAATTATTTGTGTCTCCATTAACTAAAACACTGCAGAAAGAGAGGGAGGAGTTGGTGAGTACTGAGTACTCCTTTGGATGTCCTAATTCCTTTTACAAATTTATTAAAATAATTTGACTAACACAGGAATACAGAAATTCAACAAAAAGGAAATTCAACATACATAGGACTGATCAGTAACCCTTTCAGTAAACCATGCAGGAACTTATTACCTTTTATATAGATTTATTTTGTTTTACCATACATTTTAATTATGTTGAACAATAAATAAACAAAATCATAATTACTTTCCATCTGAAGCCGGTTGAAAACATATGGGGTCTCACCCATGGCCACCCACACAATTAAATCCAATGCCACCACAGAGGCCTGAAATGTAGCATTATCAGCCCACATTGCCACTTGATGTGAGACTTATGGTCCTGAATCTGACTTGTGTCATTGGCCTGAATCCCTCCCAAACCCAAGAAGATGTAAGACAGCTTCTGGTTTGGACAGTGTAAGTATATATTGCTGGTTCCCCCTCAGGCATTGGCTTAGAGAGCTGAGCCATTTAGAAAAGCCTGTAATAAGTGAAGACTGCTCTGCTACATGCTTTCTCTGTCCTGTGAGCTTATCTCACCATGAGCACGCGGCTCGCTGCTGGCATTGTCTACATATTGTCACATTTGCAACCTCACCAGAGCCTGATAACTGGTTCCCTGGGTGTGTGAGAGATGCGGGCAGGCCCTGGTGGATTTCCCACCACAAGACACTGCCGGAACTCTTCCACTCCTCCTGCACTCAACCATCACTGCTATTTCTGGGATGCCTCCACAGACACTGGAGAGCTTGCCACTGACCTGAAAGGTTGCCCAAAAAAGGGCCCAGCTGTGTGTCCATTTTGTGCTGCATCTTACCTCCCTAAGCTTCACAGACCTGAGCTTCCTTCTGGTTATGCAATAGATTACTTTTTCAGGGTCATTTGAAGCCCCCCAGGCGAAGCAATAAGCATCTCAACATGAGAGAGGGAAGGAGATTCTCCAGTATTAACAAGCTTGAATAAAACACCTCTGTCATGTATTCAAACTCCCAAATAGATTTCTCCTCTTGTCCATTTGGGATGATGGCTTTTCTTGTCTACTGGACATTGAGGAATGATCATCTTCTATCTTTTGTAAAAACAAATCTAGGTTTTTCTCAGCACAGCTGTTCAGGAAACCAGTAATGAGAGGGAGAAGCAGAACTTAAAACATTAAAAAGACAGCAAGCCTGATTTACAAACATGTCATAAAATAAGGAAGTTCACCTTGACTTTCCCAAGCATAAAATATTTTTAAATATGGGAACGTTGGCTGACTGGCTCAGCCTTGGTATTAGCCAATTATTGCTATGAGTTTACAGCACCAGCTAGCAGAGGCCAGGGTCCACTGGTCACACCCTCAACATAACCAGGCATTAATATGCCTCTCCTGTAAGTTGTACTATGTGGCCTCCAATATGTAAAGCAATCACAAGCAATTGAATACATCACAAGAGAGCAGGTGCAAATGCAGCAGTGACTCAGAAGAATTATACACATAACTCCCTGTGCGAAAACCTTTACATCGGGAGCCTTTACACTGCACTGAAACCTCTGAAGACTGACAATAAACCAAAAATCTCAGATGGCATTGTTCCCTTGTTTCTGCTTGTTGTTCAACAACCAGCGTTACACACACCAGCATTCCGCAACCCGTCCTGTGTGAAGGACGAGTCACCCTGGTGTTTCTGATAAGATCCAGAATTTACATGCTCTCTTCATCTTTCCTGCCAAGGACTTATTTATGCAGTGGGTCAGTCTCAAGCTGCCCCACCATTCTGAGGGGAATATTTATTCTGACACATGATGTCATCCTTTCCGAAATTGGTCCCTGTAACCAGCACAGCCCTGCCAAACGCTATGATAAAGCAATAAAATATCCTGCCTCAGACTGCGGCCAAGGTTGAACTAATATTTCAGTCTGGTGTTTATGCTTTTACTTAGGATAGCTTCCTGCTTGTACCATTCAGAGCATTACGCATATAAATACAGGAACAGAGATAAAAACAGGAAAGAGAGAGAAGAAAAAAACAAAGGACAAAACAAATGTCCTGTCTTTACCAAGGTTGTATTCTATGGTAGCAGGACATGTCAACATAGAACAGTTAACAAATATGATAAGAATGAATGAATACTGTAAGCATATATAGTAAAGTATACTCCCAGGGAAAAAAAGGCCAAGCCAAAAATGGCATGAATCATTTAATGAATTTAGGCTTGCCCCACTTTTTTGCCTGGGAGTGTATTTGATTTAAACTTGTAAAAGGGACACAACACATGTGGCAACAAAGTAGTAGGAAAACTGTAAAAATATAAAACCAGAAGATTAATGATATATACAGTCTTTAGGAAAGAAGCTGCTATAACAGTAACTGTGCAATGTAATTCTTTGGTTCAACAATAAGGAGGGCTTCAGCTCGCCAAATGTGTAGATGTGGCCATCAGCAGCACCAGAAATTTTCTTGTCTGTAACATATTAACAATTTTGTTTTACAAAATAATAATGCAGGATTGATTATTAAGTGATAAGGCAGGAGAGGCCTTGCTACATTGTGAACACAGTCACAGCTAAAGGCACAGCACTGTTATACAGAAAGTGCAGAGAACTGCTTGTAACTGCTTCAACCACAACTATACTGTAGCTATAACTAGTTCTATGAATCTTGTCTACAGATTTGCATTTGCCCTTCTGATTTGTTGCAATACAAGATAGTTAGCCAATATTACCTGCCAACCAAGTTTTTTTTTATCAGGACTGTGATTATAGTAGGTATCTATTTTAAGCCATGCTAAACTGCTTTCTAAATAGTTTGAAACATTTTCTGACAATTTTGTGTGGCATCCAAAACTGGAGGGAAGAGAGATCATGTTCTCTAGCTATAATACTTGCTTAGTTTGCATTTTTGCAAACTAGTATCACCTGGATTTTATAGTGCTACACAAGTGACAGCTGTTAATAACTATGTTTTGAACTGGCAATACTATTGTCCTGATTTGTTTCATTTTGGGTTCTCTCAAAAACCGAAAGCACAGGAATGCCAGGATAGAAGAGAGGCCACGTTAGTTAGTAAGCTATAATGCAAGCTTTTTAGTAAACTGATATCACTTCTTCTGAATTTTACAGTAGCTCCACACATACCTGGTTATACAAACTTATTCACAGTTCTAAATTTAAAACTAACACATTTAGTTAGATGATGGTATTACGACTTCTATTATTAATAATAATATCATACACTGCAACTTGTAAGGAAAAAAACAGACAATGCTTGTTTACCTGGCAAATTCAAAATCATGTGTGAACTGTTGGGGAAAAATGCTGGGTTGCCATCTTTGTCTCAGTAATCTGACAGTAGCTACATCAGGAATGGTGTGGTTGCATTGTTGTGGGAAGAGGCTCAAGAGAAAAAAAAACTTGTTGGCTAGCCAGAAAAAAAGAGAAACCACCACATTTGCCAGATGAACATACATGAATTTTCCACTGAACATAAACATCATTGCCCTGTTTTCTTTAATGTTTTCTGCTACTTGATCTCATCCAGGTGGCACACCTTTGCACTATGATGCTGGTACTTCATCAGTGTCACACAGACAAATACACTTAATTTTGTTCTCTATATTCTGGTGAGAACCTCTCACCTCAGACTCATTTTTAATTTACTGTGGGCCTTTTACAGAATAAACTTTAAGTTCTGTATCAACTATTATGCCTCTTATCTGTTGCACTGAGAGAAAGAAACATGTCTCTTGAGTTTTTTAATGGCCCATGGAAGAAAAACTCAATTAGGTGCATGTTAATATTGTGACATGGAAAGAAATGGGACTTATTACACAATTTAATCTCCAGACAATTGTCAAAAAACTCATGCACAACTCTTTTGTAACAAACTTAACTCTAGTGGTGGTGGGAGTGCCACCACTGAGCTCCCTCAATAAGTGGCTGGCTGCAATTATCAGAGTTGATTTCCAACATTACTGTTCATCAGCATGAACGAATCATGACATGATCCTTGCCATCGCGCAACCACATTTGTCAATGTCATTTGTGCAAATCACTTGCATGTTTATAGAATGGAAATATTTACGATTAACTTAGACATATTCATCCACTGACTGCACCCTTACTGCAATGTGAGTGTAGTCGATTGCACTGATTACATAGGCAAAACCAGTCATTGCTGCAAATTGTTTTTTAATGTTTACTGGCTGGGAATGTAATATACCTTGAGCGCAGAGGAATGATGCTATCCAGCACTCTTGGTAGGACTTTACTGAGCATGAGCTGGGTTATACTGGGTTATCTGGTCCACTTTTTCCCACAGGAAACTCTCTGCAGCCAAGAACCCCATAATTGATAGGGTTTGCAGATGGGAAGGTATTGGCTGGCTGCTACATGTAGGGTGCTCCAGTGCCGGCCCCAAATTAAGCAGTGTTCTAAGAACACAGCTCATGTTAAGCAAAACAGACTCATGAGCCAGTCATCACTGTGGGCAAAAAAACCATACCATTCACAAGTTATGTTCATATGTTTTCAGAGTTATGTCATAAAATCACACTGCGTTATATAAAATAACCAGCAATATAGTTAGTCAGCGAAGATGTTAGCTAGATACATGTTAATTCCCCAATCTAAAATCCACATATTTTCCATGACCATAAAATCATTTTAAATTGTTTTTATCTACTATTGATTGATGTGCTGCCCAACTTGAAGCCACTTATTTGTATGCACATTTTAATAAAAGCTTAAAATAATAATCATAATCATAACTAACAATACTTACTACAATTATTTGTGTAGCACCTTTTGAATGGAATGCATCCCAAAGTGCTTTGTATAGACAAGTAAAGATTTATATTTATAAGTTTATAAAATTGGTAATAAAATATGGGGTAAAACAGATCAATAAACCAAAAAATTAGATTACATTAGATAAACTTCATTATCCATTTCTGGAAATGATAAATAAGTGTGAAGTGTTACAGGGTGTAAAAGCAGATAAGTATAGAGATAGGTAAAAAGATTATGCAAAAAAGAAAAATCAATATCGCTATCTGAAGAGTTAACCCAAAATTCTGCCACGATTCCTATAGGCAAGTGTACCGGTATGTTTAAATGTTTTAAATTTACTCTCCTTACTATTACCACAGCTGGTGATGAGAGTGGTGAGTGCAATTCTTGCTCCATTTCTTTTAGTTAAATAAACTGTTGCAAAATTCTTTATAGTGACACATAAATGGATTAAGTGTTTAACGAATGTATGTACTATCATTTGTAAAGTAGTGTCATAGTTATATGTCTCAAATAATTGTTTTTATCAATTGAATTAACATTCAGGAAAACAGCTAGCAAGCTTTTGTGGGCTTGCGAGTTAATGCCAAGTTAACGTTAACAACACCAACTGTTAAATATAAAACGGCCACTGCACCAGTGCCGTCTAACTCGTGGCTAATGTTAGCGTTCATGTGACATCACTTCATGTGACAGGGACCGGAGCAAGATACATATGTATGTGACGAATATGCCGACGGGTTATCCTTTGTTTCGGTTGCCAGGTATGTTGTGTTACTTTGTACTGTTTGGATGTATTTGCATTGCATCTAAAGTTTGTTTTCTATTTTATATTAAAAGAGGGTTCTTGTGATCATAATAAAGAGGGACCATGTGTCATAGCCACATGGAAATCTGTGGTTTATGTGGTCCAGTAATGTAGAGAATGTAATATTGTTTTCTTTTGAAAAATCTATACGGCCATATGCTATTTAAATTGGAAATCTATACAATAATATGCTATTTAAATTGTAAAATGTGATTATATACCATTTATATTGTAAAATATGTAAGATTATATGCTAAACATTGTTAAGACTATTACCAAGGCCAGTGACGAGAGTGGGACTGGAGCAAGATACATAAGTACACGACTAATGTGCCGACAGGTTATCCTTTGTTTGGGTTGACAGTGTCTACAATAAATTTGCTGCTGCACAACACCCAGACACAAGATGAAGGGCTACACTAAGACTGAATATCATTATATAAGAATATATATTTTTAATATACTGTCAAAAATGAATGGAGACCAATGGGAAAATTGTGTTTTTATAAAGGTTCCAGCCACATCTTCTGCATCACTGCCATCTGTTGCATTGTAACTCACACCTGACTGTACCAGCATTGATGACAGTTCATGGTGTGTGGGGAGAAGCCAAGAGATTCATTAGCCTTGCCTGTGTGTGCAGATACCTAGTGAGCCTCCTGTCCTCGACTTTCAACTGAGTGGCTTGAAATGACACAGGGGCGAGAATTATAATAACTGAATGAATCCTCCTTTTTCTGATTACATTTCCATCACTTGGGGGCCCTCTGTCCTCCTCTGGGGTCTCAGACTCTGCACTTAAGACTCTCTGATAGGGCACTTCTTAAGGTTTAATTAGCACACCATTGGGCTGGAAATGGCTTCTCTCTATATCTGCTTATTCCCTTTACCTGAACAAATAATTAAATGCTTTACACTTTCAACAGTCAGTTGAGTAAATATCAATCAAGGAAACACAAGGGAGAGAGCTAGAACAAATGTGCAGGACAGACAGCGAGACAAAGATCTTTCTTTTTTTAAAAAAATAATGAAAAAGATTGAGAGTGGGAGAGGGGGCAAAATTGGCAAAGAAATGTTTTTTGTGATGAACGTATGTCAAATCAAAATGGTTCTTGGGGGGGTACAGTCAATCATACTTTAAGAGAAGAAAGTGTTCCAGTATATTTTGGTGGACTGAGTTGTCATTGCTGTCACTACATGATGGACTAGAGACTCTGTGTTAAGCTGCTCTGTCTTGGTCTGGTGTTGACTGCCTTAGGATCACCCTTATGACTGTGCTGACCCCCATGCCCTACGTCTCTCTCTCGGTATGCTTCCACAATACTACCCTTTCCTGTTTCTCTGATTTTCACTCTATGAATTTTGCCATTCACTAATCAACACTTTACTTTTGTTCCCCCCCACCCTGCTCTACACTCCAGCCTGGAGCTGAAGCCCAAGCACTGCAGCCCAGCCCTGACTCAGCTATCCTGGCCATCCCACCCTCTTCTGTTTACCCATTGTACACCCTATGCCGGCCAGAAGCAGATGGGCTCCTGCTCTGAGCCAGGTTCTGCTCAAGGTTTCTTCCTTTTTGTCAGTTTTTCCTTGCCACTGTTGCATTGGCTTGCTCTGAAGGGATTTCAGGCCTACACTGTAAATGCAAACATTGTCTTTACTGAAATGAAAAAAGTTTATTTAACTTAATTTATACTAGTCCTTTAACTTTACTTGCCTTTAATGAGTTTACTGTACTTTTTCGCTTACTTGTTTTATATAATAATGTGTACTTGATGAGTGTGTAGTATGGGACTCGGAGATAGGGTTGTGCGCATGCGCATTATCACTGGGCGCGAATCCACCATGTTAACAAAGAGGCAAGCGGACGATGTCTCATCTCTGCAACAGCTCTGAAGTAAAAGGTGACTACATTGATATTGGTGAGTGACATAATTTTTAATTTTTTTTTTTTAAATTGTCAGTACAGTATTGAATTGTTTTCATTAACTACAAGTCATGAATAAAATAAGTTTTATTTGAATACCAGCTAAGTAGCTGGCCAAGGCTGAAGTTGTAAGTGGCCCATAAAGATAGTCTGCGAGGATGTAATTTAACATTGAGAAACAAATGTGCACAGGTGAGTGTGACAATGGGGACAAAGTATGCCAAAAGCGACCACAAGTCCAACTCAGACTGCTACCTGAGCCTGTTACCATGTTAGCGCCTTGCTAACAAAACGGGAGGTGTGTCACCGTGTGTGTGTGTGTGTGTGACCATGTGTCACTGTACCAGTTTGGCCATCATGGCTTTGATAGTTAAATTGTATGTCCGTGGTGTCTGCACTTGTCCATGAAGGCCTGTGTTCAGACTACAAACCCACTTACTCTTTGTTAACAATGATGATATATGCAGTGAGCCATCATCCATATTAGTACAAAGTCGGAAGTTTATACAGTTAGTTTTCGTCTTCATCCTCCTCGTTTTAAATAAAGAATAGTTAGTCCCGCAGTATAATATGATTGGCATCTTAACATGCTTGTAATTTTTTTTAAATACAGTTTTTTAATTTAATTGAAATTGGTGTAGGTACAGGGTGCTTTGAGTTACATCATGATGCGTTCAAGAACTTCTCGAAAAAAATTGTGTTGGGCGAAAATCACTAGATTGAATTGAGCTGCATGATGATGCATTCAAATGCTGCTCAGAAGAAAATGCACTTGGCGGAGATAATTTCATACTTAAAAGACATTCATATTACATTAAACCATGTATTTCATATAATTGCGAGATAAGTCTGTACAGAAAATAGGCATGCAAGAAAAAAATATTTGAATTATTGTATAATGTGTATGCAGTTAATACATTTATTTTATTTATTTTGAACATGAAAGTAAAAAACCACACAAAACAAGCAGTGTTCAAAAAGGAAGAAATATAAATTCTGACTCCTTTCTCGCTCCATTAACTAAAATGTAATGGAAATATAAATATTCACAAATATTCACCTGGTGTCTAAAATGAAAATGAGATTTTGGTAAACAAAACAAGCTAATTCAAGTCACTGCTAATGCAGCTCATTTTGAAAATGTTTTATTTTCACATAACTGCAAAATTGAGCTTTTTGGAGTGCAAACAGAATAGTTTTAAAAACCGTACAATAGAGGCTATTATACATATTATACATGCAGAGACAATGTACAGCTATGCAGCATATCCCACGGAGGAACACTGTCAACAAATGGCCTCTGCTCTGATTGCAAAGCATCCCTCTCTAAAGGAAGCTGGCTCACCGACTGGATTTTGTGGATGGAAAAATAGCATCAAGTTCAAGATGGGGAATTACCGGACCAAAATGAGAAAATATGGAATGGCTGATGTCACAGTGAATGGCAACAAACGGAAGAGGGATGTCCCCGATGGAGAGCCATCCTGTAGTAACATCAAAAAGCCGAAAACAAGCGAAACAAACTTTTTGCCAAATTTTTTGGATGGTGAAAATGCAGACACCCTTGATGCAGTCAGTAGACAGCTTGAAGTTGAAGCAAAGGAACGGCTTCCAGATGCAGCTGGTATCAACAAAATGATGGATCAAACATTTTCCTTGCGGCGCAAAGAAATAGTAGAAGAACAGCCTCCTGTCAAAAGGATGATGGAACGTTGGCCGGTGCTGTTTACAGAAAGTCAGGTATAGCCCACTTATACTGCACTATATTGAACCACACCACATATAATAAGTACTATCATTGTAGATTACCCTGTGGTTTCATTAGATCATTATTTATCTGAAAACAGTGTAACAGCACATGAGGCTCCCACATACATCTCAAGTTTATTGTCTTGGCATTTTGGTTGTCTTGTTATGACTTCAGAGATTTATTTAACAGACTATTGGATTATTGACATTAAATGACTATCTCGATGGAGGAAACAAAACCTCAGGAAGAACTTTTATGAAACTCTAGACCACCACAGCATTCATCTCATTGACATGTTCAAGTCCAAAAAAGGAGATGTAGGCAGATCACTTGATCGCCTCCTTCAGAAAATTAATAACCAAGTAAGTGTTGTTTCAGATTCCTCATTGTTACAACCTTATATTAGTGTGCTTGATTGCTTAAACTATTCCTGCAAGCAATTCTCTATGCACTTGAAATGTATTGTCTTAACTTGAGCATACAAATTAATATATTTTTTCTGATTATTACCTTTTTCTTGTCTTCTGTTTTTACTTTTTTCATTTTTTCTGCTAGACACAAGACATCACCGCAAGACGGACCGCTGTGCTGCAATGTCTGCCCCTGTACCTTGGAGATGATTCCACTGATTTCTTCCTCCGCTGCTCAGTAAGTGCAGTCATAGTGATCACACAATGTTAGGATATTGTCAGGCTTGAGCCAAATCTGAGATTTTCCAGATGTGGAAGTTTCCAAAATTAACTTGTTTAGTGGTATGTGTCCTATTTTCATTAAGGTAGGAATGGATTTCATTTAGATTGCAGCAATAGAGAGTAGAGATAGATGGCTTAGTACTGAAACAAATTGCATTTCCACAGTTCTGCTGTCCATATGCTTTCATAAGATCTGCAAGATAATATTCCAGAGTACTGGTCTTTCCTGTGACTTTTAACTGTAATTCCTACATTTTGATTTCAGGAGTGAAACTACTACAACGCTGGGTTGTAACATCCCACCTAATTTTATTTGCTTGTGTTCTTTTATTCTTGAATACAGGATTTGGATTCAACTGACTTGCCCCAGGTGCCTGTTGGGGTCCTTGAAGTGATAACAGAAGACACACCTCCACAGTTAAGCAGCATAGCACAGCATAGCACATCCATGAATGTCATCATGGATGACATTCCCACTCTCCCCCATGTAGTTTGTCATTTATTCGGCTTGATCTATGCTCTTCATTTTATCCCAAAGGAATGAAAAATACTTTTGAATTCATTGAAAAGGTACTTTTGAGAATTGGTGACCAAAAGCTAAATCCAAAATTGCAGTCATTAAAAAATGCTCTTTTGAGCTAAAGAGAACAGTAATGAATGGGCTGAACAATTTCATTAAAAATTTTGTTCTGTTTTTTATGTTTCATTTTACTGAAATTAGTATGATCTTTTGTTTACACCTTTTGTTTACCTCTTACAAGAGGCACAGGTCTCTCTCTTTGAACGAGAATGATGCCCGCAACTGCTAAAAATATATCACTGCAATATGATTTTAAGTAAAAAAAAAAAAAAAAGAGAGAGACCCATCAGTGTTAAATTGCTAAGAACAGCCTTACATTTATTACTTCTATATGTTTAGTTTGAATTTTGGTGTTTCAGTCAGTTTTTTATGGTATGGGTCTCTCTCTTTTTTTTTTTAACAGCAATGATGCCCCCAACCGTTAACAAATATATTACTGTTTTGTTTTTTATGTTTTTTTTTTTTACTTAAGTTAATATGATCTTTTGTTTGACAAGAGGCACAGATCTCTCTTTTTTTTTTTTTGAAGAACAATGATGTCCGCAACTGCTAACAAATATATCACTGCAGTAGGTCTCTTTTTTATTTTTTGAACAAGAATGATGCCCGCAACTGCTAACAAATATATCACTGTGATAACTGCAGTATGATTTTAAATTATTATTTATTTATTTTTGGTTCAGCCTGTGTGTACGTGTTAAATTGCTAAGAGCAGCCTTACATTTAGTTACTGCTTACATTTATTACTGTTATATGTCTAAGTTTGAATTTTAGTGTTTCAGTCAGTTTCTTGCATTTATACTATAAATGGAGATTATTTTATTTGGAGGGATTCTCCCACTATGGTTTATTTTGCTGATGAGAAAACCGAACTTCCTAACAACTTAAACACACACAAAGATTACAACAGTTGGAAAAAATACCCAGGTAGATGATCTATTTATTGGCATGAGCCTGTGAAAAACAAATGAAAGGGGCATTTCTGAAAGCTTTTTATTTGCACATTTCAGCAACTTTGAGTGAGTGACTCAATCAGTTGCTTTCACAAGGCTGAGCGCATGCGGGTAGCTTGTATTTGATTTCACAGAGAGGTACGGGTCTTTTTTTTTTTGAACAACTGCTAAAAATTATATCACAGCAATAACTGCAGTATGATTTTAAGTTGTTATTTATTTATTTTTGGTTCAGCCTGTGTGTAAGTGTTCAATTGCTAAGAGCAGCCTTACATTTAGTTATGTCTGACATTTATTACTGTTATATGTTTTAGTTTGAATTGTAGTGTTTCAGTCAGTGTCTTGCTGGTTTAATGTCATTTCATTTACAGAATGTTCAGTCTTTATTCAGTGGTGTTTGTAGTGTAAACTGAGTGTTAAGTATGTTAATACATGTAATATATTTATTTCACCTATGTACAAATAAATTATGCTTTTCATAATCTCATTTTGTAAGTTTATGTTTAAATTAGCTAAACTAAGGCATATTAAGTGTATTGCACTTACTTGGATAGTATTCTGACTTAGTATATTGAGCTCATGTGACTCAGTATTGTTATCGTTGTTCCCTTAAACTTTATTCAAGTTGACTATACTAAGATACATTACGTGTAGTGTATACAAAGTTCAAGTAATTCCTATTTGGTTTGTCAGCATGTATTAAGTTAATGCAACTCGTTTTAGAGTTGTAACAACTTTATTGAATTTTAATGTACTGACACAAAATAAGTGCTCACAACTTGAAAAAAGTACAGCTTACTCAAATATCATATGTTCGTTATAATTGTTGATAAAAAGTGCTACACAAATAAAATTACATTGAATTGAATTGATGGAATCCAGCCTTTTTAAAGTGTTTGAGCATTGGGCTGTGTGGCGCCGGGAGAGGTGGAGGGAGGAGCGAGCGCCTCAGCTCCTCCCACTGTACTGCTGTCAGTCTCCTGGTTCCCTCCCTCAGCCTGAAGAGGAACTGGAGCTGAAACAGCAGAGGCCTAATTGGAGGCAAGTGCTCACAGCTGAGTTGATTAGGAATCACTCTCAGGTGAGCCTGCCTGCTTGTGAGGCCCTCTATTTAAGCACAGCCTAAGAGGCTGAAAGGGTGTGCTGTTTTTGTATTAAGCCCCTTTGTTTGTATTAAGCCCCTTTGTTGGTGTTTTCTCTTCCCCTAAAAGAGGGTAATAAATGGCCTTCGGCCCTTTCAGTTGAACTTTTTGTTGTGTTTTACCTTCCACTCACCACCCGGCACAGTGGCCACACCTGCCACTTTGTCACAGCTGGCATTGAATTCCATGCAAAAACTCTACAGCTGTTCTACTTGATGAAATCTAAAATAAAACTCCAGCACAACATGATACCATGGTCACTGATTTCTGCCTTTACAATATTTAAGTTACATTGAAATGTTATGGCCAAAGCTCTCTGAGGAAAACTTTTCTAAAATCCATTGTGAATTCCATTAGCAGTATAAATCAATCACTTTTCTTACAGGTGTTATACATGTTTCGATTGCTTTAAAGTACACTCCAAGGAACAGCAATGCCACTGTCACCCATTGATTGAGCAGTAGACAGAGAAAGGCCAGTCAAAAGCAAAATTGCAATTGCACAACAAACATATCTAGACCTGGCCTCAGGTGAGTTGGTGGGAGGTTAAATGGAGAGCCAGCTCCCTAAACCCCCGGCACAAAACAGGGTGGATAATACCACGCTCTAATTTTAAAAATGCCAAGTGAGTCAAAATGCTAAAAAGGATAAGCTTCTCTCTTACTATACATCCATGGTAAGTGAAAGTGTCTAATAGAAAAATTACTGAGCTATTGCTGTAATCAATATGTGCCACCCCTTAAATGCACCCATAAAAAGATATGAATCTCAAAGCAGTATTCCAAAGGTGGAACTTCTTGCACTGTGGTCACCCAACCGCTGAGTATAGATGCAATTGAGACAAATACAGTGATATCCTGTGTGAAATATATATCAGACAAAGAAGATTCAAATTTGTCTCATTTACCTATTGTGTAGCATTGCTGTAGAGATGTAGAGTTGAATTTCTGGGAGTTGGTTGCATTGTTTTCTTGCACAGCAAATGTTGCTGTTTTGGCAACAGGTGGAGAAGCCCTGTTGAACAGCGACCCTGCTGTCAGAGGGGTGGTGTATCCATGTGTGGCAATATCCACTGACTGCGATTTCTTCTTCAACCTGCCCAAAGAATGACAATAGCAAAATAACTCAAAGACAACCAACACAGACAATACAGGTGAACCAGTAATACAAGTGAAGAGAAACACTTTGTGATTTTGGTTAACTATGGCCAATATATCAGGAAATTAAATTTAGGTTGTCAATTGGGTGAAGTAGTACCTGCCTCATCAGAAAGCATTTTGTTGTGAAATTTGCATTGCAGGGGTTTTGGGACAAAAATGAAACATTGTAAGTGGATATAAGCCTAACTACTACATTCTGGGTCAATGACATTGTTATTGCTGGCATCCACAGTGTAGCTAGCTTTTCCTATTGTTGTCATTTTCAGAATTAGGCAGTGCATCAGTAGCTAGCAAACATCTTCTTCAAGACCTTTCAAGAACAGCTACTGGTACAACCACTGTAATCTTCAATTTGAAATGTGAGATTTCAGTAACAACTGTCAGCATTGCCTCTGCCCTCAGTTCTTTTTATTTGTTTCCATATATATATATATATATATATATATCTAAGAAATATATATATATATATATATATATAAGAAAACCACACTCCATTAATTCATGAGTCTGGATTTCCGTAAGACTAGTCTTCGTAAGTAGGGGATTCCCTGTATATGTGTTTATATATATATATATACAGTCCCCTCCAAAAGTATTGGAACAGTGAGGCCAATTCCTTTATTTTTGCTGTAGACTGGAACCATTGGGGTTTGACACCAAAAGATGAATATGAGACACAAGATCAACATTTCAGCTTTTATTTCCAGGTATTTACATCTGGATCTGATACACAACTTAGATGATAGCAACTGTGTGCTCCCGCTTTCCCTAAATTGTGAAATTTACGCTTGAAATTTAAACTAACCTCCCAAATTATAAAATAAAAATTTGACTCGTGAATTAAGGAGAGTGTGGTTTTCTTATACAGTATACGTAAATATATCACAGTCTTTGAATTTATGCCTGTTTATATTAACCATACACACATGAAAATAGGAGCTACTGAGACTCATAGAAGTTAAAGGGGAGGGGTTTGTCTTGGTGAATGATATAAAGTGTCTGCAAGAGAAAAAAACTACTTATGAAAGACCTTCAGGAACCAATTATTTTTGTAAGTTGGGGACTCCCTGTACAGAATACATACATAAACACACATTTATTGCAAGTATCCACACTTAAGACAAAGATTCGTAATGGAGGCAGGATAAACAATTTACAGTTAAACAATAAACTTTATTATCCAAAATGAGTCTGACATCAGTGCACTGAACAGTAAACTTACCTTCACTTATTATGAATAACTATAAATAAAAAAACACAAATAGAACAAAATATATATTACTTGAATTTATAAAATAAACATAAAATGCTGCCTATATAACTTTAAAAAGTCAAACAAAATAAAAACAAGGCAACTATTTAGGGCAAGAAAGCTACTACCAATCCAACAGGGGCAGGTTTATGCAGGAGGCATTGCTTTTCCACGTTGTAAACGTCTTTAAAAGATAACAACAACAACAACAACAACAGCAACAATAAATAAAACCTTCAATTGCAAAGAAACTAAATCACCCCAAACATCTTTTTCTGCATTATATGTTCTGTAAAAAAAGCTTTTATATCAGCGCATATTGGCACATTTACTTTGATAAAGATATATGTGCAACAGGCCCATATCGATAAAATCAGCCGATATATTGGTCGGGCTCTACTCATGATGTCTCAGTTTCAAATGGATTGGCAATATATGGTACAGAAATCAAGAAAGACCTACTTGGGCATGCCTACTTGGGCATGCCCTGGTAGCTTATTTGCCACGCAAGGCCACGACCCTACCCCACCCACATGCCCTCTGCCCCCCCATATCCCCCACCCATTTCCCCCACCACAACCATCAATTAAAGTGGAAAGATCTTTTCAAAAAAAAAAAAAAAAAAAGGCCTACTTTTGTTTAATCCTACTGTCACTATGATGACACAAGACTTGAAATTTATTAGGTTGAATAGTTTTTTGATGGACCAAAAATAAGGGGTGTATTATTCACACTGCAGAAGCAGGATAAAGGCCTTATCGGGAGAGTTACCTGCATTTTTTGGTTATTTGCTTTGCACTGTTCCATTAAGGTCATCTGCCCAGCTTAGGGTCGAACTAAATGCAGATAAGCCAACAGAGTTCAGATTTGAGAGCTGGCTCACAATCATAAATACCTTTAAGTTAGTGACCACAGGTCACCTACCCACTTAAGAGTTAACAGCCATTTTATCAAAATTCCAATCAAATTCTTAAAGAGTTCATTAATGTGCTTACCATGTCGGTACATAAACTGTATAATCATTTGAATAGGTTTTTCTTGCCAAGCTCAGTCTGTCTGTCATCGCTCAGGCACAGTTTTAAGTTTTTGGTTCCAGGATCTAGCTCTTGCAACAGTTGAATTTTTCCTTTTTAGTGTTTGGCTACTATTGTGGGTGATTCCTCTATCATTCCTCAAGAGAAACAGGCAATTGGCTGAGGAAACTTTCATTTCATTCATTCGATGACTCCGTAAGCCATTCATATTCTTGTGTTGTTGTTAATATCTTTTATTCCTCTCTGTCAAGGTAGCGGCTCTGGTTTGCAGTCTAGACTCTTGAGTTTGTCTTTGTCTTACAGTTCACTGTCCAATAAACCTCTTTAAAGAATTTCATTTGCAAGTGTATATTTCTAACAAAGGTTTATTCACCACACTGTTCATTCCTATTAACTCATTTTTATAATAAATATTTAATTAAATTAATTTAAACTTATTTTACATGTTGGGTATGTAAGAGGCTTTAGTAGTTTTAGTTGTGTCACTTGTGTTTGGTATTCTGAGGGCCGGACGCTAAATGAGAGCATTAATTATCAAAACCAACTGGATTCAGAGAATTTTTGTTAAATCCTCACTTCTCTGACAGCCTCAGATTTACATTTCTCAGTATCTGTGTTATCGTGTTTAGAAACAAGAAATTCTATTGTTTTAATAACCTGAGAGAAGATACAGTGGGGGAAATAAGTATTGAACACATCAACAATTTTTCAATTCAACATATTTCCATTGCAGCTATTCACATGAAATTTAGACCAGAGATTGGTATTAACTCAATAAAACTACACAGCTAATGAAATTGTAACATTCCAATCCATAAAAAAATTATGTGCAATAAAGGGGAATGACACAGGAAAAAATGATTGAACACAGTAAGAAAAAGCACTTAACCAGCTTATGCCCCCAATAAGTTCTCCCACCTGTGCTAAATAGAATCAGCTGGGTTAGTGCATGGTGGTGGGTAAAAGTACTTCCAATCTTTGAAAAAGCATTTCCCACCTCTGAATGGAAGTAAAAGACTCATTTGCCACCAAGCAGTCTTGTGAGAAACATCTCATGATGGGTAGAGGCAAAGACCTCTCCCAAGACCTCCGCAACAAGATTGTTGAGCAGCACAGTAATGGCACTGTTTACTGACAGATTTCTAAACTCCTAAATGTTCCTATAAGTACCATTGGGGCCATTATATCCAAGTGGAAGGAACATCACTCGACCATCAACCGGCCACGCACAGGAGCTCCTCGCAAGATTTTTTACCTGGCAGTCAGAAAGTTAGTCAGAAGAGTAGCTCAAGAGACAAGGACCACTCGAGCAGCGCTCCAGAAAGACCTGGAAGCAGCGGGTAAAGTTGTCACAAAGAAAACAATTGGCAATGCAATCCACCGTCACGGTCTCCATTCACGATCACCCTGGAAGACTCCATTACTGAAGAAAAGGCATGTTGAAGCTTGTTTGAAGTTTGCTACAGAATATTTGGAGAAGCCTGTAGATTACTGGGAGAATGTAGTCTGGTCAGACGAGACAAAAATTAACCTTTTTGGGAACAATAAAACGTGCCATGTTTGGAGGAGAAATGCTCTCCATATGATCCTAAAAATACCATACCTACAGTGAAGTTCAGAGGAGGAATCATCATGGTATGGGGCTGTTTCTCTTCAAATGGTGCTGGTGCAATCCAAATTATCGAAGGGAAGATGAATGGAGCTGTGTACCGGGAAATTCTTGAGAAGAATCAGTTGCCATCCACCAGAATGATGAGGATGAGACGTGGGTGGATCTTCCAACAGGACAATGATCCAAAACATACTGCAAAGGAGACTCTCAATTGGCTCAAGAGGAAGAAAATAAAGGTGTTGGACCGGACGAGTCAATCTCCAGACTTAAATCCAATAGAAAATTTGTGGAAGGAACTGAAGATCAAGATTCACCAGTGGGCCCCTCAGAATCTTCAAGATTTAAAGACCATCTGTGTTGAAGAATGGGCCAAAATCCCACCTGATCACTGTGAGAGATTAGTTTTTTCGTATAGGAAGCATCTTGAAGCTGTCATTGGAAACAAAGGCTTCTCCACTAAGTATTACATACATTTCAGTTAGCATGTTCAATACTTTTTTCCTGTCATTCCCCTTTATTGCACATAACTTTTTTATGGTTTGGAATGTTACAATTTCATTAGCTGTGTAGTTTTGTTGAGTTAATACCAATGTCTGGTCTAAATTTCATGTGAATAGCTGCAATGGGAATATGTTGAATTGAAAAATTGTTGATGTGCTGAATACTTATTTCCCCCACTGTATATGCCAGTCTTCAACATGTTTCCAGGCTGTTTTCAGATTTTTTTTCCCCAAATGTTTTTAAAAATGATTTTGAGAATGAATTAGCTATTTAATCACATTTGATCATAAACAGTAGCTTGCAATAACACGTGGAGGTAGCACTTTGTAAGGAATAATTTTATCCCTACTCCGTGCCTGGATAGAAACCCAGGATTCCAGGCGACCTCAATGTGGCCACAGGAGGATTCTTCATTAGGGCCCATAAAGCTCAGGTGGACACACCTACGGACTGGACTTTACAGTGGGGCCATAAAGCCCAGCAGACACTTTAATGCTGTAAAACAATAAACACTGGGAAAGACTGAGGCATGTATGTAGATGATATGGGCTGTTGTTTTCAGTGTAAAAGAATGAATCTGAATACTGATGTACTGATGACCTGAATACTGATGACCTGAATCCTGGGGCAGACCTGGTCATGCCCTGCACTCTGTTTTCAGCACCTGTTTTATCTGTTTGATAACTGCCTATTAATGTGTGTTTAGAAGTCTGTGTTTCATTGTTTAACTTCCCTTTAGGTTTGATACCATGTGCTGCCCCAGATGAAAAGTGGATTCCAACGTGGTACGAGTGGAAATCAATTACTAAGTGGCAACATGCAGGGGACACATCACAACTAAAATAACTGCAACAAAAACACATATGTCTCACCTAACTCACAAATTACCTGTGTCCTTACAACCTTAAGCAATTGCAACCAGTAACAACATGAGAGGATCAATCATATTGCAGCACAGATTGCTGTGCTATTTTTGCTTTTGGATGCTGTGCAAATTAGTGAACATTTTGAAGTGGTTCTACACTGTTTGATATCGTTATAATGCCATAAGGCCATTTAACTGATAGAGCATGTTCTCAGGCACCCTGAAAGTTTTTGCCCCCTTCTTGATTTCCTCTTTTATTGCATATTTCACTCATTGAAAACCCAAGCACATAGTTTTACATCATTATTTCATTCATTCAATGCAGATATTCACCAATTGCCAATATTGTCCCTGTGAAAAAGAAATTGTAATATGAGTTTCTTACATCTCTGAGGAGGAATCTGAATGATTGAATGAAACAATGATTTTATGAAACTATGTTTTATGTTTGATTGGGTTTCCCTTGTCTAATTTTAATTTTTAATTGATGAATTGAAACCATTCCAGTGAGAGAAATATGCCATAAAAGAGGAAATTAAGAAGGGGGAAATACTTTTTCTTGGCACTCTATTCTCAACAACACAACATGGAAAATCAAAGAATATAGTAATCAATGGTTTGTTTTGATTTTGAGATTGTGGTGGAAAAAGTGGGCTCTGAATGTTCTAGCCTGACTAATTATGGCAAAGGTCATTATTACATCAGGTCCAGCGATGTAATAATAATAATAATCTTTATAATAAAAAAAAAACACAAGAGTCATACCCCAATCCTGGCAAGAACCTTAAGGAGGTTTCCTCTGGCATTTGATGACATAATGGAATTGGGATGTATCTGATCTGGAATGCAGATCGAGCTGCCCGGAGTCATTCTTCATGTACCTCTCTTTCTTTACTAATCACCAAAGTAACAGCTCCAAATTGAGACATGTTTAATGGTTCTGCAAAGAAATGTGCAACAAGGGCATAAACATTGACATTGTGGTTATTGGAGAATCTTACTGAAACATAAGCACACATGCTATGCACTTATTGTTTTAATGTATGAGCCACATTTAATTTTCAAACAGAAAAACGGAAAGAATGACCCCACTGGTAACTAATCCTGGTCAGGATATGTAGATGATTTGCTCAAAAGACACAGGTTTCATATGGCTCAAGCATTAAAAAAAATAATTTCCCTTTATCCCCATTTTGACTTATCTATTGTGACTTTTGAATCAGTTGCCCTTTGCAAAGACATAGATACTACAGTTTTCATACAGTTAAAGTGTTATGCTATGGTCACACTTGGCTTCCAATGTGAAAAATCTATGCAAATTTTCATTCAAATCAATGGAAGGTGGTGTCAAGTGTCAACACATCTGGTAGCAGAATTCTGCTCTGCTCTTGATGCGGGGCGGGGTGAACTTTAACCATGCGAATATGCAAATCTGCCTCTGTCCGGCCAATCAGAGAGCTGCTGTATGAACCCAAAGGGGTGGCACAATTTGCTTCTTGTACTTCAAGTCAAACGGTCAAACTGTAAAATCAAAATGGAGGAGACACTGATAACTGTGGTGTCTTACCACCCAGTGCTTTTTAATCCCTCATTACCTGAACAAGAACAAGAGAGAGGCGGATTGGCAGGACATCTGTCTAAAACCTGGAACAGACAGTGAGCACTATACAAATGTGTGAAAGTAGGCTGTTGGTTGCTACCACTCATTAACTACCTGGCTAGCTATCTGATAGCTAAAAGCTAATGCAACCTAGAAGATGGTTAGCTTCTCCTCCTTCTCCTCAACAAAGTCAGGGCTAAAGCCCGCTTTTGCTCTACAGTTCACAAATGACCTTGTTTACCATCTACAATTGAATCGTGCATGCCCAAATTAACTGATTTAACAGAATCTGCGTCTCCACCTATAATTTGCGCCACTAGGCATATTTTAGAAGCTACAAAGACGTATCCATTCTTTTCTTACTATGGGGAGTATGAACACAAGGGGGTGTTTGTATATCCATAACCAAACATTCCGAAAGATTTAGTAGTAATATAAACTGGTTTGCTGGTGAAATCTAGCTCAAAATCTCACTCAGAGCTCTATCACTCTAAATACACAAAAAGAGAATTTGTGTATACATACATCAGGAACAGTTAGAATAAATTAATTTTAATCATAAATTGAGATATAGAATGCAAGTGTAACTAATATTTGAATAAAACAAGCAAAACAATATCAGTCACAACAAACGGTGATTTTATGAAATTTTAATAGCATGTTTTGTCCTTGTAACTATAGATGTAATTATTTTAGTCCTAATAAATCCATACCCTTTGGCAATCATCCAGTGTAACATTAAACTGTACACAAAGATCGAGATCCCTTACAAACATGGTAAGTCTGCATTTAAATATGGCTGTTTGCTGATGCAGTCATTTACATATTTGATTTGATTACATGTGAAGTGAAATTATAAGATGTGCAAATACTTTGGTGCTCATACAAAATAACACCACTTACATGGGATCTTAATAAACAAACTACAAAGAGCATTTGTTTGAATCTAGCCTGTAGTCTTGCATTAAAACTGAGACTCCACATAAAGCCATTAGGCTATATAAGGCACAGAAATGAATGATTCTCTGTTGGGTTTTCATGAGTTATATCTATGGAATACATGAAATCTCCTCTGAGAATATAATTGTGGTAATTGGCATCATGTGTTGTGCACATTCATCACTATACAAAGCTCTCTTTAGTTGGTTTTAAGGCCTGCAAATCCAATTACTTTAAAAACACACACATGTAATTAGTCAGTGAGAAAAGCAAACATTTCAGGGTTCTTCATCCTTCCTCTTTTAACTGCTGTGATTTTTGTCCCTCAGCTTAAATTTAGCTAGTTAATAGACCACATTTTGATGCTCACGGCTTAGACAGGAAGCATTTCCACCGTACTCCAGATTGCACCAAACAGCGGCCTGTTGCCAAAGGCCCTTTGCCAGGGACCTGCAGACACAGACTAGTGCCCAGCGGGCCCAAGCCAACTGGCCTGCTAAAGCTGCTGGCCGAATGTGAGCAACCTCATGGATCTAGGGTCAATGCCAGAGCAAGTACAACTCCACTACATGTTTGTGTACAGGACTCACATGTAACATTCATTAACTTTCTATGATTTTGCACTATTGTTGTTAAAAAAGCTTTCGTCTTTTTGGAACAGTTTTGGCTACCCTCCTCCTCCCATTTAAATGGTTAATTTAACATATCCACACCACATGACCCCTTCAGTTGATGCCAGCAACTTGAGCTGTGAGCTGTGACAGATGTTGAGGGGGCCTCTCTGAGCTCATCTCAGAGCAAACAGATGCCCTGCAAGGGCAGAGATAATTTGAGAGTTTTAAGGACGTGGTCTGAGCAGGCTGTGAAATATTTAGCATGCAGAAACAGGAGGGCAGGGGCTGAGGTTTTTCTGAAGAAGATCCCCTACATTAAATTAACATTTCAAGGGCATACGTTGGGTCTGAAGCATGCACACTTGGGGCTGGCACCCTCAGTAAAGTGGATGGCAAATCTGAAGGTTGCACATTAACAAATGAGCCTGATGGTGGCTAGCTTGCCCCATACCTCATAACAAGTCACAACATCCATCAGCAACATTTTAATGTCCTCATAACTGTGTGTACACATGTGTATTGTGTGTACACATGAATTAGTAAGCCAACAGGTAGACAGTATGTATATTCCTTTGTTGATGACACATTTTTTTCACACCCGTATTAACACAGAGTCCAATACCTGTCATGGTAAGGTTTGAGCATGGATTGTTGAAAGTTTCAGACTTCTCATAGGTCAGAAGACAGAGAACTGGGCAATTTTACTCTGTGATAGATTAAACATTAAATATTTAGGAGGTAATTAAAGATTCATGTTGAGAAGTGGTCAAAAAAGGAAAAGAATTGGAATCCAATATGCTGCCTGCGGTAAAATTGCCTAAATATAATGAATGTAATGGAACCAAGCCTTACATTAGAAATAATATGAAAACAGAGATGTATAAAAATGGCAGATGCATTGTCTTGTCATTGTTCATATTGGCTATGTTGAATTGTCATTATATATGGTCATCGGTTTTTGACAGAATGACTCTTTTACCTGCAGGCACTAACTTTTTTTTTTACTGGCAAACCCTCAGTTAGAAACACATTCATTTTTGGAGCACCCATCCACAGCAAACCAGCAGAATCAGTAGCTATTTTCAAGTTTAGGGCCATCTCACTGTAACAGTATCTGCAGAGCCAGTTATCTGCTGGGGACATTTGATTAGATTAATGAAATGGAACAGTGGAACTGAAACCTAATCCACAGCACTCATCTCTTGGTGCAGAAGTATTAAAAATAAGTGGTTTCACATTGTGGTCTTCGGGAACTAGAGAGCCCAGCACTAATGCACATGATGATGCTGATCACCTAATCATGAGGCCCCTGACTACCTTGACTACCCCTTGACTACCTTTGCCACTGCAAACCACTGTTCTAAATTAACATCTGCATCCCAGTGGACCTCAATCAACATATAACATTAATCACTGAGACTTGTACTGGGATACAGCCAGAGTATGAGAGCTGATTGGAGTGGAGTGTATGGGAGTAGAGTGGTTAAAATTTTCCTGAAGCAAGGAATGGCTATTTTTTTTTTTTAAAAAACTGGAGTGTTGGTGTTCTCTCTCGCTCCAAAATCGCTCCATCTCACAAGCACAACATGTGTTGATGCCCCATAATGCAATTGAAAGTGTAAACACTAAGTTATTTGGTATAGTCAGCTGTTCTTAAACCATACATTTTTAAGTTGTTGGTGAAAAACAAAGATGGAATTCAAGAACTATTTTCACAAGGCAATGAAAATGATGGAGAGGAGTGGAGGGAGGTAATGACTACAGCAAAATTCATAATGGAATCTAAAAAGATATGTGCTCTGAATGCAGGTCTGAACTGCAATTCTCTGTGCACATTTGGGAAAAATTTGAAAGGTGGGTAGCATAATGTAATCTTTGTTTCTCTCTACCTTCTCAAAGGGGTCATTCCATGCCAGCTGACCCAGAATTCAGAAATTTTGCCAGTTTGTCATGGAATTTCTAAAAAAAAAAAAATGAATCTAAAAACTTCTACTAAATTCATGGGACCTTGCAAAATCCTACTGCTCTACTCCACATAGTTTTTAGCTATGGATTGTTGAAGTTTGGCCCTCGGAGCTAAATTTAATCATTTTTGTATGTGTATTCTAAGCCTCACAAATTCCTTATTTTCACTGGATTGTACTGAACAAAGGATAATTTTCTACATGTTTTCATGTAAATAGTTGCTGCTGAATTTTTACAATAATCAAATTAATAGACTCTTAAGAATCTTTAATTTTCAAAAATGAAAATCTCCACTAGTTTTCACTTTCTTGCAACGAAATTTTGATTCTGTGTTGTATTAATATAGTTCTATCACATCTAGAAGTTATTTGATCCTGCATAAAAACTAAGTGCCATAGATCTTGCTAAATAAAACCCTAAAATATATTGTTAGAATGCAAAAGAGCACAAAGTTTACTATGGAGCAATTCTTGAGCAGGTTTTCTTCTTAGAGTATATAAACATGTAGCAGCCTATACTAGTGGCTAAGTACATGACTTGACAAGTCCCAGTGGCAAGAACACCATTCTTGAGCAAGGTGCTTTGGCCCTAGTCTAATCAACTGAGATAAAATCAGCTAAACATGTAGAGATAGCGACTCCAAAAGAAGTCAGTGGAGACAACTACAGAACCAGGAAGTGTAAATTTTGCCAGCAACAGACATGCGCAGTTGTCTGCTACGTCACATGCTCGAAGAAAAAGACGCAAAAGAAATTATGTGTTGAACAAGTTACTTGAAAGCCCTCCCCTCACTCTTCCCCATTGCAAGCTGAGCTTTATACTGTGTAAGAAAGTTATCCACCTTGGGAGTTTTGAGAAATGCACAGACTTTTAATGAAGAACCCAAATTCATTAAAACATAAACAAGCATATATATTAACAAGCATTCTTTTATAATGAAATCATAACAATACTTTTTCCCATTCTGAGACAGGGAAAGTGTACCTAAATGTGTCCCTTTAAAAAGCTTTCCTGTCTGTCAAGCCTGCAGCTGAGGCCGGCAAGCACTTTCCTTGTTCCCTGCTCTGTGCATGTCATAGGAGCATGGATGTGGGTTCCATGGTGTAACGGTTAGCACTCTGGACTCTGAATCCAGTGATCCAAGTTCAAATCTCAGTGGGACCTTTGCTCTTCTACAGTCTAGTGTTTGGGCAGCCTGTAGTCGAGTGGCTAAGGTACATGAGTGGGACCCTTGAGGTTGGTGGTTCAAGCCCCAGTCCAGCCACAGCAAGAAAACCATTGCTGTTGAGCCCTTGAGCAAGGCCCCCAACCCCACATTGATTGGTTAGCCTAATCAGCTGTAAGTCACTTTGGATAAAAGTGTCAGCTAAATAACTATAAGGTGAGGGCATTTTCTTGGGACATAATGTCTGTATCATTCAATGTGTATTCTTTATAACTAAATAGAAACACTAGATTAGATTAAATATCAGTATATGAGGACAAATATATTTAATATGCTGTCAAAAATGAATAGAGTCCAACGGGAAAATAGTGTTTCTGTGAAGGGCAACACATTTTTCGGTGCTTAGGTTGAGAGCTGAAAGTTCGCCCCTTGGTTTTTCTTAATGTGTGAGAGGTGACCATGAGAGAAGCAGTGAATAGAGAACCCAGAGCGGGAGTGATTACAGAAAGCTTCACATACTCTGGATATAGCATCACTAAAAAGCAAACACAAGAATTTTCCTTTATAAACATAAATGGCACTTCAAGGAATTGTAATCTTGCTGATCAAGGATAATCTAGCTAATCTGCTAGGAGATAAAAAGGTATTCCTTAGTTCAGAGTCTTAGACTTTGAATTTGATCATTGGGTGCAAGAAATGACCACACTTCAAGTCTGCACAGTTGTAACTTCACAGTGTGAGCTTTGGAAGTGTGACGTTAAAAGTTAAGCAACAAAATACTACTAGCGCTAGCTACCTAGCTGGATCCCTAAGTTGCCAATTACCACATCTATTCCTACGATTGTGATAGGTTTGGCAATGACCATTTCATTTCATTTTATATTTATCTTGAGACACTGAGAAATATTGTAATATCTAGCTTACGTGGATGGTATCTCAATTATTTGTGAACTTTGCTAAGAATCCTGGGGCATCATTTATAAAACCTTCAGTATTTCTGCAACTAAATAGTTATGTATGCCAAAACCTAAAATTTTGCGTACACAACAACAATTTGCATTTATAATACTTGAGTATGAAACACATACACGTCTTTTGTTATACATCACAACTAATCCTACAATTAAGCGTGCATGACCGTCCACAGCAACCATACCCTGAAACGCCAACATTTAAGCATGTATGGTATTCCGAAAATCTAAATCAATTAAGCAAGATCTATAAATAATGTGTAGGACAGAGCAATACATTTTAAATGCAATAATGGTTGTGTGAACAGGGAGAAAAACAAACTTCACAGAGTGTGAAATCAAAGCTTTAGTCTCCTAAACAAAGATTAATATCATTTCAGGCAGCCACAGCACCGGGGTAACAAATCCAAAAAAAAACCTTGCATGGCAGGTTACCGCATCTGTGAATTTCTCACATATAGAGAGAAATCAGATTGAAATCAATAAAAAGAGGTCTAACATCAAGGTTGAAGCAAACAGGCATCTACTTGCCTAACTGCAAGTGTTTGGGCAACGGTTGGCGTTATGGGGGGTGCAACCACTGAGCTCCCTCTATGAACAGTTGGCTACGATTATCAGAGTTGATTTCCAACATTACTGTTCATCAGTATGAACAAATCAAGACATGACACTCACCACTGGGCAACCACATTTGTCAGTGTCATTTCTATATCACTGTATCACTTGCACATTTATAGATTGGGAATTCTTATGAATTACTTACACATATTCATCCACTGATGGCGCCCTTTTTGGAATGTGAGAGCAGTTGATTGCACCAGTTACACAGGCAAATAGCTGCAAAGTGCTTTTTCATTTTTGCCAGCTGTATAGGGGAATCTGATATACCTCAAACTCAGAGGCCATCCATGGTATGACATGACTAAGTAAGGGCTGGGATATTCCTGACTGGTCTGCTATTTCCTGCTGGACACTTCCAATGGCCAAGAACCCAAGAGTTGACAGGATTTTCAGTGGGCGCATTGGCTGGTTGCTTTGTGTAGGGTACAGCGCAGGCACAGAATTCAGCACAGTGTTCCAAGAGCACAGGTCATGTTAAGTAAAATTGAACCAGTCGTCAAGGGCAAAAAAAAGAAAAAGTCTGAACAATACCTGAAGACACCTTCCCATCACACCATACCATTTACAATATCCGCTAAAAGTGCCAAGGCAGCCATGTTCATGCTGTTTTGCTAATGTGAACAAAATAAATTGACTAATAATGCAATGATTGCTCATATCTGTTAATCTATCACTTATTTATGGCCAAAAACAACATTGATTACAAATAATAATGTGATCCTAATTAATCACTTGGAATACAGAAACTATAGTGCAAATTTCTTTTGGTCACTAGGGTGTGTTATACACAGCAAATATGTGCCCTAAATGTGCATATGCATGAGTCAAACGTATCGTACTGGTACGCACATTCTCACGTCAAGCAGAAGTTTTATGAATCCCAAAATGTGCATGAAAATCGGCATACACACATTTTGGCACATTTTTGTGCCTACACATAATTTAGAAATGAGGCCCCTCTAAACTAGTTGCTTATACAAATGAAATTACTGGTCATATCTCCTCCATGTGGCACTGTTTCTACTAAACTTGTCAGCTGATCTCATTGAATAGTGAAAGGGAAATGTGACTGCCCTGTTTCTAAATTATGTGACACACACAATTAATAAACTAAATCAATATGATAAAGGAATCAGTGTGTCTCTCATGTTAATATCAGCTTTTCATAAGGAATGAATGAATGCTGTGCCATGAACTTAATTTTCTTTTAATTTTATTTTGTAGGTATTCCTACAACTTTTAAATTTAGTTTCAAAATACCATTAAATAACTATTCCAAAGCAATAGTTATCCTAAAATCATTACACAACGTGGGAGCATTGCATTTTAGGTTAATTCTTCTTAAAAAGAAAACAAATTGCTCACAGAATTTTTAATACACTTCAAGATAATATTTTGAGTAAATACAATATTGAAATGTCTCTTATCAGTAACCTTCAGTCAGATTTAAGCATAACATTTTCAAGTGGGGCAGATAAAATGACAGTGTAGTACTATTGCTGCTCCATTCATCCATCCATACATCCGAGGCCCTCATCCAACCTAATGGCAGGCAGTAACTGGCATAATACCGTTATACCAACCCGAGTCAACAGAGAGTCACCCATTATCACAGGCTGCATCACCGCCTGGTATGTGAACTTCACCCCCCTCCACCACAAAGCACTGCAGAGGGTTGTACGATCTGCCCAAAACATCTGTGGATGTGAGCTTCCCTCCATCCAGGATGTACACAACAGGCAGCGTGTCGGGAAGGCATGTCGGATTATCTATGATCTAACTGTTCCTCACCTACAGGAACTGAAATCATGTGCAATTACTGTGCTTTCATGTGCAGTTCTGGTTTCATGTGCAATTACCCTTTTTTTGTCTTTACCATATTGCTACATCATTTTTTTTTTTACCTTTTTCATCATATTGATGTACTATATTTTTTTACCATATTATTGCAACATTCTATTATTATGCTCCTTCCCTATTTTATTGTTTAGTTTATTTATATTGGGTTAAATTTTTAGTTGTATTTGCTTATATTTATATTTAGTATATTTGTCCTATACTGTAGTCTTGGAGGCGAAACCAAAGCTTTTTACTCTCCTGTAACTGTATATATGATGTTACTATGAAAAATCTTGACTCTAGAATCTGAAATCCTTCTGAACTTATCAAACTATGCACATACAGAGGAGTGATGTGCCCTAAAGCCACAATAATACTAAGTTATGAATCATACAGAGAAGTTTTTCTCTCCCCATGGTGATGCTTCTGTAAGCAAAAAAATATTCTTTTGCCTCAGGGACTGGCTGTGTGATATTGACATATTTCACAAATGAACAGCGTCTTTGCCTCAGAGTTAATGTTCTGCATTGTTGATTTACGGACAGGCTTTGATAAAAGCAAAACTGTCCCACTATAATGGAAGACACTGCTAAGTGGTGAATAGACCATTTACGTCTGTAGTAAGACACAGTGCTGTCTAGAACTTATGTTCATGTGAACATGCTCAGAATGTTTTTTTGGAGATATTTGCTTTTACAGTAAAATGACTTGGTTGGTTATATATGCCGCAAATTCTCAAATACTGGCTGGGGCCTTTATTTGCCTCAACTGAAGAAAGAACCAGGCCTTTATTTGAGACAGGATGTTATTAGAGACTGGCCATTATTTATGATTTGTCCTTTTTTAGTAGTGTATTTCGTAATATTGTATTAATGTTTTATTTTAATTTATTCTATAAGGATTTATGGGTACAGACAGTCTTCGGGTTACGAACGTCCGACTTACGGACAACTCCTACTTGTGAACTGACTGCCATATAGCCAATTATATTAAAACTTCAAGTTAAACACAATGGTTCGTAATAAGGAACACACACAACACTTGATAATCCATTCATTGAGAAAATTGCTCTGGGGAAATTAATTATAGCCTATACTATACTGTACTATAGAAAATATTAGGCAGTTTGTGTCAGTTTATAATGATATGGTATACATTAACAACAGGCAAATAAAAAACAACATTTGCCAATATCTATAAGATATCCGATGGAAAAAAGTAATGCAAAACAATCAAGCTTTGATATCAAATAGAAATGTATCAGTCCAGAAATTCTTAAATATAACATACTGTATCACAGTAACAAATGTCAGATATACCAGTAGGCTAATTGTAGGCAAAATACAAACTCAAAAAAAGATGCACGTTAAACATTAAAATCACAATTTACTGTGGTAAATGCAAGCCTCTAGGTACTGTACAATTAATCACTGTCCCCCTCCTCACCACCGTCACCGTGCAGCATTTGTTATATCCAGAGATAGTTTTAATCCGTCGATAATTGTACTCTTTGTTCTCTATCTGAAGTCAGGGAATGTTTATGTGTTACTATGATCTGCAAGATCATAATACAAACAAAACAGCGCAGATTATTTCAAGTTTGTGTGCTAATGTGAAAGCTGCAACATGAGATTGTTTAATTAAGCTGATGCAATATACATATCTGTATTTCAACTGAGAAACATAGACAACACTACAGAAATATTTTAGAACATTAAATTATTTTGACTGAGCGATTTATAGAACTATGTGCTCACACACTCAAAACATTATTTCAAAGCCAATTACTTTAATGGATCGATTTACAACAGGTGTGTTTAGAGAAAACACATTGCACTCATTCTTTTGTCACTACACACTTGACATATGCACACACACCATTTAGTTTAACCTACACCAATGAATCCCTGCATCTGCCCTCAAAGATATCCCTGGCCATTTCTTCAAGTATTTGATATTTTTTAACTAAAATATTTGACCCAGGTTGCGCACACCTGTAACTCATTTGGTATAAAGTGGAAACTTTACAGACTACAGTTTTACACTATTACATGAAAGATAGCACCAATCTGAGCAGGGGTTTCTTTTTTACCAGTTGACATCTTTTATCTTGTTATTATCCAAGCCATTTACAGATGCTATTAGAGTGGTATGCTGGCTGGAATATTGGACCCTGATATTAAGCTAAGGCAAGCTAAGAAATGATGAGATAACCTCAATCAAGATGAAGCAAGACAAACCAGGATAAGACAAGAGTCCTGAGATGAGGGGAGCCAAGACAAGAAAAGATTAATTGAGATGATGAGATGATACCCGTTGTTGCTTGAACATGGCTGTAGCAGCCTGCTTATGGGCCTATGATGCTAAGCCACGCTCTGTCCTGTCATCGTTTGCCCTGGCTGTCTGGATGATATGCCTGTTTCACAGCCAAGATTAGGTCTACCAGGAAAGTTTGAGGAGGGCCAGCTGGGCTCCTGGAAGTGGGGAGCGGGATGTGTTGGCAGGCAGGAGAGCAGGGGGTCATCACTGACATCTACGGTTCTGCTGCCCTGGGGTGGTTCTGCCTCAGCAATCTGCCATA
This sequence comes from Albula glossodonta, assembly GCA_019788955.1. Lineage (NCBI taxonomy): Eukaryota > Metazoa > Chordata > Actinopteri > Albuliformes > Albulidae > Albula > Albula glossodonta. Next base: position 279,097 of record JAFBMS010000070.1, read on the forward strand.
ATCAATTAGTCAACAAACGTCTCCTGCAAACCAACTACACAAACAAACACTTGCATGCACACACACACAGAAGAGGAAGGAGAGAATCAAACATGGCAAAAGACCTCAGACATCCTGAGACAACCTTCCATTCATTGAACCCAGATTCTCTCAGTTCTATACCTATTTAAATCATTCTATCTCAATGTAAACATGAAAAATGTTTTCCCATATAACACATCTTTGAAATACTGGTGAATCCAGACAGGCTTATATTATTATGTATAATTAATTAATATAATTTTATATATAATCATTAAGCTACCAGCCCCCAGCTTCTATTTTAATACATATACCAAGAAAGCCAATATAAATGGTCCTGTTACATACCCATTAATTTTAATTGCTCCATGCTCAAAAACCACAGGAACATGATGAGAGATTTTCTGGAATTCAAATGTTCATCTCATTTTATGACTGAAGACTGATACACCTGCAATTTGTGGTTAACTTACCATAGTGCTGATTTTTAGACGGTTTTCCCCAAGTTATTTTCAGATTCACTTACATGTGTTAGGGACCCTGGGCTAAATAATCCTCCAAAAATCATACAACTCCAGCTTTGGGTGGAGAGGATTCTGCTGGCTACTTCCTTCAAAACACTGACACAAATCTTTAATGGAACTTTTACATGCATTCATTAAACTAAATTCTGATAATATTTAAAGGACCCAAACAAAAGATTAATATAGTGGAGGTATACAATCAGCTCTTAAATGTAGAAATTGATTCATGTATAGTTTCAAACCATTTAAGAGTTAACTTCTTCTTCCTTGAAATATTATGATTGAAAATAACATTTAAATCAATACTTCAGGACTAAACACTTCGATACACATATCAGCTGACAGCAGAAATCAGTCAGACAGCAGAGTGTGAAAAGCTGTACAAACCAGTAACTCTAATGCTGAAAGGCGGCTAATATGGTTGCTGAAGTACACCATCCATGCACCAGCAGTGAACGAACAGTGTCAGAATGGCAAGCACAGCTCTCAGTACAGCTTGCAAACCTTGGATTACCGATTTACCTATTTAAGCCAATGACTTAGCTTGCAGTAATGTTTGCTGTAACCAGCTATGATGGCTTGACCAGCTATCTCATCTCAGAAACAGCTACCAAGCTACCAAAGAGCCAAGGTCTCTGCAATATAGACTTGGATGATATCACCAGATTGGTGGAAGAAAATTGACCATTGCTTAGAATAAAAGCATTCAAATAGACATGCACACAAAATGCACACCACATTTCTGAAGATACAATCTGTAAAACCATTAACAAAATGCGCATTCCCTTTTATAATTTTTTTGAAAATAGCACACTGTGTTTTAACATACAAAACAAGATATACAAAATTACAACAATACCACAATCTGGCCTGTACCATGATCAGATCAATTGTGGTCTAGTGTTTTCATAAAATCACTAATTTAAAAAAATCAAAATAGCACCTTCAATCAAAACTTTCTTCATTACATTATGAGGTCCTTAGCAGACGTTCTTATTTAAAGCATCCTACATGATTTGGATGATAAGATATGATTTAATTAAGATTCTTTTTAACTGCTAACATTAATCACAATTTAAGTCAATTTTTTTAAAATGCAAATATGTCAGGAAGAGCTGAGCTACCACAAAATAGGGCAAAAGGACTGGGTACAAACTCAATCATTTGGAGTTTCCATGGACTCTTCATGGGAGAAATAATGGGCCCATCCTGGATTGGTTTAATGTAGTTTTGTGGTTTTGTGCAGCCTGGATGGATTTGTAGGCATGTTGTTTTGTAACATTCCTTTTTGCGAGCGCTTTGTTTGGACGGAGGACGTCTTTTGAAGTTTGAGTGACTAATCAAACTTTGCTCTTTTGATTGAGTAATTGGTGAGTCATTAGTGCTATTGGGAGATACATGGGGAAATTTGTGCTGGGAAGGTTTTAGTGGGGTGCTTAGTTTGCATTTTTGTATTGCCTGTTCGGTGCTCTCATTTGTTCGGTCATATGCCGGTTAAGTGGGGTATTGAATGAATTTTGAATTGTGCAGGCATTGTTGGTTTTGATATATACTTTTGTGTGCTGTGGTGAGGGAGTGAGTATTTTTTTCTGGTTCTGGCCCATGCTGGAGATGCGTTACTCTACTCACTGTTGGGACATCGGACCGAGGACGGTGGATGGGGGGACTGAGTGTGTACTCATAGCCCAAAAAGTCGGCGAAGACTAGGCTGGGTCAGGGACAGCTAGAAAGGTTATAGGGACTGGACAGATAGTGTTCTGGGAAGCTCTGTCCCGGTTACTACATCTGTTGTGCACTGCGTGATCGATGCTTGCTAATCTGGTTTTGTTTGCTTTATCGGGAGTCCTTTTTTGTATATTTAAATCTGCTGTTTGTAAGTAATAATTGGTTATGGCTACTGCTGTGAGTGACTTCTTAAAGGCCCCGCCGAATAATCTCTTGATCTGTGCACTAAAGACCAGTTATTGAAAATTGCAGAGCATTATTGTGTTGATATCGGTGATAAACGATATATAAAGAAAATGTCAAACGCATTCTTAAAGCTAGTTCAGTTGAAGTTTTTACTATTGTAGAAGGGGAACCCTCTCCTCGTATTCCATCTGTTTTGACTCTATCAACTACAGTTTCTAATCTCACTTTTCTTTTGGTTAAGAGTGCTGTTTTAAAAGCATATGAACTGGTTCTGGAAGCTTACTGACAATGATTTAGGACGTTCAAAAAGGGCGATAAGCAGACTCATGTTGAGTATGCTAGAGAGCTACTAATGTATTCCATCGCTGGTGTACTGCTTCGAATGTTAATACTTCAGATGATTTGCGTAATTTGATTGTGCTCGAACTGTTTAAAAATTCCATCCCTGACCATATTGCTACATATTTTAATGAGCGTAAAGTGTCTACTGCCTCCAAGGCTGCCGTTCTAGCAGACGAATATGTATAAACTCACAAAAGTAGCTTTTCAGTTGTTGGGCCTGCCTCGACTTCTAAGTTTGATCGTGGTTCCCGTGGGAAAAGTGATGTGCATACGGTCTGTAATTACTGCCATGCAAAAGGACACTGGAAAAGTGATTGTCCTGTCCTTAAATCCAAAAGTCAGCCCCCTAAAGGTCAGTCGTTAGGTAGCAAGGCCTATGTAAAATCTGCCGTGTTAGTATCCGTAGAGGTGGATACTGTGTGTCGGTGTCGTAGGAGAGTACTGGGTTTAGCCCTAATGATCTTGTGTTTGGGCACACTGTGTGTGGCCCTTTAGCAGTGTTGCAAAAATGATTAGAGAGCGGTAGAGCCTCCTAAAAATGTGCGGCTGTATGTTAACAATTTCAGACATTGGCTTTATGCCGCTAATGAGATGGTGAAGACGAGACTTTCCTCTGCCCAGGGTAAAATGAAATGACTGTTTGACCATTGAGCTGAGCATCGGAACTTTAGCTTGGGTGATCAAGTCCTTGCGCTTTTACCCTTGACTGGGTCACCTTTTCAAGCTAAATTCACTGGTCCTTTCATGGTGGTACGTCAGATTTCTGAACAAAACTACCTCATAGCCACTCCTAATCGGAGGAAGTCTACTCAGCTTTGTTGTTAATTTGACCACTATCCTCCTCCAGCAACTAAAAAAAGAGTTAATGCGTTTTTAGGTATGGTAGGCTATTATCGTGCTTTTTGCAGTCATTTTTCTTCTGTGGTGGCACCACTGACTGATTTATTGAAGGCCAGGGCCGGATACATCTGGTCCCCACGTTGTCAGCAGGCCTTTGTGGAGGTTAAGGCCCTCCTAAGCTCTGCTCCTGTACTGGCGGCCACTCAGCTGGATCAGCCTTTTAAGATCCATGTTGATGCCAGTAATGTGGGAGCGGGAGCAGTGTTACTGCAGTCAAGTGAGCAAGGCATTGACCAACCAGTTTCTTTCTTCTCAAGAAAATTCAATTCGTATTGAATTGAAATCGTATTCTGTGGTGGAAAAGGAGGCGCTTGCGCTAATTTGGGCTTTGCAGCATTTTGATGTGTATGTGGGGTCATGTGTAGCGCCATTGGTGGTCTACACCAACCACAACCCTCTGACCTTCCTGCATTCTTTACAGAACCCGGACCAGCGACTCATGTGGTGGTGCCTGTTCTTACAAGGTCACCACCTTGAAATCCGGCACATTAAGGGGCGTGATAATGTTTTGCCAGATGCCTTGTCACAGGCACCAGCCCGGGAGGTTTATGTGGTCTGTCTCTCTGCCCCTTAGTCCCAATGCTTTTCCTCTCTTCTGCTCTTCCTCCTCTTCTTAAATTGCTTCCTTAGGTACTAGGTTGCTGAAGTTGGAGGATAGGGTATGACTTGGGGGTGAGAAAGAGGGTTAGTGGTAGAGTTTGGTAGTCCATGTTCTAAATTTGATTTGATGTCTAATGTGTTGTGTATATGATTGTTTGAACTGGAGAACTTGTTTCAGGGTCCTTCGAGTCCCTGCTTTTATGGGGGGGGGTGTTACAGCTCCCTGGCTCTACTTGCTGGTTTCTTGTGTATTTGAGTTTTTCTTTTGAAACAGGAGGCTGATGGGCGGAGCCGGGACAAGCCGACTTAGATTGAGGCACACCTGGATGGAGCGTGCAACACTATTTAACCTGCTTTCTCCCATTCTAGTGGGCTTGCTGGCTTAGTTGCTTGCTTGCCGTCTCCACGCACGTGTTAGTTTGGTTTTTTGCATTGAAGAACACTTACCATGATTACACTTTTCACTCATTCATGCACAGGCATACACAACTGATAGCTTACAGACTTCCACACATCATGTTTTCTTCTTTTTCATGTGTTTTGCTTGAATAATAAATTCAGATTTTGCCCCGTAATTCCCTGTGTGGTCTCCTTCTTTTGTCATGGCCTTACGAGCCGGGTTGTGACAAGGGTAACCCAGGCCAGTGGCACAGGGACTCTGATCTGGGAGGTAGTTTGTTGGGATAAGTGAATGGGGCTGGGCCAGGCTCCAGGATTGAGGAAGGACATGTATCCATGCTTATGATGAAAGGGATGGTATAAAAGAGAAAAAGGAGATTTGCATTGAATCAGTGGTAAAAATCCATTTTCACTGATATTTCATGGTTCAGTCTGGGGCTGTGAGGGTGAAAGCATTAGGGCTCCCACAGGAACGGTAGCGCAGCGGCTGCCATCTAGAGATGACTCATCATTTGTGTCAGTCTTTGTGTACCTCTGTCTGCAGATGGCACACCACAATCTGACTGAACGCTGCTCTCTGTCTGCCACATTGTGCCTTAATGCTGATCTCTGTCTGCTCTCTGTGAACCACACTCTGAACACTGCTCTTGATGTGATTGAACACGGCTGTCTGTGTACCTGAATGCTGCTCTTTGCCTGACCAAACGCTACTATCCATGTGACTAAATATTCTTCTCTGTCTGCCTGAATGCTCTCTGCTCTTTGTTTAGCTGAATGCTGCTCTGTGTGCCAGTCTGTGACTGAACACTGCTCTCTGTCTGACTGAACTCTCCTCTCTGTCTAGCTGAACACTGCTGTCTGTGTGCCAGGAAATGAAAGCCTGTCATGTTAGCCTTCCCTATCATTGAGGTATTTTTGTGAATGTGTGTTCCTGTAAGTACATTGTGTGTGTTTGTGCATGTATGACTTTGTGAGAGTGAGTTTTAGAGAAATAGAGACATTATGTGGAGATGTAAGGAAATCCTTTGTCTGAATTTCCTCTGCAGATATACAATATTTTACAAAACTGATAATTGTGCTAATTCAGGGCAATTTTGTGCCTCAGTTAATAAAACAGATAATCATAATAGTCAGCACTGGAGAGGATACTTACATCTTGTTTGCTTCTGAGAAAACCCATTAAAATTAAATTATTTACATAATTTGAAATAAATAAAAAACAATTCACATGACCCTTCCCTAAGAAAGCAATAGAATGCTAAACGTCCTGCTCTGAATACTGCCATCATTCATGCACTGCTTCCTGTGATCAGTTTAATCACTACAGTTTCCTCTGTAAGGCTCATAAACATGTTATTGTGAGCCTAAGCAGGTCAACACTCTGTCTTCACTAAGTCTTCACTAACTTGGAGATTAGTTTTGCTAATAAACCAGTGGCTTATACACTTTCTCAGAGGAATCTTGCACTTGTAAAAGGTGTGCTATGATTCAACCACTTACCGAGCATAACACTTGCTAAATCTTTTTAGAACCAATTCAGTTTTTCTTAATCTCATAAACTGTAACTTCCCTCTAGAGTATGCCCCATGTTGGTCATTACGCGTGTCTTTATTTCAAAGCCTTTATCGATGACTGTTCATATTTATTACTGCACACTAATGCCATACAAGTGCAAGGTACAAGTACTTTGATGTCTTTCCTTGTAGGAATTGTATTTAATAAATTTTAACTGCTTGTGTTACATTTGTACTATTAACAGAACTGACGAGAACAATTCAGTGACAGATATCACCTTTATAAAATGTGATATCAGTGGAAATGAGTCTCATGCCTGTGGATAATGACAAAAAAAAACAACTTCAGATGGAATAAAGGAAGGAAAGTGATGCCTGCAAAGCAGTGGTCTCACATTATACACCATGCCAAAGTATCTAAACAAAACAAAACTCAACTTTGCTCCAAGATTACTAATATGCTTCCTGTGCTGCAAGTTTTGGTATCAAGATTTTTACTGCCAAAAGAGGCCATGACGTAGGTAGGATGATTATTTTTGGTCCAAATCTCCCTAGAACAAGGCCTTTTTAATCATGTAATCATTAAATGTCTGCATGTTGCCATCCTATTTCATTAATATTGAGCAAAATGAATTATTATAAAAAACATTCAGGGTGAAACTGGATGAAACAGAGCATACTTCATGTCACTTGGCACTTGACTGCATCCAGTCCTGAATGCATTCCTCATCTGATTGAATTCCTTTCATTTGAGCGCATGTGTACATTATACAAAAGGGTCTAAATCCTAATTCCACATAGTATGTTTACTTTCACACAAAAAGTTTTCTGATTTCTTATGGTTCAGACTTTTAAATGAATTCTAAAACTATGCCTTGAACCAACTATAGGTCACCTCCATAAAATACATTATGAACATGAACATACAAGGGTCACAAGGACATAGAATGCCAAAGGATCGTGATTAAGAATTAGAGAGCAGGGTGGCCACAATTCCACCTGTAGCCCGTGCTATTATTTTGTTATTTTTCTTTATTTCCAAATTTGTATAAATGTATGAGAATACATTATAATGTACTATGCTAGCAATGTGTTTTTTTCATGGCCTCTATTTATTTAAATTATAAATGTTGGAATATTTATTTTCTGTAAGTTTATTGGTTGCAAAGTAATTGTGACCCTTGAATCTGAATCTGGAGTGGTGGGAGTGAGCGAGAGGGAGAGAAGGAGAGAAGATGGAGAGGAGCGGACGGCTAGTCTTGGCTCGCGCTATTGATATGTGTAATCCTACACGGTCTGTCCATGTCTAGGTAATCGGACTGGAATGTAACCGGGAAAAGCGGTCGGTTAGACAACTACGATACCGGGGACTGTGTATTTTGTTTGTTTACCGTGCTTATAGAAACGAGTGTAGCCTGCCTCGTAGAAGACCTTGCAGACTGAGTTTGTTGAGGAAAAGGAGAACTCGCCGTTCAACTGGACAAGGTGGATGGAAAGGAGAACTCGACGCCATTAACAACAGTCAACGCGAAGGACACTGTGGCTCCACTCATTCAAGCACGACAGCACGTTGTTTCTCTTCCGAAACTTCAGAAAAAGGTTTGCATTTTTATTTGCTTTCGAGCGAAGCGGCCATTAAGTTTTTGGTCACTACGTACCCGGGCTACGAACAGGCCTGCAGCGAGGGGGGTAATTATAAGTTTTAGGCTGGCATAGGACATTTAGTTGTTTGAACTTCAATACAATTGAAACTATTGCTGTTTATTTGTGTGAATGTTATGACATTGTGTGGTGTTATGGTGCATTATCCTGTATATATTTACCATTTTGGGTAATAATCAGTTATTTCATTGTGTAAGAAAGCTCACTTTAAGGAGTTAGTTAGACTGCTAATTTACATGTTGTATACCTTTTTCCATTGTATTTAGGTATATATCTGGTGGTTTGGCAGTTTTTCTCTTTCTGTGCTACCTCCACCACACACTGGCTAGGCCTACCCTAACATTTGGTGGCAGCAGTGGGATGGTTTACTCCAACATGGAGCTGTGAAGACTGTTTTTGCAATTTTTTTTCTTTTGTTGAACACCCCATAACCTGATTCCACAGCAGCTATAAAGAGATCTAAGTTACTCAAACTGAGTGACACCGACGACATCAAACAGTTCCTGGTGACGTTTGAATGCCTGGCCAGTGATTATCAGTGGCCAAGAAGACTGGGTAGTGCATCTGGTTCCCCTCCTAACAGGTAAAGCACGGTCTGCTTATGTGGCAATGAGCAGTGAAGACTCCTTGGAGTACCGCAAAGTAAAAGAAGCCATTGTCAAAATGTATGAAATCAACCTAGAAGGGTATCATCAACAGTTCCGGGATACCACTGTGTTGGTGGGTGAGACACCACAAGAACTGTATGTCCGAATAAAAGATTTGTTTTCCAAGTGGGTTAAGTCAGAGGAATGTGATGTGGAGGACATTACAGAGGCATTAGTGCTGGAGCAGTACTTACTGATGATGAGGCCAGAGGTGCACACCTGGGTCAAGGAAAGGGCTCCCAAAACTGCATCTGAGGCTGCCCAACTAGTGGACTCAAAGGTGACGGGAAGAAGAGGATCCAAGGCAGAATTAGCAAGTGCAGATTTGGCCCAGATAATGAAAGTCAAGGTCAATGGTACAGAGGTCTCTGCTCTCCTTGATAGTGGCAAATCTAAAACCTTAATCGACAAGAGCCTGATCCCTGCTTACCTGTGGAATGAAGAAGACATTAAGATCAGATGTGTCCATGGGGAGAGGAGTCATATCTAACATTTGATGTTAAGGTGGAGGTTGGTGGCGAGACCTATCAACTCACTGTGGGCTTAGCAGAAGGGCTATCAAAACCTATTTTGTTAGGCCAGGATTGTTCTTTGTTGCTGGAATTGCTAGGGAAGACCCAAACTTGCTACACAGTAAGTACAGCTCAAGCTAGAAACAAGGAGAATGTGTCACAGCCCAGTAATCTGCCATTTGCTAATGAGGACATTTCTGTTAAAGCTTTTACGCCCAGGAAAAGTAAATGGTAGAGGCGGCAAGAGAGGTTTCTTGGTACAGTTGAGCTTCCTAAAGGAAAGACTAACCAGGCAGAGGAAGGGGTTGAGGAACAATCATCTGTGAAGCGGGAAGCTCAACCAAATCTAGCGCCCTTGCAGAAAGAAGATGAAACACTTAGGCCATGTTTTGCTAAATTAGCAGACATTAAATTGGTGACACAACCTGGGTTTTCAGCTTTGGAGACAGAGAAGTTCATTCTCTAAAACCAGCTGTTGTACAGGCAGGAAGTGCAATTGGTGGTGCCACAGCCATTATGGCTGCATGTTCTGGAGTTGGGGCACAGTATACTTTGGGCAGGTCATTTGGGCAATATTAAAACACTTAATAGGATTGCCAAGCGTCTTTACTGGCCAAGGCTGTACACTGATGTCCAGAAATTAGGATAAGAGGTTGTTCAGCAGAATGTGGATCAGCAGAATGTTAAAAAAGACCAAAAGCGATGGTATAACAAATACACCAGGGAGAGGTCCTTGGAACCAGGTGAGCAGGTTCTGTTGCTTCTTCCATCACATGAGAACAAGGTGCTTGCACAACGGCAGTGCCCCTACAAAGTTCTGAGGAAGGTGAACGCTATGAACTTTGAGATTGAGATGCCAGAACCGAGGAAACCTGGGGAAATTTATAACCCCTTTGTGGTCATTCCACTACCATACTTTACCATTGCTTGTTCAGTCTGCATGTATGTTTATGTGAATTAGCGATGTGACAAGTAACGATGACTAAATTAGGAAACTTTCTGTATTTTTTTGTAGCTGCCTATTAGAATTAATGATTAGTTAGGCTTAGTTAGTTAGGCTTTTATTGTCCCCAAAGGGAAATTCTTTTTTCACAGCACTGTACCATACAAATTACATTTAACATTTAACACACAGCAGCACAGGACAACAAACAGGCAATACATGTAATACGACAACAGCACACTTGATACACAGCAGCATGTGACAGCGTCAAGCAACAGCAAACATAAACCCTTGTGGTCCTCTCAGCAAGGCACACCGTTTAGGGCTGCTATGGCCATGGGTACCAGTCTTTTGCTAAAGCGAGCCCTTCTGTACCTCACGGACCTGTAAATGTTCCCAGAGGGCAGTTGAGTGAGGTGGCGATTGAGTGGGTGTGTGGTGTCCTGTGCCATAGTGTTTGCAATGCGTGTGATGGCCTTACTGTTGAGCTCTGAGAGGTTGGGTGTGGGGAGACCTATTATCTTGGCAGCAGTATTGGTTATGCGCATGAGTTTGACCCGGTCTGTGACAGAGAGCATGTTGAAGAAACAGGTGGACCAGTAGAGTAAGATTGGTTGAATAATGCTTTGGTACAACAGTAGGAGGAGATGGGGGGCAACATTAAGTTCTTTAAGCTTTTGGATAGCTGTCCTTGGTGGCTCCTTGAATGATGTTTGATGTATGATACAAATGGAAAAGTAAAAGATAAAATGCAATTTAGTCTGCATATATGTGAACAAGCATCTGAATGGCTCACTGTTAGTTTGCATTGTTGTTAGGCTGTCTGATTGTATGTCTTATTAAAATGTACTGTTGTTATACATGTGTCCATGGGGGAGAGGAGTAATGTGGAGAAGGAGGAGAAGGTGGAGGCAGTCCAGCGGTTCCCAAGGCTCATGACAAAAAGGCAGGTAAGGTCTTTCCTTGGATTGATCGAGTGGTATGGGAGATTTCTACCAGATCTCTCCAGCAAAGCAGCACCATTGACTGAGCTAACCCAGAAAGGTAAGCCTAACAAGGTGAAATGGACCTCAGCCAGTGAGGAAGCTTTTCAGGAGCTGAGCTCCAAGCCAATTCTGGTGAGTCTAGATTCTGAAAAGCCCTTTGTTGAACAAACTGATGCTTCGGCTGTGGGTCTGGGAGCTGTTTTGTTGCAAGGAGAGGATGGCCCATGGAGGAGGGTCATGTACTTGTGGAGGGGGATGTGTGAGGAAGAGCAGATGAGCCTTTAGCATTTTAGCCTGTGGCTAGCAATTTTGTATCATTAGCACTGAAAAAAACACAGTATTCACCCATCCTGAAGTAATAAACAGCGGAAAACAATTCAATACTGCCCACTTAACCATGTGGCAGGGATAAAAAAAAAAAAAAGTCCTTGGCATTACAGCATGGCTTCTTCATTTTTCAGACCTGAAGCTGAAAGCTGTCCCCTTGAACACATGCAAATAATTTCTTCCATTTTGCCCCTAGCATGCTGGACGCATGCCCGCTCAACGCAGCCTAAAAGGTTGCTTGGATCCCCAGTGGTTTGCCACAGAGGAGCAGAGACACACAGTCACAATTGTCAGGGAGTTTTTCCTTGCCACTGTTGCCTTGGCTCGCTCTGAGGGGGTTTTAGGCCTGGGGTCAATTGTGAAGCTGCTTTGTGACAACTTGTTGTAGATAGCGTGATACAAATAATATTGTATTTAATTGAACATATCAGCTATGAAGCCTATCAATAATTGTGCTAGTTTTATATGCAACTCCTAAAAACACCTACCAGCTAGCTAATGTATAGCCTTGAACATAAGAACATATTATGAGGAGGACAGGCCATTCGGCCCAACAAAGCTCGCCATTACATTATTTAAAGAGTATCCAAAACTGCATCAAGTCTGGACTTGAAGACAGCACGGGTTTCTGCCTCAACTACATGTCCTGGCAACCCATTCCATGTATTGATAACTCTTTGTGTGAAATAATACTTCCTTACATCAGTGTGGAACTTACTCTTAACTGGTTTCCATTTATGTCCCCTTGTCCTACAGACTGAACTCACCTTAAAAAAAATTATCATAGCTAACCTTGTTGAGTCCCTTTATAAATTTAAAAACCTCTATTAAATCACCCCTTAGTCTCCTCTTGCTGAGTCTAAATAGGTTAAGTAACTTTAGTCTTGCCTCATAGCTTTTATGTTTCATGCCAGGAACTAATTTAGTTGCCCTCCTTTGTACTTTTTCAAGAGCCTCGATATCTTTCTTATAGTGCGGTGCCCAGAACTGCACACAGTATTCCGAGTGTGGTCTAACTAAAGCATTGTATAATTTTAATATAACCTCCTTAGATTTATAATCAATACTTTTGGCTATATATCCTAGCATCCAGTTGGCCTTTTTTTACTGCTACAGCACACTGCCTAGTTCCTGTTAGGCTTTGGTCAACTATTACTCCCAAGTCTTTTTCAAATTGAGCACAATCTAATTTACTTCCTCCCATGAAGTAGTCTCGTCTAATGTTCTTGTTTCCCACATGCAAGACTTTACATTTAGTTAAGTTGAATGGCATCTGCCAGGTACCTGCCCACACATGGATGCTGTTTAGGTCTTCTTGTATTACCTTAGTTGATTCTATACTGTTCGCTAGACCCCCCAGTTTTGTGTCATCTGCAAATTTTACTATTTTACTACTAACCGCTGAATCAAGATCATTTATGTAAATAAGGAAAAGCAAAGGCCCCAACACTGATCCCTGTGGGACTCCACTTCTCACAGGACTCTGTTCTGAAACAATTCCTCCAACAGTTACACTCTGCTTTCTACCAGTAAGCCATCTTCGAACCCACTCAGTGATAGCTCCTGATATTCCTGCAGATTTCCTTTTCACTATGAGCCTATCATGCTGAACTTTGTCAAATGCCTTTTGGAAGTCTAAATAGATAATGTCATAAGCTTGGTTTGCATCTAAACATGCTGTAGCTTCCTCAAAAAAGTCCAGGAGGTTTGTTAGGCATGACCTCCGAAAACCATGCTGGCTATCGTTTGAGATACCATTTTTTTCCTAAGAATAATTCCAAATTGTCCCTAATGATGGCTTCCAGTAATTTACAAGTGATACAAGTTAAGCTGACAGGCCTATAATTTCCTGGATCAGTCCGGTCTCCTTTCTTGTAGATAGGTACTACACTGCCTAGCTTCCAGTCATCTGCTATTTCTCCAGTTTTAAGGGATTGCTTAAAAATAACTGTCAGTGGTTTGTAGACCTCTTCCGCTAGTTCCCTGAGGACTCTTGGAAATATTCCATCAGGACCTGCTGCCTTATTTGTTTTAAGTTTTTGAAGTTTATCTAGCACTTCTGTGTCATTTCAATCAATTTCCTCCATAAGACTCTGAGGACTGAATTCTCCTGGAGGCATATGAGCGAACCCTTCACTCGTGAAACTCTGCACAAAGTAGTTGTTTAGGGTATCAGCAATAGCCTTGTTATCATAAACCATAATTCCATCCTTGTTTTGTAAACCTCTTATCTCAACCTTAAGTGTCCTTTTTCGATTGTAGTATTGGAAAAAGCGTTTGGGGTTGTTCTTTGCATCTAGCGCAATCTGTCTTTCCAAATGCCTTTTAGCTTCCCTTATTCCTTTCTTAACTTGAGCATGCATTTTGCTGTATTCAATCTTGTTTGTCTCTGAGTTGTCTAACTTGAATTTTCTAAATAGTTCCCTTTTATGTTTCAAACTATCTTGTAACAACTTATTCATCCACTGCGGATGCCTATTTTTAAGCTTCCCTTTTCGCACTTGCAGAATGAATTTACACTGTACATCCAGAATAATCGTTTTAAATATGTTCCACATTTCTCTTACAGTTCTACCATCTACAAGATGTACCCATTTTATATTTCTTGTATAATCACGCATTTTAATAAAGTCAGTTCGTCTAAAGTTGAAAATTCTAGCATTAGAGGATGTAGTCTTAACTCGCCAAAAAACTTCAAATGTAACTGCAGTATGGTCACTTGTTCCAAGTGGCTCCCCTACCTCGGTACTGCAGATTCGATCAGGATTATTACACAGAACCAGGCCAAGAATTGTGTTCTCTCTCGTAGGTTGAGTAACAGCCTGTATCAGAAAACAATCATTTACAACATCCAGAAACTCTTCCTCACATTTACCCTGACCAGACACAGTTTCCCAATTAATTGAGGGGAAATTGAAGTCACCCATTACGATTGTCTCACCCTCCTGTCATGCCAGTGTAATGTTATCAAAGATCATCTGTTGACACTGCTGTCAGAGGCTGGTGGCCTATAACATACTCCGACATTCAGACCCTTTTCATTTCCCCCCAGTATTTTAATCCATATGTCCTCACTAGCACCAAGGGGCTCCATACCTGGAATTTCCTGGATATAAAGATAATCCTTTACATACAGAGCTACGCCCCCTCCTCTTCTATTGGTTCTATCTTTTCTAAGCACCTTGTATCCCTTTATGTTATACTCATCCCCATCCCCTGCACCAAGCCATGTCTCTGTGATCCCAACAACATCATAGTTACTATTACTCATAACCGCTTCTAGATCCAAAATTTTATTTTTTATGCTTCTAGCATTTAAACAGAGAAATTTCAGGGTACTGTGTGCGCATTTCCCATCCTTCCTCTCCACCTCCAGCTACCCAAAACCACTTCTATGACAGTGCTGCTCTAACTGATTTGCAGTTATGGTTCCCTCACTACCAATAAAATAATTAGCCTTGGTGTGTTTTATTCCGGCAGTCTGTCTATCCCTACCCATATCACTGTATAACCTCCCTGCCCCCCCAGTCCCTAGTTTAAATACCCCTCTGCTACCCTATGCATACGCTGGCCCAATGCAGCTGTACTCCTCCGGTTCAGGTGTAACCCGCCCCGCTTGTACAGGTCACCCCTGTTCCAAAAGGAGTCCCAGTGCCCCATAAACCTGTAAACCTCTTTCCTGCACCAGGTTTGTAGCCACGTGTTAAACCTCCATGTAAAGGCTTGCTTCCCTTTGCTTGAACGTGGTACCGGTAGAATTCCAGAGAAGACTACCGTGGAGGTTCTGCTCCTAATCTTCCCTGCTAGCTCGATAAATTTATCCTGCAGAACCTCAAATCTACCCTTTCCTATGTCATTGGCCCCAACATGGACCATGACCACTGGATCCTCCCCCGCTCTGGCCAGGAGCTTGTCCGTACACTCCAGGAGGGCTCCAACCTGGGCACCAGGTAGACAACAGACCATACGAGACTCCTTGTCGCGTGAACACACTATGCTATCTACCCCTCTAATGATTGAGTCCCCCACTATCACTAACTCCCTTTTGTTAGAGGATGAGGCCGCCTGGGTGCCCTGGGGCTCTTCAGTCCTCCCACTCACAGGATTGCGGGCCAACTCGTCATGTAGTGGCATGAAGCGGTTGGTCACCGCAATCTCCGGAGATGCCACCCCACTTAGGATTTTGCGCCCCTCTCTATGCTTACGCCCTACTGTAACCCAGCTCTCTTGCCCTGTCTGGTCTGCATCTTCTTCCCTACCCGGCTTTGGTGAGCACACTATCTCCCTATAGGGTGTAGTAAACAGTTCCTGGAACTCTAACAATTCAGGATTACTGTGGAGTCCAGCTAGCTGGGCTTCGAGATCAAGAATCTTGCTCTCTAAGTGCTCAACTAGTCGGCAACGGTCGCAGATGAACTCATTGTCGAGGTCTCCCTGCAGAAATCCGATCATCCGGCAACTCTCGCACAGTTTTGGCCACATTTTCTCCCCTAACTAAACATGCGTTCCCTAAACAAAGATTTACTGCCGAGACAGAATTACTGGCTAAAAAAGTGCTAAGAGCACCAAGGTGGCTCAGAGAAGTCAAAGGCAGAAACCAAACACGGGAAAAGCCAGTGAGTCTAGATACAAGATTCGACAAAAATACGCTAGCAGCTAAACAATAGCAGACACTGTAACACAACCAGAATCGGGATATCTTTAAAGCAAACACTGGAGAACGGTAAAAAACAAAGTAAACAAGCAAACTGGCTGGCTAACTAACTTCCCGACTAACTACCCGACTATCGAGCTAGAGTATGTCCCTTAAAGATTTGCTATTTAAAGATTTAAAGATTTGCTCCTGGGAGGGCGAAAAACCACAGAAAAACCTCTCGTCAGCTCGACTATGCGCCGAAATAGCAGCGTTTGCTATGGAAAATTCCCTCCCTGTTCCCTAATGGCAACAAAAGATCAGGCCTACCTTATTTAACAGCTAGGTGAGTAGCCCCAACTTTTATTTTAATTAGTATGCGAATTAATGAAAGAGCACAGAGCGCAGACACCACTCCACAAAACACAGAGCGAACTCGTCCAGGCTAGAGCAATCGAGCCTTGGCCTAACACTGAAGTATAGCTAATTCATACAACTACCTATGTCTTCTCTGATGATAAATATGGTCAGGAGAGAGCAGATGCATCAATCAAAATGACAGCTCCACAGCAAGGACTGGCTAGAATAACAATTAGAGTGTTCTCACAGATGTGCAGATGTTGTGGGGCAGACTATTGCAGTTCATGTTTAACCCATTTGCAGAAACATCTTTGTGTTCAAATGATGAATGGCATTTAGAATTTTAAAACAGGTAAATGACTAGAATTTTTTGTCTAAGGAGACTCTCGAATATGATCTGCAGTGCCTATCATCAGCTTCCAAAATTGTGGACAAACACAGCTCTTTATACATTGGTAAAAACTCGGGACCAAAAACATTTCCAGATTCATTGCGCAAAGTGCACAACATAGCTGATGTAAAGCTTCCAAGACTATAGGCCAGCTTGTCCAAGAAATGTCCCAATGGGGACACATATACAGTCTATGGATGTTGGATAATGAGAACAGATGATCCAAATGCCAAATCTGGTCTGAAATGTAGCAAACCCCTGGAGAAAAGTTATTTTTTTTAGTAATCCAATAATCCAATCAGAATGTGGATGCTTGCAAATTCCCTTCATATACAGATTTTATAATAATTGTAATACATTATTTTGCTCCACAAAACTTGGGCCAGCTATTTTAATGACCTGGTGGCCAGTCGAAAAATGTCATCCCCTGCTAGATATACTATAACAATGTATTTATATAGAAACAAAAAAGCAAACCCAAGCCCAAGTAAGTTTTCAGTGATATTTTGTCTTTTTAAAATCTATGTGTTTGAAGCAGCTAACATCATGAGACATGCACCACAATGTGGCTTCTAAATGTTGGAGAAGCACATGCTGTCATTTCACCACCATAGTCAGAATTTTTCACTGTGTCCTCAGGAACAATGAACAGTTCAGAGGAATTTACTGAAATAGTTTTTATATCCAGGGTACATCAATCCTAAAATAAAGATACTGTAGTATTGCACCACAATTAAAAAAAACTATATATTTAGTATTATATTTGATTAACATTTTTTTTCCATTTCATGTTGTATAAATGGTGTATAGTTCATTTAAGCAATGCATTACACTTTTCCAGAGTGTTTACTACAGATTCAAACAAACACAGTTGCCCAAAATAACTCATTTGGCTTACAGGCAATTGTCTAAATTGGATTACAGCACTGTCACATCAGAGAAGGCCAGCTGTGTTCGTAGTTGTCATATGTCACCTCCAATTGGGCAGCTTTGCCACATAAAGTTCTTCTGGACTGACTGGAACCACTGCCGGCTTTAACATCTTTTACCGTCATGGGTTCATTGATTTTACAGTACTACCTTTTGGCTTTCACTGTGCCCAGCTTGGGGTTAAAAAATATCATTTGTTGTGCCTCATTGCAGAAGCTGTCATCTACCTTCAGCAGAGTGTGTCGCATAACCATTGTAATAAGGAGATAATAGAATTATGTGTAGTTTCCTCAACAACACAAACAATGGTGCGGTCAACTATGAATGCATAGTCATACACTGTCATAAACACTGCCAGAATTTTTGTTTTGTATGCATGTTATTCTAAGATAAACCTGTCTTTAGTGGCTACATGTAAATGTACATGGCAATATTGTACACGACTGTTGCTAAAATGAAGAATAAAGTACATATGCAGTAAAACTAAAGGAATATCAAAATAATACAGCATGAGTCACTTTCAAAAATGATGTACTGAGAACTATTGTGTCACTTTGCTTTGGAAACTGCTTTCAAATTGTGGTTTAAAAGTTATGATGGTTAAGCACATATAACTGGCATGTGAAATAACTTTAAAGGTAAAAGTCAATAAGAATCACAAATTTACCTGGTGGGGGTGTTCACAGCACAAACCAACATAACACTCTTACACGGCTATGATATTGAAATATATCTAACTGAAACTTTATTTTTCTAACTAAATCCTTATATTTACTTATGAAATAACCCAACAGCAATTACCTTTCAAAAGATATTATCTTCTATTCCCCTATTTATTTCTCTCTTTTTTGGAACATCTGATTTGTCCCACATTTGGCCTGTCCCAAACCTACAACTTTCTCTGTGAATTCAGGAAGGTGAGTGACACAAAGCATGAATACCTGGCAACTGCCGCATCTCCCTCCACCAGCTGAACTGTGCTATCACTATACCACACAACTGCTCTACAGCTCCAAGTCCTGTAGATCCTGTGAAGATCATGAAGGTACCTGAACTACTTAACTAGAGTAGTCACTCTTGTGCTGTGAGGCGAAAGAGTTTGCTATCACTCAGTGGCAGTTGGTGACTCAAAAATTGGGGAGGACAGCTGAGAGGAGTAGGGCTAAGCAGTAGAGCACCAAAGACAAATAAGAAAAAGCAACATTAACAAATCTAAAAAAATATTAATTTGTTTTATGAGTTTTTGAAGTACATTGGATAATTTCCAAAGAATTATAAGCCGATAAATTTGATTCAAGAATTGGGTCATTTTTGCATTGATATTACATGAATGAGATGACATGATCATACATGAGATTATTGTCTATAAGAACTACACAGAAAAAAATAATAAGAACCGTTGACATTTGATTCCCGTTGAGATTTGACAGTCCCTTCAACAACTTTTATTGATTTTGTAAAAGTGTGAGTTATGTGATATAAGAAATATTTCATCATTGAATGATATAATTTATGCAAATAAGCAATGAAAATTAATAAATGTTTCTACCTTCTGTAGGAGCTAGCTAGACTTTTACATTTTTATTCATTTGTATTTTATTTTTCTAAATAGCCTACATGAACACTTTTATTTAAAAACAGCCTTAACAACACATCCAATTATTCATTATATAAGTACACTTATGAATATTCAAACTACTAGATAGACTTCTGAATGAATTGAGAAAAAAACTTCACCTTTTACATTGCCAGTACATGTTTTCAATGTAGGCGTCCCTGCTCTCTCCTTAATATAGAATGGTTAAAAAAAATTCAGTATTGGGAGAAAAACAGTAAACTACATCAAGCTGGGGGCCTAAACAGGCTGAGAACTTTTATGCAAACCACCCACCCTTTCCTGGTATCGCAAACGTCCAGTCACTGGAGAACAAGCTGGACAATATCAGAACAAAGATAACATTCCAACAGGACATCTAGGACTGTAACATCCTTTGTTTCACCAAAACATGGTTGACTCCCCTTGTACTAGACCACATGGTTACACCAGTGGAGTTCTTCTATACTGTCTGTATGGACAGAATGGAGAAGTCCAGCAAGTCCAAAGGCAGAGGAGTCTGCTTCTTTGACAAGTGTTGGACTGACCATTCGGAAGCCATGCTAAGGTCTGCTCTCTGTGACACCAACTGTGAGATGTTCCGCTTGACCTTGGCTAACATCAGTGAGTTTATGGAGGTAGCAGTGAGCTACATCAGTCTGCTAACTGACGCTATCATCCTGACTGTCAAGATCAAGATCTTCCCGAACCAGTAACCATGGGTTGACAAAGCTGTATGATCGGCTTTAACAGCACGCACCACTGCTTACAATGCAGGGCTGATTTCGGGTGATATGATACAAGGCAGTGGCTTATGGCCTGTGAAAGACCAACAAACAGGCTAAGTGGCTCTACAAAGAGAAAGTGGAAGCTGACTTCAAAGAAAGCGACTCTGCTCGCATGTGGAATGGACTATGGACCATCAAGTCCCTCTCTGTGATGAGAGTGGATACCTCCCTAGCTGACAAACTGAACTTCTTTTATGGCTAATGGCGCTAACAACAGCCCCCTGACCATAGTAGCTGCTGAGAATGCTGCCGTCACCAGGGAACCCCCATTCTCTCACTGAGAGCAACATGAGGAAGGTCCTCAGGAGGTAAGTGCTGGATTCGATGGCATCTCTGGCCGGGTCCTGAAAGCACTAACCAGCTAGCCCCTTTGTTTACAAACATCTTCAACACACCCTTGGCCTAAGCCATTGTTCCATCATGCTTAAAGCGGTCCATCATCATCCCTATGCCAAAGAATTAACAGCCCATCATGTCTAAATGACTATCGCCCAGTTGCCCTGACATCAGTGGTGATGAAGTGCTTCGAGGCTGGTGAAGGACTTCATCTGCTCATCCCTGCCCAGCTCATTCCCCCTCCAGTTCGTCTACAGATCCAACAGGTGCAGAGACGATGCCATCTCCAACCTCCTACTCACCACCTTAATCCACCTGGATGGGGGGGGAGGGGGAATTATGAGAGAATGCTGTTCATTGAGTACAGTTCAGCATTCAACATCACCAACTCTCAGCAAAGGTGCTCTCCAAGGCTGCATCTTGAGCCCCTGCTGTAACATCTATACCTATGACTGGAAAGTCCCTGATAACTCCACACCCATCATCAAATTCGCAGATGACATAGTGGTGACAGGCCTGATCATCAACAATGACCAACAGGCCTACCTGAACTAAGTAGAAGACCTGGCACAGTGGTGCCAGTCCAACAACCTGACCCTGAACGTCAGCAAGATGAAGGAAATGGTGGTGGAGTTTTGGAGACAGCAGGTCAGCAGACACACACCATTAAAGATCAGTGGAGAACCTGTGGAGAGGGTTTCCAGTTTTAAATACCTCAGAGTATATATCACTGAGGACCTCATCTGGAATCTTCACACCCAGCACACATTCAAAAAATCCAGACAGAGGCTCTACTTCCTCCGTCAGCTGTTGAAATTCAAGGTCTCACCCTTCATCCTGAAGACCTTCTATTCCTCAGCTGTGGAAGGTGTCCCGACCTGGTGCGGGAACTGCTCTGCCCACAGCCGCGGTGCCCTGCAGACAGTGGTAAGTTCAGCTGAACACACCACCAGAACACCTCTTCCCACCCCTGCACCTACACCAGAAGGCTGAGGATGAGAGCCAAAAACATCATGAAAGACACTTCACACCCCTACAATGGACTGCTTAGACTGCTGAGGTCAGGCAGACGCCTCTGCAGTCACATGGCCAAAATTGAAAGACTGGAGTTTCAGGATCTTCAGGCCATCCAGATCCTCAACACACTCTCTTCACTTTAACAAAACTTCCTCACATAAATGAACACTTGCAATACTGTGCATATTGTTTTGTTTCTGCACTGTCACTTCACTTGCACACCAGGTCACTTTAACTGTAAATACTTTGTATGGATACAGATTTACATTTTTGAATACAGGTTTTTTTACTTAACTTTAAAATTTGCACAAGTAATTTTATTTGTTTTATTTTACCCTATTTTATCTTATTATATTCTTACACAGTAACTGAGCATCCTTGTCATTTCACTGCATGTTTTATTTGTATCTCTGTGCATGTGACAAATATAGAACACTGGCTCATTCATCAACCATTCTTAAGAAGAATTTTCTCCTTACAACCCACTTATGTAGATTTCATGAAGATTCTGACATTCACCAATGTTTTCTTATTTGGGATTTGTTCTTGGGTAAGAACAGATTCTACGCACACTCATGCACATTTGAGTGCTGACATAATATAAAGGGTTATTTCATTTTCTCCAATTCTACTGTTGTATAATATTGTAGGACTTATATTACAATATTATTTTCATCATTTTTAATCTTGTTCAATGAATATTTCCATACAAGGCATTGTGATGTTTTAAAATAAATAAATAAAAAAAAACACCACACTAACGCATTAATTCACATCAATTATGTTCATTGGGAACCATGCCTTCCAATAATCAGTGATTGATCTTGCTATTTAGATGCTCAAAGTAGGCCTATTTCTGCACCCTAGGCCTACTTGCATAATGTCATATTTACTGCTGCTGCAAGATGTTGCAAATCATGCCCTGAGGAGGGAATGCATCTTTCAGGACTGTGTGGATCAATTTGCAGAGTGACGAGTACCTCTCGGGACACTTTAGACTACCAAGAGCTATCCTTGTGGATCTCTGCAATAGTTTGGAGCCAGCACAGCTGGGCCATACCAGACAATCTAACCCTGTTCCACCACACATGCAGTTACTCTCCACCTTGAGCTAGGAGACTAGGTGGGCGTGTCACAGGCATCCATCAGCCACATTCTCCCATGAATCGTGAATGGAATAAATCAACTGTCCACACAATACATACAATTCCCTATATGGCAGAAGAACAGGTCCCAGTCAAAAGAGGATTCCATTCCATTGCTGGTTTACCCAACACCATCGGCGCAACAGACTGCACGCACATGTGCATTAAGGCACCCTCTCCAGGCGCCTCGTTTATAAAACTTTGCGAACTTTCGTGCCTAAATAGTTACATACGCCAAAAACTATACAACATATACACACGTCTTCTGTTATAAATCACAACTAATCCTACATTTGTGCATCCGTGAACGCGCGCCACAACCACACCCTGAAACGCCCACATTTAATCATATATAGTGCTCCGGAAGTCGATATCAATTAAGTAACATCTATAAATAATGTGTAGAACAGAACAATACATTTTAAATTCAACAATGGCAGCGAACAGGGGAAACAAAGAAACTGCGAAAGAAGCTGCGAGATCAAAGTCATCATTGTGGGCAAAAAAAAAAGTCGGAACAGTCCCTGAAGACATGTTCTGTCGCATCATTCAATTTACTATATCCTCATTGCTAAGGCAGCCATGGTCATGCTGTCTTGCTATCCTTACATGCTTTAAGTCTATTAATGTGAACAAAATGCATTGACTAATAATGCACTGATTGCTCATATCTGTTAGTTTATCACTTATGGTCAAAACAACATTGGTTACGAGTAATAATGTGATCCTAATTAATCATCAGGAAAACGGAAACTATAGTGAAAGTTTCTTTTGGTCGCTAGGGTGTGCTATTAGAGCAAATATGTGCCATAAATATGTGTACGCCTGGGTCAAACGTATCGTACCGGTACGCACATTCTCACATCAAGTAGAAGTTTTATAGTTCCCAAACTGTGCATGAAAATCGGCGTACGCATGTTTAGGAGTGTTTTTTTGTGCATACGCATGGTTTATAAATGAGGCCCCAGATCCGTTCCAATATCTCAACTGCAACCACTCCATAAATGTACAGCTCATCTGCAACTCCCAGAACCACCTTCTGAATGTGGTTCCCCACTTCCCAAGAGGTGCACACGACTCCTATATATTATAAAACAGTTCTGTGGGTATACGCCTCGAACAAGGAGCTGCTGGCTCATTGGTACGCATCTTTGAGTAATGCATTATAAATTCCAGCAACAGTGGGCTCTATTCCTATAACTTATTTTATTAGAAGATCGAGGATATGCTCGGGCCCCCTGGTTGATGACACCACTCACCACCCCTCAGGCTCACCAGGAGGTGTCATTCAATCAGCAGCACACTTGTACTCCCTCCACCGATGAGCGCACAATTGGCATCTTAAAAGGACGATGGTTGTGTTTGGACACAGCAGGTGGCAACCTGCTTTACAAACCGGAGAGGGTATGTATAAAGAGGACAGCTGAGAAATTGTTTTATTCTTGCAAAAACATTACTGCCTATATACTACCTCAGCCAGATTCTATACATTTTTGGCATTTAATAATCTTTGGTCATGTTCATTTTTGGTTTGTAGGTTTGTAGGATAATCATGGTCTGCTGTGTCTTGCACAACATCGCCATGAAACACGGTGTACCATTTCCCCTTCAGCTATCACAACAAGAAGATGTGCATCCTGACCCACTCCTGGGACCGGACAACAGACTTGCTGTCTAAGTTCGAGAGCAATTAATTGGTTGTTTGTACATAAAGGACATAAATAGACTTTCACAGTGTCATTTATAGTGTATTTATAGCTTACAATTAATCTCAAGGAAGAAATGCATCTCTTCAAAAAACAGGTTTCAGAGCATCTTTATTTTTTAAGATTTATATTAATTTCTTTCAGTGTCTCAGATTGTGGACAGTATTGAGGCTATCTGTGTAAACGTTTGGGTTATTCACTCTTGGTTGTCCAGGACCGCATCAGAGATCAGACGTGGGTCAGGGGCAGTTGAACGGGACTTGGGTGCACGCATGGAGGTGCTGCTGCAGGAAGGTACTGGCTGTGACGTGCCAGGTTCTGCCTCAGAGGGTGGTTGCCTCAGTGGGAGTTCATTTGTAAATAATGGTTAAAATCAAACCAGGGTAGTGACCTTCTATTTTGGGAGTTTCAATTATACAATGTGTGGTCTATACTGTAAAATCAAATGTTGAAATTTTGGAATAAAAACTAAGCACTTCATTAGCACTTTTTAAACACACAGACATGTTGAGAACGCATTCACGAAAATAATCCTCTGCCTTTAGGTTTTACACACTGGTGTTTATATGTTAAATGTATCACTTGTTCCATGGTTTTACAGCTGCAGCTTTCAGATAAAATGTACCGTCAAGTTGAATTAATTCTGAAAAACCAGCTTAACATCTGATTCTGAGATAGGAGATGTACTAAGAGATGACACCGCTGACAAGGGGCCCAGGTCTCTGTCCAAATACTCAGCCAATGGCACACCCGAGAGTGCTGTGTTTCCAATAACGGCTCCGATGTGCTGGTCCAGCTCCGATAACTCTGAGCAAGCCTTTTCCCCTCCAGTGGTCAGCATCTCTGTGTTTGGCAATATTTTTTTGGCCTCAGATTTGATGTCAAACTACTTTTTTTTACATCATCATTTGTGCGCCCTTCTGAATGAGTAATAGCATTCCATGCATCTTTTTTTGTGTTCTTTTATATTCACTACTAATGCTACTGAATATAACAGCTCATTTGCTGTTCACCACCTGCAGCAGTACCTCCACGTCAGAACTACTTATGTTTTTCTTACATTTGGAGTCCGGTTCTTGACCATCTTTAGATTTCGTTTCGGCATTCTTTACTTCCCACTCAACTTTTCTTCTCACTTTCTGTGTCCAATTTCTGTGTGTGCACACGACCCTGCAGTCTCATGCCCTTTTATGGGGATTGGCAGGGCGTTTACCTATGCTAATTAGGAACAACTGGCACGTGCTTTTAATTTACGAAGACAATGGGATTCATCATTATAAGAACACAGATGTGAGCATTTCTGCGGTTTAAGAACATGTCATGAATCTGCCGTAGACTTTTCTTAGGAGCTTTCTCAGGTACACATTTAAGAAAAAACTTAGGAAGATATTGGTGAATGAGGCCCATTGAACCTTGAACAATGCAAAGTTTCAATAAGTGGTACTGTCAGTTTTCTGTTTGAAGCCCTCTTTTTTCTTTCCTGTCAGCACCGGGAAAAATGGCAAGTGTTTTTCACAGCTTGTCAAAGCATCTCTAAGTAAAACACTGATCTACAATCAGTTAATCTCTTGATTCACACTGACAAAAGGTAAGCCGGTGACTTGAAACCGAGCCAGAGCTTTTTGCAAGAATGCTTTGCCAACAGTTGGACATACACACAGTGTCAATGGTGAAGGGAGGATCACCACTCTTGAAGCGTCAAATTACGTTTCCTGGCTAATCACAGGCCGAGAGAGTAAAAATGGAATGCATTGAGTTAATCTGACTGCTCCCGCCCACCCAAGAGGTTTTTTTTATTAATGTAAAGGAGGTTTTTATTAATGACAGCGAGGTCTTCCAATATTACATCTGAGATACATTTTTATTTTATAGTTTTCCTCTTCCCTCTCAAAAAATAGGGCATCCTCCTGTACCTATATGGACCAGCCTGCTATCCTATCACTTAAAACCCTCGACTGGTCTTATTCAGTCATTGATTATATTCCACCTTGTGAAAATTGTTAGCACAGTTGGCAATTTCATGGCCAGGATTAAATCCTAGACTGTGAAGCATGGCACTGCTAAATAAAGTGCTTCAAATACAATAACAGACCTAGCAACATTACAAGTCCAGTGAGGCTTTGCTGGTTTTTGCTCTCAACTCAAAAACCATAGTCTGCTCAGGCCACATTAGTGGAAATATCTGGAATGGGACTGTCTACATATCAGAGCAAATAAGCCACCTCTTTAGCTGCTACAATTAATCCTGCAATATAGCAATTCATCTCTTCAAAAATGTTAGAAAATCAGAGCAATCCACACTACCCTTAACAGTCTCCATTAGCAGATGGATGTTCCCTCTCTTTCCTTTGCTCCTGAACAATTATTTATACAGGGCCATGAAAAAGTATTTGCCCCCTTCTGAATTTCCTCTTTTATTGCATATTTCTCTCACTGAATGGTTTCAGATAATCAAATAAAATATTATATTAGACAAGGGAAACCAAAGAAAACACAAACATATGTTTACATCATTATTTCATTCATTCAGTTGAAATTTTTAAAGCAGCCTTGTTGAGTTTAAATGGTATTTAAACTGAACCTTATCATCAAAGAGAAGTAGTCACCTCAAAGTGTCTACAAGCACACAATGCCATGATCAAAGGAGTTTCCAGAAACACTCAGGTCTGATATACAAGTCTGAAAAGGGTTACAAAGCCATGTCTAAGGCTGCTAGACTTCAGCAAACCACAATGCACATCATTATCTCCAAATGGAGAAGTCTTGGTGCAGTAGTGAATCTTCCCAGAAGTGGTTGACTTGACAAAACTTCTGCCAGGGTACGTTGACAACTCATCCAGGAAGTTTCTGAAGCCCCCAGAAAAACTTCCAAAGAACTGCAAGCCTCTCTAGCATCAGTTAAGGTCAGTGTATATTACTCTACAATAAGAAAGACACTGGGCAAAACTGGGCCTCATGGAAGAGTGACAAGGTGGAAACCATTGCTCTCTTAGAAAAACATAAAAGCTTGTCTAACATTTGCTGAAAAAGTAGCTGGATGAGGTACTCAAGTCTTTTGGGATAATTTTTTTATGGACAGATCAGTCAAAGGTGGAACTCTTTGTGTGTGCGCAAGTCCTCTCTTGTCTGGCATAAAACAAATACAGCATTCCACTCTTAAGAAAGTCATACCTACATTGAAACATGGCAGTGGCAGTGTAATGGTATGGGAATGGTATAGGAATGGTATAGGTATACCATTCCCATATGGTATAGGTATAGGAATTCTGATGGGTACCAGAAGAAGAAGGAGAATGTCCAACCATCTGTGCATGAGCTGAAGCTGAGGCATATTTGGGTGATGCAGCAGGACAATGATCCTAAGAATACAAGAATGCAAATCCACATCTGAATGGCTTAAAAGAAGCTGACTTGAACCCAATAGAGATGTTGTGGCAGGTCCTGAAAAGAGCAGTTCATGCTAAAAGACCTTCAAATGTGTCAAAGTCAAAGATGTTCTGAAAATAAGAGTGGGCCAGATTCCTCCTCAGAGATGTGAGAGGTTTATATCAAATTATAGGAAATATTTTGTTGCAGTTTTTGGTCCAATCTGATACTTAGTTTAAGGGGCAAGTACTTTTTCAAAGGGGAATATTGGTAATTGGTGACTATATCTACTGAGTGGATGAAATAATCCTCCCACTTTTCATGATTCATGAACACAGAGCTGGGACCCATTTTATGTGCATTTTTGGCATGAACATGGGATAATTAACTATTTATTCAGCTGCTGTGTGTATTTACAGAATCTGTCCATCCCCCACTCCCTGTCTATTTCATTCTCCCTCAGTCTCTGTCAGTGATGAGTCACACCCTTTGCCAGAGTGTGATAACTTGATATATGAACTGTAGTTAGTTTCTGTTTAGGGAGAAAACAGAGGGATAAGGGCAGTTTATTTTAAGACTCTGCAGTCCAATCCATTCAGGAATTATGATGGAAGAGATGCTTTGTTTTGGCACAAGACCAAGTGGGTGGAGAGATAAACCCCTGAATGTATGAGCATGTTTATATTTGTGTAGGGAGGGGGTTAATCCACCAGTAATTTGAGCTCTGTGCTCAAAACTTGTTTTATGAACAGTACAGCAATAGTCCCCTCTCAAAGCCAGACTGAAGCATAAAGCAGCATTTGGAACATAAGAAGAGATGACAAGATTACAGAAGCACCCAGATTGTGACAAACAGAGATTTATTCATTTTAATGGCAGGGTTGTGTTGAGATGAGGACACAGCATATATGTAGAGCTGCCCCCGACTAAATATTTTCTTAGTCGACTAGAAGTCATTAGTTCAATCCATTAGTCAACTAGTACGTATATGATATTAATTTAATTATTTATATTTTTGGGGAATCAGAAAACTGATTTGAGCTCCAGGGCTGAAAAATAATGTTATAAGTAACATTGCTAACACTGTGCTACTTTACAAAGAAATACAAAACCATAATAATGAGCCTTTAAAATCTAAATGTTACAAGCACGGGCCCGAAGTGAGCTACCTGTTAACGGCAAAAGCGGTAATGACTCTCAAAGTGTCAGAACAACCAGCAAGGAGACATTTTGCTAATTGATTTCAACACAGTATAACATCACACAAATTGTGAACTTGAAACACCAACACAATAACTCTATAAAACAAATGGTAAAACAACAACCTTTTGTTAAAAAACTGAATTGAAAAAAAAAGTTGCACTGGCAAGGTTATGATAGCGTTCCTCATTTTTTTCCCCACCATTTCAGTGACCCTGAATCAACCTTTGTTTCATCCTCCAAGTACATCTTAATTTAACTGTTCTCTCCTGTCTGCTGCTCTTCATCAGTAGCCATCAGCATGGGTATCTTCTGCACGGGATCTGTTTTGTAGACCCATCCCCGCCTACTTCACATTGCAACTGACTCAATACCTGACATTAACATTAATTCAATGCAGTTACCGACCGACCCATTTAACATATTTTAAATAATGCAAAATATTAAAATAACGGACCTACATCAGGTTCACCAAAAAACTTTATTTGCTCACTCAAGCAATGTTTATTAACTGACACAATAATTTGGACTGGGCTTCTCTGAATAGCCTGCATTTTTAGCGCATTGTTGGTGACAATCTGAAGAAAAAAAGAATTTCCATAGTTATTTCAAATAAAAAATAGCCTATTATAGATCATAAAATGATCTATTTCACCTGAAGCCCACCCATGCACGATAAATTCCCGACCCCACCCTCACCCGTAAATGACAATGCTAATATTTTTTTCGCCCATTTTGGATAATTTCCTGCCCGACATGGTCTAATAACTTTTTAACGACAAGGTGAAACTCCCCAATGGAGTTCGAGGGTTTTCTTTTTTTTCTGAGACCAATGAAAACTTGGTCGACTAAGATTCTTCTCATCGACTAATGGTTTGGTTGAATAATAGGGGCAGCCCTACATATATGCTACAAGACATAGTGACAAAACACTATGACATAAGCAAACACCTTGAAGCCGGAGAATTTGTTTTATGTAAATCCAATTTCTGCTATTAATAGCAGCTTAATAGTCAGTTTGGCTTCATGACATTATGGTCAGCACATATTATACCAAAACTCATCTGAGTATTAAAACAAGACTGATATAGATTCCATGTGTTTTCAGCAGCCTCAACTTACTCTTGTTCTCTCAGGGCTTGGTGGCTGTAACGCTGTTTCTTTTGTTTGTGTTTGGTACGGGCATTGTCTCTAAAATGCCCTCTAGAGATAAACCGCTAGAGATTGACACTTTGCCTTTGCTCTTAATACTCACTTTCAAATGTTGTGGTCAGTTCCAGTACAGACACATAAAATATGAATATGAATTAATGCTTCACCTGAAAAGCAGCTCTAAATTTTAGAATTGCTGAACATAGTAAGATCTCTATATATATGATGTAGGAGAACACCTTTTTCCATTTGAAACAAAAAAGGAAATTATTTAGAAAATACAAATAGGATATGCCAGAAGGAAACGAGTTTGAATATTGTAATATGCAAGTTCAAGTTAAGAAAGAAATAAGTAAGCAACCTCTTCAAACCAGAAAAATACCAGATGGCACCAGACAGAAACATGGCAATGTTATACCAATATACAAGAAATGAGACTGTACTGGCTCAGGAAATTACAGGTCTGTCAGCTTAATATGTATTACATGTAAATTACTGGAATCCATCATTAGGGACAAACAAATTGAGGGACAAATTATTCCTTGAACAAAATGGTATCTTAGCCAGCATGGAGGGAGGTCATGCTTAACAAACCTCCAGGATTTTTCTGAAGAAGCTTCACGAGCTATCACTGAGTGGGTTTGTAGTTGGTTATCTGGTAAAAAAACAGAGTGTAGCTGTAGGAGGAGCTGTATAAGAGCATGGTCCTCTACTAAGTGGAGTCCCATAGGAATCGGTGATGGGGCCTTTTGTCTTCCTTACATACATAAATGATATTGATGCAGAGTTTATTGGTAAAATAGTAAAATTTGCAGATGATACAAAACTAGGGGGTCTAGCCAACAGTACAGAATGAACTAAAGTAATATTATATACAATAATACAAATAATATTTAAGTATTGTTAGTAAATAAGAAAATTCTTGAAAAGGAGTAAAACAACCATGTTGTTAATGAAGAGACGGATCCCATGTTCACAGTTGAAGACAGATACTTTACTTACACAGCTGGCTGCAGGAACACAAGCATGGAGCAAAATGTTCAATGACTACATTGTGTTGTCAACATTTACACAGTTTAAGGGAAAGACATTTGTATGTGATGAACAAGTAACCCCAGGAAGTGAGGCCCATACATGATAGTGGGGACCCCAAACAGCTGATAGAAGGTCATTAACAGGTGGCGCCATTTGACTCTGGTCGGACGTGGCGACATTCCTCTGTTATTCTAATACACATTCTCATACACTTTGCCACTCTCCAGAACTCACAACAACCTAAACATAATCCAAAGGTGGACAGATACCTGGTAGATCACATTCAATGTAGCTTCATGTAAAGTCTTGCATGTGGGAAATAAGAACCTAAGAGAAGACTAATTTATGGGAGGAACACAAATGGAATATGTTGAATTTGAAAAGGATCTGGGAGTTATAACTGACCAAAGCTTAACAGGATCCAAGCAGCTTGCTGTAGTGAAAAAAAAATCCATCAGGATGCTTGGATATATTCCAAAATGACTGATTATAAAGCTTAGGAGGATATACTAAAATACAATGCTTTAGTCAGACCTCACTTGGAATATTGTGTGCAATTCTGGGCACCTCACTCTAAGAAAGATATAGCGGCTCTTGAAAAAGTACAAAGGCTGCCTACAAAACTGATTTAAGGCATGAAATATAAAAGCTACAAGGAAAGACTGAAGTTACTTAACCTACTTAGATTTAGCAAAAGGAGAATTAAAGGTGATCTAATAGAGTTTTTAAAATTTATGAAGGGGCTAGATAGGGTTAACTGCAATTCATTTTAGGGTAAGTTCAGTCTGTAGAAAGAGGGGGAATAGATGGAAATGAGCTAAGAGAGAGTTCTGCATTGATATAAGGAAGTATTACTTCATCCAAACTTTGAAAATTGCAATATAAACAGAGGTTGACACAGAAATGCTATTATTCACAATTACATTAACATAACTATTTACAATAATATCTTAGTAATTGCAATGCATTTCAAAAGGATGAAAACTACAATGCATAGTCAAGACCTGATAATGCACACTAATTTAAAATCTAAGTCCAACCTAACGAAAGAGGAAAAAAACAAGATTTCAATGAGTGCTAGAGAGAAAAGAGCTAAGCCAGTTTCATTCAAAAGAAATAATATTGCAACATTACATTCCATAATTTCTTTTGTTATTTTCATCATAAGAAAATGTCATGTAGCCAGCAAGACTGTGCAAAAAAGCAAAATTGTGGAGAAATACCCCATGTATTCCTATCTATCCAGTCTTTCTGAAATGCTTTACTGTAACACTCTAATCTGTACTTAAAAGACATGAAATTATTTGATTCCAGGGATAAAAGGGCGGACAGTTTAAGTCTGCGGCTCAAAGATTGCAGATCTTTGCAGAGTGATTTTCTGTATCACTTGCACAACCAATTACACCATGCTCCAACACATTCTCACTACCTGAGCCTCTGCAGAACACAGTGAATGGTCTGGACCTTGTCATCCTATTTGGTTGCCAGCACTGAAGAGAGACTGTGTAAGCAATAATAATACTACTACTACTAATAATAAAAAAAAACTATTAAGAGTGAACATGGATAAATCATATGCACAAATAAATAATTATCATTATGCAGCCTAATTACTAAATATAATTACATGCAAAACATTTTATATATTCTTTTCTCAAGTTTTCAATACAAGACAGAATATGATTAACTGAGCAGAAATATATGAACATTACAAACAAGTACAAGGAAATAATAATACATAAAAGATAAGCTTGAAAAAACTGAAAACAAAGGATGGACAACAGAAAAATAGAAAGGACAGACTCACAGCCTTAAAAGCAATCCAACCAATTTCAAAAACAATCGTAAGTCACTACAACAGTCAAACCTGCTCCCAGTCAGCCCTGCTCAATCTCACCAGCCCATTGAATGCTCAATCAGCTCCAGGCTACTTATGGACTCAGTCTTTGTTGCCTCATTGTGAGGTATTGTTCTTGAGACTTTACGAAGCCTATGCTGTTCATCGCTGTGTTTGCCTACTGTGATCCTGACCTTTGCCTGTTTGCTGGTCCTTGTGTTTTTTTGGATTTGTTTTTGGTACTGCTGATTCCCCTGTTTCACAAACTGTTTACGTCCCTGTGAACTATTTATATCTTTGACGGTAAAGTGAAAGATTCTGACCACACTTGGATCCCAGTCTGTGTCCTTACAAACACAAGTATGACAATGTTGCAGTTTGTAAAGAAAAGGTTCTTACCCTAGGACACCCCCTGGAGGCTGACTGTGGTAGCATTTTTACTCTTGGCACTGTGGCAGAGAGAGAGAAGTATGCACAACTGCTGTTTGCACATAGCTCCGCTCTGTTCAAAGTGACATAATTTTCCTGTCTTTTCTGACCGCCCATAAGCCAGTACAGAATTCAAGATGTGATGACTTTGTTGACATGTTATTATAGTGCACTACATCTGGTGGGCTGCATTTAAGCAATGCTATGGAAAATAGCATGCAAGTCCAGGATCAGTACATACTTTTTCTTTTTTTTATTGTGATCATTCCTTTCCTTAGTTACACCATACACATTTGATCAGTGATGGCGAAAGCGAGGCTTCTGAAACAGCTGACACAATTGAAGCGTTGCTTGCAAAATGTATTGCTCTGACGCTTCACCCAGATGGGTGTTATGTCACCATGATCAAATACGCATGATACAGCCTTACAACAGAAGTTTCCTGTGGTTCTTTGAGAAGAGTCTGTGGCTGTCTTTTGTCACATAAGAAGTTTGAATCTGGCTGGGTAGCTGTTTGAAATTACACTTTCCACATGTATTTTCTGAATAGTCTGTTTACTCACTTTTTCTTACTTGAATATGCAAATAGGAGAAACATAGGCTGTGATGTGATTATCTGGGTGAAATGTCCTGAACTAATGACGAAGTCAATGTTCACACCAAACGATAAACCGGAACATTTAGACTACAGGACTAAGCTAAGTTAAACAACTATGTGTTTCATCATGATCATTTCCCAATTTCAAGAATGAATCACCAATTAAAAGGATCTGTCATAATTTCTTTGTAAATCTATTTAATTGAGAATTCAGAGCATGTGAATAATAGCGACACCAGACATGACCGAATAGGCTTTCCCTGAGAGGCAAAGGAGAAAACCGAAGAATTTCTAACCGCTGTCTATTCAAGGCTTTGAATCATGTAGCTGATGTATCACAATAGTTGTACTTGTTTCAAAGCACTTGTGGTAATAACATTTGCTGGTAGCCTACACAAATAGGCGGACGTACAATTCCCTCAAGAGAAACTTTAAAACCAGTCTGTCTGCTTAGTCCCAGTAGGTGGGTCCTATTTTATTAAGTTACTCCATTTACACGCATTCACAAGGTACATAGTCCGCTGGCGAAGTATTATGCGATAGAAGTGAATTGACGGTGTAGTTCGGACTCAAACAATGCAACTTCGCTTTTACTCACAAATGGCACATCAGACCGTTAACCATTGGACTACATAAACTGCTCACATAAAATAGAGGAACAAGGGATTGAAACAATTGACAATGCTAATGCATTGGACTGGCTCAGATCGTTTCGAAATATTATCTGATGCTTTGAAACAATTAAACACTGCCATGTCATCTGAAGCTTCAAAACAATTAAAAGTGTTTCGAAACACTGCCATGCCATTTGAAGACTGTTTCCAAATGCTTTGGTAGCTGATTCTAAGTCTGCTTTGAAGAAGTGGATATTAGTTTAGGGTTATAAACCAGTATAATATACTTCCTCAAATGTCACTGTAATACATTTTATTAAATAGCAACAACTTTAAAACGGTATTTTAAAGTAACGTTAATGTTCTGGTTGTTGTGCAGCATGTAACTTGCAGGAGGAAGCTATATTAGTGAAATGATAACATTTTTATGTGTCATATTTGCTAGACCATTGAGGATCATCTATTTTTAAGAGGGTCATAAAATATATGCACATGAGTTTATAAAGTATATGTAAAGACAGAAAAAGGTTAATAAAATCACAAAAACCATGTGTGGAGCTGGTGTTACATGTTACAGACACTACCAAAACTAGCAAGCACTCACTGTCGGGAGTTTATAGCCTAATTAACATATAATGGCTATAGCAATTACAACTTATACAACATGGATAAACTTCAATAAATAGAAGTGAATTAAATGGCTTGGAAACTACTGTTTTGGAACACCAATGACCAAACATCTAGGGGTGATGAATGTCAGAAATAAAATAAATATTACATCCTATTGATAACAGCGAAAAGATATTGTAGTTCGGATTTGGAAAGTAGAACATTGCTAAAGGTCACAAACAGAAACCCACAGCTTTACCCATCAGAATATTTTGACTGATAATCGTGGCATGGGGGAAAATGCATTAAACCAATTGACAACGCTGATGCATTGGAAAGGCTCAGACTGTGTTGAAACCTTAGCATAGCTGGTGCCTCAGAACAATTAAGACTTTGTCGAAACACTGCACCTTTAATTGAGGCTTTGAAACAATTAGGACTGTCTCGAAACACTGCCACGTCATCAGAAGCTTTGAAACAATTAAAACTGTTTCAAAATACTGCACCATTAATTGAGGCTTTGAAACAATTAGGACTGTCTCGAAACACTGCCACGTCATCAGAAGCTTTGAAACAATTCAAACTGCTTTGAAACACTGCACCGTTAATTGAGGCTTTGAGCTTAGGAACAATTAAGGTTGTATGCAAAGAGTTGGCACAGTTGATACTTTTGAAAAATGAATACTGAGGCTTCCGAACAAATGAGACTGTCTGGAAATAGTAACGCAGCTGACTCTTAGGAACAATTGATAATGCTTCAAAAAACTGTAATGTCATCTGATACTATGAAACAAAACTGTTTTGAAACACTGCACCTTTAATTGACACTTTGAAACAAATCTGTTTTGAAACACTGTATCGTTCATTGACATTTTGAAACAATTAGGACTGTCTCCAAACACAAATGCAGCTGACTCTTAGGAACAATTAAGATGTAATTAATATGCAATTATGAGGAAAAACTGCCACTTCATCTGACACTTTGAAACAATTAAAACTGTTTGGAAACACTGCACCGTTAATTCACACTGAAACAATTAGGAATGTCTCGAAACACTGACACGGCTGATATTTTGGAACAATCAAGACAGCTACTAAACACTTTGCCAGCTCACTCATGGGAACAATGAACTGTTTCGAAACACTTGTGTGGGGACATCTGCTGGTAATGTAGGCAAAATATCATTACAAGTAGCCTGCAATAAGTTTGATTTGAAGAAATGGACATTAGTATCTGGTTATAAACTATAAAATAGTGCCTCAAATGTCTTTGTAATAAACAAGGTTTCATAAAATACGAACAGCTTGCAAGAGAAAGCCATATTAGCAAAGGTAAAGCACAGCCTATATGTAACTTTTGCACTGTCGTAAAAAATGAATGCAGATAGATTACAAACCTAAACACACACAGACACACACACACACACACACACAATTCTACATTTAATTTCCTAAAACAGAAATGACTTCGAATTTTGCAGAAAACTATACGTTCTCACGAAGATCTCAAGGTTATGTGTGTTATTTGTAGTTATTCAATTACTTATGTAGGGTTTTATTCCAAGAATACCCTGGTCCCAGCTAATCGAAAATAGACCCATAAGATAGGGGAAAATATAGGTCATATTTCAGTGGGGTTTGACATAATGTTATAATGTAAACATGCCGTTAACATTCTATTCCGGGGCTCCGGAGCAGTGTGCCGAAACACAGCTGCTTCGATTGATTTGACACAGCTTCGGAGTGCCGTTTCATTTCGCCCATCTCTACATTTGATCAACATGTTGATCAGATTTTACATCTTTGTACCATTTTCTGACATAATTCTGCATTCTATAACCTGAATTAATATCTACCGACATTTAAAAAACATGTGGCCTAGTACTGCACTGCATATAGGTAATAATTACAAAGTTTAAAGCTCTCAGGCCAGAGGTTAACTTTCGAGGAAGAGGATGTTCCAAATTCCTGAAAAGTCCATGACTCTTCCTGGATTTAAATGATAGGGGTGGATTTTTGCAGTCTACATCTAAGGACAACAATTGTCCAAAACAAAAAAAAAAACAAAAAAAAAAAAAAAGTTGAAGGGAGTTGTCAGTTGAGACAACATCATTTGAGTGCCAGACTCAAACTAAGAGTGAAAAAAGTATTTTTAAAAGCTTGATATGCCAGGAACCATGAAGACACTTTGATAAGTGGTAAAAAAAACCCTGACAAACAGCAATGTAAAGAGCAGAACCTCACTATTTTGGTAAGTACCTCCATCAATACTCCAGTCGCTCTTTGAAGTCTGAAACTGAGTAATCCCATAAAATATGACAGCTCTGAATACAGCTGCATGAAAATTGCATTAAGTTGCTGTCTGTGCATAGGTGTTCTATTTCAATTACATGGGGACTGTAAAACAGATGAAATTCAACCTTTCTGAGTTTCAGTCTATATATATTAAAGGAGCCAATTATTTAAAAAAAATAAATTGCACTGCAGCACTTTTAGAAGTAATCCTATTTTGCCGTTATGCAGAATTTGAGAGTGAGAGAAAAACATGACAATGTTTCCAGAGGAGAAGTACTTTTTATATATGTATAGTAATGCATGTTATTAAAATGGCACACTGAAACAGAGAGCTTCAGGCCTGTCTGTGGGATTGAGAGCTCATTTTTCCAGGCTAGCGTTGGGGACATTTGTCAGCCCTAGTGACAGCTGAGTGCATTAAGGGCGGGTTATGTAATGTTTTAGAGGTTTTCCATTCCCTTAAAAGCCCTGAAGTATGGACACAGTGCAGTGGTGCTGAAAGTGATTGTTGCTACTACCTACAAAACACTGGAATGTACAGAAACAAACACTTAGAATCTCCTTTATTGCTTCACCAAAGCATCCTTTCAGGTATGTTTTGCTTTCCATAGTGTGGATTTTGGCTGGTACAGACATGTTTTTTGACACATGGGTGGATGGGTCTGGTGCAGATACTTAGACATCACAATCAAAACATAACATTTAAACATAACACTTAAAACTTAATAAAGGCATATTTAAAAATGGTGTAATACTGCATGTGACCAGTGGTGTGCCAGTGGTAAACATATGCATTAATTATGTTTGCTTATATCAGTTTCATAAATAAAGTTTTAAGTGGTGCTATACTGTCATTTGCATGTATTAAAGTAAAGAGTACTTTGGGTTTGTGACTTACATCAGATTAATATTTCATGGTACTGGATTCACTTGTTTTAAAATAATAAATGTAAATAAATATACAAAATGGAAAATATACCATGCAATCTGTTAAAAACAGTTTAGTTTCTATATTTATATTATACATATATTTTGGTGTAATATCAGGCTATTTTAAATTAGGACATTATCTTGTTTTAATCTACTACACGTGAT
Organism: Albula glossodonta; assembly: GCA_019788955.1. NCBI lineage: Eukaryota > Metazoa > Chordata > Actinopteri > Albuliformes > Albulidae > Albula > Albula glossodonta. Next base: position 317,515 of record JAFBMS010000070.1, read on the forward strand.
CTCAACAATGGACCAGTACCTAATTATTACAAACAAATTTATTTGAATTTTAAGGTCACTTACCAATTTTCTCTTATCACAGAACCACTTTAAATGCATCATCACCTATACCAGTTGAACCAGTTGAAACCAGCTGAAAGAAGCATATGCCCTAGTGAATCTTTGTGTCAGCCATGTTAATGTTTGAAGTCTGCAATGTAAGTAGTTACATTCATGTAAGCCATCACATCAAAGTAATATTGTTCCATATTTTTTCCATTTGTTTCTGTCCAACTGTAGATTTGTGTGTAGATATGTAGATATTGTGTTGTGGTAGCTACCACACTGCAGTAATAATAGTCTTTTAGAAAGAAACATTTGCTTTTTTTTCTTAACTTTCCCACCATTTTTCACTTTACTTCAGCCCAGCGCTGAGCGATATGGCCAAAGAAAAGGAGACCCATAGAAAAAGGTCCGATATTGCATGCTTACACATCCAGATACAAAGGTGCTGCAAATGGATATGGAGCAAAAAGTAGAAAGTAGTGAGCGAACCTAAAGAAAAATAAAGCTTAAATTTACTGATCAGGTAATAGATAGTACGGCCAACGAGGCACAGCATCACAATGCCATATTACAGTGTAGATATCAAACACCAACTGAGAGGAGAAAGTTTTAGAATCACATAATATTGAAAAAAACACAAATGGTGGGGTCCAACAACAGAAGAATATTAGCACCAATCGGAACAAGGTAATTACAGCAAGCTAACACATTCCACTTGTTCCACCCTCTCACTTTCTGTAGACAGTTACCCCTGAGAATAAAGCTGCCATGACATGAACCACTGTACCTCGCTACAATATTTGTGATTATTTGTTCTGCAAATAATCACAACCTGTACAGTCTGCTGTATCTTCTTCTGGCTGTGATGACTGCTGCTATATGCAGGAGAGATCAACTTATTAATATTCCTTTTATAGAGTGACAGCTATAGTCTGTATCAGCACAAAATTTCTGCCTGCTTTCAGAAATTGTAAAAATTCCCACGCAATGAGAAGAGTCGCAATTACTGAAGGTTTTAATAAATTACAATGAACACTTAATTGGCCTCATTTGCTACATCTTCACCCTGTTTTTGCACCTTCATCCCAGGTATACATATGCATTCGTTCAGCGCTTCGAACAGCAGTGTCTATATAGGGGCCTGGATTGATCTGTCAGCCACAGATGTGTAAGCATGTAGAAAAAGGTGCCACTGCCCAAAGTACTGAAAGCATTCCATGCTTTGGAAAGCAACAGCAACATCCCACACAACAGCTGGAATGATGCAAGCACAGTAAACCCGTTGTACTCCCATGGGGTTATATTCCTGGAAGGCCATGAAACGCAAAACATACATTTTAGTAAAATAAATTGGTAACAGCTGCAGTTTCACCTATTTTCTATTAAATTACACTAATTAAAAATCAGGAATATTAAAATGTTTTTTTTATACAAAAATGCAGAAAGATAATGCAACACCAGCAGAGGCTGATGCTGGGTAAAGATGACTTGCTGACTAACTGTAGATTGCATGCTGGCACTGATGTCAAATGTCTAAATGTGGTCCACACCAGTACTTGTTTACAATAAAACTAAAATGACCAATTTAATTTTCAGTAAGACACAAATGAGTTTAAAAATGTAACCCTTGGAGTCACAGCCTCTACATTGTCCCAATCCCTGGGCAGGAATGTGAAGGGATGTGAAAGCCTTCAGTAGTGACATTCTATGAATCATGTGGATGCCATCGGAACATCTGGCTCCATATATCAGTTTGAGATTGCTTTAACCCGATGAAAATAATAGCTATAATTAGAAGATGGCAAGTTCCCTCATGGGAGGGATCCTGTTGATGTGGAACCATATATAGAGGTAGTGATTTAAGATACTTTAGAACCAATATAGGGTTTTGTATTACAGTGTCTTCATGCAATATGTGTGATGCAGCAACAATATAAAGCAGTTTTTAGTCAATAAATCTATTCAAAGTGCAACATGTCTAATGTTGAGAGTAGCATTTTTGCTGAACCATAGATCAGTGTTTTTCAGCATGTCCAGTTAACACAAATGAAACTAAACTAACTGTTGTGAAACTTGCAGTGCTAGTGAAATCATCTTCATTTTTACTCTCTCTATTAACAGATTAGCTTTAAACAAAAAAACTGAAATGGAATTCAGATCTATACGACAACATGATTTACCCCTCTACTCTAGAGAGCCATTTGGAAAGTCTATTGGAAAAAAAAAATGTCAGGAGTCATTCTAACTGAGGAATATATCTAAAATATTATGTTTCTTAAGGGTTGTTTATGTATACAACCTTTGATAAAACCTGCTGCTCCTCCATCATATTTAATGCCGAGAAATAGAAGACTATCTTGGGCTGATTTAATATGCTAGACTTTAGGTGCTGTTTTTTTTTTTTTTTTTGCCAGACATTTCAGTGTGTAGCAGCCGCTAACACATTACAGTTTTATTGTGTCTGAATGATAAATTGCTCACAGAAAATACTGTCTAGATTAGGAATGAGAATATGGTGGTCGAAGCAAAAAGTAAGGTATTTAACCTTCCCTGTGTCATATTTTTACAAATGTGGTGCAAATACAAAATGGCAGCAGTTTTTTAATGCATAAAGTAATTAAAAATATTTCATGACATCTTTTGCTTTTTACCTGCAGAAAAGTTGTCTACTATTTTCTGAGATTAAATAATGTTCTCTCTCAGTCCTGGGGACTCCCAATGTATCATTGCAACCAGAACTTTAACAATCTGTTATTAATTAGCTAAATCAGTTTTCATGGTTAGAGGGATTATTTACCATTTTAAACTGCATTGTATCAGAAATACACAGACCAGCCATAACATTATGACCATCTGCCTAATTTTGTGTCGGCCCCCCTTTTGCCGCCAAAACAGCCCTTACCCATCAAGGCAAGGACTCCACTATAACTCTGAAGGTGTACTGTGGTATCTGGCACCAAGACGTTAGCAGCAGATCCTTTAAGTCCTGTAAATTGCGAGGTGGGGCCTCGATGGATCGGACTTGTGTGTCCAGCACATCCCACAGATGCTCGATTGGATTGAGATCTGAGGAATTTGGAGGCCAAATCAACACCTTGAACTCGTTTTTGTGTTCCTCGAAACATTCCTGAACCATTTTTGCTTTGTGGTAGGGTACATTATCCTGCTGAAAAAGGCCACTGCCATCAGGGAATACCGTTTCCATGAAAGGGTGTACATGGTCTGCAACACTACTAAGGTAGGTGGTACGTGTCAAAGTAACATCCACATAAATGGCAGGACCCAAGGCTTCCCAGCAGAATATTGCCCGAAGCATCACACTGCCACCGCCGGCTTGCCTTCTTCCCATAGTGCATCCTGGTGCCATGTGTTCCCCAGGTAAGCGACGCACCCGGCCATCCACGTGATGTAAAAGAAAACGTGATTCATCAGACCAGGCCACCTTCTTTCATTGCTCCGTGATCCAATTACAATGCTCACGTGCACATTGTTGGCGCCTTCTGCTGTGGACAGGGGTCAGCATGGGCACCCTGACTGGTCTGCGGCTACGCAGCCCCATATGCAACAAACTGAGATGCACTGTGTCTTCTGACACCTTTCTATCGGAACCAGCATTAACTTTTTCAGCAATTTGAGTTACAGTAGCTTGTCTATTGGATCAGACCACACTGGCCAGCCTTTGCTTTCCACATGCCTCAATGTTGCTGGTTCACTGCTTTTCCTTCCTTGGACCACTTTTGATAGGGACTGACGACTGCAGACCGGGAACACCCCACAAGAGCTGCAGTTTTGGAGATGCTCTGACCCAGTCATCAGGCATCACAACTTGGCCATTGTCAAAGTCACTCAAATCCTTATGCTTGCTGATTTTTTGGGGACAAAACCTTCACTTGCTGCCTAATATATCCCACCCACTGACAGGTGCCATGATAACGAGATAATCAGTGTTATTAACTTCACCTGCCAGTGGTGATAATGTTATGGCTGACTGGTGTGTATATGTATACATGTCATAAGAACATAAGAACATATTATGACGAGGACAGGCCATTCGGCCCAACAAAGCTCGCCATTACATTATTTGAAGAGTATCCAAAACTGCATCAAGTCTGGACTTGAACACAGCAAGGGTTTCTCTCTCAACTACATGACCTGGCAACCCATTCCATGTATTGGTAACTCTGTGTGAAATAATACTTCCTTACATTAGTGCAGAACTTACTCTTAACTAGTTTCCATTTATGTCCCCTTGTCCTACAGACTGAACTCACCTTAAAAAATGTATCGTAGCTAACCTTGTTCAGTCCCTTTATAAATTTAAAAACCTCTATTAAATCACCCCTTAGTCTCCTCTTGCTGAGTCTAAATAGGTTAAGTAACTTTAGTCTTGCCTCATAGCTTTTATGTTTCATGCCAGGAACTAATTTAGTTGCCCTCCTTTGTACTTTTTCAAGAGCCTCGATATCTTTCTTATAGTGCGGTGCCCAGAACTGCACACAGTATTCCGAGTGTGGTCTAACTAAAGCATTGTATAATTTTAATATAACCTCCTTAGATTTATAATCAATACTTTTGGCTATATATCCTAGCATCCAGTTGGCCTTTTGTACTGCTACAGCACACTGCCTAGATCCTGTTAGGCTTTGGTCAACTATTACTCCCAAGTCTTTTTCAAATTGAGCACAATCTAGTTTACTTCCTCCCATGAAGTAGTCTCGTCTAATGTTCTTGTTTCCCACATGCAAGACTTTACATTTAGTTAAGTTGAATGGCATCTGCCAGGTACCTGCCCACATATGGATGCTGTTTAGGTCTTCTTATATTACCTTAGTTGATTCTATACTGTTCGCTAGACCCCCCCAGCTTTGTGTCATCTGCAAATTTTACTATTTTACTACTAACCCCTGCATCAAGATCATTTATGTAAATAAGGAAAAGCAAAGGCCCCACCAAACCGACCCTGCGGGACCCCACTTCTTACAGGACCCTGTTCTGAAACAATTCCTCCTACAGTTACACTCTGCTTTCTACCAGTCAGCCAACTTCGAACCCACTCAGTGATAGCACCTGAGTTTACACTTTAGGAGCAGATCAGGCCTACCTTATTTAACAGCTAGGTGAGTAGCCCCAACTTTTATTTTAATTAGTATGCGAATTAATGAATGTGAATTAATGAAAGAGCACAGAGCGCAGAGACCACTCCACTCCACAAACACAGAGCGAACTCGTCCAGGCATGGGATATTTATTCATGAAGAATAAATATCCCATATTCACATTGTGGATGCAATTACAATGCTTTAACAAATCATTTGAAATATTCAAGTGAATGCATGGGCTCCTAACTAGTAAAGGACACACATCTAACCATTTGGTTGATAATGAAGAATTAAAAGACAAAACAAATGATAATGGGCCTTAAACTCTAATTATACTGGGTAAGAAAACTGTTACCTTTTTACATATTTGCTTGCAAGATTGCAAAGTAAAGCACAATGTGAATACAGGTCTTTTATTCGTCATAGCAGGCACCATATTTCTTACGTAATATAGCTGATTATGGTAAATGATCCTTCTAAACTTGAAAAGTCCCTAATTAAGAAAAATGAATAGCTTTTTACAATTCTGGTACTGCAGTTAGGGTTGAAATGAAAACCAGAATACTCGGTGGGTCCACAAGGCTGAGTTTAAGAACCACTGTTCTAGATTCTGTTCAGTAACAGTTTGTCATAATCTGGTTCCATTTTCCTAGTTACTTTTGAATGTGATGGACTTGACATGATTATCAATATAACAAAGAAGGAGCCATACATAGGCTCTGGCATCATTTATGCTTTCATTATGGTTAAGTTTCTGGTGACCATACAAATCATGCTGATTTACCTCTTGACATGCTGAGGAAATGGGTGACAATCAAGTTGGATTATTTATTTTACAGTCCCATTGTTGGGAGCAGTGGCAGCTGGCCAACAGAGGGTGGTAGGGTGCTGTCCTCCCAGAGAAAAATAAAGGGATTTTTTGCCATTAAATTATTAAAAAAGGGGAAGTCATTTTAAACCATTATTTAGTATCTTTTTGTTTAGAATGTGTAATTCATTCAATGACATACATAGTGTATGAAAAAATCACTGTAAATTTTGAACAAGAATGTGAAAGAGATATTTATCTAGTTTATTTTGATAGAAATAATAGAAAAGAGTAACCCATTTTTTTAGATAACACTGAAAATATATGTGTGTTAATGCAAACAAGCGTTTAATAAAGAAAAATGAAATTGACCAAAGCAGTGCCTAGTGGCAAACAGAGGATAGAGGTTTAATGTATGTGTGTGTGCGTGTGTGTGTGTGTATCAGGTTTTTTTCACTCAATATCAATTCTGTTTTCAAGGTATGTGCATCAGTCATAAAATATACACAAAAATCCAGTATGTAAATATAATGAATTAATTACATTTATATTAAAGTCCATTCCATATTCCATTATTATAGTCCATTCCAACTGTTCATTCAGTATATCAAATTTCATTTCATGGGTATCAAAGTTCATTGCACATACTATGTGTAACAAAGTACAGTAACAGGAAGTACCAGATTTTTCAATTTTAACATTTTCTAAGGGGCAACTTCCAGATCAGAGTCCGCAATGTGAACAAGGTGTGTAACAAGTATGAATTCAGAATTTTCTTTTATGAAGTGTGCTGACTAGCTGCCAGTATTGCCCTGTTGGACAAGCAAGATTGTTTCTTCACAAGAAATGAAATATTCCAAATTTAGCATTTGATTTGAATTATTTTGAACCAGCCGGAATTGTACCTGCTATTGTGCATGTGTGATGAGACCTTCATGTTAAATATTGCATTATATTATAATTTCCGTGCTTGAGTGTCAGATCCCATCTCTACTATCCCTTAATTTACCCAAAGTTTTCATTTGTTTTAATTATTTTGAACTCGGATTTTGAGTTAAAATATTTGAATGATCTCATCAATTCAAAAGGTTTATATTATTCAAGTGTTTTCATGAAATTCCAATTTTGAGGAATGTTTTGGCCTTTTAGGGTAAAAAAAAACCATACCCAAGAGCCAAGGTTTCAAAGGGAAATACCTGGGAACTGCCGGTACACTTTAAAAAAAAATTCAAAAATTCAAAAAATTGTTATGCTATTTTATTGACTTAGTGAAAATGACAAAATATCTTAGCCCTACCTATGTCAGAGATTTTGCTGGTGTTATGTGTCCTGATTTTCACTCCACAATAGAATGCCCTATTTGTGATGCCTTCAGGAAACAAACTTGAAGCTTACTAGTCTGGGAGGGGTTACAGAGCAATTTCCCAACAACCACCATTCCAATGACTGACAGATCTTTAAATTCCATTGCTAGGCCATGGGACTGTTGCCCAGGCATTCACCCAGGACAGGCAAGTCTATGAAGTCCTTCCAATGAGCTGACCAAAGGATGCTCCAAGATGATTCAAAGAATCCTATAGTACCATTGGCTTGACTGTGGCTGAAGCTTAACTCAAAATCAGCACGTAAACCCAGACTCAGTCTAGCATTTCTGGAGAAGCATGGTTGCCTGGCTCCAAACAGCAAAGCAAGGGAGGAAGCCAGAAGCTTTCGACACCATCCGGGACATGGTAGACTGCAGAAGACCAGAGGTGATCTATTGTTTTTTCATTTTTTACACATTCATGGTTGGAAACCTTGTTACAGTAATTCTTGACAAGGGCCGCTGTCAATTATGTTATCCCAAGCGATAACCTTGGGACAGCCTGTAGTCTAGTGGCTAAGGTAAATGACTGGGACCACAGAGGTTGGTGGTTCAAGCCCCAGTCCAGCCACAGCAAGAACACCACTGCTGTTGGGCCCTTGAGCAAGGCCCTTAACCCTACATTGCTCCCAAGGAGGATTGGTCCTTGTCTAGTCTAATCAACTGTAAGTCGCTTTGGATAAAAGCGTCAGCTAAATGATGATAATGTAATAACCAACACCTTATACACTTTCTAGAGCATACCACCTGGAGTTAGAGGACTCAATCTGTATTCGACATAGTCCCCTACTCCAACAGTCACATTTTCCACTGTGCAAGGTATTTTGAGGCTCCTGGAAGTTCAGACGCATCACTATGGACCTTTTTTCCTTAAAGCTTGCTGAGGCAATATGGTTTTACTTATATTTCAAATCCACAGGCAGAAGGACAGCAATCACTGAATATTTTGTGGAGTTTCAGACTTTGTACACTGATTTGTTTTTGATTGGCTCTTGATGTAATTAGAGGTGTCATTGTTTCAGGCTCCATACCGCCTACTTTGAATAATGAACAGTTCCACTGAGGGAAACATTTTTCCTATTGGTTTGCTGAAGTGTCATGTACACTGGTAAGAGAAATACTGACATGAGCATGTTTTGCACTGAATTACTATTCCTGTACCTTAAACAAACGATGCCTTTTCCAGTCCAGTCCAACTGCTGCTGCAAGTGTGTCTTAAAACTCTTATAACAGATTACTCACACATTGACATCCCTGATTTTTTGATATTAGCAGTGGACAAGTGCAATACAGAATATACATTACATTTTCTTAAAATGTTGTTTGCCACTGGTATAAAATATAGTCTTATAGGAAAACTAAGTAGTAATGGCTGCTAGGGCTGCAACAACTAATTGACTAAATTGACTAAAATTGAATATAAAAATAGATGGAAATGAATTTCATTAACAATTAGTTGGTCTACATTATTATAAGCATGCTGTGGCATTAGCTGCATCACTATAATTACAACAAAGCATTCAAAAAATGGCAAAGGCGACAGAGAAAACGGTGCGACAGAAAACATCCAAAGCATGGAAACACTTTACTATAAAGGTGTAAAATTGTCAGGTGTAAAACAAGCTGCGCTGAACTTGAGTGGCACAGGAGGCACAGGGTTGCCACCCAATCCTTGCTTTATGGAATCATTTGCTCCCATATGTATATTACGTATTTGAAAGTGGCATGTTGGGTTCCTTGACAAATCAATACGGAATGCTATTTGTTCTGTACTGCAGTATAAAATAAATAACGCAACCATAACCACACATTTCTTACTGAACCATGTAAAGAGAGTAGTACTTTGCTAACCAAATTAAATAAAGGGTGAATTGAGCCCTCTCCCTCTGCTTAGACTCCTGTTGTGTCACATTTTTGTTGCTTAGGTTTACAGACGACAATTGCATGAGCTAATCACTTGGTGCTAGTGTGGGAGTGTGTGTATATGGGTAGAATGGACTCCTGCCATATGTTTATAAAATGTTCAAATGAAACAGGGATCTGTTTCTGAGTCAGTAACATCATGATAATGATTCTACCTTATTTATAATTTATTACTTAAATGCTGTATGACAAGCTTCATTTTTGTTAAAAAGCTAAAAGGTGTTTTTTTTTTTAATAAGATGCTTTCATAAAACTTTTTCATGTTATTTATTTTTAGTTACAACTTTGCACTGCACATTGGAATGCAATTTATTGATAATAAATCTTTATAAAAGTTTTTTTATTACATTTTTTTTGATTGATCAAAATAATAATCAACAGACTAATCGCTTAACAAAATAGCCATTAGTTGCACCTCTAATGCCTGCAACCAACCATTACTTAGAGGTTTGAGATTCAGAACCAAGATCACAAGTTAAACTACAGGTTTGAAGTCATTACCATACAAAGGCAGTGAGTTTTTGAGTAGGCAATTCCATTATAACTTCTGTTATGTAATTTTATTATATTGGACATTTAACAAATGATTATTTTATGATTCATGCTTAAATTATGCTTTACAGACCTCTTCCTAAATGAGACATGGTGGGTGGTGAATCAGCCTGTTTTGTGAATTGCGCTTGGCTGGTCCTTTACTACAATAAACAGTTCATCATCACAAGACAGTTCTATAGAAAGTGTCTTGTTAGAACCTACTCCTTTATTATATATTTATTTCACTAAGAATGAAGATATTCAAACCAAAACAGTGACAGTGTGACATTTTAACTTAAGAGACATGTTACACATTCCCCAGATAAAAGAAGCAAAATTATTAAAATATCAACAAAAAGCTACCCTGACACCATACACATTGTAAAAGTAAAACTGCACACACGTACATAAAACACAACACCCTGCCAATGTCATTCAGCATCAAAAATTGTTATACAGAATGACTGAATTGTTTTGACAAACACATGAAAAGCACACTGATACACAACTCTACAGACAAAACTGTAAGCACACTGACCTTTTGGTGCTAAACATCTTGGTGATATCTCCTTTTCAGATGACTGTGGGTAATGAAATGAGACAACCGACCTTCTGGGGGAGCAGGGGTCGTCCTAAGAGTGGGAAAGGGAACATAGTGAGGGTATGCATTGAGCTCTCAAATTTGTAACAATGTATTTGTGATGTCAGGGAAGATCAGCACTTCATACCTGAGACAAATAAGGAGCTGAAATATTTTGTACGGCAGTAAAATTATTTGACTGAAAACTTCTAATATTCAAAACAAAATACTTCAAAAAATGCATCTGTGCATTTCAGTTACTTACACGCTCCATTAAGATATTCACAACAATTAAAACAATTAATAAAAAAACTGAATAAATAAATTGGAAAATATATGCCGAGCCTTTTATGGGAGATGCTTTTTCAAAATGCAAACACATAATTCTGATATAATTCTGGACAGAATATGGTTATTGACACTTGTGCTGGGTAAATATGTCCAGCATCCATATACAATACCAATACATACAAAAATTCAGTGGCTGAAACAGAGAGAGGTTCACCCTTGCTTACTATACTGGCATCACATATTTTTCTGGTTTTTCCCTGAAGTTGATTTTTTTTTTTATTAGATCAAGTCAATGTTTTTATTGTATTTTTCATGGTCTTCTGATTTTATTATATGTGCAAACTGGGCAATAAATGCCTAGAAGCAAAAGTATGATAAACTGTGAATAAATCACGGACCTAAAAAAGTACTATGCAATTGATAACCAAATTATACTGTTTCTATACTTCCAATGGTAACCGAAAAACTTAACTGGAAAATTCAACATTGGGAACTTCCTGACAACAGTATACATGAAAATTGTGCATTTGTGACAGGCCTACAGACATTGCTCAAAGTGAGCCAAGTTCTGTTTCAAGACAATGTTATCAAAGAAGAGGGGACTCAATTATTAATGGAGCTTTCTGTGGGCCTCATTCAGTACCGTGCACTCATTTAGTAATGGGGAGGACATGAGAGTGCTGGGTGAGTAGATGCACTGGCTCACCTCTCCCAAAGGAAAATGCAGAATAAATTCAGCAAACTCACAAACTGAGCAGCAGCTAAGATACCAACAGCAGCAGTAACACCCATAGAAATGTGAAAGTTTTTTTTATTTTAAATCTACTATCCTTGGTTATTTGTAAAGTGCTACATAGAATGGAAGCATGCACTTTGAAAACGCACTTTGAAAATCCTTTATTACAATGCTGCAATAAGTGAAGAGTAAACTGCTTGACTATTTTCAGTTGACAACCTAGAGTCGCCACTCATGTAGTACGTTTTGCCATCAACTATCAATGGTGTACTGCAGCCGCCTACTGCTCCAGATATTGTAATGTGGGGTGTATTCTGTAAGAGCTATACGAGAATGAAGTGTTGAAAAATTCCTTACAAACTTTTTAAGTGTTAGTGTCAGTAAAGTAGGCCATCCATGAAGCTGAAGCATAGATAATAGGACTGGAGGGTAAAAAGATTTCTAGCACCCTACCACACCTGCAAAAAGCTTCACATCTTCCAACGTGAAGGATGTTGTGTTGACATTAGAACTGTCAATCAATAACACTATATAATTGCACAAATTACTGTAATTGTAATAAATCCTAATTTGTAAGAATATTTCTTTTAAAATCAAGGATATTTAAACTTGGAACAAAATGAACTATCAAATTAATGTTGAATCAACACAAATGAACTATATCAAATCAAATGCTATTGATACTAAAAGTAATACTCCTGTAATGACATTCATATTTCAATGGATTTGTAAACTTCACAGCCATTAGACAACATTTTAAAACTAAACTTTCCACCAAGAAGTCCATCTTTCTGCTTCTCAGATGGAATCTCAGCTAGCAAAGTAAAGATGTGTTATGTACATGTGTGCTACATCATAATTGTTTGCATTATTATTTAGTGATGCATTAACCATTTCAAATTAATCCTAAAATGTAACATTCCCCAATTCATATCCACCTAGACTCTCAGTGTAAACTGGAAATAATGGCAAAGCAGGCCTTGGCTCAACTCATATGGACCTTTATGTTAAGAGAAAATGAGCTCAGTGTACTGTACATACAATGTACATACTGTACATACAATGTACATACTGTACATTGATTTTCATATAAGCTACAAATACGTTAACTATAAATACAGTGGGTTGTTGCTGTTGTTTTTAAAGAAGAAATAGTTGTGCAGCTCTGTATTCTCAAGTCAATCAAGATACTGATATTATTCAAAAAAGTGCTGTCAATTGAGCATATTGATTGAATATCTTAATCATAGCAATATCTTAAAGATCATAGTTGTACTCGTAGTTGTATTCTAAATGTACATTTATATTGTAGCACAAACTTCTTTATGTGTTTTATTTATTACATTTTATGCTATCATGTCTGCTTAATTTTTCTATAACCGTTGCTAATTACATAGATTAGCCGGATACAGTTAGCTACTGCATCTGGCTGTTTATTGGTTATATGGCAGTGTTAGTCTGTGGGTGGTTTAGCTGACTCAACAAGAATGGAATGCTGAAGGCAAAAGGTGGACTCTCAGCCTTTTTCAGCTCATGGACAGTGGTCCTCATATTTGGAATGATACTGCCTAAGCCTGTCTTGGGTGCTGTGTGTCATATGCACCATATGCTACCATGGCTAGAAACGGCAAAGTACCTTGTCATGAAAATCTCACTGATGCTACACTGGCCGTGATGTCGACAGGATTGCGGCAGTCCAAAGGGAAGAAGCAGTGCTGACTTTGCCAAACGTTCTTTTAAGGGCTTAAAAAAAAAAAAAGTGTGCCAGCCTGAGCACCTCTCTCTGATCCACTATTAGCCTCATGAGACCCAGCTTCCTGCCTAAAGAGATGTCCTGGGTAGCCACACACACTAAGCTGGTAAGAGAACAAGTTGTTGAGATATGTGGGAATTGTCAGCTACCCCTGTAGATAGGTTTGATGAAAACAGAGCAAAAAAAAAAAAAACTGTAAGGCATACAGCGCCTCCCCCTGTATCCTGGGTATTAATAAATTGGCAATCAACACCACTAACTGGATAGTTCTCCCCCAGGGGTGGTGCCTGCCTCAACCAAATAGAAGACACAGCAATGCTGCTGTTCTGTCTCATCACCCACCGAGCAGCTGAAGAATGCCACCACTGTACATTAGTAGCAAAATGGGGGAAATTCTACTCTGCAAGCTACTGCTAGTCCTCTGCTGTCTGCCAAGCCTCCACAAAACCACCATGGCTCCTGAAACAAGCCCTCAGCCTAAGTTTCTGCCATTACTGTCATGAGTCACTATAGTTGCCATAAATGAACTGCTGCCTGTTGCATGAGCCATAGCAGTTAGCATTCAGAATCTTGCTATGCCTGTCTATGTCCTGGATTCTGCTGTTTGCCTTCCACTGCCTGCTGAACTGTTGTTGTATTTTTTCTGTTGTATTGCACTTTATGATGTCATTTTTGCCTCAAGTTGCTTATTAGTTACAAAGTAGCAACCAATAAGTCTGTGAGTGGTTTAGCTGGGGCACTGTGAATGCAATTCTGCAGGCAAAAGGTAGCCTCTCTTCTGTTTTTATATGGCTAATGTTCTACCTGTTTGGAATGATACAGGATACGCCCACCATGGGTGCAATATGGCATGTATAGTGTATGCGACCATTGGTGCCAAATAAATGCAGTGATGGACCTTGCCCCCAAACTCCAGTTTCATCTATGACACACCCAATGTTACTCTGTTTCCAGAGAAAAATAAGTGTGATGTGGAATTACCCCCTTTTTCACTGATTAACAATCTTGCTAAAAAATGTAGAATTCCTTAGTTTAAAACACAATCATACTCAAGGTTGTACAGATTTCAAAGAGAAGTTAATACCAAAACAATTTTAATGTAATATTATTGTAACTGGCATTAAACAATTCAAATAACTTATTATAATAATTAACACACACATATTACTATAAATAATAATTAGAGGGTCTTTTCTGGCACAGCATGTGTGTGGGTGTGTGCCAGAATCATTTCAGCAAAATGATACAAAATTTGACTGTCTGTCTCTCTGTCTGGTTAGAATTGGACTTTTTGTGGTGTTAAGAGATGATTACCAAAATGACAACATATCAGGTGTTCCTGTCATTTTGAATTAAAACATACAAACTGGGACCTGAGTAAAACATTTCCCTCTGCTCTGGTGTGCTGTTATGACCTTTCAGGGAAGAATTTGGTTCCTTGGAGGTGGTCTGATATTCTGCTTGCCTTTTGTTCCTGTGGTGCTGAAGAGGATTAGTATCTCTTTGGTGGAGTCTTACTAATTATCTCTGGTTGGTACAGGGGGTCCTCGACTTCTGAACGAGTTCCGTTCCTACGACTTGCCGTAAGCCGATTTTCGACGTAAGTCTGAATTTATACCTAAATTAACACCTGAAGTCACTCACACTGTACACACAACACATGAAGGACATAAAAAATACAGTAATTAAATTAAACATTAATTAAAAAAAGAGAGAACAATTTCTTATCTTTATTTCTGAGGTTGTATTTACGAACCAAACTGCTTAGGTCGAAACTAGGTTTTTTAAGTAATTTATGGGAGTGCGTCATAACCATGAAACGATGTAACTCAAGACCGTCGTAACCTGAGGACCTCCTGTATATTTTAATTGAATGCTTTAATTAACGTTATGTTTTTAGTTAATTTTAAGTGGTGGGACATATAAATAAACATATTTAATCAACCAAATAATAGTTTGTTATGACTTGAGGGTTGATTACACTTATGAGTAATTAATGCATTTAAAGATGTACATTACAATTACTAATGCTAATTATAAAGACTTCAACTAAATTTGACACTACTTTAACACATGTATGGCATTAAGGAATCTGTTGTTCTTTGTTCACTGGGTTACTGTGCAGAGATATAACCTACTGAAAGGGGGTAGTGCTGAGCACAGCTGTGGGAGAGCACAGAGCTCCACACACATCCAAAGCTCAACACACATCATGAGATGGTGAACCATCGCTGGATTCAGACTTTCCATATAACTTTCTTAACATTGTACAAAGACCTGGTATACGGGTTTTAATGGTGAGAGAGCGTATTTTCCCTTGAAATAACTGAACACTATTTGACTTAACTTCTTGTTTGCACAGAAAAGATTCACAACACGCATGTTCAAATAGATTTCAATAAATTCTTAATTTTGAAAGTTCATGACCAATTGTACAACTTTTGCATAATACATATATTTTTGCATCCCTAATAAAGTTGTCATAACCACACAGCTGATTGACAGTTGAACTGTCAGGCTTAGGACCATCTGAAGGAGCCATTCCATCATACCTCACAATCACCTCATATGCACTCTTACAGAACGTTCATGAAATGATAAAAAATGGGATTCCTACTGAATTCAACGGTGGGTGCCAACCAAAATTCATTAATCCAGTCTGGTATTTCAAATGACGCCCACGTCCCATCACCCACGGTCTGGCTTATGGGAGTTATATTACACTCAGACATCAATGGAAAAAAAAACATATAATTGTATAATCCTGTTCAGTAGAAACACTCTCAGACAATGGGAGGAATGAAATGATTTATTAAATGGTTAGGCAAGGAAATTGAACACTGGTTTTGGGCTTGGAGTCCTAAGGGGGAGAGGAGTGAGGATGTTCTCATAGGAGAAGAGGACCTCCCTACAGGAAAAAACATAATTAGGGAAGGTGGTGATGGGGAGGAGGTGGGATGCCAGAGATGCGAAGCACGATGGGAGCTAGGTGTTTATATACTTGTGTGGAGACCGGAATTGATTGAAGGGGGTTGTCTGAGAATGATTCTCCTGAACTTTATTTTAACAAAATCCATTAAATTAAATGCAAGCATGTCTCCCTACAAGTTTTTCTCTTCAAAAAACTGAGAGGTAAATTTGATTTAGCTTACTGAATGCTTAACATTTGAATAAGTGTCTTTTTTCCCATTAAGGGGGGTTTTCCTTCTGGCCCTTTGATATGCAGAAAGTACAATGTCAGCAGCGACAACTTGCTGAGGCCAGAATAATTCATGCAGTATCAGTAGTCTGTCTCCTCAGCAGATGCTAATACCACTGGGAAGGAAAGGGAACTGGTTGGTTAAAGAATTATAGATTGAAAGAACAATATTTGTCTCTGGACCCATAATGCCTGGCACTTGTTTGGTATTGCATTATCCATAAACTTTTACAATGTGTTATAAATGTTTTGTATATACTTGTCCTCATAAGAAATATCCTGTCATAAATATTGAAATTAACTGTCAACCTTAATGTATGAATGCGCTTTTGATGTTGAGGGTAGAGGTAAAAATGTGTAAATTAATAAATTACTATTAATACACCCATAAAACATAGAGAATAAAACTGTAATAAGTATTTTGTAATAATAAATGAGCCTTTCAAGAATTTAATGCCTAAAATAAGGTAAAAGCTACACTAAATGTCTCAACTTCCTGGAGAGGACTTCTGGTGTTACTATATTTAACCTTCACTGTTATAAAAGCACTTGGCTGTGTGATTCAGAATTGAACATGAAAATATAGAAGCATGTTGTAACAGATCAGCGAAGCACGTCAATGTAATCTCCTCACAAGAAACAAGATCTCTGCATCTCTGTGAAGTGTAGCTGTCTGACAAGACTGAAAATCACTCCCGTTTCTGTGGATATCCAGAGCGAAAGCATATTATCAACATGTATATCCAACTGTACCAATACCTACCTCTGTAACATTAGTAGAATGACTATTAATATAACTTGCAAACTAAATAATATGTAAAATATTGGAACCCTTAGGACCTTGTAAAACCTGGTTTAAAGTTTATTATTCTTATAATAATTTAACTTCCCCCATACAGGCTTACAAAAACTACACAGTTTAGCACATTGACAACTAAACAGTGGTTATTTACCACTTCGTAAATAACATGTAAATTAAATTTGCACAATCAAAATCTTGTTTCTACTGTTTCTTCAAATTTCTACTGTACAGTTATTTTATGTATTTACTAGTGCTGTCAATTGATTAAAAAATGTAATCAAGTTAATCACAATAATAGGCTGTGATTAATCATGATTAATCACAAGTTTAAAATACTAGTATTTACTTGTATTTTGTGGGGGAGATAAACCAAATACATCTGTGCTGGAATAAAGAAATGCATAACAAACTGATTGAGGAATCATTACAGGAATCAGTTTTTTGTTTTTTTTTTTTTTTATTATAACACCTCAGCTTAGTATTGATGATTTCTGAATTAGAATCTCTTAATTTGCTGAGTAAAAAGGTCTCAGGGAGTGCTTTGCATTGCCCACAACATCCATAATGAATTGCAGATTTAATTAGCAGACAACCACATAAAGAACAGTTACAAAGTAATGTCTGCTACAAAGTGAATGTAAACAGCTTGCCTGTAAATTGTTTAGCGATTGCATTGGTTAGCTTAATCGTTGTCGCTTTGTTGACAGACGTGCCCTGGCTGCAGTTTGATGAACATGGCTTGATCCTGTCTTAATGCTAGCATCTTTGCTAACATCAGCAAGATGTGCTTTTCCCAAAGAACGTACTTCAGACTTGTGCCATGGTGAAAAGACATTTCACCAATGTAATATTTGCACAAAACTTTGGTTTTATCTAAACTTCCATCTGAAAGCTTTCTAAAGCGAAATTTGTCGTTCAGCACACCGGGGGAGTCTCCTCAGTAATCGTGTTATCTGCGTTTGCCATGCCTTTCAGTAATTCAGCCAGGTAAACATCTGTGCTCGAATTACTGGAGGAAGTGGGCGTCAGACTTGGTTATATGATTAATTTGCGTTAAAAACAAAAATTAACGCGTTAAGGTTTCCAGATTAATCGTGAGCATTAACGCATTAACGTTGACAGCCCTAGTATTTACACTACCCATCAGCAACTGCTTCAAATTTTTATAGTCATTTGTTGTATGTACTCATACCTTAGTGCTTTAACATTGTTGCATTTGCATACATTCTGGCTCCGTTGAGATGCTGATGCTTAAGTTCTTTTGGATGCAGAATTTTGAACATATTGAGTCTAAAAATGCTGAAACACTGGCATCTCAATGGAACCAGAATACAGGAGATGGAACCTCAGTTCAGATGAGTTCAGAAATCTATCAAGCAAAGTTTTAATTTGAATTTTGATCTATTTATGTTTTGTATGCTAATCTGGTTGGAAACTCTCTAGAATTTACCAAAATGGTATCAATGAACTAGCCATAGCACATATGTACTAACAGGCAGAAGGGGCCTGACAAGACAATCATACGGACTTCAATAACAAAAGAATTTAAGCAAATGTAATTTCAATAATAAACTAAACTTCAGGACAAACTTCAGGAAAATCTTCAGGACATAGCCTAATTCATACGGAAACAAGGAAGGATGGATGAACCCAATAACAGGGCATTATAAATAAGTGCCCCCTTGGCCAGCAGATGTTATTGATATTGATATATCGATATTAAAAGGAGATTTGTCTTGCAACATTGTATTAATTTCAATTAAAATACACCTGCATCATAACAATAATGCATCTTTGGGAGACCATTCCTAGGCAACTGGATCAATAGCAACAAAATTTCCACATTACCCATAAGGATATTTGTAAAAATAACAAATGTAATTTTGCGTAATGTACAGAGAACAGTGCTAAAAGCCATGTCCATTACAATCAGGTCGCTGATGATGTAATGCTTCAAAAGGTCAGAGGACATTCGAGGGCAGTGTTTGTATCACTGAGCCCACAGGCCCCAAGCCCTTGTTCCAAGAAAGAACTCAGCATCTGTATGCCTCTTGGTAAGGTAGGCAAGGGACTGTGAATATAAATTAAAGATATAATTGCTTTTCGAATTTATTCTACCAACTAATTACCTAAAATTAAATTAGGTTGACAGAGAAGAACACTCCTGGAGCATCATTCAAAAATGACTTTGTTTCAGGGCTGAATGTAATTCTAAGAAGCTACAGAGAACAGAACTCAAGACAAGGTCTATTTCTATAAGGCCAAGAACAATTTGCAACAATACTGCCATCAAAAAAGCACACCATTCACTTAAATATATCAGCAATATCTGACACTCAGGTTTGTCTATGGATACACTTCAAACATGTAATTTACAACAGCATCACCTGAATGTGTCAATAAGCAGAACGAGACAAAAACAGACAGGAAGGCAAGTCCTTCTCCCCACAACGTTCAAGCAGCAATACCGAATGCTTTAGGAGTGTTTATCACTGCCATACTGACCATACTAGGTTGTAGAGAATACAGGATTTAAGCATATGGTCGAAGTGCTTCAGTTCTGCTACAATGTGCATTCACGTGTGCATTTCAGTCAGTCCATTGTGCCTGTCCTGTATAAACCAGTGCAAGCTGCAGTTGTTCAGGAATTATCAACAGAGCAGAGAATGCTTACGATGGAGCATTACTGACATTTGTGTTTATTGCATGGGTTTTTTATTTTTCCCTTAGTGACAATATGTCAATATTAGAGTGCCTTAACTGTTACAGTCAGAATTGTGGCCAAGAAGCCCCTGTTGAATGTTTACATTTTTCAACATAAATTATAAAAATGTTATTTGACATTTTTTTGTTTTCCGTACTGTAAGGTAACCGTTGCCTCAGTACTGTAGACATTTGGCCAGTAACTATGCAGCACAGACTGGAACATATAGCTGCCTCATGAAGTAAATAAAACTTTATTCATGAAGCGCCTTTCAAAACAAGAGTTACAATTTGCTGTACAATGAAAAGATTGAATAAAATAGAAATTTAGAAAAAGAAACACAAAAAATAACAATATACAGACATTCAAACCGCACAGAAGGCAAACAAACATTACAAAACAAAGCGCTTCTGAAACAGCTTCTTAAAACTATCCACTGACTCCGCATTTTTAATAACTAAGGGAAGATGGTTCCAGACAGTGGGAGCTACAACTGCAAAAGCCTGGTCACCCTTAGTTTTTAGCCAGGAATATGTGACAGCCAGAAGGCCTTGGTCAGAGGACCTGAGAGATCTAAGTGATCTCTATGTGGCCAGGGGACACAATAATTCAGATATGTAGAGCTTTATAGGTGATTAAGAGAATTTTAAAATCAATTCTGCAGTCAATGGGTAACCAATGTAGATTGGCCAACACTGGTGTAATGTGTGACCTAGGTCGTGTCTTGGTTAAAAGTGTCATAGCCACGTTTTGAACCACCTGGAGCTGAGACAAAGAAGAGAGACTCAAGGTGGTGAATAGTGCATTGCAATAATAAAGACAGGAGGAAACAAAAACATGGATGATTTTTTTTCTGGATCTTGAAAGGATAACACAAATTAGATTTTCGCAATTTTTTTTAAATTGAAGGAAACAGGATTGAACCACTTTCTTTACATGCAACTCAAAGTTCATGTGTTGGTCTAAGAAGACTCCCAGGGTTTTGTGCTTTCACATGCACATAGTGATCATTCTAAACATATGATAGTGAATATACCTTATGGTAAATTTTTATGGTTAAAACGAATTTGCAGTGATGAAATGGATTTTGAACCTAAAGCGAAGGATATACAACAACATTTCTTATAAAGATGTTACAGAAATTGAAAAGCATTTAACAGATCTGAGCAAATACACAGACAGGAGCCGTTGGTTCATACCACCCTAAAGGACAAGCATGACAGTAAGGTTACTTTTGTGTCAGAATTAGGGGTGGGCGGTATACCGGTATCATAATCGACACCGGTATGATGCCTGATACTTTGTGATTTCTCAACACCGCTGTATTGTCCATTATGTGCAATTTTAAACAAGGCACTCACCATTTTACTACAATGCTTGTTTATCTTTTTTTTTTTTTCATTTGACGTTCATTATGATTGACAAACATTTGGTTATTTTTACAGGTTAATTGTTATTTTGACAAGAATCTATATTTTTTATTATCAAATGACCTGGAAAGTAACCTCACAGCATTTTCAACAAAATCCAGTCAACTCTCAATCAAGGAGTCATTCAAGGCTACAACTCCATACAAAAAGAGCAACAAAAAATGGAAAGACATAACAAAAGCGTTTGGACACAGGCTACATATTGCGATTGGTAAGTAATTATTTTTTAGACCTGTAGCCTGGAGCTATGTAAACTTATAACCTTGTTATTTAACCACTGCTCTGAAGTAGGCTATCAACTGTACATTGACATATCTTAAATGGATAATTATAGCTCAAAGCTTTGTCTGTTTATTAATGATGGATTCATTTCTCATTGTAATATGACAAAGGCCCCTGCCTGAACTTATTGAATATTCTAAATATTCTTATTTCACATTTTAAATCCTTATCAATGACAGTTAAGAAAACAATGAAGTCCCCATGACAAATTAATAATTTTTAATACTATATGTGGTCATAAGCTAGGCTATGTCTTTTCAACAGAGCTGATAACTTATTTTTCTAATTTCTAGAAAGGTGTGTCCAAAATAATGCCCCGCCACAAGCTGGTCACAGAATCCCCAACAAGATGGGGGTCCTGTGTTGAAATGATGGAAAGAGTCTTAGAACAGGAGAAGGTCATCACACAAGTCTTGGCAGCAGACAAAAATTTGTGGCACCTTCTTGCAAGACTTCCAGGTGTTAGAGGTGGTCACTGAGGCACTGAAGCCTCTCCAAGATTTTACACATGCCCTGTCAGGAGAAGAATATGTGACTATTTCATACATAAAGCTGGTTCTCCATTTATTGAACACCAGAATTTTGAAGCCACAAGCGGAAAACCCAGGACTGAGCCAGGATATTAGGAAGAGCGTCCCCAATTACCTGAATGAAAAGTACAGTGACCCTGGTACAGATGAGCTTTTGTCCATTGCATCATTCTTAGACCCCAGGTTCAAGGCCACCTACTTATCTGGTGAGATGTTAGAGGTGGTGACGGGCAAGGGTGGCCATTGAAATCAAAGCACTGAACAAGAATGCTGCCACTAATGCTCCTTCCACTGCGGGTAAAAGCAAGAGGGAGACAGCTTCCAGCAGTGCTCCACCATCACAGAGGCCCAGGACCAGCCTGGGCAGTTTCTTCAAGGGATGTAGCAGTGCACCACCAAAGCTGAACAGGAGCTAGATAGCTACCTGCTGATGATTCTAGCTGATAGTGAATCGGACCCACTGGAGAGGTGGCGTCTTCACTTCCCCCACTTCCCTCGTGTTAGTCACCTTGCAAAGAAATACCTGTGCATCCCAGCCACAAGCTCACCCTCTGAGCGTATATTCAGCACTAGGGGCAATATTATGACACGCTCCAGGGCATCCCTTAAGCCCGAACTTGTAAACAGGCTGGTGTTCCTTGCAAATAGCTTGGAAGAATGAGACACTGAGATGATGAAAGAGAAACAGATTCTCTATTCAGAAGGATGTTAAATTCAGTTTAAAAAATATTTCTTTAGACATTTATACTACTCCTATCATGTGCTTTGTTTTGTTTTAAAAAAATAAATGCTTTTGAGGTGCCAAACATGGTCAACAGCTTCTCTATTACATTCCTAATACAATACAAACATACATAACTTAGTTTCATAACTCAAAATACTGTGATAAAATACCATCAAAACAGTGGAAAATATGTGATAATTATTTTAGGCCATATCGCCCACCCCTAGTAAGAATACAACTACACGTCTCCAAAGATTAAGAATATAATTTTGAAACATTGGAGGATATTACAATGTGCTCCCCAGTCAACTTAATTTGCTTCCTCTCTTCCTAGATTTTGTTATAAGAGATGTAGGAGCATCACAGACCTGTTGGTTACGTTTCTGTATAACTCTCCAAGTGTAAATGCTGGTTGGCTGGGTCGGGGGGGTGCAAGGTAACTAACGCTGTGAAAGATGTGCCCACTGCTCTAGCACTGTTGACACTAAGAAGTTTCATCATCCACATACTGGTCAAGAATACACTATCAAAGATTTCATCAAGTATAACTCCACACATGTTATTTATATGTTAAAATGCCCTTGTGGCATGTTTTTTTTTTTTTGGACAGATGAAATCATGGATCTGCTGCAATTCTCAATTTTATTGGATTGAAAAAAATTGTTCCTCTCCAAGAGGAGACAACATCAGGATACGGTAATACAGAGGGACTCATTCTGGATATTTACACTGAATTCAATGGAACCAAATTGGTTAAATGAATCCACAGATCTTAGTTCATACTTATAATTTAATGTTATACCAACAGATACATATTAACAACAAGCTCTTATAAATGTAGTTGTTCTGCAGCGGTGGTTGTCCTGTTACTCCTGATTTATCCCATTTACAGCTTGTAATTTTCTTTGAAATGTCTACGCTTTTTGTTGGGAGTGCCTTTGTACACTGATGTTTGCTCTTTCCTGGTAGGCGCCAGCTTCATCTCTTGTATCAGCTATTACATATAGGCTTAACTATTATTGCTTACGATTATTGCTTTCATGTCTTTTATTGTTCTCCTACTATAGTGGATGTGACCATTTGAATATCTGGTAGGTAATGGGTAGTGCCTTTTGAATGTTTAGCTTGCTAACTGCTACATGTATTATCTTTTTTTTACAATTGTACCGTAACAAGGGATAACTTGAGATCTTGATTGGTTAAATTATGGTGCTACACCTTTGTATTTCAATATTGATATCACATGTGATGGATGATCACTAATGAGTCTACTGTACAATGTTAAAATAACGCATGTAATGTACATCTCCATCTCAATGACACAAAGCCAGATTACAGATTACTAAGGACCTTTGGAAGACTCTACAATACACCTCAACATGAACAATGACAACAACAACAATAATCTTAAAGCTCCTCACATAAAAAAACTGGTAGAAACAATCGGACCCATTTATTTCCGCCGCTTTCTGGTGCATTGAATTTTGTACACAGACTATTGCACTGTGCAGTCTACTTTTCTTGTGACTGAAGTCTGAGTGATAATGATATGTCGTCTGCTCAAGAGTAACCTGTTATTGTAAAATGGCCACACGTTTAAAAAGAAGCATAAAAATCTGAACACAGCTGCTTATGATATGAAATTACTCCTTACACACATTCTGATTCTGGATGTAAATGCATACTTCGGACATACCAACAAACAGGTGCCACACATTTCAATGCTAAATTGCCAGTGTTTGTCATCTTTTGCGTTACATTTTATTTATTTACGTGACATTGACAGGCATTTTAAATTTACCCCAACATCCAAACAAATCAGAAAGAGTTAATGTCATGTCAATTTTAAGGCATTTAAAACTGACACGAAGACGTTCAGCTTCGTAGTCCGAAGCATTTGGCTTTCAACTTATCCTTCGCGGGACAAACTGCGTAGCCCGAAAAAAATGTCATTACCAATATAATGCTATCTAACGACACAATGTATTCTGTGAAGGTATATTTAAAAGAAACGTTTGAACGAATGCTGAAAACATTACATAATCTATTATTAAATACGAATGTTGACCTTACTTTCTAAATTGTACGTACGCCATTTTCATACATTTTTCTTTCGCTTGAAGAAAGTTATTTCGGATATAACACTGTCGTTTGATCCGTTACTATTTATAGCTGAGTAAAGTAATAATAACAACAGGGGTGAAAGTGGGATATCTGAGAGCTCTATTTGGTGCAAAATGTAGCTCTTTTCAGACGCTCACGGGCCACTTGTCTCGATAGCTAGCTGGGCTACACCTGTCTCTGTGAGAGGTGCCGGTATCAGGGCAGCGTCGGAGAATACCCCTCTCTGACGGGTTTGTAGGTTTCGATAACTCGATAGCAGTTTCTTTTCCGTATTGCCAATGCCACCATGAACACTGATCTTGAATTACCCGAGATAATCCGGTGCATCATTTAGAGAACCGCGGCAAAGACAAATCGCGCCACACAAAATAAGGGTGCACAATACTAAAATTACAACTTACTTTCAAACCGAAGCTTGAGCCATTGTCAGTTGTTGACATGTGCTGTAATCAAATGCAACGATTGTACCCTCACGGTTAATTCATCACATCGTTTTTATCAACTGTGCTTAGAAGACAAGCTCAGTAATTTGACCTTCTCATAATAGAAAATACCATCACCAGCGGTGGAAGTAGGGGAGGAACGGATCAAACCAAAGTGGGTGTTCTACTGCAGGCCGGGTACGTCACTCAACTTTTCAGAGGGGAGGGAAACTGGTGTGCGGGACAAAAATACAAAAAACATTTAGGGGAGAAAATTTAATTATTTCAAAACCACTAATGATTAAAGCAAGCTACAACGTGTAATTATATGATTTTTGTTTTGTGTTTACTTTGTTTTTATTGTTCTTGTTTCACTAGGGATACTTTTAGCAAATAATATAATTTCTGCATAATGAGGTAGTATGGGCTGTATTCCATAATTACCTCAAATTAATTCTCATAATAGTAATGAGTAAAAATAAGTGTGTGTCTGTGTGTGTCCGACAGACTAATGTCCCCATCTGACCTTCTCCTATTTTACAGATTTTTGTGTGCATTTTCTGCTGCTCATACAAAACAATAGGCCTGTTGTGAAATGAGGTCAAAGCTGATTTTTTTTGCTGTCCCCCTGATCCTAATACATTCATTTTCCCCTTTTTAATCAGTTACATTAATAGCAATTTTAAACCCTCTGTTCCTTTAAGCCATTACATTATATACTGAACCATGTTTAACATAAAAATGAATTATAGCCTAATTATGAAGACCACATTGAAATATTTTAAATACATGGAACCTAAATTATCAAACATACACCCTGTGAACACTTGTGCAGCTCTCACAACTTACTTATTTGAAATTGGAATTTATCTGAATTTTGATTTTAAACATCAAAATGGAATCTTAAACTGCACATGACATTTTCCAACAATATTTTATCTGTATTTACATATTTGGAGGGCCACTTGATGCAGGATCAGTCATGAATAGATATTGTGATGGGTGTCATCTTCTAAAGGAAAGAATAATCTTTCATTTGCTGCCTGAGACTGACAGCCGCCCCCACAACAGATAGATTGTTTATACAGTCGAACAAACCCTACAGTGACAAATTAATTACTACTTCAGTTTTCTTCAGTGTTAAATATGTTTTTGAGAATCCAGAATTTGGTGGAAGAAATCTCAGGCATGCTTTCGTCATGTCTAATGTCTACTTAGCTAGCAAGATAATAGTAGATGTAGCTGTCATGGTCATGAGTCATAAAGTTATTATATTTATTTGATAGCTACCAAGTTAGCAAACTGACATTCCTGCAACATCATAGGTAGACATCACATATAAATATTTTAAATAGCTGAAAGGGCATGAACAAGGAGAGGGAGGTTTTCCTAATTGTGCCTGAAATCCCCATTTTAGTTACTGCCCTCCCTTTTCCCTGCGACCCGACTTTGACACTTAGCCCTGCTCAGCTCCATCTTCTTGGCATAACAGCATTCCAAAAAAAGACAAAAGCCGTTCTGAAAGCAAAGGAGGTCCCAGTACATGTTATTTGATTGCTTTGTGTTCCCATAATTTAAAAAAAAAAAAAAACATTTTCTTGGTTTCCCTGACTACAGTTTAAGGGTCTGAATGATAATACTCTTTCAATTAAAATATATTAACTAAATAACACACGAACTGAACATTTAAATTTTGCATCTAATGTAAATACATAAACAGGAATGTAAATGTTATAGTATTTTACAAAGACATGCAATTTTTGTTGTAGTTCATAGCGCTAATGCATATTCTACAGTACAGCTGAAAAAAATTGAAAAATGCTGGGCATACTATGCTTTTTGGACTTGGGTATTGTATTGAACCACAATGTGCTGATAAGAGCCAGCACATATATTTACAAACAAGGTATAAAGTATGGCATGGGAATCTGTGGTAAAATGATATGACCAGCAACAATGCAAGCATTGCAGAAAAGGCCAGTAGTAAAGACATCATGGGGGAAGGAGAGGAACTGGAGGCACTGTAGAGAGAGTGGGGAGATCAGCAGTGTGGTGCTGGGTGAGCTCTGTTTTTGGCAAAGTCTTACACTCACAGCAAACAACTGCTTTTTCACAGGAGTTGAGCGTCAGATGAGTGTACACGTAACTGCACAGACTAAAGACTGGTATATCCTCAGCTAGCCTACAGCTGCCATTACTGCTAGCAAAAACCCATCACATTATCAGATAAATGTACATTTGCACCTCATGCAATTTAAATACAAATATTTTATGTGAATTGTCAGAATTTTTCACATTGAAGGCATGCATTTTTCCTAGATCAATTCAATATTCAGAATAATGAGTATCAAGTATCAATTCAATACATAGGTAAATTTTCTTATTTGACTGCTTTTAAACCATATTTGTAGGTTCACTGAAATGTCTTCAGCCATTTCAGGAGACAAACATGCTTTCACATCCAAAGGGCATCTTACCAGCATCACCATCCGCATCATTCTTATACTGTGGTTCACCAGCTGAGCTGCAGTTATTGCCTCAGAGAGCTGCAGTACAGTTCATGTGTAGCAGGCACAGAAAGAACCAGAAGAATCACATTGCTGTTGAGTATTATGAGGAAACAGTCCAATCAACTGAAACTCTCCTCCTTATCAGTGGCTAATTAGGCACCACATTACCTACCATCACTACAATAGCAGCAAATACCACTTCTTTATGCAGCATATTACTACACCAAAAAGTATGACTGGGACCCAATCAAATACACTTAGCTTCTTTACGGGTTTACGCAATTCAATAAAAAATAGACTTTACATTACAATATAAGTTCCTTTGAGAGAAAACAAATATTTCATTTTGAATGAGGCCTTTTCATTGTAACACAGAACAGCATATGCACTTAAAAATACGTAAGAAGACGTAATTTTTATTTAATTGCATATGCTTTGAAAGAGGCTAATTTTGTTTAATTGTGTCCCAGCCAATGGTTCGACTGGATGCATCACTCAGCATAAAAAAGAAGCAAGGCTTATTTGTTCATTACACATGCCAGGGCTACCCATCCTGCAGATCATTATGAGTTGATCTGCCCTTATCACCAGAGACCACAGACACTTCCATGGTGGTCACATAATAATCAGAGGATTGCCTTTGAGTTTCATGTTTGCTAGATTCTGGAACAGAAATTGGGTTTGTGGGGGGACTATATTTTTATGGCAGTGTTCTTGCAGAAGATACATACAGCTGGTCACCCAGTCAGCCTTGGTGGGCTTGATGGTTGGCCTTCTTTTCATGTTTAGTGTCTAAGCACTTTTCATCTGTGAGTTCTATAATTTCTCATAGATCAGCTCGCTAACATTTTAAGTGACCAGGAGACAATTGTCCACACATTCTGCCAAAAGCCATTTTAAGCTCCCTCTTGAAAAGACATTGTGTAGTACTGTGTTATCAATTAATCGAAAATGGTGCTGTACAAAAGAAATATTAACTGCGTGATAATTAGGGGGATAATACTCACAATTACAGCAAAGCAAGTACTCAGTCTGTACTGATTGCTCTTGGCTAAAAAACTTTACAGTATTTAGTATAGTACACACAGTTCAACATCAAAAGCTTTCTTAATATGAAATAAGCCTGGTTATCATGTTTTTAACCTGATCCACAATTATTTTCTGAGCCCTCATCAGCTGATAAAATAACTGTCATATGAAATAATAACAGTGAAAAAATAAGGACTGGATTCTTCACCCATTCTTTTACAGTAACCCCATGCAAGACCCTTTAGTTTTCATCTTCCTTGCTTGTGCAGAAAACACAAGCTTGATATACTGTTGGTGTCTGCTTGACGAGAGTCTATTATTTAAAAGAAGAAATAAAATATTATTCAGGCACTCATTTAAGGAAAATGCATATCAGTAAATATCTCCTCGGCCCTGAATGCATGCCTTATGTAATAAAATTTGTGTCACTGTCCCTCTGTGTTCTTCTGCTCACAGGGTTTTACATGAGCTTGTGGCATACATGCATGTCCATAGTCATTGATAATCACCCCTTTAAGACATGGAGCTTGCAATCATTGCTGTTGGTCACAAGGGCTCCTGGCCTAATCTATTCAATGATATTAATAGAATGTCATGTGCATCTTACGTAACACATACTTTTATAGATTGACTTTCCCTTATCACATTCTGCTTTGGATTCAATATCAGTTAAAGCCGTTTGTATGTTTAGACCAAAATACAATCTATGACAACATTAATGTTATGAATAAACAGGAAGAGGTCTATGTACTTCATATATAAGAATTATATAAAAGGACTGCGTCATATCCTTTAATGCCCCTGCTCTTAAATTTCGCCAAGCATAGTTGCATGTACTAAGGCATTGTGCAGGATTAGGTATACATGTATTTACTAACATTCAGGATAGCTTCCCATGATGCACTATAAGCTTTGAATTTAAAATAGAATTTATTGACCTCAGGAAGAAATGAAGCAGGAAGAAACTAAACAAAACATTGTGGTGGAAAATGAATTAATATAAATGGTGTTTGCAGAAACAGATCAGCAGTTATTTAACTGGTACAGTAGTAGAGACCTCAGTGCTTACAGAAAAATGTCTCAAATGAAACAAACAGTGTATTAAAACCTGTCACTGTACTTACAGCACAGACTGGAAAATAATTTTTATGTTACCTGAAAGCTCAGTTTTAATATAGGGTAAGAAATAAGACATTCAATAAACTCTGCATTTAATTGGCCTTATCTTTAGTTATTTTTATAGACCAGTGGCTATTGGAAAGTTTTGCACTGGAAAGTGGTACATGGCAAATTCTCACATCACAGTCCTGAATAATCAAGTTGGTGGTGTCCACCCCTGGGCCTGCACAGCTAAAGCTGTGGAATCTTCCACTGGTTTTACAGTTCATCTATTATTTATCCCTATTTTTTTAGAACTGAGAGCAAGAATTAGCTACCCATATCCTTTATGAAAAAAATATGTTTTAATTACTGTAAATTCCAACTCTCATATTTCTGTATGAATTAAAGAGTAAATGCATACCACATGCAGGGCTGATCATGATAAATTAAAAATATTTTTACATTAAGATGTTGCTATTTTTAAATTATTGAGCCCACTGAGCCAGAAAGACAGGGTTTTGCAGTAAAAAAAGAACAGTTGTTGTATAACAGTCTATGCACAATGAATCCAATACTAAACAACTGTTTAAAGAACAGTATTGATTGCTGGAAAGTATCAACACTAAGAGGGAAAACAATCAATGAAATGGTGCCTGATGACTGGTGAGTTGTGGTTTTGAAGGCTGTCTGGGAATGTTTGGGTGTGATCTCATCAGTAGGTAAGAAGATTAATTTTTTTTCAGGATAGCAATTTACAGCATGTTCATCCTCCCTTGTCACACAGGTTTTCATCTTGGACATTGTTACTATCCATGTAATTGACAATGGCAGAGAACCCCCCAAAGCAGGTTGGAGATATTTGACATCAGAAAGGAACATCAAAGGAATATCCTGCCTGCAGCATCTGCCTAAAATAGCATGTATTGGTTTTTTTTAAAACCATGTGCTCTTTGAATTTTTGTCTCATTTGAAGATGTATACAATATCTTTTTCTATTTAGCAGGTCAGATATAATGCCTCTAGCACCCACTACATCACTATCCACGTCACCAAACTCTACCCCAGGTAATCTCTATCTCTCTGAAGCATTTGAAAAGGATAGGTACAAGTTGTGACACTGGTCTTGTGAAATATGTTTGATTCTTGGTAGTCATAGCAACTACCCGGCCAAAAAAAAGACATTTGGTACAAAGACCAGCAAGAAGGATTTTACTCGGACTTAGCTACAGGAATACAACAACTGAGGAAACAATTCAATACGGTCCACCAGGAACTGCTCAATCTTGGGATCTGACATGGAATGATTCATCCTGCAAGACTGTTGGTAACACATAAAGAACGAACCTACACTTTAAAACCCCAACTGAAGTATAAGAGTTTATTAAGAAGGTTCAGAGGGACGCCGATGAATGCAAAATACTAAAACGGTAGAATATTTGAACATGGTGATGTATGCAATCTGAAACATGGTGGTAAAACATATGACTATTACAAAATCTAATTAGCCAGTGTTTAGAATTTGTATATATTGAAAATTTGGAAGTAATTTCAGTTATCGTGCATAGACATCTATGCATAGGCAGACATGCATATACATGCAAAAACATACACACTGTACACATTGAGCTATTAAACATATACCTTATCCTGGTGTTGTAATTAACATGTTATGAGGTACGGACGTAGAGTAAACCTATTACATATGTTGCAGATCGGTGTTAATTCATGTCACAATATGGATAGCAACAGTGAATGTTTGGTTAGTGGTACGAAAAGAGTGGATTGACTAATCATCACTAAGGGCCAAATTTACTAAGGAATAGTTGCAGCACAAATATATTTGCTATATAGCTACACTTTTGCGGTCGCAAACACTGAAATATCAATGACCGATTTACCAAGACTTCTTCTAATTACGCAATCAAAATTAAATAATTATTATTATTATTTTTGCCCATAAAAAGGCCATATATGGAATGCTTACACATCCAGATAACAAAGCACTCCGAGATGGGTATGGAGAAACCAGGTGCAAGTTGAGAGGGAACCACAAGAGAAATAAAACTTATATTTACTGATCGGGCAATAGATATAATGGCTAGCACAGCACAGCTCCATAATTCCTTATTACAGTATATAAATTAAACCTCAACCGAGAGGCGCATGTTTTGGATTGACATCATGTATGAAAGTACTATGTATAGAGTAACAAAAAAGAACAGTATAAGAAGTAAAAAAAAAATATGACATAATGCACACAAAAAGCTTTCCTACAACATAAGGGGAAAACCACACCTGGTGGTCTAACAACATAACAGATATTAACACCAATCGGAATAAGGTTATTACAGTGCGGCTAATACATTCTGCTTGTTCCATCCTCTCACTTTCTGTGCTCCTGAAAACAAAGCTGCTGTCACGTGAAATGCTGTACCTTGCTACAACATTTGTGATTATTTTTGTTTTGCACCACAACCAGCACAATATCATGTCAGTATTTGCTGTTAGGGGTATTAGCTGAAAAAGGGTCACTCTAGGATGGCACAGAATTTACTGCCTGGTTTCAGAAGTTCTAAAAAGTCCCGCACAAAGACAGGAGACGTGGTTATTGCAAGGTTTAGTAAATTATTAGTAATTTAATAATAATGATTAATTGGCCTCATTTGCAAAATCTCCACCCTGTTTAAGCACCTTCACCCCAGGTATACATATGCAGAACAGATTTTACAATGTATCAAGAGGAAAGTCGCTAAGTGACAAAGTCACCGCAAATGTCATTTTAATGGAGGTTTTTACCTATTGCACCTGTTTAGTAATTTGCATGTAAATACAGATGTGTTTTAGCGGCTGCTTTTGTGCCTCCATTCGCAATCCTTTAGTAAATTTGGCACTGATTGTGGAATTGCCATTAGCTCCCACGAAAGTGGGAAAAGGGGAATTGTACATGTTCAGTGTGTTTGCTGTGGGTTTTACAACCAGGTTTGTCATGCTTCTCCGTAATTTGATTTCCATTTTGCAAGATAATCTAATATTTTTTGTCAGAGATGTCTCAAGGAGTAAATCTTAATTTTGTTTCTTGGAACAGAGGTCTGCAAAAGCTTAGCAAAGTTAAACAAGTCATTAATAAAATAAAGTATATGGACTCCAAAATTGAATTCCTGCAAAAAACTCTTCTTTTAGGTGACAACAGTAAAAAGATTAGGAGGAGGTGGCAGGGTAGTGTGTTCACAGCATCTTTCTCATCTCCAGAGGAGTTATGACTCTTATTCATGAAACAGTCCCATTTCAAGTGAAAAATGCAATCAAAGAAAGAATAGGAAGATATTTAATAGTCCAAGGTTCTCTTTTACCAGAAAATTTAAATTTAGTGAACTTGTATGGCCCCAACATAGATGATCCTAATTTTTTGTTGATCTGTTCCTTTCTCAACTTGCACAAGACAATACATCATAGCAGGGGAATTGAACTGCACATTAAAATGCTGTATGGAAATACCCACAGGATTAGATCAAACACATAACAGGTGAAGAACAGTTATCCGTCATTTTATTAAACAATTCTGTTGGAGATATGGAGAGAATTGAAACCACATGCCAAAGCCTATATTTGTTACTCTAACATATTCCAGAAATTTTCTTGAATGGATTATGTTTTAATTCATAACTCCTTCTATGATAATAATGTGATCTTGGATCATGCGCCATGTTGTTTAGTATATGTAGATAAAAAAATTACCAACAGACCTAGCTACATGCCATTTTCAGCACAAAACAGACAGATGAAACAAAACTTTCTTGGTGGACATATTATTAGTTAGACAGGCTCAAAATCGATAAAGGTGCAAAAGGAGGGATTGCAATTGGGATATAAAATAAAGATTCTTCAAGAAAAAGTTTATGAGAAAAGTAACTTGCTAATGGAAATTTTTTGAGCGATTTTACAAAACCTAAAGGGTTTTTAGATGAACTATATATACCATACATCCCAAATGATTATGAAGAAGATCTGGAGCTAGAAATGAACAAAGAAGAAATTGGGCATGCCATTGATAGTATGAAATCAGGAAAAAGGGTAGGACCAGATGGTCTTCCATTTGATCTGTATAAAAAATTCAAGAATGAATTGCTACCACCACTTTTGGAAATGTTTCTAGGGGCATTTCAGACTGACAATCTCCCACCCTCTATGAACATTGCTTTAATTATTTTACTGCCAAAACCAGGTAAACCCTCTAACAAATGTGAAAACATGAGACCCATAAGTTTGTTAAATTCTGACCTTAAGATAATATGTAAACTATGCATTTGCATCTGCAATTTTGTGGAATAAGTAGGGCTGACAGGACACAGAATATTCTTGTACGCTGATGATGTAATTTTATTAATGTCAAATTTGAATAAATCAGTTCCGGTCTTGTTACAGGTAATAAAAACATTTGGTGATATTTTGGGATATAAAGTCAATAATATTAAATCCTCTATATTGCTAATTAATGCTAATGAATGAAGGAATCCAATTCCTGAGGTAATTAAATTTAATGTTGTAAAAAAGTTTAAATATTTGGGAGAACAGATTCTGCCTAGGCTAGAACATGTTGTTGATGTTAATTATGAACCTTTAATGATAGAAATTAATGAATTGATTGATAGATGGAAGTCACTACCAGTACCTATAAATGAGAAAATTAATATGTTAAAATAAATATACTTGTAAAATTACTAATTTCAAAATATTCCTCTGCCACCACCTTCAGACTTGCTCTCAAAAATAAATTAAATATTTGTGGGATTTATATGGAACAATAGGAGGGCAAGACTTTGTTTGTCTTTATTGTATTTACCATTTGATCAATGGGGTTTAAAATGTCCAGACTTAATGTAGTACTACTGGGCTGTGCAGCTGAGATCTGTTATGTTCTATTTTTCAACAAATGATTGTCCTCATTGGACTGAAATGGAATCTAAAATGATATCTTCCCATTTACTCAGACACTATAAAAAAAAAATATGGAAACTTACTAAAAACCAATTGTAAAACACATAATAAAGATATGGTATGATGTAAAAAAAAATATTTAAAAGAACCACATTCAATATCACATCATAGTCCAATATGGGGTAATCAGCTCTTTGCACCAGGAAGAGCAGATGCAGCATTTAAAATATAGAACTCTAAGGGAAAAAATAATCCAAGACCTTAATCCCACAAAAACCCACACTCTGATATTATGATGTCTTTTGATGAGCTGAGGTCTAATTTCAACCTTAATAGAAAACATTTCTTCAAGTACCTCCATCTTAGGAGCTTTGTTAAAGTAAATCAAAATAATGCTCTTACCAGACCCCTACACTCACCTTTGGAAAAAATGTTGATAGAAGACAGTTTGAGAAAGGGTATTATATCAGAGTTTTACAACTTGCTAACCTCTTACTCATACAAAAATTGACAGTATAAGCTGAATGCTTGAAAGAAAAACTTGTGATTTGAAATTTCAAAAGAAGATTGTAAAGCAGCTTGTGCTGATGCTCATATTAAGTCTATAAATATATGCCTTAAACTAATACAGTATACATGGTTAATGTGGATGTATGTGACACTGGTGGAATTACATTGATATAACAAAAGCATACCAGACATATTGTCTCATTGTATTTGGCAATGCACAAAGATGAAAACATTCTGGGAAGCAGTAAGAGTTACAACTGAGAAGATTATTTCTAAACAAATCTTAAGCTCTCTCTGTTGGTTTATATCCAAAGAAACATAATTATAGTACAAATGAACGAGCATTTACAGACCTAAGCTTGCTTAATGCCCAAAAATGTGTTGCACTGTTATGGAAAAAGATTCACAGACCAAGCACTACACAATGGATAAGACTGATGTTACCAAGCCTTCCATTAGAAAGGATAACTTACATACTAAAGGATAAACAGCATATATTTGAGAATATATGGAGGCCCTTCATTAATTATGTTAAGGATTTAGAACAGATGATCAAGTGAATGACTAATTTTAGTGGACAATGCAGTTTCCGAGCTTGTAGAATTTTTTTTCCTTCAAAATACTTGTTATACTGTAAACTCATTAACGCTTTTGGCGTATTGTGCTTTATAAACCCACGGACAATAATTCACAGATCTCAAGACTTACCATATGCCAATACAAATATAATCATCAGGTCAAGTAAAACTAACTCTATAACCAATTCATTATTCACCTTAGATACGTGGTACATTATAAAGTATGATATCAAACAATGTTTATCGTTCAACGATAAATCATGCTGTAAAATGTGTGCAAGTTAAGTAAACCGTCGTTGTTTATCAAACCTCAGTGATTTTCTTTACTTAATTCACCTAAAATCTAATGAATCATTTTGTTAACCTAAAGGAAGAAGCTGAGGTGACCCTCAATTAAATCAAGGAAGGTGACACAAAACAGAAATCAACGGGGCTACGCAACTTTGCAGTGCAAATATACATCGCTTTCCTGTATTATAGTTGAAACTGCGGTCTCCAGCAGCAGGCGTTCAGTACGATAAACATGTAGTTTACCATGTATTTATCAAATTACAATATAGCCAGTTTATTTCACATGAGAACCTATTCGTTCTCTTTCTGTCTTGAACAAATTGAAAGACGGTCAGGAGTGTTATGCTGACATTCGTGTTTTACCTCATCCATGTTCCTCACTGCCACGCTCTGATTCGCCAATCAAAATTACCCAGGTGGTCTCGGCAGGACGGCATGTATGCACTAAATGGGTCATTGCTGGTTCGACTGAAATGAATGAATATAATCTTTCAGCATGACTGTTTGTTTATTGGATAGATTGACTGAACGGACCGAGAGGCTGGTAACAGCTAAATATGAGAAGCCAGTACTGTGTTCACCTTACGTTAGATATCCAGCATTGCAATTTGTGATAAGTCATGTTCGTTGGTGCTACTGCTACTTCACAAAAGTGCATATTAAAATTTTAATTGTATTTCCCATTAGAAGTACAACTAGTTTCTGGCCTTGACAAGTAATTCAAGTATAGCCTAATCAGATCAATGAAACAATGATAACAATGAAATCCAATTGATTTCAATGTATAAAAAAACAAATAACTACATATAACTACTCAGCTCTTACATTTGGATTGCATTGCACAATTTTTAGATCAAAATTACAGCATTTGATAACATACATTAAAGCTGTTTTTTTTTTAGCAGACACTATCCAGGTTCGAGAATCACGCAGAGTTTGCGCATGGCTATGTCACTCGTTTGTCTGATTAACTTTCAAAATTTAAGTTTTCTCTGCTACACTGCAGGATTGGGTTTCTGTTCTTATTGCTATGTCTGCCTGGATTTGGACTTGTTTTTGGATTTGGTCTTGTTTTTTTGCTACAATAAACTTTTTTTATTTTACAGGAATTTTATTCCTGTCTGTGTCTAAGTTCATACTGCATCCTGACAGTACAAACTTGCCAGACATGGACCCAGCAGACAGCAACCAGATCGGTTCTGTTTTGGTCCGGCAAGGTGTGCTTTTGGGGCAACATCAGTCAGCTTCCACTCCAGTGATGCCTTCTCTGAGCTTTGAGGCAACCCCCATCAGAGAGCCCTGCCTGCCACCTCCTGAGCCCTACGCTGGTGAGCCGGGCACTTACCCTTTCTGTCTCAATGCTCATTGGTGTTTGAGCTCCAGCCCTCTACCTTCCCCCAGACAATACCAAGATTGTATACATCACCTTACATACTGGCAGAGCAAGAGAGTGGGGGACAGTGGTGTGGGATGTCCGGTTGCTTGTGTGACTCGATCGCTTTGTTTATGGAGGATATGAGATGCCATCACGGTAAAGAATCACTATCCCTTACCACTCATGTCTACTGCTTTTGAGTTTCTACAGGGGGCGAGCATCTTCACTAAGCTGGTAAAAATCGGTAAATGGGTGAACAGGCAGGAATCAGAACGGGCAGGTAGAACAGGAACAAAAACGCTCGTAGTGTAACTGAACATAGGAAAACAGAGACGAACTCGCACTGAACAAGAGCAAAACAATAAGTACACAGGTAATGAGCATGAACAAGGCACAAGTGAACCACAGGGCAGCTGAAACAAATGACCAGTCAACTAGTCAGGTAACAATGAAGGTGGGTCAGACACAAGAGGGTAATGAAAACAAAAGCACATGGCAGGGAACGGACAAACCAAAATACACGAAAATGACCAAACAAAACCGAAACTCAAATTTTAAAATAATAGGCTATATGGCATTGGAGTGAGTCACTTTCTTTACCACAATTGAATAGTAACAGAGAATACATCCTGTCAATCCCATCCCACAGGTGTAAATTGTGAACACTAAGTATGTGGTGTTGCTGAGAATAGAGCAAGAAGCAGGTGTCACCAGGGGTAACAACCCTGCCTTGAAAGATGTTTCTGAATGCATGGTGGTATGGCATGGGGGAGAGGAGTGCACAGAGGGTGGGGAGGAAGGGGAAGGCATAGGCATATGAATATTTCAAATGAGATCTGGGCCACTATTGAGCATGTAATGAACCATAGCCTAAGTATGGCTGAGGCAGGTCAAAGAGTGCAGCCTAAGATGAATCTATATTACATTGCATTATAGTTATTTTGCTGACTGTGACGCTGAATGGGGAGGATCAGCAAGGTGGGACGGCACAATGAAGCACAAGCACTAGAACGAGTTAGTTTGTCAGGCTCGCAGCCTGTTTTAATAAGGCAAACACAAAAATAATACAGCCTGCGGCAAAAATCCAGCCGCAACAAAACAAGTAACCAGCAGTGCAAAAAACACAAAAAGTGGCGAAGGACCGGCAGGCAGGCAATCTCCCTCTGCAAACCTCGTACTCCTTTCAGTTAGCCAGAGTCTGTGGAGAGCAAAGAACACAGCCAGTTAGTACCCCGAGAGCGGAGACGGAATATCTCCCCGAGCATGGGATTGCGGCGACTTTAGTAGTCCCGCAATCACCCTGGAGTAGCGGCAGCTGGGCTGATTGCTGAAGGGCTGCAGGTGTGCCTCGGTGGTGGTTGTCTGCAGCCCAACGCCGCTCCCCAGGGTCCTGCTGCTTTGGCTGCACGCCTGGCGCTGTCCTGAGTGCTGATCGTGTCTTCCCAGTGGCGGTTTGAGATGACCGTCGGTAGGGAGTGCGGCGCTGGAGGGGGGCACCTCCTCTTGCCCACATGACACTTTTATCCAAAGTGACTTACAGTTGATTAGCCTAACCAAGGGCCAGTCCCCCCGGGAACAATGTTGGGTTAAGGGCCTTGCTCAAGGGCCCAACAGCAATGGTGTTCTTGCTGTGGCTGGACTGGGGCTTGTACCACCAACCTCAAGGGTCCCAGTCATGTACCTTAGCCACTAGACTACAGGCGGCCCCACAGTGTACTTCGGCGTTGATAATAAGGATGCTCAGGAATGAGAACTGGTACTACTACAGTACTACAATATACATCCGGTCACATACACACTACTGCACATTACAGTACTGTAAACTTGGTCATAGCATGCTTTAACATCTCAGACTGTACTGTAGAATCCATGGACTGTCCCATCAATTCATCTTTCCAGTTTTACTGTAGAATTGTACCACGGCCCACTATGATGGAAGAAGCCCAGTATTCATTCCTGAACAGGAGATTGCAATAGTGAACATGGTAAGAGCAAACAATGCCATTAGACTTGTAGAGATTCAGGGTGTTGTTGTAGAAGATGATGGCATCTTGAAGAACATTTCTTCTGTGAGCAAATGTGAGGGATGTGATGTCAATAAAACATCTGTACAGGGTTTCATTTGAAAGGAATAACAAGAGGGTGAAGTAACTAGGATACCTATATAAACAGGTAAGGCCAGACAGAAATAAGTGTTTTTTCAATATGTATGAGTATACTTTCAGAGCATCATAGGTCATCGAACCACAATTAATATGCCAAGCCAGAGTGGGGGTAACTTAGCAATGTGTGCTGCAGTCTCAGGGAAAGGTGTGATCTACCATGTTCTGACCGTAGAACCGTACAACACAGCCCATTGTGTTGATTTCTTGGGTTGCCTTTACATTGCACCCATCTCTGACAATGAGAAGGGAGTGGTGAGGCCTGAATTGCCAAAGTACACTCCGGTCTTAGCAGGGAATGGTTTGTTGCCTGCCAGCTGCCTATGGAGTTCCTACTACCCGATTCACCCTTCCTTAATCCAACTGAAGACTGCTCAGCTGTGATGGTGGGTGCGACATGCAAGAAGGTTTTCCCTCTTTGCCTTGAAAGGCAAGACATCAGATGTAATGCTGATGAAGTGTTGTGGCTTCACAGGAGGAGAGACATGATGCTCAATGAGACTGATGCATACTGTAATAAACATGTTTGTTTTCGTATTTGCATGTCCAGGAATCTTTTGCATTGACAGCAACGCAGTCTGTCCAGTTATGATGTAAATACTTTGCATTTTTAGTGTCAGGGTGTAGAAGGCAATGATCAGAATAATGATACTTTGGTGACAGTGTTGTAAAGATTGACTGTGTGTTTTGAAGCATGTGGTTAACATTTTGAGTGTTATAGGTTCTTTTGCATGGGTGGTATAGTGTTATGAGAAATTCTTTTCTCATTTGGGAACTGCACTATGAGTTTTGAGAATGAGGTTAGGGTTTCAGGAAATGCATCTAAGAAATTGAGAAAAACTGTAAGAACCAGTTTGCAAAATGGAAAGAGGAAATAGCGAGAAGTGTATAGCTATTGACCAAAAAAAAAGTGACTGAGTGAGGATTCTTTAAAATAAAATGGCAGCAGTTGTTGATGAGCAAGCAACCTTTAGCAAATTAAACAGTGCATTAATAATGTGTGTATTATTGAAGCCTGCAGCAGTACAAAGGCACCATTGTTGACCATTATTTAGTTGTTGGCTCTCAGTTACCTGCCCTTTCCAGACATAGGGGAATATAGAGGAGACTTAGAAATTTAGTTTTTTTCCCTCCACCTCCTGTATGAGGAATAAAGGAGGAGAGCAGACGTCTTCAGGTCTGCCTTCCAATGAACTGCTATCAGGAGGAAGCTTACTTTAATTATTTTTTGCATAAGGTCTGAGCACGGAATGACCACTGGGAATAATTAGTAAACTTAAACATACTTAGTTTTTGAGCCAGACAAGTATGCCAAGAGTACTTCCAGTGAATTCTATGCATACTTCCTTGGATGCAAACTTGATCAGGTGACGGTTAATTTCCATACATGACATGCATGCCAAGTAGTACACAAGTATGCAATTTGGGACACATCCTTGAAGAGAAAGAGAACGAACGAAAGGAGCCAGTGAGCTAGTGAACGAGAGCCATGAATTGGTCAGGACTGAACTGAAAATACAGTGCAGCTGAGCCAGGATGTGATACCATTAAAACACAGTGGAGTGCACATTCCATGGACCAGTGGAATAATTCAGCCATCACAGATAATATTTAGCTAAACCATGTTGGTCAACATACTTTCCTGTAATACTAGACCCAGCTATGTACCAACATATTTCAGATAGTATCCTAATTGCATTAATGCTTTATTTCCTCTGTTAAAAATGTGGTTTTTATGGGCTCATTTTACATCATTGATAATATAATTTTGGTACATGTTTAGTAAGAACTTCTCAAACTCTTATTAAACCTTAAATGACAGTATGGAATATGAAATGCTTATTAATGATATTTATAGCTATTGTTAAAATATTTTTGAATGAATGTTGTATAAACAAAACAATAATTATGGTTTTAAATTACTATTTGGCAATAGTTTACAGAATGTCGCAGAACTAGCACAGGAGCTGAAATCTGGCAGATTGAATGATAAAATGACTGGCTCACCAAAATGAACGAAAGCTCCCTAACTAACGTATTTGAATTATGGTAGGAGAGGTAATGTTAATCTAAATGGGAAGTATGATTCATTTTGTTCAGTGTTCACCATTTTGTATTAATGATGGTTTAGAGTAGATAACAGCAAGCTACATTTTTCATCATGTAGTGGTTTATTCTCATAACTGGCCAGTTGCTCTTATGAGAATAAAATTTGGTACTGTTGGTAGCATAGCAGTCTAGTTATGCAGTAAACCTTTCACTCCAAGTGGAGATGCCCAGCTGCCCAGTAGTGGCCCCTAGAGAATAATGCAACTGAGAAACTTGACTGGCTTAACCCCTATCATTCCCTGGAAGGTTAAGCCAGGTGTTGCTCTCGCTTGTTTCTGACCTTATTACCTGGCCATAGCTGGTAATGGCATGGTGGACAGACCCACTTTTTGTCCAAAGTGGTGTACTTTTGCACCTGTGCCACAGAAATAATACCTTATTCCAACTGCTCCATCTAATTGGGATGAACACATCATGTGATATAACAGGAATGGTAAGTGACTAGAACAACCATGGATGGAGATATTTTTAGACCAAAGAGGTTATAAATAGTCAATTTTTTATCTAGCCTTGTTTGTGACTCCTGAACCCTTTCCTCCATTCACAGCCAATTTGAGTCCCGATTTAATAATGTTAACACTTTGCTCCGGTGACTCAATATCGGTATGTGGCCATAATTAAATTCCTCCCAGTGACTGATTGAAAATCACTTCATTTCCTTTCCTGTGACTTTGGCCAGTTGATCACTAAAGACACAGAATCGCTCACCATGGAGATTCCTGTACAGCCACAGTGATTTATGGCTCCAGTTATGGTAACTCTTTTTCCATAGACATGTTGCTACTCCAGTAGTTACATTTGATTTCTCTGGGGTATCATGGGTAATTATTATAAATCAATATTTTGATAGAGTTGACCCCCATGATTCAGTGCATTTATAGTGCTCATCGTGCAGGGTCAGCATATTCCTGCTGGCGGCAGGGAAAAGTATGCATGC
This sequence comes from Albula glossodonta, assembly GCA_019788955.1. Classification (NCBI taxonomy): domain Eukaryota; kingdom Metazoa; phylum Chordata; class Actinopteri; order Albuliformes; family Albulidae; genus Albula; species Albula glossodonta. The sequence continues at coordinate 360,400 of JAFBMS010000070.1, forward strand.
TAATCATGCTGATATCTCTGTTTTCCCCTTCCTGAGTGGAAGGGGCTAACTGAGTGTCTGCATTTTTCTTTAATAGAGGTGTACAGAGACATCATTATCTGTATCTGTTCAACCAACAGGAAGTCTTGTTCCTGTGAACTGTATTTATTTTGTTGTTTGACTTTGTTGACCACACATTTCCTCTTATCCTAATTAAAATCCATTTTTTTAATGTTATCATGTGGGTGTACGCCTGTCCCAATTACAGGTTACGATACAGTTACGATACAGGTTACAATACTGTTTCCCATGAATATGTGAAACAATATCCTGACATTTTGGCATACAATATCTGCCAAACCTGTAATTGTGTAATTGGAACAGGTGTATGCCTACATGATAACATTAAAAGAATGGATTTTAATTACAATAAGAAGAAATTTGTGGTCAACAAATTATATAATGATGTTTGTTGATCTGCAGCAAGCACTATCATACCGATATATATTAAAGAAAGATAATTCTTGATGGAGACCATGTTCTTGAGCACAAGTTGAGATCTAGCGCTTAACATTCATTAGCCCCTGCCCACCCTCGGTACGAGACCTCCCCCAGGTTTTTGCAGCATCTCTGAGTTAAACTGAGGTGGATTATAGAATGTATTGCATTATAGAATGTAAGCCCTTCTGATTCATGAAATACTGATTCATGGAGTTCTCTCCACTCTTATCTGCTTCTCCAGCATCTGTACATTCCCGGCTACTCTCCTTTTCAGCCTAAACACTTTGTTTTTCTGCAAATGTGAGGGGTTTACTTCAACCAATGACTAATGCACCACAGACATTGCTGGCTTACTGAAAAATAGTTTAGTGCTTGTGAAAAAGGGACACCTAGGGGCTGTTCCTTGGTGTTGCAAGATGCAAGAGAAGAGAGAGAATAAGTATCCATTTCAGAATGAAAAAAAGTTCAGAATTAAAAAAATTTTGAAGGCCTGGACATTTTGTATGACATTACTGTGTAGGGAATGAAGGTCAGTGTGAATATTGACATTGGAACTTATCCTTTGAAATAAAACATAACATTCTGTATGTTGTATATGTTACAGTTTTACAAGGCGAATTGGTTTGTAAAACCTTGTGCCAGACTGATTTTTCTAATTCCATGTTCTATATGTGAACTATACTTAGTGCCCTTAGATTCCTTATACATTTGTGTTGTCTTGAACTTCCTTATTGCAAAGTGACCGGTGCATCATCATTTGACAGGATTGCATTTAAGTTGATGTAAATATTGTAGTTGCCTACTGTGACGCAGTGGCAAGGGTGGCCACTGAGCCAGGTGGTGAGTGGAAGTAACACACAACAAAAGCTAAACAAAAACTGGCCAAAGGCCTTTTATGTTATCCCTTTCAGGGCAAAAACTCACAAAACAAAGAATAAACACAAAAAAGGTTCCAAACTCAAAAACTGCATAGCCATTCAAATGCCAAACGTCCAAAACCCCTTTCGTCTCGCAGGCTGTGCTTAAATAGAAGGCCTAATTGAAGGCAAGTGATCACAGCTGAGTTGATTAAAAATCACTTGCAGATGACCCTACCTGTTAGTGAGGCCACTGCTGTTGTAGCCTTGGTCAGCTCTCCAGGCTGATGGAGGAAACCAGGAGACTGATAGCAGTTCAAGGGGGAGGAGCAGAAGAGCTCCCTCCACCTGACCAAACTGACCTCCCAGAACACATTTTTATCAAAATAACAAACTCCAAAACAAAAGATATGCAAACATGACATCACATTGTAAGCATCACATTATACCTTAATGTCACAAAAAAAAACGACATCACTCAATATGAAATATAGGTATCAGCTACAAACTATGAAAGTGTTCATTTTGGCAGCTTTTTTTGATTTATTTGTGAGATATATTTGTGTTTTTGTGTAGATTTGCAATACTTTTTATTTTGGTGGTGTGACGCTGAACGGGGAGGTTTAGCAAGGTGGGACGGCACAATGAAGCACAAGCACTAGAGCGAGTTAGTTCGTCAGGCCCGCAGCCTGTTTTAATAAGGCAACCACAAAATAATACAGCCTGCGGTGAAAACACAGCCGCGACGAAAACAGACAAACTAGCAGTGAAAACACAAACAGTGGCGAAGGGCCGGCTGGCAGGCAATATCCCTCTGCAACACTCGTCCTCCTTTCAGTTAGCCAGAGTCTGTGGAGAGCAAAAAACACAGCCAGTTAGTGCCCCGAGAGTGGAGACGGAATATCTCCCCGAGCATGGGACCGCGGCGACTTTAGTAGTCCATCAATCACCCTTGAGTAGCGGCAGCTGGGCTGATTATTGAGGGGGTGCAGGTGTGTCTCATTGGTGGCTGTCTGCAGCCCAACGCCACTCTCCAGGGTCCTGCTGCTTCGGCTGCATGCCTGGCGCTGTCCTGCATGCTGATCGTGTTTTCCCAGTGGTGGTTTGAGATGACCGTTGACAGGCAGTGCGGCGCTGGGTGGGGGCACCTCCTCTTGCCCCGCCACAGTGGATACATTTTTATTTCTCACTGTAATGTTTTTTTGTATATGTATTCATTCATTGATTTTGTTATACTTTACTATCCTTTACCTTTGCCAACTTTACTACCCTTCTGAAGTAACAATGCTGTTTTGATGTAGTACAAATACATTAAACATTCTGTGATGTCTTCATCAGTTGCTGTGCTCCTGAGAGCTAGAATAAATAATGTTGCAAAAATTACTCCCCAAACAAACACCATGGACTGGAAAGGTGGTATCTGTAATACTGTGTCAATGGAAGTTAATTTGTGTTGTCAAGTGATAATTGAGTTCACATTAAAACTGATTACAATGAATGAGTTAATTCTTCTGCACTTTGGAGTTCAAGGCATAGTATCTTCATGCTAATTTTAAGGTGATAACAAAACCCAGCAAAGATTGAGGACCATGATGGTTTGGACTGTGCAGATAAATGGGATGAATTATTAGAAAATAAACCTTAAACTCTATTATAAATTCCTGAAATGTCTTAAACTGTCCTTTGAAATATTAAGATCTATTAAATATATATGACTGAAAATACTTTTATGGGAAAAGTATTAAACTTAAGCTATGTTTTGGAACTACATTGTCAAACAAAACAGTATCAAAATATTACTTGTGGTAGGTATTTTTTTATCTGCTTACTTAATAAATGTAAATAACATGGCGACCTACTCCACACTGTTAAAAGAAAGTGTCTTGAAACACTGAACTAGGTGGCAACTGTGCTGCCACCACAAAAAGGGTTTCCAAACACAATTTTGTTGGTGAGTTGAAAAAAGTTTAAAAGTATCTACACATTGGCCATCACGTTTAAAATTCTGTTAATGGAGCATCAAGTCATTTATGATGAACACCAGCTGGAACCAAACCTTCATTAAATGCGAGGCTTCAAACAGTCACGGCACCTTGATACACCATGTGTTAGGGATTTGGAAACACTTCTCTTTAGGGGCTCTTCAAATTCATACGTCATAAGTAATAAATCAGTCATTGCCCAATTTACACCAAACCTGATGGGATTGGCAAACCTGCAAACCTATTTTCGTGGACTCAAGGTAATAAGTCAAATTGGGTGGGTCAAGTCCATGGCGCTACCCGCAATAGGAGGTCCTTCACATGACACAATCCACAATGGGTGGAGTAATGTGTTAACATCAATTGGAGGGTTTGGCATGGTGTTATGTGTTTCAGCCAATCATTGTGAGCGTTACATGCAATAATATCACGTGCACCCAACACTCACAAGAAAAACGGAATAACCTTAGGCAGAGGAATGTATGCTTCACACCAGCGGAGACGGATGTACTGGTTTGTGTCCATGAGAAGAATGCTGGGTTTCAGCAGTTCCTTGAGCCTACTCAAGGAAATACTCTACTATATATATATGTGTGTGTGTGTGTGTGTGCGTATACTCAGTGATACAATACACCGCTCAGTACTGCTAAAACCTGTTTTATATTAAGTAATGTCAAACCACATAACACATAAAAATGAATATAGCATACAGTAACCACTGCAGCTAGCATGACATATTTCACTCAGCTATATTAAATATGGATGGAGGTGAAACTGCAGCGGAGCAGCTGTCCATTCTAGCTCCTTATTGGTACCGTAACTGTGACATCCCCCCTTCAAACTACCGCTCCAAGGACATCATTCATTCGGACCTCTGCCTTATAAAAAGGCAGACTCGTTCATTGTTATGATTCAAGGATACCCTAAATTGTACGATATCAAAGTCATACTGTAACACTGACAGAAAAGAGCATGCACTGATAATTGTGTATTTTATTGTTTGAACAGCCTAGTTATGACCTATAAAATATAGGGTATCCTATCTTGCTAACTTGCTAATCACAGCTTGCCATTATGGTCATGTTAGCTAGCTACCTAAATATATTGATGATAATTATTTGACAGTCAGCTGTATTCATTGTCTTATGTAATAATATATCACTAGCCAGTTACATGTCTGCTGCAGGTCCCAATCAGAGATCACTGATTTTTGACAGGTTTGACGTTGTTCTATGGTCTGTGCTCTCTCTCTTTCGGAATGCAGAGCCGGAATTCTGCTTGTGTGTGAACGTAGGGTCAATCATATTAAGGAAAGAGTGCCACTGTTTGAAAAGTTGTAGGTGGTAATGCCTTCTTCTTGTTGCAATTATGTATTCCATACTATTGAAATCAACAGCAAAACAGTGATGTTAAATTCAGCCAAGATTAATAGTCTGCAACCATCATGTTCCAACCATTAAAAGAATATAAATTTAAAGAGCATGGGTCTCACATTTTCTTAGTAGATCATGGGGAATTAAACTATTTGTCATTAAGGAAATTTGACCATTATTGCCTTATGGTAGTATCTCCGAAGTCATGTTATGACACCTGCTGGCTTAGTCAATGTGCTACAATTTATTTTTCTACCTTCAAGTGCAAGGGTTTCTCTTTGGACGAGAACTGTAATTTGGGCCTTGCGTCCCATAATTTGCATGGTACTCAAATTTGTTTTCAGCGGACACTCTCAGTCATTGCGCTTCTATGCCTCTTTATTGCGTCAGAGGTGCAAGTTGCTTTGTGCTTCCACATTTTTCCTGTTCCAGTGCTGGCATGTTGCCGAAAATAACTCTTGCGGGTGTCGTTGCGGTAATGGCATGTTTTAAATTGGTCATAGGACATCGCACCTGCTAGTGAAAGTTGGGCGCTAGGTGTCTTATGACACTAAATGGAGTATATCTTAACACAATATTTGGTGTATTTGAACACTTCACATTGGGAGTTTTGGGACACAATACTTGGTGTATTTCCACACTCCTCATTGGGAGATTTGGGGCACAATATTTGGTGTAGTTCTACACTCCTCATTGGGAGTGTTGGAATAAAATATCTGGATTACACATACTCTAATTGTGTAAAGTAATTTCCAATTGCTCCAGCTATGAAGGAAAGATCTAGAAAACCAGTAACAAGTGCTCCTTTAGTTCTTGAGATTTGGGTTCAAAGCTTTAGCAGAGAATACTTTTCCTTGTGAACTACCTTATGTTTCAAAGTAATATCTTTTAATTTGGTAAGTGATGACCCTGGTTGGTAGATTTCCTCTTTAAAGTAGATTTAAAAGCAAAAAGGCTCATAATAAGTTGAGTAACCAACTTAATGAATGTTTTCCCCAAATGATAATTCCACAGGAATTTCAAGGACCCACGGTTTATTTAAGATTTCAGCTTATTTCAGCTTCATTCAAAAGTTTACTTTTGCAAACCAAATTCAGCCCTATGAGGATTCCACCATCATTTCAAAGATGTGGAGAATATTTAATTGTTTAACTTCTGAAATGTCACATAGAATGGATAGAAACTGTTTTATAGTGTTTGAGGACCATTCTTAAGTGAGTTGAAATACCCATATTGTGTTAGTATGCAATCTCTGCTGAAACACAGGATTTTGGGTTTTGCACATTTCGTGTTTTTAAAGAAGGTTCTTTTGAGAAATTTTCTTTTTACAGTGCAGTACACACATCTACCCCAATAAACAAGTCTTCAGTGTCTTTTAGTTATTCAGTTTTCAGCACATACACATACTGAGTGACTAAAAGGGCCTTGAGGCATAAGTGCATTAGTGCATAGTTGGGGTAGGAGAAAAAATGGTTCAAGGACAGACCTTGCCACAAACTGTTGAGAGAGATGTGTTACTATGCAGCATTGTCTTTGGAGTTCACAAGTAATGCTGAAACCGAGGATATTTGTATATGCTCTACAAAATAGAGAATACCAAAGAAACATTTTTCAGACAATCTGGTCTAAAATCTGCAGTCTCCTACATGCTAAATTCATTATCACTTGCTTATACAGAGTAATTGTTATGTTAACCAGAACTCAGTGTAAGGGCATGGCATTTATGTTGAAGAGAAGATGATTTCTATTTTAACACCTCAAGGCAATTGAGCCTGATTGGGCTATGATAACCAGGGTTATCACATAAAATGTAAAGGGAACACTGTAATTCCCTTGGAATGAATAAAGGCTACTCTGTGCTCACACAAAAAACTGTGCAGGTTTAAAATGTACTAAAACATGAACAGGCTGTACTGCTGAACACTGTGCGTTCCTTCAAATGTGCTCTGACTTTCTGTTACTTAAGGGGTATGTGCACTGAGTTGCATGTAACCATAAAGGGACAGGGACAGACTGTGTAACACATGGCAAAATTGCACTGGCATTTTTTTTTGTGAAATGATTTGTGATTGGGGTAAACAAACAAATGTAATTTCTCAAATAGTGGCCAGGGCCTTTAGTTACCTCAACTGAAGAAAGAACCAGGCTTTCATTTGAGACAGGCTCTAATCCTATCCTTTCTTAATAGTGTATTTTGTAATATTGTAGTAATGTGCAATTTCTCATTTATCCTTTAAGTATTTACGGGTACAGACAGTTTCTGGGTTACAAATGGCCATCTTATGGACAACTACTTGCGAACTGACTACCATATAGCGTATTATATTTAAAGATTTGAGTTAAATACAATGGTTCTTAATTAGGAACACACATACTACTTTGTGATGCTCATGAAAACATTCAGCCTCCATTCATTGAGAAAATTGCCCTGGGAAAATTAAAGTCTAAAAATAAATCCATACTTCCTCAATTGAGCAGTTGTAAGCACACTTTCGGTAAAATGTTTGTATAAAGAAGGTAGACGTTTTATTATTGGTATGCACTGCATTATTGTGCTTAAGATGTTTTACTGTATTTGGAAGTGTTTTATATGCATAGAAAGGTAAAATATATACCATAGTACTGCGAAAAACTTTTGACTAACACTAAATATGAAGTGTATGTACCTGTTTGGACTTACAAAATCGACTTAGACACTTTGGAACAGATCTCATTCACAATTCGGGACAGGCTGTATACCTACTACCCTAATATAGCCTATACTGTACTATATTTAAAGAATAAAAAATATTAGGTCACCTACAGGCAGTTTGTGTCATATTATAATGATATGGTGATAATAATAAGAGCTGGCAAATAGAAAAACAACATATGGTAATATCTATGAGATATCCGATGGGGACAAGTCATGCAAAACAATCAAGCTCCAATATCATACAGAAATGTATTGGTCTACAAATTCTCAAATAATAACATACTGTATCATGGTAACAAACATTTCAATTATTGGGAAACAATAAAGAGCATGTCAGATATACCATTAGGCTACTTGTAGACAAAATACAAACTCAAAAAAGATGCACAGTAAAACATTAAAATCACAGCTTACCGTGGTAAACGCAAGCCTCTATGTACTGTACAATCGATCACTACCCTCCTCCTCACTACCATCATCATCATCACCGTGCAGCATTTATCCACAGATGGTTTGTACCTGTCGATAATTGTACTCTTTGTTCTCTATCGGAAGTCAGGCAATATTTATGTACAATGCGTTACTATGATCTGCATGATCATAATGCAAACAGCAAACAAACAGATTGTGTTAAGTTTGTGAGCTATTGTGAAAACTACAACGTGAGATTGTTTTATTAAACTGATGCAGTATACATACCTGTATTTTGCATCAGCTTGTGTGCAATGCCCAATAAAGTTTAGTACACAGACTGCACAAAAGCAGATGTTTCATGAGCATTCAAATTGCAGAAATATTGCATATTATTTCATTGAACCAGTATTACCTGAAATATTAGAGAGAATGACGAGCACAATTAATGACAGGTTACGAAGGAGGCGTGGTCAGCACAGGGAAACACAAAACACAGGTACGCGGACAGAAAATGAAACCCTAACGTACATGACCGAAAACAAGTAATCACACAGCATTACTGACAGTACCCCCCCCCCCCATGGACCCTGGAGGTAGTGGGGCGCCTGGGAGCGGTGTCGATCTGCCGCACACTTGATTCTGGCTGAAGCGCGCAGCAGGGCAGAGCGTGCGCGCTTCCACGTCCGCTGCCAGCGTTGCATAAACGCCACCGCCGGGGGGACCCCCACCTCCTCCTCCTGGGACGGGAATAGCGGGGGCTGATAGCTGAGGCAGCGCTGGAACAGCAACAGGCCAGTGGAGGAGGAGGGGAGAGAGTTGATGGAATATTCCACCCACAGCAGCTGGCGACTCCAGGAAGCAGGATCCCGGGAGGCGAGGCACCGCAGGACTGTGTTCAGTTGCTGGTTGGCTGGCTCTGTCTGGCTGTTGGACTGCGGATGGAACCCTGAAGACAGACTGACAGAAGCTCCCGATAATTTACAGAATGACCTCCAAAAATGTGATGTGAACTGGGGCCCCCATCCGACACCACATCAGCTGGGAGACTGTCTAATTTAAAAACATGGTCAATAACCAGCTCTGTGGTTACTTTGGCCGAAGGCAGTTTGTGGAGGGTGACCAGGTGAACAGCCTTACTAACAGTCCACAATAGTTAAAATAGAAGTCTTACCGTCAGATAGGGGCAAACCAGTCACAAAGTCCAAGGTGATGTGGGACCAGGGTCGGCGAGGAACCAGCACAAGACGCAGCAGACCCGCGGGTGGGAGATGCGAGGGTTTATTCTGAGCGCAGACAGAACAAGCCGATGGATGTCTGTGAGGCAGCTTCTAATGGTTTCTCCTTTTCTTATGAGAACTCCCAATGGGAAAAAAATGATGGCTCCGCCACAACAGCATGTAAGTGCAAAAGATTTTATTTACAGTGCTCTCCCAAAGTGCAAGACGTGAAAAGGTGAAAAAAATATATATATACACAAAAAAATATATAAATATATACAAAAATAACACAACAACAACAACCCTCCACTTCGTACAACACCCTGCTACGTTCAGGTTTTCCACACAATACGTACTCTCTCTCTCACCAACCCCAACCTTCCCTTTGGGCCAGCTTATATAGGGGTAGCCCCACCCATCCAGCTTGTACCAACTTTGTACAACAACCAAACATTAACATGTATCACACTATACAGATAACAGGGATCACCAATAGATTATATTCATACATTTCAATAGCATACATCATTATTTCATCATTCCTCTGTAATGAAAATGTTATATCTGTTACACCAAATCGTAATAAATCACCAAAACCATTTTAAACAACCGTTTTAAAATGGTGGCATCTGAGGACCGCCCTAAAATTTACCCGCGCTTTTGGGTCAGGCACTTCATAAGCCTGCCCAGCTAAATGCTCGGTTTGGTCCCTTCCACCCTCCGTAGTACCCGGAAGCATTACTACGGCAACCACAGAAAACAGCACGAAACAGCACAAACACTGAGCGCTCCAACATACACTGAACGGTGACCAGATAAGTAAAATAAAAGACAGAAAACAATAAACAAATGTGTGTATTTGTGTGATTACGGTTAGCATATTAAACAGAGAGGGAAAAGCAAATGTAGAATGTTCGTGTATGCGTGTATGACCCCGGCATAGGCTAACGCAACTGTGCGTGCACTCACAGTGAGCTAGCCACCGCAGACAGGGGAACTTTGTATAGGGGGAAAAAGATTGAATATTAAGTGGTGTTGCAAGCCGTGACAGAGCCCTCTGTCACAATGTCCCTCTCCATGTCAGGCCACCAGAACCGCTGGCTGATGAGTGCCCTCGTGCGCCGAACCTCAGGATGGCAGGTGAGCTGGGAGGCGTGACCCCACTGCAGTACTTGTGAATGGACAGATCTGGGAACAAAAAGGAGGTTAGCAGGGCAGGCGCTGGGAGCAGGACCTTCTTACTGTGCCAAGTGGACCGCCTTCTTGATGTCCCATCTCACCGCTGCGATCCAGCAGTGGGTGGGCAGGATGTGGCTCTGCTCCACGGCGGCCTCTGATGATGCGGACTGCCTGGAGAGTGCATCGGCCTTGCCGTTCTTAGAACCAGGGCGGTAGGAAACGGTGAAGTTGAACCGGTTGAAAAATAATGACCAGCGCGCCTGGCAGGGATTGAGACCCTTGGAGGACCGCAGGTATTCCAGGTTCTTGTGGTCTGTCCACACCAAGAACGGAGTCTCCGTCCCGTCCAGCCAGTGCCTCCACCCCTCTAGCGCTAACTTTACAGCTAATAGCTCCCGGTCCCCGATGTCGTAATTCTGCTCGGTGGGCGTAAGCCTGTGGGACAGGAATGCACACGGGTGCAGCTTGCCATCCTCTGCGGAGATCTGTGAATGGACCGCCCCCACTCCCACGTCAGACGCATCCACCTCCACCATGAATTGCTGTGAGGGGTCGGGCTGCTTGAGAATTGGCGCTGAGGTGAACCTGTCCTTAAGCATCTGGAATGCCTCCTCCGCTGCTGGGGTCCACATGAACCTACTGGTGGGGGAAGTAAGAGCGGTGAGGGGAGCGGCACAGACCCATAGTTACGAATAAAGCGGCGGTAGAAATTAGCAAACCCCAAGAAGCTTGAAGCACCTTCAGAGAGGAGAGTCGGGGCCACTCTACCACCGCCTGTACCTTCTGCTGATCCATCCGGAGGCCGCCAGCCGAGATAATGAAGCCCAGGAAGGAGACGGCGTCCTTGTGGAATTCCCATTTCTCGGCTTTGACGAACAGCTGGTTCACGAGTAGTCTTTGCAGGATGCACTGGGTGTGGTGGGAATGTTCAGAGCGGGACCGGGAAAAGATGAGAATGTCATCTAGATAAACGTAGACAAACAGACCAAGCATGTCGCAGAGAACATCATTAACCAGGGCCTGGAACACAGCAGGAGAACTGGTAAGACCAAACGTCATAACTAAATATTCATAGTGTCCAGTGAGTGTATTAAAGGCAGTCTTCCATTCGTCCCCGTCCCTAATCCAAACTAGATGGTAGACGTTACGGAGATCCAGTTTGGAGAAGATCATCGCTCCCTGGAGGGACTCAAAAGCCGAAGTCATAAGAGGCAGGGGATAGTGATTCTTTATCATAATAGCCAGGGCAGTTATCCAGTTTCCAGTTATCACCAGGGCATCAAGGGGAGTCTATAGTCAAGTGCGAGGCAGGCGTAGTTGGGCGGTGAACTCCGAATCGATGAAGTTGCCGTCTGCCCCCGAGACGATTAGTACTGAAATAGCATGGACCTGACTGTTGATGAGGAGAGAGGCTGGCAACAGAGAACGATTGTTAACAACCTGACGTACTGGGGTAACGCTCACCTGTAATCCCTTGACACCTGGCGAGTGCTGGGTCTTCAGCAGACACTTGGCGTTGAAGTGTCCCGGCTCCCCACAGTACATGCAGGCATTGGTCTGAACTCTCCACTGGCACTCCGCGGGGGACAGGCGGGTATGGTCAATTTGCATGGGCTCCAGAGCAATGGCTTGGAGGGTCCTTTTGGCTGACATGGAAGAGGGGTGTGCAGACTTGGGATAGACTCTGGTGGGTCGTCGGGGCACTCTCCCCCCCTCTGCTTTCTCCCTTCGGCGCAGGGTCAGGCGATGATCAATACGGATGGCTACTTCCACCAGACCCTCAAAGGTGACAGGCAGGTTGTGGGCGGTGATCTCATCCTTGATCTCATCCGAGAGTCCATGCAGAAAAGTGTCATATTGGGCCTCCTCGTTCCACCTACTGGTAGCTGCCAGGGTTCGGAAATCGATGGCGTAGTCTGAGACGGATCCCTCTCCCTGTCAGCACTGGAGCATCTCCCTAGCAGCCTCCCTACCACTTCGGGACCGGTCAAAGACCCGCCGCATCTCCTCCACGAAGGTGGTGTAAGAGGCACAGGCAGGTGACTGGGCATCCCACACCACCGTACCCCATTCTCGTGCCCGCCTGGTGAGGAGGGTGATGATGTAGGCCATCTTAGCTCGATCGGTGGGGAAGGTGGAGGGCTGCAGCTCAAACACCAAGGAGCACTGTGATAAGAAGGAATGGTAGGTGCCTGGTTCACCCGCATAGACCTCTGGTGGTGGGAGATAGGGTTCACGCAACGGCAGTGGAGGAGGAAGTCCTGGAGTGGGATCAGGCGGAGCTGCGGGCGCGTCTCGAGTTACCTGGAGCTGCTGGAGCTGGGCGGATAGAGTGTTCATGCTGATGGCAAACGATTCCAGTGTCTTGCCCATGGACTCCAGCTGATTCTGATGCCGTCCAAGGACAGCTCCCTGCCGGTCTACGATGGTGCGGATCTGGCTTCTGTCCGCTGAATCCATCTTGGTTCGTAATGTCAGGACTCAGAAGCAGACTGAGACGCGGACGAACGGTGCAGGGGAAGTTTATTAACAAAGCCAAGTTCAAATCCAAAATCGGGGTCAGGTACAGGTGGGGGTCGAAAACCAGGGAAGGCATGGCAACAGTACAAGTTCACAATCCGGGAATCTAGTTCAGAATAGCAAGCAAGGGTCATAATCATACAGACTTCGGCGAAAGCACAAAAACACAATCCAAAACTCGAAAACGGGAAACAAAGACAGGTAAAAAATCAAGCAGGCAGAACAGATACAAAGGCTTGTAACGCAAAAGGATAAATCACTGAGACAAACTCGAAGAACTAACGCAGAAACAGAGTATAAATACACAAACAAATGAGCAAACGAGACACAGGTGCGGAGCAGAGCAGGTGAAACACATGAACAATCAACAGGTAATGAGGGAGGCGTGGTCAGCACAGGGAAACACACAAGCATTACTGACAAAATTATGCAAGTTTCCAAAGAATAGTAATTCTATCACAAAATGACACTGGTAATCATTTACTACATATATGTCAATTAGTGTTGATTATTCTGTGAATTATTTGTTTTATTGTTAATCAAGGATGATAAATGGGAACAGGTTGAAATAATGACAGGCTTTTAAAATTTGTTCCTGTTTCTAGCTCACTGGCTGACATGTCCCTACCGTACCGTACCACTTTGTGCAGAAAGATTTCACCTTCAAATTCCTACAACAAAGTGTACCAAACAAGCCTTCCTGTTCCAACACAAATCATTTAGAATAACAATTTGTTTCTCAATGAAAGTACTTTTGGAGCCAGTTTGATATTATCTATTTAGACTTTCAAATGGCATTTGACAAAGTACCACATCAGGGGCTCATAGTGAAAATGAAATCTGCTGGAATTACAGGAGCTATCACTGTGTGGGTTCAAAATTGGCTGTCTAGTGGAAAGCAGAGTGTAACTGTGGGAGGAATTTTATCAGAGCAGGGTCCTATATGAAGTGGAGTCCCGGTGTATGAAGGGATCGGTGTTGGGGCCTTTGCTATTTCTTATATACATAAATAATCTTGATGCAGGGGTTAGTTGTAAAATAATAAAATTTGCAGATGACAGAAAACTAGGGGGTCTAGCTAACAGTATAGAATCAACTAAGGTAATACAGGAAGACGTAAACAGCATCCATAAGTGGGCAGATACCTGGCAGATGACATTCAATTGAATTAAATGTAAAGTGTCGCATGTGGAAAATAAGAAAGACAAGACTACTTCAAGGGAGGAAGTAAACTACAATGTGCTCAATTTGAAAAAGACTTGGGAGTAATAGTTGACCCAAGCTTAACAGGATCTAGGTAGTGTGCTGTAGCAGTAAAAAGGCCAACAGGATGCTGGGATATACAACCAAAAGTATTGATTATAGATCTAAGGATGTTATAATAAAATTATACAATGCTTTCGTCAGACCCCACTTGGAATATTGTGTGCAGTTCTGGGCACCGCACTATAAGAAAGATATTGAGGCTCTTGAAAAAGTACAAAGGAGGGCAACTAAATTAGTTCCTGGCATGAAATATAAAAGCTATGAGGAAAGATTCAAGTTATTTAACCTATTTAGACTTAGCAAAAGGAGACTAAGTGTTGATATAATATAGGTTTTTACATTTATAAAAGGACTCAACAAGGTTAACTACAATACATTTTTTAAGGTGTATTCAGTCTGTAGGACAAGGGGATTAGTCTGTAGGACAAGGGGACAATGGAAACTAGTTAACAGTAAGTTCTGCACTGATAAATGGAAGTATTATTTTACATAAAGAATTATCAATACAGTGTTCCCTCTCTGTATCGCGATTGTACTTTCTCTCCCTCAGTGCATCGCGGTTTTTTTATGTACATTATATGTAATCCCGTCTCGCGGAATTTTCGCTCTATCGCGGATTTTTGTGGTATTTTAAAATTTTTAAATTTCCAATATTTTCATTATTTTCATGCAAAAATAATCAATTTCTAGCCAAAAAGGGAAAAAACTGTAAAAAAATTAAATGACATTTTGTAACACATGCATACAGGGTATTGCAAAAAAAACCTGTATGTACAGGTAAACGAGATTCGGGTTGGAAAATCTAAGCATTTTCTAACCTTAAAAAATGAATAGTAAAAAATAAACTCAAATGTTTTCTCATTCTTAATTTAAAATGATTTACCTTTACATGTGTTTTTCCATTTACAGTAGTTTAGTGCATGTACATTGGATTTTAATTTATATTTAAAATGTTTTACAATGTATTTAACGGACAGGTATTTAATGTATTTAAAATGTATGTGTTGTATGTCCATTTATATTTTACATAGAAGTGTTTACATATAAGAGTGTGGGAAAAGGTAATACAGTCTAGGGAGGGTTGATAACAGTGTGGGGGAGGTTCGAAAAGGGTTGGGAAGGTTCCTCTACTTTGCGATTTTTCCCATCTCGCGGGCGGTCTTGGAATGTAACTACCACGATAGGAGAGGGATCACTGTACATGGAATAGGTTTCCAGGCCATGCAGCTGAGGCAGAGACCCTGTGTTGAAGTCCAGACAGCAGTTTTGGATACTCTTTAAATTGTAATGGTGAGCTTAGTTGGGCCGAATGGCCTGTTCTCGTCATAATATGTTCTTTTGTCAGAAGAGTGAGACAGTAGTCATGGGGGACTTTTTAGTGTGCACCAAGCCTGGCATCATGAAGTACAGAGACATTAGTTGTTTCTGTGACTAGCAGAGGTGTGGCATTGCCCTTGTTATGGAATTCAGGATGTCAGCCTCAAAGCAGGAGGAAATATCTCTGAATAACCATGAAACCAGACTTCTACATCGACCTGAGGTCATTGAATTTCACCGCTGCAGTCAATGGTGTGTAGTGAATTCTGATGAAAACCCATATCCTGGCATCATTTTGGACATGGAAGAGTACAATATCAAAATTAAATGCATGTACGGAAATGGGATGAACATGTTTTTCTGGCTATGCCAGAGAGAAGACATCAACTGGTATGATGATAGCCAGAATGTACGTATACCCGATACCCGAGACCCTTCAAGTAAACAGAAGGTTAGTTCAGATCTATGGAAACATTTGGAAGTATTTGGAAGAACATCTAAACATGTAGAAAGTTATGGACTGACATTAACATTCTTGAATCAAAGTTGATTATTTTTGTGAGGTAGACTGATGATTGTAAAATTATGATTCCTTACCAATACAGTTTGAGGTACTCTAGTGGTAAAATCATTGTTTTACTTTGATGCTTTGATGTATTTGTATTTCAATGCATTTCTTTTCATGATTTCTGTTTCTGGTGAAATATGTTTCCATTACAGACTTTGTTCAGAGTTCATTTTAGTTGCAAATAATTCCTATTTTACATGTAAAGAGAAAATGGATGTTTTTCTCAGCATTTTATACTTTCTACTATTTTATATGTTGAGACTGAGGTTTGGTTTTTAATTAACAGAAGTATTTCTAATGTTAAAAAACTCAATTTTCATTCATACAATATTATTGTGTTTTCAATGTATCTGTTTAAAAAAATGAACCGTTCTCTTATGAATTGACCTAGGGACTATTCCTTGGGTGCACTCTTACATTATGTTAGTTGTTGACTTTATAATTTGATGTAAATGAGTAGAAAACAAAGAAATATTGTAATTGATGGTTTTTGTGGAAGCAACTGTTAATAAGCCAATTATATTTGAAATAATGTACCATTAAGTCATTGGAGGTATGGGTTGTCATTGGTGTTATTGGATTGATTTTTAAATGCCATCTTTTAACAAATGCACTAATTCACATATTATTTGTTCTTAAATCAATGAAAAAAAAATGTCACCTTTAAATCACCATTTCATGATTGGCCTCATTTAACGGTAATTTTTTAAACTTAATTATTTCTTATTTTATACAAAATTCAAATATGGTCCTGTCAAAATGGACACTAAAATAAACTTTATACGTGTAAAAAAATAAATAACAACAAAAGAAATAAAATAAAGAACAACAACATTAATATTGGTAATGATCTAATGTTTAAAAAATATGTAATGTAAACATTTAAATGTGAAAACAGATGTGAAAATTTGAACCTTTTGCTAGTCAGAAAGTCATAATATTTTGAGAATGACACATATCATGGCTGTTCTTGACTGAAGGGAGGGAAGAAGTCCGTAGAGACAAAACGCTTTTAAAGATTTTTTTTTTGGAAAATTGTCTTTACGCGGCCACTGTACAGTACAAGGAAGTAACACATCATTGTATACGTGCATGCTAATTCATTCATAGGTAACGTTAAACAAAATCGGTAGTTTATGATCAAGTAGAGCCAAATATTTGCGTTAAAATATGTTACGTAAAAGGACAGCTGCTCTGGATGAAAACGAAGGAAATCTCAAAATTGACAAAAAAAAGGTAAGCAGCTGTAGTTAGCTTGCTAGCTAAGATTTAAAGAAGTACCGTCAATTGCAATTTGCGAGGAAATGTGTGAAACCAGCTGTCTAACTTCCTTGTGCGGTTGCAGCGCCAAACATTGCATTCCGGTTGTTACGGCATCAGGGTACTAACGCACATGAATTTCTGACACTCTGAATAAATCTACTGGGAGACTGGCAAATGCTGTTTTCGGTGTGATGGTTAACTAACTTCCAAGTTGTTAACATGCTGTTTCTCATTTAAATAGACACCACGCGCTACTGGGGTTAGTGACAATGAGACGAGGAAAGGAGTTTGGTCCGCAGTTATTTCTTTTGGACAAGTTTTACTGCTCATCGTATTCGTTCCTCCCTTTCTGAATTACGCATCACTGCAGCGAGAGGGACAAATGCTCCAACCAGAAGGTAATTCAGTGATACTGAAGTGTTTTTTTTTCGTCAGATAATTATGGCTTGCATTTAATGAAGAATGTTAATCATTCAAAATATTGCAACACGTTTTTAATGCCATGCAAACATTTCCTCTTTATCTGTCCACCTGGCATTGGACAAATGAAATGTCCCTGTTTTGCAGGTATGTTGTTAATACTGCCAATGTTTCAGTCCCAGGTTTTGAAAAAGCATGCATATTAATGGTTAATGCTCAGCCAAAAAGCATCTTATAGTCATTACATACCAGGGCTCCATTTCCCAAAACCTCTGTTGCTACATTTTATCTTAGAAGTAAACTGGATTTTGGCAGCTGCTCTCTTCCTGTAAAACCTCAAATGCTCAAATTCATTAAATATTGTTTATCATTCATATACTGATACAAAAATATTTTCACCAAACGGGAAAGCATGCAAGTATTTGCAGCACACATATGTTCCTTAATAAAACAAAATTTAAAGTACTTAGAGATGCTTTCATGCTTGGGGACTGTAGTTATTCATTGTATCATTTTCTTTTCAGGAGGTCTGTCAGTAGATATTGGTTTGGGTCAAAAGATTCACCTAATGTGTAAAGGACAAGGACAACCTGTTGGTAAACTATTATTTTCTGGTTTAATTTTATTACCATTTTGATACATGTGACATTAATGTTTAAAAGAGATAACTATATAAAGGCTGAGTGAAAGAATAGCTGTGTTTAGTGGTTGGTAAAAAAAAAAAAAATGTTTTATAGAAATTATTTTATGGAGTGGTTCACCACTTTTCCATGTCAGTTAATAATCCAGTCAAAAATATTTAGACTCTCTGGAAATTAATAAAGCAAGAATTTTTGAAAGGCCATCTAGCACTTTGCCTCCTCTAGTTTGCAAATCAGATGTGTTTAAACACCAAGCTGCTTCATCCAGCAGTGTCCAGACAATTGAGAACTATCTCTGTAATCACAAACACATTAAAATATTTTTCATGTGGGGGTGTTCTTGTGTTGAAGACAGATATTTTGATGTTTGAAATCAGCCAAGCCCATCATAGCTAGGCATAGATATTTGCAGTGCAAAATGTTTCTTTCCTGTTTGACTTCTTTGTAGTAATGCTGGATGCTCCCACTGGCATGTCATCAGATGTTTGGTTCCACATACAGGAAGATGTTTCACGTCTAACAAGGGTAAGTGCCAAAACTCCGAAACCTTCTAATGTGAAATGATGCTCCTGCCAAAAAGCAGTTCCATTTTTCTCTCTGCAGATGTGACACCATCTACATTTTGCCAATACCACTGAAGGAAAACAAAGCAAAAATGTGTTCATTTGACAAACGTGCAGTCGCCCAGTCAGCAAGGAAAGGAAACATATGGTTATATGCTCTATAGTTATACCTAACACTGGAAATGTGTTCATAGGGGCCCTGTTTATTATCACAGTCTGTTTAGAAAGAGTATATAAACATACTGACATTTGCGTCAATGTCAAGTCTTATAGATATTAAAATAGTGAAATGACTGAAATGAAAAATGTATAATTAGTAAAATGAAATTGTGTTTTGTGTTATATAATCACTGAGCTCTATGCAGCAATACTTGGTGGCTCACCAACAGTGAATCTGATGATTTTTTTGATTCCCAAAGGGGAAGTTAATTTTGTCAACAGCAACTCAATTAACATAAACAGATAGACCACACACTCTTATAGTAATATCCTATTGTAAAAATGCAATATATGATCAATTAAATTTTAATAGGATTGGCATTAACATGTTTGCAGTGTCAACTGTTCAAATTGTACACAATAAATATCTCTTGCTATGCAAGTGCAACCATTACATATGCTATGCAGATTCTAATATGGCATTTATGTTATATGACAAACACCAAACTGCCAAACGTTATGACCACAGATGAAGCAAATAACATTTATTACCAAATAACAATGGTGCATGTCAAGGTCTGGAATCTATTAGAACAGTCGGTTCTCAAAGTTGATGTGTTGGATGCAGAAGAAATGGGCAGTCGTAAAGACCTGAGTGAATTTGACAAGGGCTGAATCGGTATGGCCAGATGACTGGGTTGGAGCGTCTCCAAAACTGCTTGTGGGATGCTTCCGATCAGCAGAGGTAAGTATCTGCCAGGTGTACCCCTTCATAGCAATGGTATTCCCCAATGGCAGTGGCCTCTTTCAGCAGGAAAAGCACACTACTATGGTGCACACATTGTCCGGGAATGGTTTGAGGAACATGACGAAGAGTTCAAGATATTGCCTTGGCCTCCAAATTCCCCAGATCTCTATCTGATCGAGCATCTGTGGGATGTGCTGGAACAAAAAGTCCGATCCATGGCTCACAACTACCTCACAACTTACAGGACTTAATGGATCTGCTGCTAATGTCTTGGTGCCAGATACCACACCTTCAAAGGTCTTGTAGAGTCTATGTATCAGCAGGTCAAAGCTGTTTTGGCGGTGGGCAGATTAGGCAGGTGGTCATAATGTTTTGACTCATTGGAGTATATCCCAGACTTTAACATGCTCCGTTGTTTCGAGATAATCATCATCTATGAGTGGTCATAATGTTTTGGCTCATCTGTGTATAATACTACTTGAATGAATCCTATCAAACAGTGAGTTTATGGAAGTAAAGTGCTTGTCACCAGATCTCCTGGACCTCCTTTGTAGCCTCCCAGTGACCCCATTGAACTACCTAAAGCATCAACTTTAGTCAAAACTACTCCTTACCTTTGCCTAATAAATAAATAAACACATTTTTCTGATGATCCCTGAAGCTGCCACAACATTTGTGACAATGGATTTAATAGTGATGGCAATGTCACTGATGAATAATCTTCATGTTTAGTATAAACTATCCCTTTAGGTCTTTATTGAGGTCTAGATGTGATGTAATGATTATCCTAATGTTACACCTGGCCTACGGGGAACCTGAGCATAGCATAAAAAAATGACTTCCCCTTTTTCCCCACTCCCAAGGATGACCAATGCCACAGCATATGCAGTCCAAAACAGAATATTTATTTCTTGAACAGAGGTAGCATAAGGTTCGGGGAGAGCATTACCAAAACAATAAACAAACAATCTAAATTTTATTAACTAACTTCTAGCAGAAAGGAAAACCAAAATAAAATATAGGCAGCTCCTTATATATACCTCCTTAATGTTAAACAGGAGAAAAAGAAATAACAGCAACAAAAGAAAAGGCTGTTCACCCGTACAGCTACCCGTACTGCTCTTTGCATTGGGTTATCATATATATATATATATATCTCACCAAGATAATAAATCGGCATTCATCGTACAAATTCTATGGTCATGCGGCATAGTCAGGTTGGGAGCCTGGAAAAAGACGAAGTGCACAGTGTGTATATAAATAGTCAATGTGTTCCTTAGTTCTCAGAGAAACATTGTGCTTTTGGTGTATGCTTGCACTGAATTAGCTGGATAGTAAAATGTGGTGAAAGTAAATAACAGAAGTTTGTCTACTAATAAACAGAGGTTTATTAGTAGACGGGCCAAGATCTAAAAAATCGTAGTTGGGTACAAGCAAAAGTGAAAAGCCAGGAAGGTATGGCAAAAGTACAGAATTACAATCCACAGGCAAAAACCAAAATAAATACCAAAACCCCAACAGGGACTGTTCTATGTATGAGAGTAGGTTTCAGCAGTGACTCCACTCTAAACCTATTTTCAGGTGTGCACATACGACAGGGTTGGCCTGGGATTCAGTAAACAAGCCATTCAGAATGAAACCACTGGAATGGAGAAAGTCTGGAGATTGTCAACAACTGGAAGGTAAACATGTCTGCTCTTCTCTCTCAAATCTCACTTAAGGCGCTATGACATTTTATAGTCAAAAAGCAACCAGTACAGCATATCCTCATTTCATTAATGGCAAATAAGTAATGTGTAATGTTTCATGCACAACTTGTAAAGTTAACAAACTCATATACATTAGCCATTGTTGATACAGTGCCTATAGAAAATCAGTTTAAACATTTTAAAACATTCTGGACAACTATTAAAAATTAGTTAGTGAAATACCTTGATTTGGTTAAGTGATCAGCCCCCTGGAGTATACCATTATAAACTTACTCAGGTACAACCACTCACCTTCCAGATCACACACCAGGCTAATTGGCCCCCACCTGACATAAACTGAAGTGGTATTGATTGCTTTAGAATGTTCCTTGAGGATTCCACTACTAGTAGTGCATGGCAATGCAAAGATCCTGATGCCATGTGGCAAAAGGTTTTATGGTCAGATGAGACCAAGATTGAACTTTTTGGACAGAACTCCAAGTGATATCTTTGGCGAAAACCAAACACAGCACACCACCAAAAACACATCATTCCGACTGTGAAGCATGGTGGTGGCAACATTATGCTGTGGGGGTGTTTCTGTTCAGCGGCAGAGTGGATTGAAGGGAAAATGAATGCTGCCAAGTACACCCAAATTCTTGAGGGAAAACCTGCGGCCCTCTGCTAGACAGCTGGAGATGGGCAGGTCATTCACCTTCCAACACGACAATGATCCTAAACATACTGCCTAAAGAACAAAGCAGTGGCTTAAGGATAGGAAGGTGAATGTCCTTGAGTGGCCAAGTCAGAGCCCTGACCTATATCCAATTCGAAATCTGTGGATGGACTTTGAATAGAGCAGTCCATCACTGCTCACCACTAAATTTGACTGAGCTTGATCAATTCTGCGAGGAAGAATGGACAAACATTCCCCAATCTAGGTGCTCAAAGCTGGTAGTGACATACAAACAGACTGATGACTGTAATTAAAGCAAAAGGTGTCTCTATGACAAATTATATCAGGGGACTGATCATTTTTCCAGCCCTGTTATTCTAGTTTTTCATTTTTATGAAAAAAATCACCCAGATCGTTTTTAATTTTCAGAACTGTTGTCTTTTTTTTCCATTATTTGAATGTTGTAAGGCAAAATGTTTAAATAAAGCTGGAAAAAGATTTTTTTAATGGGTTTTGATTTCAGGCTGTAAGACAAATAAATGACTATTTATGGGGTATGATGATTTTCTACAGGCATTGTATATGTAACATATGCATGGTTAATAGTACTGTTAGTTATCGTTGTATTTATGCACTAACTTTGACTAGTTAGCTCATCAGTGTAGCTAAGATGCTAGTAGGTGTGAATGACTGATATGTTAAAAGCCTACTTTAACCTAATGCATGTAAAAAATATTCATAAATATGTTAATGTTAATTGGGCCTACTTATATGGGATGTTACTGATTCTAGCTATAACATGACTGGATACACTCTGAAAAAATCCATTACCATGTCACCTGTGCTGACCAGGCAGGTTTATGAGCAGCATGAGAGAAGCCAGAAAAGGGAAAAACAAAGGTTGAAAAGTTAAAATAAACATACTCCCCGTATTTAAAGGATTACACTTTACCCATATGTCCAATAACTTAATATGTTGATACAGTAGTGCTGTAGCAGTTAACTCAATGTGTTTGAGGAATATATGAGGAATGTAAGCTATTATGTCATACACTGGTACCAGATACAGTCCTTTAAGTTAATGTCAGACATATGTAAAATCCCCCCAAACACACAAAAAACCGGAAGTGACCGAATGGTGAAGGTAGACATGTTGTTGTCTTACCTGGTGCTACCGGAACAGGACTAATGCAATGTTTCCTTAATTACTCAATTATCTGACTCCAAATACTTTTGTAACTTTCCTCTTTGCCCACAGTTACACATAGAATGAGGTGCAAACTAGGGACTGTAGCCTCAATATGCCAGTGGTGTGGCTCTATACAGATGGCTGCCTATCTTTATAGATGTGTACGTACCTATGGCTTGCACAGTCTGCAAATCGTACAGTGTGCTGCAGTGGCACAAACGTATATGCGAGTTTTGGATACAGCTAGCCTGAGCAAGCCGCATTTGTGTAGTGTTTGGAGTCGAAGAGGCATGACAAGTTGCAATGAATGTAATTTATTAGCAATAGTGGAATATGCAGTAGTGTAAAATGTGATGTATAATGGCTAAACGCGAATATCGTGCAGGAGGTCATAATGATGAGTCACTGTGAACCAGCCCCCCTTTCCTTCTGTATACCAAAAGATAAAAGGAAATTACCAAATCATCAAAGACAGGCACAATCACAGCCAGTTGGCAATAACAACAATGATCCTGCTTTTATTACCTACTGTTACCTTCTGGAAGGTGTTTTAAGATTTTTATTCAGTGCCCACCATACTGCACCATCAATGACACCACCTTGTTCCTCATGACATTAGCTTTCAACACCAAACATGATTACATCATACATGGAAAAGCAAAGGTTTCATGATACTACATTTACATTTACATTTATTCATTTAGCAGACGCTTTTATCCAAAGCGATGTACAAGGACTAGGTACAGACATCAACAAATCTAAAAGTGCATCTAACAATGATGCTACAGTAAATCTGTTAATTAAATCTAAGTCATAATAACATAACCAGGAAGAACAGTACATAGGCAAGTAAAGTAAATACAATTATAAAATTAAAAAAATTAGAATTATACAATTAACAAATAAACATAATACATGAATAAAAATCTAAATACTAATACATTTACATGATAATGATGCATAATAATATATAAGTCATAATAAACATAGCCAATATAATATTAAAATAATATAATATAACAATAAAATTAGTATTAATGAATATAAATCTAAATACCAATTCATTTACATTATAATAATACATAATTATAATAATGCTCCCCAATTCGTTCCACCATTGGGGAGCTAACGTGGAGAAATGTAGACAGGATGCGCGGGAACCCATAACTCTGAGTGAAGGAAGTGCCAGGTGCCCTGTCGCTGCAGATCGGAGTGGTCTGGCTGGCATGAATGGCTGGACGAGGCTCTGGAGGTAGTTAGAGGCCGTCCGGTTAGTTGCAGAATAGGCCAGGGTCAGGGTTTTAAGTTTGATTCTAGCAGCTACTGGCAGCCACTGGAGATGTTTGAAGAGAGGGGTGACATGGGAATCCTTGGGGAGGTTGAAAACCAGGTGAGCAGCTGCATTCTGGATTAACTGAAGAGGCTGTATGCTGCAAGCTGGTAGGCCACAGAGAGGGGACTATATCCCAATTGGATATACTATTACAATGTAGTGAAAAGACAACACAACTATGGGAGCAGCAGGCAGCAGGATGATTGGATCAGTGCTATTGAGGCAGTAAGCACTGTTTCTTTATCATTCCTTGCTGACTTCCTGCCAGCACCGTCAACACAATCTGTCTGTAAGCTCACTGCAAACAGCCCTACACATAGAACAATGAAAGGAACCATCTCACACCTTTCTGGGAAACGTATTAAATATTTCTGGACACCGGCCCTTTGAAAACCATAGGTTTGAGTAGGCATTCTTTCACTGTTGATATTGCCAGTATGTGGCATTTACATTGATATTTACTGATTATTTTGGGTGTGCTGAGAAGACTTCTAGCTTACAGATTTCCACAAACTTCCAGATCTTGTCTTTGTTAGCCCAGAGGACTACCACGTACTTCTATGGTTTGTTCAATCCCGTAGGTGGTGGCTGGGATCTTGATATACGGAAAAGCTTTGATGCCATTAGGCAATATTTGTCATAATTGTAAAGCCAGTTTGAATTTGAATATGAGCAGAGTTTCTTAAACCCCTTTCACACACGTACTGCAACCCTGAACTTTTCCGGGCATTACCCAGGCGAGCTGTATGTGTGAACTCAAATGTCTGAATCAGTCACACTGGACATTATATGGACTTTGACCGGCTAGCTCCCTAGTACAAAGTCCGGGTAAGGTCTGGTTGAGCCCATGTGTGAATATAGCAGATAATTTTCCGGAGCATTCACAGTGAGCGAGTGGGTGTGTTGATGACATTTCTATCATGAGACTGGGGCGAAACCAGAAAAATACAAATTTCTGAGGGTAGCTGCTTTGTACTCTTTTTTGCTTACTTGTATATTGCTTTCCACTCTTTCGTTGATATTGCTGATACGTACAAATACACAGCAGAATTGATCAATGCAAAAATTTTTATGGCTAAATTGTATTTAGCCATAAAAATTGGTGATATACATATTCACATTAAATATAATTATAGTCCTACAGGCACCTGGACCACCATGGCCTCTAGCAGCCATGCATGCGCCACCGTTCCCAGAGGGCTGGCCCTGCACAGACGCAGACATCCCCCAGCCATACCCAGCACATATCCCAGCCACACAACCACTACACCACCCGAAAATCACAGCACCAGAGGACAGGCCAGAACAGAGCAAAGGGAGGTGCCACTGCTCAAGTTCACTGGAGCTGTCTAAGCCCCAAGCAAGTGTCACCATTGTCACCAATAGAGGTTGGCATAGTCCACAAATTGGCCAGAGTTCTGATGTGCAGTAAGGAAGAAGAGACAGGATGGGACACATGGTACCCCCCTGTAGTCTCATGAGCTCAGTGCAGTCCTAGGCATTCTGGAAGTACCCATCAGAAGTACAACATACCTGAATTCTCCATGGCCAGTCTTACAGGCATAGCTCAGCCCAGTCGCATCCCAGCCCCACCCAGACCCTGTGACCCAGGGATGGGCATCAGCTACACAGCTGTGCATGCACCTCTAGCCCCATCCATACCAGACCAACCACCCAGAAACTGCAGCACACCCTGCACTCCACAAAGCCCCGGTGCCCAGCACCACCAGTGCCAACCATACATACATCACATATCAACCTTGTTAATGAAGTGCTTTTATGCATTATTAAATACACAGGTACAGATCTCATCCAGACATAGGTATTAATTATGTATTTAATTTGTTTAAAGTCCACCATAGTCGTTCATATTTTAGGTAGCATCTATTCCTCCCCTGTGTATATTGTGTCCCATACTTTTCAATGCTCCAATTCTCTTTCCATATCTCTAGCAGCAGTGTTTTCCATAATATTATTTTAATTAAGTTTTTAACAAAAGTCTTGAACTTATTTAATCTTAGTGCATCTTTGTTTTGCATCTTAAAAATAAAAATTTTCCCCAAAAAATTAGTTATGTACTTTGGACAGTTATATTTCAGATCAGTTATCTTTCAGAGATTAAACTAGAGACCCATTGCCAAGGGATCGGTGTGTCTACTTCTACTTCCCAATATTTATGAATTCTGTAGGGGATTTCTTTAAGTTCTTTTTCTCCATAAAAAAGAAATTTTTCTGTTGATTTTACACTTAGTAATCCAACTGAAGTTTTTTATGAAGGGATGACATATTACTTCCAGACTGTTTTTTTTGTTTACCTTTTTTTAATCCTTTAAAGGATTTTTAGTAAAGATGTTATATGGCATTATTTTTCCATTTTCATCTGTTAAATGTTCAAAAAGTAAATGTCGTGATTAAATACTTGTTGCCACATAAATGATAGTAAATTTATTTAAGTTAAACCAAATTTGTTGTAAAATTTCTTCTGATCATGGGGGTGGTACTGGAAGCTCAACCAAGCCTTTATGGACTCTTTCAGAAAAACATATGCATCCAGGATCACTTCTGCAATAAATAATATTTTTTGGGATATGGGATGGTTTTAAATGAATAAATGGAAAAAGCTGGCGTTTAAATATGTGATGGGATATCACTGATGCTTTTAATGATGATTTTTTAATGATAATACCTGTAGATGTAATAGTTTAACCCACCATTCTCATAGTTATTGTATAAATATTTCCTTTTTATTTTTTAATGTTTTTTTATATGAATTTACATATTTTGGGCCCTATTTTCGGCAGCAGGTGCAACATCCTACGACCAATTTAAAATGCGTCATTACTGCAACAACACCCACAAAGTTTATTATTAGCAATTATCAGTAATTATTATTATTGTTATTACAATCATCATGTTGTTGTTGTGAGAATCATAGTTAGGCTATTAACTTACACACAGATCAGCTTTACCTGCCTGATCATCGTCATCATCATCCCTTGATTGGTCTGTAATGGTCATATGAAAGAGGGAACAAATCTTTCAATTAAATCTGTGTACATTTCCATGATTGAAAAATAGCCTATCACTATAAATCTCACATAAGATAACCTCTTGTACTATCAAACTCCTGACTGAGGTTAGGGCTGGGGCTTTCTGTCGTTTTTTTTTAAGCATGACAAGATTTTCCTCTGCATCTTGACCTGTAGATATTAAATGGAATCCAGTGTTTTGATAACTATAACCTGTGATAGTGTTGGTAATAAATCAGCTCACTGCCATAAAATTCACACAGCTTTCCTTAGAAGGCTAAACAACCAGATTGAGGGATGGGTGCTTGCTTGTACTAGCCAACTATCTTGCAAAGCAAACTATGCCTATATTTCTCAAATGCAATTAAGTGTGTATAACTAATTGCATTTCATTTACCATGTTTGAAAAAGGGATTGATGCTCTACCAACCACTTCAGCAACACACTGTTAAGCTGTAATCTACATCCCCTCCAGCACTGATGTGCAACAGAGCGCTGTGCATGCGTATCTGCTGTTGCAAACTGATTTCATCCTGCAAATTGTGGAAGAAACCAATACCATAGGGAAAGGTGGTGTATGATGTTTTGAGTTAGGATCTATGACATAATTAGAAGAACACATTCAACTCATAATGTAAAATGATCATAATCGCATATTATAAGAAATAATCATAATAAAATAAAAATATAAAAAATCCAGATATCAGAAATCTGGTGGGACATGTGACCCCCCTGCTTGAATGGACATGAAACGTCTGGGTCATTATATTTGGTGCATACAGGTTGACAAGGCATATTTTATTTCCATTAAAAGAAATGTCTACAATAATCCATCTTCCTTCTGGATCTATTTGTGAAGAGTGCAACATGTAACCCAGGTTCTTTTAAAATAAAATAATGACACCTATTATTACTTGAGCCATGAGAAAAAAGGCTTTGTCTCTTTTTTTTTGGGCAGCTAAGACATCGTAGTTACTTGCAATAAGTAATTTTCCTATAGACATATTTTTAAAGAATACAGTGCACCAACAGTAGTCAAATACATTATTGATGGAACAGAATAAGGATTGTTTCCCTTTGCCTCCTCCCATCCCCTCCCACCCCCATCACATTTCTACATGTCATAGAGAAGAAAAGAAACATAATTGGAGCATATACAAAAAAAAATTACAATAAAAAGACGACAGCTGAACGAAAGCTCTTTTGGAACTTTCCTGTACCTGAGACTCGGCTTCTGGAAAATGTACAGCAAACAGTTTACAGTTCAGACAAGGAAAACTTTGGATATACATGTGGAGTAGTCTGTTACATGTGGGAGTGAAAACATTTGGATACACGTTCAGAATAGTAGTGAAGCGCATTTGGGGGTTGTTTAAATTGAGCTTGATTTGGGTTTTTAATTTACTTTGTCTCATCAGCCACTAAAGCTGTCTCTAACGATTATATTGGTAATCAAGTAATCTATAGATTAATTTGACGAGTAATCAAGTAAAAAAATACTAGTAAAAATGTACATAAACGAGGGATGAATGAATGTTAAACAAAGGATGTAATTATCATGAAATAATAATAATTATTATTTCATTATTGTATTTCCCTATTATTATTTATTTACGCAAAATTGTTAGATTTTAAAAGTACTTGTACAAGTGAAATAATTTTGAATTTTACAGAATTATTTAATATTCATGCAGCTCAACGAGTCAGTGCTGAAAAGACGTCTGTTACACTGAGATGAACTAGCAATCTCACTACTAACAGCTAAGATAATTGACCCAGTTGTTATTAAAATCACACATAGAAAATCCTGTCTAAAATATAGTCACCGGTGTAAATACCAGCGCATCACTGTTAGGAAGAATAAAATGATTTGGTATAGTATATTGGTATATAGAATGACGGCATTAAAATGCAGGATTCTGTACTAAGGAGAGTGCAAATTGACAGACAAGATACACATGCATTCAGTTCAACTAGCTCTTCTGCAAAACTGTTTAATTCAACAGGTTACATTACATTACAATTTCGACATAGCCGCACAACTAGCAAGAGCGTTCTGTGTTACTTCCTTACCTGGTACCTGCTTCATTTTGCTGACCTGTAGGATGCTTTCTTTTAATGTGTTGCAGCATGGACAATGTGCTATTATGATTAGCAAGGTCCATTTTACAAATGTTGCATTTCACTACATTTAATGTGAAATGCTCCCAATCTTTACCACTCTTATGCCATTTGGGGCCTTTTCACTTGCACTTTCCTCATAGTTTTCCGCTATCTTTGAGTGCACAACTTATAATGGTCTGTGTTGATACACTGTAGTGCTGGTCTGCAGCATGAGAAAACCGGGAAAAAAAAACCAAACCTTCAAGGCTTAAAAACTTAAGTTAATCAACGATTTTTACTATTCATGGTACTCCAGTTACTCGAATAATCGTTTCAGCCCTATCAGCTATACATGTTAGCCTATCAGCTAGCCATGGAGTCAGAATTGCAGAAAAGTTGTCCTTCGACATACAGTTTATCAACTATGAGCAAAGCCTGTCTTCCTTTCGCTTTCTCTTGTTTCAATATTGGGTAAAGTTGTTTGTGTCTCTCCGAGACCTCCCTCGGAAATTGTTTGTCAAGGCCAAAGTTAAGTCCTTTTAATTCTCTACCCTTGCTTTTGGCGACCTCTTTTTAATGATAATGCTCAAATTTGGCAATGATTGGTCTTGGGCCTTTAGTTGGGTTTCTCATATGATGTACCAGGGGACATGCCTTTTATTTGACCATGTCTGCCGGAAGCTTCAGCACGTTTTGCATGAAATTCCTGACAAGCCTTTCTTGGTCATCAGGGGAAATATTCAATTTTACCCTGATGAGAGGCCCAGACAGGACGCAGCCTCCTGATATTTTGATGCTAGTGATCAATTTCCAAAAGTTAAATGACCCTAGAAGCTCGGTTGATGATTACCTTGACCATCTCACACCCCCCTCCCACCCATAGCAGTGAACCAATTAGTTTCTTACTTTGTGCATCTTGTTAACTGATTTGTTTAGAATTAGTTCTTTATTAACTGTTTGTGCTGTCTTTGTTTTGGCTCTTCTCCAAAAAATGTAGACTAAAAATGCCATGCACTTTTAATTTAACTTTTGAAATCAGAAATGAATACACTAGCAATGCTAAACAAAAAAAAGCCACAAAGCTTTTCATCTTCTTTTCTTTTTTGGATGTGGGATGGTCAGTTGGATTGACAAGATTGTGCTACAGCATCTCTTGTTTCACCAAGTTAAGCATTGGTTTTGACTCTATTATCAAGGTTTCTGATTGAATGGTTTGTTCCCAGTTTGTGATGTTAGGAACATGTGTATTATAATAATGAATGGGGTTTTGTATAAGTGGCTGAGTATTAAGAGGCTGAGTATGATACAGATTGTATATGTGAGTGAAATAGGAATTGTATTTTTTTCCAGAATGGTGGATAACCTCCATCGTCTCATCAAATCTGCTGAGATTGCCACCCCCCTCATCCTGGTAGGCTCAGAACTAGGCTCACTAAATGGAAGGTTCTACAGCCACATCCACGATTCGTAAGTTAACTCTTTGAGTATTTTGCTGTTATAAACAGGCGGTGTCACAGGTGCATGCAGAGTGCCTTCTAAGCTTCACAATCAGCAGTTAGCATTTCTGATATGTCCCATCAGTGGGGCAGAAAAGACCACCTACTGACTCTGCACTTATCAAAGGTTGGGACATCAATTTCCCAACTCCCCACTTTTATGGTAACACAATTATTAACATCACTGGTGGCCTGTCAAAGAAGTGAGAGATTTAAGGTTTCACCACTCCAGAGGTATGACAGTAAATTAAGCTGTAGTGGACGGATGACACAGGGAGAATGAAAATATCGCCTAGGAGCTGCCCAAGCCCATCTGTCTCTACAGAGGCAGGAAGGTGGGCTGCATGATACATCTTGCCCTCGTTACAGCCTGGGTGACAGAGGGGGGGATTTAGGGGGCAGGGGGAGGCTGACAGGGGGCCAGTTTTGGATGGCACACTGGGTGCTTTTCATCATGAGATGCTGTCTTTCCTCAGGGAGGTGTCAGACCTGGTGCTCATCAATCCCATCCCAGATGATCTATTTGAGGAGGATCAGTGGAGGCAATACTGGTAAGTCCCAGCAACCACATGAGTCCTCCCACGCCACCTTGCTCAGTGTGTTAATAGCACTATAAATGCAGTTATAAATATTGTAACAGCTGTATGCACATCCTTATGCACGTGTTGTTTTGCTCTAGAGTCCCTATATTTATATAAAAAAAAAACTTTAGGAATGTATTGTATAAAATACATATTATGGATGGGAATTACCAGAGACCTCCCAATACAATATCATAACGATAAGTAGGTGCCGATTTGATTTGTATTGCAATTCGGTTAGCATCACGATTCTATAAATATCGACTGGGCTCTATGCTAACTTTTTTCAGAAGGGGTTCATGTGCTCCTAAATGTAAAAATTGTGACCCGACGCGAGCAAACCCTCCACATTTCGGTGACGTCAATTTTACAGGAGAGCACAAAAACCGCGGACAGGCATTATTTTGTCAGAAATAAGATAATGGTGGATTCTAATTCCTGAAGTGCTTATGTATCATCTCCCTTCTCGCTGAAACTTAAAATAACTTGCAAGTATGAAAATTTTAATGAAATATCAAGGCAAGTTGGTCCTCCAAGAACTGACAAGGGAGAAAACGTCCTCAACTCAGCATTATATTGCACTTAAACCAAGCGATCGCGTGTCATATTGTTTCGTCTTCTGATACATTATGCAGCTTAAGATCTCCCGGTCACATTAGCTCTGATGTCAATTCGCAATACTAAACAATTTTCATAAAAAAGTAACTGAAATAATGCTTGATTTATGACTGAAACCGGCGTTTTCTCTTTCTATGGTGCGTAGTTCCGCTTGTTTTTCTTCTTCTAGTGTTATAGGAAACGTAGTCTTGAACGTTCATTGGTTCACACCAACGTGCCGTTTTCCAACAGTTTATAGCCTACATGTTTGTTTACTTTTTTGAAAAAGTTTATTTGCGTGTTATTAGAATCAAGGACTATTATAAGAGTGGCGGCAGCTCTCAAACATATTAATTAACTGAATCTCTCCGGTGCAAGAGACGGAACTCAGTGGGGAGAACTGGAGAGAGGTTACTTTCTTGACTTGAGGTGGAGGAGGATAACATGCACCTTGTGCTGTCAGACTTGTCCCCACTCCCAAGAACAATGGAAAGGATTCTCAGCCATCATCAGCCATTAGTCCTCCAGCCTTTCAGATGCAATTGCATCCTGGGATAGCTTTTTGATCAGAGCTGAGTAGGTGAGAATGGGAGCAATGCCACTTTGAAAACACATTAATACTGTCTTTAATATAAAACAATAAGGAGAGCAACTGTTAATGTACCAAAGTCACAGAATGATTAAGAGACATGCAAAGATAGGCTGGGAATGAGAAGAGTAAAAAAAAAGTATGACAATTTACCACTAAATTAATGTTTTAACTTGAATTATGTTTTTTCATATTTTATACAAATTTTTGAATTTTTTTTTTTCAAAACTGCAAATTCAAAATTACCTTAGTAATTGATTAAATCACTATCCTAATCTAACCATTATAAGCATCAAGTCCTTCTCTAAAAGTGATTTTTGTGCTGAGAATGTATGCAAAAATGAAAAAGGCTGTTTTCTCAGAAAATGATACCTCATTTTGTAGCTCTGAATCTGTACTTTAGTATCATGTGATAAAATAAAAATGTGAATTTAGCGAATGTGCCCCTCAAATATGCGTTCAGTCACAATTTAGGAGCACATAAGAAATATAGGAGCACAGTGAAAAATATTAACACAGTTTATTAACAAACAATTTATCACATACATATTTATACTTTTTGTGTGCGTGTGTGTGCGCGCGTGCGCGCGTGTAAATCAAAATTTATGGTGGATTCTAATGAACAGAGTCCTTCACATTTTGTCTTATTGCTGGGAGCATTATTAGAGAGGCATTGAAATGCAAACTGCTTATTATACTTATACAAAATTTCACTTTCATATAGGGCTTAAAGAAGCCCTGTAAATCTAAGTTTAACTACAACACAACAACAGTGCATAAAACATTGTGGATAATCAGCTATAAGTCATTGGTGATGTGCACAGTGACTTCAGGCAAGTACTGTCTTATTCTTCAAGATATGCCATTCAATCTGACTTAATGTTGGAAATGGATTCATTTTCTAGCAGGACAATGAGCTTAAAAAAGAGGCTGATCCTCATCAGGTGTTTGGTGGTGGAGACCCAATGGCAGCTTCTTGTTGAATTCTTAATGTGGTTCTGCACAGAGAAGCCTTGCTTACACTGGGTGGATGAAATGGGCAGCACCAGCATAAGCTGCACCAACACAAGTATGTTCTAGGGAAAACATGATATCTTTCAATTTCATTTAAACTCGTACCATTAACTTATCAAAACCAACCATAGAAGGATACCATACATAACCACTCAGAACTGTTGGCCTACCTTGTAATCGTGTCTGTAGGGGTCCTTTGTCAACATGGTCTCCCACGGGCCACTGTAGGACTTGTGTTTGAAATTGTGGCTATGAATGTGGCTGAAGGGTTGAACAACTCATGGGGCTGTATCTCATGGTCCAGGGGAAACCATGCTACATGTTCTACAAGTCCTCTCACCATGCCCACTCCAGGAAACCTTTTATATACTTGCTCAATCGGGGTGGAGATTTAATGGTGCAAATTCTATTAGCATAGCTCCAGGTCCCATGAGATATAACTATTTTTTTTTTTTTTTGAAATGTAAGAAGCTGTGTGTTAACCTGCTAAAGGATAGATTTTTAGGTTTGTTAGTCAGGCGAAATTATGAAAAGAATGTTCAGACAATGACAGCAGGTTAGAACGAAAAGGACTACTCAGCAGAGGATGACAGCATCTTAAAGATTAGAGACAGTTATGTCCAAGTACTGCACACACACAATGAATAAAAAAATAAATAGCGAAAAAATGTTCTAGCTGTATGACCCATGAACCGAGACCCTGTGCCTTTAAAACCGAGAACCGTTACACCCCTTCCGTGCTCATTTCCAGTTGTCTATTTACTTTGTAAAATCCACAGTAGGTCCATGTTTTAGATTTAAACTTTGAGAGTGTGCATGAATCTGAGGAATTATGTTGTTCACTGCTTTCACTCATGTTTTCTAATCAACAACATTGTGCATTCTAGCAAAAAAAATCTGTCTGTGTGCAACGAGGCAAAAAACAGCTAGCTATTGTTGTATTAGCATAATGAACCTAGTGCAACTAGATGTCCAACTTTAAAAAAAAATGAATGGATAGGTTTTTCATCAGTGTGATGATTTCAGATCCGTTTGTAACTGAATCGGTTTTTTTCTCCCACCCCTAGTATATGTAGTTTAGTAAACTTTACATCCATTATGGATCAACAGTGTAGGAGTTGAAACCCTTGTTACAAATAGTCTCACCAATTTCAAAGGATCAGAGGTAATTGGAAAATTGGTTGCTCAAATGTATCTTGAGCAACTAATTGTTCAATTGTCCATCATGCACAAACAAGCTATCAGGCTAGAGTTTGACATTTGCATTTGGAGTCTGTTATTGCCTCTCAGCATGACCAAAGAAGTTTCCATGCCAGTAAAGCAGGCCATCATGGTAATGAAAAATGTGAAACTAAGACACAGATACAATATTTGGTGAATCAAATGTCTGATATATTAAGAAGCAAGTACAAACTGGTGAGCTCAGTAATTGCAAATGACCATGAAAGGTTCACCATGGAAGACCAGTGTAGTGGATCAGAGTGGACAGGCTGACAGGCTGTTCTTTAAATAGAATGTCTAGATAAAGGCAGTGACTTAACAGACACTTATAATGATTGCAAATCCACCTCAAGTTAGCCTGCTTGTAGTTTGGCAGCTGCAGCTCAGGTTCTTTCAGTTCATTATCTCCAGGTTGAGGAAGGGAACAGGAATTGACAGCAGTTCAATGGGAGGAGCTGGCTCCTTATTTGTACCTCTCCCAGCACCAAACTACCATGAAGAAAAGAGCATCGGATACGAATGTAAACACCTTCAAATTAAAGCTTTAACCTTATAGTGATTGTTTCATTTAAAATCCAATATGATGGAGTACAGAGCCAAAACAACAAAAATTATTCACTATGTGTCAAAAACATAAGGACTGCGTTTTTATTTTAATTTGTTTAAAAATTAAGTGGAATGGACAGCTGTCTGACACAATAACCTATGAACGAAAGCCTGCAGTGCCTTTGTCTATTAGCTATACAGCTTCTCTTATTATTTCACCTTTTTTGAATGAATAAAATTGCATGGATTAAAAACAGATGAAATGCTGCTGCTTGAGGTTGATTTGTTGTTTTTGTAACATGATATGGTGATAGAATGATCTGCGTAAATCTAATGATATTCAATCATTGATTTTTCAGAGCAGAAATGACACAACCCAATTTAACTTAAACTATTTTACTGCTATATACACACGTTAGTTGATGTTCTACAAAAAAACAACTTAAACACTATTTCAAGCTCAACAAAAGGATCAGCTCTTGTGATTATGCTCCTCTTCCCCTTGATGGTGTCATGTTAATCAAATAAAGAGATGCTAACTGGATAAAATAGGTATATTTTGATAAAAAAAATGTCACATAACAGTTAAGGTAGAAATGCATAAAAATCTCCACATCCAGTAATAACCTCCAGCCAGGTTGGTTTTTCAGGATTCCTTCAGTCCAACTAACCATGGACCTTTAGAGGCAGTAATAGTACATCATGTGCTCCCATAGCCTATGTAGCCATAGCCACAGTAGCTTTATGCCTAAAGCCAACAGTAAAGGCAAAAACTTACAGGAGCCAAATGTTGGAATCTTTGTTGACAGATCATTGAATCAATGTAAAATTAGGATTAGCAGTAATAGCATTATGCTTTTGCATAACTTAGTAGCAAATGCAATTGGGAAAAATGCACATTCTGCATTGTATCCTACACACAGTATTCTTTTGACTGTATTGAAATTGGCGTGGTGTGAAAATGAGACCTCATAAAATGGTAAGCACAGTTTAGCCAATTGGCCTGTTCTCATCAAAAATATGTTCTCATGTTCTTATTAACATCTGCCCTGTGAAATCTGCTAGGGTTTTCGATTGTAATGTGGCACCTCAGACCTGCTGTAAAAAGCGGTGTTATATGATAACATGTTAGTGAAAGGCCTGATATGAAATTTACTAGAGAGAAAATGGCTGTTTGTCTGGGATAGACAGAGGAAACAATTTGTCATAACAGGAAAGGCAGCTATTTACATTTATAACATAATTATTTCTTTCTAGACTTGTTCTTCTGCAATATTTAGTGTGTGCCAATTCCAAAGTAAGAGGTATGATCAGTTGCGACAATTTTAATGAAAAAGTTAAGTATTTTGTATGCTTAACAATAATAAATATAATATGTGTGACATATTACAATGTGAAATGTGATAGCCTTAAATTTAACACAACTATATAACCAAAGCAATCAAACTAGGCATGTTAACAGTTAATCGGTTAACTGTTGATCATTTATAAGAATGTTGATTGATTAATTAAATCAATCTCAATAAACAATTTCAAGGAAACCTGATGTTGGCGATTACATATAGTTGTTCATCAACTATGGTGAAAAATATCAACACTGAAATGTAAAATCTTTTAAATTTAACATGTGGGGGTACCACTTTTAGCTGCTACTTTCCTCTCGCAAGCGGGGAACTCTATGTTACAAAATATGAATCCATTATCCTGTTAATGGTTTAATGATATTTTGAGTCATAGTTCATTTATTTATTGCAAAATTAATCTGCATTAATAAAATATGCCTTTTGTTACTATTGACTATTTACAAGTAAAAAGTTCTAATGAATCAGATTTGTAAGTACAACAGGAAGTACATTGACTAAAAATGATTCTGCATTAAACTTGTTTCATATCATATAGTAACCACTTGTACTGCATGTACTGTAGTAGAAGAATACTTCTGGATTTTTTTAAAATGAATTTGTAATTTGTACGTAAGTAGCTTCTAAGGTAAAACCAACAGTGTTCAGGAAGTTTCTTTATAATGGGCGTATGTTTCACAAAATAAAAGGCAGTGTAGGCTGTTGGGGAAGTAAAGAATTTTAAAAAATTTGGGCTCCCTGAATCCAGTTGGTCCTAGCAATTAATGCCCCTGTTTAACGTATGGCTCTCTGAATGCCAAACACAAGTGACGCTAACTATCAAAACCTCTCACTCAGCCAACACTTAAAATAAGTTAAAGTAGATTTAATCAAATAATTAAAAATATTAACCATTCATCACCAAGTTCAAGATACGGATGAACAGTCTGGTGGATCGACCTTAATCAGAGATGTACACTTACAAAATAAATATTTTAAGTAGGTTTATCAAACAAACACAACTCAGAGTCTACACTTTAGACCTGGTCCACTACCTTGATAGACAGTGATAAAAGACACTAACAACAAAACAAGAATGCAAATGGATAACAAAGTAGATGAATGAATGAGATTAAAGTTACCACAGCCAACTGTGTGTCTCACTTCAGGAATGACAAAGGGATCACCCACAATAGCAGCCAAACACCAAAAAAGAAAAATCCAAGATGTCATTGGAGAAAAGGTTTCAGAACCAAAACCTCATGAACTCAACAGAACTCATCACAGGACTTCAAGTTTTCAAACCATTAACATGACAGTGACATGTCTGGGTGGTATAGTAAGGTACAGTGATTCAAACATACACACACATTGCTTATCCTGGAAGGGAAAAGGAGCGAGAGGGAGAGAGGTGATGGCCTCTTGCGATTAGGAATGTTGCAAAGAGGGTCATACCAAGCCCAATTCTGCTTTAAACTGGTAACCGCAAATGTTAACCATCGATACTTTGGTGTTTTAGGTATTTGACTGGGATCTTGAGAGAATGGCTGTTTAACTTTAAGTAGGTGTGTGACCCTGTAATCACTGAACTAAAGGTATTTATGATTGTGAGCCATTTTTCACTCCCGAGCTCAGCTATCTCATCTGCCCACAGTTTGGCCATAGGCTGGGCAGATGACCACAAAGGAAGTAAAGCAAAAGCAAAAGGGCAAATACCCATAAAATCCTGGTTGCCCTCCTGACAAGGCTTAAATGCAGTAAGCTTACTCAAGAGAAACACAGTGGATCTGAACATTTGAGGTATCTTGATTTATATTTCCAAACATAGTCGGAAAACATCTATTTTCTTACATATGCATGTGATTTCCTGGTTAACTATGTGTACAGTTTCCTTTTAAAAAAATGAATCACCTTGTATACATGAAGTCTTTGTTTATATTAAGAAAGACATGCATTCATATTGTGGTAGTCAGAGCACAAAGACAGTTTTATGTTTGTATGAGACTTCATAAAAGCTTTCCCAGTTTTGCTTTGGACTAAAACATTCTCTCATTTTTTTTTACAAGCAGCTTATCAACATGGTTGCTATACAAAAACTGGGTTATCTTTTTTTATTTATGATAGTCAAATTTCGTGTACAAGATAATGCAGGACCAACGGGAGGCACTGCTCTACCTGCTGCCGGGTATGAAGACTGTATCTGTTTCATACAAGCGGCCAAGAATTTGCACTTCAAAGGAGTTCTCATTAAGCATGGTTCACTTCGAAATTAGTTATGTTATGTATTATAAAATGAATTGCCTGCATCTCCGGAGAATATTTTACATCTACTTGAAAGTAAGGAGAAGATGGGGTAACTCTCCTACGGGGATTTCCGGGAGACATAGCAGCACGGTTTTCATTAGTATCATAGCACACTTGAATGGAACCACAGATAATGCTGTATGATTAGAAATAAATAAGTTTTGGAATGAAGGGTTAGTGGAAGGTCTGTATCTATCCGTGTAAATTGCATTCGTGTGCATGTTTTTACATTTGTCCCACAGATTTGTTTGTTGTTTTTTTATGCTACCGTCTGTTTGTGTTGTCTTTGATGCCTCATAAAAATGCCTGTCAATCCTTAACAGATGCTTGTCAGTCCCCAGTAGATGCTTTTCACTGGCAGTCCTGTCACAGTGTGCAGAAGTCATGCCTTTGTGCATAAGAGAGATACTCTGGTCTCTCCTCCTTCCCCTGACAGCAGCTGTTTCCAGTGTAATGAATGGCATGTGAGACTTAAACAAATTACGCTTTAAAAAAAAAAAAAAAATTATTTAGCAATGTTCCACTGACCAGAATGTTCTTGGCCAGCCCTGCTCTGCTGTATAAGCCTCCCTCAGACCCATTAGATT
Organism: Albula glossodonta; assembly: GCA_019788955.1. NCBI lineage: Eukaryota > Metazoa > Chordata > Actinopteri > Albuliformes > Albulidae > Albula > Albula glossodonta. The sequence continues at coordinate 400,355 of JAFBMS010000070.1, forward strand.
TGTGATTAGTTTTCAGGTTATAGAGCAGCCCACTAAGTTGACATTAAAGGCATTGCTGACACATACGAAATTGGCACTCTGGAACATAATGACCTGTCTGAAGTTGTTCGATATTCCACAGTTTGGGGTGCGTCAGTTCCTACCTTAATTTTTTTTTTTTTTGAATAATGGATTGGGCAACTACCCTCTGGTTCACCATTTTTTATTGCCTCCTGTTGATAGATATATTAGACCCCTTGACGTGCTTTCCATCCCAACAACCCCCTTATGATGAGCATTTTCATTTATGGGAGATGAAAATGTCTACTTTCCTGGTAAAATACTGCCGCACTGTGTGAAGTGTCCTGATTTAATAGGATGGTGCTGGTGCATGTTAAATAAGCTACTGATTGATTGTTACATCCCCAAGAATAGCTCAAGCTTTTGTAGCCACAGATGAGAGCGCAGCCATGCATCAAGCAAAGTATTCATACAACAATGGAGTACAATTAAATGAGGGTTATATGACACTTTTATTTGTCAATTTTTTTGTCCCAGTTACTCTTTTCATTAGAGTCTTAGGAAAAATGGTAGGTGGTAGTGCTATGTTGATTGGGTGTGGCTTTGACTCTAGCATTTAGTGTATACATTAATAAAAACCTGACATTACTTTGCGTTGCACCGTTAATAAACACCTCGGCATGTGTGGTTTTTCTATTGTGTATACACTGTTCCTTGTGTGTAACCAGCTGTGTGGGACTGAAGGCAGTGGGAATTCACAGACAGGTTTCCTGGTCTGAATCCGTAGGTTTCTATGACTTGTCTGTGGAGTCTACTGTATGACTAGATAGAGAGGACATGTGAGGGTAACTCCTAGCAGCAAAGGAGTTAAATGATGTGCAGCCTGCATCTGACATTTTAATTGTCTTTAATGTAAATGTTTAAGGGGGGTCTTTAAGAAGGTATCTTTTTTGGAAGTGAATTACATGAATGAAAGCTGAACTTTATCAGATCTCAGCAGGCTACCACAGCGGTGGGGCTGGAAGGGTGACTCAGTTATGAGCAAAACAAGGATTATATGTCCTGGCACATTCATCATCTTATTATTTACTGATAACTGTGGCACAGCCTAGGCACTCATCTATGATGGAATTGGTGTCTGACACCTGGAACAGCACAGCTTGTGCCCCATTTTATACTTTCTTAAAAAAATTGGCAATATTTATTATCAAGAACAATCTTTTCCTAAACTGTTTGCTTTTGGAATCTGTTGTTGTAAATCTTGAAGAGCTGAAATAGATTTTTGGGATTGTCCTGGGTCATGAGATTAACATTGCATAGGTGCCCCCTTGCTACTGCCTGTACGGCCAACTGTTGGGTAATGAGAGATGACACTCTTCCAGTCCGTGCTAATGGCCCATAGTTGCAATGCTCTCTTCACTTGTATGAAGAATGCTAACAAGAAGCAGGCTGCATTTGGCAATTCCAAATAGTGTTTATTTTCATATGGAAACCTTTCACCACTTATCATGAAACACACAGCTCACTTGCTAACATAAGACTGAACACTAGCACTGCCTAACAAGCCTCCTCACTGCAACATTAAAATCCTCTGACTTTCTGCTGTAATTTAACTATTAGCCAACCCACCTTGCACTAGCAAGCACGGAAGTTTATTTGTGGATCTGGCAAGAAGCAGAAAAGTAACCGTTCCTATAGCAACCATCTCCTCATGCAAGTTTGCTAGCATTTATATTGCTAACAAAAATTGTATCTGTTTACTTAAGTGCAGTAGTAAAATTGGCAACATTACACATTTTTAAACAGTACATGGCACATCAATTAATCAAAGAAAAGGACATACAACTACACTTGAATTTTCAGTGATGTTTTAGAGAAAATCTTTCAGTTAACTTTATTACTTTTAAGGAATTGTTCACATCTCTGTACATAAAAAATGTGGCATGAATTTTAATGAGATGGGTTTCCTTTTGTTTGTTGATAAATTCTGTCGAGATACTATGCCCCTGTAATGTAATGAAGGATGTATAGCTAGTAAAGTAAAAACTTGCCAATTGATTGAAATAATTTGCTATTAATCTAGGTAAGTAAATTAACATAATGTGGTTATTAGACCATAAACAGATTTAAGTTTAAGTTACTAGTCATTTACAGTTGCATAGATACTGGTACTGCTAATGCTTGTTGGCAAATGAAGGTCACTAGTTTAATTGCATACCAGAAATCCAAATTGCTAGATGATACTGGTTTAGAAATTGTAGCTAAATAGAAATATGTTGTTATAAAGCCTCATGCTTGAAAGTATGTTCTAATGGTCTAGAGTCTGTGTAGTGGTTTCAGCTCAAGAAAAATGTACAAGCCATCTCAAGCACATTCTGTATTATAGCTTGTTACTAAGCCACTCACTGTTGTCAATGAAAGAGAGAGCAAGGGAGCTGTTATCAAACTGCAATGATAAAAACTGACAAATTCAAGTTTAATTGTCACAATTATAAGGCATATAGATTTTTTTAAAATCAATTTTAGATAACATTTCAGTTTGTGGCAGGTGCTGACGATGTTGTAGTTGGCCACTATGAAATAATGTATAAATGAGAAAAAAAAACAGAATACATTTTCCCTAGATTGGATTGGTTGGTTTGATTGTGTTTTTTCATTACCTCTGAAAAAAGCTCACTTGGAGGTGCTGTGTGATAACCTCTTTGATAATTCAGATATATAAAAATAAAGAATGATTAGTTGAATATCATTAATTAGTTATTCTGAGAAACTGAGCTGGGAGGAAATACTACATTAGATTACTTTTAGCAGATGCTCTTATCAGAGGGACTTGCAAAGCAGGAGAACATCTTAGAGTGCATCTTAATCACACCTGATTATGAGTAATAGTGTCAGACCTTAGCTAACCAGGTCTCCCAACTAGTAAGTACTCAAGTAGCATTACTTAGGAACATCACATGATAGCTAAGCTAGTTCAAATACAAACAATAATTATCACTATGTCATATCTAATCCAAAACCTCAAGACAAGATATCTCAAATGGGTGCAAAGTGCAGTCTGAAGAGGTGAGTCTTCAGTCAGTGGTGGAACATGGGTAATGATTTGGCTGTCTTGAAGTCAGCGGGGAGTGCATTCCACCACTGGGGGGCCAGAACAGAGAGACAGCGAGAGGAATGGGGGCCCCAGGAGGGCAGAGAAAGCCATTTTGTGCTTGCAGATTGCAGAGATCTAGACAGATTGTAGGGTTTTGTAAATTGACTGAAGGTATTGTGGAGCTAATCCATTTACTGCCTTATAGGCTAACACCAAGGATTTGAGGCTAGGAGGGGTTTATCATGAGCACGCTTTGGTAGGTTGAACACAAGTCATGCACCAAAGTTTTGAATCAGCTGAAAAGGTTTTACAGCGGGAGCAGGGAGTTCAGAAACAAAAGAAGCTGCAATAGTCCAAACCTGAGACAATTATGGCCTGAATCAGGGCCTGTGTAGCACATTTTGTCAGGAAGGGGCATAGGGAGAGAGTGAGATTTTGTTATCCAGGGTCACTCCAAGGCTTTTGATAGGGGAAGAGAACTGAATCGGCTCTCCTGTGACCTCAATACTGAGGGAGAGGTCTAGAAACAGAGAGGACGAGGCAGGATTGTATGGAACCTCAATCTTAGCTAGGTTATGCTTCAGTTTGAAATGTCTTTGAGGCAAGATGAAACAGTCCCAAAATAGACTGGGATGTCACCTCACACAATAGCAAATTCAGTCTGAATGCTTTTTACTCACAGAATGAGTTACCATTTAATGCAGTCAACCCTCCTGACTTCTGAGGTTGAGTTGACCAAAAAATTGAAAAGTAGTTGAGGACAATAGCTTAAAATGTAGTGGATCTGTTACCTACAGATTTTTGATTTGGGCAATTCATGTGTCTGGTATGGAAATCATTAGCAATCACAGTGATGCAATGTGCTTTTTACATCATTTGAAGGCCATGAATAACTTAATAGGATATTGAAGTTATTTCCCATTTAAAATTGGACCTCAAGGAAATGTCAGTTAGGTGTTCCTTATAAGGACAATTTCAGAATTCTGTATGCAGCCAAATAAACCTTTTCCGAGGGTCTTACTCTCCCCTGCTTATAACTTGTGGCTGAATTAAAGCAGCCTGTTGTTTCAAAACATTTCTGTATATACTGTATGTGTTGTTTAGAAATCCATGAAGAATGAGGCATTCCAGCAGCAACATGCTGAGACTCTTAGAGGTGGCTCTTATAGAACTGCATGCTGAGACTCTCAGAGGTGGCTCTTATAGAACTGCATGCAGAGCCTCTCAGAGGTGGCTCTTATAGAACTGCATGCTGAGAATCTCAGAGGTGGCTCTTATAGAACTGCATGCTGAGACTCTCAGAGGTGGCTCTTATAGAACTGCATGCAGAGCCTCTCAGAGGTGGCTCTTATAGAACTGCATGCAGAGACTCTCAGAGGTGGCTCTTATAGAACTGCATGCAGAGACTCTCAGAGGTGGCTCTTATAGAACTGCATGCAGAGCCTCTCAGAGGTGGCTGTTTTAAAATTACATGCAGATACATTCTAATGGGGTTTTATAGAGTGAGCATGCAGAGACTCCCAAAGCAGGCTCTTATAGAGGTGTGTGCACAAACTCTCTGATACCCCCTTTCCACCAATGCTACTAGGTGCTAGTTCTGGGCCGGTACTAGTGCCAGTTCGGAGTTGGTTCACCTTGGAAAGAACCGATTTTCGTTTCTCTTTTTTGCAAGAGTGCCACCATAGAGCCACGTCATTAGGTCACTGTATACGTCTCCGCTTTCCCAGCAATGGTAGCACCAAGCACAACAACAACAATGGCGGACTATATTGTCTCTTTACGAACATCGACCATAACATTAATGTTACAAACGTAACATTGATGTGAGAAATTAGTAGCCATGCTTGCTTGGGTAATGTTAGCTGACCAACAGTTAGCTAGCTAGCCGATGTGAAAAATCAATAGCTTGCTAATCAGCTAAGAAGAACATAGCTGGCAGGCAAGGAGGCAAAACGTCCATACTGAAGCTCTGCTTTTCTTCTTTTTCTTTTTAGGCAGACTAGATGCTACACTAGCTCAGGTTTTTTTTTTTTTTAAAAATGGTGGTCACAAAGTTTTAGTTGGTCTTGTTGGTCACAATAATCCCACCCCCAGCCCTTGAGACAAGCAGTTCTTGGTTCTAGAACAGCAATGTGTTGGTGCTGCTCTCAAACCAGTTTTCCAGAGCTTGTTCTTTGGCTGTCGAAACACGAAGAACTAGTTTGAGAGTTAAGGCACCAGCTCTGAACTGGCGCTCGAACTGTCTTGGTAGAAAAGGGATATGAGGGGGCTCCTATAGAGGTGTTACAGCCTCTTATAGAGGCTGTTACAGAGTGAGCATGCAGAGACTCTCTCAGGGGCTGATACAGAGTGAGCATGCAGAGACTCTCTGAGGGGGCTGATACAGAGTGAGCATGCAGAGACTCTCTGAGGGGGCTGTTACAGAGTGAGCATGCAGGACTCTCTGAGGGGGCTGATACAGAGTGAGCATGCAGAGACTCTCTGAGGGGGCTGATACAGAGTGAGCATGCAGAGACTCTCTGAGGGGGCTGATACAGAGTGAGCATGCAGAGACTCTCTGAGGGGGCTGATACAGAGTGAGCATGCAGAGACTCTCTGAGGGGGCTGATACAGAGTGAGCATGCAGAGACTCTCTGAGGGGGCTGATACAGAGTGAGCATGCAGAGACTCTCTGAGGGGGCTGATACAGAGTGAGCATGCAGAGACTCTCTGAGGGGGCTGTTACAGAGTGAGCATGCAGAGACTCTCTGAGGGGGCTGTTACAGAGTGAGCATGCAGAGACTCTCTGAGGGGGCTGATACAGAGTGAGCATGCAGAGACTCTCTGAGGGGACTGATACAGAGTGAGCATGCAGAGACTCTCTGAGGGGGCTGTTACAGAGTGAGCATGCAGAGACTCTCTGAGGGGGCTGTTACAGAGTGAGCATGCAGAGACTCTCTGAGGGGGCTGATACAGAGTGAGCATGCAGAGACTCTCTGAGGGGGCTGTTACAGAGTGAGCATGCAGAGACTCTTTGAGGGGGTTGACATGCACATTCTTTCTGCTACAGGAGGAGGTGTGTTTTCAGACTCATTGGAGAATGAAGAATGCTGTCTAATTGTAATTATCACTAATTCTTCATTAATGAAGCCAGGCTCATTTGAAGGGGTGTATTACCCTCAGGCCAATCCATTTTATTGATTCAGCTGTACTGTAGAGAATGCAGCTGGGAGGCAGGTTATAGTTACTCTGAGAGTAGTGCTTGACTGACACACAGTGGTCATGCAGAAAATTGTCAAATTCATACACAAACACATAGACAGACCTCTGTGTTCTGCAATATCTAAAGTGAATCACACACACACACACACACATATATGTGAACACATGTAGTTAATGATGAAATATAACCTGAGAAATTGGAAACCTTTCTTAATTAATATAATGACAGTTTTAAAACACCAAACTGTCACTTCAAAAGATGAGGACAGATGAGGCCAATTCTTGTATTCCTTTTCATACAGCTCCACTGCAAGGACACCATGGTATCTTTCTCCACAAAACAAATATGACATGTCCCTATCACAGACTCCACACATGTAATAGGACATGTTCTGTCCAAAAGCTCACTATATGGTCATAGAGGCCAGAATACTAAATCATATGGTAATGAGCGGCGGGGGTGGTTATCGGGGTAGAGAAATTCCGACAGTGAGTTGTGTGGTTGTTACAAAAGTAACAGAGCGGCCATTCAGCCTGCACTAATCCAGATGGAAAAGTCAAACAGCAGAAAGTCCGCTGCACAAACTCATTTCATCACTTTATTAATTTAGATATTGCATTCTGCTTTAAAAAAAAAAGAGGGCTCTGAAATGACCAACATCACTGAGGCGCTCTGCTCTACATGGTTTCCCGTCTTCTCCTGCATTATCTGTTTAATTCATCCCACCAATCTTGGCAGTCTTTACCCACTAAATTTCCCCCTGACACGCATGCCTTCTCTCACATAATCCCCTCTCCGGGGCAGAATTAAAAATGGAAAGAAGAGGAGAGAATAGGACAGGTGGCTCAAAAAAACCTTGAAATGATGTCAATGCCCCAGAAAACATTTGGCTAAAATCAAACTCATGTTTGATACAGCCTGTGTGTCCATCTTTTGCCACTTCTTTCTCCGGCTGAGGAAATGCTGACAGTTGAAAAGGTGACAGGAGACAAAAGGCAGCTGAAGAGAAAGTCACATTTTTGGGTGCAAGAATGACTTGCACAACACATGGGTCTGGCATGATTGCCAGTCTCCCATTTTCTAATTTCAGAAATCTTTCATCTGCAATATGGATATAGTGTCCATAACCTCATAGAGGGGATGGGTGGTTGAGAATGTAGTTCTGATGTGTACTGAACAAAAATATCCACCTGTGACTGTTTTTTTCAGGACCTGTAAAAAGCTGTCAGAATTGATGTAATTACTGTACTTTGGCATCCTTCAAAGAGTTACTTAAATATTCATGACTTATTTTACAGGCTTAAAAAGTTTGAGAGTAAATTCAAAATTTAAAAATGTGGATATTAACAGGCTCTGGTGAGAGACTCTTTGCATGTATACATTAATGATGCATCAGACTTTCCCCCCTAAAACTATCCAACCAGCTGATCTGAAGGCAAGGGATCATCACATGCTTGAGTTAAACCTTGTCTTTTAAAAAAAAGTTAGTTCATCCCACCCTCATTACTCATTAATGCCCCATCAATATGAGGCATGATTAGGAGCAATCAGCTTGGCCCCCCAGCCCGTCCCAGGGCTTTGCCAGGAGACACGACAGCCGTGCAGTGTATGTGACTATTGATTGGGCTCTGCAGTCTGAGACCAACCAATTCAGTGCACCAGTGAGCTGAGACCGATTGAGACTCTTGAGTTACAAAATCCCAGCATTCATATCCCTCCTTTTGCCACCTTCTCCCCAGATCTAATTCCCTTTCCCTTTGGGATATTTTTACCCTCTCCTTTTAAAAAAAAAAGTTTGTTAAGTTTTTTTATGATGACTCATACTGGGTGGTAAAGATTCAGTGATATTTTTGGTACTTGCACTTGCAGTATGATGCTAAGAGCCATGTCAGTGAAAAGTATAACAATGACAAACCTTACATTATTGGTTCCCATTGAACAGCCCAACTGCATACAGAAGGTTTACAAAGGGTTAGTTTATGGCCCTGGTCCTGCAAAACTTTTACTTAATATTGATGAAAAGAAACAGCACCTGTATTGTGAATGTAAGCAAGGTAAATATCTGTCACAGCCCTTTCACTAATTAACCATGTAGGTGTCTTACAATGGATTTAAACCTGCAATCTCCAAGTTATATCCCTGGCTCCTTAGTATCCCTTAACTAACCCCTGAATTTTTAATTTGAAATTGATAAAGTTGAATCACATTTTCTGTGAGCTGTGAGAAACCAGGTTTGCTAAATTCACAGCCACAATGTGACTTGCTACATGCAAAATGATGCACAGGTGGTCACACCCAATATGGAATCAGTTAAATCTGTTAATGCACGTAATTGAAATGCAGTCATTTGAAAACTTCGGCAGCCGTACACACTATATTTTGAATCCTCTCCTCAAAATCACGCTGACCAAAATATTCTCAGGCGTAATCCCTGTGTCAGATTTCATTTTAATTGTTTGACCTTTTTGGTTGGGCTTGGTACCAATAATTCCGTTGTTTGGTTTTTATAATTTTTACTGTAATTGTTCTACTTTGGTAATTAATTAAATTGAATGTAAACGATGAAAGATCAATTCAACATTTTTTCTGTTTATAAAAGGGGTTCAAGTATATCTTTTTACATTTCAGGACATAAGTGACAGTACTAAAAAAAGAAAATGCACTTTTTTAATCACCTATATTTTGGGAATGTTTTATGAACGTTAAATTTTTATATTTTAAACCCTAAACAATATTAAACCCTGTCTTTTGACTTTGAAGTACCAGTAGATATCACTGTTGTGTCACAACCTGAATACTGAATCCATTTCGTAAGTAACTGATATGTTTAATTTGAAACAGTTTTTGTCCATAACTACTGAAATGTACATGGGCAAGCTAACTTACCGTACAACTGCTTCTGAATGCTATTCACTACAGAGGAATTTTGAAACCATCTACCCGAGAAGTTTATATCTAGTCAGATAGTAACCATTGTTGCCACTTTACTGTGTTTTTAGCAAATGGGCACTGCATAGTGGCAGGTCAGATGAGGATCAGAGAAGCCATTATATTCGGTGAATGATCTTGCCCCCAGAATACAGAACTGTAGTGGTGATTTGGACATTTGTTGCCTGCCATCGTGAACCTCCAGCCGAAGCCAGTAATAACAAAGCTGGGAGTTGAGCTCCCAGCCATGGGACACACAGCTTCATCACAAACAGTAGTGGTACCTTACTCTGTGGTTCACAAGAAGTTAATAATAAGGTAATATGCAGCTCCACTGTGCCAAGTCTGTCTCTAATTGGCTCACTTTTTGAAGTGTCTGACGTACCGTATATACACCCTATGTATCTGTATGATTGATGCCTTCTTTATTACTGTAATCTGTGGTAATCACTGTACTATATTCTTTGAAATGGTTGGATTGAAATGCACTTCCATGCATTTATACTAATGTCAGAAAGTAGTGTACCTTTGTATATATTTGTAAAATATGAAGGAAATGCAAATCTCCCTCAGGTGCTTCACTAGGTCCGAAAATTGCCATGGTGATATTTTCTCCCAGAGCACTACAGTCTAGTGGATACTATACAGTTGTAATCTCAGTTTATCTCATTATTCGCTCTCCTGAGCTTGCTAGCATCCTCTTTCAAACTTGTATATGGGTACATTGTAGATAAACACCTTAATGTACGCAGTGTTTTAGGTCCCTAAGGGGTTTGTAATTAACTCCAGCCAGCATTGGCTTCGTTATTGCATTGCAGTTCATTGTTAGATTAAATACATTCAATTCCACCTCATCGATATGTGCATTTTATAGTTAGGGCATTGTGTTTTTCTGTTCACATTCCCAGAACTGGAGTTTTCTGTTTATGTTTACATTCCCCTAGTTGTATTGATACAACTTTTTGTTATTTCCTGAAGGTACACGAATTTGGTGCCCTCCCTACAAGTCATGCAGTTCTCTGCAGCCACAGGTCTCAACAGGATGTTCATTATTCTGGGGCTGATGCAGCCAGCATTGAGGGGAGAAGGGGTTTCCCAGGTGCTAGAGCAGCGGCAGGTGGGTCTTCTGTCTCAACACATTAAGTGCTTAAGTCTGTACAGTTTGCATCGTTTGGAGTTCAACAATCACATGAGTTTTATATGTAATTAAGTATTTCCCAACATTAATACATATGTTAAAATATATATAAATAAATATGTTAAAAGCAACATTTTTAAATGTATGTCCAAATTAAAAATCTGGATAATCCAGTCTGACCCTCACTTTGATATGCTAAGTTAAAGTGGTTTATATGTTGTACTTGGTCCCTAGACATGATTTTAATTGACTGTGAAATTCATGTAGTGTTGAAAAAGAAAAATTTGAGATATGTAACAGATATGTTACTTCGTAGAAATGGGCATTAAGGGAATGATACATTTAATAGAACACCCTTTGTGTGAAATGTACTGCAGTATTTACAGTAGCAAATATCTTTCAACACTAATTATAAATGTACAGTGTGTGTTGTTGCTCTGTGGAAATTGGGGTGGATCCAGATAGATTATGGTTTGCAATATGTCCACATGGTGGTGCTAGTGTAAGCATAATGATTTGGCGTTCTTATGGTTTATATTGTAGGCATCTGTGCATTGTAACTGCCCTTTTGCCAGCGGTGCTTAGTGTCTGTCTTAGTTAAAATTTGTCATAAGTTTGACATGCTCCATGTGAAGCATGTTTTTTCAGGAGTTCCCAGGTTGTTGAAGTGACCCGTGGCTTTTTGACCTTTCTGCAGATTGGCTTGTATCTACTGTAATTTGAATGTACTGTATACCCATTTCACTTGAAAAAGTAACAAATATATATTGGATTCAGCTCTTAAAAGTGCCGCACTTGCACAAAATATTTTTATCAAAATGTTTAAAGGGGGTTTTTAACAAAACATTTTAGTTAATATTTCGGGAATCTGAATTAACATTCTTGCTTCTGTAAAAATGAAATGCCTCAGCTGAAGTTGAAGTGCCCTTACAATCAGATTAGGTAATCACATACAATAAATTATTTTTGGCACTGACTGAAGCTGATAAAGAAATGTTTAGTATGAATATTCCCTCATTAACTATGTAACTCACACAATGCTCCTGCCGTAACGATGACTAACCACTAGAGGGCAAGACTGCCATCAAAGTAGGGGCTGCAAAAATGAATCATGTCTCTTTATTTAAATATTATGTATTATGTTAAAGCTGTGAATATTCATGATAATTTTGCAGTTTTAATTTAATTCAAATAGCCAGTACAGCTTGCTAGCAGTTCCAGACGTCTTTTGTTGCCTTCAGAGTCTTGAGGTGTAGAGACAGAGGATTATATATGTCCTGTTTCAACAGAAGACAAAGGTAAGCAAAGAAATGCAGTAGTCCATGTAGTGGCATGAAAGTAGTGGTTGTCTGAGTTAATTGTGTGCTCGTTTCAGTGTAAGACTTGGTAGTACATGAGGGGCAAAGATGCCCCTATGCTTTCAGTGGGATCATGTCTTTGCACACACTTTCAACAGGAAATAAAAGCTTTGTTACTGTATGTTTAATAATGGTGAGACATACACATCTTTAAGAATATGGACAATATTATATATAATATTATATATAAAATATTATATATGAAATAAATGTCTTCTTAAATATGTAGCAAACACTACTAAATTGTACCAAATTGTATGTAGCAATCCACTAAATTCCTTATATTTATTAATGTCCCCTTTTTATTGCACACTCTAAAACATTAAACTGAATATTATACCAGGACATTTTATATATATATACACACACACACACACACACACAGCTAGAATAGACACTAGCATTAAGTAACAAGCCAAATGTAATGGCCTCCCCCTCCCTCTATTACATCCCTCTGTTACTCAAAAGCAGTCCAATCATTGTAACACATTGAAACTAAAGTCTCAGTCTTATTTTTTAAAATCCTTTTTGTAAATACCTAGGTTTTCCAAAGCAATATGAAGTATCACCTTATTCACTTAATTTATATGCTGAAATGCAATTAAAACTTTGAAGGGAACATAGCCATAATGAAAAAAATGCACAATATTTGCTTCTTACTAAATCTTGTACTTAAGAACAAGATGTGGGCAACTGGCATGTACTTGGTGTGGTATGTAAAATACAGAACATTTTCATACTATTTCTGTTATGTAAATATATAGATACTTGAGTGTGGAAGACACTAATTTCTACTGTATGTATTAAAAATGCTCAATGCATAGATGTTTTGTACTTTGGAAGACTACCATTACAACCACCTGAGCGAGAGCATGTCCTGAATGCAAACTTGGAAACTTTTCAGACAATGTGAGGGACTATTTCGAAATTGTAACTAGCGACAAACCTAGTAACTTTTGTGGATCTTTGGAAAATTATAATAGTTAGACAATGCATTTGGTGACTAATAGTTATTGTTGCTCTTGCAATTGACCAATGCACATTTTGTCACCAAGAAAGTAAATACCAAAACATATAAGCATAACCACACCCTTTTTTTAATGAGAAGAGGAAAGAGAGGAAGACCTTGTCAGTGGACAAATGGCAAAATAGTGACTCCATTGATATTGAAATGGATATGTGATGTCATATAACACTTTATAGTAGTTTTTTGATCAGTCAGTAGCTACTTTCCTTGGAAACACACTTGGCAACAGTGGACATGTCCCTCTGCAACTAGACTGGTTGAAGTGAGCAAACCATGTAATGTCAAGTCTAATGTTAGTAAAATGTATTTTTTTCAGTTTCTGCCAATTGCCATATTATCTTAAACCTAGCTTGCCATATTATCTTAACCAAAGCCAAATTGAGTAACATAATCCTTGTTAGCAGAATCTGTTTAATCTTGCCTCTCTAGCTAACTAGCTATATTGACCTGTCAGGTACTTTTTAGTGTTATTTTGTTAAATATAAACTCATTTTACATTTAATATTATATATTAGACATTTACACATTGTGAGAACTCTAAAAATACCCAGCCCAAGTGCCCTTATCACTGAAATATCACAGAAATATTTCATGTCCTCCTCATTCCTTAAAAGCTATTTTGATAATATGTTTGGAGGAGCATTTGGTTGCACTGTTCTGATACTTTATTGCTACTCACAATATTTTATATATCAATAGTATATCATTTTAAGGTGCCCTAATAACACATATGATAAAAGAAGAACACTAGATCCTCAGACATATGAAACACAGATTTACAGACTGACCTGGAGTTACAGAGTATTGAACTGATTATGACTTATTATTCTGATTATATCTTTTTAGTCTCAGGCTCTGATACAAAATGGCAAGTATTAACCTGGAAACAGTGTTATACCTTAGAATGCCCTGACACGCCTCTCTGTCTATTGCTGAAGAATACAGTTTGGAATAATCAACAAGATGAGTAGAAAAATGACCAGCTGACTTAATGATTTAAAACTGGTGGATGTATAAATCTGGTATGAGGCAAACAAATTGCTAGCTAGGTAGATGGCAAAATAGCAACACACAAATGAAAAGAAAATATATACCTATCACTAAGAATTAACTGCAAATATCTAGCTTACTATTATCTTTAGTGTCACTGCAAAAATGTGAGTGTTAAACCAAAATCACACTTTCATAATAAAGGTTTCAAAAGAGTGAATCTAATCAAAACAAAGTGCTCCCCTGCCAACGTTTCTTTGCTGACGTGACACCCCAGTGACCATGAAACACCAGCATTTTGATCTGGGCCATGTATCCCTCTACCAAACACTTTTCTTGGTTAGTAGCTCAGTTTTTCTGAAATACTCCTCTTATGAAATATGCCACTTATTTTTTGTGCTTCAGCTTGTAGGAGGTTATGCAATAACTTTTTTGCAGGTGTAACTTCAGGTCCTCTTTTGCACTTCCATTTGTTTCTTCTTGGCTAATTTTAAACAAAGGTTTATGACTGTACAATAAGAGAATTACATTTAAAACTTATCACAAACTGAAAAATAAAACACCAATCATCCAAGTAATGATTCCAGTCAAAAAAGATGTAATATCTTTCTCATATTTTGATGTCCCTCCGAAAGTGTTCCGAAAGCCCTCTATTCAATATGTGTCCTTATTTCTGAGGTATAGTATAATGCTAATGAATGGAATTCAAATTGAATGAATAGTGTAATTACTTGTGTGAATGTTGCATTTAGATGCATTTTCTTAATCAGACTGACAATAAAGCTGTGATTAGATGCTGTACGCATAGGATATCATCAAAGAAAACGGCACACGGAAATGAAATAATTTTCTTCTCTGGCAACCACGAACTGCAACCGAGGGTAGTTATTTGTGGTGTGCAGTGGCATCTCTCCACACAAAAAAAGCCTTCAAATAGCTTTTAATGGATACATGCTCCTTTTATGTCCTGATGAGAAGGCTATTGGCCCTTGAAATTCCTTTTGACATTTTAATTTGACTGTTCAATCGCTTTGCGTTAAGGATTGTTCATACCTACGATAGCACTCATGCCCCTTCTTAATTGACTGTGTCATTTGTGCACCACACTGAAGTGCCTTTGTTTTGAGGGAGGGGTCAGCTCACTGGTGTACTTGATATATACGCTATACAACAACTCAAAAACAAAATACTGAAACAAGGCAAAGAAGCCATCTCTTTCAATGTCACCGTCACCTGTATTTGTACACAAGATTATGATAATTGAGAGAGTCAAGGCCCCCCACCCCCTTCTCTTCTCCTGATAGGGAGCGGGTGGATGAAAATTAGCTCTGGATATTTATTCAAATTCCATCTCTGTGCGGCGTAGATGACTGCTCCAGGTTAAAGTCTGAACTGTTCATTAAAATACCTCATTTTTTTTTCCTGCCACACACTTTTTTGATGGCAATAGAGATGAGGGACTTATTTCAGCTTTTGAAATATTACAGTTGTTGCCAGGGAGATAAGGACATCAAGTGAAGGCATTGTGCTTGAATTCTCAAGGGAAAAAGAAAGGTTTGAAGACAGATCAGAGAAGGTTATAGCACACACATGGAAGACTCGGGGTCCAGATCTAGACCTAGCAAAATAAATCCTCTTCTCAAGGTCATGCTCAGCACCCATCATGCCAGCTTGTAATCAGTAAATAATTAACAATGGAGTGGTTAACGGTATATTTTCTTTCCTCTGCACATTCCAAAATGAATAGTCAAAGAAGTGCATCTATTGTTTCAGTTGCATTTTTGTCATGGTGACCAAGGACGAGCCATAGTGGTCCATGGACTCATCCAATTCTCAGAGTTAAAATGCCTTGAAGGATTCAGCTTGAATTTTGTGAGAAATATTTCCTTCAGTTTCCTTCTAGAGGTTATTATGTCTTTGAAAAAAAGTATTTTAAATGTCATCTTTCATTGTTTTCTGCATTAAATGTTTTTTTTCTGTTTTTTATTCACCAGAAATACTACCTGAGCAACCCTGCCCACCAGAGCAGTGCGGTGGATGAACACTTCTTCCTGAATGAAAGTGTATCTCAAGTGAAGTGAGAAGAATTCTACCTGTTTTATGCGTTTTTATTTAGAGTCCTGTATCAGTAAAGTGTTAAGTATTCTGTTTTGTTCTATAGAGTCCCACATCAGTAAACTGAAAGTTATTCTACCTATTTTATTCTGATATATATATATATATGAGTAGAATAACTCTTAGTTTACTGATGTGGAACTCTATAGAACAAAACAGAATACTGTAAATAAACTATATATGTATATATTTGTGTGTGTGTGTGTGTGTGTGTGTGTATGTACATAGCATATAATTGACATTTATATTGAATTATATGGACGTTTTTTAATATTCTTCCCACAATGTATAGGCTATTTTAAGCAAATACAGATAAGTCAGCCTGCTAGCCAGTAGCATAATCCTCTGTCTTCACAGTATGTATGTCATGTCTTTCAGCTGTAGAATTCAATGGATTTCTGCCACATACCAAATATCAAAGACCAACAAAGCTAGTGCCAGTTGCAACTTTTTCATTGTACATGTTCATTTCAACAGATGCAGGGTGCTAATGACAGGGTCTAATGATTGTAGGTCTTCCAGTTTTCTTTTTTGGATTGCGAATAATGAGTACTGCCACCTCCTGGTATGGGGAATTATTTCCTCTCACGCAAGTGCAGAACGTATGTGTATCTGTCAGTTAAAGCCTTTGTGGTTTGTTCAGTGGAATTTAACACAGGTGACCTGAGGCGATACGAGGCGACACAAAACATTCTTGTAGTTGGCCTTGGTCGCTGCTAGTTCTTTCACGCCAGCTTGGTGTGTCCTTACCCTTGGAAGCCTCTCCATTTTGATCCATGTACAAGTTCAGATTGTGTGGATTGTGTGTCATAACAAAAATAGTGATGCAAATGCACAAAGATGTGGATCCAACAAAACAAAGCAAGACTTGTGAGAGAAGTGGTCTTAGTTTGCAAGTGACCCCCCTTAATAACTGTGCTTTATGAATGGTGGCATACTGAACCTTATCAGTGTCATGAGCAACTTCTGCTGTTGGTGGTAAGAAAGCAATAGAATACGTATCATATATGTTAGGGATAGCAAAAAGGAAATAAATTGAAAATCGTGCAATTGCCTGGTACAAAATGTAGAGGACTAAATTAAACAAAGTTGATTTAATTTTTAAAGTGAGCTCAGATGTAAATCATTTTAAGTGAGCTATATGTCAAAGTGCCTTTGGACTTTGGGAGAAAACAGTAAGTTGTCAGTGGCTGAAGAGGAAGAGAAACATTCTCTACTCCTAAAACATAATTCCCAGTGTCACAGAGGAGTACACTTATACTTGTTTTTTCTGTTGTTGTTTTTAGAGAAATTTCGAAATACAAACCCCTCTCGAGCAGGACATCAGTCAGTGTGGTAACCGGGGATTCTTTTGATGAACAACTACCTACCCATCTCAACCAGGTGAACGTCTATACCTTTTAAAGTAACGTATTTATACAGTTCTCAGCATGAGTTAGTGAATTGCTTTGTAGGTGTTCCTATATGAATGATATGTATTCTTTTCAGCTTGTAGCCAAGCTTCAGAAGAAGTGCTTGGAGCAGCTGTACCCCACCGCCCAACACATCCGTGTATATGGGGCTGACCGCAGGATGATCTACAAAAATCCCTCTGCAATTAGTGAACATTTAACAAAGATGATAGCCCAGAGACAGTCAAAACAACAGAGCCAGTGACAAAATGCCAAATATTGTAACACTACAAAAAGAAAGGAAGAGCTATGTGGTGTTTTATTTGAAGTGTTTTCTTTCTGAACAACTGTACTGTATTTCAGTTGTAGAAGATTATTCTGTGAATTTGAATAAAATTGTAATAATAGGAATTTTGTGTTTTGGTGTTTCCCCTTCAGTGTGTTCTGTCATTAATACTTACAAGTACATTACTTTTGAACATGTAGTTGCGAGCTTAACCATAAACTTACGCATTCAGATTTGTGAATTTTCTGTAGTTGTTAGTCTTTCAGACTTACTTTTGGAACAGTCCGAAAGCCTTAGTCATAGACTATGTATTTGAGTCTGACAGAGGATGAAAATCACCTGGAAGGGCAGGTAAAAAAGACAACAAGATCACAACACATGGTTATCCTGAGGATTGAAGTTTAATTATGACACCACATCAAAATAAAAATTTCCAACAGTTCTGGAATTTTATTCCATCCATATACATGCATAGCAACAACGTTTTTTTAAGAAATATTTTTTTTCTCCCATAATTAGGACATTGGAATGATCATGTTACATCGCAATTCCCCCTGCCCCTCCCACCCATCCTGTTTGTCAACACCGATAAACGTAGTTCTCTTACAACTTTCTTTTTTTACCCTCACGGGATACAAATAAAGTCTGACAAGTCCCCCTTTTATAATACTGCTTTCAGTAATGTTTCCTCTTTTACAAAGTATTGCATTGAGAGCAATGTTTTAAAAAGGGAGACCAAGGTAATATCAGAAAACAGAAAATACAAGTACTATACAAGATCGCTGCCATCCTCATTAAAACATCCATTTCTGAGTTGAATAAAAGAGACAGGGACAAACAGCCACATACATATGCAAAGCCGAGTGTATATGCCAAAATGTAAAATACAGGATTGTGCCTGATTATCCCCCAAAACAGTGGGCTAAGGCAAAAAAAAAAAAAAATCGCAAATTCGAGCTGCAGATTACATTTGGGCATATACAAAAACCGTTACAGCAAATAAGAATACACAAGTGCTTTTGTTGCTATTTTGTGTCTAAAATGCATTTCCTTTGTATTCTGTGACTATTGTATCGTTGAATCTACATTACAGTGTAAACAATGTGTGCTACACAAGAATGACTATACAATAACATTACAAACAACTCTGATATAAATTTCATTTTAATTTAAATTAAGATCACTACTCCTATTAATACTGATCGTAAAATAAATACATGTGAGTGGCACCAATATTACACTTTTTTTAACCAATGATTTGCATTAAGTCTTAAGATGATGAAAGAAGAGTCTTCTCTTGATTGTCCACAAGCAGTATTTAAAACTGCATGATGCACTATTCCAGACTAAACAGTGTACCCCAAAAAAATAAAATAAAAAAGACAAGGAGGGTGGAGAAGGAAAACTTCATTTCACATGTTCTGCAGCATGTGACGAGCAGTAAAACTTCTTGTGGGTTATAAAGTTTGACAAATTATTAAACTGGATATCGCAGAGGCGGCAGTACTTGCCGCTGCCAGCTGCTCCAGGGGAAGATCCATTCACACCCTTAGCAGCAGTGGGCAGGGCCTCCTCCGTGGGCGATTTCGCAGAGGGTGACACATTCTCATTGGAGTCAGCTGCGTTTTCGGACACCCAGGTAGGGGACGGCTGCCCGTCCGGTGGCTGGGAGTTGTGGGGCAGATTTTCCTGCTGGGTGGGCAGAGGGCCCGAACGGTCCTCTGCTTTATGTCCTCCATTGACAATCACCATTCCCCTATTTTTGGGTAGCAGGGGCAAGGGTTCTTTACCAGGGTGAGGGCAGCCGTTCGCTGCAGGCTGGTCTTTCCCTGTCTCACTCGCTCCGTTTGTACTCTGCTCCTGTTCGCTCGGATCGCCTTGCATGACCAGGCCCCCGGCAATGTAATCGCTGGGTTTTATCCCATAATATGGCGATATTTGCTCAGCACCTTTCACCTTCTTTATTGCTCCGGGATAAAGGCAATGGGGCAGAAACAAATTCTTGTTCTCCTCTTTTCCTGGAATGAGTTGAGCCTCACCGAAAGCCTTCAGCCCTGGCAGGGAACCTAAATGCGGGGGGAACACGCTACCATTTTGCGCAATCAGCTTGGTGCCTCCATTTTTATCACATTTCCCAGGGCTCTTATCATACACATCATCAGGATTATTGCCTTCACTTTTCACGTCTGGGAACATTGTCTGGTCCAGACTGCCAATTTCACCGTGCTGGGTAGCCGTCACAGGGCAGAAGTTCTGTTTATGGGCTAGGTAGTTCTCCACTTTGTTGAAACTTATCTTGCAAACAGTACATTCATGATAGTCCAAGAGTCTTTTAGGGGAACTGCATGCCTTGTCAGAATGTGGGGAACATTTTTTGCTGAGATCAATGGGTGCGTCAAGCTCCTGTTGATCTATCGTATTGCATTTAGGCGCCAGGATTGATTTTGTGACAGTGAGGGAAGCCTCCAGGTGTTTTGGGACCATGCCAGGAAACATGTCACATCTTGGGTGGAAGCGGTCAGCCAGGTTCTCCACGGCTTCCTGGGACGTGCAGGGATTTCCCAATGTAGGGACACCCAGGAACCCAGGTTGCCCCATGGGGGGCCTCTGCTCTTGGTCGGGCAGGCACATCTCATACATCTTCCTACGCTTGCGTGTTCTCATGGTCCTCTGCATGGCAGGTACCTTGTTGGTTGACATGCGTTTCATTGGTGGGTCATGACGCGTGGCGCAGTAGTACTGCTTGTGGACCACATATGTCTCATGGCGGCTGAAAGTGATGTTACAGGCATCGCAGGTGGTCTTATTGGGGTCATTTTCATTGTCTGCCAGGGGGGCGCTGGGGCTCTTTGCATCTGCCTGCTTGCCATTTAACCTCTCCTCTGCCCCAGTTGGAGTGGAGACCTTTTTCGTCTGTCCTGGTAGGTCTTTGTCAGCCACTTTGCCCCCCGCATTGATCATGTCGAGGACTGACGAGTTCAAGCAGGCCGACTGTATAAGCTGATTGTCGGCCTCTGATGGGTGACAGGTGGCTAGCATCCCTACAGAGCCATGGCCGCCGTTTGGGCTCACTGCCTCGGCCACCTTGTCTGAGACGCCAGAGAAGTCAGGCGACTTAGCCATGTGCTGCCAGCGGCTGTTGCAGTAGTGCTTTTTGTGGACTAGGTAGTTGTCCAGGTTGTTAAAAGTAATATTGCATTCAAAGCATGTTGCCCCCTTTGGCATCAGAGGGCTGTAGATAACCGGAGGGTAGCTGTTTCCACCGTGCCGTAGTCTGCGGTGCACCAGTTCTGACATTTTGGCGAGTATCTCTGAAGCTTGAGGGACCACGGATATGTCCTGGGAGAAGGCGAACTGGGACAGGAAGGGCCCCATGGGAAAGGTTGGGCCCATGTTGTGCTGGACTGGAGAGGAGGCAAGTCGGGGGCTGGAAGGCTCTGACTTGATCCTGGTGTATGAGAAGCTGGCCTTGCTCCCCAGGTGGGCATCACCTTTTTGGGATGAGAGCAGGGGCTTCTTCTCAGCCTTGTCTAGCTCAGCATCAGAGCTGATCTCCTTGTTTTGGGCACCCTTGGGACTCTGGAGGACGTCTTTCCTGTTTACCAGCTCGCCCCGCGCCTGCTGCAGGCTCTCCTCGCTGCCCCTTGGGGAGTGTTCGCTGTCGCTCTCTCTGTGAAGTTTGCTGCCGTGCCCGTGTAAGTCCTGATGCTGTAAGAGTTCCCTGTGGTTCTGGAAGCTGATATGGCAGTGATTGCATCTGAAGGCCGCCTGTGACAGGTGAGAGAGGATGTGGTGTTGGAATGTAATAAGAGAATCTGCTGTGTAGGTACAGATTGTGCATTTCAAGCTGGTGCCAGGGGGGAGAGTCTCTTCCATTTTGACACCTGTGAAAAAGATAAAAGGGACTTTTCAGATCCTCTCCTCTCCTTGCTCTCCCTTAATGTTGAATATGGTGACGATCAAATGTGGCGTACAATGTCAAGCTTACCCCCCTGATATTACACAAAACCTGGACAGTCTGGTAGTTGAGCAGCCAGGCAGGTAAATATGTATTCAAGTTTATAAGTTTTAACAGCCAAAAGTGCAGACCCACTGCAAGTAAACGCTAATTGAATATTATTTGACAGTTTTCCTAGTCATCAAGCTATCTTGAACAATCCAATGACAATAGCAAAAATAATACTGAAACTAACACCTATGCTAACACATACATACCAATGTTTTCAATGATAGAAATAATTATTTTATTAAAGACTATTTAACATTTACTTCTAGGTAATAAAGTGCCTTTTTAACCTACTTTGGCAGATGTAGATTTCCTTTCTTTTTGTGTTTTTTTTTTTGTGATATATATAAGCTGCTCCTCCACTCACCGCTGTGTGTGGTTAAGTGCATTTCCAGGGCCCGAGCCCCTGCAAAGCTTTTGTTGCATTGTGGGAAGGGGCAGATGTTGGGTGTCTGGTGAGGGCTGGCCTCGTTCTCTTCGGCCAGTGCCTCTGGCTCCCTCTGCCGCCCGCTGCAGTAGTACATTAGATGGGCCTGAAGGTTCCTTTCACTCCGGTACCAGATCCCGCACGCCTTGCAGGGGAAGATGTCCTCTGGTGAGCCGGAGAAGGAAAGAGCATCAGGAGGAAATTAGAGAGAGAAAAATTATATTCTTTTTAAGTCAGAGAAGCACCAGCTTTGAGCAAACAACATTTAACAACAGGCTCTGAGGCAATATTGCATCTCGGTGCAGTGATGGTTCCAAAGTATAATCCTGAACATGCCAGTGCCTACTCTGGCTGGGAATTCAATTGTATATAATTGGTGGTAATGTTGCCCATGAAGGGTTACAGTTGACAGGGAATTCTCTGTTTTACTGTGCAACGGAAACTTTTCCAGTCGATGGGGAGCCTACAGTGGCAGTAGTTTGAACACATTGTGGAGGTACTCACTGTTGACAATGGCTGTGGGCAATATGGAGGCCATAGCAGCCTGCTGGGGGAGGAGCTGTATAGAGTCCAGCAGCCGCGCCGGGTACATGCCCTCGGTCAGGGACATGTGATTCACTGCCTGCAGCCGCGAGTCAAAGTCCACTGCAAAAGCCACCAGTTCCTCACCTTCCACCATGTTTTTTGTTGTGGTGCACCACAGCTGTCCACCTGAGGGAAAATAAAATTTTGTAAACACTTTTAAGCACACATGCACAGAGTAAAGGATTTGTTGACATTCAGACATTCTTAAAACTCTTTTTAAAATCTGTGTTGTTTGTTTTTTGTGTGGTTTTTATGCTTAATTTATGACCTCATTACAAAATGTTGTATTAATGTGTTAAATATGCTATAAAAAATGCACAGGCCCAAAATTTGTTGATGCATTTTCAGTCTGAGTTTTGTTGAATAAAGCATTTGTTTGAACAAACCACCTATGTAACCAATTTTCTCAATTGTCAGTTTGCATATCCATAAAATAATCCAAGCTCTTGAAATACCTCACACACAAGTCAAATAAATATTTTAAATACAGTATATTGCTTACAACAAATTTCTTGAAATTGATGTCAATGTGAACCTGCACTCACTGCTGTTTGAAAAACGAAAAATTCATTTTGTCAACCAGAATTTCAGACGATAAAAAATATTGATCCCTCTCTGCAGGATTCTACTTTGCCTTATTCACCAAACAGTTCTAGTTAATGTTGTGTGGAAATTTTAGCAATTGTTTTTATGGTAAGCTACACCAAACCACACAAACATGATTTAGCTATAAATTAGCAGCAACTGTAAAAGGCTTGGTGTATTTATTTCACTTCTTTGCATGTGCAGTCAAACTGGCCATAGTAAGGAATCTCAAGGTTTACATTCTTTAACACAGATTCTATCTTATATAATGTACTGAATGCAGGGCAGAAAGATGAAGGTCAAATTTCAGCCATTCTTTTCCTTGGAAGAAATAGCAGTCTCAATGTTGCAATGAAGTTCATTTTCTTCTCCCTCTAGAATAGAAGCTGATCATTGTCAGGATCTTGTCCTCTGTTCAAAGTAATTCTATTATCAAATAACACAGTGTCACATTTTGGTTGAAGAAAAATGAAGTGCAGTGCAAAAGTGAAAATAGGACAATATGTATTATTATCCTTTAAAAAACACATCACCGGGAACTAGATTCAGTACAGTAAAATTGAATATGGCAGATGATAAGAAACAAACGTTTCATGTCTTTTGCATCAAATATATTAATATCATTAATAATTTTAACTTATTTACATTAAGTGTTTATTTTGGCAGCTCCTTTTGGCCAGAGGGAATTACAGGCTCATCACACTCTGACATGTAAACAGAGTAGGGAGTAATATAAAGGGAACTGTAAAACAAAAGGAATGTCTTACTAGTATACATTTATTACTACAACAATCCTCTCTGTCTGGTTACCAAGTACCTAGTTAAGCAATGATGAAATTAATTTATGTAATCTGGATAAAACATGTATGCTTCAATTTTTACATAAAAGTATGAGTGAAGTATATGTACAACGTCTTAGTGAATTTAAATCAAAACATAAATACTTAATTTGAATGCTCATTAATTCTTCCAAATAATGATCACAGGAAACACACTATCACATGCTGTAGTGTGATCAACCTTCCTCTGAATATCTGCAAAACTCTCAATGAGACTTCATTATGCCAGGCGGCTAGTGTGGTTTCTGCTGGTGAAGTGGAAATTTCAGATAGCTATAAACACTGAAAACATGTTATTATGAAAACTGTTTTTATTTTCCCAATAGGACAATGGCAAGTTTATTCTGACATGAACATGCTTCTGCTTTTAAATACTAAATCCTAAATGATCTGTGTTACTCCACAATAATTGAATACACAAAACTGGAAAAAACCTGTGTACATCCGTGGCAAAAAGTGTAAACCATTATAAGTAAACTCCTCTAAGTTGAAACTTTAAAACTGCTAAAATTTTGACTTTGTTTAGAGTAAATATGGTATACCAGAAGACACCTGGGACTAGTATTATATTATTTAAATCTTGTGCTTTGGATTAAACATTCTGCTGGAGTCAGAACCTATTCATTAAGAAGACAAGAGAACGAGAGGGAGGGAGAAAGAAAGAGAGAGAAGGTTTTAGCTTAGATAATATTTATCTCAGAACATGACAGGCTTTTCAACTGCACTTCATTTTCCATAGCAGAGATTAAAGTTTTAATATGACTATTTACAAAAATCTGGCTAGAGAGATAACAACAAACCATGATATGCTCACTCTAAATGGCAGAATTAGGACATTGTTTTAGAGAAAAGCTGGACAATTAATTAACCACACTGTTAGCTTTTAAAGATGTGCAAACACCCTGGCAGTGTAACAGAATTGAAGACATGTGCTTTCAGTTGAACTGTTTTGAAATTAAGAAACTAGTTGGTTCAAGGTAATAAGGGCTCTGCAAAAAAGGGAATGCCATCTATAAAAGTCCAGACATCAAGGACCTGATGAAATATGTTTCAATAAATAAAACCAATACTTTAAACATAGAGGTGAGGTGGCGGATTGGCAATCCCTTGGCTTGAAGGGTAACAATGCTTACAAGGTTGTGTATCTTAAAAAGGTTAAGTAGTGAAAGCTGCATTGTAGGACCACTTTCCCCAGAAACATGGTAGTTTTGTTTTCATTTACCAGAAGCCAATGTGTAAGGCTTCAGCAAATGCCATGCATCCATTCTGAAGGTAATAATGACCCAAAAATGCAATGTATATAAAAAACATGTTAGTTTCAGCACATAGTGCCATCCTTTCTGTTGTATTGTTTTCTGAGTATAGTTTCATTCACACTTTTTGGACACTCCCTTACAGTCTGTCGACTACCCCATTTTTCCAGTTAGCACATCTTTCCAGAATCTAATCACGCAGAGCTGCTGCTGTATGACTCAAAATTAGACAATCTCTTTTTCCTGATGAGTGTCAGAAAAGTAAAAGCGGTATTATGCAGTCTTTCAAAGTCTTGTGTGTGTGTGTGTGTATATATATATATATATACACACATAAAAAAAACTTTATGTTTGGCAGGAAAGCTGAGGAGAGAACTGAATTAAAATGCTGGAGTTATCTACCTGCAAATCTTCTCTGACTACCAACACACTTCAGGCCTGTTCACTTCAGCGTTTTGATTGTGTCACACCACACACTGCCTGGAGAGGGTCTTTGAATTTTTATCTTCTAATTAAAATAACAAAACTCCTGTGCTGTTGGCTGGAGTTACCATCAAGGTAGATTCTAACTGCCATTGACAATTGGCGGAAAGATCGTTGCGACTCACTGAGGATTTTTTTGTTTTTCACAGGATATGAGTTCAGTAACATTCAATTCAAGTACAATAATATTTGTTGCAATATTTTGGCAATCATGTGTATTTGAAATCCTTTATCAAACCTTTATCTTATCATGTCAATTTTCATATTTGGAGTGTATTGATATTCATAGATACATATTATGGAAATTCATATAATTTTTATATAATGCCCTAGCCATAAACTATATTTATAGCATTAGTCTGACACTTGTGACACTACCCACATCCAGAATTTCCTGTTATTTTTTACTGAAGTGCAGTATTTTGCAAGTAATGACAGAGAAATTCATAATGTGTCTATACTTCAGACTGAACCCAAGTCCATACACTTCCACCTTTGTGTTAGTGCATTCCACAACACTGTACTGTTTACAGTGGTGGTGCAAATCATCTGCAGTGCTCTGGGTGGATTTAGTGAACCAGTTCTTTTTGCACCTGGAATCCCATAATAAATTATCAATTAATTTTTAATCTAGAAATATGTGTGGAAAGCCATGCATACCTGCACACAGGCGAAACACATGCTGAACCGCAGTTTGGCTGTGTATTTACTACTGGTACACCAAGGTTAAATGAGAGATGCCCATGTAAGGCTCAAACTGAGCTGGTCTGAAAAGTGTGGCTCATGATTTGCACCATTCTCTTGCTAGCTGTCTGCAGTGAGCTCCCTTTGTGCAGTGGCCAATGCAGTTGGAATACAGGCTATTGTCTGAATCCTCCTGCAGAACACCTGATAAAAGAATAAAGAACTATGACATATTCTAAAAACAATGGAGGAATTAAGCAGAGACAATAAGCCAGCTGCTTCATTTAAACAATCAAAACAGCATCCTGTACATAGTCCAGATAATTAAACACCACTGCTTTCCCTGTTTTCTCCCTCAATATGATATTTGCCACCTTTCGCTAGCCCTTGTGCTACGGCTCCATTGGCTAAATGCCCTTTTTCTTTGATTAATGATTTTTTTGGATGCATACTTTAAGATGTGTGCATAAAGGAATTTTTTTTAAAAAGTGATATTATATATACAAGCTTCCATAAATATTTTATCCAATCAAAGGTTAGGGTGATGAATCGTATGCAAAAATAAAATGTATGAATATCCCTCCACTCCTAAACCCCAGAGATTTCAAAGCTAGGCATCGTAGATATTTTTTTTCTTTTCTGCATTTGAAGACTTCATAATACTCACACACTCACACACACACACAAACACATGCACACATAAACTGTATACAAAAAATTATAGAATGTGGTTTTGCTGCCTTAGAATTGCCATATCTTAATGAAAACACAAACAAATCCCTCTCGCCTCATACGAAGCTGGAAGACAACAAAGCAATACAAATAACAGAAGGGTTGGGATAATTAAACTGGCCTGAAGACAGGTATTCAAATGTTTGTGTGTAAACAGCAGAACTCTTTAATAGTTTGCTGTAAAACGCATAGTTAAGCACATCAGCACTCGCCTCTTCCATCTGTCCAGACAAATTACAACTACAGAGACCATTATGACGGACGACGGCTACTGTTGTTCTTTATTAGAACAGCATTCTGGATAGCTGAGCAACTTTTGTTTCGGGAACATCCTGTGACCTTTTCATGTGACAGGAACATTTTAAATATATATGTGTGCATTGAATATCCTATAAAACAATGGAGCAGAAGTAATAAATGTGTTGAAGAATTTCTTTTTTATTTTAATCTTTTTGTTCACATCACATTGAAGAGTAAAATTCATGCATTAACAGCTGCATACAATTACTGCAGCAAAAAATCACAGGTTAGACCAAACACCAGAACAAAAACCCAGTATTTCTTCTGCATTATTTAGGTTGAAGATCCTGGCACCCAAGTGATATTTTCCTTTGGTCCAGATCTTATTTTTTGAAATATATTGTATTTGGGTCCTATTCATACTCTCACTTCCATGAAATTCAATAAAATTGCCCTCTCATTACTGTCTCTGACACAGGTTAGTTTATTCTTACTCTGAAGAATTTCTAACATTCTTGCTAATTCAGTATTACATTTTGTATTGTCTTAACTGTGTGTGTGTGAGCCTGTGTGTGTGTGTTTGTGTCTGTGCAGTGAAGAAGGACTGACCGCAGGAGGCAATACAGCAGAATAAAATGGTATAAAACTAGAATGTTTTAATTTACTAAGAATTTAAAACAAATGACTTTAGTCAACAAAAACAGAATCTAGAGTACCAAAGACTACTCCCTAAAAAACCTGTCCACATCTGCTTGTTTCTATGTCAGTGTGGCTAGAATTCTTGCAGGATCACTGGATATTCCACCTGTGTTATGATGGACTTGATGATGTTTTTCCTGATAAATGCAGTTTCATTCTTTTAACTTTCTTTCACATGACTATCACAAGATGTGTAATTGTCAAGAGTTAATTGTATTTTTCCTTTTGGACGTCTCACCAAATATTTTTCCCAATCCTGATCCAAGTATCAGTCAGCCCCCATGTAGTGATCTACAGGCACAGGAGAGGGCTGCTGACTTCCTGTAAATCACGTGTTGACAAGCTTGTCACTTTTTGCACTGTGGATGTGTCACAACTGACATACTGCCTATTGTCGTATGTGGCAAGGGTGGCAATTAGAGTGATGAGGCTGATGAACCCTACTTGGCTTTAACCCCTGTCTTTTCCTGTATAAACCAGTAGTGGTTGGGACTCAACAAGTCTGTAATAGAGCTCACAGCTGCACCACAACCACCCTCTTTTGCTGTGCAAGCCTCCCATAGGCCCTGCTATTGTCCATTAACAAGTCAAAATTTTACACACAATATAACAGGAACACAGAAGAAAATAGGTTACCATGTTAATGTTTAATGCACTGTTCCAGTGCTCTGGTCCATAGCTCTTAGTTTAAAAGTATTCCGATTTTTAAGCAAATGAAATGACCTGAGGAGAGAATCTAGCTATGAAAAAAGGTTTTGTTTCCAACTGGTTCCAGAGTTTGTGGTTAAAATTATTCTCAAAAACATTTTAACTTTGAGTTGTCAGGACAGAGAATGCCAAAAAAATGCTGCAATGTGGTAACAGTGCATACTTTCAAAAATTATTCATTTGAAGAATTTTAAATGTCAGTGCCAATTGACAACAATTTTTTAATTACAAAGGACAGCAAGTACTCTGTCTTTGACTTATTTCCAGATTTTTTGTAACCAAGGCCTTCGCATATAGGATCAAGGAGCTTCAAGCCATTTTCCTTTTATTAATATTTACCATTTAGAAGACAGAAAGTGAACAAATAAATCAGAATTGTTGAAAATAATTGCAAATATGGTGACAATATCTGACTCATCAGATTTGAAAAGGAGAAGGAAAAATACCAGCCATCACAAGAAATACATAAAAGAAAAAAAGAACAGTTTAAAATTTCTAATGATGTCGGAGCCACGCTTGAGAACTACAACCAGAGCTAATTAACGTCTGGGAATAATTGTTACCTGATCACACTGACGCGATGGTGCACCGACAGAATGAACTGATTGAGAAATTGTGCAAATGCCTCGAGCTACCCACGGGTCGGACCTGAATTGCGTCTACTCGATTTCTGCGCCTACCTAAACAGTCACGAGGTGGCACTCTTCTCATGTTTAAATGGCGGGATGACTCCACCGAAGTTGAAATTGAGCAATGGTCTCGCCAAAGAACAGAGTGGTGGTGATAGACCGTAGCCTTTTGCGAGCTACTGGCACATGACAGACCTCAGCGCCGCGGTTTATAAAAGAAAGACACCAACCGTCATAACTCGAGGACTCAAGTCAGTCCTAAAACACTCTTTTCAGTTGTTAATTTCGTCCAAATTCCGATACTGCGTATTTCCTTTTTCGTCATTTTAATAACATTTAAACATAACCCTGTATAGTCGGTACAGGGTAAAATCATGTGTTGTCTGCATTACATACACTGTTTAATTTATAATGTAATGCACTTGCACAACTGTTCACTCTTAGAACAACACAGGGATATCTGGTCACGACAAGTCGGTTGAAAATACAGGGGTATTTTCATTAACGTTTCTTTACAGATTGTTGCTGGCAACACAAGCCGCCTGTTTGGGACAGCCGTTTGTAGGCTAATTTTAGCATCAAGTGTTTCGCAGATGATATCCAATAGTGGAAGCTCATGGATGGCCTTAAGCAAGTGGCAGACAGGTCAGAAACCGCAAATTAAAAAGGGTTCCCTGGAGTGTCACTTGTGGACTGCCACTGCTATGAATTCTGAAACAACGAAACTATTCATCCACAAATACATTTTTTAAATATTACATTGTACATTTTACAGATGTTTCTTCTCTTCTGGCTTGGTATCAGAGACAAATAAATTAAGAATACATTTCTAAACTCTAAATCTGTTACAGTCTGAGATCTTGATATGACATGATTTATATTTTTTGAAAATTAGATGTTTCTTTTATAATTAAATGCCACTTCTTTGACTAATTCCATTAGATGCATGGGCCAATTTTCATACCACATTGACACTGGAAATAGTCTGTTTTGGTGGGGATATTCCATATAAAAATAACAACATTTAGAACTGATAATGTATGTTATTATAATGTTCAATATTTATTTATTATAATATGCACATGTTCTGGAAGCAGAAGTATGCTCTTTACATGCTATAGTTACCTTTTCTGTATGGGAGAACAAGCACCTTAAAATTAATCAAATACTATAAAATTTTTCATTTTATAACAGAAGAATATCAGTACAATAATTTATTTTGCATAATTAACATATATGTAATTTAGAAATAAATTATAGTAATAACTGGTTTGATTTTGTGTTGTTTAACAATTTATTTGTAATGTAAACCCCTTAAAATAAAATGTTTAGACAACAGATAACAATCAAGTCATAATCTATATGAATCAATTTTCCATGTATACATATTTTTTCCTAAATAAAAACATAAAAAATATTGTGACTATGAGAAAATATGATCACTATATCAGAGTTTTCTGTAATTTAAACAGTCACAATGTTAAACACATTTGCAACATGCTTGTCAGTTAAAAAAGCAAATGACATGTTGAATTGTGGTTTAAAATGGGCCATGTAAATCTTGTTTGCACTATAGCCATTGGTGAGCGATGGGAAAATAATTGTTAGAATTTAAACACACATAAAACTTAATGAGAATTCTTCATCCTTGTATCATACTAAATTAATGTATCTTTGTATTTGCCTGTGTTTTTTTTCCCCAGGATTGGTTGCGGATAGTGGACGTGTGTTTACCGCGGATCCTGCTGGGGAGTGTGTTAGCATGGGGGCAGCAGGCAGCCGTTTCGGGATAGGGGACATTAATGGGACATGAACATCTCTGTGACGAAGGGAGGGCTCCAGTCTGGACCCCCGTCTGCAGCTCGGTGGCCTGTGTCCCCCCCAACCCCATGAGCAGGTGAGCACCGGTGGTCCGTGTCTGTGGCGACACTTTGGGGATAGTGCACCGGGCCTCCCAACATGGCGCTGTCCTGCACCACATGGCTGTAGACGCAGGCCCCAGAACAATGTAGGCTGTTTTAAAATGTCCCGCTCATTTTTTGGAAAGATTTCCCCCTGCCCTTCTGCTGTTGCTTTTTTTCAAGGAGATAGTGATCTTGAAAGGCCCACCTGTCAACTGATTTAGGAGGTAACAGTCAGGAATGACCCTCATTACAGATGACACAGTGTACACAATGATATCGGACATGAGAGCATAACTGATAATATCCCAGCAGACGTGTACCATACCTATAGTTTGCTGTGGGTAAATTTACACTGCATTTACACCTGGTCTTGCATGATGTGCAAATAGTAGCACAACACAAAGGGATACATTAACATCAATTATATGCTAACCCTGCTATATGCAGTATAAGAACAAATGACAAAATAAACCACAGACTTCTGTACGGCCCTCACTCCTCAATCCCAGCACGCCCTATGTCTCTGCACTGCTGTAATGCTACATATTGCTTTAAGTAAGCGCTAATTAAATTTTCTGTCGGTTTGTGGGAGAAATAAATAATCTACGGCTGAAAGGCCTAATTGCGTTTGTCACATTGTGTCTCAGTGCCTGGCAGAGAGCGGGAGCAGCCGCTGCCCTTGCTCATTGCCATTCTGTCGTCCTGGCAAGCCCTCGCGCTGCCCCAGGTATCACCACCCGGCCATCTGGACCCGACATCTGTCCTTCTATTGATCACAAGGGTTTAGCACTTGATCAAACAGACTGCGACAGGAAATTGCTCTTTTCCCCACAGAAAAGGCCAATCGCTTGCGTGAGGGTAATAGAGTGGAACTGAGATGCGGCACCGGTGGGATGGAGCACGCATGGCTGAGGCAGCGGTGGCGCAGTGGCTGCAGTGGCAGAACCGGACCATGGCCCTGCCCGGTAACCATAAAATGCACAGAGACTGACCGCTTGTTTTCCTGCAGCTACCCCTTTAAAAACTATACGTGTGTATGTAGAAACAACTCTGGCTCATCCATACTATTATTTTACATTTATATGTGTTAGTAGAAGCTTGCAGCTGTTTTAAAATTGAATTCCCTTTGAACAAGTTTGCAAATATTAAGAAACAAAACCCTGGTGATGCCAAATTTTCTCCAAGTAGATGGGCTCATTCATAAATCCATGTGACCATCCAACAAATAAATCACTTTTCCTGAAATAATTCATTTTCAGACAGGCACCCTTAGTGCATTTTAAACACTTGTTTTTTAATATGGGGAGACTGGAACTTGCATCTCTACTAGTGTCCCAAAATCTAAAACCTAACATCTTTCTGATATGATGACCCTCAATAGATATGAAAGGCAGAGTTTGTCTTTTCTGCCAAAATGAAACATGCAAGTCACCAGTTCAGGTTATGCCTGGGTACTCATTACGGAAGAGTTGGCTGCTTGTTCTGCAGATTATCAATGGATATCAGCTTTGTTCCCTTTAGCTGAAGCTTTAGTTTTTAACAACCTCCTTTAGCCATGCTTTAATTCATATCTCTTTTGCTCTGTACATAAATAGGCCCACACTTTTAAAAAAATTGCTAACAATTGAATTCTTGCCCACTTAAAATGCACAAAATAATAAATGAACCAGATGGATCATTTTAGTGTGGAAAACAAATATTAAGGCAAAGGAAAACAGTTTTTATTTTTCCCTAAAGATTGATGGAAAGTCTTAAATTCTACTGAAAGGAATGGTAAATTAAGTTTGTAACATTCCTGACAAAATATCCCTATGGGACTGCCTATGTAATATCTGGGAAGAGTTTTATAATACATGATATTTTATGCCATGAAGCTGCTGGATACTTAGCATAGTGCTCTGCTAGCCCTCACATTTCCACACAATTTGTTACAACTGCACAGCTATTTATTTTACTTTATTTATTTATTTATTTATTTATTTTTCCTGGTCCTGGAGTTATATTTGATATGTTGGAAAAATCAGTGGCTCAATAAATCTAGTATAGAAAAATTTAATCATCTTTCTGCTCTCCTCAGCCCTAGTTCTTGCATTGATCATTTTGTATTGGTATCCCTGTCTATGTATCATGCGTATGATCTATAAACTGTGAGCGATCCCATTTCTTTGGATTAGATCAGATTTGTGGCACAAGGACCACACAAACTTTGTAAATTAGCCATATGGCCAGTGCCACAGAAGAAACAATATTCTGGTACAGAAGGCAAACGCATCCCTTTGAGAGGAAAAAGTCTCTTACAAGCTGACGATCAGAGCTGATCACATTCACAGTGATCACGCATTCATTTTGGGATACATGGTGCCACCATGTTCAGCCTGAACAAGCCGACATGCCCATTTAGCAGCCAACAATAATTTAAAATTTGCAAAGTATTTCACATTGTTCTTACAGAAAGTGATACATTTTCTCCCCAGCCTAAAGGGGGAATTGTCCTGTGGAGAACCATGCGAATTTGGGATGCGGTGGTTGGTTTTAATTCCTTCTCTTCACCCCAGTTTCCCCCTCCCTTACACGAGGATTCTGATTAATCGTGTGGCCGCCTCGTGTTTTGCATTTTACACAATCTCACGGCGGCACGCCAAGATGTGTGAGGTGTTTCGCCACTTTTGGCACGCTGAAAAGCCGTAGCCCAAGGAAGAACAAGTCGAAAGTATGAGGGAAAAAATATGACCAGGGGATGTGATAAAAAATTATCAGCGAGTGTGTTTTCCTGTTTGGTTTTAATCTACATTTAATTAAATTCTTATCAGCTGTGTGCTTATGGCTGCATTTGAATGGTGAGACTGCATTCATTATGAATGGTAAAATTGAACTCAGTACATTGTGTGTGGCCCAATAGAGAAACAAGACTCTTATTTCAGTGCATGCACAGCCTCCGAAACACATACAGGAAAAAAAAATAAGTCAATTAAGATCGGTCTTTAAATTACTGCTGTATCAAAACAAGGGGAGGGTGCACACTGTATAATAGAATTCTGACTGGGAAAGAGCACTGAGTCGACTGTTAAATACACAAATTTGATACAGTCAATTGCGTTAAACTGCTCATGGAATACACTATTAAAGAATTTACATGCCTTGATTTTATGTCTAGAAAAGTATGATAGAGCAAGATAGGTCAATAGGAGGGCAAAAGGATAATTGCAGGTGTTGAAATATGACACAACACCTTACTTGCTGACAAAGAAAATATGTGTGGTTTGTGTTATAAAATAATCAAAAATATCCATGACAATAGATGTATATGAGATATCCAAAACAATTGTGCTTCAATTCTGAACTTTTTCATTATCAATATGTTGAAAATTTATATCAACTGTATGCAACATTTTAGCATAGCACCTCTATTTTTTACACCATTACATATAAATGTGTGCAAGAAAAACAAATGGAAAAACAAGGGCTTTAACAGAGTGTCTGCTGTAATCAGACCTTTAAGCAGAGGAAAATAAACTAAAAACAATACAACTCCCCTCATGAGTGGTGAAAGACTGCTAGCTGACACAACAAAGTGCTGCCCGAGGAAAATCCCTAAATCTTCCCTGTTTGCTTATTTAAGGCGAAGTGGTGAGATGGAAGCCTCCCTGCTGCCTGCTGCTGTTTGCTGAGCTGTTCCCGGCTCTGGCTTCACTCATCCACATTACTGACACACGTTGGCTGCGTGATTAGGGCCCGCCTTTACATAGGGGGGATCTGCAGATGAATGACTTTGGTGCGTTGGAAGGGATCACGGCAGATAATCGCTCCGACTGCCGAGCCACAGCTCTCAGATTCGCTCTTTAAAATAATGTTCGGAGTCGAGTCTCTCCAAAGCCCGTGCAGGTTATCTCCTGTATTTTATGTTTGCTGTTTAAATCTTAACGGGACACAACAGCAAGGGAGAGTAAATATGTTGGTGTCGGGGAAGCCGAGTGGAAATGCTATTGTGAGGGTAAAGATTAGCTGTGGAAAGGCTAAAGGAGAGGAACTTCAGTTGGAACAGTGCTTACTTACTCTCAAAGCCTACGTTTGAAGTGTTGCATTTAACTTACCAGGTGTGACAATAAAAAATTAGTGGTCCAATCAAGATGCTGTAAATTGTACAATACAAATATTGGATGCACAGCCAGGCTTTGCCCACAAGGCTATAGCCTGAATTCAATCAAAATCTGTCCTTACCCTTTACTTATAAGCAAATAAAGCATGCATGTCCAATGCAAGCATGCCCAGTGCAGGTGCTGTTTTTCATTTACTTTTTTTGCAATCACTGAACTTGCCAAACATAGTTTTTATGTTGAGAAGTAAAACAAAAACTTGTTTTGAAAACATGTAAAAAAAAAACATGTAACTGAGAGTATCAGAGCTAGTAACACATCACAACTAGATCCAGACCAGTGCCCTGTGGGTTTATGTTTGTTTCCACTCTCACAGAATTTATGAAAGCAGGTAACATTCTGTGTGCATGGATTTTATTAGCACTTAATTGTCCTTTTTTATCATTTTAAATAACTACATTACATTGCCTGCAAAAAACATTTTGCTAGACTGTGGCTTTAATGTTTTATATGCTGTCTGGATGATTCATTTCTGTCTCAATTTCAATTGTAATTTCTGTCTCTGCAGGTATCAGCTGCATCACCTGTTTTTTATCGTTTGCAGTCCTGTTAGACACTCTTGGAATGAAGGCATGGTGTTGACTCCCATCTCTGAACTTCTCATGGTTGATGGTGGAGGCTGGAAATCACGCTAACAACTAATTAACATCATAAAGACCATTTCAATGGAGGGGCGACACACACAACCTTAATTTGCACACCCTAAGAAATTACCTGTGCTTTTATTTTGCAGATAATATATGCATTCCTCATAGTTTCATGTCCGTTTCCAGTTTTGCAACAGCTTTTCTGCCATTAACAGTAAAGGCAGCTTATTTAATGATTTTCAAAAAGGCTTTCGGTATAAAAGTAAGACTTGTTTCTGCAAGTTCTAAAAATTTCATATTCTTAAAAAAATCAAGTGGCTTGCCAAATCTTCTAAAAAAATAATACATTCAGTTTTTCTAATTTCAATTTAAATATCAAATGTTTCCAGACAGCTACTGGTCCGAGTAACCAGCTTCTGTCACTCTGTAACACTTGCTGGCTGGCTGAACTAAGCTGGTTTAGACTGACATTCTTCAATGAGGAAGCCCAGCCTCAGTCCCCAGTGCCTGGCAGATTCCTTGTGAATATCCCCCGCTCACCTCTGAGGACATGCCCTTTGTTTAGGGCCTCTCCATGCGTGCATTTCTCTGAAGAACAGACCAACCGCCAACATTGATGACCTCCTGAAAATCACCATCATTCACAAACACATGTGCCTGTAGGTGCTAACGAAAGATGACCCTTCTTGGATGGTGACATTGACTGAAAAAAACCATCGGCCCTGCACCTCATTAAAAGTCCCACCAGCGGTTATGAAGTGCTAATACAGGCAAAATCTTCTCAAAATCATCATAAGTGTCATGATTTGGGCCTTGGACTTACAGCTGAGTGCACCAATGACTTAACTGACTTGACATCCTCGCCCACCCCCCCAAAAAATGCAGCAACATCCAAAGCGGCTAAAGTTTGAATTCTTTGTTCAGACATTCAATGCACCATTAGCATAGATGAAACTGGCTCCAAAAAAAAGCCCCATAACAGCTAAATATGAGAAGATTTGATACTCCCCACCCCTAAACAGCCCCCACCTCGCTTCACCAACCCCCCTCAGCCTTTCTTAATGAGTAGCAACATCCCTCTCTCCACTGAAGGATCCAGACTTTCGTTATGATAGAGACTGAGGCTGTTTATTAATAATGAATTTGGATGTTCGCATGTGGAATGTTATCAGCCAGCACACAATCCAACCAATAGTTTGCCCTGATGGGGTAGCTGGGTTCCTCATTAGCAGAACATATTTAATCCAGAAGTTTCTTATCAAATGTCACACCTGCATCTCTAAATGGCATTTTCACATTCATTCGCATGTATTTGGGAGATGAGGCTCCAAGGTGCTTTGCGGAGATTAAGGAGGGAGAGAGAGTGCAAGCTTATTTTATCATTTAGCGGGTCTGGACTGAATCCAAGCAGTTTTTGTCTTGTTGTTGTAATTAGAAAGCCTTTTAAGTGATAACGCCTGCATAGGAATATGAATATGTAGCGATCAGGCTGGTTCCTTTCTTTTTCCTTTTTTTTAAATTGTTGAATGCTGCTTTTTTGTTGCATGTGTAGCAAGGATTAACTCCAGCTTCTTAAGTTTTTGAAAGACTTGAAAGTAGCAAACATTCAATTCAGAAACTTGAGCACATTTTGTTTTTCCATTACTGTTCCGGTCAATATTTCCTCTGCAGTTTGCAAGGATACCATGACACAAAAAGCTCAACACCTTGTCTCTGTCCCTTGTGGGGCTTCATTGCCCTTGATACTATACAAACAGCCTAACTTTCTTCAACATCTAGATTGGGAGCGCTCTGATTTCAACATTGACTTTGCAGTCAGGGCAGTGTAATGTATATCATTGTCTAAAAGGTTAGTAAAATGAAGACTTGCATGAAAATATCCCAAATTAATTAGAATATTCAGGCAGGCACAGCTAAAAATGTAAGTTCCCTCACAAGCAAAACATGTTTTATATATGCAGCAGATCATAAACATATTGATGGATCGGGGGGGGGGGGGGGGGGGTGAGGAATCAAGCTGTAGTCAATAAAATCCTGCTGTACACATGGCTTATAATGTAAAAACAAGTTAAATCTATTCAAGTGTGCCAAGTATGCAAGGCATGTGTATTTCTGTGTCTATAATTTTGCGAATAGTGGCAGACAACTATAGAGTCTTCGCAGTGTTAGTGAAAAAAAGATGACCTTACATTATCTTGGCCTGTGACTGCAGTACTTGAGATGTAACACTATATGCAAACCAAAACCCCATACATCTCTCCCTCTCTCTCTCTTTCTCACACACACACACACACACACACACACAGACACACAGCCTCTTCCTAACCCATCCAAGATCCATGTTGTGAACCACTTCTACTCCTTGAAACAAATGGAGAAATAGTGCAGCCTCTTCTGTGCTGGCATTTACTCTGTGTGTATCTTGCAAAAGCTGCTAACCATCAGGCTGGAGATAAGTGCAAAACTGAGAAGTATTGATCCAGTAATAGCGGTTCACGCTTTGACTCTGACACCTTAACCCTGCAGACATAATGTCATAGCCTCTTATCCTTTCCTCTTAACAGTACCTACCTATCTCCTCCGAGCTGTCACCTCCAGTAATACGCTTCTCAAAGCTCTCCTTAAATCACTGAAATCACTGCACTTTAAGACATTATTTATTTTACACCTTTTAAAAAGTGAAACATGATTTACAGTCTGGGAAAAAGGTTGTTTTTTTATCCTCAAAGACCCTCAAGGTAATTCTTTTTCTTCCTTGCTGGGGAGCGCCACATGGCAATTACAATGTTAAGTTCAGCACAATTGTGCGCGCTTACGTCGCATGACAAATACAGTTCAACTAGACTCCGTGAGTTGTTCTTGAATGCACAGTGGCTTAGGCGCTTCTCATTAATTGAAAGCGTCACTGTGTAACGACGCACTATAACAGTCTAGCAGGTGTGAATAATGCCTAATACTTCATAATTACTCTGCAACTAATATCTTTTGTGTGTTGCCACAGGAATTCCTTAAACTGCAGCTATTATCACTTGGAAATCAGGAGTTTAAGCCAGTCAGGAGTGAATGTGATAATTAACTGTGAGTCATGCTCTAGAAATAAAATTAGAAAATAAACCAAATATGTTATTCTCTTTTTCCTCATGTCTGAAATTATCCAAATTCCTGAATCTTCTGACAGACACTAAAGAAAGTCAGGGGAAGAAGGCTGGGTCTAGCTTAGGGATGATGCCAAACCCTGACATTATATGCAAATTTTGTTTATTATCTTGCAGGCGGCTCAGATACTTGCCGCGGTTCGACTGCGCAGCCCACGGCATCTTCCAAGCAAGGTTTATGCACAAGGGCTTCTAATTAGCTCTCAGGGGCCACAGTTAGTGCGCCGCTCTTTCTGTGCAGCAGTTGGGAACTTGTGCACTAACTCGGAGGGTTCCATATGTTGCCCAGGAGGCCAAATACTACTGCTGTATTTTAGAGCACTCCACTGTTTCCTTCCTCATCCTCTTCTTTTTTATTTTGATGGGAAATAAGAGGTAAACTGTATATTGAATGGCTGTTCCAGCTGCACTACACATTATTACGAAATGCCTTTAGGCTACAGCATTGTGCTTGCCATTTTTTTCTTTTTGGACAGAAATTCTAACATATAATTTGTAAGTGTGCCGAATATCGATTCCCACATTCATTTCAACATTCCGGCCATGCAGGAAACCAAACATCATGGCTTTCTGTATCACCAAGATGAAATCATATAATTTTCTGAAATGCAGAGTGTTCTGCATTTCATATTATATAAAATAATTTGCATTGCTGTCCTACAACTATATATATTATTGGATATGGCACTGTTTTTGACTCAACCCAGGTTCAATATTCTCTCTCTGATTTGCAATAAAGAACAAATACAGAGTCATGGTTTACGAAAACGAGGGGATGGTATCATCCTGCATGTTGTTCTGAACACATTGAGCCTCCTCTTGAAAGAATCTAAAGGTGGGTGCTGTGAAAAAATACATCTTGAAGATGAAAATATCCTGGGATTTGAGTTGATGTAAATGTATTTACCTACTCTGGGACTTGTGTTTCTTCTTTCTAACATTTTTTTCTATGTAGAAACCTGAAAATGAGCAAAGCAGATCCTTTACATGGCATACCTTACCTTACACCAGATACCTTAAAGAAGACAGAATTGGATGTTTTATAAAGATATGCACTGCAACACATAAAAATACTTGCATTTAATTGGAAGCCAAAGTTAAGGACAAGTGTTGATTGAATACCAGCCTTTTTCTTGATCCAGAGTATCAGAAAAAGTAGCTGCTTTAGCCTTCATTTGAAAGCACTTCTAATGAGATATTCTACTACTGCCAGTAGAATATCTCCAACACAGTAAAGGCATTCTATGGAATTCAGTCATTAGTCCTGAACAGTACCTTAAAAATGAATGCCAAACAGCAAGGAAATAAAACCTTGCATACAATTGTCAAAAGCTACAGTCACATTATGTTAGAATTTAGACTCTAGAATCTACATTATTTTGAGGACTGTCAGACTGGCCTTCCCTGTGATAGGATCTTGATGCTTGCTTTCCTTTCTTCATCAATGCAACTTTTGGCCTCAAACACTTCAGAATAACGCACCACTCCTTGCACCCGCCACTATTAACTCATGCCTTTGCCTTCTTCCTTATCCATCCCCTACATCTTTAAACTTTGAAATGAATTAAAGAGATAATGATCTCGCAAAAGCCATTAGTCACAAATGATGTGGCTAATGCAAAAAAAGAAGAAAAACGATAACACTCCAATTCAGTGTAGATTCATAAAGATATCCGACTCAGCTGTAAAATTGCAAGACGGCTGTGTAAATTAGGCTTAAATGCCGTAAAAACAGTCTTATTACCAAATTACCCCCAGGTCTTCCCACCCATGCTGACACAAACACCCGTTTGGATCACAGTGTAAAGAGCCATTGTGTGGCATTCAGAGATATTATTCTTTGATCAAACATTTCATAGGAAAAAGAATACTCTGATGCCGTCCTGACCTCCCTGATGTATTTGCTTTTAATTTATATGTCCGACTGTGACATTTAAACAATTTCTTCATCGAGACTCAAGGCATTAGGGGCCAAATGACAGTGCAAAGTAAATACAAATGAAATGGATGGGGATGTGATAACAGATACATTATTTGTTCAACGTGAAGGCTACAGTTGAAAATGTCTTTCTTTGGGTACTGAATTCATTTGACTACAGTATGAAAGGACAGTATGCTTTCAGTATAAATGTAAATTATGATATTGACAGAACATCACATGGGTGGGTGTAAATAGATAGAAAAGCAAGCACATTTTCAGTCCATCTTACATACAGTATTTCTTTAACAAATAAATACTGAATTACACTTGTGAAGACAGAGATGTTCCAGCTTTTGTTATTCATAGATGGAAACATGGCTTGTTATAGAATCTGTGGGTACCTCCTTTGTGAATCTCAACATCTTGT
Source organism: Albula glossodonta (assembly GCA_019788955.1). Lineage (NCBI taxonomy): Eukaryota > Metazoa > Chordata > Actinopteri > Albuliformes > Albulidae > Albula > Albula glossodonta. The sequence goes on from JAFBMS010000070.1 coordinate 441,902, forward strand.
ATTGCTCATAGCAAACCCCTTTACCAAAGGACAGAAGGCTTTCAGTGCTGTGACTCCCAGTGAGACGGGTCAAAGTGCTATGGTTGTGAGAACCCAACTGGCAGGTGGAGAGCACAGCCAACCAAACACATCAACCCAGAAGGCAACACCATGGTTACAGTAGAAATCTAATACAAAACAGACTTGAATGCATAATTATTCCTTTTCTGTTCATCATTTTCATTCAGCAACTGACAGAAGCTGTGCTTCCAATGACTCAGTTGGTGAATCAGAGTACCCAGCTTTGCACTGGATTTATGTTGAGAGCGAACCCCATTTACAATTTGAGGTTCTTTGAGTTGAAGCTGCAAGCAGCAAGCACAAGAACTCTGAATGCTTCAAGCAGCATCTATCGGACCAGGCAGAAGGGAAGAAGTTGGAGGATGGAGGAGAGGAAAAAAAACTAAGCTGGCAGTCGGGTTGAGGGCGTGCCAGCCCTGCCTGTGCCACACAGCGTGGCAGGGGGGCACTTGCCAGGAAACGTGACAAGAGGAGGAAAGATCAAACAACAAGGGCTGCAGATCTCCACCAATCTGCTCTGTATTAATGTCAGTGCCAAGGAGCAGCTGAACCAGACGTGATTCGCAACGTGTGACAGGGACACGCCTGTGCTTCAAGGCAGCACCGCAACACCACCCAAAAACCAAACCTCTGACACCACCCAAAAATAATGCCTCTGACACCGCCCAAAAACCAAGCCTCTGACGTGCTGTTCCTTCCTGCAGCTTCAGATCAGAAACACCATGACACACCACACCTAAGCCAAATGTTGAAAACAAAGGAGGTCGATATCACAGTTATCATCATATACCCCTAGACACCCCATTGACATCTGTTCAACCCAGACAGCCCTCTCCCTTCTCTTTCTCACCACTCGCCCACTACATAGGAGTGACCATAGTGGCTTAATGTTTGGTGCATGGTGTCCGGACTTAAATGACAACTTGGCTGAGGCTGAACCCCTCAGACTGGTATCTGTTAGAATGTGCGTCTGGGCTCCAGTGGGCTGTGCACCGGGGCCTGGCATCCCGGTCCAAAAACTTGTTCTGTGTTGCTGCAGTAAAATAAGCAGACGGCAAATGGGGCACGCGGTGCCATCTCTCCCTCTCGGACAGATGGCGAAATTAGACAATATGCTTTCCAAAATTACACTGAAATCACATTGCCGTGCGGCCATCCTTTCGCAGGCCCGACATTTGCAGGGAGTTTATGGTGAGACGGCCTGATGAGCGGCAGCAGAGGCTGGGAGGGACAGGAGCCGGGCCAGGCTCATTGCTGGTGATTGATATCCGAGCACGAGGGGTGTCGGCCAGCAGGCTCCTCGCTCAGGCCTGGGCGTTTGGGAGGAAGCTCGTCCTGTGACAGCCTCGGCATGATGAACAGCCGGGGTTTTGGAGTGCATCTGCAGGAATCGATTTGTAGTGTGGGTCCTCAGAGGAATGTGGGCTGAGACTGTCTGAAAAGCAGCCTTTTTCCTCCAGCTCTCTGCATTTATTAGGACGTATCTAAGCTGTCCTACCACATGTCATAACAACAATATCCATGTCTTCTGGGTGTCCAGCTATAATCCACATTTTTTTGTCACATGACATTTGCCTGATGTATTTAGTCAAGAGTCTTGGCTTATTTTGGCAGGATCAGGGTTATTTTGTTTTTTTTTTATGTATTCCACCTTACATATATATATATATATATAAATATATATATATATATATATATATATAATGGCAACCAAACAGGCAATATATTTATTATTTATTGTATATATTATATATATTTATTTGACTTTGATAAATATACAATTCACACACACACACACATATATATATAATATGTATGTGTGTTCTCCACTGGAGAGATATATATAGTTTCCAGAGGAGAAGATACACCTCTGGCCTCTCAGTCGCCAAGAAACAGCCTCCCAGTGGAAGCTCCATCTCTGTCTTTGTGCCCTGTACGAGCAATTAAGCGAAACTTTTTTTTGAGAGGAGGGGGAGAGGAGACATGTCATGTGAAAAAGTCATTTTGCTGGTGCACCCTTCAGTTCCGGTCATGCTCTGTACCGACGCAAATTAAACCCCCCCAGTAGCCTATGCAAATATGCTGCCTACTATGCTGCGCTTTAATGAGCCATGATATAGAAGAAATATAAAACCAATGGAAAAATAACGAGCCGCTTTAAGGTATAGAGCTTTTGACAGGTGACGGGTGCCCCAAAGTTTAAGACGAGGTTGTGGTGGTGGTGCTGCTGTTGGGAGGCGGGGGGTTTGCTATGGGGGGAGTGAATGGGATATTAGGTGTTCTGGAATACTCTTCGGCTGCAAAGGTCCTCTGAGACTAGTATGTAGCCTGGAGCACTTCAAAGGAATGGGGGGGGGGTGATGGTGGGGCATTTTGGCTTGAAACAGTTGCTGTGTCTGCCACCTTCAGACGTGCTACCATTCTTACAAACTTAAAAATGTACATAATTTCCTCACAGACCTCAAGCCTCTAATAACCTGTCTGGTAGGAAAAAAACGTTACATGGATTACCTATCTGTGAATCTGCTTTGTATGCAAAATGTGACAGAATTATGGAAATACGTGAGTCTGTTAAAGATGGCGCCTTCCAAAGGAGCCCACATCTGCACCTGCCGATTAATCCAAACATTCGGGGGAATCTGAAGTCATTTATAATATCACAGAATCCATAATCAAGATTTCCAGGCAGAGCTACTGTAACGTTGCTATGGAAAGCTGCTGTGTGCTTTAATGGGGAATGAGGAAGATATTTGTAAAACAGTAAAAAAGAAATGCAAACCTAATTATTGTCAAAAAGAAATGTAAATGTATCCCTTTAAATAAAGATGTAATGTTGCCAGTTCTGTAAATTTAAATCAAATATGACAAATTATTTGAAATATTTTAGATCTTTCGCTATGTATATTTTAAAAACACATTTTAAATGATGACAACCATGGCCCAAGAAACATTTAGATGAACATACATTTACTGAAAATCAAATATCCTTCTTGTTAAATTCATTGTTTTGTACGTTCAATGTTAATTAGAATCATTATTATACGAACAATCTTTCTGGCTTATTTATTCATACAAGTATCGTAAACAGGAAAACCGTCATTTTGTTTCAGAATGTCAGTACTGCTGTAATGAAACTGAATTATAAGATAAAACCATATAATTAGGTGCAAAATGCTGTGCTGTGCTGTTAAATAATAGTAAATAATAATGAAAAAAAAATATTATGTATGTTTGGAACTTTGCAGGCTACTTTGCTTGTTTGAATCCAGAAAAGCCATGTTAAATCCATTCTCTAAAGTAGAGAGAAATATAAAGGTATCACCAGCTGATAGGGTGCAGCGTTCTTCTATCACTTCCTTCTCATCTGACAGTTCTATACATGAGACAAACAGAGAAGCTGGCTGGCAGGGTGCCTTATGAATTTAGACTCAGTTTAGATTTGCAGGCACCCTAAAAAGGAGTCTTTGGGCCCCTCCCTTAGAATGGCCCACCATTAAATCATACATGGTTGCCAAATTCTACTAAAAATCATCTCTTGTGTTGTTCTTGCAAAAAGGAACCCATAGCACTGTTTAATTAATCACAATTGTTTTGAAATTTAAATACTGAACACATAATTACTCTATATTTGTGGACAATATCAAGGTACAGTTATAATTTGGTCCTGAAACTCCATACATGTATGAGAAGGGAATAAAATTCTTACAACCCATGTTAACATTGAATGACTACACTGAGTTCAATCATCACCGGCAACCAGTGAATGCTGGTAATACATTGGTCGTTTATGTCAGCTTTGGAGTGCATATAATGAAATTATGACATTGGGAAGGAAAGTTCAAGGCAGCTGCTGCACACAGACAGTGCTCTATCTCATATTACAGTATTCTTAATCCAGCGTGCCGCATCCCCGAATGTGGTGCGTTTTACAAGGAGCCATCTAGCCCCGGCAACTTTGCATGACCTTGTGCTGAATAACACTGTAAAATTGATTCAGCTACAGTAATAAAAGACCATGTGCATTATCTACATTATAATTATAATTAATATTACCAGGAGGGCTACCCACATTATTTACGAGGAAGTCTGTGCTAAGCAAATACAATAATAATCTGCAGTGTATTTTATTGATCTGTTGATGAATGGCTTTATTTCTCACAAAACTGCAATGGAATGTACCACTGCTGAATCATACAAGTAATGATTATTTTGACGGTTGACCCACCCCCGCCCCCAAGTCTTTCATTAGCCCTTTGTTTGTATAATCCCTAAGTCTCTGGCTCAAAACCTCATTACCAAACATTGTCAGAGTCAGGTGATAAAGTCATATTACTATTTGGTAAATTAAAATTTTAAATAAACACACACGCACACACACACACACACACACACACACACACACACAAACACGCACGCACGCATCAGACCACAGACACCAAAAGAACATAAAATCATTTCAAACATGCTAGCAATACATAATATGAGACAGATTAATACAGAAACCATTTAATGTCATCAGCTAAGGTGTTGATGGGTGACATGGATAGCCATTCCCTATGTGTCCTGGGGGCTGATGAGTGGAACAGAGTGTATGTAGTTATTCTAGGATCTTCCCAAAGTGCATTTCCATATTCACTTCAGAGGAAAAGAATTAAATTACTCATGGCTGGACAAACTCCTAACGGAAATAAACCAACCACTGAGTTCACATCCACGTTTCTTCTAGGTTTTCCAAAGAATCCATCAATTTCAAGACATTGTAAGACCAGGTTCCTGAAAAAACGCTTCAAATGTAAAATTTGATTGATTTATTCTACAAAATAAAGGTAATCCAAATTTTTTTTTATGGGAATAGGTCATGTTTTTCCTTCCTGTCTGTCAAAAAGAAAGAAAGAAATAAATGAAATCACACCAGGCAAACTTAGCAACTAGTAATTGCCATAGTCCTATAATTATTTAACAATATCTACCTTTTTTTCCATGGCCATTATTTCAACATTCTGATAATACTTATGTGCACAATTTGGAATTGTACATGTACAATGAGATCATTAATGTCAGTAGTTGTGATTTCACAAAGCTATGTAAGTTATTTGTTAAGTTGCACTTTTATGTGTGCATATTGAAGTATGTTAATTTTTCTTTTTGACAGCTATTCAGTAAGCATCACATTTGAACAAGTACACCTTTGATTAAAGAAATAATGCTATATTAAAGGCAGCAGTATCTGGAACTCAGTGTGTTTTGTAATTACGTGTCTGTGTGTCTTACACCATTCCTCCCAACAGATAGTTGTGGTTCATCCTTCCTAATTTTGCAGCAGGAAAAAAACCCTTATTTGTCTCTATCTCCTTATTAATCCTCCTCACAAATCCTTGATAATTTTCCAATCCTTTTCTCAGATATGGCTGGCTCTGTTTGTCTGTCTCTCTCCTCCATTGCCTCAGTCTGCCTGCCTTCTCAATCGCGTGTTTTGTTTCCCATTTTAATGAACAGTTGGATTCTTTTATTTCTGTACAAGTGCAGGATTTGCCTTATCACCCCCGTCCCTTTGAGGGTTGCCAATTGGTTTTTATCCATGGATGTATCATTTCTTAGGCTTCCCTTTTTTTCCCCACAAAGAGAAAGAACCACTTCGTCAACAAGCCTCTCCGGAACGGGAGATTAAAAACCTCAACATCACCTACCTTCTAGCGCTACTCCCAACTGGTTCGTGTAAAAACTCAATTAAACTCGTCCCCACTGAATTCCACATTACAGTACATTAAACAGAAATTCTTCAAGCGTGATGACAAAGCTCAGACCAGGCTTCAGAGCTGCTATTTAGGAGATTTCCTCAACTCTCAGTCTTAGGGGGGCTTTGGCCTCTTGTTGATGCAAAAGGCTGTGCAGAGACAAATATATATGTATATGTATGTATATATATATGTACATATATATGTAGTCAAAAGATATGTTTTTGTCTCTCTCTCTCTCTCTCTCTCTCTCTATATATATATATATATATAGGAATGATACAAATTTAAAAAAGTCCTGCTTGAAACATATAGGCACTATTGAAAAATATATCCACAACAGTGATCTAAAAACAGATAATCCTTTGAAAGGTAAATATTTTCATATGTTAATATAACAGAGCAGATAACCTTTGTGTTAGCCCGAAAGCTATGAAACTAGATGCAACTGCTTGGAGGGAGTTCCCACAGAAATGTTTTATAGACATAGGAAATGTACAATAAGATTCAGGTCTTCATACAGCCTGTGCACTTAAAAGACATGCATTCAGCCATGTGGCAGGTTGTATCAAAAGATGTGTGGAAAGCAGATGTGCAGTAGTATGTGCCTGAAATGGACTCGTTTTTGTAATGATGCCTCTTAGCAGGTACTAGAATGACTATAACGTACAAGTATAAAGAAAGGCTTTTATTTTTGCAGGCCTCTCTGAATATGAACAAACGAATATTATGCACAAAAGTGTGCGTCATCAGGTGGTATTTTGTACATATTAGGATGGATGCTGGAGAAATATCCCCCCTTGCCACTGACTGGAGCACCCTCTTGCACCTGAGAATGCAGGAACCAGTCATGCAGGAGAATGTTCCATGCAGCTTGGCCACTTGCAGAGAATCTGGCCTTATGGAACACTGTCAGAACTACAAAATACTAAATTACTACAGCACTTTTAGCACCATACTCCATGAAGTACCATGCACTAGAGCTGCTCTCCTTCAGACCCAGTGTTTTTTAAGAGCATGTGGCCCTTGTGGAGGCTGGACAGTAAGATGGGCTTCCACCTCCTCCTTGTGCTGAGCATTTCTGACTACTGTTCTACTGCCTCTGAATGTAGGTGGACTCTCTGACGAAGACACGGACCAAGGTCACTCTCCTACTTGTCTCGACTACTTCCTCTCCCATGTCACTGCTTTCACAAAACACGGGTCCCAGTCCACAGATCAGTGCTTACTGATTCCACAAGTTGAAGGTCAGGGCATGAAAGAAAGTTCAGATATAGACCCTTAACATGATTAAAGTCACAGAGAAAACATATTGTCTTCAGTATAAATGTTCAACTGCAAGAGTGCCCCAAACCTCTCCCTTCTCCCCCTCCCCACACTGTGAAAAACCCCGTCCTCATTTAATAGTGCACCGAGTTTCTCTTTTGAGAAGGGAACCACTTTGCGATATTAACAGAAATACACCAATTTCTAATTTAAGGATTTATTCTGCAAAAAAGATTTTGGGGGTTTTAATCCTAGTACCATTCATGTTTCATATGCTTTAGCACAATTGGTACAATGGGCAGAGTGAACATGATTATGCATTGACTGAATCTAACTATGACAGTGTGCTTTCCATCAGATTCTCACAGTTCATTTTTATTGTAATAACAAACACTGCACTTTCGCACACATCATTGTTTTTCCCATTACTTATTTCATTAGTGACAATTGGTTAAAAAACTTCAAAATGTACAAAGTCTAAATATTAATTTGATTCAAGTCACATAATTGATTAAAACGGTAATATTTTAACAGATTTTTAATTTTTTCTGCCATCTGCCTCTGTTTGGACACATGGCCTTGCATCTTATACCTACTGGATAACCATAGATACACCTCTACCAAACTAAAGCACACTCAACACCATACAATATTACAATACTACAGCACACTCACCAGCATACAGTACTACAGTAATACAGAACACACAACACAACACAATAGTACAGCACTACAGCACACTCTACTTTAATAATATAGAACCCTTAGAACCATACTTAAACTTTGCACCATACAATGCTGCCAAACTACAGTACTCTCAGAATACTATTGTATAGTTCTCTCAGTCCCAGAGAATACAGCACTCACTCAGCACCCACAGAACCAGAAATTACTCCAATACTGCAGCACACTTAACACCATAAAATGTCATGACCCCTGCATAAATTATTTTTGTAATTTTGGAAAAAGTCATCTGCAATCTGCATATTATTTTTTTGAATTCTTGTGTTTGCATTACAGACATTATATTGAAAGTCACTCCATGGGTCCAAAAAAGCTGTTCTTTTTTTCTGCAGCTGTAGCTGCAGGCAATTTCCGTTAAGATTTAGTTAAAAGTAACAGATGCATCATGTGACTGAATGGAGTCCATGAGATACAACTGAACATTTATACAAACAGCAACCTATTGAGCCTTTAGAGAAAAAATTTAGAGAATGCAAAATAATTAAATGACTTGCTTTGCTTGGCTCATTGTTCCATGTTACAGGGTCCTCATCAAATTTTCATGTTTATCAGGAAGCCATTACTATATACTTTGAAACACATGAATGAAATAAACGCTTTTGGCAATGAGTGGGTTGTATTGGTGCAGTACATTTTTATTGAAAACGTCTGCTCAAAAACCATGGCCTATTGGGAACTGAACAAAAGTCTCAATTTGGAATGACATTATTCTGCTTTGGTCCAACAAACATTACTATCGTCTTATTGTTATTATGTCTTTCTGCTGACAGCTTCATATACTATTAGCTTAAAAACATTATGAGGAAAATGAGATCCACAGTTCAAAGGGGCAACCTGTTCTATCGATAATGGTTTAATTAGCCACTCCCCAGGGCCACATTTGCATACTGAGCTGACTTGAAACTCACACACATGCACATAAAACCAGTCCGAAAACATACTTTTCCAAGAATATGATGGATGCTTTGCTGGGCCTACGGCTGGAGAAAAGCAAGGTGCACTTGCTTAATTCATGACATGAAATATTACCTCTCCCACTCGACAAAGCAGACCTGTTTGGATGGCAGGACAGATAGCATCCATCCTTTTTGGTATAAGAAACAAACAAACAAACAAAAGCTCTGCAACCTTTCACCCGACACAGGAAGTACAACTGATAAGCCAGTACCAATTTCTTTTCTTTTTTTTTTGAATAGCATTTCTCTGCCTTTTGGCCCTAGTTTCACCTTGCAGCGGCTGTGCCCTTCTGTTAAAGGAAGTAATGGCTGCCAACTTCACTTAGGCTTCCTTTTTTATATTTGTCAGTCATGAAAGAAGGGCGAGATGATAAATCTTATTTCGCCAGCTAAGGGCTTCTATCTGGCCAACAGAATAAAATCCAGGCCAAAACACTGCTCTGCGCATTAGGAAGCTGTGGATTTAAGCCTTGTCCGCCATGATCAAACCAGGATTTATGAAGCATCATAACTCCCGACAACATCCAGCAGCTTATTAATTTTATATATTTCTGTCCATTTCCTGATATTCCCAGCCTTGACAGTCACTCAAGATAAGCCAAAAGCCTTTTGACAGGATAGAGTGTGTATATATTTTTCACTGTTCTCGTGTTTCTTCTCAAGTTGAATAGGTTTAGCAGAAACCTTGAGAGTGCTGTTCAGTGATTTGTCTCTGTTTCTTTTTCTTTCCTTGCCTGGGCCTTGCATTTCTGAAACAAGGGACATCCATGTAGAAATGATGGGTGATCAATGAAATACTACATCTTACTGAAATCAAAAGTAAAGCATAGATACACATTATGGTTTGGCTCCATGGGATTATATCTTATATTGTAATGGACAGGAACCATATGCAAATAATGTGCAATGTACTTCATGGGGAATTCTTATTTAATGCACACTGTTCAAAAGAATGGGTGTACTTCATATAAAATTGCTGCATGAGTTGGCAATAAAGTATTCATGGTTAACTGACAGGAATTCTACATCTCAGGAGTACTGTACATAAGACATGATTTACAGCATGCACAACCGTAACAGAAAAAAAACATTATAAATCAACTGTGTGAAGATACCTTATAGTATTTACTAATGATATGCTGTCATTTTTTCTGTTAACAAATAATAGACCCAACAATTTTTATTTCCAGAGTGTGCTTTATTTTAAGATGTGATTGTGCAGTTTCATACTGTGCAAAGCGGCATGCAGGATTTTTTTTATCTTTTAAGTAATGGTCAGTTTATCTAACTTTATCTTAACTTAATCGAAAGAAGCATATCTTTCGCATTCAAAAGTAGGCATACCCTGCCTGGGGTACATTCTTTAAAAGGAAACACCAAGTTAATACAGGGTACACACTTGATGATGCCATTAATGGTAATGATAGCCATGAAATTGATAACGATGTTTCCAAGTGTGTATGACGAAGATGATAGAAAAGTATGTTTTCTTTGTAAATATAATGTTCGCTTGATAATAATAACAGTTATAAAATAGGACATCAGTTAAAATATTGGTTGAAAATAATTATTGAGATAAAGAAGGGAATGGTGGCAGCAACAATGACTTCAAGTGACAACACAAATAAGGAAGTGGTGATTGCAGTATCCACCAAGTGCTGCCCACATTCGGCAACCAATTTCTGTCAATGACAGTCCCACAAAAACTCTGGCCTTCCCCCCGGAAACACCTGCCCCTCCCACCACATGACAGGTGCAGATGCATGACTAATCAACCCACGACATCTGCTCACCTCTACAAAAAAGAAATAAAAATATATAAAAGTGAGGATGGAGAGCAGTCTCGGGTTTCCCAGACTGAGCAGGGGGCCGTACCTGCCTCACTCCCGCACCTCGTGCAGAGAAGGAGGATGTAATCTCCAGGAGCTGGTGATAGTGGTTGGGGGGGGAGGGGGGTGGCAGGAAGAAAAATGCGGAAGGTTTGGGTCAAAGGGATTAAAATGGTGGAGGTGGATGTGAGAGGAAATGTGGCTGTGGAATAGCGACGAAGCAGCAGGCGTGCAACCTGACAACAGAGAGGAGAGGAAAGATTACAGGAGAAGTGGCGGGGATCCCTCCCAGAAGGAGACTGACTCCAAATGGCATTGGAACACAGCATTAGTAACCACTATTCAACAGTATGCAGGCTTAGGAGGGGAGGGCACTGGAAGGGGTATCTTTTTTGGCAAGGGGATCAGAGAGGGAAGAGGGAGATGTTGCTGTGGGTGATGGTGTAAATTTGATCAGTCGACATTTCTGTATGGCTGCCTTTTTGCTGTCTCTTTAAGACAAAGTTTGGTTTGTCAATACTGTATCCAAACATTATATGTACTATCAACATCTGTTGAACACAATTACAGTCTTTGTAATTGCATGACTTTTAATTAATACACTGGTCCTGTGTGGTATGGGATGTCTAACATGTTGGTATTTGTGATTCATAACCCTAATTTTTACAGATCATTTTTGTTGTTAAAATACGGGTGAATGCTTCCAGCAAAAGGTTATGAAAATGGTTCAAAAGTGGTACCTCATGTTGTTATGACCAAACCACTTCAATCCAAAATAATGAGAAAAAGTCATATCCAAATGTGAATAGGGAACGAATGTTACAGTTACAATAAGTGTAACCTCATGCCAGGTGCTTTAGATGACACTCTAATCCTATAAACTGTAAGACAATCACACACAAGTGTCTGGTTTTAGACTCAATATTTTATACAACAGAGGGAGCCTCTATTTTGTCCAGCTTCATTAGAGAGCAATGGGCCCGCTTTGATGGAATACAAGCCGCGGCAGCTCAATGCCTCCCGCCAGACCCTGTGGTCTGAGGATGGATGGCGCTGTCTGACCCTGAGGATGTCCGTGATGTTTTCCGCCGCCCGCGCTGGGTTCCCGCCGCTGTCACCACTTCCTGCTCCGCATGGGACAAATCTCTGTCACTGTGCGGTGCGACCTCTCCTCAGCAGACAGAGGTCGCGGCAGCTCGGAGGCACACGAGTGAGTGGGGTTAGCCAAAAGGCACGGCGGAAGCCCTGTCCCTCTGTTTCTCAGACACTGTTGCCACAGCAGTGCCATCTTCTTTATTTGATCCAATGAGGCAGTCTTCCCCTGATTCTAGTGTCTGCTACCATGGGCACAGAGGTTTAAAACATCCGGAATTACTAAGATCATTGCAAAAAAGATTGTATCAAGATAAGGCAGCATTGTGTGTAGCTTCTAGTCCGTGTTCATGTACTGTGCAATGAGAAAAAGTGATAGCATACTGATACCATGGTTTAAAGGCTGTGGAGTTTTTTTTTTGGCGAAGTCAGGTCTACAATCAATAAAATGGATTAGCTGTAACAGTATGTATAAAGGTTATCAGCAAGTTCTCCTGCATGAACACAGAACCAACCACCAAAACAATTTTGTAATACCCCTCCTATTTCTTTACAGAAAATCAGATTTTTCCCAAAATTGATTTTAAGGGGAACATATTACTTGGCTGGAAAAATAGAACTTGCTTTAATGAACCTAAAACCACATGACAAAAGTGCTGAACACACACATGCAAGTAAAACATGGTATGGGGTGTATCTGTGTTTCGTCTCTAAACTGTTACACCTGCACTTACACAGCACTTTTCTTTTTTGTCTGGAAGAGGGAAATTGCCCTGCTGTAGTCGTGGCTAACTGCTTGCTTGCCCTGCTGATCGGTTTCTACATTGACCTCCCTTGCCACTGATAAGAGCTCTCCCTTTAAGCTCCAGAAACAGCCATCTCCGCAGGATGCTTCCTCTCCAGCAAAGCTCGAGCCTGGGGGAGGTTTTGTCTACCAAAAATCTAAGTTGATTTGTGCTCCTTCCCCCTCCTTTGATGGGGGATGTGAGCAGGAGTTTTGTCATGGCCATGTGTCTGCCTGCCACAGCAGGTTGTTTCAGATCACAGTGGGAAAAGAAAGGCTTTTTACTCTCACTCATGCAAACCATGGTGGCAACAACACTCACCGTGGTAGTAGAAAACATAAATAAAAACAAACAAACAAAACCTATATTTAATTCACAGACTCAATATTAACCAATAACTCATTAGCAATTAAAGCCACAAGATGGATCATTAGCAATTAGCAACTATCAAAAAACTTTTAAAACATGAATGGTGTTTAGAACAAGCGACTTGGTTTTTAAAGTAACATATTCCGTGCATGTTCCATGCAATTATGCAGAAAGAGAATCTTCAGAAAGAGAAGGAGAAAGAGGTATTACCTGCATAATTCCAGAATGCATTTCCGAAACATTTCAGACAGCATGTAGTGATATATTTTTTAAATGTATTGACCTTTTCAGAAATGAACTGAAATCACGCATATAGATTTGACATGCTATATTTAGCCTTTCATCACTAAAAATAGTTGGGGCTGTGAAGATCAAGTTCTGTTGGGGAATGACAGAAACATGCAATTTTCATTTACTGAGAAAGTGTTAACTGCTAAAGCATTCAATAAAACATTTTCATAAGCTGTCAGTCATAATTATTCTGCACATCTGTTCAAATTAACACCAATTTACCAGCCCTCATTTCAAGAAATTTAGTGTTGTACAGTTGAGTTTATACCACCAACACCAAAGTGAAAATATATTAAGGTAGTTAAAGATAATAAGGCTGCATGCATAATTAAAAATATAGAAAGCTTATTGTCTTGTCATACGCAATTCCAACAGTAATTTAGATTTAATTTACATTGAATCCTATCACTGAAAAATCATTAATGTTTCTGCAATGTTTTTTTTCACAGAAATATCATGGAAAATGAAATGTATTCCACTTAAAACTGAGATTGTAGAAAAAAATCTGGGCATTCCAAACTGGAACTCCCAGTTACAGATACTTGGGGTCTCATCACTGAAGCAAACCCTGTAAATTTAAGGAATTACTGATGTGCGCACACTCTCTCCATGAGCAGATTCTTCAAACCACCTCCCCTTTTCACTCTGCGGACCACCCTTTGACCTGTGAAGACTTTACATCCTCATGTGTAGTTGGTGCAAACACACTACCTGAACCAACAGAGGAGCCACTCTTACAATGTGGTGGAAAAGATTCAGCCAACTGGGATTCACTGAAATCAATCACTTGGATTCTATGTACGGTTACATAACATCAGATATAAATGTGTCTTTATATGCCCCTGTATTTCCTAAGCTTTACATAGTTTGCATTTACATCTAGTTTTGTTTGGACCACTGCTATAACAAATGAATGAAGAATTTTACCTTTAGCTATACTGCATATTATTTGCCAGGTTCCCATGACTGGATTCTGTTGAGGTCTTCCTGTATTACCTTATTTATTGATTATAAACAAGACTGAATGAGCTCTCTACCCATTTGATGTGAATAAGACAACATCACTGTAAATTCACACTGTTTGCAGACATTTTCAAAAATAGATAACATTCCTACTTTTCAAACATTATGGTGCTACCATTGGCCTTAGGTTTATATGAGAATGAGTGGTAAATGTTTGAGCTGAAAGTAATGTTAATGTCATTTTGTATGGAATAATCAAAGATATATGTGAAAATGCTATGGTACATGATACGTATAGGGATACATAAGATTTGTATAAGTAAGTATAAGGTATAAAAATGTGCTTTTAAAAGGAAATTGGCCCTCATTTGTGATGTTTTAAAAATCTATTGTCTGCACTGCCCATATGGTCTATTATGTGTGCTACATTACACAGATAAATGCATAATATAACGTATTTACTCAACAAAACCTGACACATTCATTGCCATCAACAGTTTGTTTGGTGTCTTATTATTAAACTAAAACAAATCAAGCCTCATTTGTTTTAGCCTCATTTACTTTGTTGTCAGTAATTTTGATACTGAAAAACGAGAGGCACTTAGAGGCACCTCTGGCTGATATCCAAGATCAAATCTATCAGAGGTTGAAGCCAGCTGTTTTTTATATAGTAGACTTCTGGTTGTAGTTCAGACTCAAAATAGTGGTGCTTATTAGGCTACAGGAATAAGTCTGCAAAAAATACAGCCGAGAAAGTTGGGATGCTGTACAAATGTTCTTTAGACAGCAGGAAATGCTATAAGAGTAATTAATAAACATACAAGAAGTTAGCTGTGCTTTCAAGCCTTCATGAAACCATCATCAATCTATCACATTATATAGATCTAACAGCAGATGAAATTATTATTATCACATAAATGGTGCCACAAAGTTTTTTTTTTTTGTGGCCACCTGTCAATGAATGTTCAGACAGCAACTATACTATACTATACACTGCATAGCCGCCAGTTCTAACCTACACAATCTTACAGTATGCACTTATGAAACAACACATTTCTCTCCATTCCAAATTGCCACAATGCATACAATGACATAGGGATACAATAGTCGGCAATATAATTAATGGAAAAGTGTGGCCTGCAAAAACAGGAAGCTGTAAAAGGTGTATAAATATGCGGCATGAACAGTGAGCTCAGAAATCTCCTTCCCAAGAACATCCCACGCCGCTCCACTCTGTGATCCTCAATAATGAGGCCCCCTTGGTGGTTTTGTTAGACATGAATCTGGCTCATATTATAATATTTCTGCACTGACACAAATAACACATTTGCACTTGATTGCAAACAACAAATGCTGAGCAATTGACAGGATATTCATGAATATGAATATAAATATGGATTTTTTATGTTGAAGTTTCACATTTTCTTTTTGTGTTATTTTGAACAATAATACTTTTAGAATAATTATACTTGAATAATTAGAATATATAAATAACTATAATGTTGTTTGGATTGGATGATTTTTTGCTTTTGGCATTTTGTATTATTATAACTTTTAGTATTTATTTTGCTGGTGCACATTTGTGATTAAGGGGGAAAGGGAGTTATAACTTGGGTCCATTTAGGTTCACCAATGAGGCCAAGACAATGAGAGACACAATACACATGAATGCAGCCTGCAGGAAACAGGAGGGCTGGTGTCTCCAGCTGCTTGCAAATTGAGCCAGGGCCAAAGGGAGGAATGCTAATCCCCAATGCCACCCCACAGAGAGTGTCACAGCAAGTATCATTTCACCATCCGCACAGAAAGGGTGCCGTATCCCCCCTCCCCACTTCCTGCCACATCCCACAGTGCTGATACCCCCAGCTGTGCCTCTGAGAGTCAGCTGACTCACTGATATTTTGTCACTCCAGTCTGACCATACACAGTTATCGCATAGCTCAGTGCAATCAATTATTGTTGCAGCGGAATCATTAATAATTTCCTAATGAAAATGATTCTGTTGATCTCTGTTGTATTTTAATTAAACATAATTACACTGCTACTCAGAGCTGTGGTGCAGACTCCTTTAGGGTACAATTTTGTTTTAATACACTGATAATGAAATTTTACATTGTGTTAGTTGTTTAGTTATTATTCAGTCACACTATTTCTCTATGTTCAAGATAACAGATAATAACCTTAGCACCTCCTATTTCTCACAGTCAGTCTGTTTAAAGGGGAGTGTTGAAATAAGACAATTAAATCTGAACTGTTTAGAGAATCCCTATGAACCATGCTGCATGGCCATTTTTAGCAAGCCATATAAAATATATTGAGATATATTTTCTGAAACATTATTTTCTTAAACATAACAAAAAATGTAAAGAATATTATTATTTTGTAGAAAATAAATAAATAAACAAATACATAAATAAATAAAGACAAATCTTTAAACTTCAACCAGCTAAAAGGTCCTCACTGAGGCTTTTGACTATTTCTTTGTACACAGAGGATTGAAGCCAAGCATTTATAAAATGAAACATTAAGAGGAAACTATCTGATTAATGGAATTTAAAATAACACTGTCACCATGAAATCTTAATTTAGCAGAGTATAGGCTTATATAAAATGAACACATTACATTGGTCATTTATGGTGGCAATTTCCTCTTCCGCCATAGGAAAGTTTATCTAGAGACAAGTTTTTATATATCTGACTATGGTCTGCATAAGAGGCTTAGAGGAAAAAAAATCAAGTGACCTTTAAATAGTAAGGCATAACATTACAGGACAGAGAACTGAGGGAGTGTAAGTGGGATCTGATATTAGATAATAACATACTAGCACAATAGCTGAGATTCTCAAAGAGCCACAAGTGGTGGCAGTTTCAGTAATGAGTGGTGGGTGGTACGTGTATGTAATCCTAAATACTTTTATAGCATATTAATTCTGACCCTAATTGCATTTGATATTGTTGGCTATTACTGCTACTGCATTGTACCTTACCATTTCATTATGAGACCAACTAGGTCCCTTAAAATCATGGCCCATGAGCATCATGCATGCCTTGATGCACTTCCTGTTTACTTCATCATATCATCATAGGGACATTTTTAAAATAAAAATCCAATTGTCAAGTGAGGGATAACCTGAGCACCAGTGTGTGTTATGAAAACTTAGTCTGCATTGCTTCATACACAGACCAATGCATACATATATCTCATTTTGAACACTTGAGAGTGTGTTAAGTATCTGAGCATGTTTTATTTACATTACAACGGACCAGCTCTGTTTTAGACATTCTTATTCTATTAAATCTACTTAGAGGAGCTGTGGTATGTTGTTGGAAGGTGCCAAATGTATAATACATTTGAAATGCACAAAAAAACCTGGTGTTTAAGAATGAAGGGCATTCATTGGTCAATTGTTTATGATTTCTTTTTGGCAGCTTTTTTGATATTTCAAATTTTTACAAACAGCTGATTAATCCTGTGCATAGAGTGAAACTCTAAAGGTTATTTAATGTTAAATAGGTAAATCTCGGAGGGAAAAACTGATTGATGGTGCACAGAAAATTGATATGTTGTCTCTTCCTTGTGATGCTTTTCTGCACACACAAGAATGGATTATTTTATGGCACTCACACTATTTTTTTCCACTACACTCACATTCATTAAATTGTGACTTTTTTAGTGGAGTAAAATCTGACTTCCAAGCATACATCACTGTAATGTCTAATTAATCTGTACACTGGCTGCCAGTTCCTTAAACTCCAGTAGTTAAAAGAAGCTGGCGAAGTGTGGAGGGGAGCATTGTGGGAGTTCCAGGTGGATTTCTCGATAATGAGTTCTTGCACAGAAGTGAAGAGTTTTAGTAATGGCTGGCTGAAGGATGAGCTCGGGAGCTGGCTGTGATAGTAATGTAAAACAAACAGCACAAAGAGAGAAGCTGATGCCTATACACAGGAACAAATGGCTACATCCTCTGTTTCCAAGTTTTTAAAACTTATCTATAATGCTGCGTTGCTGAGTCAACACTCGATTGACTTTTTCATCAATTAACATGCAATTAAAATGAAAATTACCAAACGTATTAAATATCAAAAAAGTGTAATTTCAAATGTTGCAACAGAACAGATGAAAATGTAATAAACATGCAATTTTTAAAAAGAAGCAAAAATTGCCCAAAATAATATGTCTGTATAAGGACAATTATAAAAAATTTGCCTGTCAAAAGAGAGGCAAACAAGAGGAAGAAATTAGTTGTGGTACCCAATTTACAAAAAAGAAAAACAGAAAGAAAAAATATATTACAGATATTACACAAAGAAAAATGGAAGGCAATAGAAAAAAATGGATGGATTAAAAATATGTAAAGAATAGTGAAGCAAATCTATATTCTCTACATTACATGAAACATAGAATAACATTTGATAATACAGTGGCTTGGCTTGCTTGTGTTTAACAGGTCAACATTACTTGTAGGTTTTTGCAGGAGTATCTCCACTCACCCTAATTGTGTTCCCTTGTAGTTTTACAACTCAATACGAACATATAAAACACAAGCTCATGCTTTTGGCATTTTCTTGATTCATTTACTCTGTTTCTTCAACTTTTGTTTTTTCCATTTTCTCCTCAAACAGACTGGAGTACAGAACCTGGGATTAAGACCGTTCACACACATAAGTCAGAAACACCACTTTCATGAAAATGAACATTAACAATAAACTTGGGCTGCTTGAGATGGCCCCTTCCTATAGCATATGAGAGATATAGCCAATCTCACTCCTAAATCAAAGGCTGTCTCAGCCACACACTGGCTGGGGGCCAGGCAGCATCGGCATGCTCTTTCCGGATAGACAGGGCTGCTGGCTGGTCAGGTTAATTGGGAACCAAGCCAGCCACATCTGATTTCAATTTACGGCAGCAAAACTGGAAATAAAGAAAGATTTGCCACAGTAACTGTGAATGACTTAGTTGGCCTGCATGGGCAACTGAGCAAATGGCAACTGTTGGGGACTAAATATTGAAGCCTTCTTTCTTCACCCTGGATGCATGCAGAGTCTAAACTTGGAGGTGTCAGACGTCTGTATATGTATCTACATTCTGAATGCAATGTAAAAACTAACAGTTCAGTGGCAGTTTAGTTACACTAAGAGAGGAAATTTACATTAGTGCAATAATGAATTCTCCAACACACTAAACTTACATCATGAGACAGACATGCTCTTTGCTAAATAGTTTGTGCCTTCTTGATTTACTACAAATAAACATTTGAAAGGAAAATGTTCAATGCCCATTTTCAAAAATGCTTATTTTATTCACAAAATTGATGGGTAGGTAAAGAAAAGTATATAGCAAAAGATAACAGAGGTTGGTTTCAGGCAGCGGGAGACAGGGTGGCTAAAGTTGTCACGTGGCTAGTGTACCAAACAGAGTAAATATGATGGAAGATGGGAAATTACAGTCTACAGAGAACAGTCAAGAAATCCTGCTATTACCCTTTTTTGTTTCATATTTTCTCTCCTGGCTAACAGATTAGAAGATTTTAAAGAACTGCGTAATCTTCTTTAACAGCTTATCAAAACTTTAATGATTTGATGATAAAGAGCACAAAGTTAAGTAGCCGGTTAAGAGGATAACTCCCCAGTGCAGTCTAGTGATTAGTAGATGAGAATTGGGAGACTGAAAATCCGGGGTAGCAAATCCCACTTCTGCCACTTATTTAGTTTGAGGGGAAGAAACTCCACTTCAGCTTGGGAGCCTCGTCACGGGGTAATCATTTAGAAACCGATAAACCAAACCACTCGCATCCTTTCTGATCTGAAGTCATCTTTATTTATTTATTTATTTATTTATTTATTTATCTATCTATTTATAATTTATTTATGGGTCTTGGGCCGTGCCTGTCAAGAACCATTTATAGCCTTTGTATAGCAGAACATATTTCAGAAGAAACATCATGCAGTGATAAACACAAGGCCCACAAATAATTTTGCTAGTGGCACTTTTACTGTACACATCTTACATGCAGTAATCTTACAACAGATATACAGTGCTTGGTATGCATCCCTATTTGTGAGTTTTTTTTTCCTGTGAGCATGTCTTTATATAACACCACATTTTCATTCTTTGTTTTATTCGACTCATTTTCAAAGAAACTAATTTTCATAGTTTTGACAGTATGGCACAGCCTTCACTTTCATGACTCCACTGCAGGCAACTCTGATTTGACATCTGAGACAACCAAAATTATGTGCAAATTACACATAACGTGCTGTGCACAAAGACAAATATATAATTGGCTAATGTGTGTCAGATACTTCTCACATTTGACAACATGATGGCTGTCCCAACCATCTAATCCAACAAGGGCATGGGGGAAGGAGGGAATCTGATTTGAGGTGCTGTGAGTTTGTATGTCCTTGCCCCCCCAGGGGAGGTTAATCTGTCCACTATGACTGTATTCATGGGGCAATTCTCTGGCTCTTCTTGCTCTCACCCTTCTCCTCTGTTTTTCTTTTCCTGCCACTATCTCTCCCTCATTCTCCCTGTCACTCTGTCTGTCTCTCTCTTTCACTGTCTGTTTGTCTATTTCTCTCTTACTCCCTTTCTCCCCCTCCCTCTCCCTCTCTCTCCCCTCCCCCTTCTCTCTCCCTCTCTGTCTCTCCCCCTTTCTAAGCCCATTGTACTCTGGGGAATGAGGGAGCAATTGTATTGGAATGACAAGCCATGTTTGAATAAATAAAATGAATTTGACAAATGAACATAAATGATTGGCAGGGTGTATTGTTATTCCTTTTGTCTTTTTTTATTCAACTTGGACTGCTGTCCTACACACAAGAGCCTCATCCCTCTTTAATAAGATGTGTGTCTCATGTCACTCCTTACTCAAAATGGATGGGCTAGTTATTCATATGATGTAGTTTGGGCCTGGAGAACTGCAATTAAGTAAATGAACCATATAAGAAACAAATATTGTATTATTATTGTTATTATTAGTTGTTGTTGTTATTTTTGGTCTGATTATGACTTTTTATCTGATTAGAAGATAAGAAATTTAAGAACTGAAGAAGGAATGTGGAGGAAGGAGAAAGGAGGGGAGAAGTGGTTCTAGTTGCTGTGCATGGAGGGATGCAGTGGGAGTGGAATGACAGACGTGAGTCCTCTTACCTTTGCTGTACACCACGCAGTTGTTTTTGTTGTCTTCTGCTCCTTGCCAAGTCACATCCAGCAGCCACCTGGGACCTGCACTCAGTACCACCGGGACCGAGCACTTCCTCTTCTGTACGGGGATAGATAACAAACACTAATCATTTGCTTATTTTGGTGATTAAAGAAACTTTAACAATCACAGGTTCAGCTCCTCTTCTTCTCTGAAGGGTGTAGGGATGGAGTGGGTGTAGGTGGGGGTGGATGGGAGAGATGGCAGAGGCCTGCTCCAAAGGCCTGTCTCCAATCTGTATAGCGGATTTATCATCAAGGATTTTTCCCAGTGATACCGTATCAGATCTCTGAGATTAGGACAATCTCTGGTGGCTGGGAATTATAAAGAGAATGCTGATGACTTTCAGAGTGAAGGAGGAGAGTGCTCAGAAGTGAACTTCAGGCACATTGTGCTGCGCTATCACTGGGATCTCACCATTTCCTGAAACAGGCAGGAAAGAGTTTAAAGAATCAGGATCCATTTCAAAGGGCGATTGAGGTTACATTTTTATAATGCAGTAGCAAATTATTCTGAATGTCTAACGTAATTTTTCTTCAGAGTTGGGGTCAGACGTGGCATTTTATGTTATTTCTATGAAGCGAAAACAGTGAGATAGACTGTGACTGGGTCTAAATATATTCCAACCTAGATGGAGGGGGGGCAAGGGTGGGTTTTCTGTACGATTGCAGGATATTCTATTTATTTTCATTTGATTTTCTATTCTATTTTATTTTCAAATGGCTTTTTTCTCTTTTTTTCTCAAAAAGGGTAATGAAAGGCAAACTGCATCTTCACTTTGCGGGGAGAGGGGAATGGCACAGGACTGATGCAGCTGCTACAGTAGCCCATTACTCGCAGGCAAAATGTCAGTCTTTCTAGGCCATTACTTTTTAACCTCGAGGCCTTCCTTCATTAGGGTGTTACAGAAATAGTTTAGCTAAGAGAAAATGGGTTGGAGTGCAATTTCGACACTTCATTTCTTTTTCCATCTGAAAACCAGTGGCCACTAGACAGCATCCATCTCCCTAATGCCTCTCCCACGGCATGCCAGAGCCTTCCTCACTTCACCTAACAGTGGACTCGCCTCTCAAGGATAAATGTAAATGCCATGTATGACGATGTTTGGCAGAAAACGGCCTAACAACTAAAAAAGTGAATATGTGTCCCACCATTTACCATCCATTACACTAGCCAAAACAGTCATGTGAATGCAGCCATTGTAATCATATACTATGGTTTAGAAAAGCTGACATTAAAGACAAAGTATCCAAAATACAAGACAAAGGATCAAGAGGCTGTTCAGCACCAGATTGATGCATATCCCTGTGTGTACATAGGTAGCTCATCTTGTGGCCTTTCATGTAACTCCCTTCAAGAACAAAGCTGTCTTACATAATGTCCTGCTGGGCCTTATTCCTGTGTTCCAATTAGGCACTTTTGTAGAATTGCATTGACTTGCAGAATGCAATTAAAGTTTTACAATGTTTTGGCTCCTTCTAGTTATTCTGATTGGAATTCTAAACAGACTCTATTGAATTCTTAGCTATTTCGTAAACAATTGAAAATCATTATGTTTCACAGACAGTGAGATTTTGTAGTTATTGGCTGGATACTACAAATCCAATACATTTTTATTTTATTTTTTAGTATTTAAAATAAAAACATAATTTAAGAGCTGAAGTGCCATTTTCCCTGGTAAACACACCAATAAAGGTTTGGCTGCAGGGTGGAGTTGGAGCCTTCAGCTGGAGCCTGAGCCTGAGCTGGAACCCTCTGCCTAAATCCATAGAGAGCTGACATTTTAAGCTCTACCCTACTGCTAGATATACTTGGAAGAAAGACTCTAAACTCAATGGGGCCACCAACCACCAACCACCAGGAACCACCAACCACAGCAACTACAAAAAAAGAAATATAAATGCTGCCTGACCTTCATGCCAACATGATCCTTAGGGTTGAGAAATTATTCCAAATAGAATCATAACTAGAGCTTGTAGACATTCTTGATCATGGGAGTTGAGGAGAATGTGACCAAGTGTTTCAAGCCACAATTACTTCATCACCTGCACCATCTATGATTAATTACATAAAGCTTGTTGCCAGTATTTTAAAGTCAATATGATGATTTAGTTAAAAGGAAATGTCAACAAATTGCAACAAGGATGTACCAATGGCAACAAATTAGTGTAACAATATCCACGTGGGTCACTTCACATGGATTCTGTTCTGTTTCTCACAACATGCAATTTATCATTCACAGCAATTTCTGAAACGTCAAATGTAAAAACTGGAGTGATACAAAGTTTATAGGGGCATGCTCTGATAGAAAACAAGTGAAGTGACAATTGTCATTCAAAATTTGACAGAAACCGTTAAACTTATTAAATCATTGCTCAAAATGGACATTGTTTACAATTCTGTTTCCATGATAGCGTGTTTCATGCATTTGCAAGATTTCTGCATTTTGAACAGACAGAATTCATAGGGATAGGTTATTCCCACATTCTGTCAGATAAAGTAGAGTGAAAATGTAGCATGTCAGCAGTCGGTCTGTACAGCCAAAATGATTATAAATATTGTTTTTACAGGACGACCACTTAGTGTTTGTGGTTGGTGATTCTCAACAAGAGCTGATAGCAACACAACCAAGATACACAATTATTAAGCAAAAGTATGGTTAAATATTGGACTCCCTTAAAATTCAGTAAAAGTAGATCTGTGGTCAAAATATTCTCCAATACTAACTGCGATAAGACTTAATCAGCATTGGTCAACAGAAAAGATGCCCTGTGACTAAATTACAATAATTCATCATTGGTCATGTCAATTAGAGATACCTTTGTAACCACAGTAACGTCATTACTCAGCATTTAAAATGCCACTCCATTGTTGCCACATGCACTGCTTTCCTGTTGACCACTGTTGATCATGGTTTTCAAATAAAACAGCATGCAAAATTCAGTTTCACTGTGATCAGGAGGATCACTGAACCACTTCCATTGTGGTCACTGAAGACTCTGTACTTCCGTTAAGCAGTAAAAACACTTCACCTCTGCCACTGCCACCAAGGTCAATTAACTTTTGGGACTAAACAAAGGACTAGATGGGAACCTGGAGTTATTCTTACTATATTACCTCATAAACTAATATCTATCTAACAGAATAGATACTAAAAACTGTAAATTGTTGTCACTGCTTGATGAAACATGGTATTATGCTGCCTTCAAGTGCGGTTGGAAATGTTCATGTTTCAGAAATACATCCATCACATAGGCCTATAGTTGTTTCTAACATTTATATTGACATTATTGTGAAGCACATGAAGACTATGCAAGACACATGTAGACATGTAGACTCCTTTTCAGTTGTCATTTATTTATGCCAAAAAGCAAGTTATTTTTCATTTGAGTTACTTATACATTATTTGTTCAGTTTTATGAAAGATTGCATTATTCATGCTACAGGGAACCTTTTCAATAGCGTAAGCTATATGACAAAAGTAGGTAACATGCGCTAGCATAAACATATGCTTGCTGTTATCTTGAAAGGCTCTCTTCATCTGAGAATTAGATTGCTAAATTGTTTTAATCTTCAAGGTTACAGTGTAAAACAAACTAGAAATGTATTTCTTTGCATAATCCATAGAGACTACAGTTTATTTTCTGGCAAACACATAAAGAAAAATAGCTCTCTAATACATTGAACCACTAAAACTAATTAATTGTAAGCTTGATTATACCTTTTTAATGTTCATAACCTATGCAACTAATCTTACAGTTGCTTGCTTACCATTTTCCAGCTATGTCACACAGAATAATCAAAATAGTGACAAAAAAATGACTGTGACAGTGATAATGGTGACTTTTCAGTTATTACTTCCGGAGGAATAATGAATGATTTGCAACTACACTAAACAATTTAAGAAATATGGAATCTATAATGTATGAAGTACCTTTAAACAGATAATGCAATCATGTAAGTTTTATTGATTGAAACTTGATTATTTGACTACAATTTACTCTTTTTACTTTTATTATACATCATTAATAGCAACTTGAGACATTTGCTAATGGAATACAAATTGTGAGAACTATAAATAAATGAGAGAAATATGAAATATAATGTTAGCTTAAACAGTAGTAGTCTCCTCAAGCCACAGCTCCCAGATGTAATAACAGCCAGGCACAAAGGTCTTTGGTGAAAACAGAGCACCATAATGACCTTCAGCTGAGGACACAGATGGCATAAAATGAATAGACTGAATCACACCTCCTGCATCCATACTATAGATTACATATACCATATGAACCATGGTGAATCATAATCACCATGGTTCCTATGAACCATAATCACAACAAAAAAGATCTCCACAAAGACACTGCAGGACAGTTTATGCCAAACTCCGACAAAGAAGCACCAAGCTATAACACAGTTACACTACAGATAAAATAAAAAGCGATGACATAAAAAGACCTGCTCTATTTATTTAAGTATTGGTTGACTTTTGGGTATATCAGATATCCGTTCAACAGTGAATTCTATATATAAGTTTTCATGTTATTTCGCAGGTTCCCTTATCCCACATTGGTAACAGAATAGACAGGCCCACATCATTTAAGCCCTTCCTATTTCTCATCTCAAATTAGCCATACAATAATCTCTTATATCTAAGCTAACCTGTACATCTTATACCCCTGTCAAAAGAACTAAAAGGATTGTTGCTACGACAACTATCTGAAATGAAAATCGGATTAACCCTTTCCTGCAGCCTCAGACAGCAGTCATATCTTATTCAGTAGCTTCCTCCTACTTGGTTAGCTAAAATATTGAGAAACAACAAAATTTGTATGTTGCTTTGAGTATATGTGCTGGATGATAATTATAGCTACTTTATCAAGACAAAATTCTCTTCCAGTGCCAGTGCTCAGTTTCAATAAGAGGGTGTCATCATATTTATGTTTTAGTTGTCAGTAAATAAATAAGACCATAAATTCAGAGTGCATTTTATTATAATCAGACTTTTTTTTTGCTTTTTGGTAATTAATATACAGTAAAAACTCTAAAAACTGAATCTAACACAATATATATAAGCTAAGATAATTAATTACAACGTCAGAGTTTTTATGTTAAATAGAAATTCAGAATTTTTTTCTGAAGTAGAGAAACATAATTTTACATAGCCTAAGTAAAGACCATATACCCTGAACAGTGGAAGAAATAAATGTGGTCATATATATGGTCTGATGAATTACCTTTAACTCTTTTTCATGCATGAGGAGGTCAAAAGTATCTTTATCCACACTCCTGTTCCCAGCTGTTAGATATGGTGGTGGACCTGTTATGGTAGGAGCAGCCATTTTACATGAGTGTGTGGGTCTCCTTATTACTCTGTATGCTATAATTATGATGGACGACTGGGTGCACCCCACAGAACAAGCACTGTTTCTTCAAGATCTTCCCATATTTCAAGATTAATACCCCCACAAAGATAAATGATAAATGGATTAAAACATTATTTCATGAACACCAGGATGAAGTCAAACACCTTCCACAGCCTCAAGAAACACCAGATCTAAAGATCATTGCACCTGGAATGTAGATTGCACAGTATATTTCCAACCCCTTCATTTCTCAAGAACTGAGGGCGTACTTTCTTGTAGAATACTCCATACCCCACAGGAACCCTTTCAAACCAGGTCTAACAATCCAGACAAGGCTGAAACAGCTCTGAGTGTGAGGTGTGGTACAACTTATTACAAAACTGTTTGGTGTTTCCATTGTTTTGGCTATAGTATAAACGTACACTATGTCTGTGTGTGTGTGTGTATGCATGTGTGTGTGTTCATTTCAAAGGAACAAAATTATGGTATGATATGAGGACCTTCACTGAGACATAGGAATAGTGACAAGAAAATCTTTTTTTTCCAGAGAGTGAGCTGAGCCTCTCTGTTCTCTCCCCATAATGATTTGTGCTGCAGCTGGGTAGTGTATGCACAGCACTTCCTCTGCCTCGGTGACAGCCTGGAGTCCAGACTTACAGCACGTCTGCATTGGTTCCATGTTACACTTCCTCTCTATATAAAATTAAGGACATGAGTGGCTTCTCCCGGTCTGCATTTCTCACTAAATTAAATTATAAGACAAGAAGCAGTCTGAGTGTAGTCATAGACTGTCAAGCCTAAAATGCATGTGTATCATAGTAAGAATTGTTTTGCTGTATGCCAATTGATTGCCAAAGCAGACATTTCAGCCAAAACAATTTTGTGTTTCACATTATTACCCTTATGTGGAAAATTTGAAGGTAGTGGAAAAATCGGTGTAGAATTTGAAGGTGTTCTACAGAAAATGTGAAAGAAATTCATGTGTAGGTTTGCCATACGGTAAGATAATTGTTAAAAAATAAGCTGTAATGGGAAACTGTCTTGGTCACATGTCATGTCTATATGGTGTACATTTTAGCAAATTTCAACTTAGTGGAAATCTACTTCTCTGGATTCTGTATTTGTCAGATACACTTCAACAATATGATATCTCTATGACATAAAAACAACATATATTTCCTCAGATTGTGAAGCCACCACATTTAATAATCATTAGATGCTGCAGGTTAAGCAGGCTGGCTTCATAAAGTGCCAATCCTTTCATTTGTCAATGAAATTTGTATTATTATACATTATATGAAGTGTGTTTTATGGTATTTGCTCTCTCAACTACATAACTATTAGCACTTATTTTTGCCTATATTTAAGAAGGCAATGGGCACTGGAAAAACAGGAAACTATGCATTTAGTGGTGCATTTAGCAGCAATAAGTAACACCAAATGAATATGATTTTAATGGTGTTTAAAATATTTAAAATGCTAAATCAGAAACTGGCAGTCATATCATTCATTGCCTGGGACATTTACTACTGAGGAACATTTTACAATTATGTGTGAGCTATAAGTGTAAAGTGGGAGTAGCCCAATAGGATGGGGGGCATCCAAAAAGTACCATTAGGACCATTGCAATAATGTGTTCCTTGTTTTCATAAAAACTAATTATGGCTGATAAGCAGATTTACTGGAAAGAAATACAAGAGTGAAAAACAATCATCCTCTGTCTCTGACTGGCAATACTGACCCCTACACTTTACAGCAAATAAGCAGGGCATTAGGTTGTTAGTCATTGGTATTACAATCCTGGGACACACAGCACAATCCAGGACTGAAACTCCCTGTAATGAAAGACCGCACAGTCAAATGATGGGCTTTGCTTTGGCAAGCAAGGATTACAAAGAACAAAAAAATTAAATAAGCATGCTTGGAAAAGACAAGACAAGCTTTCTTTCAATCATATCCAGTTCATCAAATAAAATATACTGACACAAGTAAATACATATATTTTTAACCAAATGAGTTAAAAAAGATTGATATCAAAAATAATTCTCCATAAAACAAGCCAACAATAATCTGAAACAATTCACAACATACCCAATTATTTAAAGAAGTGATCATTTAGTTTCCATTTAAGATAATCATGTCCTTGAATGTACATAATGCCAATTAATTCAACACAAAAACACCTAAACCTGTCCTGGTCAGAAAAAAAATCTACTGTATCCAAGGTTTAATGGTTAAACCACTAGCTATCTTCACATCCCTGGCTTCAATATTCCCCCTGCCTTTTTCTCGAGGTCTGTTAGCCTCCGACGTGTAAAAGATACAGTGAGGGAAACAGTGTAGTCAGCGCAGAAGTGATTACAAACTGATGCTCCAAATTCGCTATAAAATGAAAATCAATATTTCCACAAGTTGCAGCAACATAAAAGATAACCTTCATTGATTTTTCTAGACTTGGGCCTCTGTGATAAAATCTAATATAAATTTTCAGCCGTACGGATTTGGATCAGACCAGAACAGGGGCTCACGATAAGTTCCCTGCACGTCTTTGAGAGTTGGAATTTTTTCCCCCTCTCTCTCTCTGCCGTCTGCCTTTTCCTAAGCAGGGGCTGTACTATTTATAATTGGTCCTGCGCGAGCAAAAGCTTCTATCAGGAATCTGTTCTAATTTTTATTACTGAGAAGCTAAAGCCTGTTCCAGATAATTTGGAAATTTCAGGGGAATTGTGATAGAGCTGATGCCACAGCCGGACTGACTCAAGAAAAGAGCTAACCTGTAATAGCCTCTGTGGCTGGGCTGATTAAATGTTGCCTTAGATGAAAGACCTGCCATCACCGCAATAAATTAACCAATCACACAAATCCCAAGTCGCTGCTAATCCTTCCTTGATACCATGATCCTCTGATCAGCTGAAGGAGGTAAGGAAGAAAGTGGCTTGTGACACTCAGCTTCTCTAACCCCTGGATTCTGTGTAAACAACAAGCTAATGATATCACACTCACCATTTCCCAACCATGAATACTTTTTTAACCCTTTGTGGTCAGAGAGGGGGATCTCATGAGCCCCATTCTAACACTGGGGTTAGTTTCATTAATCCCTGCTTGGCTCTCTCTTTTTTCCTCCCCTCCTCTTCCAGACATGGTCTTCTAATTCCAGCAACTTCAAAAAAAAAAAAAAAAAAAAAAAAAACAGTGAAGCATTTAGAAGTCTTATTTTCCCTTGGTTTGATGCAGTGTTGCTGCTTATTGCATAAGAAACATGCCGGCCCACAATAGCTGATTCTAAATTTCCACAGTGCTTCAGATATCCAGAGGTATTTTACCCAGCGCCTGAAGTATTTCTCTAGTGAGCAGCAGTTGAGATTTACAATGGTGCTTCATTGTAACCACCCTGCCCAGGCCTGCAGGCATCTTTAACAGGCAAACACGCATTATACCTTCCTTGTTTAATCATGTTTTTTTTTGCTGAAGCACTAGGAAACTTTATTTGTGGATTGACTCATGTCAAATCTCCAAATAAATTAAATTAAATAATATAGAAATAAAATATCACTCACAGCTGGAAACAGAAAGTGTGAGAGGGAAAGAGAGAGGGACTTTGTAAGGATTTTGTTCAAAAACACATTTATGAAAATCATACTGATATACATGAAAGACAATGAGCTATCAACCTGCAAAGAATTTGCTTTGGCACAGATAGAACATTCATGAGCCTGACCATTCCAATCTCACTGACAGGGGTATTTGTTGAAATCTGTTACATTCATGCTTCCGGGCAAGGATGCCACAGTAAACCAGTGGGGGGAGGGAGAGGGTGCACTAGGAGAATACATTTACCTGGCAAACTTAGCAAGGTGAGCACTAGCGGCAGAGAGGGAAGGCATTGTAGCAGATGTGAAATGGTAAATGTAGGCATGAAACACGAAGTACGCACTAACACTGTTGATTACTGTAATGAAGAACACTTATTCAGCCCCCTGCCTGGTTTGCCCAAACAAACCGCCACACTGCTATGTCCAGGGGCACCATCACATTATTCTCATGTAGCATGCTTACCACTGGCTGCTGTGGAATATTTATTCAAACATGAAAGAGCCTCTACGATAATATAAAATCAAGAAATGTTGGTCCGTGTTTCCTAGTGGCAGGTTACTTCTTACTATACTGGAGAAAGACAGAATAATGAAAACATCAAACAATATACATTTTTTTCCAACCTAATGATAGCTGGGTCATCACTTTCTTGAAATACTATAAGACAGGTTCAAAGCTATCATTAGATAGGAAAAAATGGTATATTGTTTGGTGTTTCCATTATTATGTCTGTCTCTGTCTGTTGGGTCATTCTTCAACATCAACATCCTCCAGGGCTTTGAGAGATAAAAGAGGTAGGAATCTACTCTACACACTACATTACAGAACTTACCATAAAGGTTTAATGACGCTTAAATCTACTGATTGAGGATACCAAACGAAGATATTTGATGTGTATGAGGGATTTCTCTCTGAATACAAGAGTATCTTGAGTAGGTTTGGACTATAGGGTGTATGTAGGTGACTGCATGCACCCTATGTATGTAGGCTTTGTACCTTCTCACCATAATTCTATCATGCAGAGCAATAATGTCACCTAGTGACTCCCACGACGTGGTTACCTATGCAACAACTGATTCACTACCATGTTTAAGATTTGGGAACAGGCAGATTGTGGGTTGAAGGCTTCTGTTGGCTTTCTCCAAACATAAACCCCAGAGCCAAAGCGTTAAAAATGCTTCATCATACCATTTTATTTTTTTTCACACTTTTCAGAAATCCAGGTTTGTGCTCCTTACACTGTTCATTGTTGTGTTCAGTGAGGCATTTTAAGGCTGTAGTAATTCTTAGCAAACACTTAAAATGCCTATTTATTGCTGTCAGTGAACTTCGACTTGCGACTAGTCTTCTCCTTGACACATTTGGGCACAAATATTTGACCTAAAAATCGATCATACCCCTCACATTGCTTTAGAAATGAAAATTTCCCAGCAAAAAGTATTGATAGCATTGATTTCAGTAGCCTTGACCAAATATATTCACTATAGATGAAAACTTTTACATTTTTATAACCCCAAAAATATCCACTACATTTGTCTTGTTAAATTATACATTTCAACCCTACTGCAACATTACTGTTGTTAGAATATGTATGACAATTAAATAATTATTTCTTACATACATTTAGTAAAATGCCATTATGAATGTTTCATGTATCACTATTTAATAAATTCAACAATAAAACATAAACAATTAATAACTGAACATTTATTATGAGCAAAGGTGACAATTCTTTGAAAATGTATGTTATTATTTATCAATAGGAAGATACATATCACATTTTGATCGATCTAGCATTTTATGGAGGAAAAATATTATGTATTTTAAATGAATTTCTACATGTACAGATTGTTTTGAATAAATTGGATTCTGAATAATTAAAGATCCCAGTTCATTTTCTGATGGTTCATCTCTCTTATGAATAATGAATTGAACAGCCTGTTTTCCCTGCCATGAGTAAAATTGAGACCCTGCCTTTAAATCACTTCATACTCAGGAACAAACTAAGCACTACTAGTTAATTTGAGATGAGTTTCTTGCTTTGATTTCAGAATTATCACCTTAAACCCAAATGCTTATGCCCGGTTTAAGACTAGTTTACATGTTATTCCACAGTTATTAACTGGGTTTCCTAGTGATAAAGGTTTGTACCTTTTTTAAGGCTCTGTTTACAACAAAAGCATATTCACACCTAGATAAAGTCCATAGCAATTAGTTGTTCACTATGATGAAACAAATTGCATGTGGTCAACTGGAAATTTCATTAAGGGAGATTTCCCCCCCTTCGTTATCACCAGCTGCATTAATATTTCCTCAGCCTTGAGGACAGATGAATTGCTAGGGATTCCGTTTTTTGTTAAATGAATGACTGAAAATGACATTTGCACAGAATGGTGATATGCTTCTTTGCATCGTTAAAATCTAGATTCAGACACCAACCATTTCCTTATGTGTTTTTGTGTACGATCCACAAAAATATGACTCTAACACCAGAATTGCTACAAGCTACAAACAAAGCCCCTTGCAGCAGGACCATTTTGTCCAGTTTCATGTTATTTCAGCTTTTCTTTTTTTCCCCCCAAATAGCCCTGGTTTCATCTGCTGGAGTGAAAAGACACCTCCATGCTGCTGCTGTTTTTTTTTTCTTTTTTTTTTTTCCAGCTAGCATCTGCTATTGGGAGGCTAAATAACAGAAATATGCAAAAATTGCACACTAATTCCCTTTGGAGATAGATCTTGGCTGCTGCTCTGTCATAAATCAGAGAATTTCGATATGAAATGAGGCAAGCTGCTCTAATCATTTCTGCATTTCAAATTGGATCACTGGCTCAATCGCTTGGCTTTTAAACTGCTTGCCTAAGAGCAAATGTGAGGTGGGAGATAATTCAGAAGAAATCTCTCCCTGTGCTGTGCTGCAGTAGTTAGTTTACTGCTTGAGTGCAAAAGAATGCCTTTTTTATTCTCCCCACCTCTCCCTTTTTCAACTTTGTTAAATTGACTTTTTTTCATTTAAATCGATTAAATTGAGAATCGCTTCTGTTCCAATAATCTGGCAAAAAAGGACACCTATCAAGGTGCACAAATGGGGTCTTGCTTGTTGTTTTGTTGCAAATATTATATACAATGAAAAACGTTTTCTCTTCTTGACAAACATATAGAGCATACCTTGGGTACATATTTTCATTAGGATATTTGGAAATTTGGGAAGAGCTTATTATTTACAGAAATAATATGAAAATAACAATACCACTACTACTAATAATACTACTACTACTACTACTACTAATAATATACAAAAAAGATACTGCATTGTAAAATAAAAGATACTGCATGTACAAAATCTGCATTGTATACTGCATTTTTTCTGAAAATTTGAATAAATATATTTCTATAATTTACAGGAAATTAAAACTGACACCTTTCAAATGATCTTTTAGTGTTTTAAGGTTGTATGCTATTTGCTACATTTTAGCAGGATTGTGCTTACATTAAGTCAAAAGAGTATTCTCTTTTTGTTTTATATCGTGCCATTACTCCTCACATTGGCATCTGTGATACTGATATACACTCCTTTTTCAAAATAGTATCTCTTTAACAAAAACAATAGATTATAGAAAAAGGGAAAATGGGAGGAGTAAGGGAGATTGAGAGACAGAAGACAGTAAAAAGGTGAAAGAGGAATAAGAGAGAGAGAGAGAGAGAGCGAGAGAGAGAGAGAGACCTACCAGGCTGTTCCAAGCATCCTACATTCCATCAAACCTCCAGGCACTGAGAGATGCTCCAACTCCATACCAGTCCAGTTTAGTGGAAGCTCAACCTGCCCTGCGGTCAAGATTTACCTCTGATCCTCGCAGTCAAAGTTGTGTGGGAATGGGCGGTGTGGAGCTTGTCCCTTTCCAGACGCTAAAGACTTACTGTGACTACATACATACAGTTCTCTGCACGACCCCAATCAGCTGTGCAAACTAAAATCTATTCATCAGAAAAATATTACTAAATAACGCATGACCTTATGATTTTCTTAATTAAAAACAAATGTTTGTTTGAGAATGTGATCTCACCTTTGTTGTGAAACATGCAATTCATTTGGAAGGACAGTGTGAACTTCTTTGTAATTTCCAGAGGCACACAATAATGGTTTACATTTTTTGTCCTCTTAGGGTTTGGATCTCAGTGAAGGAACATTCCATCCCCAGTGTGTCTCCTTGTCTTGCCATTTGAATTATTTGAATTTCCCATTTTATTTCAATTGGCAATTTGTTTGATCTTTGCAAGTTACCTGGAGATGACTCCTGCAGCTATGGGTGGCAGTGTGAGTTCATGATGTGGAACCTGCTCCTAGTTGTGCTCACTGGTATGGATATTACATTCTCTTTGCGGTTAGGGGAGCAGGTGGCGTAGGCCCTGGAAGGCTCTTACACTTAGACAAACAGCAAAAAAAATTTAAAATAACCATGCCGCTTGCCCTAGTAGTACTAACATACACATCAAACATATAGGTGACAAACAGTTGTTTTGACTCCCAGCCTAGAGAACAGTTTAGAGGCAGAGGAGGCGATGTGATGCGAGAAACAAACAAATTAACCCAAAGTTATATAAAAAAAGATGCCCGAAACTAAACCCTTAAGATATATTCTCGATGTGCCTTTTTAAATATTGAATATGTATGCATTCTTTTGAACTCTCCGTTTTGCCCCTCAGAAGCAGCAAAATTGCATGATCCATTACCGCAACATCTAACCTGTGTTATTTTAAGGAAACAATTTCACGCAACCTCCTTGCAATAAAGGCACATTGCCCGGAGACATCAGGTAAAACGCAGATGCTCCCACAGCCATAAGGAAAGATCAATGCATTCTCCTTCCTCCACACTTACAGTAACTTCCAAAAACCAGGAAACATGCATTTGTACATCAAACTTTCTTAATAGAATGCAGTCATGCCTAGAGGTTCAAAAATCAATCCACAAAGTATTTCTTTTACAAAAGTAAAAAAAGATCTATAAAAACAGGAAGGTGTCTCGCAGAACACACAAAGTAACATCCATTGAGAGTATTCACAAGAATTAGTTTTGCAGGGTTGCAGACTGTTTCATACATTTAATAGTACATATTATGCAATATAAAACAATTTATAACTAGCATGCTCTACAGAGAAATGGGGTTTTCATAAATCCACTTTATAGACAATATTTACACTTAGGTAAGTAAATAAGATAAAGATGGTGAACTTGCCCCCACTAAATGCATTAGACGTGAACTTCCTTATCAGAGTCTCAGCACATGGATTGTTAAAAGACCAGCTTCCAGGTCTGGAAATGGTCTTTGTTACCCAATTAGTTTACCGACAACCCTACGATGTAATATTCCTGTTTGACAGCCTCATACACACAACTTAATGCCATGGACCACCAGGAAGGATGAGTGGACATTCTCCAGACCACCTCTCCTGACACCTTATCAAAGTTTTTATCTGTCTCTGCCATGATAGCATGCTGGATGACTGGCAAAATCTGCATTTTTGCTGAATGTTTTCATATTCTGTGGTTAATCTATCTGGAGGCAGCTTGACAGGGTTTTGTCTTTGGCCTCGACAGGAGGGGAGGTGGGCGCAGGGGCAGATTTTGGGGCTTTTTGCTCCCATGTTTGTGGAGGGGGTCCCTGTAAATTTTAGATTTGAGTTTAACATTCTATATGGGGCTGATCTAAAATGACCTTCTGAAATTTTCTGTCTAACAGCACTGTTTAAGAAAACAAGGATAAAACAATACAGATGATGAACTGCCCTTCAACCAGTTTTAAGACTCAGAAGGGAGTACATAAAAAATACCAATTGTGTGCTAGATAAACTGTTAAAAAGAAATATTCACCAAATATTTTAATATGTTTTTTCTTTGAGGTCTAATTACTGTTTTATTTTACATGCATTACACAACAGTTAAAATAGCAGAACTTCTCACTTTGAAGTTGCCATTATCATAATGTAATTATTATAATGTGTAACTGATCAGTAATTGCCTGTTTTTTTCTATGAGCTTTTTCACAGGATGAAATAAGAGATCATACTTATGGCCCACCTCTAAGGTATGGGTAAAAGATATTCATGGTAAGTTACCAAATAACAATTACCTCACACATGCTTCAAGTTAGCATCTTCTTGTTTTCAATAAACCGATAAACTGAGAGTACAGCTCAGGGTATTGTAACACAACAGTTAGAAGTGGACCAAAACCAATAGGTAAACATTTATGGATTAATCTTCACTCCTTTTAGAGGAAGTTATTTTAAAAGTCTGATGAATTTGACTATGACAATGACAGATGGCGAAGCAGCTGGCAGTGACTTGAGTACTTTGCACTTTCGTTGTTTTTTTTTTTCTGTGTGTTAATGTCTGCTTTGCATTTGTGTAAACATATACGTTTGGCAAAATATACTGCACGTGGCGGTGTTGAATGCAAATGCTTTATCATTGCTTGTTTTTTGGCGAGAAACTTTCTGTGACTTCCGGTCACTTGCAGGCCATGAACACGAGTCCAGTTAGTCTAATGGTTAACTGAGTTTGTGACTCTGGCACTTGTAAGTTGCAGGCTAAAATGCTGCAAGGGGCATTGCCATTGCCCCTATGACCAAGGGATTTAAATTCCCTCAGTATATTTTCATAGGAATAAATACACTGTGAACAAGCAGCTGTGTAAACACATCGTATTGGGTGCCTGCTAAACAAACAAATAACAAAATAGTAATAACATACTAAAGTACTGCATGCAAGTGATGGTAAAGTGAAATATGGGCTGCTTTCCCTTTTGTTGTTTTGTATCAGCTGAACAACTGGTAATTGGTTTCCCACCAGCATACCCCCTGTAGACAGTAAGCTCCCTGAGGCTGGGGAGGGATAGACTCTGAAGTCTCTGTGCTTCTGTGCTTCCGCTCTCATGTCGATGAAGTTTCACAGTTCACCAGCTGACTCTCTCTGTACTGAAGAGCTGCTGCAGGAAGGTAACCATTCTGCTGGTGACAAGGTGTGCATCTCAGCTGTTCCCTGTGAGCAGCCAGCTCATTAAAGAAAAATGAGCTGCACTCCATAACTGTGGGCTGAATTCCACCACTCAACCCACTCTCTCACACACACTCACACACAAATACATGCACACACATATGTGCACACACACACACACACATACTTGGAAGCATGAACACACCCTAACGCTCACACACACATACACGCACAGTCCTTTTTCTTCCCTATTTCCCCTAGAACAGACTTGAGAGGACCACTTTAAAAAATGAAGCAATTTTGCTTTGCTTAAGATATTACCCTTGTTCTTTTCCTTGTCTCAGAGGGAAAGCAAGTGTTTTTTGATAGCCATATCCATATAGCTTGTAATGTGATTTCAGTGGAGCTTCGGAGTATGATAACATTGAAAGGGTGGGGGTGGGGGAGGGCACTGGGAGCAGAGGGATACCCTAGGCAGTTCCTTGCTGCACTGGGAAGCAATACTGATGTTTCAGGATGTGGGGTATTACATCCATGACCTCCTGGTCTTGACCCCTGAAGGGGAGTATAAAAAAAGTCCTAAAAAACTAAATACAGTAACATTCAAGGAATTCCTACCGAATATTCTAGTATGTATTTGAATTGAAGGGCATTTTATTCCATTTCACTGCATATTTTAGAAATATATTTTTTAAAAGGTATTTATCTTACGAGCGATCATGTAAGCCACATAGCCCTGTAAATACCATGCAAGTCACAGAATACTCTTGTTTTATCAGAGGCTTGTCATATCTCTTATGTGCGCTGTTTGTGTGTTGTTGTCTGATGTAAGGACAGCGAAATGTCAGGTTCACTTGTGGATCAAGTCAACCATGCATTATCTCCGACGCGTTTCTGAAGTGCACATCGGCTGCCAGTGCATGGCTGCTCAACATTTCGGGGGCCGTTACGCTAGATGAGAGAAATGGACACAGACTCTGGGACAGCAGAGCGAGGAACAGGCAATCACCGCATTGACCCTGACTGACCAATGAGCATCCACCCCCCAATTCCCCTCATCTACAGCTGATGACCTCATCTAGATTTGAAGTTTTAGCACATCGAACCAGTTGTTTATTGTAATATGAGAGGCATGAAGGAAAAAGAACAGAAAAACACCTCGACTCAGAATTGAAGTTCAGAATTAATATCTTGCACCATCATTGGTTAAATATTGTGGATCCTAAAAAATATTTTCACCTTGGTTCAATGAAAGATAGCAGGGATTTTTGAAAGCAAACTGGGTGGGAAGCCGATGATGTACAAATAACATGCTAGCATTTGTGTATTCTGAGCCTACTGTGGCTTGAAATGGTGAGTTTATGCAAATACAAATGTGCTCTGTTCGAACACTGGCTTTAGTTTGTAAATGAATGATGTCTGCAAAAGCAAATTGGTACTTCAAATGCAGTTGGATCCAGAATTTCCTTGAATGATGCTACATTCTTTCACATTGCAAAAGCAAAGTCCAATTAGGAAAAAATAAAAACATGGTGCATTCTTGTGTTACTCCTACCAAGTAAATTATGAAACCTTCATTAGGATATCAGAAATAAGTGCTGGAAAGTGCTTTGTACAAGTCAAAATGAACAACTACAGGATGTAAATGGCACCCAAATGTCTCCTTGCTTATTAGGTTATCTTCAAGTTTTCTTCCAATATTCTTCTGTCCACTCCTTCAAAAAAAGAGTGGACCTATCTTGGGTTCCTGTTTGTGCGCATAATTGTATGCGACTGTTTATGTGTTTGCCAGTTTGAGAATGTGTGTATTTTGTGTGTGTGTGTGTGTGTGTGTGTGTGTATGCGTGTGTGTGAGCCCCATCCGTACTCCACTCTCAAGTCCCACTGATTCTCTTTTCCAGCCATGTTGAATCCTCTTTTCCTTATCAGCTGCGCGCAGGCCTGCATCAGGCTCTCCTTGCTATGACAGAGGCTACAACAATAGGCCCGCGATACCGCTGCTTAGCGCTGCGTTTCGGAGGGGAAACCTGCCACGGGCGCAGATTAACAACAACACACACACACAAAAAATAGATTGCAGCCTCCAAAACAAAACATTTTTCAGAATGCCTCCTCTTGATTAATGAAGTAATGACAAGAAGAAAAATATAATTTCTGTGCAGAAAAATCCGCCACCACTTGTTAAAGTTTCAGGAGTGAACAATAAACATATTGGAAGGAATGGGGGGAGGGGTCGAGGGAGAGAAAGGAGGAGATAAATGGGTGAATGATGGGTTGAATAATTTCTGGAGCTTTTTTTGGTACACGAGCCCCTCGTCCCTAACCCCCAAACCTGAACCACACAATAAAAACACTTCTGAGCTAGACAGGCTCTACCTTTTTTCAAGGTGCAAATTAAGACGGTATCTTGTCATTTTTACATTCCTGCACTCAGTGGAGGGAGAACTCTTTGTGTCCATGCTGGGTGGAGAGGCTATGAGAAACCGAAGCGGAAATGACACTGCACCACAACCCAAAGATCAGAGCAACACATTCGACTCAACACACCAATTCTGCTGTGATTTCCCTTCAGTGAGCCACACAATATGTTGTTGACAAATATAGAGGAGGGTATGGGCAAAAAACCAACATTAACTGAAATGTACAAAAACAAAACATAAATTGACAGATTTTAAAACACAAACACATTAATTAAGGTATCACTAAATACAGGGGTGCAGGACACATCCCCCCAATATGTCCCCCCACAATAAAACAAGCCTGTAATAAATAAATAAAACAAGTGGTAATTAAATACATTTTAAATAATAGTAAAATAATAATAATAAAATAATTGAGTCTTAGTGAGTCGTGTTCCCCCCAATATCCAAAATTCTCCTACGCCCCTGACTGAATATGAAAATTGTTTTAGGTTTATTGTTTAAACTAAAATATTTGTCAGTTTAGTTGGAATCATGCTGTACATGGTTGCCTAAACTCTTCCTTCTAATAAAATTCAAGCTGCCAGTCCTATCCTTGCTCTTCTGAAATGTTTCTGTCTCTTACAATTATTTAAATTGCAAAAAACAACAATATTATATATTACCATGAAAAGCTTTAGGATATTCACTTAGTGAACATCTCTGTGTGCATGACCCTAAAATCTCCCACCTTCAGCCATTCTAACTGGAACCTTTATGCATTGCAAATGTGATGACCATTTTGGTTCCCCTTTTTTAATTTCACAGAGTAGCTGTAATACTGAGAAGAAATTTCTTACATGACAATGTCTAGGCCCCATTATATAAAATAATACATTCATTGGTACAATGAACTACTATACACAATAAATAATATTTAGCACACACACCATATAAACTATTTAATATTGCAGAAGAAGCAATGGCCACTATTTGTATCTGAGCTATGTCTACTTTTCCCATTACAATATAATAAGCCAATTAAAGCCTGCACAAACAACATCATTTCACACAGCAAGCCAGAGATGTTATTCTAAACAGCACAATATGAAAAACCATATATATATATATATATATGGTGTGTATCAATGACTAAAATAATAATGGATGTTGGAACCTTTCAACTTCGATAGCTGTAATAATTTGCTCAGATTTTCCCATCGTCGAATAATCATATGACAGAAAATAGAGAAAGGAAGTAAATCCCTGACATCCTTTAAGGCATGGGAACAAAAGCTAGATGTGGCCGGAGGGTGCCATGTACAGTGGCAGGTGCATTTGGGACGGCACGGGATAGGATATACTCTATATGCAGGTGAGCCCAAGAGCTGCACAACCAACTGCCTCATGGTGAACGCTGATGAGAATAAAACTTAACATTCAAACTGTGTGTGTGTTAAATGTGTGGAAAAACAAGCACACTCAGTGATAATGCATAAGGCTGCATTGGGCTGCAAACTCCATTACAAAAACATAGATGTGCCTGGCTAAGGATCAGTTAGTATGAGAACGGTGAATGTACACAATTTAATTTTCTGTATTCAGTATAGTAAACCTAGTCCTTGATGTAAGTACCCCAATTTGCAAAGTGTTAATTCATTAGCTGAACGTCACAGGAAGCCATACCTTCATTAAGGAACATCTAGGACAGAACCTAAATCTGCAATCCATTAATAGCTTCACTTCCAAATCAATTATTAACACCTAAAATGGACTCTGGCTTTCAGGGGGTCCACTTGAGAGACGCTAGAGGCCTCTGTCAGGTTCTGGTGGGCTTGGGTAATTATCACATTTAAGACACCTGCTACTCAATTGCTTCGACCCAGAATGGTAATTTAGCCTCCACTGCAGACATTTATGTCTAGGTGTCAACATTAATTTGCGTTAATTTGGAGAGTGTGGCTCCATGGGCGTTCTCGGTCTGAATGAGTGTGGTCGTCCCTCACCTGCGCTACGCTGCTAGTGTAATTGGAGACTAATAGTCTGATTGATCTGCAGCAGAGGTGAAGAATGAGGCTTGTCCACAGCAGTTCCTTCACTTAAGGGGAAATCTCTGGATGGACAGGGATGCGTTCCAATACTTTTGCTCCTCTCCTCCTTTCCTCCACTCCCCCACTACCACTCGTCTCCTACCTGGGAGTAGGTGGAGGAAAGGAGGAGAGGAAACCATTGAAGAGAAGGAAAGGAGGAGATGCTAAGAAAATTGGAACAGCAGATTCACTGTTCTCATCATTCACATCATCATTGTCTCTTGATCAAGTAGTAACTTTGACTGATACCATGGATACCTAAACCAGTCATGATTCTCATCCATGGCCAGCCCTTTATATGCATTAAAATATAAATATCAGCTACTCTGATTCTAAGTAAATTCTTGGTAAATTCCAAGTCATGTTTTTGAACTTTTTGATGGTAAAAAGATTCTGTGGGATGGTCTTTTAATCAGACTGGTTGTCAGCCGAATGATGCCACCAGGAAATGTGAAAAGACTGTCACATCAATGCATCCTTTGTTTGGAGGAGAGGAGGAAACAAGATTTAGCCTCCTTCGCTTGCCTCCTACAATTTTGGAATATTGGAGGGAGGGAGGACACAAATTCTGATCAGTTTCTGGGGCACAGAGGAGACGAGGTGGTAGGGGAGGACAGGAGGATACAAATTTTGAGTATTGGAACACACCCAGGGTGCTGACTTGTCCAAGGGATTTGAACTGTTTTTCTTTCAGGCAAAAACACCAAACCCCAAACATGCTCACACACAGACACCAACAAACTGCTTTATTCTGCTTTATCTTCCAATCAGTCAATGATCGACTTTAAACTTTGACTTACAAATAAATACATTGGGCCTCATTTACCACACATGAGCCAAATTAATTTGTTCATAAATCGTTTGTAAATGCATTTACGCAAACAAATGCGGGATTTATCCACATTTTCATACATCAGTTTGTTCGTAGGATCCGAAGAAATTTCACGAGTGCTCTAAACTATTCATATTATCTGCGTAAATCGAAAAACATGGCTGTAAAGCGTGTTTTTCGTGTTTTTGCTTTTATTATTCCATTCATTCATCTTTTATTGGATTAAAAATGAGTAGCAAATTATTTGGTAGAAATATAGTAATATTATAGTGGTTCAAATTGTTATATAAAATCACTATTGGATTCAACATTAAACAGGTGATGCTTCATTTGTGTAATCCTGATGAAACACATGAATTCTTATTTGAAATTTACATGAATTCCATAAAACACGTGAACAACATTTGCTATAAATAAGGAGCAGAATCTACTGCTAAGGTCTTCATTGCTATGGCTGACCTTGCTCTATTAGCTGTAAGAAAAACGTAAGCAGTCAACACATCTCCAAAACAGCGCAGAAATAAAACTGTCATAATACATTTAGTTCTTATTCAATAAGAATATGTTCTTATGTTATTGGACAAATGTAGCTCGCAAATTGGGCCATTTACTGTGTAGGAATTTGCAGTCTAATTTTCTCCTTTCTTTGGAAAATAAATTTAAATATTAATATTGTTGCCGTTATTTTTATACAAGGTACAATAACGTTAGAGTTTGGAAAGGGACTGCAGAGCGGAAGAGGCAGATGAGGGCACACAATTATAGAGGATCCTAAATATGTAATAATTATAATTTGAATGAATTATTTTATTTGGGATTCATTCCAAGTTGATTTTGGAAAAACGCAACAGTCCCAATGATGTATTGCATGTATCATTACCACTTTGGCCAGCCATGCCCCTCCTCGCAGGCCTGGGTGCAGCTGCCCCCAAGGATTTATGGCAATGATAAGGCTGGTATACTAAAACTTACCTTCAGGGTTGGAAGGTGACTGATCCAAGACGAGGGAAAGCAGATCACTGTCACCCTCCATGGTAATTCCAGCCAATAATTTAAATATTCTCCAATAATTTCCAGTTTCATGTTGAACCATTTTCTTTTAACCTGTTGCAGTGTACACTGAACTTTTGACACCACATTTACTGCAGCAGTTATTTCTTGCCAGGTTTTGGTCTTCCCTGGCCCGACACTCCACTACTTACACGACTGAACGAAGTTTTTTTTTTTTTGGATTCCACTTCCATTAACAAAACTTTAGTCGCCACTTCAGAAACATTTTTTTTTTCTTTTGCCTTTTCCCTGCCATCTCTTTACGCTGCCAACAAAGGGATTCCAAGCTCCTTATATGGTATTTCAGGGGCGTCGATTTATGCTAGTCAAAAATTCTGTGAACGCACTTCCCATTTACAATTGATTGGTATTTACCAGCATATGCACAGGGATATGAACAAATGCTGTGTCTACGCCTGTTTGATAAATCCGGTGGAATTTGTTAGTTCGTATCCGTTGACGCGTAAATGTACACACAGTTTTACGAAAATATTGATAATTGAGGCCCATTGTTTTATGTGAACATTGTTCTTTTCTTTCAGTTCCTTTTTCTTGTACTTGACAAATTTTTTAGTAAGGACAGAATTGAGACTTGCAAGTACCCATGAATCCACACTTTTCTACATTGATACAATATTTCATGTTTCATGAATTACATCACTGTAGTGACCATTGCATTGGCTTAGAACAGATGAATCTACACTAAATGATTTGATTCTTTAACCACAGCAGATATCTTGACAATCATTATTACAGTACATTTTATTGGTCAACTTGTTGTCCTTGTCTAAGGCATTTTAAAGAACAAAAGTTCAGTATTTAAACATTATCAACATATAGAGCTGGATATTTACTGAAGCAAGCTGAGCATCTGGGTCAGAAATACAACAGTTATGAGCCTGCAATTCCCGGGCTTCCGACCCAGATCATCAACAATTCCACCATGCAACTGCTGGCCAATCAAGAAAAGAGGAGTCATTCACCTGCCTCGGTACATCTCAGCTGCTCTCTGCAGCCAGGTTGTAAAATCAGTTTATGTATGTGCGTTAAGCACTGTTGCAACCTCAACAGATACTGTCGCATCACTGGTTCTTTATCACTTGGGCCAGCAACTATGTCAGAAACTACCCTACCTTTCCATTGCCGCTCAGGCAGCTTTAAAATCCTTTATCACATTTTTATCTCCATCCAAGAGTTTAAAATCAAAATATATATATTTTTTTTAAC
Source organism: Albula glossodonta (assembly GCA_019788955.1). Lineage (NCBI taxonomy): Eukaryota > Metazoa > Chordata > Actinopteri > Albuliformes > Albulidae > Albula > Albula glossodonta. Next base: position 486,745 of record JAFBMS010000070.1, read on the forward strand.
AAGAGCCTTGTGAGTATCTGAGAAATCTGACAAAGAAAAACCACCAGCGCAAGGTTGCAATAATAATGAATGCAAAGGCATAAATGATTCACCAGGTGTCCATCAATCACATGCCTCCATTCCCTTTAACTACTATGTGCTCTTCCTTAACTCATTAACTCTTAAAGTCATGAATTTAAACTAGCTGTACATTTATCTCTTATTACTTATATAACATGTTGAGTTTAGAGGTCACTAGTCACATTAGATATAAGGAATTTAAAGACCGCTGAGGAATTCTTTGAAATGTTAAAATGAACTATGCATGGTATCTAGGATGAAAAGAAGTTTTTGTTTATTAGAGTGGTAAAAATGAGCATGCACAAAAACAAAAATAAAGCCTTTTTACAATTCTACATTAAAATGAGAATAATCAAAACCATTTTGCAGTGATATGACTCTGGTTTCTGCTGTAGGACGCTGACAGTGCACGGTGCACACAAACGCATCCCATCGTTTAATACCCTCATTCAGCTCTTTTTAACTGTGGCTGTACTTTACAGCAAACTCCATCCAGTGTGCTGCTGCTGCCTTTGCCCCATCTCCATCGGCAGTGAAATCTGCCTTCCTCTTGCTGATAAACGGCAGAGATGTGACCCTATCTCCTTTCAGCAGATGCCCAGATTTCCTGTCACGCGTTTCTGTCGCCCTGCTGGGACGACCGCAACGCTCCATTCGGCGGTTCCCCCCCTCGATTGCAATCCATCAACCAGTCCGGCCGCCTCAACCCACAGCAGGCACGGTTCTGCATGGCTCTCACTGCCCTAACCCCCGCCGTTCCTCTTAGGGCTCCCCCAGGCACAGGGCCCTCCATCATGTCCCCTCTTGCACACACCACTTTCCAATCCTCAGCACACATGTATGCATGTACTCGCTATGCCCCTGACCTGCAACATTTTACCTAATTTATAATGACAATCGCAATGCCACACAAGACCAAACTCTTTAAGACCTGGAATCCCATTGGCTACAAATAACTTCATGTACTGCAATATTTTTCTTAATTGACATTTAACAATGTGTCACCAATTCAATATACTATGGGAAGTTGTTTCTTAAGTTATGAAGTGCTTTGGATGAGATGCACCTGTATTCATGATAAATGGATAAATGTGTGGTTGAGGTGGAATTCTGAGAGCATTGTACTATAAATGGTTCATATATTTTCCAGCTCATTATTCAGAAATTTGGAATAGATTATATCATATATAGTTGACTGGTGGTGGTTGGGGTGGGGGGTGTGGGGGGGGGGGGGGGGGGGTGGAGGGGCAATTCATTTGACCTTATAGTTCCAAAGTTTCAAATGAAGGAAAAATAGTAATGCTTAGATTTAATAGTCTCTTGAGGTCATGCTTCATAAGAAAGGTTGAAATTCCCTCTCAAGAAAGAAGGGTGCAGACTCATAACACGATCAAGGGTTATTTCTACCTCAAATGCTATACTGCACCTTCTGACCCTCTGAAGAAACCAATAGCCCTGATGTGCATCAAACATGCTTAGCTCTCTCCTTGGTCAAACTCAACATTTCTCTTCTTTCTGTCTGTTATCTTCCCTCTCAGCTCACATAATACGGTATGTCTTTTTTTTCTGTAAATGTCACAGACAGGCTTGTTTGAAGAGGCTGCAAAACAAAAACATACAACTGTTCTTCCCTTTGCGGAAACCTGCTGAATTCCACTAGTGGAGAGAAACTAACAACAGAAGAAACAGGGATGATAACCAGATCAACAGAAGTTATGGCCCTAAAATTTTGTTCCAAGTTAGGTGGACAATTATTTCTATCTATCCTATTAACTAACAGTTATACACTGGTATGTTAAAATAAAATGCTGTTAATGCATTTGGGTGAAACTTTAATTCAATACACCCGTGAACAGACTAAAACATAGCAAACACACTCCAATGCACTGTATTCTAATATGTCAAAAATGGAGATCAAATTCAAAAAGGGGTGATGGCCTCCTTATTACACTTAAAGTGTTCTTTTTATAGACTTAGATGTGGTCGTGTCTGGGTGAGGACATGGAGAGGAAACTACCTGTGCTCAGTCAGTGTACCTATGAGAATACACAGAGAATAAACAGTCCTCTCAGAGATAGTAAATGCTGGAATCCAGCAGGCTTACATACACTGATGCTTTTTTAACATGGACTGAATTGTTCCATTGTACCAGTAAACGGTATGAAGTCCCTACCCATATGTTGCCATGGGCATAGATGCATATTCATCCAAGTGCATATTTGCTGCCACCAAACTTAAAATTGACCTAAACCTGAACATAACTGAACAAAACTGAACTGTAATTAGTTTTGTCTACTAATATATAAAGCACTGTGAAAAAGAAAAAGACTTTTCTGCAGTTCTTCAAATTCAGAGCCCAAAAAGAACTCCACAAAAAATAACTGGTACCTAGTAACCAGTATTCACAGGCAACTAAACTCACCAATAAAGGTGAATTTGCTTTTCTGCATCTGTTTTACAGCCTGTATTGGCACATATGCATGTTAAATGGAATTGATGGCAATGGAAAAATCTCACTTGAAAATTCCACTGTAAATGCAGTATAATGAGTTAGTGTTGTTCCTCTGGGCAAAAAAGAAACTTTTAAATGCAAAACATACATAAACTTAAGTTTATCCAGTTTCAAAGGAATTTAGACCATTTTGTAACACTTGGCAAAAAGCAAGAAGGGACAGAAGCTTTTGAAACAGCCAAAAGCGTTCAAAGAATGATTTAATAAAGTTATGGGTTAAAGTAATCCAGTAGAAAGAGACCTCTGAGTCCAAACTCCTAATGGACTATTCCTTATGTTTCTTAACAGGATAACTGTGAGATTCGTTACAATTCTTAATAAGTATTCCTTAATTAATCCAAATGCAAAATTAAATATTATACCCTAAAGGATTTCTTTCCACAAGAGCAGCCAGGTCAACACATTTTTTAAGTAGTTAAAAGAACTTAACGAGGATGTTTGAATGAGAGGGGCCAGTTGATAGATGTAAAGCTGTGTTGAGAATAACATCAAATATAATGGATGGTAACTTCGCTGAACTGAGGTCTGGACTGAACTCAAAATCCACCAATTAAACCATTTAGTCACAAAATATGCAGATTAAAGAGTTAAAATGGATGCACTTCAAAGCCTTTTGTTAGGCCAATTTGATTCCAGAACAGTCAACTCTACGGGTTTGGTTTGTGTCAGGGTGTCATGGGAATTTTTTTCCCTCCGTCTATTAAAATTGGCTTTGCCATGCTCCACTGTATTTGTGCAGACCACTTTCTAGTGATGAATAGGGGAGTGGAGAGCAGAATTACTTTTGAGAAAAACCAGGAATGGGGAAAAAAACAGCTAACTGAATGGAAAGAAAGGTGAAGAGAGAGGGTTCAAAGAACACAATTGTGACCTATGACATACACAGTGAAGTCCTCAGACACACGGAAAAGGCAATGCAAAACGTTAGCATGCAGCCACATACCAAGCCACTTCCATCAGTAGTCATCTCAATCTTCCCTTCAAATGGCCCCCAAGTTGTGCCCACCGGAAGCTGCTGTCGGCTGTGAATCCGCCGCTCTCCATCTTTGTGGAAAACATCAAGCTCTCCTACAACACCAAGTGGTAAAATCTGTCAGTCACAATACAAAGCACGTTTCACTTTCTTATTTATGTGCTATTGGTAGAGGGGTGACTTTTCTTATTACATGTATAAATAATACAAATATTAGAAATAGTAAAAATATAGCTGCCCATTTATATATACATTGCCAAGCCTAACATAGTCAAATGGATCACATGGGGAGTATGAAAATAACTGCACAGAAACATTCCTTGAAAGACATCTTCTTGCTTGATAATCTCAATGAGATGTCACAGGCTTAGTTGTTGGCAGCACAACTATTTCTGTTATTCCAAAGGAAGGCCTTTTTAGTGCCTTGTTAGTGCTCTGCAGAACTCCAGTTAATTAACTATGTAAATGGATAGCAATGTTAGCACAGCATGCCCTACTATCTTATCTCTTAGATTTACTGTACTTTTTTAGGACAGCGATTAATCAAATAGTTATGATAATAGACTCCTGGTCACGACTCTATTTCTGGAGAAAGCCAGGGACCTCTCAAGTGCACATTTCCGCCTGGTCGCCCAGACAACCCTGAGCGCCTGAGTTCAGGAAGGCCTATGCAGGATTTTAGCCCCTCGGAAACTCTTCATCAGTGTAATAACTTCCCTTTTGTCTTCCACATAATCACACATCACTTTTATTAGGTGCATCACAGCCTCTGTTCCTGTCTGTCACACTCTGGGGTGATGAATATTATCATTGAGCTGTACTGTGCACTTACTACATGTACAGATATGTAACACGCAACCTCACACACACAAACACATACCATAAAGTATCAGGCATACAGCATGTGGCATTATGGGCATGTCCAAAACAGAGAAAATATTGATTGATTTCACAAGTCACCAAGATTACTGATAGATGGCATTAAAATTTAAAAACAGTATTTATTTTTGTTTTTCATCCTCAATCTTTTTTGGACCAGATGACTTGAGGCCATTTCTCCCAACAATAGGGTCAACCTGGAGAACTTGCAGTTGCAGAATTACATAATTTCACATACTAGTTTGAAACAAAGTACTGCAATCAATACAAGCCTAATTTTATATACAGCTTGCTGCTGTGTAGTATTGATGGGGCTATAATGTTAAAATGGCCTTGTTCTTGTATTATTTATTTACTTATTTATTTAACTGGGAAGTTCCACTGAGGGTATCTTTTTCACAAGAGACACCTGTTCCAAAAACACATGTAAGATGAAATGAGAGTTTCCATTCCCCAGGCGTCCAAATGATAGATAGGTGGCTGAACTTTTCATCGGTGAAACACTGCAGGAAAGAAATGTGACCCAAACGTTTCTCACTCTTAGCCTCTGAAGCACACTGAGTTCCCCCCGCCATGCGGTGGGAAGGTGGGGTAAGCTCATTAAAACAAAATAATTAAGCATTCAGGCACAGCTGGTAAGCATCAGAGAGAGACACACTCCGAGCACAGACTGCGCTTGATGCATTCTGTTTGTCCTCTGATAAGGCTACCGGCCTTTAACCACTTGGATGCGAGTTCACATTTAGCCCCGCTTGACACCCTGGGAAGTCATCTCTGGCGGGCAAGATTTTTTTTTTTGGGTGGGAAGGATATTTGAGGGAAGGGGTGTGCACTGATTGGATGCCAGTTGTTTGTGTCCCTTTCCAAACGTAGCCAGAGGATCCTGCATCCCAGCTGGCTTTTCACAGCTGTTGCTCATGAAGGCAAACATAATCCAAGGGGGAAAATATGGAATCCCACATAACAATCTGCGTTAGCTGTTTCCACCGTTAGAAAAAGGGACAAAAATTTAAGTTACTCCTTGGGCTAAAAGTCGAAGACCCAGGAAGTAACCTTTTGGAATCCATTCAGATTTATTCACCCCTATTTAAATCTGTTTCATCAAATGTTATAAACACAAAGACTGTTTTAAAAGTACAAATAACACAATGAGAGGAAAAAAATATTTAGATTTGCTTTAAAAACAGAAGACATGAAATGCCAGTGCCTATAAAAGTACAGTTATTGCAACAAAAAATTCAGGAATTGAAAATATAGATACAATGATTAAAAATCAATCCGCTGTTAATGCATAAAAATTACACAGAGACATGTCCAAAATATTTTAAATCTTAGCTCATAATTAACAATTATTACAAAGGAATTGAATGGGTTTTAACTTGATATCAACTCAAAGGCTGCTTATTTCTCGTGGGTTTATAATTCAATAAGGCTGATGACACATAAGATGCTCTAAACCAACGTAAATTCCATTAAATTGCCAGTAGTGTTTTCATATAGCAGCAGTGTGGGAGACCATCTCTGTACTCACAGTGTGGGCAATGGATGTGGCTGACCATGAACTCTAGTGGCACATGCTAGTTTCCTTCATAAAGGGATTGAATAATATACAAATGATACAAGGTGTAGCATAAAGTATTGGCCGTTTCTTTTCATTACTTACATACAATATATTATGTATCCACTGTAAGAATATTTCATTTTCAGTTAATACTATTTCAAAGTTTTTCAAAAATGAAAAAACAAATTAAATTAAATTATTAACCAAGATTTGTCAATGAACTTAATTCCCTTTAAAAACTTAAAATGTAATATTTATGAATTGCTACAGTGTTTTCCTAATTCTGTGCCTCAAAGTAGCAGAATACACCCAAAAAGCTTGTCCCGTTGCTTCTCTGTACAGCTCATGCTCAACACTGAAATGCCACAGTCTTGGCAAGAGGGAACTGATGATGTGACGAAAGACCCCCTCCACCAAAACCCCCTCCCAACCCCCCCTGATAAGATCATCATCTGTCGCTAGACTCTAGGGTCTGTTCCTGCTCTCCACAGATACTTGGCAGCCCAATGAATGTCCCTTTGTGTGAAGAGATCCTCCTCAGATAGTACCAAGATGCTCCACGCTGGCATCTGTTTGTTTTCTGTTATGGCGAAGAGGAAGAAGGCACCTCATCTCTCCCTTCAATGGTGTATGACTGAATGCTAACAAGCTCCCTGGATGGCATGGAGCCAACTTTTCATGATTTAAAGAGAAAAAAAAAGAAAAAATGGACACACTGGTGCGGGTAGGGAATTGACCCAAAATTCGTATTGCCCACCCTTGCCGCTTTTAATCACAATTAGACTTGAGATGTCCTTCTGCAGCAACACAACAGAATAAGGACCAGACTTATGAAGGAAGAATTGCCTTTAAGACAAGGTATATAACACATTTTGTGTTAGAAAACCACTCATTTTAATTGAGTTATAGTGCATGAATGGGCCCATACTGTGAAACTGTGGTTTTGCCTGATCATATGACCAAGGACAGTAAAGCACATTTTCTGGTCTCCCTGCTTCTTGCACTTCCCACATCTCAATGTGCTGTCCAATTACAAGTGCCCTTTTTCAAGGAGAAGGGCAATGACTGAAATACCCTGACAACAAAATATTTACTATAATTTATTAGTTAAAGTCTTCCTTGAATACTTTTTCCAACACATGACTCACAAATCTATCAGAAGCTTCATAACAACAAATCATATCACTGGATGGCTAGATTAAGCAAACAGACAGTTGATACTCATGTGTAAGTCATATTAAATCTTTTGTGAGTTTGATAAAATAAAATTGATAAAATCTCTGCTAATATAAATAATTTATTCTTAATAAATGAGTGTGTTTCTGGACAAAAATGTTTATTCTTTAAAAGAATACCATAGATAAAATAAAAATGAAACAAATTATGACCTTACACTAATAGACCAGACTTAGTGTCACACATTTCTGAATAACAATAATGTGTCAATCAAAGGTATTTTTTTCCACCAAAATAAAATCAATTTCAAACACATTTTGCAGTGCTCAAAATCCATTACAACCTGCTTCTTGCATATGAGAAAGGCCAGGAACAGTGTTCTAAAAATCATGTCTGAAAATTCAGAGACACCACTATCGACACCATCGCTATTGACAGAACAGGTTATAGAACTGCCAAATGGGATACAAATTAATATAGCGTGTGAATCATACGGAGTGAAATGGAAAGTACTGTATCGCTCAACAAAAGGTGCTACAGCTTTAAAGGAGATATGCGATATGAAATTTTACAGCTGAAGGAGAAATGTCACCATGCCTTGATAAGAGAGCGATGAACTTTCCTCCCCTCCCCCCCAAACTGCTATTATCAGGTCCAAGTGAACAAAATGCATCATTTATAACCCAGAGCCTCACTATTATCTCCCGGCGAGACACTTGTTTTAAAACACAGAAGGACCTTTTTTTCTCCCTCTCTCTTTCTCAGTCTCGCTCTCTTTCGCCTCTCACAGACGAAAGCCCTCTGCCTAGCTCAAACCCTTCCCATTGAGCAATGAGAGAAAGTTGAAAAATCTCGCTGAGCAAAGTTTCCAGGCAACAGCGCATGCTGGCTTAGAAGGAGAGCTCAGGCCGACCCCAGGTCAGCCTTATTTTCAGACAATGAACACTTGGAAGCAAGCTGAAATGCATACAGAAATTCATCTTAACCCCATAACAGGTTGGGCAAAGCCTTGGTTAGATAAACCTACTAGAACTAACTAAGGTTTTTACCAACACTGATTTCAATTCTGTGGATTTTTTCTTTGTATTTTAGCTGCTAATTTGAGTTTGACCTTATGATTTTATGACTGTCTGACTGCAATAAAATACATTTCATTTATGCGAACACTGTGCTGAAAAATGCATTACACATGCTATTAGCATATTACTTTTTGCAGTCTTTTGAAATCACATTTTCACATTCGAATCAGAAAAGGAGGTAAAGCTCTCCTGATAACAAAGATTGTTATCAAAATGGAGTTTTTCCAAAATGCTTCTTAGTAAACTGTTTTGCAGAAGTAACAGTCATCATACTTTACACAATTTTATTGTGAAAACTGCTGTGCAATTTGACCCCAAACTGACAACTAATAAATGGAGTGTATGAGAATATGTAAATCTGTTGTCATGAATGCAGACTTATGTATTTTACTTTAAACAATATGAATCTGTCAGTTGTCTAGTGACGGATTTAATCAAAAGCCTGCCTAACTTTAGCAAGTATAGACAACAATCTCAGACATCCATCTTGTGCGGACATTGCACGGCACGGTGGTAGAGCGTGAAAAGAAAGAAACTTTCAGGATAATTGTACTACCTCATATGTATCACTGCTAACATCTAGAGGACACACATTTTTCTTTTGAGTTTTGATTTGATGAAATGTATTTCAAATTTGACCATGTGATGGGCATGATTAAAAACCAGAGAAAGAACACATATAGATGGGTCATAATATGCCTGTATATAATATTCTTCAATACCACCACCTACATTTCAGGCAGGTGGTTCCAATGTGCTTTTTCAGATTAACTTTTTCCTGATAATGCTGGTAAAATCACAATTCATGAGACAAGATTTTGCTGGTACATTAAGCTGCCAAGATCTGATCAAAATATAATTTCTGATTAATGTATTGAAAAAGGCTACTTTTTTGCTATGAAAAGAAAAACAAAATCAGCAGAAAAGGCCCGCTACAGTAGACTGCATGTATGTGCCCTTTGTAATTTTTTTTTTTGCAGAGCATCATGGGATGAAATGATTGGTGCTGGATTCTTCTCACTATATCCGTTATCCAATGTGCCTCTCTTCCTTCTTCCGCAGTCAATTACCAGATTTCAAACTTTACTAAACTGAAATTCTGTTTTTCCTGGGTGACCTAGTTGTCTTTTGTGAGTAGGTTTTAGCCGGAGCGGTTTGACAGTCAACAGATAAGATGGATTAAGCTTTTTTTTCATCCAGTTTTGATGTGAACAGCGTAAAAGCGGGTTAAATCATCGAGTTTCAGGAGTATTTTTAAATGCCTGGAGATAGGCTGATAAAACGGCTAAACCTAAGTCTCCAGCAGGGAAGGTCAAGGTTGTGTTTTCATGACTAACTACCTGGTGATGAGGCAAGCTCACTTCCCATGCTTTGGGACATGCTGGTGCAGCCGACCCCACCTTTCCACACGGACAGGAAGGCCCAGGAGTGGCCTTGCCATACCCTCCGCACCCACAATGGCATCGTGTAAGGGTGCCAAAGCCCTCCATCTCTGTGTCTGTGCTCTCAACCACCTCTCTGTCCTCTCCTTCTCATTCAGATTTGACCATAAAAAACCTAATAGTGACAAATTCAAACTGTACAGTTTTTGCTATAACAAAACATCACTGAGTTACTGTGTTATCAAATTTGCTTAAACATCTGAGTTACTTTATTATCACTTATCATTATTCCCGTATCCTTATTCTGATACACAGAAAAGAGGAGTCTGAAGTTGTAATTTCACTTTGATCGATCATGTACAAATAGCACACCCTGGTGGAGTAATCAGTGAATAAAAACAATATGACATTTGTTTAGCTAGCTATTCTATCCTTTGATATATATTTTTTTAATTTCTCAGCTAAATGATTTAAATTTGCTTCATTTAAGAATAAAATTTTCTTAAACAGGTTTACAGCTAGATATAAATTGTGAATTTAAAGAATGTATGACCTAAGGTGCAGGAATAATTGTGTAAACACAACTGATTTGAAACCATAGCTAAGTGCAATGTTTGAGGCATTGTGAAATGACATATACGCCGAAATATTTTTCTGGTAATAGCTACAGGTGTTTGTTAAGCTGCACACATTCTGAGAGATTGCTCATGGGCAATTATGCCAGCCTAGGTCATGCTATGTCTGCAACAATACCATGTTGCACATACATGTTATGCCTTTCCTGTACACCATCACATATTGTAATATTTTGAGGCTGAATCTATGGTACACATAGTTATGGTCCTTACTTCACAGGTATATGTGGTTATTTCAGAAAAATTAAACAGAGAAAGTCTAAATAAGTTCATATTTAGGCCTGATAATACTGAACCCTCAAAGCTCTATGCCTTAAAAAACAGCAGTAGGAAAACCTATCATACATATAGGTCATACATTCTCACAAATGTACAAATGTTAAAAGTATTTATTTAGTAAGCACTCAATGCAAGATTTTACTTTTTTTTGCTTTTGCAATGTCAAGTTGTATAGTTTGGCAATTACAGTCAGACACAACAATTCATAATGTTAAGTCTCTCACACAGAGTTGACAGACTATGCTATTTATACCCATACCCATGTGACTTGGTTCAGCTGGTCGCATACCACCATAACATTCACCATGGCTTTTATACATTCAAACATATACATATTTTGGGCCATGGAAACAAAGCTATCAAAAAAATGTGGTCCAATGCAGACTATAAAAACACAGGAATAGCATGTACTAGCTCTTACAGCATACCCCGAACAAACGTAAATAATCATTCCCATAAAAACAAATGTGGCATGCAGTATCACCCTATTGCAACACATCTGAAGTTGGTGAGAAACATTAGGGACATATTTAGAAACATTTTGCAGACTGTTTTTCCCCCCCGCTCCCCCATGTCAGTGACAGGGGAAAGTAATCCTATACAGAGGGTGCTATTGTGAAATGAGAAACTAGCCTCCTTCACTGCCAGAGACCAGATGCACCTCACTCTCTATCCTAATCTGTAAACGACTTAAAGGAGCCTTATCTCCGAGCTCTTCTGCTTCATTTCATGCTTGATTTACTTTAATTTGTCTGATAGGGCACAAGGATTTGGAAATGGCCCATCTTTCGGCGGAAAATGTTCTGATTTTTCTCTGGCATTGTTATGTGGAGGTTTTTGACTTTTCTCTCTCTCCCTTTCCCTCTCCCTCCCTCCTTTCCTCTCTCTCCCTCCCTCTTTCTCATTCCTTTTTCCCCAAGAAGGAATCTTGCTCCAGTGCAGCAATCTGTTGGAGTGCATTTAGATTTGAGCTAACACAGCAGAAATGAGTCCCTTTCCATGAGGTGTGATTTTACGATGGGCGACACCGACACTGGAGTCGTGTTTGCTTTTCAGATTCTCATTGGTGTGCAGTGCAGTCGAGTGCTTCAAACCACGAAGATCTTATGTTTAAGTTAAGAGAGGACTGGCCCTCCAGTTTAGGAGGTGCCTGAACTGCTTCCGCTGATAAAGTCTCCATACAATGAGGATGAGGATGAGCAACATGTCTGCAAGATGCCTGTAGTTCCTTTCTGGTGGCAGATTCAAGTACTTCCATCTCCCCTTGGCCAGTCTCACCACCAGGTTGTATTTTAATTGCCCCTTTTTATTTATTTATTTTTTTGTGGATGGGAGTAGAAGCAGTGAACTGTGATTAGGAAGGCATATCTCTCCCACAATCCTGAATAATCTGCATTCTGCCACCCATCAGCCAAGCAACCAATGACAAAAAAAGACAGAAAAGATTATATCAAACAGAAATCTTGAGTGGCTGAACTGCATACACATGGATAAGGAGTTTTTGTATATTTTCCATATTATTACTTTTGTGTACAATGTTGAATACAAATAGAACCATATCTAAACAAATGTAACTAAACTAAAGATATAAGCAGGTGGTTAATTATTTGCAAACATTTGAAAAAAAAATAGATGATAAATAACATAACAAACAAAATAACTATGATTGTCAGCGATTCTTGCTTACATTTATGTTCAGTGACGTACCTCTTAAATCTAAATTTAAATGGCTGCAATAATTTTGGCAGATGCAAAGAGGAAGTTTCTGTGCCCTTTTGACATAAACAAAAACTGTATATTTAAACCAGTGTGCTCCACTGTTATGGCATATCAGTGAGAACAGTCAAGTTCAAGCCTCTCCAGTTCTATTATGCCAAATGCGATTGCTCTATCAGCCTTTCCCAAGAAATTACAAATAAATTCATCTTTCTGTCATGAACCGTGGAAGGCCTTTTTTAGGCGAGTTGCATTCAAACTCACATGCACGCACACACACACATACACACACACTCTCACCCACCCACCCACTGAAACACACACACACACACACACACACACACACACACATACAAATGTGGAAAAAATGAGGAGACCATTGAAATTCATCTCACAGCCTGAATTTACTTAACTGCGGGCCTGCGCGCAGTGATAAACGGAGTGATGATCCAGCAACACGTCTTTATCCACGCTTCGCTTTAATTAACGGCGGCTTGTTTGTTGAAAAGATGATTAATATGCCAATGAAAATTGTATAATTGAATACCGCAACACTCTCACAATCAGTGAGTAACATGCAGGTTTTTTTCATTACCTTTCATTATTATTATTATTATTATTATTATTATTATTATTATTATTATTATGTGTTTTAATTCACTTGACAGTGGCCCCAGACCCCCACGCTATCCCACCTCCCCACCCTCCGATGGAACAAAAAAGACAGAATTAGCATGACCAGAGAGCCACGCTGCTCACAGCTGTGTAGTACTGTATAAATTCTGCGATAAGTGGAGCAGAGTGCTCTGATATAGATGCTTTTCACAACCTTTCATCTGTTTTGTTTCTTCTCTGCTTTGTGAGCTTTGAGAGACGGGAGGGGAATGAGGAGGAGGGGGAGGGGAAAGGGGAGGTGTCACGTCAAAGTAAAGTTGTGTACCCCCCTCTCAGCCTCCCCTACAAACAGGCACCACTTACCACAAGACACCTTAAGGTTTTGTCTTTCGTAAAGTTTTATTTATAAAACGAAGGAGTTAATTAAACCTATGTTAAAAACATCATACATTTCTGTATATCTCAAATTACAGACTTAAGATGTGTTCATTTGTATGGAATATTTTTTGAAACCTGCATTCAAAAATCATAAATAAGTAAACATAACAATTGACCCTTTTTAAAAGAAACAAGTTGTTAATGCAGTTATTGAATTCAGAACTAGAACTTAATTGTAAGAATGCTTATTTTATATGTTAAAGGATTCATTGAAATGATAAAATAGCATGAAATTATGACTGTACTGTGTGTTTTAGGGAGTTTTCCAGTAAGTGTATTGATGATAGATTAACAGTTTATAAATTACAAACAATCTGTGAGCATGGTACTGTACAGAATATTGCAAAGAAAAGAAATAGGAAATTAAAACCTTCTTTATTCATTATATTTATGATGCAGCATTTATATATACCTAATAAGTTATAAAAATGTCTCAACCGTTCATTAATTCATTTTAACAAACTGGTGCAGTGCATAAAACTGAAAATTTTTTGAAAAACTGTGACGACAATGAGTTTTCCCATTATGTAATCAGAAAGAGAGCAATTAACATTCACCGTGAGGAATGCTTTACAAGTAATGCTAGAGTTTTTGCTCAAACAGGCCTAAAATCTTGTGTGCTACTGTAGACTGTACAATTTAACAAAATAATATCTCCTCCGACTGATGATAATCTTGATTGTATTTACTACTATTTCAGATGGATTCTATTACTAACAACCATGAAGTTTTCCACAGAAAGCCTCTTAGTACATCGGATCAGTGCCTAAATTTGCATCACCACACTAAAGAGCACAGTGATTTGTCTAATCTCTTGTTGCATATTTCATCAACAGAAATATGCATCAGTTTTTCACTGTGTATGTGTGTTTGTATCTACCAGTAAATGTGTGTGTGTGTGTGAGAGAGAGAGAGAGAGATAGTGCTGTTATGGGGCATTGACATATTTTACTTTAGTAAAAAAAATATGGTTCACATTTTCATTTAACTTAATGCTTGACATATAGAGGATGTCATTCAATTCCTGTCATAAACACCTGTGGGTTTGTTTTCCTTGTTGCCTAGCAACTACCACCTCTTAAAAATATAATAGTTCCTAAATAAACTACTACCTTGTTTCAAGTACTGCCAATTCTGTTGGTCAGACTGTACAACTTGCATTACTCATATAACAATTATATCCATACATTTAATAAAGGTGAATGACAGATTTAGAGAGATTCTAAATTCCAATTCTAATCATTAAATACTCTCATTCTTTTTCTGCTTAGCAATTTGATTTTTTAATGTGTTTTGGGAGACTCATCAAAAGAAAATTAAGCAACCTTCCATTTGAGGGAATGTTATGATGCACATCCAATTTTTTTAATTACAAGCAAAGCCAACAACTTTGAAAGAAGGGGCAGCTTTCTATATAAATAAAAGCCAAATCTTCTTAAAAACTGTTCAGGTGTCAGGGGAAAACAGCTCCAACATCTTTGTTGTTTGATTTTGCCAAGGCAGCGTTATCAAATATTTCAAAATGAATCTCTGGCTACATTTTCAGTAACAAAGGCTTTGAAAAAACCTTTCTGAGGGATTCATCTTATATTCTTATATTTTCAATCCAATTTAACTTGTGCAGTCAGAATGGCTCCGGCACTAGTTTACCAATCTTTTGCTTTCCAAGACTCTCCGTGCTAAAGGCTTGAGGGGTTCAATCAATGGTGCTTTGATCTCGGCTGGAACTATAATTATTTAACATTGTTACAAGGATTTCTCTAATCCATCCTACCATTAAATCCCTTTTACCCCCTCATCTTCTGAAGCCTAATCTGCATCTCTGCACTCCGTTTGTCTCTTTAACTCATTTTAGCAGTCCCCTCCTTCCTTACGACATCCTGACTTAATGGACTTCGGGATAAAATTAAAATTTTCTGTTGCGATGCAGAACTTGGCAGGTGTCAAAAAGTCTCATTAAGTTTAAGTGTTCAGGAGAGAATTTTTCACCCTGAATTACAAAGTGGCATGCATATTTTACATGTCTGATTATTTTCTAGTTGCACAGTTAGTCACAGTGCAGCAGGCTTGTACCTGTGCTACCACATCAAGAGGGAGCATGAGAGAGGGAAACATCTCATGTATTTGTATATCTTTTAGTTTTACTGTGATTTTTCCAAAACAATCACAACAACAGCCAAAAAATTCCACACTCAAAGCATGCAAAATACTAATGGCGTGTAGCAGTTGAGTATGTTGATTCTCCTGTGCAGCAATGTATCATGGCACATGTTCTAATGTTCATGTGAAACATTCAACCCCCAAATCATCTCTAAAACCTCCACTAAAAGAGTTTCAGTCTGAACTGATGTCTGAATTCATGTATGCTTTACAGGAAAAGCTACACTTAATATTACCCTACATATTATCGTTTGGCTCTATTTTAAAACTGTTTTAGCATTTGTCTTTCCATCCTGTTGCATTAAAAGGCTGTTCCTTTTAATGCTTTCTCCAAAAAGGTGGTGTAAAAAATAATCCTGCTGTGAAGCTCAGGCCATTCATAAATGTTCTATTTATTTTTGAGCATGAAAATGCATTGACTCATTCAGACTCAAAACAAAGCAGGGCCCCCTGTTCTTTTGCAAATATTTGTGCCCCCTTGTTTTGTGATGATATAAATAGCAGCACTGTGAGCACAAACATTTGTGGAGGCACCTGCCGCAGCATCATGCCCATCTGCTCCACAGATTCACTTAACATGACATATGTGCACAAAACCTGATATGGTTATTGCTGTACGTGGAAGGGGAAGGGTCAGTAAAATGACTCAACCGCAGGCCGCTCAAAAGACAAAATCGTCATTCTGTATAAATGCAATGGTTTGGTTTTGATTAAAAATTTGTGCTGAACATAGGCTCACAGTTATATGTGTCTACAAGTGTTTATTCATATTATTAATTTATGTAAAAACATAAATTGTTTGACAGTTCCAAAATTAATCATCAAAATTAATTTGCCAAACATTTTTTTTGAAACAGAAAACACTGTTATTGAAACTGTGAGAGAAAGCTAGAGACAAATGTTAACTAAATCTAGCCCAATATTTCCTAAGTGCACGAAAAGTGGTGAACGGTCATTGTAAATTTGTATTTAAATTGGTCTGCCCGCCTTGACCCGGCTGTGATGCCTGGAGCAGTGAGGACCTACTTGTGGCTTATGCCTAGCTGGCTCTTAAAGATGGGCAGGTCACTGCAGGTTGGGCCATAATCTCAGTATGGGAGAGTTAAGGTATGGCAAATCCACAGAGGATCTCAAACAAGACAGTTGCTTTTATTTTGATTTAACTGTCAAACATGTTTCTCTCTTTAAAAGTCCTTGCAAAACTGCATAGCTAATATAGTCTTTACTGGTACTACACACAACTGAACAGTACAGTTTCATTACCTGTTACATACAAGAATAAACAGGATGGATTTTATACTGTTATTTTTAATTGAAACAAAAACCACTAGAACCATGAGCTAGAAACTCATGTAATTGTGATGTTTATGGTCATTCATCTGTCATTATATGTACTTAGGATTATTAACAATACTATTAAGGCTTGATATGTTACATAGGTAAGTTCTCAATATTTTTATGACAAAATATGGCTTCCCATTAAGTAATTAGATACCATTCAATGTCTCCTACACCAATATTATGCCTTTGGGGTTTTGAGGAGTTTCAGGCATGTCTTATTATCATCTTTTAACAATGAATGAATATTAAGACATGCTAACGACTCACTTGAGTTTGGCGACAAACACCATGATGAGATATGAACACACAGACTGCAGACTGTACAGATGATATCTTTCCCTGATACCATCCTAAGCATTCTTTCACCATTGGCCTTGAGACATCTACTGTTTGGATTAAATTTCACAGGTTCAACCATTAAAATTTGTTTATGAGTTGGGAGAAATATGTTATTTTACATAACTAAATTATGTGATTATGGTATTTCATTGAGACTGGCTTTAATATACTTTGTTTGCTGTTGATTGTAGCTAAGTATTTAGTAAGTATTCTTGGTTTATCTAAAGATGCCTGCTAAAAGGCTGCTGCTGCTGACCCAGTTATTGTTTCTATATAGTTCTTATTGCTGCCTGACCCATGAACACAATGCAGTTATATCTGTACAACATACCTGTACAGCCAACTATATAAGACACTCACAAACAAAATGACAAGTCCACAACCAAGCTCAAAGTTTGACCACATAAGACATCATAAAGATACAGACATCTATCCTACAGCCACTCACATTAAAAAGTTATGGCTTTCTTTCACTTCATGGCAAAATAAAACTGCAGAATTCATTGAATTTCACATATAGCAAGTAGACATGCTGTACTGTAGAAATTCTTCTTTGTGATGTAATGGTCGTTTTTTGGCTGCAATAGTCTGTGTTTAAGAGTTATCTATTGGTGATTGTAATCACACCTTTTCTACGTTTGCATTAGAGACCTTTTTTAACAAAGAAAATGTGAATGCTGAGTATCTGAACATTTACAAAGAGATAAAAGGTTAGACAGTCAAACAAAATAAATTTGCTTTTAATCGCCATGAACAGGAAGTCATGTCATTTAAGATGTTCATATTTGATTGCCTGATTTCCCACTTTATTCAAATTACAACATGCCCATCTGACTTTTCCAACACAATGGGAAAAATTAAAAGGGAAATGGCCTTTCATAGCAGACATGATGTGAAACTGAATGGCATTATTACGTGCAAAGATTAATTCCTACCCTGGGTACACAGGCTTCAAAGACAATGCTGTCATTTTCAGAAGACTGCGACATCCTGCACTCTGAGACTTTCGGATTCCTAGTGGACAGAGTAGAAAGTGATTCCTCATTTGCAAACCACTTTCCCTCAGCATCATGGGAATTTTCTGTCTCTGACATATATTCTCTGGATAGGCCATTGATAGACCAATTGTGTACATGAGAGGGAGTATATATAGTGAGTTGCTACAGGGAGAGATTTTCAGCATCCTGACTCATAGGAACATGGTAATGTGTTATGCCATGGCTCAGTGATAAAAAGAGCAAGGCCGAAATTTTATCAGTCAAATTCCTCCCTCCTCCTGACTCTGTGTTGGTATGTGTGTATGCCCTATTTTAGTATCATGTTGAATTTTGTATCAAGTTGAACTCAAAATGATAAATGATAATCAAATTCGGACCAAAATCACTACTACTAGAATCAGATTAGTCGCAATGCAAAGCAACTTCAGCCACATCAGTACTCTCAGAGCAATTAAAATCTGTACTTTCGATTTTAAGAATTCTTCAAAAATGCTGCATGTTAAAATTTTCACCATCCTGTCAGGGTCATATGTTGTACGGGACTGTAACCCAGATTCACCAAATGAAACAGAATCCACAGAACTTCCTTTCACACAAACTACATATCCAATAGGGCAGTGCTTAAAGGTGTAGGCTGGATTGAAGTTGGCCTGTCAAGCTTATTTTCTGTCTGTGACTATCCTCTGTGGTGATGTTGATGAATACCACTTACTGAAATGTAACATCCGGTTCATATTTTAGAAATCAGAGGAAGTGTTCTGTTCTTTAAACAAAATGGAAAAGGCATTGCTTGTCCTCAATTTGTAGTCTCTTTATTTTGTGTTTTGATGGGTGGGAGGGGTATGTAATTAGACTCAGTCATAGAGCTTGATTCTCCTCTTTAGAAATGGTTTTTCAACATTTTTCAGCTCAGCATCCCCCCTCCCCCCCCAAAAGGGGTCTGCCTCTTTTTGTCATCACCCCATAGTTCCTGTCTGACCCCCTCAGCCCTCCTCAGCCCCGTCTCTAGTCTGATCACAGTGATGGTTTATTACAGTCGTCCGAGCACTCTTATCTTTAGCCAGCAATACTCATTTCCTTCCCAAGATTTAAATGCAAATGTGAAATTTAATGATAAATGCATTATCTGATAGGGCCGATAACACTGATTCACTGTCAGTATAAAATACACACCCCAGGGGGCTTCCAGCACAACTTGCCCGGATCCACTTTATAAATGTATACACCTGCAATAAATTCTTGAGGTCATATGCATTAAAAGGAATCATATTTTGTGTATTCAGCAATGTGGCTGTAATGCCGGACAGTAATTGCTGTGTTACTATCTCACTAGATGCATTATCCATCGCTTTGATGAAGTGACTTTTAAGAAGAAAAAAACAAGATAAAACTATTTTTTAGAAACCCATAGAGAAAGCAAGGGAAAATCTGCATGGCAAAATGAGATTCTTCAAGAAGAAAAGATAAATATAATTTTTATTATAAGCTTTCTGTTGGGTGCACAGTCTATGCTCAAGCACATGTACAATAAGCTTAACAGCAAAGCAATTTAATCCATCCCATTCAACCCTGCTAACTAAACTTATAATTCAATGGTCATAATAGGTTCGTTTAAGCCTACCATATCAGTTCCAGTTGTCGTCAAAGGTTTGTTAGGGAACACAGTTTTGTCAAACTTTAGACATTCATTAGGGTATTAAGTCAAGAGAAAGCTCAGTATTTTCATTCCAACTTTCAACACTTACTACTGTAGTTTCTCTGATATGATATTTAGTCATAAGCAGACATTTTTTCCATACAAATGACAGAATGACTGTATACAACACAACCTAAATATAGAAGCAAGCATGAGCTGAACTGTAAATTATAACAATTTCATTTAATCAGTAACTTTATGAAAGACATGCCATTTTGCTGATATCTCTTGATTAGCCATTATATTGTTTCCTATACCTAACAAACTGTCAATAAGAACATAAATAGCAAGTCATTTATATGTTTCCAAATGTATTTAAATACAAAGACACCGCATTACCCTTTATGTTTTAGAAATAGATGGATCACTTTTATCAATATACAAAAGACAAAAAGACAAACTCCCTCAATACTTCCTATCTTGAACAAGAAAGGGAAAACCAGTCAAGCTCAGTTTAATGCACACTGTAACGCAAGCAGTGTTTTCTTGGTTAAGGAAAAAGAAGACAAAGGTGGTGTGTGTGTGTGTGTGTGTGTGTGTGTGTGTGTATATACTGTATATATTTTAACCATTCTTCAGGCATTCTTTCAGCACTTCTCATAAAGGTTCATGATGTTTGCATTTGGTGATTGATTGGTAAGGTTATGGAAAGTGTTTGACTTCATCTTAGTGTCCATGAAACCACATTTGAATCCATTCAGCTGTGTGTGTGGGGCGTATTGCGTATTGTGTCTTAATATGGAAAAGTCTTGAGCCCACAATGTTTGCACCATAGATTATGTCTGGTCATCTAAAATGGCTTTGTAGATTGTAATTCTACCATGAGGAGTAATAACCCTGACTCATTCACTCCCATGAGGTGGCTGCCTGTGTGACTACAGGTTCCCAGCATTATTAAGAGTGTGGATGAAGTTTTTTTGGGTTCTCCAAAAATAAACCCACCGAGATACAGTAAAAATGTTAAAGAAAACTCACCAAACCATTTTAATTTCCTCCACTGCTCAGATGTCCTAGGTCTTGAGCTTTTCACAACAGGTTAAACATTTTTTAAAAGGAGAAGCTACAAGGAGGAAATTGCAGCTACATAGACATGTAAATGCTTTGTAAAGCACACAATGTACAGTTTTTTTTTAGACTAAGTCACAGACCTGTTAAGGTATCATGTTAAGAATCCATCTATTGCCTGTCAGTGCGCTTCAATTTAAAACCACCCTATTCTTTCCTGTTGCAATTTTTCCTTGTTTGGTATATGCCCTCATGATATTTGATACTGTTTTTCTGGACACAATTAATAATTGTACAGTTTCTGTGTCTGCAAAACCTTTAATTCTGGCACAAACTATAAATATATGTGTAACTCTCAAAATCTATCTCTCACATGGCTTTAGAAACTGCTGATTGTAAATGTTTACCGCAGAAGCATATTAGCAATTAGTCGTTCTAAATATAAGACACATGTAGACTTCTTTGGTGATTTGGTTACATCAATATACAACTCATTTTTCATTTAGTATGGATAATTATTCATATACAGACACATACACACTCTCTGCAGCACACTGTACAAAAAAAATAACCTGTTATAGTGATTGGTTATAGTGAACTATTTCATTGGATTATACAGGTAAATCATGCACTCAGACAATATATTTGCTGCTCAATGTTTTTTCCCTTAAAATCCTTCCAACTTCCTATTAGACTTTGTGAGTTTTACCTCTGGAGGTTGGAGATTGTCAAGGATATCTGAAGATGTCCTATTATTGTTGAGTCACTGAAATCCCCAGATCCCTGAAGTATTAATTTAAAACATGTAGTAATAGACCCCTGACAAGTGATTACAGGCAGCTAACTAATGGGCTAAATGGTGATGAGAAGACTGGGAACAGTCTAATGTCACCAAAAATCTAGCAGATACTCAGATATCATATTGACAGGACACCCTTTTGCATCAAGATTCTGCCACTGTCTAAAGTAATTGGGCACCAAATGGGAATGTAGTAAAATGGGAAGGTACATTTTTTTCAACATGGCTCCCAGAGTGCAAATGTAATTTATAAATTCAAGAGTCTCATCAGATTTTCAACTCTTCCATTTATTTCATCCTCCCAGTTTCTTAACCGCAGAACATTCTGGTTGATAAAAGCTGTTTCTGAGTGGGTTATATTACAGCATTGACCATAAAAAAACCCACAGTACGAGTCAGTCATGTCCATTTAAGAATTTTTTCGAGATTTATGAAATCTGAATATTTTTGGTTTCAAGGGTAGGGTGACAAAACTTTCAACCTTTTCATCATTATGAATATGCAGCTAAGTATCTAGTGGATCTATAGTATCTGAACATAAAGCTTCTGGTTTGATAACAGAGCTTTGCTTACTTGGGCCATCCCATTCGTCTGGTTCGAGTGTGGTGCGCTGAGTTTTATCATTCTGTCCATCGACATCAGATTCCCCTGTCTCCCTGCTCCCGTCCTCTTCACCTACAGGGGAGGAGATGAATTTCAGAGTTCAGAACATAAGGGCAGTGTAGAGCAGTTAGCCCTAAAACAGTGTGGTGCATGTGGGGTGCGTGTGGTACCTCCTGGAAAACAAGACATTACAGAATTCCAGAATCAATATCAGATCAAGATCAAGCCTCAGATCAATCTTCAGAAATCAATTCCATTCTCATCAGCAGCACTCCTCTAAAGAATGCTCCTACACACTAGTAGAAGGACATTAAAAATTGATATACAGGGACAACATGCAACACCATGAGAAATTTGTTGAAATGCATAAAAGAAACTGAACTGGACTAAGAGGCAGTTGCAGTCCATGTGAATTGGGGCAGTTGAGAGTAAAATATGTATGTATGCATCTATGCATTTTACAATCGATAAATCCAGTTTGCTACTTATTGGTCTACAGATACAGACATAAGGCCCTTTCACATATGCAGCTCTACCCAGATATGTTACAGAGAATTTCAGTTTGGGGTTCTTGTGTGAATGACCACCAAAGTTGGTAGTCTGGAAAACTTTTCCAATCTCAGGACCAAGGAAGACTCCCAAATGTTCTGTTCTGAAGACAGTGACAATTCCATTTAAGAAATCCCTACAAGTATAATTTACGCTGGTGGACACAAGCCTTAAAACCCAATGGTCTGCCTGTCCTCTTCCTCCCTAGCACCATCATGTGTGAACAAGTGAAGCCATAAGCATTTCCAGATATGTTTCTACAACAATGTTACATGTTTTGTGTCCTCTATTATTTCCTACCGACCCCAACCATGATTTGCCAGCAAAATGTTGTGAAGAGAAATACACAGCATAGAGCACTGATGTGAGGAACATATGGTACAAATACAGCTGGCTTTGCCTTAAAAATTCTGAATCAGTTCATGATAGTCAGATAATCATGTCATGAAGGTGCTGATGTGGCCACAGACAAAGGAGCTCTTTGCAGTATGTCACTGGAAACATTGTGAAAAGCCAATCCATTTGATGAGCTCAAGCGCTCAAGAGCCCTCTGTTGCCATTGAGTTGATTCAGAGCAACTGCTCAATCCATAACCAACAGAGAAAAAGACTGTACTGTGTTATGTGGTTTGTGACTTTTATTTGCTATATAGAGCCACATCACAAAAAACCACAAAAAATAAACAGCCATCTTTATTGATAGACTTGCTAAAAGTAAAAACAATGTTCTTTACAAACTTTTTTTTCTAAATGTTCTGTCCTGCTCACCTGCGTTGAGATGGTCTTGTTTAAAAAGAAATGGTTGGAGCCCATTGTATGAATGCATGAATGGTGTAAAGAGGAAGCTGAGGTGTTCTGGCAGTGAAAGGCAAGAATCCTGCCCCCACAAACCTCTCCACAGCAAAGTGGGCTTTCCACACACAGCGACCCGAGCTACTGTCAAATATCAGAACCCATGTCACTCACAGGCTGCTTGAAACCAGAAACATGCACTCATATACCTTCTGAAAACAAAATAAATGAAAGAAGTCGATCAATCAGCTCTCACAATCAGTTTTCTCAATCCTCACCATCAGTTTTCTCATAAAGTCCAACTCCTATTGACTTAATTTTAGTATAAAGAGATGGCTCTGGTTGTCAGTTTAGAGGATACTCTCTCTGAAGACTGAACTTCTACATATGAGAGAGCATACTGAACCAAAAATATAGGAGCTAGGTATCAATGAATGGAGGTGGTCAAAACATGTCTCTTTGAAAATTTTCAAGAGACACCAGCTAAGGTAAATCAAATAAACCAAATTTACAAACGAATAGTCACAGCGCAAAATTTTCACCTTCAGATAACAAGGTGCTCCGAGATGTATACGGAGCAACCAGGCGCAAGCTGAGAGGGAACCACAAGAAAAATAAAACTTACTGATTTAAATAAAACTTAACTGATCAGGCAATAGATATAATGGCTAGCACGGCACAGCTTCATAATACCGTATTACAGTATTTAAATTAAACCCCAATGGAGAGGCAAAAATTTTGGAATGACATTAGGTTCAAAATGAATGTACTAGGTATAGAGTAAGAAAAAGAACAATATAGGAAGTAAAGAAAATATGACATGACGTTAGGCAGTATACAAAAATCTTTCCTACAACGTAATAATGGTAAAAACACACCTGGTGGTCTAGCAACAGAACAACAGATATGAACAACGATTGGAATAAGGTTATTACAGCATGGCTACTACATTCCGCTTGTTCCATCCTCTCACTTTCTGTAGATAGAGCCACTCCTGAAAATAACGCTGCCGTGATGTGAACTGCTGTACCTTGCTACAATATTTCTGATTATTTGTTTTGAATCACAACCTGCACATTCATGAGATATGGGTTGTTTTATTTATTAACACTTGATCATTGTGTGATGGAACAACCCACCTGTAAGCCATGCAACTGTACTGAAAAGGCCCGGACGCAAGGAAATGTAGTTAACAGCATCACCACAGCCGACAGAGTATTTGATCTTTGTGTGCATGTTGCTCAAGTTCCTCCAGTAGTGCGATTATGCCATGACTGTGTAACCTGTGTAATATCACGTCAGTATTTGCTGTTAGGTTAACTGGAAGATGGTAACTCTTGGATGGCGCAAAATGTACCGCCTGGTTTCAGAAGTCGTAAAAATTCCCACTCTACGGCAGGAGTGGCAGTTATTGAAAGGTTTAGTAAATTAGACGGAATACTTAATTGGCCTCATTTGAAAAATCTCCACCCTGTTTTAGTGCCTTTGCTCCAAGTACACATATGCATGAACAGACTTTACTATGTATCGACTGGAAAGCTTCAAAGTGACATAGTCACTGCAAATTCCATTTTAATTGCGATTTTCACCCATTGCGCCTGTTTAGTAATTCTCACATAAATACTGAAAAACAGTCGCAATCATTTTGTAAATCTGGCCCTTAGTCTCTTTAAGTGCACATGCAACTCAATCAAAACAGACTACAGCTTTTTTAAGGGCATATACTGTTTTATTTAGGAATAAAAAGATGACAGTCTAAGCAAAAGTTTGCGTGTCATTAGTAAAATATAAAATACTCAAACAAATTAAAGTGTAAAGTGCATTTTACTGGTTCCTTCCAGTTTTTACACAAAATGTGATATGCTACAGTATCTGTGCCTTAAACAGAAAGTTATGTTTGTACACAAATCAGGGGAACATCACAGCAAATTGTTTTTGGAAGGCTGGGATGAAACTGGCATGTGCATGGAGTGGTCAGTCGCTCTGGACAGATACATCCAGCACCCCAACCTGAGACTCCCCCCCGTTTGTTTCGGCCCTTAAAGATGTGGCTCACTTCAAAGACAGCCTGCTGACTGCTGCCAAGAGGATGGCTGGCTGCTGGCTTGAGCTGAAGAAAATGTAAGGGAAGTCTGAGGCTCCGTCCTACTTACAGTACATGAGGTCACTGTGACCCAGTTTCCTTAGTGTAAACGCCTGCTTCATACAGGGAAAGGTTTCTAATTCAAACTGTATCAATATCAGGGAGCGCACATGTGAAATTCCTTCCAGAATTGTTGTTAGTTTTCAAGAAACTCTTTAACATACTCAACTCATATCATGGCAGGGGATAACAAAGGCAAATATCAACAGTGTCTTCCGATGTACAAATTAAAAAAAAAAGAAAGACGAGATAACATTGAAGGCTCTACCTTGATCTCAGGCGAACATGCTAAGCCCTGTAACAGAACCTATTGGAACTGTTTAATTACAGCTCAGGAATTGGAGCTACAAGATGATTCCTTAATTAAGCAGTGATTAAGGATTTTCTGCCTTCTATCTAGCACCATTTGCAGCGCATTTTAAATACGGTCGTGAAAGGCAACCTCACAGAGGAACAATGTCATACTGCTCAGCAAAGTTTTCTACGAGGAGGGAGAAGAAACACTTTTAAAAAAGGCAAATTTATTTCACATGTGAAAAATATGAAAATGTGTTAAATAAATACATTGATGGAGTCATCCTTCTCTAAACACCTATGAGCATTGCTGTCTCAAACATACATAGGGATTTGAGTTGGGTTCAGTACGAACTCATGGTGTTTATTTGGGATTATGCTTTACAAAAAAAAGTCAAACCACCAATTATATTCTTTCTCTTTTGGGTCACAGAAAATCAGACATTCTCACACTTACAGTTTCATGGGGAAAAATGACAGGATCCAAATCCATGAGAGAGACCATGATCTGGATACAGACAGCCAGGCAGATTGATGTGGAGGGTGGGGGGAAGGGGGTGAGTTGGGGGTGTGGGTAGGTGTAGGGTTGGCGGGCATGCCCGAAAAGGAATCAGTGAGCTGTTAAAAATCAGCTCTATCGCCGGCCTATCAGGGGCAGCTCTCCAGCCAAATCGCGGTCAAACGTGGGAACCACACATCCAGGTCAATAAGCTTATAGGCGATTTGCTCAAACAGCTCCTCCAGCAAGGTAGAAACAAAGTCATATTGGTTTTTTTTTCTTCCCCCACCCCCTCCTTTTTTAATGCTCTCTCTCAGCCAAGGAAGCCCTTGAAAATGTTGATCTCATACACACGACTTTAAGGAGCTCAGAAGCCCTAATCCCACCGAGCTGTCTGCCGGTCTGCAACTTTGGGAGTTGCCTTCAAGCTCCCGCAATGAAATTTACAATGTACCTTATTGCTGTTGATGTTATTTCCTGTCACCTGTGAATTCATGTTGCCCATCAAACCACATGTGCACACAGGACAATATCAGTTGCTCAGTGCAAAATAAGCACTGTTATCGCATGAAAGTTATAGATTCAATGGTATAATTATTGTGTGTACTAGATTATGCTTCACTTATTGTTATAATATAAAAAAACAATACTTTCAATGGGGGAGAGTACACAGAGTACATAGTGGGATTCCCCTCCTTGTGCTTTGCTGGACCTGATAGCATATCCACGAGGAATCATCTTGCACCATGTGATATTTATCATTGTTAGTACCTCAATGTGCCATACAACCATGCAGACCTGTCTTCTGAGTTGCTTTATGCAAGTCACCATTCCAAGAATAAATACAGAAGATAAATCAGATTATGAACCGGAGAATATATACTGAAATACAGAAAGGTGACAACTCTTTGGGAAAAATGTGCCAAAAGTTTTGGTGGACTACAAAATCTATGATAATATGTTATGATAACATGTTTCAATGACAGTATTTAATGAATTTATTGTACTAGCAATTATGGACATCTTGATATTAGCTGTCTTTAGCTGGATTTAACTTGCTTGGAAAATGTGTCCAGGACAAAACATAAAACTGTTTTGATTTTCAGAAAATGGGTTTGTTATGTCCAATGTAATGTTTGCTTGAAATTAGTAACTGGCTGTGGCGTGATACTTGTAACTGCCTTAATAAAGTAAGGCTGGCAGCAAGTGTATGAAACAGACTGGACAGTTTTGAAGCAAGTTTATCAAAACCACTGTTCAGGGGTACTCCAGGTTTAACAAAATGCTATTCACTTAGCTGTCAGCATCTTTTTAAAACATTAAGTTTGTAAATAGCAAAGTCCCTGCGCTCAGCAGTATGTAGAAGCCATCAGTATGTAAAATTTGTCTACAGTCAAAACCACAGGTGACATATAGGGACACAGAAAGAGTCCCCAGCTGTCCTTTGTGAATTCATCAATAAACTTTAGATACTAGGTTGGCTCTAAAATGACCCACAAACAGATACACTAGATACCTGACTCAGGGGTGCAGATGAAATCCCCACATTTTGACCATACCAATGCTGATCAACATGTGTACCAATGGTGCTAACCTGTGTGGGCTGTGTCACCTACACAGTCCTCTGGCATGCTGCTGGCAGGGTAGAGACAATTCGGAGAGCTCACTGTGTGACCTTTGGGGCTCATGTCCTCTAGACTCCACACCTCCAAACTGACTCTGCAATAATGGAGTACTAGAATGATCCCTAAATTGTGATTGGGCAAAAAGGTCTTAAATGAGAAATGGTGTCATTACAAAAATTCATACTGTAAAGGAATATGTGTCCATAATTCAATATATTCAATATGCTTAAAAAGGTCATATTCATGTGAAAATACTGTTACACACAATGGCAGTATTTACCTTGATCACAGCGGTGCCATTGGTTTGTTCATTAAAGTAATTTTTGTGTATAATTCAGTTTTTTCAAATGGTAGATCATCTATAAAATGTATGTCATATAAACATTTGTAAAATGATGCATTTTAACTTGTGTCAAATGTATTTGTGCTGAATAACCTTTTTTTCTTTAACCACACTATTCTCCACCACACATGTAAAAATGTTAGATTTTAGCTGTTTCTCCATGGTGAATACCATAGCTATAGGAAAAAAATCTCCCAGTGCACACTCTTATGCATCTGTAAATAACAGTATCTGCATTTCTGTCACGTTGAGCTGCACAATAAGCCATTATGCACATATCCCATAGAATGCACAATCCTAGGCTCCTTCCTATCAGTTTTCCAGAGTTTATAAAAAAGGAAAAGAAAAAAGCTTCTGCTGAGCTCTCCAGCATTGTGAGGTTATTAGCAAAATGCCTTGCAACTGTCTCTTTAAAGCTGCTAGAGCAGCCCCTTAAATTCCCATCATTACAGAATCTGGCAGATTTCCTCTCTGTCTGCAGCCGGTTATCTCTTTCCGATTCAGTCTCGGAGCATGTAGATCTGGCCCAGTTAGATTGTCATACTTAACAAACATTAATGATTAATTTCCTCCACTGAGTTAACTGGGGCTAAAGGGATGTCTCGATTCATCTTATCGCTCTGGAAATTAGCATTTTCCCATATTCTCAGCATCAACTTTGCATTAGAATTCTACATTTGCCATTCCAAACACTGCCGTCCACAGCAAAACATTGAGACCATCTACTGTTTGTGAAGACTCCTATAACTTCTCTATTGCACAAAGACCAGTGTAATTAATTTGGCCTCTTTCTGTTTATGGCAGTACGTCACTGGAGCTCAGATTTCAATTATTCATTCAGAAGCAAAACTAAGAAGCCAGCATACATTCACACTGGCTGGTTAGTCCTAATCTTGGTGTTCTTTAGCACTAAGGAAATAAAGTGGTTTGTGACTGGTTTAATTATGGGGTTCTACAGATTTGTAGTCAGACACTATTGCTGAATTACACTGCTGCACACTTTCATAGATACACGAAGACAAGTAATTTTTTAAAATTCTGATTCACTAACAGCCCTGCAAATCATTCAATAACACAACTGCTCATTAGTCTACAATGTAAATATTTCTGATAAATGGTTCAATCTTTACTAAAGGGTATGCCAAAAATGAAAGTGCAATGACCTGTAGCAAGGTAATAAATACTTATGTAAAAAATTATTCTAACTGACTTTCTGAGTCTCTTCACTTACACATATTTTCTGCTGCAAAGCAGAGGACAGCATGGCCAAAAACCAAGGTGAAATTTCACAATTTCTGGAAAAAAGATGCCATTCAGTAAATAAAACGACATCACTCTCGAAATGCTGGTACATGGTGTGACAATTGCCTATAAATCGCTGTTGTGAAAGCTATGGTCTGTGTATTGCTCACAAGCAGACCTCTATAAATGTGAAATTGGCCGTGCAGAGGAAGTTGTTTGAGGAGAGATTCTGTAATCGTCAAGGAGACGCAAAGGTCGAATCTTAAGGAGCTGTACAGTTTACCAAACTGCTCATGTGTGGGACCCTCTTTGGTTTCCATAGTCAACATGGATTCCTCATTTCACACCAATGTATGTTGTTTCAGAGCTATTTCATAAAGAAATAAAAGCACTGACAAGATCCACTCACATCATTTCATGGTACATGAGTAAGCACCAATGTTCTCTCCAAATAGTTTAAGATTTCCACACTGCTTAATGCTGGCACAGTTTGTGTCATATATTGGTTAAACACAGCTCTGAATACAAATAGAGCCAACGCATTCCTAGGATTGCCTGAGCACTATTTATTGCATCTTTATTATGTGTCCACAGACACAAAATGCTTTTATTACGCATAAGATATATTTAATTGTGTTGGCAAAAACAGGGCTTATGAAAAAGTTAGAACAATTGAACAAATTGATCCTAAATTGGTTTAAGGATTTGAATCCCATGATGAAATTTTGTAAATACAGAAATATGACACAAATCAACCACAAAAGATCTGATTGACAGCCGTTTCGTTAAAGTGTCACCTAAAGAAATGTATTTCCAAAAAATGTGATTGAACCTTGATTTCCAAGCATCTTTACTTGCTGCTGCCGCACAGAATAAACAAGCTTACAGCTACATGCCATTCAACATTTTAAGTTACATAGGAGTCTTCTTATGTCTTATGACTTTCTATTATCAGTGCTGGAGTTCAGTCAAGCAAAGAAACACAACATGATAACGTACTAAGCATGCTTTGTTTGAGGCTCCAGAGCAATGCACCACAACACAGCTTCCCAAACTGATTCAGTGCTTTTCTGAAGCTTTGTTTCATTCCTTCCATCGCTAGTCTTTAGTGTATGTGTCAAAGGTACTTGTTTCTATTTCAATATTCTTTTTAGTCTTCATGTCAGTGTTAGATAGGTTCAGTTTAGGTTTAGTTTTCTGGCTAAACTTTTTTATATTATTATTTTAATTTTAATGTCCAATTACTTCCATGCTTTAGTTACAATGGAAAACTGGCACTATGGTAGTTTGTTAGTAGATAGCCAGGGATATGTCATTGCTTTGAGAATCAGCTGTTAAGAGAAAGCAGACACTGCCAATAGCTGTAGTGTACTTATAGCAGTACTGTAGTACTAATTTTTGAAATGCCACTGTGCCCACAGATGCTACAGACAGGTCTGAGAGGTTTTGCTTAGTTTGCAGAGTCATGAGTGCCAGGTATGGTATGTTCTTAATCTTAGCTAGGCATAAGTATACTTACCACAAAGAAACATAGATAAACTAAAGACTTATTTTTTTGAAAATGTTCAATTCCATTTCAATTGTATAGCACCCATCACAAAGCAGCTTCACACAGATCCCGGACCTGAGAAATTTCAATTTTTTTGTTTGAACTTTTCTTGTACTTTATTGGTATGAGACTTACCAATAAAAACCCAGCTAACCAGTTCTTGGTCTGTCAGAGTTTTGTAAATCTGTGCTACAGCAGTCCACTAGTGGCTATGCACTAGTTATTTTACCACCTCTTAATAAACCAATGGTGTTAATTAACAGCTTATCCACTTTTCAGTTGCTTTGCTTTGAATGTCTGCTGATGGACAACCACAGCCGCTGATTTTCAAAATGAAAGTGAAATGCTGACAGTGGGCCACTATAGAGCCCATTGTTGCCATTCATTTCATTAAACTGATACTGCAAGAATGTGAGAATACAGTTCAAATGTTGGCCTACATGGATTCAAAATTAAATGTTAAAACTAAAAACGAAAAGAGTATTTCCAAAAAACAGCACTATGTCTAATGGGAATAGAGAGGTTAAAGTAGTCCTAGATGTAAGAAACTGATAGAGTCCCATTTGTGATAATTTCAAGTGATAATATGTGATAATTTAAAGTATATACACACACACACACACACACACACCTAACCACTCAGCATTGAAGCTGCAAGAAGGCACATTCAGAGGGAGCTACATATGGTTCCTTGAACTTTCTGTGGACTTCTAGTCATTGTGCTGATGCACTTATAATTGTTTCTTTGGATAAAATGGTTGCAGTGGGTTGCTCTGGGAATGAGGCAAAAGGACAAAATTTGTCAAAATGTTGGAAGTATCCCCAATTGTCTACAACCTGTAATATATTAACGAAGACATTTTCTGTGACCCCATCCCTACTGAAACATAACCTTATGTTAACTCATTGAATTTAAACACTTTAATGTATGTCAACATAAATTCATGTGTATTGTAACGAGTGTAGTCCAGATATTTTTCACTACTGCCTAAGTTTTAAACTTCAATAGACTTACTTACCCAAGCTGTTCAGTAACACTAAAAACAGACATTATTTTTTTTCTTGGATGCACAATCATTACACTAAGAAATGTCATTAGTGACACTGAGCAGGACTGATTCATTCATGACAGGCACAACAAAAGACACACTCAGGAGTTAACCCCTTATCGTGAGCGGGGGTCTCACAGAGTGAAAGGTGGCTGCTTTGCAGCCAATGGGGCAGACAGCGTCAGTCTCTTCAATTGGCCCTCCCTCAATTCAAAGACACACAAAAGAAGAAAAGTCAAGAGAGTAGGAGGACATGCTGAAGTACAATGGTGGTCGGATACATAGTAGGACTGAGGTTGAAGACCTGGGGGAAAGAATCTCCCATCAGTCCTCAAGGTACTCCAAACAGCAATGTAAGGGACATTTTTGCCATGCAAGGGTAAGGCAAATGGGCTAGACTCTTATGGCATTCAACTTCCTGACCTTTGTGCTTTTAAGCCGCTTTGCTACTTCACCGCACTCTGATCAAAGTTAATAAGTGCTTCATATGTTAATGAAAATTGGTGCTCCTCTTTGTGTGCCTACAGCTTTTTAATACCTATTATAGGCTGAAACTTTTAATGGAGGTTTTAGGTCCCTCTGACAAGCCCATTTCAGTGAGTGACTACACAGATACAAGGCTAAGCTAAGACCGTAGAGTCACTCGACTGCTCAGTGGAGAAACCTTACACGGGAGACCTTATTCACAGGGAAGCAGGAGGAGATAAAGGCCATGGGATGAGTGGCTGCTTTAAAACCCACGTTCAACTCCACACTGGGCTAATTACGCTGTGCCATCAAATTTGAGAGGGTTTAGTTAATCAGGGGTCTCTCTTTTTCTTCCCATAGTTGAGGAGTAACACACATAAACCGTTTAATGCCACCAGGATTGTGTTGTCGTTTAATTCGTGGCACTTCCACAGAAGTTTAGCAGGAACTTAAGCCACGCAGACATATGGTTAAATTAGTTTAAGAGATCTAATTGAGGAGGGGATCAAGAAGGAATTGACTATACCTGATGATTTCCTATAACTATCGCTAACAGAGAAAAAACCTCACAAAGAATATTACATTGATGTTACGAAGAACCAGGACAGTAATAAAGATTGCAGAGTGAGGAACCTGCCAAAAGGCAGCTTTTACATGACACAGGAAAGATTACCGAACATCTTTGAAATTGAACAGCTAGTATTGTACTTTATACTCTTTATTAGTATAGCTCCATTAATAGACATTTAAACACTAAATAGGGCTTTCACAGAGATTAACAAAACTTTGGTGTGATCCACGAACTTAAAAAACTGCTTTGTGAAACTTTGATGTAAAGTAACACTTTTCAGGAAAATCAGGAATTTATGTCACTTGCCTCGAGAGTATATGTAGAGAAAATAATTACCTTTCACATAAGAATAGAACCTCACAGATGTAGTGGGAGTGGAGTTTTTCCAGAGCATTCAGATTTTTTGCAACTTTGAAAAGGGACATCAAAATATACCAATTTGAATTCTTTATTGCAAAGGAATGTTTAAGTATATAATTCCTGAACTACCTTTAAATACACTAATTTAATTTTGTAGTTGTCAACTTTAATTTAAATGAACCAACAATCAAACTGGAAGTGATGTATGCTAAGTGCAGATCTACGGGTATAAGCAGATGACATGTCAGAGTCATTGGGCTGTTGTTACTCTCTGTGGTAGAATTATGGTCAAGAAATCAAAGCCATTTTATGACGCCTGGTGCAATTGTTTTTTCAAGATGTTCCCATACTCCAAGATAACAACATCCCCACAAATATTGCTGCACATATTCCAGAGTTGTTTTAAGAACACCAGGATAAAGTCAAACAAACATGGCCTCTCCAATCACTATATCCAAATGTCATTAAAGCTTTCTGGGAAGTTCTGGAACATGTGTGGAGTAGATTTCTGCCTCAAGGAAATTTAAATTTTCCTTCTTGAAAAACAGTCCATTATTCCAATGGGATAGATTCAAAATGTGTATGACAGCAGACCAATAAGGATTCTGAAAGGAAAATCATGGACAGCTGAGCTGTAATCCTAAATTTAGATATTTTGTGTGCTTCTATTATCTGTAGAAATTGTGATAGTTTTGGATTAATGTAGTCCTTTTCATTTCAAAGTATGAAATTGAAAATGAGTAATTAGAATTTTAATCCCAGTTTCATATTATGTTTGGTTGAGTGATACTTCAGCAACTCAGGTTCTACCATACACTTTATACGGCAAAATAAGGCATACAGATAAGCAACCATATTGACTGTAAATACATACCTTTCATTAGAGACAGTGCTCTACAAAGTTTCAGATTTGTATTATTTCTCATGTGCCACCTGTGCTTCTGCATGTTGCTACTCAGAACATTCGAATTAATAAATTCTTGATGATATAATTAGGAACTCATAAATGACAGACACTGTGAAAATGATGAATTGCACACACTGAATATGCCAATAGGCATTTGACATTAAATCATGTTCTTTTGCCTTTGGAACAATCCACAGCTTCACCATGAGGAGGTGGGTACAGAACTAGTGGTTTAATAATTAAAATTGTTCCAGTCTAACTCAGAAGTAATGTTCTGACACAAAACACTGTAAGTCCTTCTTCTTGAAGAACAAAAAATATTAGTATTCTTTTTTGAACATCAAATATTTTACTGTTTCTTGAAATGGCATCCTGGAAGGCACTATAACAAACATCCTGGAATCCTGGAAGGGATAGTTCATAGTTGTAAATAAAAGATTCAAAAACATTTTCTTTCTGAGGGGAAAAGGGACCATTCAAAGTGTAACTTCTCCATTTAAAAGTAAAATTCATGAGCTTCGACTGCTACGAGTTCTTAAAAAAAACACCTCCAGCAGATAAATCCAGTGACTTGGTTATAAAGGAGAAGTCATCATCACACCATAACCTGGAGCATACTATATAATAGCCTCCTATGATTGTAAGGTATAACTAAAAGGAAACAAAAAATAATAATCTAAATGAATAGATTTCAAAGAAGAATTTTGCCTTATTTAGCTGTTTGAAGGGTAATTCACCCAGTCATGGCAGGTGTTGGGGTGGGGGTGGGGGGGGGGGGGGGGGGTCGGGGGGTTGACAGAGAGATCCACTGGCGCACACATAAGCGTTGTTCTCCTGTGGGCATACCACCACCCTGCCCCCCCACCCCACCCTCCCCAAATCGCTCCACTGAGCTGGAAGCAATCTGGGTTGTAGGTGCCATTTCTCTGAGATCAAACTGTGGCTCTCAGATAGATTGTGGGAATCAGATATCAAACAGACTGGTTTTCAAAAAGAGTGTTGAGGGTCCTAGAGAAATTCCTGTATAATTAAAAAAAACATCAGATAACCCTGGTAACCCTGACCAATCTGGCTTTACTGAATACAAGAGCTCATCAAAGACATCTATGGGCATGTGTTATTTTCATGGATATGCAAGTCGATACTTGGGTCTGCACAATGCCATTCCCCCATCCAATATGTAATTTCCCTGGTTGGCACTAAGTTACTAAGACCAATGAAAACAGAATGACATTAATTTTCCATTCTCTCTCCTTTTTTCCCATCCTGATCAAAGTTGTTAGCCTTCTGCAGGAACCCTCTCCTACTGACTTTCCTACTGAATGGGAAGATGACAAAGTCAGTTTATACTTGGTTTGTGCATCTGCAAGTGCCTGGTCAACCAAGAGTGACCAATAGAGAGTGAGAGGGCTGGTTTAACTAACTCAAATGGCTTCTTAACAACTCTTAACACCTATCATTCACCAGCGTGGTGGGTCCAAATGGTGCCTCACTAATATACATTTATGGCACAGACACCCAGTCAAGCACCAGCTGCAGAGCTCATGTCTGTTTCATAAACATGTGTTTTTACTGCCAGAGGCCATGACTGGTACATTACTCTGAATGAGATAGTCTGGTTGGGGTTCACCTTTGTTGCAGAAGTACTCCATGTCCTCACAGCTCAGGTTTTCTGGTTCAAAGTCGGCAGAGAAGTTCTCCTCCACAGGGAACTCATCTTTGGCCAGAAGCTCATTCTCCTCTGAGACACACTCCTCCTCTTCCTCCTCCAGGCCATCCTCCAGAGGTCCTGAGGAAAGAGTGCATTCATTCAACAGATTTCCTTTATGCCAAGTGTGAAGATGGGGTACTGAACATGAGGTCAGGAGGTTCAGATAGGAGGGAGGACACAGTTTTTCAAACTTCAAATATTGAACTTTCACACGACGTTTCTGTCTCTATAAAACAGGTTACAGACAGTGAATGGGATAAAGTAGTGATGGTGGAGAATACTGAGGGGAGCTACTTTATAGTATCAGTGACTCAGTGACTGCCTTACAGTATCAGCCAATGACAGCTGAATTGGTTGTGAAGAGAAAAACATTGCGTGACTGGTGAAGGAAAGGGTGTTTCAGAAGGGGCCACATAAACCTGTGTTTCAAGCTCTCCACTACAATGTCACAGACATCTAAGTTCCAGCTGTTGGCAGCTCGAAGTGGCAGAGGGGGAAGGGGAATGGAGGGGAAGGGTGACGAAAGCCCAGCTCACATCCACACAATGCCCAGCTCTTTCCTCTATGCAATCACACCCACACACACACACACCACCACCACCACCACCACCACCACCACCTCTATTTCCTGTTTTTCTTCCTCCTATACTCTGGAATATAAATCTGTCCTACTGCAGAGTATAGACAAAATAATGGCAATTGTACCTATTGCTTCAAAAACAGACTAGTAATTTTCTTGCCATATATCATAAAAGTATACCATATATGTGGATACAAGGATAAATTCCAACTTTCCACCACAGATCTATAACAAACTTTTTATTTCTTGCGCTTTTCTATACAGTTTAACTAGAAGGTCTATGCATATTCTCATAGTGTAATGGTTTGCATGTTTTACCAGATTAGCATTTATACAATCAACCCGAAATGCACACAGAATAGAAGTGCACAAAGGTAGACAATTTTCTACTGTGTCAATTAATCAATTGAGTAAAACAAAATGTGTCAGCTTTTAATTCATGAAGGTCATCCTACATGCTGAAAGGCACTGCTTCCTACTTCGGGGCAGGGGAACGTGAATATGATTTTTTTTAAAACTGTCACTGAGAAACCAGAACATGCTGAGTTTCCCATTCCTTTTTGTTTTTTAAGTAAGTTGCATTAATTACTATTATGTTGGTTTCTAATCCAAATCCAATCCAAGTGACAAAAGTTCCACTCTGAGTACCTCATGACTTTTCACATGAGCTACGGCACAGGAGGTAGAAAGAAAATACTCTTATTAATTTGTTAGTCTTATCAGAGGGTACAATGTTGATTTTTCATTTACATTCCATGCCCCCAGGTAATACACCAGTGCAATCTTAAAGGAGACATTTTTCTGTGTGATTAATTTTTTCCCCTCTGTGCAATATTATTTCTTTAAATCTAAATGATTTCAGAGTTTTGCTTGTAGCTGTACATCTTTTTTTGGTATTTGCATATTACTATTTTGCTTCAATCAAGGGCATTGATGGAATTACTGCTACCTGAATTGTATTAGTTCTGAAAATGTTTCCCCCTGCATTTAAATTATATTAAAATAATCTATCTCCACACTCCTTCCATCCCAAAAAATACATAAAATAATCACCAATGTTTTCTAAAAAAAATTGCATATTAAAGAATTAGTGCAGGTCTGAGATTACTTCAATTTCAAAAACTACCACTGAGGTAGACCATACTGTGCTATTTATCTTTTCCATAGCTCTTTTTAAGACTAATTTAAAAAAAAGGGAAATGATCATACATGTTGTCTGCGATGCTCAGAATAAACAGTACTGCTTTCTGTCACACATGAGCAACACTGCAGCGTCTTTCAGAACATATTTGTGCTCAGTCTGAACATGCATACCGATATCCTCTCAGCACCTTTCTGTGTGTTTGTTCTATTGTAACATGAGCGAGGTCCTCATCTTAATAAAGCAATAATTTCAGTTCAAAAACTCTAGCATGCACGCGCTTCTGCTTCTCTTTATTCCCATGCAGACTCATAAAAGACCCCCTGATCTCCACAAACTGCTTGCTCTTTTCATTAGTCTTATAAATTACTCCTTTGTAGGGTGCTACATCGGCAGGAGCGCTGTACATGAAAAGAATTAGCACATGGATCTCTAATAGACACTGTGAAGGGAAAGCGACGCTTTAAATTAGGATACAGTTTTTTTATGATGTTTATCTCTTGCCTTGTACTGCTTTTCAGAAGGAATGGAGCAAATCCTGAAGTGACTCAATATGTCTGCTGGTGCTTAAAATGATGTCTCCAGATAACTATCAGAATATCACAGGAGATTGCCAGGCGGGATTTAAAAAAAATACCTGATACAACTGAGGATTTCATAAATGTAGGACCACATATTTACACACACACACACACACACACACACACACACACACACACACAAATACTGAGCATATGACATCATTTCACTACTTCAGCTTCACTGCACATGCATTAAATGAAAATGTGTTTGCACTGTAAAGCAGTACAATAGTTGTGATGTAAAGAAAGATTTTAAAACAAAGTGCTTAGAATCATCAGAGTGGTTTGATGGCCATTTCCCTCAGACCTGACTAGATTATTAAAGTTAGATCCCTCTCCATATGTTTAGTTTATTACACAGTATTCATTGCATGAATAGAACTGAAATAATTTCAGCGACAGCATTGATAAGAATAATGACTTTCTAAACGACTAGCACAACACTCCTAACTCATTTTCTGATAGTGATATTCCCACTATATGTAGTTGTGTACTGTTTAAAACACTGCCACATTCCCTACGTACAACCAATGGATATTGGTACATTTCTGTAAGGGGTGACGAACGGTCCAGAGAACCGCATGCTGTCCTGCTGCCTTATCACCCCGTCCCCTTTAACACCTTTAGTGTGAGGGTATTGTTTCTGTTTTAAATATAAAAACCGTGATGCAACTCATTCCCATAAAAACACAAATTCACCCTTGAGTTGTATGTTCTTCAGCAGAACACAAATCCCTTCATGACATTTTTTGTCATTGTCGATAAATGCAGACAAAAAAGAGAAACTCATGAAGCGTGATGACATCATTGGTACAAAAAAATACTTCCTGAAACATGCCATGTCACCTCAATGTGGTGAGACAAGGAACAACACTGCTTAAAACTGGGTATGGTAAGTTTTGGGCACATGGACCATTTCAGGCACTGCATGATTATTCTGTAGACTATTACTGATCTACTGACCTAAATAAAGTTTTTATAAAAAAATATTACTAGAAAATGTAGAGATACAGACAACTTTGAGACAGAGACAGAAACAGATTTGAGTCACCATATGATCAACAGTGTATTCTGGCATTTTCTAGTCTCCCTCAGATAGAGAAGCAGGCTCCACTCCAGCCTCCTGGTTGTCACATACCTAGGCTGGGTCCAGTGTATCTCAGCATGTAGGCTTTGTTTGTGCCCACTGCAACCCTGCCTGCTAGGCACCCTGATAGTATCGTCTGACTCCATCTCGCTCTGAATACTCAGCTTGGGGAGGAAATTTCTGTCCTGTCCAAACACTAATTCAGGAGCCAGCACTAATAGAGACATTGGTAGTTGAATGGGGCTGTGATTACAGGCCTTCTTTTGTCGACGCTGTGCCCTGCCTTGGATAGGGATCGAGTTTTAGTGGGAGAAAACATTAATGGTTAAGAAGCCTTATGGAATGGATGACCAGTAGAGGATGGTGGATAGAGGGAAGTGTATACATGGCATGTTGACAAATGTACAAAGTGAGAACACATGATGAGATCAATCTCTACAAAAGCAGCGATTGATTTTAATCTTAAAAAAAAAATAATAATTTCACAAAGCCCGGCCACACTACCCATTTACCATCTACAACCATGCTGAAAAGACTGAAGAAGCACAAACACACACACACACACTAACAGACACACACACACACAAACAAACAGACCCACAAGCACATTCAAAAACACATACCAGTACACATGCACACATGTATGTGTGGTAGCAAATAAATAAATATCAAATCAAATGCACTGAAAACAAATAAGCAGGTTCAGTTTGAGTAACTGCTGATTTCATGCCTCGCTCTTTACCCCTCCGCGATGCAGGGAGCTTGTGGTCGAGCTCTGATAGCGACACCACACATTATCAGCAGGCTACACAGTGTGATGTCCGGATCACAAACCAGGCCTTCTCTATAGCTCCTAATTAGAGGTGAGGTAATTGAATGTGACAGAACGAAGCACCAGATCTCTATGTGCATGGAAATCATTTTGCTCCTACCTATACTGTTTTTTTTATCTGGCTGGCCATTGAAAATGTGGCCGATCTGGCCTGGGGATAAATCCTGGCACCTGAGATTAAGCAGGAATGCACAACGCAGCCCTTTGCACTTTGGGGTAAACTAGCTCCAGAAGAGCACCCTGCCAGCTTTGTCCATAGTGTAGGATTCAGCATGTCAGACTAGAGCTTTGCCTTGTGACTTCTTCCAGCTTTTACATGCAAAAGTGCTTCAACTGTGGCAGAGGGTGAAAATACAATTTAGGGGATTAAAAAAATAGAATAGATAAATATGGAACTACTGTTTTCACTTTGCACTGCAGTAAGAAAGAAAAAATAATTCATATCACTTTTTTCTTTGTTCAATAAAGACATTTTTAATAAATATACAAAAAAGTGAAAAAAAAAAAAAAAAATACGAGTACGGGCATGGTTGACAGCAAAATTTTTTGAAATTGGCAAATGTAGTACCAAAGTATAAGCGACTGGGTTACAGCTGGATAAAAGTTTATATTAATATTTTGTCCATAACCAAAATCACATAGACAGACAGCAGTCTAATTATTCTTACTATTGGATTAATGCTGTTCTCAGGAATCAGCAAAGGAATGATATTTGAAATATTTATTTGCTTCTTTGATACAACCGGCTGTTCCCAAGTTTTACACACTGTGATCAGACTAAATGTGAGGCTAATGTTGCAACATTAGTCAGGAGGAAATTACCATTTGTGTATTTGTACGTTTGCGAATCCTTCATTTTGTTTGTGTGTGCACGGAGCACGATGGAACGGCATCAGTAGAGATTGATGTGTTCTCAGGGCGGATTTCTGTGACCGAGAATGAGCGGCGGTATTGTTTAACTTGATTTTCCGGTTGCTAAGCAATGTAATTCTGGTGATTAGAAATGGCTGCGTTCCTAAATTCAGGCACTTACAATCACCAGTCAACAAACTGTTTCAAAAAACTCGGCAGCATAAATCCAAAAGACTGTTTGTATATTTTAGCAGAGAAAGGAGGAGTTAATGCAGCGCTGACTCAACATGCTTCTGTGGAAGAAACAGCAGGGTTTCTCACTGACGCTGCCACAGCTGTTCAGTAAAGACAAACCTGCTCTACAGCTGATTCACAGCACAAACGGCTAAAACTGTAACACACCAGAGTCATCGAGGGAGATGACAGTGTGAATGATAGGCATAAAACTGTACATATATATATTTGCTTTCAATCTTTAATTTGTGTGTGTGTGAGTGTACTGCACAGCGATATATGTCATGTATTATGTAGTGCAATTCCTTGACAAAATTAAAGATTGAAAGCATCCTTTTAATTTAACCTACAATACATTCACTGGCAAAAAAACACACGTAAATCAGAAGCTGAATTTTTTGTTGAATGTGACATAACTTTGTGGACTTTTTTATTTGTCTATCCCACAATTTTTTGAGGTGATATTGAAAGGAAAGCACTCCTCTTACTTCTTTATCCAATTAATTTGAATTGGAATGGCATGAAAACACACTGGCATTTGACTGTCCCATTAAAATGCTGGAGGCACCTCCAAGTGTAGCCTGCAGGCTCCAGCAGATGCCAGCTCTCTGGATAACTGGGTTTACTTCACTTTTCACAGACCAAAAAAAAAAAAAAAAAAAAAAAACACACACACACACACACACACACACACACACACACAGGAACTGGAAACAGCACAACTTACACCAGTCACATGGCCATAGGGCATTATGCACCAGTTATAGATGTGTGTGCTAAGTGATACAAAGATGTTGTTGTGTGATAATAAAAAATAAAAAAGATGACAATGAGCATTGTACTGCAAA
The DNA here is from genome assembly GCA_019788955.1 of Albula glossodonta. Lineage (NCBI taxonomy): Eukaryota > Metazoa > Chordata > Actinopteri > Albuliformes > Albulidae > Albula > Albula glossodonta. The sequence continues at coordinate 529,247 of JAFBMS010000070.1, forward strand.
TGGTCTGCCTCATTAGCTTGTTTAGTGTGACATCAAGGAGAAAATTTGTACTGTGATTTTATATTATTTTACATTTTCTTCTTCTTATTATTATTATCAAACTTTATGTCTTCTCATATAATGCTGCAGAACAGTTGAGATTATATCATGCTATTGTATTTCCTGGACAACTCACCAAATTTAGCAGGTAATCTGACACTCTGTATGTTTTTCTGGATATTCATACATATTAATCAAATGTGTATTTATCCATAACAAGTTTAAAGCTGGGACAAAAATAAAAGCATTATTTTCAGTGGTGTAATTAATGGGTTATAAACCTGTTTCCCACTTGAACCTTGCTTTAGATCAAATCATTAGCTTAGTTTCCTCTTGGGAGCCATCATGGCTAAGTGGATGCATTCATCTTGTACTTCAGTTCAGCAGAAGGAATGGAATGAATGTCTACCACAGAAAGCCTATCATGGTCCCCCACAGCTAAATTTAACTCCCTATGTATTGTCTAAACAGAAGCATAAGCATATAAATCTGAAACATTCACCAAGGCACATTTTTTCCATTTTTAATAATGCCTGTTTTACAGGTATTTCCCCCAGTTGTGTGCATATGCGGTGTGACCATACACTGTACTCTCTATTAAATACTGAATCCAAAATGCCATGTACAGTGGTTGTTGATAATTGTGAAATAACAAGTGTTAACCCCTCTACCCCTGAATAAATAAATAAATAAATATATTATAAAATCTGCTTTTAATAACGAAAAACTTAAAAGAAATAAATGAAGAGCCTTACAAATAAATGTATTAATGTATGACATAAAGCAGATAAAACATTTTCCCCATTAAGGAAGAATTTATGAAATGGATATATCTAAAGATGTCAATTTCATTTTAATGTTAAAAGATGAGGGTGGGGTGGGGGTGTTCTTTTACAAGAAATCCATCATTAATTCAATTCTAATTTGCCTCTGGTTCCTATTTTGACTATTGATAGTTCTACTTTTTAATACCCCGGATAAAAATTCAGTGTTATAACTCAGAGGAGACTGTACAGCTGATACGATCTAAATATTACCAATGCCAAAAAGAAGTGTGAAGTCTGATGAACATTTCAAAAGAACAATTCTTTATGGATCAGCTAAATCTTTTCCACTTTTTAATTAAAAGTAAAGAAAATAGAAGCTAATTATCCTGTAAAGATTAGCTGGTGGGCATCTTTCTGTAAATTAGTTCTAATTAAAAGGAAATTGTCAAATGACATTCAAAGTACTGTCCTTTAAAAACAGAGACAGAGACTTTTTAAATTCTTGATCTTGGCCGTGTGAAGCTTATTACACAGAGATTAGAATTCTGCTTGTGTCTTTCTCATGGTCATGAAGAGACCCAAGTTTCTTCAGTCCTCAAACATAGCAGCTGTACTGTGTAAGATGGCAGTCTATAGGGGCAAGTGCCAAAATGTAACTTGTGTGTAATTATGTATTTGCATCAAAGGCATTCTTGATGTACCTTCTGGGTGGGTTATAATGTCAGTACCAAGAACTGAAAAGAGGGAGGATTCCTCTGTTGGAACATGGTGCATCCTTACACCAACATCAACACTTATCTTGGATCACAGGAGTGATAAACAAAGAGGATTTATTCCATTAACTTGACTATTTTCAGCAGCCCATATGAAAATCATATGAAAACATATCTGTATCAAGACACCACCCTTTAAAGATCACACACCCCATCTTTTAATGGGGAACTCTGTTTTTGCATTTCCTCTGCTATATAGTCTGCATATATTCAACTTCCTGCAAATATTCAACTACCCAATCAGCTCACTTAAAATGGTGTTCCTCTGTTATCAGTGTTTGCATGGGAGAGATGCACTTTCATCCCTGAGGTAGAGAGTTCTCAGGGCTGTTCTTGTACAGTATGATTATTTCTTTAACACAGCAGCATGTCATCTCAGTTACGATGAAAAACACCCTGCTTGCACTGTCAACAATGACTGTCTAAATCTCTCAATTGGTGTCCCAGATCATTACGTTTACTGATTCTTAGTGATTCACAGGAGCAATGTGAGGGACATGTAACACCAACCACACTACGACAAAAATTAAATTATATTCAAGAAGCAAATAATCTCACTGGAGAACAGCTGTGCCACTTTGCCCTTAACTTTGTGTAACCTTACATTTTATTTTGACCCCCACATTATACTTTTAGGGGAAATTTTACCGACAATGAAAGTGTTTGATTGAAACCACAATAAAAATGTAACATGTTCTTAGATTTGTTATTTCAAAAGGAAATTGAAATTGAATTGGATACCTGCATGGTTATATTTACAGTATCATCTTTGCACAATGCGATGGTCACATACCATTTTATTCTATAAGACCATATTGTGCAAAAATAATACCATAAATGCATGAAAAGGCTTACGTCAGGATGGAATGAGAATCCTGCAGGTGAACCAGAAATGCAAATCCCTCTGTCCAAGAAAATAATTTATAGAGAGATTCCTGAACTCCAACTCTTCAACCACAAAGAGGAGAACCCAAGATTCATGATGTGACAGGTCTAGGTGGGAAAAAAAACAACTGTCTTTTTTTAAGTAGGCAGGAGGGAAAGAGGAAACAGACCCATTTCAAAAGGCTGTTGAACCTGCTCCATAGGGAATGAGTGTTCACACATTAAATAGAAGTCGCATAACTTTGACCTTTAAAAGGAAGCACTCAAAGTGAAGGTGCTGTCAAAATATTCCTTCAGAAATGACAATCCCGCTCAGCACTTCCAGGCCTTAACATGCTGGGGAAGTGAGAGGTACAGGGAGAGCTATGACCCTGTGATTCTGACATTACAAAGGTGAGGATTGTTATCGTGTTCACCCACCATTTCACAACTCAGCCATATTGGTTATTTTTAGCAAGCATCTTCTTCATTTTTAAGGACAAAAATCTCATCTTTGAATTCCACTGAACAAGTGTTGGTAAAATATGAACACAGATTTATTTAAGAAAATCATTTATGAATCATTTGTTTCTTGTATGTCTTATCAACATGACATTTATGATTAAATATAATAAATATACACTTTGTTGCCTGTAATATTTATAAGATACATACATACATACATACATACATACATACATACGTTAATGTTCTTCCATTACATTCACTAAACCAGCACTCAAGGCTGAGACTGGTCTGTGACTAGCAAAATACTCTGAACTGTTTCTTAAAAAAGAAAGAGCAAAACTTGTTCAGCAAACTATTCGCTGTGTTCACTATGTGACATAATAATAATGATAATAATAATAACAATAATAACAATAATAATAATAATAATAATAATAATAATTAGTGGTAAACATATTGAAAGAGCTCGTAATATCAATACTACAACTAATGGAAATAGTAGTAGCACTGAATGCATTTTCTAAGCTGAGAGACTGAAAACGGAACAAAAGGCTGTTCTATTATGATTCTTTCCATCAAATCCACAGAGAATATCCAAACCTAAATATCACAGTCTACATTTTACAAAATGCGTCCATATTACAAGCAAATTACTCGTGCTCTGTGAGGGAGCTGCAGAGGAACAAAGATGGGCGGCCATAATTATATCTTGGCGTGTACGGCATGTCAATGGGCACCTTCATTCTGGGGGCCATTCCCTTGGGCCCCAAGGCATCAAAATGATGTCCAAATTATTTTGTGCTCTATTGCCGCGCAACACGATTATCATATTTACCGGTGCTGCATTATGACAACAGTGTTGTTTACACCTGTCTCCCGGAGAAGCCAGGGTATACACACTCTAATTTAGCAAATGTACAGTATGCATATGAGCTTGTTGGCAGGGATTTAAATTAGGTCAGAAATGGAATACATCAATAGCAACCCATATGTGCATCTTTTTTTCTTTGCCACTCTCCCTTTTCCGCTCAGAAGCTCGGCGATGAAGCAGCTTGGCGACTGCAGCAGTGTGATATGTGCAAATCACATTTACAGATGAGCTTGAAACTCCCTTTAATATTCAGATATGAGACATAACCAAGCCGCAAACCCTGCTAAGACTCAATTCGGGGGAGAAAAGCAAGATCCGCGTCATTAAGGGAATCGTTAGCACGGTTTACGTTTTACATATTTCACAAAAATGTACGCCTGAGTAAAAACATCACTATTTATCAGCGATAACAACAGAAACAGTACCAAAAACCTTCCCAAAAACATTCAGCTGAAATCCAGACTTTTTTCATATAAAGCCATCTTTTATTTCCTCATCCCTCTGTTGGTAGGGTTTGTCAGATTTTTACATTTTCTTTATTTATTTTCTAAACAAGTCACACGTCTTAACTGCAAATCGGTGGAAAAAACCTGTCCACCACGAGACCTGGGTACACGTGTCCTTGCCTTCCGCCAATCATACATCAAATACACAACTGTGGAGGCTTGGCAGTGGATGTGGGCATCCAAACAGAGCAGTGGTGCCATGCTGGAGTACTGTGCTTCCTACCCCGCCCCAGTTCATTTCCCTATTTCTGTTAGCACCATGAAAGATTATCCTCAGCATCTACCAGGTCCTGCTTAAGACTCTGGCAAATACAATCAGGCTGGTCACATAGACCAAACCCTGCTTCCTGAAGCTGGCGTTCAGGTGGCCAGCATAAATATCGTGCTGTCGATAGGACCACAAGGGTCTGTGTGGCACCTGCGTCCCTCTGCCGCCTTAGTTCCTGACACTGGGTACAGATGCATTTTTACGTGAGACTTTTTTCCTTTTTTTGCACTATGGTGGCAATTCTCAAGCCCCCTTTTGCCCATTTCTGCGCTTCTCAGTCGATGTCAAATTTGTCCCCGTGCCATTTTAATTACAGCAGAGGCAATCTTTATGGTGGCATTCTGTGGGAACGTCGATCTGCAGAAAAGGTGATAAGTCTAACTGTGGCCCAGCCTTGGTATCAGTAATAAACAGACACTTAATTGAATAATGTGACCTAAGAGCCTGATCCTCAGAAATGGCATGTAAAAAATATTATTTTCAATATTAAGTCAGTGAAATGTTTTGTATGATGCCAACAGTCCTAAAACACACACGCACATGCACACCCAGTGCTGGCCTGCCGCCCAAAGCAGACCAATGTGGGCCGGGGCGAGTCTTAACGGGGCAGATAAGTGAGCTAGTGGCATTCTGGAAGCATGGAGCCCGTGCTTGGGGAGATAGAGAAATGCACCCGCTCCAGGTCCATCCCTCCAGGTCCCCGCCCCCCCACCCCCCACCCCCCACCCCTGCGCCCCCTTCTGCTGCAGCTTAAAGACAATGACTAGGAGCCCCCTTCCTGTTTCGGGATAGCTGTCAGAGAATGATGGCACGGATTCAACACTGCAGCAGGTTTGTTCGAGGCTTCCGATAAAAAAAAAGGGGGGGGGGGAGAAAATGCTGCACAGTTCAATGCTGATTTGACTGCTACCATAATTTTGCTGGAGACTATTTGCAGATGCAGTGGAGTTATCAATCCGAACAGACACACAATCCGGGTCCAATGTCACTTCTCCTCATTATGTTAATGGTTAATACATGCAAATGAAAACATTCCGGCAATTTGATTTCTTTGAAGATAGTTTGCATATTGTCTTAGCCATAATGATGGTACACTTTCTCCGGAGCTTCGATTTATGCAAGGGTAGTTAGTTCATTTTTATCAGCTCCGAGTTCATTTCTAAGGCTACTGGAATGTGTTTTCCCCTTCCCCTCACTATTTAACTAATTAGGATTCAGGTACCATAAGCAGATTTTTCACGCTATTGGTGTTTTTCTTAATTAAGAAACAAATGAATTCTCCCCAGCAAAATAGATGGAACAACGGGATAGGGTGCCAGAGGCCAGATGCGCCACTTCTTAATTAGAAGTCACTCTATTGTCTGAGGTTTTTTAATGAAGCTCCAATCTAAATGGATATCAAAAAAGCTGCTGGTAGGGAAAAAAAATCCGGCCATTTAAAATAATAAGAAAATAAAGATAATGAAAGACAAAAGATATGTACTGGCAGCAATGCCTCACACCTGGAGTTCACCGAGCATAATGCATTTGTTACCTTTGCATGTGACCAGTTTAAACAGCTTGATCCACAGCCTCACCCTTTCCACCCCTTCCCCAGTAAGAGGTATTTCTTGCTAAGCCAAATCACTCAGCTCTTTTCAACTTCTGTTCAAAGTCCGCAGTTTTGTTAGCCAGCTGCTAAACTTACTCATCTACAAGAAAATCAGCTTGTGTTCTGAAATTGCTCTGGCTCTCTGATTCAGACCACAAGCATGTAACTTAGGGAGAGGTTCAATCAAAGAACAAAGCTATCTCGCCTCACATTTCTATAGAAAATTTAAGACAATGGTTCTTTTCTTGTCTGTTACAGAACTAAATAAGTAAAACCTAGACCTATGTCAAAATAAAAGGGTACATTTTCATGCCAAACCACTCTGATTGAATTTCGCACTAAAATGAGTGGTTTGAGGGGCTAGTCTGTAAAAAATAAATAAAAAAATAAAACAAAAAGTATGACAAATATGTGCCAAGGATTACTGCACTGCGCAGCTTGTTTTTAGGTTTTCTGAAAGGAATCTGTGGAGAGAACAATGATCTGGGTCAGATTGGCGACTCTCTGTGCTTTACAGCCAGGGGCGATAGAATCGGGGTCTGCTTTTGACTGAAATGAAAACCTCCGCATGCCCACATGTGCTGCCAACACCATCACTTCTGCTTCAGACGGCATGGCTTAGGAGGTCCCTCCGGACGGGCAAGCGCCCACTGATATGGCCCAGGACCGCCCAGCCTGGGCCAAGTGTCCCTGTGCCCGCATGCCGTGCCATCAACTAGTACTGCCTGCGCCAGCCTGGACCGCCACCAGCAATCCATTTCAAAGAAGGTTTTATGGATCAGGTATATGGGATGAATTTCCATTCTCTTTGTAATGCTCCATGTCAAAAAGAGAGCAAATGGTTATGATAAAGCCCATGTAGTTTACTCTTTTCATTTAGATATAAAATGTAAATATATTTCTGATTCAAGCTTACTGAAGAGATAAATTCTTTTTTCTGCCCTGAACTGGCATCTCTGGGTATGGTAAAAGTATTGATTATGTGTTATAGAATAACAGCAAATAGGTCACAATGTTTTTAAAATGAGAGATGCTGAACACAGCACACATTTTTGCTTACCTTTTACACTTTCACATGCAATTTTCCCTTCCCAAAAACACTTGGTGAGTTCAGTATCAGATTTAAGAAATTAATTACAAAAATTTTGTTTGCACTGAAAAAGTTACTCTTACAATGACTTTATATGTATGTTAAGTTGTTGACAAATATGGATTGTATCCATATGAGTTATTCAGCTAAAAGGAAGCAAGAACTAAAAATTGCCTGCCAATCAAAAGGGTGTTGTTAAAGAAATACATTATTTGTGAATTTGTTCTCAAAGATACGAAAAATTGTATACATTCACACGTCTTTTAATCTTAATGTTTCGTGATTGATATTTGACTGACCTGCAGCTGCAAGGATGGAAGGTATTCTCACTGCAATGGTCATGCTCACAAAAAAGCTGTTTAAATATGTAAATTAAAACTCTATTTTTGCAAAATTAGCAAATTATCATTTTTGACATTCATATCTCAGGTTTGTCTAAACATATGGTGCATATGTCTAGAATTTATCGCTTTTTTCCTCATGAAGTTACTTTCTTATTAAAAATGGCATGTATTAAACACCTCTACTTATCCTCACATTACCATAATCCCCCCAATGTTCATCCATGTGCTTTCCCTCTCATTTAGAACCATGCTTGTTTATTTATATCTCTGAATGAGATTAGAGGAGAAGATTACCTAGTGAAGAAACATGAATAGCGATCAAAGACTTGAGGATAATGGAAGTCTTTCAGTAAATTCTTTCCTCTTTTGAAACTGTCAGTGGAGTATTAGAACAATGCTTGTGGTACTACTCAGTACAGTAAGACAGCAATAATACAAAATCCTAAGAGACACACCTCATGTAAACATTCCTAGTGAACATGCTTTACATTAAGACTGAATGTCCTCTGGTGTTACGGAATGGCATTTGAATCAGAATATTAAACACTTAAATAAGTAGTCTCCAAAGAATTATTAGTGCTAAACTTATTTAAGTTTGTCACCACAACATTGTCACTCATTTGTCTACATGTCATCCATATATTTTTAAAATATATATCATATTTTTATTTGAAAATGTTGAAAACTACCTTGCTGATTGCTCCCATAAAAACATCCTTTTATACTGATACCGACAATGCTCAGGTGTGCCTCTGTCTCTCTTAAATATAGGAATGTATTTTCTACAGATAAAAAGAAATGGAGACTCTCTTCAGAGATCATCTCCACCAATTAGGTATGATGTAGCCATGCGTTTACCAGGCAGGGACCTGCAGAAAGTGTGAAAGGGATTTTTTGACAGAGGTCAAATGAAAAATTCCAAGCACTTCCACAATACATGAGTGCTTCAGTATTAAGTAACAAGCAGTACCTTTGCTGTCATTTACAAAATGACCTTCTGTTAAATCTACATCATGTAGATTAGCACAGTCATTAGCATTAAAGCCTGGGACTCCCACTTACACACACACCATGTATTTCTTTATACTGATCAGTTGATTCTGTGAATGCAGTATCCACTGCTTTACACGAAATAGTATTCTGGAATGAAACATCAAATAAAAGACTGGAAATAGAGACGTCATTTACGTCTCTATTTCCAGTCTTTTATTTGATGTTTCATTCCAGAATACTATTTCTCCTATCAAATTAGACTGTATGAGGCAATGTCAAGGTCATATTCATTGCAATGGTGGCATTGAAAAAACACAAGAATAAAACAAACAGCAAGTAGAAATGCAAAAAGGCAACATCTTTTCTAAAAAATGGTCAAATAAACAACAAGGAGAAAACCAATATCCGAAAAACAACAGCAGCATTTGCAGACAAGCAGAGGAAACTTTCCAGAGGGATTTTTTTGTGGACGGATCTTTCCAGCGTTCCCTAATTATTTATCCTGTAAGCCTTTATGGGACTCATTAATTTCTCCTCTCTTTACCTTCCATTGAAAGTCTGAAGTCAACCTGCATCTGGCGCTGATAACGGCGGGGTCTATGCAGCTGAGACAGGCTCCCAGCCTGCCTCTCCCCTCCGTGGGTTTGGATGGTGAAAGGGAACATTCTTTCCGAGGGATGAGAGGATAATGGTATTAGGAATAGGACTCTATGCTTTAAATCCGCAAAGACGTGCTGGTTTAAGGGGAAGCAATTTCTTGGAATTTGTTGTACCGCATCTCTTAATTCAGTGCAATCTATGGCAAACCCAGACTACAAAACAGAGGGAACGCCCAGAGTAGGAAGATTACAGTGTCACAAATGAGACAATCAATGATTTCACTAATGATGTCCTGTCCTATAAAATGGAAAAAGGTATCTTATTTATCTGAATGTACTAAGGAATTAATCAGATCAATGCTTGACTCCAAATAACTGTAAATGCAAGTTTTCGTGTCTTCACTAACATAGTTTGGTACGTCAATGAACATCAAAGTTAATGGAAAAAAATATATTTGTAAGTTAAGGACACATCCTGATTGATCTATGGCAGTTGGCTTCTCCCAATACTGAAAGGTTCCTCTTAAAACAACACTGTGCACAGAATGAGTTAAATAGCACTGGAATCATTCTGTCATGTGTAATCTGAGGTGTTTCTGGAGTTGTGGCCGGTTTAACCAAGCTGCCCTACACTCCTGGCAAAGATCTGCCACACATGCCTCTTGAGAAGTGGAAGATCGGCTGTTGTCAAAAATTTCAAAGATGGGAGCCCAGGATCTGTGTGGATGTCTGCTTCAGTGCGAGATCGCACCCCAGCCGGGACGTTTTGAGGACATCTGTCTCTCCCTCTTGTCACAGTCTGGTGCTGTACTCAGCAGTGGAGACCAACACCAGGCCAACATGACCACCAACTCACACCCAGTTTACATGGTGTTTTTAGAGCTATATACCCTGCTCTGAAAACAAAATTATTCATCCTTAATTTTAAAAGCACAATTATACCATTTCTCAGTTAGCTACTTACATGAACAAAATATATTTAATATATGGCTTTCAGGAACAAGCATTATTATTATTTCAGTTGTTATTTCAATATATGGTTGAATCAGGGCCTGAAACTACATTGCTTCCTTATGCTGGATCTCAAATTTACTTCTGTGACATGCACCTTATACTTCTGCAGATGCAGACTTAACCTATAGAATGTGATTATTAGACGCCAGTGGAGCAATAGTACAGAGCAAACACAGGGGGAACTTTTTTTTTTTTAAGAAAACCAGACAACAAAGACTGAACAGACAGTTAAAGCTGTATTATCTGCAGTATGCAGAGAGGGTTTGTAGAACCCAGGCTAATTTCTTTCAACTTATTCTTTAAAGGAAATTCAGAACATACATTTCTCTTTTATAAAAATATCAACACTGCAGCTTTCGTGGGCTTGGAATTTTACAGTGATATGGACACATCTGTCTGGGGTTTTCTTATATAAGGCATTGACCAAGCTTTTTACTTTAAATGATGACTACAAATGCCATGTATAATATCGTCATATGTATGCATTAAATATTTTATTATAGGAAAGAGATAAGAAATAAAATAAATTTTTTCACACAGAAGGTACATCTTGCAGTTCATTTGTGAAAGAACTACAGTTACAGTATCATTTCCTGTTGGTTGACCTGTACCCATTTGTTTGTTTATCTCTTTATGCTTCAGAAGTTGAATCATTTGCTATGGACACCAAGGTCAGGTTTACAGAAACCACTGTCATAGACATAAAAACTCAAGGAAGAGGTTACATAAGGAATAGTTTCTCATCTGTACCGGCTCAATTTGTAAAACTCAATGGAAGTGAAGTACTTTTGAGTAGAAATGTGTGTGTTCATATGTTATGTAATGTATACACATCTATCTTATTTATGTAACAGTCCTGTTTCTGATCTTGTTTTTTATGCATCACCAGGAATCAGTTCTGCCATGGGTTTGAATTGTACAATCAAAACCTTTTTATCAGACCATTTGGTTTTTTTGTGGAAATTTTTGCCTACAATGACTGCTTGTAAATCAACATGTAGTTAGCCAAATGGCACAGCATGACTCAATTCTTATTCTCCTTTTTATTTATGCTAAACAACTGATGTGCATTCACATTTCAAAACTTTTTTCATGCCATTGATTCAATGACAATTGCTTTGATTTAGAGAAAAAAATCACAACTTCAAAGACTGCTCTTACATAAAATAAATCTCCATTTCTTAAAATTAGATCAATATTTAGTATACAAACACATCCACACACTCTCAATTGTTCAGAAATTCACATACAGAAAATCTCTTTACTGAATCTGGAGTTTTTTTTCTGTGGAGTTAGCTAGCTATGTATGGCTAACTAGTAATGTCTACCTTGAAAGCAGGTAAAAATAAAACAGGCTTTCCATTTTAAAAATGTATGGCTGGCCTACAGTGATCTAGCAGAGGAGAAGGCATAGTACAGCACATAGTTTTGTAATTTTGAAAAATTTGCGGTCAGAATTCACAATCCTACAATCACACAATCACAGAAAGTTAAAAGCTCTATTTGATATCTATTGCAAAATCGTAACACATTGCCAACATTTGATGGCTGGCAAAGGCATGGAGATTAAAAAGTAACTGGCTGAAGCACACTACCTAGCTTCCTTCAGTGCCATGTTGTTGACCCTTAACTACAAGATTTGAGGCTCGGGTTCCACTGATGAAGGGAAACAAGAGAGAGCTTTCAGAAGACAGCAGAGCACAGGTCACAATTTCACAAGCACTAGTTCATAAAATTGTCCTTCAACCTAATTAGAGATATTTAAAGGACCCCTGTGATATTTTCCTGTATCCTGTATTATGTATGCCATTTGCTCATAGATATATAAATGCAGACATTGATGTTATTTTGCATGGATCAACGTTTGAAAACTGTTTTGCAAGTAGTTTGACATTTTCTCTAATTATGATCTCATAGCTTCATTTTAATAGGCCAATCATGTGTAGCTTACTATTTGCAATGTGTATTTCCCTCCCCAGTGACGTGACCGAGGATTCTTCCCAAATGCACTGATGTCGCACCTCCTCTCCGTCAGTGCCCTTCATCTTTTAGCTGAAGCAGGAGCAATGAACAGAACGGGGACAGCTTCTCCATAATCAAGTCCAATATTGACTTAGTAATGAAATGGCCTTTTCACAACTTTGACTGATTCTAAAGATAGTTAAGCCAATCACACTTTGTTTACACAACCATGCCCTTTTTATGATGAAAAATATTAATGTTAGTTGCACCTACATGGCATAAATATCAAATACAGGTGAAAAACAAGCTCACTTTTTTTTTTTTTTTTGCAAATTACCATTTGGCAATATAATGACTGCTATTTATATGGACATGTTTGAGAAAGCAAACCAAAATGCTTGTGCATTAGTGTCATTTAGCCAGCTACTTTACACTTGTCTGGCACTTATATTTGTATGTTGGTTAGTCCTTTGCCATGTTTTTGAATGTTTTGATGGTGTCAGATTATGTGGTCTTTTAATATCTGTGGGTGTGAGCATGATGGTGTCATCCAGAAATGTTAAAAGACTTCCTGGATAGGCTGAAAAATCTTCCAATGGAAAAGACTTCAAGGGTGTTTTAAGTAGCTTCTTGTCTTCTCTTGGAACACCACACACACAAAATATCAGTTTTTCAGGGCACAGAAGAGGCAAGGTTGTAGGAGAGAAGTTCAATCAAGTTCTATTCTATGTACTTTTGGGTTGGAATGTACTTTTGAACAGCTGAGGGAGTTGGCAGTCACCAGTACTGTCAGCCAATCAGGGCTGTATTTAATTAGTATGAATGCATGCATGTTTCACACCTACTCAAATGACCTGTACTTTTCAAGCTGAGAAAAATAAATTATTAAAATGTATATTGACAATGCAAATTTTAACATAATTTAGTTTCAGTCTAACTGAAATCAAAATCACAAAAGGGCAAATATGATATTCATTTTACAGTATTTTTATAAAAATCATCATCAATGACAATGTAACGTTGAATTTGCACAGTTTGTATGATATCCAAAGATTATCAAGCTCGGACTTTATCCCTGTGTTCTGGATGTAATTTGTGGTGCCATGGATTTTATTTTAATCCAAATATCACACCCTTATGGAATAAAGGAATAAAGGTTAGCTAGTCAACTCTGCTAAACATCACAATGCTAATCATCACTGCATTTTGATTTCCTCCAAATTCGAGTCTCTGCACAGCTTTACTAAAAAACCTGACCTAAAAATATAGTGGTTTCACTTACAATTCCAACTCATTCATTTGCACAAGCAAGGGATTATTGTTTAGGGTAGCTAGCTAGCTGTAGCTACCATTCAAGAAATACCTCCAGCACGTTTGGTTGGCCCCTCACCAGTAGTAGGGTATTAAAGGTACATTTCTTGTTTTCTGGAACTTTACAATGAAACAACTGAGCAGCCTCACGGGTGTAACTATTTAAACTAACTATCTGATACTCCTTTATAATTGCTCCCATTTCCAATTTATTATTTCTTTCAAGTAAAAACAGAACGACAAATCAGTTGAAGGAGGCCATCTTGATAGAGGTTACAGGTGACAGATGAACTTTGTGTTTATTGATTAAAATTAAATTTGACAATAAAAATGTACAAGTTAAGACATAATGGCAAAATGGTAAATGGTATTATGTGCAAATAGTATGTCATGGTAGTGCAATAATTTCCCTTTTTGAAGAAAAAAGAATAAGCATATTTTTCAACGAAGCTAATTTATCTTTGTTTATTTCCCCTGGTCACTCTGTTTAGAGCTTCACATCAGACCTTGTTGAAATATGTATTTTAAAAAAGTCCTCATGATCCCTGAGAATTTGACCATGACTACATTACAATTCAAAATGTGAAAAGAAGATATGAAATAAGACATTCCTACCAAATATAATAAAATATATTTCTTTCAACTATGGCAGATATTAGCAGATTTTACTGTTGTATCACAAGAAGTTCTAATCATCTAATGGTTCCAGTACGGGGTTTTTGACCACATTGTGAACCATTAAGGATTCTTCCTTTTTTTTTTTTTGGGGGGGGGGGGGGGGGGGGGTCTTCAAAACACTCACAATAATCAACAAGATTCATTTGTGTTATTTAACTTTACATTTTATATTTTGTTTTATAGTTATTTTACTCCAACCTTTTTAGGCCAAGAACTAGAGGGTAATCAACTTGCCCTGTCCATTGTAACTGGGCAAATGCTGCACCATGCTGACACCCAATCACCCGTACAGAAATTAACTCACTGCCTCTAATCTCTTACTCTACGCCTCAAGTCAAATTATGAAACAGTTAAAGAAAACCGATTAAAGAATAATTAAAAGTAATAAAGTTTTTTTTTTTATAAATGCTAAATGAACTAAAGTAGAACTAAAATATTTTCTTTTTCTGTCTCTCTTCCTTCTCTCTGTGGATTAATATTGGAGGAGAAATACAAACAACAATGAAAATAAAAACAACAAACTACTGAAAATATAGTGCTTACCTTATACTTGTTTCTTTTAAAACCTCTGTCCAATGTTTCATTTTTATAATCAAAAGATTAAGTGACTTTTCCCCGCAGGTGTCACTTTGTTCTTGCTTTCATTCACATTCCCTTAAAATTTCATGTCCCAGTGTTTGTTTGCTTTTTCGCTTCTTGATGGACAAAACTCAAGTTCAGTGAACATCAAAATTACCAAAACACTAGGTGTATATGTATAGACAGTAATACATGAATTTACTAACTCTGATTTACAAATACATGTTCACTGATTTGAGAGCTGGGATTCAATCAAACACACTTAGACTCTTTAAGGGCATAACCACTTTTTTATTACTAAATACACTACTTACCGTATTTTCTATCATATTGGGGCAAGGAAATGGAATATGTTATTTTCATTTTATAATAGAACACCATATGCAACTGAAAAGACTTAAGTCTGTATAAATTGAATTACATTCACCATTGAAGAGACAAAGTGCTTTGTTTAGGTACCAGCAAATGTATTTCTTGGTAGTCAATTCCCCTCTCTTACTTGTTCTCTACAGACAGGTAACAAAACATAAAAGAATCAATTATTCAGTGTTGCAGCAGGGTTTAATTTATAGAGCAAGTATTAACAAGTGCATCTCTGAATGAAGAAGGCCACAAGGCAAACTGTGTGAGATTGCTAGATAAATATCTGTGCTGCACAACTAAAATGGGCAAACTATTCACATCAGACAACCAGAATATCTCAGTATCTCTAATCTCTGAATAACCAAGAATTTGACTTTCATTTTAATCTAAACCAATTATAATGATATGTATTACCCCTAAGGATAGCACGTAATATGCCGTGTTTGTGTCTGTTTATTTATCTTTATCCTACTAGAAAAAATTGGTTAAAAGACAGTATGAAGAAATGATTCAATTTACGGTATATTTTAGATTTTTTTTTTCAGATTTCCCAAACCTAAGAAAAGTTTAGCATTTCACCATGGGCTAAACCTGCATATGGTTCTCTGATCGATCACAGAACACAAATCAGTATTCCTTCTTTTTTTGCATCTCAAGCCTGCATGGCATTATTGATAAAAATAGAAGCTGGTCAATATACAACATCTCACTGAAAGGATTACATTTCTTATCTAAAATGATATTCAATAAAGTGTGGCTGGAGAAAAGGCAGTGGAGTGTTTCTTAAATCTGGCTTGTTCTCTAAATAACACCTTATTGGAATTAAGATCTATGGCAAGATTATGACAAGAAACGCTGGTGTGATCTTGTGCAATTCACCATTTCCTTGCCTGCAGATGTATATTTAACACAAGAACATTCAACATTTTGGAGATCAAATGTCTACAACAAAATAAACAGCTTACACCTTTTGTTACTTAAAAATGAGCATAAGGTTTGGTCACTTTAATCTGTCTCTGTGTAAAATATAACACAAGACTACTTAGGATTTTTGGTCAGACTGGATTGAGTCATGGAGTTCAAAGGTCAAACACCAAATGGCCTTTGAACCTTTGATATCTTAAAATAAACCCACCATGAGAGCACTACTATTGAGGGTGACAGAAAATTGTAAGTTTTTACCCAAAGTCACACATTCAGAGTGCAAATACTATGACAGTATAATTTAAGTGTGCACAGTGATATTCACTAATTTGTGCTGCCAAATTAAGTTACTCGCCTCCATTCTGGTACACCCTGCTTTAATTAAAGGCTTCTTTGCATGCTGACTTAGTACCTACCTTGCTTCTTGGGAAATGAACCTGAATCTTTCAGTGGGAGGGAAATTTCATGTTGCTTGTGTATGTTGAGCACAACTTGCAATAACAGCGAAATGAGGGGAACATTTCTGGATCACTTCCTCCTATGGATCTTGTGTTAAATCAATCTAAGCATCAGGCTACAAAATGGTGCTTGCAGGTGTAGGAGATTTCTATAGAAGTAATACGAAATGTCAATGATCCTCCCCCCACCAGTCACATCCATGCAGTCCTCACACAACAGTCTTAGATTTTCCTATATGATACAAACAGGTAATAAAAGTAATTATTATGTTATTTGCAGCAAGGTTGTGCTGTCACATTAAGATCATTAACATTCCCCCTATCATTCCAGATGTACCATTTTCCCCATGAATATAGAATGCCAGGAGGCAAGCTATGTCAGCTAGCAAGATAAACATCAAGCTGTATGACTAAAACCGTGTCAGACTATAAGCAAACCAGACAATCGGGGCAAAAGGCCAGACAAGCAACAGATCTTGCACTAACGACAAAAGGTTCTGCATATAAACGTTTTTGGAGTTTCCCAGCTATGTGATTCTACAGGCTCACAAGAGGAATCATTCTCCGAAATGCAAGGTCTTCCTCTGGAAAAATTATTTGGAATAGGAAAACTTTTCAATTCTTCAATATTCTGATTTTCTCTGCTCTGAAGGGGAGCGAGAGGAGGATTTCAAACAGACTTTGCGAGTACGCTTGGAACACTCAGAGACATGATTTGGTGATGAGAGTGGGGGCCTGTGCGGGCACACACTGCAAGCTCTTTCTAATTGGCTGATGTATGCAGGACGGGGTCCATATTGGAGGGGTATCAAAAAGCAATCAACGCTCCATCCGTGATGAGCTCTGAGACAGAATGACTCACATTGTGTACGGAAACGCGATGTGCTGCTGGACTCCAAGTCTGGTCCTCAAACCCTCAGTAATGCTATGCAATCACAAGGCATTATGTGCGGATCTGAACTCCAAAAACCCACCAGGGAAAATCAATGGAATATTGAGTTAGTAATGCAAAAAACTGATTATGATAGGGGGCCTTTTCATTTCAGATGCAGCTGTTAAGAAAAAAATGTGAACATATTAAAAAAACTCATCAACGTCGCTGTGAAAAAATGTTTAGCAGACCAATGTGGCATCAAAAGCCACTAGGAAGCAGCCAAAAATGAGAATCAACTAAAATCATCCAAATACATTTTACTTCAATGTTTCATTAATGTGTTGTATCCATGGTGTATCAATTTTTTTAATAGAGGGAGCATATCTAAATGATAATTTCATCAGGTCAGCTTGAAATAGAATAACAAAAGTTTAAAAAATTATAGACAAAAAAAAGATTCAGTTGAGTGTTACAATTAAATTTTCTAATCCAACAAACTGACAAACAACTCCTTACCTTCCAGAGTTGCTTGCCTACAATTAATGCTCTAATTGCATTACATAGATTGATGTGTGAGATTCATATCTTAATTGACTAATGTACTGAAACAGAGAACATTTCTTCAATTCCCATTTACAGCTGCAGGGCGACAGCTGAGACACAGTTGGTACCAGTGCTAACGTACCTAAAGGCCCCCGTATCAAAATTTTATCTTCAAACGGACGGGCAGAGCAGTGCCGCCAATTCCACACCGCCGGGTGAGAAGAGGATTTGGACCCAGCAAGCATGAACTGGAGATCTCTCAGCCCGTGCCAAGGCGGAGACCTCCTCCAATTCGCTCCATGGAGAGCCGGCGGGGGTCCCCTCCGCACACGACGGCACATCAGTGCACTGATCCCAGCCACCAATCGGGCACCCCCATCCATTTTCCTGGGCCCCAGCTTAAGAAGGGTGGGATCTGAACTCAACTTAGACACAGAGTTTCCGGATTTCACAGATGGCTGGGGAAGGCTTTTTTCCCCCACGTAACAGGCGTGAGGCGGGGCCATGGAAGTGGAGAGCGCTGCATTGAAGCCCGCTGATTTCACACCATCACCGAGGCACCGCTGAAGCAGGCCGCTCTAATCCACTTGCTTGGGGGAAGGCCTGAAGCCATTCCACTGGCCGAACGGCATCTCCCACTGCAAAAGCCATAAATGGCACATTATACAAGCGGGCTGGAGAGACACTGCAGATACGCTGATAGGAGGCAAACAAAGACCAAAGCGACTGCGGTACTGTACACACACAGGGACAAGCTCTGGCACCAATTCTGCACCCCCTTCACATCCCTACCCCCAAGGACGACGCAGTCATTTAACACAACCTGAAGGCCACTGCCACCTTTAAAAATTAGCTGTACTGCAGCAAATATCAAGGTTTTTTTGTACATAATTTTTATTACAGTAAAAAGGCTCTCTGTTAGCAGAAATTTCTATAAAAACTATAAAGTCTATAGAAATCTTGCGGCCTTTTTTACTTGTGAAAAAAAAAACAATCAGCGGAATTCTAGGAATGAGTAGGAGTGCGAAAGATATAAATGCAGGGAAGTTAAAGAAAGACCAATAAAGGAACGGCAGGAAAGGCAGAGAAATGCACAGCGATAAGGTGGCACCAGAGAGAACCACAAAATGCAATGTATTTACACAAAACCAACAGCTCATTTGATAAATAAATCCCACCTGCTAGTTTAAACAGGGAGGCCACGTTGGTCTAAATCATATGGTGGGGAACATTTTTATAAGCAATTTCAAAGATAAAAGTACTGCTCTGAATTCCATCCCACCGAATGGCTTCAAGTGACAGCTTCTCTCTCTATGCCATAACATTGCCTTTGCCACAGTTAACAGATTCGGTTTTTTTTAAATTTATACACTTTAAATGCTTGCATGTTTTACTATTTGTCAGTATTATTTGGAGATGTATTGTATAAAATGCTATAGTAGGGTTGTAGTACAAACAAGAAATACTGCCAGCAACATTAGGTCAAAGGCTTAAAAGGTAATTATGGTAATTACTGCTGCCTTTCATTTCCCTTGAAGCTCAATGAAAAAGGCAGTCATTTTAAACACACTTTGAACCAACAGCAGTGTTTAGGTTTTCCAGCTTTGCAGTCTCCTCAGGTTTCCTTTATTTCCTTCTTGGAAAATGCGCGTGGTCGCCTTGGAATATCTAGTGGACAACACTGCATAAAGAATTGCAGCTAGCATCTGAAGAACCCCTTCATCCTAGAAACATCCTTGATCATCAAAGCACAGGGAAAAAGGAGACTGTGGGTCTGAAATTGGTTGATACCTCATGGAAGTGACCTTTAACCCCACTTGTTCATGTGCAAAGTCGAGGAATGAGAAATTCCAGGGCAGGAGTGACTGACTCCTTCAACATCGTTGCCCACCCACACAACCCTGAGGTAAGCATTAAGACCTCATGACCATGTCCTGACAACTGGACTACTGTTGAAGTACTGTCACAAACCTCCCCTTTAGGTTTGCATCTATTTCCAAAATGTAGGGCAGAAAAGGAGGATAAAGAAACTCACCTGCTGCATATAAAACTTAACTGACTTGAACTGCTATGCACTGGGAGTGTTAAATCCATTTCTGTTGTGTAGCAAGTGCTCACAAATCTTCTGGATTAGCTAATATCAGTCCCTGGTGTGAGCATGGCAATATGGCTCAGTCTTCCAGGGGAAGGCTTTACCCATGTATTATTTCATTAGTTCAGAAGGGGACACATGGCTTTCACTGAGTGAGTTCCAGACCAGGAGTAAACAACTGGGTACCTGGGGATAAAGGCTTACTCAATACATCCTTACATTTTTACACTTATGTACCATACCCCATAGTTTGAAAATGGTGATGTGCAATGATATTACTCTGGAAATAATAATGTCAGAGAAAGTATGAGTAGTTTAGCTGTAAAAGGTAACTTTCAGACTCCCTCCTAATTTCCCATGTGCTATGACTTATACATACTTGCATATATGTTATTATTATCACATAGATATGCTGTTTGTCAAGTTACTAAGGAAATGAATGTGCGCTACTTTTAAAACTAGTTGTGTGAATACCCACATCAGTCTAGTCTTGTTTTCTTCTAACACATGTCAAGCCATATTATATTACTCTTATAATACTACATGCAATGCAAGACGAGAATTCTAATTCTAACCAGTGGAATTCAATTTATTGACCCAAAAGAACTGTTTAACCCATTGAAATATAATTCTCATCATCTCTTTTGCCCAGGTAGAAGATAGCTGATAAAAACTACTCCCATGCCAATTCCTGTTTCCACATAAATCAAACTTAACATAGAAATATAAGTGGAAAACTATATGAAATGAACTCTTCCGAATTCTGATTTCTCATTTAAAAGAACTGCAGCTTTCCTTCGGAGATCCTGTAGTGTAGACAAGAGGCCAGCACAAGGATAGGCCATGAACTTTGTCTATTATGAGTATGTGACTAACCACTTCCACTGAAAGTTGTACTGTCCTGAATATAAGGAATGCATTTACCCCAAAAATAGCATTAAAAGTGGCACAAGCCTTATTTGAACTCAGTTGCAAAATGCAATCAAACAACTGGAAGAAATTAATATGTGAATTTTTGGATTATGGTGGAAAATAAACAAATACAGTAATAGATTGCTGTGCTGCCAAGAAAAATATGGTGTTGGAGAAAATAACAGGATCATAAACTATATCACTCAAGAGACAGGACAGTCAGCATGAGAATGTAAACTATAATAAAGTAAGGGTATGCCCATTAGAATCCTATGCAAACTGTCAAAAAACATGCACTTACATTTATACCTGTTACAGTAAATGCAAAACGTGGTCACATGTCATACATATCACAATTGGTTAGATACATGAGTAAATATGTGTAAAATGTCATTACAATACATCTGACTCACATGTGACGGCTGCATGGTATATCCCTTACATAAGGGATATTACATTTATCTTAAATTAAATGATATATTTATTGTAATTAATAGTAATATATCATTAACCACAGTGAGGCGGTTCATTTTCAAAATTACATCAGTTGTGCTCTCTCACACTTCACTGAATCCTAACAGGGCCTTTTTAAATTGACGTTCTAACAAAATACAAAAGCAGCTTTTGGTTCAAATTTTGTGTTCAAACTGTGCGTGAAAAGAGATATTGTTGTTACAGGCTATAGTAAATAGGAATACTAGGCCTTCCCATATGTAGTATGTTATCAACCTCTGATCTGTTCCAGCCCTAATTTATCAAATCACTATCTATTTCAAAAACAGGAAATGAGCAACTGAAGGGATAAGCACATGCTTCAGAGTGTGAGAGAGACAGAAAACAGAGAGAGAAAGAAAGAATGACAGACAGAAATAATAACAGAAAGAGAAATAAATAGAGAAGAGGTGGAGAGAAAAGCCAATGACCTTTTTGTCCTTCAGATTTGCCTAGCATCCCCTCACTTCAATCTGAAGAGTGAAATCATCTGATCCCAAACTAACTGTCAACTGCTTGTGATGGTGGCGAAGACCAGGCATCAATCAATCAGTTTTTATCAGAGGGCCTCTTTTTTCCTGTTCTGCTTCCCCTTATCATCTGACCCAGTCGTTATCCTGTTTCAGAAGCTTAAGAAACTTGATGATGGTCAAATGTGTGTCTGAGCGAATCCCAGGTGTGTGCGGCACAAAGGGAATTGCTGGTCCACACGAAACAGTGAGCAATTACCCAGCCAAGCATTGCCTCTGTTTTTACTTGTTGGGGAACGGGCTCAAACCCCTGCTTCTGAACAAGGTTTGCACTCGGCAAAGCCAAAATCAAAAGTGAAAAATCGACAATAACATCTTCAATTAAACATACATTAGAATTCACATAATCTTCACAGTTGCCTGCCTGTATATACAGCCGTTAACCACACTGTGTGCAGTTTTTTCTGACGTAATTCAACACAAGACATCTTGGTAGATAACTGTCAATACACATAAGAGGAGAATGGTGAGGGGGGGGGGGGGGGGGGGGGGTGAGCAGCAGCTAAATTACAATTGAGTTTAACAGCAACAATGTCATGCCTCACTATGCTTTAAATATACAAAGTCTTAAATAGTGGGTAGTAAAGGCAGGTGTGATGGATTCAAAGGCAAAGCTGCCAGGAATGTGCCATCAACATTACATACACGTGAGAATCAGCAATGGACTGCAATAACATATCCAGCTGTACATTATCCTAAGACAGCCAACTGTGGGGTGAGGTGAAAGTTATAATAAATGCTTAAGAACACATACTAACCAGGATACAAATAGTCAGGAAAAGTACTGTTTGTTTTGAGGTAAATTTCTATGTAATGTCTCCATCTCTGAGAATCCAACCAGTTTTGCTCCCTAAAGATGCTATGATAATCCATAGTAA
Source organism: Albula glossodonta (assembly GCA_019788955.1). Taxonomy (NCBI): domain Eukaryota; kingdom Metazoa; phylum Chordata; class Actinopteri; order Albuliformes; family Albulidae; genus Albula; species Albula glossodonta. The sequence goes on from JAFBMS010000070.1 coordinate 552,030, forward strand.
ATTAACAATCCAAATACCCAACAGAATAAAACAGTCCACATTGAAGAAACAGAAAAGTTAAAGCAGTAAAGCAGCACCAATCTGTGTATAATGATGGTAATCATAATATAAATATATGGCTACATGTGCTTACCCTTCAGTTAAATAATGTGATATGACTTATGATTTCAAAATGTAAGCTCTACTGCCAAAAGTATTAGAAGCTTTGCAGTTTGTGGAGTCAACCACAACCTCCTTAAAGTATTAACATGCTGTGAAGTTTTATATTTGCAGAACTTGTCTTTTTTCACATAAATTAATAATTTATTTACTTTCTAGAGTTCTGTCATTAGTGATTTTACACTGAACCCTTAAAAGGTTGTCTCTCTCTTTTGTGTCATCAGGCCAGAAAATGCTGATTTATAAATTGGAATGAAAGGCTTGCTATTTAATCCCCTGTTGCCTTTAACCACCTATCCCACAGCCAGAGTAGCTGGCATGTTTTATCCTAAATACCATAGGATCATTTTATACATCAGTTCCTTAGGAACCTGCATCTCCCTGGATCAATAAAATTAACACTAATCCCTATGATTTCTCTAAATGTTAGTGGCATGAGGAATAAACTGAATCGAGGCCAGATGACATTTCTACTGGGTGTTTCCTGTTGGAGCACAAAACACACATGGACATAACCCTGGCTCAGACCACTTGGGGTAACTGTGCTGATGAGTTGTACATGATGGCAAGCATGCTCAGGGGTTAGAGTGGGTTCATGCCCTCTTTTAATTTGAAAATATTTTTTGTAAATACTTTAATTTTCATCATGAGTAGCTGCATCCTTCCACAGTTGATGAACTGGCAAATTGCAAGTTCAATAACCTACATTTTATTGGAGACCCTAGGACATTGACTTTTCTACTTAAAGAAACCTTCGACGATACTGTATGACCAAAATGCATCCTCTAGGGATAAGCTATCTGGTAACCCGATGACAGATAAATAAAAGTTTTCCACAGTATTTATATGACTGAAGAGGTCTTAACAATGTTGGCTAGAGATAAACTGAAAAGATTTTGGAAAAGCTGAAGATACAAGTTATATTTGCTCTGCAGAGTCAAGCATGCAAACAAGGTGAATTGAAATGTACAATTTGAATGGAGGAATTTAGGGGTATGTGACTGGTTAACTCTGATTCATTCTGGCTATTTCCTGTCTTGGCAAGGGGAAAATAGAGAATGTAAAATGAGGCTATTGTGTCCCTGGTGGAAAAAAAGAAATGTAAGGAAGAGAGCTTGTGCTTCTTCATTGGAAAAAATTCCAAACGTGGTGCCCATGTTGGAACCAAAGAGAAAGGTGAACCAACAGTACCTTCCCATAAAAACAGGAGGATGACCAGGCTTCAGCAATGTGATATCATTACCCTACTTGTCATTGAAATTTAAAAAATCAACACATTGGATATAATTTTGAGAAATCAAATGGTTAATCTGAATTAAAAATTGAGATAGATTCATTTTATGCATTTGTGAAACATAAGCTACTATGGTTGGTAATGTATTCCTACCAGCCTGCAGCTGATATTATGTGTTACATATGAAAAATATATATTATTAAAAAATGAGAGATCCAGACCACATAAATGTCCACATAAGTGGACACAATGAAGTCCTCATCTTGATTTCCTTGATATTAAAAAAAATAGAAATTCTAAATGCTATTACTGTAGCCACAAAAGCCTTAATGTAAAACATACAAAAATGCATACAAAACAGGCTGACAATTTTACCAATATGCATGTTTAAAATACATTTCATACATGCTAATGCCATTCTCTCTTACAGTGGAGGTATGTGAACATGTATTGGAGAAATTCCACCGATTTTAACAACATTAGGTGTTTTTATTCCCAAAACAAGTCATTTACAAAATACTTATTCATGATATTAGTCACCAAAAATACCTAAAATACTTGCTCATATGAACTGCCATACTGTATAACAGTATTATACAGTATATCTGTTGCCGTTCCCGGCCTGGTCTTTCTCTCTTAAAAATACATACATTTTCCCTTGAGAATAATCTGTTTACACAAACAAGAAAAAAATAAGATAAATATAATGGCCTGTTTACTCTGACTGAAAGGGAAGGCCGTTACAACAGTCACATGCTGGTAGCTATACAGACATACTATATCGTGACAGTCCAATAATCAAAGCTTTGTTTTGGTCTTAAAAGGACGTACTTGAACAAGAGGCCTATACCATAATGGCCTTTGGGCATCGATATTTAAATCTTACATCTCTGTTGTGATTAGAATGCAGCCCTCTTTTTTTTCTAGAAACAACAACAAAAAAAAAAGCTTAAATCAATGATCTTAGAGTCTAAACTAGATTCCTAAGCAGTTTCCCACTCTCAGCAGCAAGATAAGATAAACTTTCTTTGACCTAAGAGATGAAGTTGCCATGACGATCAGGGAGTCCACTTTCTATATTGATATTTAGCTGATGTAACAACAAATAGAACTAGATCCTGTTCCTGATAATGGTGATTAATTAATACCAATATTGATCCCAACAAGCCAGAGACAAGGCTATTAACTCAAAGCCTGAAAGTCAATTGTTACCTGGGGCTCAATAGACATCATTGATATTAAATCCAAATAACCTGAAAACAAATGAATGAGGTGTTTGAAAGAGATTTATTTAGTTAAAAATGTAAGATGGTGAAATGACCTCTGCAAAAATTCACTGATTTGGTGACTCATTGTAGAAAAGAACATACACATATGTCATTGCCAAAATCTACAAAAAATTCAGACCATTTACAACATGGTGCTAATACAACCTTCTCACCTCAAAGGCCTCTTTTTGTCAGATTACAGTAATCTGTTTTCTAACTGACATGTCTTTCATAGCTCTGACCATATCACTTGCAAATTATATGCATAATAAACAAATGGCAAAATGATATGCTCTAGCCTGAAGCAGTTACCAGAATGACTTCACAGGAATTCAGGGAAAAAGGAAGATAAAGAGGAAGCCATGTCAGGAAGTGACCTCCACCTTGACAAACCCAGCCTACCCCTCATTCTGTTTTGTGAAGCTCTAGCGACGACACAGAGATTCAGCCCCTGCACATTGTGCAGCAGCTATGTAGGCCTCCACCAAGCAGATCGGCTGGCATGACTCTTGAAAAAGGAAATAGATTTTTCGTTTCATTCCACGGAAAACGTGAGCTGGTGTCACAGCATGTTGTGAGAGAGGAAACGTCAAGGTTCTTAAATTTTTTGGATCTATCTCTGTCAATTATTGTTGAAAACTACAGTAAAACAGTAATTATGACAAGTAATATTAATGCTTATGAAAAGAGCTGGGCAGCTAACAAAAATATCCCTCAGAATAAAATCTGGGCACGTCTCCGTCTGCTTAAACACTTGTATAACAACACTACTCCACAAAGATACACTGTGAAGGCTAATGGTACTCCTCAGACTAGACAAGGCAACTGCACAACACAAGCTGTTATTGGCAAGGAACAGATGTTGGAGAGAAAGTTGGCATGCCGCGACCAGCCTTCGCACAACACGGATCTACGAGGAATGAAACAGAAACATCTCGATCATCAGACGGTAGGGAGCGAGTCCTTAAAACGTGACTGAACTGATTCCAAAAAAACTGTGCGATTTCCACGTGAGAGATATTCAAAACACATCAGGCCAGTCCTGGTGTTTTACAAACCATGTCAGCCACAGAAATTGCTAGAATCAATGGTACCTCTGGAGCCTTCTCTCTCACCACCACTCATTGAAATATTACTGTTAATATTAAAAGTTTTAAGATGAGGGAAAAGCATAAGGAACCCAAACTAGTCCAAAGTTATAACCCACAGAACCTTTCATCAATCTAAAAATCTCCTCAAAAGCTTTTTGGTTCAAAAATTGAGGTAATACAACATCACTGCAGGTTCCCTCCAACACAAACCAGCTAGACCTGACTAGCACATAACGTCAGGAAAAAAAAAAAGAATTGCTGGAAACTCTGCACTGATGTGCATATGTGTAAATATGTGTATAAACTAGCACTCGGGGAGTGATTCTTAGGTGACATGTTACACCCCCTCACCCCATCACACCCCAGCCTCACCCCTTTTTCACTAGCTTGCCATTATGGAAGTGTACAAGTTAATTGACCAGCTTGACTAAATTAGGTTCATACAAATAAATATCAACAAATTCATTACAGCCTCATTTCCTCCTTAATGTGACCAGTGAAACATATCAATCCACATTCAGCAGACCAGGCCACATATATCACAAGTTCGTTTTAAACCTACTATATATTGCATTTCAATATTTTTTTGCACCGAGCAATATCCCTTATGAGTAGTGTTGTTTTATCTTTTCATTCCCACAGTTTCCTGCTATCAGTTAAAAATTACACATTTAGTATTCACTATTTACCAGAAAAAGTAAAAACAGTTGCCACAGAGGCTGCAGTAGAAGTGAGTAGACCTATTGGTATTTGCAGCCCAAACTGAATATTAATATTTACTGAAAACTGATTTCTGTAATTAGTATCATTACAGCAAAGCAGCAAAATTATCTACCTCATAAATATCAACATATGAAACATAAAATATTGTACAAGTGTGGATAAAAAACCTTAATATTCCGAGAGCTTTAAACATATATTCAAATGTACATATTCAAATATGGAAAGGAAGCAAACTTACACCTATGATTACTTATAGCATATCTGAATATCTTATATATTTCTTTCTGTACCTGATTACCCAAGTGACTTCATTTGTTTTTTAAGTAACACAGGCCATGAAAATAAAGCAACAATACCAAAAATGTGAAGTGAAGCCAACAGTAGTGAATGCTGAAGTTACTGTAAAGCACTAAGTCAATATAATAAGCACATTTGACTTAAAATGTCTGCACACAGCACTTGTGCGCAAAGTGCATTCAATAAGAGACCCATAAACAATACAGAGAGGGACCCCCCTACATCATCCATGTTCTCTTTTGCCACAAAACTTTGAGAGCAATTTTACAGAAAAATTACACTGAAAGGCACAGTTTCAATTCGGCCGCCTCATATCTTCCCCTCCTATTAAACATCAGATTGTGTTCACCCCTCAGCATGAGTGGAGCTATGGACACCACAAATATGGGAGGTGGGCAGGGAATCTGGTATTTAGGGGGAAGGGGCAGGGGGATGCACATCATATTCTAGCTAATCGCAATCCGTAGAGCATCAGCAATATTTTCATCATTTCTGTCATAAATTTAGCCAGCCGGCCTTGGAACGGCTAACAATCTGGGCAATTTATTGGCATATTGGCAGGGGGTGATAAGGCTAAAAACAACAGCAGCTAGCAGCTGGCTCAGAGAGATGGGATGATAACATTGATATGTGCTCCCATACAAAACACCTCCTCTGCTATCTGGGCTTTTTATCAAACTCTTATTACAATAAAAGTGTGTAGGGTTTTTCATTTTGTTAGCAGGGTAAGGGGAGGGGGCACTGGAAGGACCAGAAATATAGAAAGAAAAAAAAATAAAATGAAAAAAATCAGATGTAATGTTTCACAGAAAAAACAAGGGGGAAAATACATAATTTATCACCGTATTATCGGGATATCCAGGCAGTCTAATCAAGGAGCACTGAGTGACTATTTTTTGCCTTATCATCCAAAGTGGTGGAAACGGAGAAGGAATTATCAGCCTGCTGCAGATTGCTGGGTTGGAATTTTAATGGTAATAATCGGGTTTCTGATGGTATATCTTCGCTGCTTATCTTTCCCATTATCTGGCCTTATCTCCCCAGTCATCGGACCAAATTAATGGTGCTCTTTCACATCGCCTTTTTATCATCGCTCAGAGAGCACCCAAGGGGAAAGAATAAGCAAAATATTAAAATACTGCATAAATCACAATTTTAGATAACGGGGCAATGTATGCAGGGGGAAAAAACTGTGCCCAACAACCTTTTTGTCCTTTAGAATGACTGTCTGTGCTGACTTTCTGCCGTATGCCTCCTCGGCCTTTCCAGAATTCCTGGGGTAGAAAAGATCCAGGCTCCTGGTGACCTTTCAGTTTCAAAACCAGGGCTTTTTTCCAGCACCGCAAGCCAGAGCTACATTAACAAGATCACACACATGACATACATACACACCAATGTAGGTCTCAGTGAGCAAATGCCGGTGTCACTGCCTTACCCCCGTCTCGTGTGACCCCCTGGAACTCCCGAACAGCCATCTCGTCATTGGCCGACTCTACTTATTATTTTGCGGATGCTAATTGCAAATGGTCAAAATAGCATAGTGGTTCTGCACATGGACAGATGGGAAGCACAACACAAGCAAGCCCCCAACACCTACAGACCTTCAACCAGACTCACAAATGTAAAGCATTTCAATGAAATATTTGAATTTTCTCAGACTCTCTGTTCTGATACATATTCAAATATATGTTTTTTTTTTTTGAAATTCCAACAAGTAAATCATAAGATACTGTATGTGCCTGGCACAAATAGATTTAACTCAAATATGACCTTTTTTTCTTCCAGGACACTTAGGCCTAATTTTCTTTCTCAATTGTTTCAATGGGTTTGAGAGCTGCTTCATGATGTTACCAACACCTTAGTTGTTTACAAAAGGGTTGAAGCACTAAAACATACTGTATGGCCACTATTAATTAAATAGGAAACTAGAACCTGACTTGATTAAACTCAATGTAATTTAAAGTCCTTGCAAACTTTTTATAAAAATTATATCCATATCTTAAATTACAATCCAATATATTTGCATTTGTCTTACTAAATTCTTCAGCACATAAAATAATTACAAGTACAAAAATAAGCAACAAGTCATAAAAAACATTTAAAGAGCTTAAATGTGATCCCTTACTCTGTATCCTGCACATAACTGTGGTTGTCCGCCCCATATCGCATATCGTATATCCATACACTCATCCATCCACAAAATCTTCAGCAAATATGCACATGAACTCAGACTCAATTCATTTTTATGTTCCTTGATTTGCTAATATTCCTCTCCTCTGGCAATACTGCATTGTTTCTAAAATAAACAGTAAAACAGAGAAAGTTGAGCTGACCCACTGTTGGCTGATTGCTGCATATACTATACTGGATATTAAGTTGAGCACAAGTTCAGGATCTGTGCATCTATTTCCTCTCTTCAACATTCAATCGAAACAAACCATGAGGCATCTTAAATACTGTTCCGGTTTTAAGCAACAAATCCTGACCGAAGACAGATTTTGTCCATGATACCTGCTCTGGGTCTATAAACCATTAAACTAAGAGGCAGTGGCATACGGACCAATTATAACATGTACAAGCAAAAATCTTGATGCAGACATCCAGGCACATGGTATGCAGTGAAACAGGTACTAGACACCACGCATTAGCTAGGTTTTGAGTAGGGACATTGCACTAGGAAGGGACTGAACTAAAGTAACTTAAAGAAGGAAAGCTTTACCACATGTAGTATTTTGTGTTTTAAGAACTAGCACTACTGAAGATATTTATGACAAGTATAACCGTGTCAAAATAAAACTACACGAACTGTGGAAAATATGACAGGCATTTGCAACAGAATGCACCAACTGGACTGTAACTGTAAATGATTTACAACAGTCAATATAAATTGACTCTACTAAACATGATGTTTTACATTTTTCAAATAATACAATGCAGCATAAAGTGGTCCTTATTTACAGGGGTCCAGTTTCAATAACTAAACTGAACAAAAGTTACATGAGTTATAACCCTCATCATATAAGCAGCTAATTGCAGTCCATGCTATTTCATTTAAATTGAGCTGAAATTGTTTGTTCAAACTGCATTCTAAAATGTCCAAAAAAACTAGAAAACACTAAACCCTTAATGATGAAGTGATTGAATTAATGGTTGTGCCTGTTTAAGATTATTTAAAGCATGACACATAATAATTGTAAAAATAGTAATAATATTGACTACTATTATTACTATTATTATTACTATAATAATAATAATAATAATAATAATTTGTCTGCTTTAAATAATTTTATATTGTGTGAGTGTATAGGTGTGTTTTAAAACAAACACCACATTTCACCCTTGCATAAAACCCTGTTATTCTGGCCACCTTGAACACTAATTCACTACAATGAAGTGCAATTTTTGATAATAACGATGTCAACAATTACTCATGTTTGTCATGCATTTCAGAACAGATTGTTGACGGATTTATTATAGCGAATAAAGAAGTCCAAAGCAGTAAATAGATAATATTCATTTGAACTTAACATACACATTAAAGTTCAAAGTACCTTTTTATATTTGAACCCTCCATATGTCAAGACGAACGTTAAAAGTGAATTTTTCTGTTCTTCTAAAACTCAGTACCACAATACACACAGTAGATTGTTTATCAGTGCACGTGTATAAACTAGACCATCAGGACAAGAATATATGACAAAATATGAAATAAAATCCCGTTATCAAATACTCTAAAATCAATATACAAAAACTAATAACTGTTTAGATAATTCCTGAGGTTTCATTAACAGTAACACGGCCTTGGTGCACACGCAACCTAAATTAACCTGTACTAACTTTTCTTGCAGCCGTAATTAGAGAGTAACAACATAGCAAAGCTTAAAACTTACGTTTGATTTGCCTTGGGTTACTCTGCTTCCGTCGGGACATGCCTACTCTGAGCTGGTCAGTGGATCCAGGTGTAACACTGACTGATCGATAGGTTTTGGTTCATCCAAGCGCCGACCAATGCCTGGGGTTTAAGATGAAATTGAAACGAAAATGGAACGATTACTGGTCACTCTTGTTAACTGTCTCTTGCTCCGTCTCTTTTCCTCTCTCCTTCTTCTCTGTCGCGCTCCCTCTTACTCACTCTTTCTTTCTCTCTGGTGTTCTCCGAGATGAAGCTGCACTGAGCTGCGATCCGCACGGACTGACTGAAGAGGTGAAAGCGTTTCGCGCTTTTGTTTGAAGATAAGGTTTGTGCCTCCCCGGGTGCCGTAGCCAGAGCCACTGAACTTGAATGACCATGTGCTGCTTATGTGTCAGCTTGTAGTATCGTCTCTGTGGCCCCAGTCATTACCGATATTTGTGGTAGACAAAAGTGGCTGACGATTCAACCACAAATCCCAGCGACACCAAGCTACCGCTATACCATAGGCCTACTGCCACCAGTGATATAATTAAATATGGTCTTGTTTAACTAATTGATTGCACAATATCAGCAGTTTAATGTACTTATTATTGTTTAGCATTTAAGGAGGCAACAAGTCTGTTTTGGTTTCTCTTTGCCTAACCAAGAAAAATGCACAAATTAATCAAAAATGGTTTATTAGTATAACCCCAATTTCGTATGAATTAAATTGAACGAGATATTTTTACTTGATTCAGGTTATCACTTGTTTTGTTTTGCTTTTCTGCCGTAATTTAGTCTAGTAATATAATGAATGATTGGCTCCTTAATGATTAGAAAGCTCGCATCACAACCAGAGAAAATACAGAACGCGAAATAACAGGCAATCTTGCCCATGAGTAAAGGAGCAGGTATAGCCTGTCACATTACACAATGATGCACTCATTAGGCTTTCGCTACAAGAGCATGTGCATGCGCGCGTCAGTTCTTGCAGCCTATTAAATATTTGTATTACCATCTATTTTTATGATAATGATCCTTCAGAGCGTTAGTGTGGGAAGGAACATGGACTTTTTAATGCAATTTTTTAATTCAATATATCCGATGACTCGCGCAGTATTTTAAGTACTGGCAGCCAATGAGGATTCGTTTTCGTGTTTTAGGTTTTTTTTTTCCTTGTGTGTGTGTGCGTGCGTGCGTGTGTGTGTGCGCGCGTGTGTGTATGTGTTATTCTTTCCCATTTCATTTATAAAGTTTTTTTTTTTATGAGCTTATAATTGTGAACGCGTGTTCACTAATCTTTTGAGCTCGTGTAGCTCCATTTTATATTATTTTATGGGTTCGAGTACTAAGAAAAGTAGTGTATATCTTGCACTTGTTCCTACCAGTGAATTTGATTAATCTCTGTGTTTCCATCTTCTATCTTAAATAACTTGCTCAAGTGATTAATGATATTCTGACTCAATGTTAAAATGTAAGTTTAGCTGTTGTTCGCTAAACCGTCACAATACTATACTTACTACTATACAGTATGTTAATTTCATATTCCAGTATAAATATATATGGTATATTGTTTAAATGCATTTATTTCCTGTTTTATTTTTGTAGTAAGAGAAAAAGCATGAGTACTGTATATGAAGTGAACAAGAAAAGCCTTTTTTGGATTCTAGTATTTTATTAACTACTTAACATCATAGAATAATTGTGTGGAATTGTATTGGATTATGTGACGAGAGAGGTGAAACTGCTTGTAATGACAGCTGTGAGAATGTTAGTCGCAGTTTCATCGGATATCATCCAATATCTAAATGAATTGTTAAGAGAATACAACATGGAAGTAAAACTTATCACAGGTGTTACACTCTAGCAAAATGTGCTCCTATGACAAAATATGCAAGTTAAAATGTAAAATTTTCTTAGTTATTGATTCGAAGATAGTTGAGACATATTGCAAGCATGTGTATTCTTTAGACATGCAATTTAAATCTTAATCTCTGTTTGTTTGAGTTATACTCTCATAACCTGGACATACCTTTTTTCTTTCAGAGTATGTTTTTGAAGCACCGTAATACACCATGGATCTATATATATCTCGGCAAAGAATATTTAGGACTTCGCTCAAATCGTGCCTTGAGACCTTTCTTTAAAGAGAATTAGTGCTATGTTACTCCTGATTACGCGTGTGCGATTTTCAAAGCAGTCTGTAAAACCAGAAGACACGGCCCCGGAAGTTTCATTTCAAATGCAGGCATCCTAACTCAAATGAAGCGAAATCCATCTTTCAATTTAACCCCACTCTGTAATCAGTTTGTTTTAGGACGAATTTCACTTTCATTTCAGCATAGATCACAAGTGATTAAACCTGGTACGGTCCCCATCAAATTATTGGCTGCAACATTATGTAGAGAGCTAAACCCCCAACAATTAGCTATAAAAGGCCCTAAGCACCATTAAGAGGTAGCTGATCTGTCTTTAAGTATGCTTTCATGCAAAGATTTTGCATATTTCACATTGGTTGCAAGTGTTTAATTAATACAAAAATGAAACAATCTTATTTGAAGTTGCTTAGCCTTTTGTAATTGTAGTGGCAGCTAGAAGTTTTGCATACACACTTCCCCCCAAAATGAACAACCAAAAAATAGCAGTTTTAGACCAACAAAAGGGTGTGAATAAACTGGATAATATATAGTAGGATAGCATAAAATGAACTGAAAATCAATGAAGGTTTTCATTTTCATAGTTGTATTTTAGTGTTTATTTCTGAGTCACCAAGAGAGGCTGTAAATCTCCAGGTGAAACAAATAATCTCATCTGTGATCAGTTTGAATTTATGAAACCATTAAAAAAATTACAGTTACTAAGATGAATGATGTGGACCTTCAATCAATCAGTAACACATCCTGATTTCACATACAGCTTCATTCAATAATAATTTATACCATGCATGGGAAGAGACATCAATGTATACATTTTCTGAACAGAAACATTTTACCATAGGCATTCAGAATGTGATCTAATAAGGCATGTTTCTGACCACCAAGTTTTGCTATGGCATGGCCTTCAGAATGTCACATAAAAACACAACTATATACTTACATATAATATTAAATAAAAGAAAGAAATTACATGTTTAGTGAACTGGGATCTGAACTGTAAACACATGTTGTATTACAATTTACACCTATGATTATGATAGTTATTAATCTAACACCTCTACTTAGATAATGGGTGTCTCGAGGGAGTGTTTTGGTGACTAGTTCTTGTAAAGAATAGGTTTTTGGTGTATAAGATTGGATACTGACCTTTCCGGTGCTAAATGTGACTGCAACCTCCTGGTCGTGCTATAATTAGCCACAGTGTTTCCCATAGAGGAAGGGCTATGGTTACCAGGGTGACTTGGTCTCATCGCAGAGAAAGACTGAGGAAACCTGTGAAAAGTCCTGAGGAAACCTGGGGGCTGTCTTCCTATGACAGCTCTGCGGGGAAACTTTTGGTAGTCAGGAGTAAAGTCATTCTGTTGTGTGCACACTGTTATGTGTACTCTAGACTTTATTTCTGAGTGCAAAACTTCTTTTTCTTGGAATACTGTACACCACCTAAGTTATGGATCACAGAGTGAAAGAGGAATCTTGCAAGAGGACTGAAAAAGAGGTGTATGCAACTGTGGTGGCTTGGACAGGCCATTAGACCTATATGGAGTTGCTGTTGTGCTTTGAGGTGTGAAGTACCCTTGTACATGCAATCATCTTTCCCTAGAAAACAGTGTAGAGCATTATAGGTTATTATTTCACCTTAATGTAGCCAATCCATGTCACAGCTCTTGAGAGACTATGCTTTACTGGGATGTGTTACATTGTATGTCACATAGATATTTCCAGTTGGTGGTATTTTGCACTGTTCCTAAAAAATCACCTTCACAATCAAACTTCACCTGGTTGTTTATCATCCATTCTTACTGCAGCCTGGCTGTGTATTTGTGAATCACCATTGTTCAGGTGGAGAAGATACACAAGCAATCAGAACAGCAAAGAGAGTTGATATCAAAGATGCTTTCATTTGTCAGTTTGTATTTGTGTTTACTTAAATTAATTTGTGCAGGGAGGGCAGCTGAGAGAGTGTTCTCATTTGTATTGATGACCAAAATGTGACAAGCAAACAATACAAAATGTATTAAGTCGTAAATTGTCAATAACCGGTGACATAAACAACAACAGTAACAGGAAAGGACCTGCTTGGAGACAGAGTTAAAGAGAGGAGAAATCTGTAAACATCGAGAGGAAGTTTAGAGGTACACATTCCAAGGTAACAGTTTCAAAATTTGTTTAGCAATCTGACTCTTGTGTTATATAAGTATTGTAAAATATAATAATACTAATACTAATTCTAATACTAATACTAATTCTACTCTTCTACTTCTACTTCTACTTCTACTACTACTACTAATAATAATAATAATAAAAAGGTATAAAATATAAATAGGCTTGTCTTTTTTATGAATGATTTAGTTTACCATGGTGTCTTGAATGAATGTACAGTGTGTTAATGAACAATGAAAATTTGAAAAGAAAATATTTCCCCAAAATTAGCAGAATCTGCAAAGTTGTAAACTCAGAAAGTGAACTTCTTGCTTTTTAAAAGATCCTGAAATTGAGTGAAAACCCATGACACCTTGCTTCGTCATAAAAAAGCTTTTTTATCGTCATTACTCAGATTTTAAGTATCATTTCTTAAACAGTCCCAGAAACGGGAAATCGCCTTCTTCAATTAGCCAGTTGAACTGCCAAGTAAGACAAGCAAGTCGCCTGTGAAATTATCGTGTAACCCAATTTCAGGACTTTGGAACTGAGTCTGAAACTACAGTATAATTTGAAGGGGTTAACTAGTCAGCGATGCTGCACCTTTTGCTGCTGGAGGAAATGTTTATCTTCCTCCCTGCAGTTGTCCTCAACTTCCACAAACCATTCAGCTGAAGTTTCTTCTGCTGCTGCTTTTACTGCCCTAGTCTGCTTAGTCCTGCCAGTAACCTGTAATAAACCAGCTGAAGGAACACAGCAGACAGCTTGTGAGTAGCAAATAGCTAACAGCCAAAGAGGTGTGGGGTAGTAATAAATATTTTGAGATTTAAAGGAATGTCTTAAAACCTTGCAATCCACAACACATAATTACATAATTATGACAAAATACTTGAAAGACTATGGGAAGCCTGTTAGTGTACAGATATTCAGTATATGGGAAAATGAAACAATGAGGTAAACCGCATTTAAAAAAGAAAAAAAAATTACAATTTGTGGACCATTAGCCATTTAGCAACAAAAACTCTTAATAGTTGTAGCCTTAAACATAATACACAACAACAGCATACAAATTCATGTGCATACAAATTGTGTTGTCCTCCATTTAAGGATGATCCAACTTTAATGCCCTTCAAACACCAGAAAAAAGGTATCCCCAATTACATAAATACATTTATAAATATTTATGGTGTGTGTCAGGTGTAACCATGACTCTAAAATATGTCCCTAACTGCATTATCCTGGAAATGGGTACCCCAATAACATTGTATCTTAAGGATTCACAAACTACTCCACAACCAATTTAAAAAACGTTGGCAGAACTTCTGCACGTGTTTCCCAAATGCCATCATAAGAGAAACATTTCAAGAGACACGTAGAAAGCTACATAGCGAGCTCCACCTACCCTCTTTGCCACCTGAAAGCACAGCTAATCGATAAATACAGACTCAGTTACATTCATCTTATAGATGTGATATCAGTATCACACACACTCACGTTCTGCAATTGGTAACATAAAGAGGTATGTATTTGTCATTGATGCAAACCTTTAATATATATTGCTAGCTGAAGCTGAACAATAAGTTATTATAATCCAAAACTAACAATAGTTCTGGGTTGCTCAATTATTTCAGTGGACAGTATCAAGGACAGCATTGTGGTCCTGCTGTGTAGGTCTTGTGACAGTACATTCCTCTTGCTGCAGTTTGGGGTTCAAATCCCTGTTAGTACTAGTTTTATTTGCTTGATAACATAATCAAGAACTAAAACTTCAGCTGAGGTAAAACTAAATACCTGTTAGGATTTGCCTTTCAGAATAACATTTTTAGCATGTGCAGCATCATTTACCACTTGTCAGTGGCTCAGATGTTTTTGAGTAAAAAGTTGGGTATCTAGCGATCCCCTGCATAATTCTGTGAACATAGAAGGTAAATGTAGTCAATCTGCATATCCTACATACTTTTGACTTTCTTGGCTCTAAGTTGCAAATTTGTAACATAACTTATTTGGTATTGGGTGGGAGTTAGATACAATAACTTTTACATCAGAAATTACTGCAATGAAGCAACTTCGACATAACATAATATTGTGTATAGTTTATCACACAACTGCACACCTATTACCTTAACGGCATGGTTTGCATGGAAGATAGTAACTAGCTTTACAATAACAATACACATTATTTACGTGCCCTTTTTACTTTTTTGGAGTGGGGTCACCATTTTTGTCAAATTCTATAGGTTGCAGTTAGGTTGACAGGTATGAAGAAACAATATACGGTGTGTATCATGTTATATATTAACTTAAATAACAAAGAGAAATATGTGTACAACTTCCATGTACGCTATCATTCACCTTCAGCACAAATAGGGCCAGAGTAAACCTGCACATTATTGTTTATCCGTGATGATTTCAATTAATCATTAGTCATTTACGCAATCAAATGTCCAAATACACACTGGTATTACACTGGTACAAATATATGTACGGTCTCTCAATCAAATACCTTGTTTTCAGTTTTTTAGTAACATATGTACAGCTGAGTGGTTGATAAATTATGTATTTATCCTATGATTGCATTAAAGCAATATTAGCTGTAATCCACAGAGGATTTAACGTTTTCCAAGTGGGAAACATATTCTCAGATTCAACTTTAAGACTGTGAAATGTGCTTGGGCACTGCAGGTATAAACATACAGTTTACTATCTGCAGAAAGGTTTAGCCTCTATCTCCTAGCTTCAATATATTTTTCCTCTTACAAGCGGTCCTGGGTACTCATGAAATACGAGAGATTTCAAGTACTACTTGAGCTACAAACGGTTTTGGAAAACAGACCTTGAATGACTTGATGTGTGGTTTTAAGATGCTCCAAACCCTATGAACGCTTTGGGAAACCCACCCCTGTTTTAATTGTGAAGTCCACAATGCTTTTTTAAACTTTTATCATCACAGTGAAGTTGAAATTTTCTCAGGCAAAATCATCTCTTAAAATAAACCAGAATTTCAAAACAAATTTTTAAATTATTTTATTTATTTATTTTTAGGTGAATGTAGTCAATCTGCATATCCTATATTTTGACTTTCTTGGCTCTAAATTGCTAATTTGTATTGTGCTATTTGGTATTGGGTGAGGTTAGATACAGTAACTTTTACATCAGAAAGAAGCAACTTTGACACAACATAATATTGTGTATAGTTAATCATACTTCTTGCATTTAATGTATACATCCACACAAGTGCACACATATAACCTCACAGTGAGGTTGTTTCTTGTATAGACACATAATAATTGTTAAATCACTCTTTTGCACCATATGTGTTTTAGACATATGACATGTACTTTTGGTAAATATACATTTTCCATTCTGGGTAATGCTTTACAGTGTCCAATGAAGGAGTTGAAGTGCAATGAAGCCATATCTATTAGTCCATTGGTTGTGTATATGCAAATACTTACATATTGTACTGTTGTCTTACAAAATTATGGGTACCACAATTTTGAAACATATTGAACTTGATTTTTCAGGTCCCCTGAATTGGTGAGATCATAGATCTTCACCACTCCATTTGCTGTATTCAGCAAATGGAATGATGTCCATATTGAATGATATAGGAAATAATGATTCAAAATTGGATTAGTCAATGATGTTTAAACCCTGTACAGCCAATCTGAACCAAATGTAGTGTTCATTTTGACAAGTACATTTTTGAAGAAAAATTATGATGGCTGCTTTAAATTTGCCAAGGGACTGACTGCTTTCTCCAAAAAAACTTGTGTTTGTGTCATTACACTGTGTCTAATGATTGCAGTGGAATGTGTCAGTGGTGTTTCATTACATGATGTTACCAAAGAAATAAAGGCTGTAAAGCCTCGGAAGCTTATTGAGGACACAGTATTTGTGCTCTTTTTTGTATGTTCTCCACTAATTATACCAATAGCAGAGCCTGAAGTAACAATCATGATTTTTAAATTGGGTTTGGTATAACTTGCACTGGCCAAATTGCAACACAGAACAGAAACTGTAATGACCTTAAAGTCAGAGTGGAGTGGTCATGTTTGCGAAGCACGAGCCTTGGATTCCTGCACTCTACCATCAAACGCTGACCCAGTCATGTGACTGTATGAACTAGTGCTTACCATTTAATTAATTGGCTCCAGGGTACTGGTAAAACCCTACTTTTTTTTTTTTTTTTTTTTTTATATTGGGTTAGATTAAAATGTGGGGGCTACATAGTTCTCTTTGAAATACATGTTTGCCAGGAATTACAGCCATTTTTAACCAATCAGTAATTGAATCTTTTTTTTTTTCTTTTTTTTTTTGCTTCAGGAGATATAATTGTTACATGTAAAAGAAGGTGCCTTATGCAAAATAGAGTTGTTGCATTATCCGGGATAATCTAAAAAAGCAGGAAAGACATTTTATACTGCTCTGCATTTTGTTCCAGGGGAAGATTAAATTAATCCCAAATGCATTGTGTCAGATATTGAAATGTTACAGGTGAAAAAGGGAAACAAACATTTTGTTAACAAGGTCAAAATAATTTAAGAGAAAAGTCATAGTTTTCTAATGAGGTCCAAGTAACATAATGTGTCTATTAGGGACATAAGATGTAATAACTGAGACATATTTCATGATTAAATCAGATGAAACATTCTAAGATTTTTGTCATACATGTAATAAAATAATCATTAAAGAGCAATCCTGTTCAATTTCAGTTTCAGAAATGTTCAAATAGTATGCCGCTTTCTGTTTTTGTTGGTGATAGAAATGTACAGGTCATTATATAAATAATTACATATTCATTAACAAGAATGCTTTTAGAATGAAATTTCTGTAAGACTTACAATTTTAGCAAATTCCTTCTGTCAACATAAATGTATAATTAATAGTATGAATGAACAACCCCTGCAAATCAAAGAACATGAGTAATATTTTTAACATGATTGCATAGGGATTGAGAAAAGTAGCAAAAACTCTGTTTTAATCTGTAACAGATGCAAAACATTTATTTGGTGGAGTAAAGTTCACATGTACCAAAATCAATTGTGATCTTTGCGAAAGCAGCAGTATTGTGATGGAGTCAAATTGCCATCTAAAGATTAATTTAACGCCACTCTTAAATCCCTTGTGGCTGAAAGGTTATTCGGCTCTGTTTCTGAACTGGAGCGGCTTGTTTGAAGCTGCATTTGACTGACAGGTACAAATCTGTAAGAGGAAGATGATGCTTTTTCAATGGTTTAGACCAGATGGGAGCGATAATTAACATGATGCTGTTTCTGTCACAAGGGAAATCAAAGACAAGAGGTTCACCATATTAATAGGTTAAAGTACATATATGGAGATATATTACAGTACACTCATAATTTGATTTGAGGGAGAGGCTGATGCTAAATCATTTGATTAAAAATGTCAAGTCACATTTAAGAAACATCGTTCACAGTCAAGAAATGTAGTCTGTACATCAAACATGCATTTTGTGGTTGCTTTCCTTATATTTAATTTCTTTTAAGCTTGTAGATGCATTCAGTATTTCAAGTTCTTTGCATTTCATAAACAAACAAACAAATTTGTTTGTAAGTTTGCATAAATTCCCTGGAATTTTTCTGACTAAATCGTTTCCTCTTCTTTTTGCACTAATGGTATTTTTTATCACTAATGTAGAAATAATTCCTAACTATGACACTTATGTTGAGATTCTTATAGGCAATTAATTGTTGAACAATACACTGGATATTTTTAGAGCATTAGAAACATACCTAAAATCAATAAAAGCACATGCTTTTACAGTGAGAAGTAGGTTATCGTATGATAAGTCATATTATAACACTTCATGCTCAACCTGTTGTTCAGTGACACACTGTCATTTGGAGTTCTCTAAAAATGCTTGCACATGCTGCACACATGTGTGAGTGTGTGTGCTGCATGCATGTGATATGCTTTGTGAAGTGATTGTGCTGATGCTTGTTTGGTGTATGTTAGCATGTGAGCCCCTCAGATCACTAAAACTCAATAAATGAATCATCCTTCTCTGTATGCAAGGCCTATTCTCCCAAATCATTCTGCCTTCATATTTTACCAAAGTGGGTTTAATGTCAGGTGCTCTATTAACTATCTATTTGTACAACTACATTTTGTAAAAGCAGGAAGCAACAAAAGCAGGTGTGACTAAAATCACAATTTTGCCATCTAGACATCTGAATCAGCTTATGAAGCACTTACCTTGTGAGGAATACCTTGGGTTATGGAAATAATTTGAGGGAAATACATGTATTAAAAACAAAAAATAGCAGAACAAATGAAGACCATCCAGTGATCTTTCAATGAAATGTGGAGCTTTCTGATGTACAGTAAGTTTTTTCTCACTTTGAGTAAACCTGATTCACAGTTTTTACACAGACGTTTATATAATTAATTCGTTCTTATTATTTCTGTCATTTCTGTATAAATCTCTGCTCATGGGAGGTGTATACTTTATAATTAGTTCATGAGTCAAAAAATATAGTTGATTATGCCAAAAAAAATGAATGAGAAAGCCTGCAGCCTGAAATCTGTATGGCCAACTTGATACCGTGTGTTATAGCTGAATCCTTTCCAAAAAGAATCATGCCATCTAAGGATTTCTACCACTGATGAATACAGCTCCCACCCATATGCCCAGAACATGCTACTGGAATACATGACAGTTGTATGGCTGTCCAAACACATCTGGCAGTGTCTAACCCATCAATTCAGCAAGTGAAATACCAGATTGGGGTACCCTTGTCAGAATCTGAGTGATATACATCAAAGGCGTCCAAACTAACCAAGACCCCAGAAATAAAACCCCCGTTAATCATGTCAGTTTTGTGTTCAGATTTACATTAGCGTCTTCTCCACCACATGTTTGAAACAACTGCTTCATTCAGAGCAATTAACACAAAGCCTGCAAGTAAAAACGCCAGCCTAGATTCTGTCTCTTTTTAGCAGGCTTTTGTCAGCATGTTATACTATGTTACTATCAATGTCCTACAAACAGTGTATCCTATGGTGCAAGTGTGCAGCTGAAGTTGTGTCCAAGTTTAATGAGAGAAATTTTTCATAAGGCACATAGTACTAGACCTTTTAGAAATTCCTATAACAAAACGTATATCGTGATCTCATAGCTCCCTCCTACTACTTCAAAGTCTCTGTAGTGCAATCTCAGGCCTCCTGTTAAAAATAACTCCATCGCCATGCAACAATTATGTCAATAATAAAATATAGATTGATGTCAAAGTGTATATGTGACGCACTTTATCACTTAAAATTAAAAAGAAAAACATTTTATAGTTACTTTGGGTTTGAAATCCTCACTGCTTTATGAAGTGTAAGAGCTGATCAGGGATGGTATTGATGTGTATGTGTATGTTTTTTTTGGGAGCTTCATTTCTAGTGTGGATTATTTATTTGCTTTATTAGTAGCTGTTTAATTCAATAAAATAATATTTTTCATGCAGAATACATACTGCAGCAATACATACTGCCATACACAACTGGGAAAATTAACAGCAGGTAAGAAAAACTGATTTTTTCAGTTTTTACAGTACAAATTCCAATGCTAGAAAAGACCATATAATGTGTGAATCATTTATTTGAAAGCCCAGATATATGTGATCGTTGTGTCTGGACAAATATCATGTTAGACAACATTTGAATGTAAGTATTGTAACATCATAATTGTCTCACTTGACTTGTGTGAAACTGATGCTACATAATATCGAAATAAGCATGGCAGCAATGACTCATCATAGTAAACTCCATTTTGTCATTGCACAAATAAGACCATTACAATAAAGCCCTTGGAGTTTATATGTTTTAAAGCAAAATAGGAATTTTATGAGAAAGAGACTTTGAGCATCCAGGTATGCTATTGATTTTATACAGGGTTAATTTTTATGTGTTTTTGTTGTGTTATGTTTGTTTCTCATTTTTGAGTTATAGTATTTATGGTCGAAAACAAAATAGTTAATTACATAGATGAATTGTAAGAGACAACATCCCCTTTGGATTTCAGTTTTTTTTTTTTTTATAAATTTAGACAATGGCTTTTGGACAGTAATTCATGAATATTAAAAGCATCATCATTTAGAAAATATTATTTTGTGAATTACAAATGTTACTTGTTATTCCAAAAATGGGTAGTACTGATGTTACGATGATATTTGAAAGCGTCTGTCAAATCAAAAATAACACTATGCCACCTCCGTAAGCTTACCTTTTCCATAATTTGTATTTTTGTCAAAATATGCCAACATTTCCCCCAGTTCCTTTGTAAAACTCGATTTTTTATTCTCATTGTTTCTGGGATGTGAAAAGCTGGTGCATTGGTAGCATTGTGAGCACTTCTAATAATAAATGGCATAATGCACAAAATTGCATCCATAGATGTAGTATGAAGCAGGTGGATATTGTTGTGCTTGAATATGTTTTCACTGTCATTGGTGCCATGTCTAGCTATATTTACTCATTTCTTACTGGCCTCACAGCTAAATTATTTATCCATTGATTTCTGGATCAAGACTAAAACTAAGACATGCTTTGAGGATGATTGGTTGAAGAACTGACCAAATGCTCCTGTACTGACATTGTTAGGAATGCCTATGGGTCCTTCATATTACACTTTTGAATATTTTCTACATCAGTTGCTTTAAGTGTATTTTTTTTAAATGCAACATTATAAGAATGCTAAATGTAGCACACAGTGTGCATGTTTCGCGCTACCACCAAAAATCTCTTTCTATTCTATTCTAAACATGAAGGATGAGCTTCATGAGTTGATTGGTGGATTTATTGTAAATTGCAGGGCATATTTTGCAGCTGTAGAACTGGTATATTTGTGGAACAGTGTCTCAAAATAATGTTTCTAGGTTAGTTTTGGCAGGAAGAAGGTTAGGAACAACTATTCTAAAATACAAAAAATGATTTAACAGTGTAGGAGAGAGTTAGCATTGTGTAGAATCCAGGAAGTGGACAGTGATCCTGTCTTGGCAGCTCCCTGCCCTTCCAGCATAGCACTTGGAAGTCCACTCTACACTCCACCAGGCAGTTGCATCTGAGTGGGAACTTCAACCACTGCAGCTTGACGATTGTAGGTCTGTGGCTGCCACAATGGCTGCTGAGCATGCTCACTAGCAGCGAGAGGATTGGTTAGGGTCCAGGTTGAGTGAGGTGTGTATGTGGGTAAGGGAGACAGCTGAGGGAGGGGCCATTACTGAGGCTGGCCACGCCTGACTGTCTGGCTCCAGTGGGGCTAAGGGGCTCATGCACAGGTGAAAATATGAGATGCAGATTTAGAGCATATTTTTGCTCTGTTTTGTCAATTTAAGCCTGAAGTTGAAGAAAATATTGAACAGTGTGCCATATTTAACATGGTGTCTTCTTGTTCCACTATGTCAATTTAAGTCTAAAGTTGCTTAAAACATTGAGCAAGGGCCATGTTAAATATGGTATAAATACAGTATTTCTGGCAAATGTAACATTTAGTTTTCTTATCCTAGTAAGTTTCTGTGCTATTAAATATTTTATTTTGTAATGCTTGTGGCATTATAAGCTTAAAATACAGTTCTTTTGTGGATTTTAATGCTTGTGGTCGGTTGCTAGTTAGAGTGTTTTTACACCCAGTCGCTCCTGCTGGTCGTGGCTGTGAGCTCCTTTGAGCTGGCAGCTCCAGCAGCAGTGAGCAAACAGATGTCTGAGAGCGTGCCCATCCCACCCCCCCTCTGCCAAAACACCCGCGGCCCTGGAGGAAGCGGCCAACGATGTCCAGAGATGCCACGCTTTCCACACCACCCGTCCAGACTCTGATGTTTGCCGAGAAGATATATTTTAGAGGACTTATGGTGGTCTTTTTGTTTATGACAAATGGAAAAAGATGCCACACAAACCAAAGCGTAGTCAGATTAATCTGAATTCACACAAGGGGCATAATGAAAGGAATGAGTGTGGAGAAAACATAGAGAGGACTATGCCCTCTCCTTTGGGACAGTCTAAATCTGGAAAGAAAGAAGCTTTTTTAAAAGAAAGGGAAAGAGACATGGGACAGTGCCATCTCTCAGTAAACTCTTATTTTTAATCTGAATGCCTTTTAAAATATTTTTAAAAAGTCCCAAATTGCAGCCTCACATATTTAGGCTTGTTGTCATGCTCTTACAGTGTAATGGGATGCAAAGATAGGATTTGCTACAGCTTTTCTTTTTTTTTAACTTCAAACTGTTAAGACGTGGGCAGCATGGCTTACAGCTAATGTGATACTACACTTCTCCAAAAGCCTTATTTTCTCTCCAGTGGTGATAGATTTACTAGCTGGTTGAAGCAATCTGTAGTTTATGTAGTTTATTGTAGTTAAGGGACTCAGAGCATGTAATAAAACAAAATAAATTCAAAGAGGGGCAAACCATAAAATCCTCCCAAAATCACTGACAGAATTCAACACTGCTCTTTTTTATCTTTTTTTATCATGGCATCCACTGATGCTTTCATCTCAAGCTTTGAGATATTTTTCCTTCTTTCATATTTGATGAATCACATTTCTGTGTACCAGTATCATGGTTGTCCAGGACAATGTAAAACTACCATTTACAAAGATGTAATGGAGTCCACCAAGCTCACTACATGTTTCTGGGTGTGCCAGCTATTTTCAACATTTGAGGAATTACTTTGCACATAGTCACATGTATGGCTATGTGTGAGATCAAGGGGGTGAGATCTAGAATCAATAGTCAATCTCAATGTTCTGATAGTAGACACTATTAGAGTTTCACTATAGAGTAAAACATCCCATCCCATATTTGTGTAGACTACTATCTGATTCACACTGGAAGATACAACCTTTCAATGATTGTATCATCACTCTGTAATATAAATATTTGAAATATATATCTTACTATATATGCATATGATTGATGTATGGCATTTCAGGTGTCATTTCCTGTACAGCATAACAACAGTTGAGGTCATTCCACAGACACCATATTCAAAAAGTGCACTTTTGTTTATATCTTAAGAAGATATAAACATGTATATGTTGAATTGCTATGCTTGGTTGTTGTCTAAAGAGTAAACTACTTGAGCAAAAAGAATGGGCAGGTGCACAATGATTGTATTTTATTATAAATGCCATCCCACACTGATCCATCTGCTCCCCACGTGTCCTTGTTTTGACACACCAAATGTGAAATATCTGGGGTTGCCAGTAACATGTTGGTGGATGTGTTGCCTGGTGTAGAAATGGTGTGAGCTAAATTTAATGCTAATGGCTAGAGTGGATCAACTTGGAGACCACCTTCAGTGTAGTACCCCGAGATGAAGAATCTGAATTGCCCAATGGAGTCAGATAGGTTTCCCATTATCATTGGGTATTCTTGGCAATGTAACAAGACATTGCAAAGTAACTTTTTAGGGAATCCACAGACTGACATGTGACCCTGCTCCCAATTTAAGGATATTCTTCATCCTTCTGTCATTTTAGTGGATTGGCATGTTTCCATTTGTTATGTCTTTTTAGGTCTTTGGAGGCTCATTTATATAGGGCTATATAGGTTGGAGTAAAGCAAAAGGCTGTCATTGAATCTGTTGTGACCATTCCATCAGGGAAGCCATGAGAAATCAGAAATCTGTTTCCATAATATGGGACCTTTGTTTTTGAATGGTATGCTCATTGTGTCTGTTCCACAGCACTGTGAAATGGCTCAGATAACCCAAGGTAATCTACCGCCCTACCACCTGTGCTCTTGACTCCATCCCCCCTCCAGTCTATCACTCTAGCAATCCTACCATCCATCACCCAACTTGTAAACTCCTCCTCCTCCATAATAATAATAATAATAATAATAATAACTTTATTTGTATAGCACTTTTCAATACAAGTAGCAGAGTGATTCACAACAGTCAATACAAAACACACAAGAAGATTAAAAAAAGACCCCAAAACATTACCCAATAAAAGCTTCATTATAAAAGTGTGCCTTAAGAAGTAAGATAAAGTGGGGGACTGACTCTGTAAGCCTGCTCTTCTCTGGCAGGCTGTTCTAAAGGGGGGGCTCTTCCTGCAAAGGACCTGTCACCATTGGTTTTCAGCCTAGACCTTGGAATGGCTAACAACACCCTACCAAAGGATCTCAGTCTGCATCCTGGCTCATAGGTGGACAGAAGATCTGAAATAGGAGAGGCAGCCCATGCCTGGCCTTAAAAGTAATTAAAAGAATTTAAAAATTCTTTTGAAGATAAACTGGCAGCCAGTGCAGGGATGCTAAAACAGAAGTGATATGGTCACATTTTTTGGATTGCGTTTGGAGATGAGTTGCAGCATTTTGAACCAACAAGGCGGTGGATTGATTTCTGACTGAAACAGGTATATAGAGAATTACAGTAGTCGAGGAGAGGAAATGAAAGCATGAATAATTTCTCCATGTCTGGGGCTGAAATAACAGACCTAACCTTGGCTATATTTTTCAAATGATAAAAACATGACTGACCAACTTTCTTTACATGGGGTTCAAAACACAAGCCCTGATTAAAAACTACACCAAGATTTCTGACTGAGCACTTAGCATACGTTGCTAGTTGTCCTAGGTTTGCCAAGATTTGAGTTCTGTATGCAGGGGGACCAAGTACAATGACATCAGTTTTTGTATGATTTAATTGGAGAAAGTTGTCTGACATCCAGTATTTTATTTCAGCTAGCTTGCTATATTACACTGGTCATTGTGTCTAATTGGAATGTAGAGCTGTATGTCATCAGCATAACAGTGAAACTGGACCTTATATTTGTGGATGATAACACCAAGAGGGAGCATATAGAGAATAGAATGGGACCCAGAACTGAACCTTGTGAGACATCATAGAGTATCTCCATGGGAGAATAGTCCGAGCCAGCCATAGACACAGAGAAACATCTATTAGATAGGTAGGACCAGAACCAGTTTAAAGCCATATCAGTGATACCTGCCCACCTTTTCAGTCTGTCAATGAGCAAGTTATGATCAACTGTGTCGAAGGCAGGGCTGAGGTCCAAGAACTAAGATGGAACACTCATCAGCATCTTCAGCCAACAGTAGGTCATTACAGACTTCTCAGTACTGTGGAGGGATCTATAGCTAGACTGGAATATTTCAAATAAATTATTAACATTCAAATGTTTAAACACAGCTTTCTCTAAGATTTTGAGTAAAATGGTAGTTTTGAGATAGGTCTGTAGTCATTCAGAGTGGAGGGATTTAAAAACTGAGCTTTTTAACGAGAGGTTCGACTACAGCAGTTTTAAAATAAGAAGGGACCAGGCCAGAGGTCATAGAATTATTTACAATAGATAAAATAAACAGATCGACAGTAGGCTTGGTCTCTTTCAGTAGTCTGGTAGGGACCACATCCAGGGGGCAAGCAGGTAGCTTCATGTGCTTAACCATATCATTAAGTGATGTTTTCAGTTTTTTCAGTAAAAAATGTTTTAAACTGCTCACAGAGGTCAGGTGTATGCACTGATGTAAGGAAGTATTATTTCATGCAAAGAGTTATCAATACATGGAATGGGTTGCCAGGTCATGTAGTTGAGGCAGAGACCCTTGCTGTGTTGAAGTCCAGACTTGATGCAGTTTTGGATACTCTTTAAATAATGTAATGGCGAGCTTTGTTGGGCCGAATGGCCTGTCCTCGTCATAATATGTTCTTATGTTCTTATGTTCTTATGTTCTAGGTGATGCAAGCAAGTTAATGTTTGAGGGGGCACCAACAATCCGGTCAAGTGTTTTAAAGACTGTTTTTGAATTTTGGGCACTCTGAGAAATCAGGGTGGAAACGTAAGTTGCTCGTGCATCATTAACTGCAGCATGTATTCCTTCATTAAGTCCTTCATGTACACATAATTAACGTGGAGTTTACAAGCCTTCCATTTGCCTTCTATTTTACATACCTCTCTCTTTTGGGAGCAGGTGTGATGGCTGAACCACTGGGGAACTTTTGAAATTGATTTGGTTCTGGTTCTGGTTCTGATTGTAGCAACTTTATCCAGTGTTGCCAGGCAGAGGTCGTTAAAGGAGATCACCAGTAGGTCAGTGTCAGGGGAGGGAAGTAACTCAGAGTAGCTTCTTGTCCACTGGCTGCTCCCCTTTTCCTTCAAGTGGGCTCACATCACCCCACTATTGAAGAAATCCACCATGGAACCCTCTGTCATCCAAAACTACCGCCTTGAATCCTCACTGCCCTTCCTCTCCCAAACTCTCTAATGCTCTGCCTCTAATCAACTCTCCTATTCTTTTCTCAGAATAATCTGCTGGACTCCCACCAGTCTAGCTTCAGAACTAGTTGCTCGACTGAGACTGTACTTCTCTCGGTCAGTGAATTTCTTCACTCCGCTCAAGACCTACAAGCTGCCTTCAACACAGTTGACCACTCCCTCCTCCTGTCCTCCTTGGTAGCTATGGTGATCTGTGGCACCGCCCATGGCTGGATTGAGTTGCTCCTTTCAGGTTGTCTGGGGTGCTGCAGTATCAGTACCTCGTCCGCTTGCTGCAGGAGTTCCCCAAGGCTCTGTCCTTAGCCCACTTCTCTCTTTACACCCATTCTCTTGGGCCTGTCATCTCTGCCAATGGCTTTTCACAAATCTGTTATGCTGATGACACCCAAATTTTTTTCTCATTCTCTCTTTCTGACACACAGGATTCTACTCGGCTCTTTGCTTGTCTGCAGGACATCCTGTGCCGGATGGACACCCACCATCTTAAGCTCAACCCAGACAATTAAGAGCTTCTCTTCTTTCCGACCCCATCCTCCCCCCTGCTGGACTTCATCTCCCTGGGTGACACCATCCTGTCACCATCATCCTGTGCCAAGAATCTCGGAGAGGTGTTCAATAACAAACCAACCCTCTCTGAGAACATTGCAGCAGTAAGACAGGTGTGCAGATTCTTCCTGTATAACATCAGGAGAATCTGCCCCTTCCACTTCTTGAGGATACCCCTCTCCGTCCCTCCCTACACAGCTGCTAGTTTTCCTGTTCCACTTCTCCTGCAGGTTTCCACTATTCATTGGCTTAGCTTAATGGGTGCAGTGCAATCATTAGGCCCTACAAACCACCTTCCTGATCCAGGCTCCTACCCAGAGCTGAAGCTCCAGCACTGCAACAAAGCCCTAGCTCAGTTTTCTCCCCATCCTTCCAGTCCTGTCCTCCCCATACCAACAACTGGACCCCACCAGAGGAGGCTGGTATATAGAGCTCTCCTCCTCACAGCTGTCCTCCCCAATTTTTTGAGTCACCGGCTGCCGCTGGACCAAACTAATACTAAACTGTATTGCTACTATCTGTTTATTTCACATTTATTGTTTTTGTCAATTATTCATGTCAGGTATTTTCTTCAAATTACAATACAACACTGCATTTACTATTTTGTTTAACTCTTTGTCTGCCCAGTGCTGGCCAGAAGCAGATGGGGTCCCCCTCTGAGCCAGGTTCTACTTACGGTCTCTTCCTGGTTGAGAAGGAGTTTTTCCTTGCCACTGTTGCTTTGGTTTGTTCTGAGGGGGTTACAGGCCTGGCATCACTTGTAATGCTGATTTGCGACTCGTTGCAACTCATTGTAAAAAGTGCGATACAAATAAAATCTAATTGAAAAAAAATTGAATTACTGATGATATCATCATGGTTACACAGTGTTATATATCACACTTGTAATGACCTGTGATTGACCTCACTTCACATGTTTCCACATCTGTCCCTGTCTCATGTCTGTCAGTTCTCACCACAGTTTGGCTAACTTTGGCATATGGACAACATCAACTGTGTTATAATTATATTTCTCAGAAATGTGAACTATTGTTGGGGAAGTGAGAAGGTAATAAAAAATAATGGTTGTCTGAACCAGCTGGTTCTAGTAATTAAAACCCTTGTTTAACATTTGGCACTCTGAATACCAAACAATGAATACTGTTAGTGATGCTAACCTCTCTTAAACACTTGAAATAAGTTAAGATAGATTTGATTAAATAATTATTATTAATAATATTAATTATTAATTAAATCCAGAATTTTGTAATAGGAATGAGCAGTCTGTGAATCAACCTTTGTCAGACTTGGTCCACTACCTTGACAGACAGATGAAAGACATTAAAAACAAAAAACAAGAATACAAGAATATGAACGGATCACAGAGTAGATGAATGAATGAAATGGAAGTTACCAGAGCCTATCTCTGTCTATCTCACTTGAAGGAATGATGAAGGAATCACCCATCCAAGTGTTGCAGGAGAAAAATGGAGTGACGGCAAAACAAACAGAGCAGTAGGGTAATACCGAATATAGCAAGCTTTCCAAGTGGCAGAAAAAAACTGAGCAGGCCCAACAAAAAGATGTTATCATTTTTTTATCATTATCATTTTGATAAGTTGCTCTTTATGTGCATTGCAATGACACCAAACATTAATGTACATGAGTACAGGGAGGACAATAAACAAAGAGGGTTGTACCATGCCCAATTCCGCTTTAAACTGTTAACCTCAAATGTAGATTCTCAAGTAGGTGCATGACCTGAGGTCACTGACTTAAAGGTATTTATGATTGTGAGTCATTTCTCACTCCTGAGCTATGTTTATCTTGAGCTTATCTTATCTGCCCTCAGCCCGGACCTTAGCTGGGCAGATGACCATAAAGGAAATAAAGCAGGGCAAATAATCAGAAAATTCAGGTTGCTCTCCCAACTCTAGGCTTACTGTTAAAGTCCAGTTTTACACAAATTTGAAAACTATATTGCTTTATATAGTTTTTTTAAAATCATTTTGGGAAAGGATCATTTTAGAAAGGCGCAGGCTTAGAGAATCGGTCAACAACAATGAAGTTCCAGACTGGGGAACAAAAAGAGGGTTAGCTGGGCAGGCGCTGGGAGAAGAACCTACCTGCTGAGCCAAACCAGAGACCTGTGTGGACAACCGCCTCAATGTCCCACAGCGCCACTGCCACACAGCAGCAGGAGGCTGGGATGGTGCCCATCTCAGAGGGTCCCTTGGAAACTGCAGACTGCCTTGACAGGATGTCAGGTTAGTCATTCTTGGACCCAGGCTGATAGGAGAGGACGAAGTTGAACCGGGCAGAGAACAGCGACCAGCAGGCCAAGCGAGGGTTGAGATTTTTAGCAGACCGCAGGAACTCCAGGTTCTTATAATCCTTCCATACCAGAAACGGTGTGCTTAAACCCTCCAGCCAGAGCCTCCACTCCTCCAAAGCTAGTAACTGCCAACAGCTCCTGATCCCCAGTTCAGCTCACTTCAGTTGGGTAGAGTTGATGGAAGAAGAAGGCGCAGGGGTGAAGCTTGTCCTCCGCAACTGAAACTTAAAAGAGAACCGCCCCCACACCCAAATCCAAAGCATCCACCTCCATCACAAACTGGTGAAAGGGATCAGGTCAGATCAGAACAGGCATGGAGGTGAAGCCCACCTTCATAGAATCCTTCACAGATCCAGAATCGCCTTCTCGCCACCGGGGTCCAGGCAAACTACATGTTGGATAGGGTTATCAGTTTTTTACTGAAATGTCATTGAGTCCCTAGCTCTGGCCGGAGAGGAGGAGGGACTAATAATGCCTGTGGTCAGGGACTTCTGAATGTACTTATTCATAGCCTCCATCTCACGGAGAGAGGGAGAGAGAATAATCGACATCTGGGAGGTGAAGTACCTGGTAGGAGCTCTATAGTGCAGTCATATGGGTGATGAGGAGACAGAGAGGTGGCATGGGATTTGAATACTTCCCTCAGGTCCAGGTACTTGGGAGATACTGCGGAGCATCTTCCACAGGGGAACAGACTGGGGAGACCATAATCTGAACATCACAGAGACAATGTGACAAACAGAAAGAGCCCCACTCCAGTACCCTGTTGCTGGCTCAGTCCATCCAGGGGTTGTGTTTACTTGGCCAGGAGTAACCCAATACAACAGGTGGTTGAGGGGAGTCACTGATGTTCAAACTGCATAGGCTCAGGAGTGTGACACAGCAGGGCAGAATTCAGGGGTGGCTGGACAGAAGCATGCAAGGATCTGGGCAAGTCTTCAACAGACCTCAAACCTCACCACCAATGGATGGAGAAGCAGTAGTCAACTAGGATGGTCATCAACATCAAGGCATCAAAAATGGCTGGAAGATCTCGGGCGATTAGCTCATCCTTGTCATCATCAGAGATGCCGTGAAGGAATGCGTTGTACTGTGACCACCATGTGACCACCATCCGCTGGTGGTCACAGGCTGACAGATCTAGAGCATTTCTCTGAAAACCCACTTCATCTCCTCCACAAAGGTGGTGTAGAAAGAACAAACAGGAGACCAGGCATCCCACACTGCCATTCTCCACTCTCTGGCCCGGCCGGTGAGAAGAGCCATGATGTAGGACGTGATTGTTATGGCCTACCCTTCATACTACAATCAAAACATACAAAAATCCCAGCAATTCATTTTACGTAAATAAATGCACCAAGTTTATTAAGAAAAAGGAATAACCAATATAGCAGGTTCAACAAAACCTACAAAACACAACAATCAAACAAAATTAAAGCTGTTACCTTGGCAGGGAAGTTGAGGGGCTCCTTGCACCTACCCACAGTGTGACCCCAGGGCTGAGGACGGCAGGAGTACCCCACTGTACCTGATGTGCAACTGCGTGTTTCTAAGAACAACAGGTCCCACTCCCCACCATAACACAAATACTGCTACAAAGGAAGAAGACTAACGTAAACAAAAAGGACTAAATGAACATTCAATTTAAACAATAGGAAACTCGGGAGCCTTGTGGGAGTGCATTTGAGCAGAGAGAGAGCGTCCAGCTTTTTTCCACCATCCTTTTAAACCACAAACTCTTACCACTGGATTACCTGTAGGACACGTAAAGGAAAAAAGGAAAACACAGAGTGGAAGTGCATAACAGTGATCCTCGCTCAGTCTGTGGGGAAGGCAGAGGGCTGGAACTCAAACACAAAACACTGAGACAGGAAGGAGCAACAAGGACCAGGCTCAGCAGTGTAGGGCTCAGGAGGTGGAAGGCGGGTCTCTCTTCCTGGTGTATTAGAAGGAGTCTGGGAGGCGAGTGCAGGTGGGGCTGATGCTGTCTCCCAAACTTCCTGGAGTTGCTGAAGCTGAGCAGAGAGGTTATTCATGCTTACAATGAATTACTCAAGTGTCTTGTTGATGGACTCCAACTGGTTATGATGCCTTCCCAGAAGCGCTCCTTGCCAGTCCAGTACAGATCTAATCTGTTTTTTGAATCCATCCTGGCCAGTTCATACTTTCAGGGTGCAGACAGGGACTCAGGCACAGACAAAGGTAAAATAAACAAAAGTTTATTTGCAAAACCATGTCCAAAATCCAATGATCATTGTCAATGTCCAAGCAAAGGTCAATAACAGAAAGACTCAGCAGAGATACAAAAACACAGTCCAGGAACGTAGTTGGAAAAACAAGCCAGAAATCAAAACCAAGAAGACACAGGAAACAGACAAAAGACACAATCCAAAAGGGGAAGTAAAACAATCAGTCAGGGTAACACACGGTAGAGCAAATCAGGCAGAAAACAAGGCAGGTTGTGAAACAATGAGAAATCACTGAGAAAAACTGGACAAAGGACAAAGAAACATGAGGTGTTTAAATTCAGGGATAACAAGGGAAAACAGGGAACAAGTGAATAAGCTAACAGGTGAAACAAAACAGGTAGTCATGCAACAGGCAATTAATCAATGAAACAATCAGGCAGGGGAAACAGAGGGAGGAACAACCACGAGAGGGAAACGTAAGCACAAACACATAAAAATGAAACGGGGTGACACGGAGGTACAACAAAACAAAACCAAAACTGGCTAGCGAACAGGTTTACTGACATGCAGCAAGAGATAATTAGATCCCTAAACTTCAAGCCAATGTTTCAAATGTAGAAAATATGGATTTTGTCATCAATAAAATACATTTTAATTATGTCTTCATCTTCTTTTTCTTATTGTTATTATTATTGTTATGTTTGTTATTGTTATTTTTATTATTCCAGCACATTTTTAAACTCCTCCTGCCAATGGCGTGCCTAGACTGTCTGAGGGGCAGGGGAAAAAAAAATAAAAAGAGCACCTCCTGCTTGCCATGGAGAGGGCACTAAATCACATTTTCTTGTGCATGGGGGCACCCAGGACGCCACTTATGTGTTTTCTTTAACCAAATGGGTCCTGGGGGGCATTTTCTCCATAGAAAAAATTTAGTCAGATATAGGGCAATGTGTTTTCTGTCTAGAGGGCACTTCATCACGTTTCTCCCCTGAAAGGGCATTTTATATTTGTTTAAAACCAAATGAGCATGCAAGCACCTCCTTTAGTTTTTGAGCTACGCTCATGAAACTTCTCAGAAACATATAAATAATTTTGTATGATATTCAACAGCTTTTTGAGAAATTTGAGGGAAAATTTCACATTGACTTTCATAGCTGGAATATTCAGAAGTGCCAACGATTTATCCATTGTGTGTTATCAGTTTTGCAACTCAGTATTGTGACATCATCGACCCTGCAACTGCTAGAGCTTTGGAATTTTCCAAACTAAACACTACTTAAAGACTAGGCACTGTTTTAAACTACAAATGTGCCATTCCATTTGTTGTCCATTCGTTAAAAAAGAAAAGCACACAGTATGTCAGGCACCAGAGAGACCCAAGCGCAGACAGAGATAATTAATAAATGGGAGTTTATTAATCAGCCAAAAAAACAGTCCACAAATCCAAAATCAGAGTCGGAAATCAGGCAGAGGTCAAAACCAGAGAGACATGGCAAAAGTACAAAACACAATCCAGGAGAATGGTCAAAAACAGGCAAAAGAGTTCATAATCAAGCAGGCTCAGCAAAAATACAGGGCAGGGTATAAATACACAAACTAACAAGCAATGAGACACAGGTGAGACAGCAGGGCAGGTGAAACACATGATAATCAACAGAGTAGGGAACAAGGTGGGCGGGGAAAACAGAATGAAAACAAAAGCACATGGACAGGGAAGGAAAACAAAACACGGAAACAATCGAACAAAACCAATAGAAACAGAAACAATAATCCAGATCACCCCACATTACTGACACAGTAGGCTTGAAACTAACCTTAAATTTAATTTTATATTTAATTTTCTATTTTTGCATTTATTTTGCTTTGATGTGTACCAAGGGGAAAAAAATCATCCCTTGCTACAAATACTTTATTACTTTAGGAAATTTAGTCATAGAAATCTTATTCTCTGAGGTGGCCAAAATTTTCAGCTGATTGTGAGGACACAGCCTGCCTGTTTGATAGTTTGATGTTAGTAGCTGTTAATCAGTCTAATTTTGAACCTAGATTTCAAGTAGGAGATCAAAATTAATTATCTAGTTATGATAACTGGCAGAATCTCCAACACTGGGATCATTGCTGAAAATGAAATGCAGGTTATAAGGTTTGTGCTCCAGATAAGAAGGTTAACAATCAGAGGTCTACTTTTCACCTTCCTGCATCTTTTTACACTTACTATGTCATTCTTCAGTAAGGAAGACTGCTTTTCTCAAATGCTTGCCCTCAAGTAATGCGTTTAAACACAGTAGCTGAGGTGACCCTTGATTACTGGTATTGTGCCTTATCATAAAGGTACCAATAAGTAGTAGAGTAGCCAGAATGCACACTTTTATGTGTTTAAAATTGCTATCCATTAAGGATCGCATAATAAATCATTAAAAATGTTTTGCTTCATTTTCATTCTTATACAATTCATTTCCTCTCTGTATTTAAGATGGAATATGATACATTTTTTGTTGGGAAATGTTCTTTGAGAATTTACTACTACATATTATTGAAAGAGAAGAAAAGGCAACCTTGTCAAAAACATTACAGTTATCTAAAGGAACCATATTCTGTAAATTAGGGGAGGAAATATAAGTTTTTTATTTTTATTTTATCAGTGTCACACATAATAAATTCAATAAATTATGTATGCAGGGCAGCAGTATTTGGAAGCCTCTTTCAGATTGGCTTTGTAAGAATAATATATGATCGGTATCAGAAAGAAATGCCATATGGATGCAGAATGCATGGCTCTCTGGCTCTACATTTTGACAGATTAATTGCCCAGAATTACAGCTGCATCCAATTTATGCAACATCTTAACTGGAACTGCCAAGAATGTATACAGAATATCGAGTTGATTAATCTATAATTATTAGATTATAAAGGCCTGGGCGTATTCCAGAGCAGGCTTTGTTAATTATATATTTGCAATCACTCTTCCTAAAGATGACAGATGTAACAATAATAGGTTGGTATCCTATTCTGCTCCATGGCTAACAGTTTATCTGAAATTCCTTTAATTTAATCCACAGATTGGTATAAAAATCCTCTTCCATTTCAGTCTTAATGTGTCTATGTACTGTATGCATGAGGGTAATTAATCAGCAACACTTAGCACAAGGTGTTCGTGAAACACTGTTTATTACACTTAGAAAAGAAGAGTTTTATTATATACACAGAGACAGCAACACAGTAGGAAAGGAGGGAAAAATACACCAATATATTCACACAAGAGCAGAATGTCGTCTGAGAAAATAAATCTACATCTGCCAGGCTCCATGCAAATAGCAGAGCCATCCTTAATGGTGAAACCATTGATGAAAACAGATAAAAATATTAAATATTCAGACATTCCTTTCACCCAGTATCAAAAGCGTCCAGATGTGGGAAGCTGAAGTTGTTATCACGCAGGCAAAGACAGGCATTGAAAGAAATTCCTCTGAATTTTCAACCATATAAAAGTATTTTATGCGATGCAAATGAATGGTAATTTTTGACTATGGAGAAAAAAACATGCCAATAAACCCTATCATTTGGGACTAAAACTCCACAAGCAGGAGACACTTTCAATTTGCTTTGCCTGTCTTCCCGCGTTAGATGGTTGCGATTGCCGCGAAATTAATCCATTTAACAATCTGTGGCTTAAATTTAAGGATTTCCAGTTTTTTTTTTTTTTTAGAATATCAATAAGTTCCAATTGAAGAGAGGATTCTTTTGCAATTCAGGCATGTGCACGCGATAACGGCAGAGTTGGCATGAAGAGAGGCAAAGATGGATTAATTATGCAGAGAACATGGAAATTCCCCTTATCATCCCTTAGCAAAGGAGCCCAGCTCACATAATCAGAAAACGAGGATGAAAAAAAATAACAATGCAACGGCACCTTCCAGCCCATCATCTTACAAGTTAGATTTTTCCTGTAATTAAAAAGTAACATACAATTATATTCATATCTCATATGCAGACTACGAGTGGGTGTATATTAAATAATTGCATTGGGATATAAGGGGTGAGAAAAAAAAGAACAGTAAAAACCTTGTTTAACCGGGGTATAGGTCCCCTGGGTTGGATTGAACTACTTAGCTACCAAAAAACTTAAATTATCTATTTCAAAAGCAAACAAAGGCAGAGCTGAGAGGGAAATGGAGAAAATGTGTTTATTTGAGTGGAGAGAGTCATCTCTGAAACATATACTCCAGTGCATATACATTTACAAATTAGATTTTGAGGGAAATATCCATAGACAGTCTTGTAAATCCCTGGCAGTGAGATACTGCATGATACAAGAGGATACAGTGTTTTCTGTCCCTGATATATCCATTTGGATATAATCAAGCCAGATTTATTTATTTATGCTTTTTCAATGAATGAACACAATATATGTATCTGTCTTAAAAAATCATAGATGGACAGACAGTACTGTGCATTTCTTGTGGGGCTACTTTTTTACATTTTGATCTTCTTTAAAATAGACATAAGGAAACAATTGGATTACTTAGGTTCAGTCAGTTATGTAAGAAGCAGAGTGTCATCCCACTGCTGTATTTTTGGGCCTGTTATAACAAAACACGGGTCGGATACTAACGTCAAAATGATGGAGACTCACTAAGCCTGTTCTGTAGCATACTATCAAACCAGTGGTGGGTTTTCGAAAACGAATTCTATCTTATTTATAATAGTACATGGAGACACATTCTTATATTTTTTTTTAAAACCCAGCACTAGGACATAAAAACACTGATGGAATATTTGACACCTGGTCTTATACTAGTGGAAAGGTAGCTAGGTATAGTTTTATATAGTCAGGACATATATTAGTACACTAATGATGGTAAAGAAGTAATGATTGCATTGTAAAATGCAGTGCTGCCAAATTTGAAAGATGACTATATAGGATTTCACCCAAATGAAGTGGGATTGGGTGTCATTAAAGTGGGCAGCGGTGAAGAGAAGCTAGCCAGTTGCGATAGATAGCTTGGTAAATGACGAAGTGATAAAATGACATACCTCAATGTTAATTCCTAGATTTTATGCTACATGATGATTGCCACTTTCTTGACCAAAAGCTATTCACATAATTTTAACTGTAGTGGCTGGAAGTGGTTTACAGTAACATTTGATGTCATTTTATATTTGTGATGAGGGGTCAGATTTTACTGAACCAAAATGGTTCACCACCATTCAATGTCAGGGACTTAATGATTTGGACCAATGACTGTAGAGCTGTAGAGAGGATTTTTTTATTGGTTCTAAAAGTCAATTATTGGCCGTCTCAATCTAACCAAACAAAAATGGATTACCACTTAACTGCAGACCAGCAAAATGGCAGAGCAAGAGAAAAAACAATGCGTAAAAGAGGGTTGTAATACATTGCTCCAGGATGCAGCTATTAATTTCACTGGACCAGATCGAGAGGTAGACTTCCTACAAAATACAATGTAGTGCTGCACTATTAGCTAGCTGCATTTAAATAGGATAGTCTGCCAGTAGGTCCAGGGTGTTGAGTATACAAACACCTAAAACTGTCAGTTTTCAAGGAAGGGAAGTGTGTCAGTGGAGATTAACTTGGATAAATGAATGGAAACATTTTCATGCATTTGTAACATTTTCTGAAGCAAATTACATCAGCTTTTTCACATATTAGTTCACATTAGTGAACTCCTCCTGTTGATTTGATTGTTGGTAGCTACAAAACAAGAGTAGCCTACATGAAAATAAGATGACAATGCAATCTCGCTGAATGTTGCTTTTATTGTGATGCAGTGGTCATTATTCCTTGAAAACAGGTGGTCCAAATTCACTCCTTGGCAGCATATTGATTCTCTTTCTGTTGGCATGGATATGCAACCCCCACACCGGCACCAGTTGTTGTTTGAGACCTGCTCTTGCCCCCTATCTATAATAACATCTGGTTGCTCTGGCTCCATCGTTACAACAGGCGCACAGGCTCTTCACATTGGTTTGAAGGCATATGCAGTTTGATTGTTTGGTGCTTGCTCAATTGGTCTGTCATAAGTGTTGTCTTCCATTTTGACAATTCAACTGAAACAAACTTCCAAACCTTTGATGACTCAGAAAGCTGGCACATGTATCGCCTGGTACAGATATAGTCCGGGACCATTCACATAATATGGGCAATGATGCAAGCAAAGATGGCAGTGCTGTAGCTTACAGAGGCAGCTTTTTAAGCTTATTTATAAATATATTTTCAGCACAGGAAAAAACAAAGCTTTTTCAGACTAAAATATCCATTATTGATTATAATTATTACCAAGAGAAGTGACAAGCAACTTCTCAACAACATTTCAACATTTACTTTAGAAGACAAGTACCCAAATGCCAGACATATTCTTTTGAAGGGGTTACATAAAACCATAGCATGATAATATATTTTTCATTCAACTTATATGCAAAACAATATATTATGATATTAAAATATGAATTAAATGTATGTATGTATAGTAAGAAGAAACATATAGTACATAGACATGAGACAGTTTGATGAATTTCTAGTTTTTGAGGCCTTTGTCAGGCTTTAACATCAATTAGGATTTTATATATAAAATTTATATTATATAAATAAAGGCCAGAAAATAAGTAGTACAGGGTAAAGCTGGCAGTATCATTGAAAATTAGTGTATTTCTCAGAAAGCTGGCTTCGAAAAACAGTTTAACATTCTAATGAGATGTCACTTACCACTAACTTGATTTCAGGTTCATTTAATCTTGGCATTATGGTTGTAAAAAAGTTGTCTGGTTAAGATTACACACAAGCAATCTGGGAACAATGAAAATAACCATCCAAAAACTAAAAGTAACTTGTCTCCAAAACAATTATCTTATTATTATTAGTATGCAAAAACCTCGCTACAGTTCAGTAGAAGTAGCTAGCTGAAGTATGGAGACCAAAAATTTGCATAACCTCCATCATTCCAAAGTGAGGCTCTGCCAATTGTCTCACCAGTGCAGACCTCCGGTCATATTCACCTTCTATGGTATTGCAGCTGAATGGTTTAAAGACTTCCCATTGACTTGTTTGACTTCCAGTGGGACAACTCTGATCCACTTGTTTATTTAGATAAATCAATGTACCATATTCAGTATCTGGCACAGCATGTTTCAACTGTCTCAGTCCTTTAATATGATATTCCGGTGCCATCGAGGATGGCTGCTGGTTCCAACAGCTTTCTCTTTTGAAACTTACTTTAATATTATTTTAATTTACTTTCCATCATTCTGACAACACAAAGGCCCTCTACAGGAAGGGACAGAGCAGGCAGTTTTTTTCTGAGGTGGCTTAGGTCCTTCGATGTGTGTAGCAGGCTACTACAGATATTCTACCAGTCTGTGGTAGCTAGCTCACTATTCTTTGCTGCAGCACACTGGGGTGGGGGCATAAAGGCTGGGGAGTCAAACAGACAATAAGATGGTGAGAAAGGCCAGCTCTGTTGTGGGCTTGGAATTGGACAGCCTGGAGGCAATAGTGGAAAGGAGGATGATGGACAAAATCACTGCCATCCTGGAGCACCCCTCTCATCCTCTGCATGAGGATCTGTGGCAGACGGGTAGCATCTTCAGTAGCAGGCTCATCCACTCCAGGTGCAAGATGGAGCTTCTCAGGCACTCCTTTGTTCCAACGGCCATCAGACTGTACAACAGCATCCCCCTCACCTTAGCCAGCCCAACCCAAGCCGTTACACTCTCCCTCACCCTACACTTTAACAATTTTAACAACAATATACAATTTTATCATCCCCATATCCCCATTATCTCCACTTTATAAATCAGTGGTTTTTCTATTTATACTTTTGATATTTTGTGTATATTGTTGTATTGTTTTCTATATTTCCTTTTTTACTTTTTACTGTTCCTGGTGTGTCCTAAATTCTATTCTCTGTGCACACTGCTGCTGTAACACTTACTTTCCCCCTCAGGGGATTAATAATGTCTATCTTATCTTATCTTATTTTATTTTATCTTATGAATAGTGCTTTTATATGCAAACAAAATTCTCTGCCTAATTTGTATAATTCTGGCTTGATAATCACATCATTTCTCATTTGTGTTTCATGGTGTTGCCACCATCCACAGAGATATAGGCTACATTTCGGAGAAAAAAAAACAACTTGAATATAACTTTAAATCAACCAGAAAGGATAACAGGCCTCGGCCTGTCATCATTAAGCCACAGTTTCATCACGCCATCTTCCAGAGAGCTGAGAGGGCCTACTTCGCACGTCTCAGTCTTCTGCCAGCTCTCGTTGTGAGTAAAAAGGAATAGGAGTGCAGCTCTTGTAAACTGAAAGACTGAGTATTATTTTATTACATTTCCCCAAACCTTGATGCTTTGACTTGACCCCATAAGAATTTCTAACGCGGCAAATCCTCTGATCATAAGCTTCCTCCAGAAACATCTCAGGCTGCTATTTTTTTCCTTTCCCCTGCAGGAGATTGGAAACTGAATTTAAGAAATAAAGTGTCATCTTTTCAGTTCATTTGCAAGATTCCTGCAGCTTTACAGAAGAGCACACCTGTTGCACGGCCTTGATTTCGTTTTTTGATCAGAGGGGCCCTCCGACAAAGAAGAAGAAGAGGGAGAAGACAGATCCTTATCGAGTGCTCTCCACCGGACAATGAATTTTCTTCACCATTTAAATGTGTCTGCAGAATGCTTGAGTGATTCATTACAGCAGATTCTGAAGTGTGACAATGGGCCCCAGAAATGAGTGATGGTATCTTTTTCCTGATTTCATTTCCCTGATCCCCCCTCATCCCCTGGCCTGTGTACCTCTATTAATTAGAAACCAGGGATTTTCACTCATCAACAGATGGGTTTCATTCTCCGCTCTGTCACAAATCTCTCGCTTGCACACTCTCTCTCTCTCACAGAGCAATGGCTGCCCTCTGAAAGCATTTCAGCACAGCCTCCATTTTAGCCCCAGAACCAGGGTGGCTTTGGAGATTCATAAATATTTAAAAACCGATTAAGCAAAAATATAATAAAGTTATAAGACAGTGGTTGGTTACCCTTGAACAGTGCCATGGTTCGGTGTCCTAGGAAAGAGGGGTGTTTAAAAATGATAGAATAACTTGACTTCTTATTTGGTGAATTTTAATGCCAATTATAAGAAGAAACGCTTCACCTTCTTTCCCGGGATGGAGTGAGGAGTGCCCCAGAGTTTAATGTCTTTGGAAATGGCCTGTCAAACCAATTCTGTGAGAACAGCAGATGAGCAGTATTTCCCTCTTCTGTTATTACAATGTGGTTCTATTTGTGACTTCTATTATTTATGTACTGTAAATGTTATTGTACTATGACGAAAGAGTTCTATTAAAAATGCACAAAGTGTGTCATTTTGTTTATATTCTGGATTAAACTGGGGCATTTTTATGTAGATAGCCAGGTTAACAGCAGATGAGAACAATTTTAAAATGAGAAATGATTTGAAAATTGCTCTAGTACCTAAGATACTGCTTTATGTAGCAAGCAATTTCATTATGAATTTATTCCTTTTTATTATTCTTATTAATTTGACAGAAAAATGTTAATTACAATAGACATGTAGAAATGGAGATGTCAGTTTTTATAGTCTTCTATGGTAGTTATATTTGGATATTGCCTTTCACTGGATGGAGTCAGATCTTATTATATATTTTTTACTGTAATGTAATTCTTTTTAAGCAATGATTCTTCCACCCATTGATATTAAAATGTAATACATATTATTTACAGTATTAATATTGTTATCATCAACAATTGTTGACAATTGTTATTAATCAGTTACCATCAGCATCATCACCACTGTTATTATTACTGTAATGTTTTTATTTTAAATACATTTTAAGTTAAATAAAACTGGAATCAAAGCAGTACATCATCTATGAAATATGAGAAGTAACTTAGAGCTGGTGGAATGTATACAGCAACTAAGTACTGTAAGTCATAAGTGAAACCACAATATCAACAGACAATAACAACACACAGACAATACCCTCACCTGTGCATTGTGTGTTTGTGATTGGGGGTTGGGGCCAGGGTGCCAGAAACAGAGAGCAAGATGGGTGGCATTATTATACCTGTACAAAAAAAAACAGTAAGTATGTACGTAAAAGGGAGTAAGGGGTTTTCTGAAAATTTTTTTCTGAAAACATTTACTGCATGGTTCAGGTCAGAACTCCTTACTGCCTTGAGAAATCCATTAGCTGGGCAAATGATCTGTCATTTATTTTTAGCTGTTCAGGGTTAAAATAGGTTTTAGCATATACACTTTATTTATCCTTTGAGTTTTATGAGGTTACTAACATAAAACCGAAAGCTCTTCTGAAATCTTGAAGGAGCAGCTCTTGAGAGGATATGTGAAAATGTGGGTCACTGTTAAGGATTTCTTCCAACTAAAACGTGATTATGTATTATTAATGATATTCAGCAAAGAAAAAAAAACAATTTTCTTGTTTTGTCTTTGTGACTGGAAGGGTGCTTGAGGCTGAAGACCTGCAATTAGCAAGTTATGTGGGTGGCCTTTTTTTAAGATCTGTGAGCAGAGTGGCTCCACATGTTCAGAGACTGAACCATGTGCATAAATGATGTCATTCTCTAATGCCTGGGTGGTTGAGTTCAGGTCCTAGCTTGTTATCAGAAATGAAGACATTACAGTTGATTAGTCTTTCTAATTATACCATGCTTTAGATGATACTGCTAATGTTCTAGCTCAAGGCATAAAAGATTATTTTATTCTTCAGCAGTACAAGATTTCCACTCAATGCCATGAACAAGTTGAGAGCCATCTGCCATTTTTTTACACACTACTCAACTGCACCTACCAAACCCCCCCCCCCCCCCCCCCCCCCCCCCTTTCCAGGGGGTATTAATTAACACAAAGGCAGTCTACATCAATAAATCCAACACGGATGCAAAATGTAGAGTTTGTTTATATTTAATGTGATGGGCTGTTGATCAATGAGCACTACTGATGACCAGACCAAAGCACATAGGCTTGGGTTCATTCACCATCTTTCATGCATTTATAAATGCAAATTCCAACTTCATATTATTTAATAAATCAAGTTGCTCTATGGTGTTTCACTGAGTGGATAACTGAGATGTAATAGGAAAAATACCATTGCACAAAAATATGTCATTACATGGAAACAAGATGGTACCCCCAACTTAGCCATTAAACATGTTTACAATGAGTGCTGAATGGGCCCATTAATCTACAAATTGCTAGTTTGAGACTGGTTATGCTAATTCAACTAGTGCTTCCTATGAATGACACCAGAACAAGCAGTCTGCAATGATTCTGCAGAAACAGATGTGCATTTCCTCCAATCTGGTCTTCTGTAGTGCCGTGTTTACTGTCGTGTAGCAACTCTAGTCATCAATGGAGAGCTGGAGATATATATATAACTATATGGATATATATATAACTTTCATTGCCCCACTCCTGCATCGGTAAGGAGGGCAGACAGCTGATCTGAGAGGTACAATTGGTCATTCCAGATGGGAGACTGAAAAGACAAAAGAAATTGCACTAAAAAAGGAAGAGACAGAATTCTGGAAATCATAACCATAAAACTGTGTGGCCAAAGGTGGAAGCAGTGCACTTTTAATTCTTATCCTGACACATAAACTCCATAAAAGCAATGTCATGAATGGTATTTTTACTTTGCGATGAAGCCTAATTCAAAGGCCTCTGAAATCAGTTCAATACCCTTTAAAATGACCAATCATTTTATGCACCTAATTTTGGATGCTATATATGTTTATCTGCTAATTGTTCTCGACCCATAATTGTTTACATTTATGCACCAAGTAAGATCAGCCATCATTTTCAATAAGAAGAACTGAAATAAAAAAGTATGGGTACATTAGTTTTATGGTCTTCCTGAGAGCATTCCCCATTGACAGAGTTAGACACTATTTGAAAGAATTAAGTTTCCCCTGACCCTTTGGCAGAACAAACACCTGCTTATTTGGCTCTTGGAATAAAGTTTAATCTTTTCTTACAGTCCCAGGAGAAACGATTGATGCTAGTGACAGATCTGATAGGATATGAATTTCACAAGATGTTAAACAAAGCAGCCGTCTGCAGCTTCTAAAGCTCACATTTGTTATGTTTTTAATTCATATCTTTCAGGACATCAGATGACACTTATCCAGCTGGCATTTTTATGCTAAACTGTACAACTGTATTTGTAAGTTTGTATTTGTCATTATTTGCATTATTATTTTGTACACACACTCTATATTGGTTTTAGACTTGTGTATTTATTGAAGTTATTAATGCAATTTATAAAAATGTAATTATGCATCACAAAGTGAAAATACACTTCATGACATTGCTTCTATGGAATTTATTGTCATATACACAGGGAAAATACC
This sequence comes from Albula glossodonta, assembly GCA_019788955.1. Taxonomy (NCBI): domain Eukaryota; kingdom Metazoa; phylum Chordata; class Actinopteri; order Albuliformes; family Albulidae; genus Albula; species Albula glossodonta. The sequence continues at coordinate 596,695 of JAFBMS010000070.1, forward strand.
GAGATTTCTTGTGTAATTCATTTCTTATTTTCTGCACATTTCTGATGCCAAAACAATGGAAAGGATAATATATGGAGATAATGTAGGAAACAATCCCTAGAAGAGGTAGGAAAAGCAACAAGAAAGATAGTAATAATATATAATAATAAATAATATTAAAATAATTTAAAAGTTATTATTGTATGTTAGCACATGCGCAATGAAATGTTGCACAGAGATATACATTTAGAATTAGTGCATAAGACTGTTGTAAAGTTTCAATTACAATTAATTATTTAAAGGTAAAACAACAGTGGTCATGAGGGGCACACACTGAGGTGTCAAGGTCAAGATGGTTAGAGCAAGATGCTGAGTGTCATCTTGTCAAAAACAGTATATAGTTGATAGTGTGTTTCCCAAATGAGTAGCTGAATGCTGGTTCTACAAAGTATAATAGGTGTTCTATATTCTGGTATCCCTGAGGCAACAGGTATGCAGATATGCGAACAAAACAAACAGTGATATGCCTCACACATTTGGAAATGGATCCACAAACTGTTCGTTGCATTACAGTATGCTTGTTATGAGATGCGTCAGAATCTGCAGCCATAGGCATTTTATGATTTCCATTCAGGTAACCAGACACTCTCACTCTGATTTTTGCTGTGGAATAATACATTGCATCAATTTATGCAGCTAGCAACCATAAATGGCCTAGAACTGCATGGTTTGATAATGCAGCATTAATTTAGCTAAAAATATTCAAATAAAAAACCAGGTCATAAAAAATGGAAGATAAAACTGATGTTCATTAATTTGTTTTGATGATTCACAAGCCTTACAAGGTACATGCTATATAACAATGTTTCTGTTTAATAGCTTAGTTGGCTATGAAACTTCTGTATGTTATATAACTGTAGCAATGAATCTCAAATTTCAGTATCTAAAACTAAAAGTGAGTACGTTCAGAGACAACATAACCTCTAGCCATTTACCTATTCTGTATAACTGTAAATGCATACTTTTAGCCCCTTCAATTCTTGACATTCTTGGAAAGCCACAATGATGTTCACTCTTGTCTTTCCCAGGCAAAGTGTCTCAGGCATGAACACCAAAATGGAAGAAGATGCCGATAGTGTAGAAGCAAGCCACTGTGTGTCTGCCATAGCTGCCTGTTAGCATAATTTACCTACTAAAATATGTTGGCATTACCTTGGGACGCCTCAGAAACAAGATTGGAAGCGCTCATATTCTCGCATAGGATCACCTTTACTTATTGCTAATGATTTTCCATGAGATCATTAGCACTTGGATTTCTTAAATTCAGAATACAACCATGAAAGAAACCCATTTCCTCATAAAAAGCCACAGGCCACTTAACCTGAGGATTGGTCTTTCTCATACCAGCAGAATCTGATATGAGTGTCGTGATATCGAATGCGTATGAAGTCATGACTGGGCAGAAAAAGGAGACTCATCTGATTAGGTTTGGCAATCCAACTCCCCTCTCTCCGTGATGTCAGATTGGCAGGGTGAATTATATTGAGATCCTCTCGGAGATGACAGATGAAATCTGTCTCTTTCAGAGCTGACAGGGGACTGCAGGTGATACAGGATACGTGATAAGGCGTCGGCCCCTTCGTGCCTCTGGGCCAGGCCTTGGTTGGAGTGATGTCACGGCCGCAGGTGGCTCCCCCCCCCCAGCCCCACTGCTCATCCAGAAAATGGCAGGCATTGTACAAGACTCACAGAGAACTTTTATCTCCCCCTCATCTGTGTGGTCTCAGGCGTGATGATCTTGGACTCCAGCCATCTCAGCCTTCATGCCATTAAAACACACACACACACACACACACACACACAAAACACAAAGCAACAAGGGCCTGTTCTTTCCATCAAAGTTTCTTAAAAGCAGGCAGCTGTTTGTTACAGCTCAACACACTTACTTTATGTTCCATGTATACTTCACTCAGCTACATTAGATGTGGAAATGGCCTTAGATTACTGTTTCGTTACTGTCCACAGTAAACCTCAATATAGATTAGAATAAGATATCATGCCATTATTTTACATGCACTCATATGATAGAATTTAGTTAATTCTTTTCAAGTTCAGGTGTGTCATATCACAGATTGCATTATATTTTTCTCCACATGACATACACTATATACCAGATCATTCTTACTAAAAACAATGTGTATTGTTTATAATTCTTTACTTTAAAAGCACTATTTTCCAATTAGTACAATAATTACTGTATCATATATAGTGTTACAATACTTGAATAAAATGAATTGTACATAAATATGTAATTATAATGCATGACCCTCTCACTTTTATTACCACCATTGGTGCTTCAAAAGCAATACTGAATACTAAATGCTGCAATCAAAAGAAAATGCTTGAGAGTCATCAAGCATAATGGCAGACGGGGTATGTATTTTGCAACATAGCTTTTGCAAGTCTCAGGGATCTGGTCACACTCCTCTACAAAACAGGAACCTTGTTCAAACTGGAAATTTAGCCAGTGATGTTGCTAAACTGGAATTTAAACTACTTCCATCATTATTAAATGGAAAGGTGTTTTAAGAGCATATTATTCTGTACAACAGTAGAGAAAAGCTATATAATAATAACATGATCAATTAATTAGCCTGCACTTTCCATTAACCCTGATTCAATCCCAACCCATGTGGAATTTGACACTGCAATCCTGAATTCACAGAACAGTAATATTCTGCAACTGTGTGTTACACAGGACTATGTATAAAATGTGCCCTGTGTATGAAATACAGGAAGGTCAGCAAATCTCTGCCAATAATGCAAAAAGAATACTGCTTTGATAGTTGTACTTGGACATTGAAATTGTAATATTTCACAGGACAAAAAAGAAAGATGAAACAAAAAAGAGGTAAAATCATATACAATAAGCCATTATGCTTAAACAAAACATTTGAAATGGCTTTGATCTCTGATTAAGTCTTCCTTAATTAAATTAAATAAATCTTTTATCAATCTTGGAATCCGAACAGTGAGAAGTGGCGTGCCAATATCATCTGGAGGATTGCATTAAAAAGGTAATCATGTTTAGGCTAAAAATCTGAGGCATTCGGCTGTTTGCAAAGCCGTCCGTCTCGCAAATGTTGGAGGCACCTAATTAACCTCTACCTTGATAATTTACTTAATTACTTTTATGCTATGGTGGGAGTTTTTTCCTGTAGATTACACGTTTTTCAAATTTGAGGAATAAGCTTAATGCCTCAAAGGTGTTCGGCAGTGCGAGAAGGAAGTGTTACGCTGCAATGAAATGGTCGCTCAGCAATGGATTGACTTTTGTGATTACTTCTGCATTGACTTCAATGGAAAAACATTTGACATCTGGCCCACAGAGAAGACATCAGACTGGAGCAACTTTGATTAAAAAAAAAAAAAAAAAAACTTCATATAATTTTGTCCAATCACCACGTTGGCCCCAGTTCCTATCAGAGAGGAGACCTCTCTCATCGCCTGTGAATTTCTGTCAGCCCTTGAAAAGACCAGAAACATGTCTGATAAAATTATGGCCTCCAAAGGAATGGGATGAGTCTTGGATCCCCAGCGTAAAATATATTGTCAGCTTTGATATCCTGACTTACCTTACAAGAGTGTACGCAAAGGACAGTTTCAACACCTTAATTCAGAACCTATGTGTGCTGCACAGAGCTACTCCCAGCCACAGTGGAGAAAACATTCCAGCTTGTGCAAAACAGCCTTTTCTGACACTGATCAAACTGTGGGGATTCAAGAGGTATGAAGCATTTTACACACTTTTACCAGAGCACAAAGCAAAGCAAATTAATCAGCTGTCAGTGGAGGTTACTAACAAATATCACTGTAATGGTTTCCAAAGCAGAAGGAGTGTATGATGTGTTGAGCAGGCCTTTTCCTATTCATAAACGCACTTTACTGTTTTCTCTATGCAGCCACTGTTTCTGATTTAACAGTTCCCCTCGTCTTTTCAAAAAAATTATGGTGATTCAAATAGAGACAACACAGTAGAAATATCTTCCGCTCATTTGTAATGTGAAAACATTGCAGTTTTGTTTGTGACTGTGAGAGAGTGGATTTGCCATATAGATAGAAAATGTTCAAATCTGTTGAATAATTCAAACAAATTGTGAAAGTCAATGGATTTTCTAAAAAACTGATTATAAAATATCTAGGAAATAGTATATTGATGCTAATGCATAATGAGAATCTAACAAAAAAAGCTCATCATCTAAAAGACAACCAGCAGGTTTACATTTTTTTCAGGTAATGTTCAAAGATAAACAAATGAATTTGTTTATCTTTGAAAGAAATGAACTACCAATGTTTATTGGTAGTTGCCTCACATCAGAATTTTTAAATCTGCATGGTGAGTGCAGTATTATTCTTTGTGGCATGAAAAGTAGCCTACTCTAATGCCAACATCCTTCTTACACAATACAGACACCAGCACTTGATGAATTCCTGTTACCAATTTATAATCAAAATCTGTTATGTGTAAGTAAACACACCATCATACCCATCATTGCCTCTTGTGCGTGAGCAAGCCGAACACTGCAAAGCTGTGCTGGAGCAATGCATGAAGAAGAAAACGACCCTCCATTCTCTTCTCACCCTGCCACCACTTCTGACACTCTGTTAAAGAGCCGTTTGCATCACTAGAAACGGCATTTCCCTGTTCAGAAATATGCTCCTACATTCGTTTCCTGTTTTGTGTAATACCTATGCTTTCCCTGATCAATTTGAAGACCATCCCCACTATTTCCACTCAGTCATTGAGCTCAGTGGCAGAAAACTTTCATTTCCAAAAACACTGTAATGGCTTGTTTCTTGACTGATACTGTAGATTTGTCAATTGACACTTTTTAGAGCAACTCACTTTGAAAATTCAAACCACAATTATCATAAAATTGTCATAGGTTGATTGTATGGTTGCCAGCAGAATCATCATGCATTTAAGCACCACACTACTAATGAATTAATTTAATTAATTAGCCGAAAGTATACAAAACATTGTCAGAGCTAAACCAACTCCACTGTAGTAAATTCTGTCCTTTCTGAAACTGTTTGACTGTTACAACCCATTAAAGTTTAATTAACACTTTGGGTTGAATATATACATTTAAAAGTGACAGATAATTAAAATCCATAGAAAAACAAAAAAAAAAAACATAAATTTATTAATACTAGTAAAACAACTAAAAATTATTTGACAAAAACAGAGAAGGGCAAGACAGAAGTTGCTGAAGGACAAGATAAAATTGTATTGCATTGTGAAAAGAGGCCAGTATAACTGGACATCTTGTCCAGCTTTACCATTATTTCCTGTTTGATTGCTATGTGTTCAGCTATGTGTATCAGCAGAACGGTGTTTGTCTCCAAATTAATACATAAATGTGAAAGGGATGATAACAGATTTAATAGGTATTTGCGCCCAAGGTACATTTAGTTTTAGTTTATATATATATATATATATATATATATATACGTGCATTACTGTCTCATTCTCCCTCTCTTGTGTATTTCCTTGATTTCCGTTTTGGTCAGGGAGGATAACACCTGCCTCATTGCAGTTAATGGCCTTTTTTTAATACACAGCTCAAACCCATTTCAAGATGAGTCCTTTCAGTTTTCTTAATTTCTGATGTAATTCCATCCCCCCCCCCCCCATCCCGTAATTACTGTTTTGTCCCTTACCATTATCCAACAATGTACCTTCGCTGAAAATATAAGACCTTGACTCCACTTTTTCTAAACCAAAACAAAATTAAATTTGTGTTTGGCTGTCGAACATCTTTGTTCGAGGGATATAATTAAGACAATATTATCATTTTTATTTTAGGGATATTACAGAGACATGTGGGACCTTTACGATAAGGAGAGAAACACAGGAACAGCGCTGCCCGGTATGTCTGTGATGGTTGCTCCTGTGCTTTCAGTGTAATTAATAGTGTAGTGGGTGCAGGGAGATTGCAGAGGCGAGCATGCCTGCAAAGGCAGGAAGCACATGCGTCTGTGGGGCATCTAGGTAAGGAAGCAGCAGTTTCCGAAACAGAGTGCACTTAAAAATGTCGGGGGGGGGGGGGGGGGGGGGTGGTTGAATGTGAATGACCATACCAGGATCTGTTTTTTTCCCACCGTTTAACTCCTTCTAAATCTTATAAATCTAGAATGGGAGCTCTAGGTGTTCCTAGCATTTCCTCCATAAGCCGGCTGTGGCCTGAGATCTTCTCTGTCAAGGTGGAGGAAGGGTCTCCAGTAATTTTGAACTCTTGGCTCAGAAACATGCAAGATATATACACTTGTAAACAGAAGGAAAACATTACAGCAGAAATGTACTTAAATAACAATGACTCCTCATAGTGTATAAGACATGGCTCAAAATTTAAGCATAATAGGAATAAATTCGACCATTGTTGTCCCGTACAATCTTAATTTAGACACGTGTATATCACTGTTTATTTTTAACAGTGCTTTAGTCTATGTATGGTTCAGGATTGAAAATTAAGTTTGTTTTGTAGAGTGGGAGCACTGAAGTAATATGGAAGCACTAAAATTTCTTATATTTTAATCACTTAAAACAATTTTCACTTGCTTTCTTGTTGTCAAACACTGCTGTACTACTACATGACACAGAGTTCAGATGTAGCAGGAGATGCAGCAAATTTTCATTAGAATGGGGGACTGGGCTCCTTGGAGTCTTATATATGTCAGGTCCAGCAATTACTGTGGATTGTTTTGTAATGGAAATTTCCATTACCCAGACAACAGACTATTCTTTCACAAGTGTTAGTGACATACTCTAGTAGCCACAGCAGCACACAGTGTTAGCCAAATCAATCAGTTCATTCCAAACAGCAGGGAGATTCTGGAGGTGTTGGACAACACAGATCATCTGGAATGGTAGGCACACATGGCACAAGGAAGCATTGGTAATTACTCATCTCCTCCCATTTAAACAGCCTGGACTGTTTACAATAGCCACATAAATTACAGCCATCTCAATTACTTCTGTGGCAATTTTGCTTTGTTTAGGGAAACACAACAATGTTTTTAATGGGAATAACACATCACTGAACACGTAAACAGAGGACCAAGACTTGGAGCATGTTTTTTGTAGTTTAGGCCTTCCTTTTTAGCACCACAGGCCACAAACAGCCCAGACTCAAATCACCCGACCAGATAACACCATCCAAGAAACAGATCTCTAATCGCTAGGGTGCCCAGGAGGTTGTACTCCTTAGGAAACCCATTACTGAGGATGACCAGTAACCATTTACACTTTCAGGCGACTCTCAGGGCTTTAAGCACAGACTGTCAAGTGCATGCATGAGGCCATCCACTGCACAATTACTGCAGCAAGGGCACACATTTAGAGGTGAACTAAAAAAAGCATTTCTGCTAAATCATAAATGACATGAATATTCCAAATGAACATGTTTGACTTTATGAAAAAGAAGAACTTTGTGGCTGATCATGAAATGAGAAAGGTGTGAGAGAGTTGGCGCTCCACTCAAGCTGATGCTTATTAAAAATATCTATTAATCTTTCCTCATATCTTCCATTGTTTCTTCTCCGAGTGCTCCCACAACTCAGTAACAGATGGAACCCCATTTCAGATTTAAAATACCATACATTCTCCTCTATTGCACAAACCTGAATTAATGTGTAGTACAAATAGTATAGTAAGGCAGCAGTTCTCCCAAATTAGAATAAAATATTTTTTAGAAGACATTTACTATTTTTGAGGTATTCCAAATTTTTACATGCACAGCCTGATTATTTTCCCTTGTCAAACCCGTACGTATCTAAGTGAAGGGAAATTAATTGGGGGAAAGACCTGGGAATTTGTTTGCATGTTCTGTTCAGGATTTCCAAGTGCCAGGAATCAGGCAGACAGCTGTGTGGGACGGCTGGCCAATCCATCGCCTCCTGTGTCTCAAGTGCTGCATCGAACAGAACCAGAAACAACACCAAACAGAAGAAGTCTGAGTTGTTATTACTGGGAATGTGACTACACACCTATGCAGGACTAGGAACAGAGGCGTTCTGTTCCATGTACTGCAGGTGGAATTCAATGATATTCTGTATAGCATTAAAAACAGTTGGATTCAATTGGGGCTTTATCCTTTTTTGCTTATATTATTTCATGTAGTGCTAACTGTTTTTTTTTTGGTTTTATCACATGTGAGGTTTGGTGAGCTTGTTACTTGCGTACTTATCATGTTTCATGAATTTTACTGTTGATGGTGTGGTGACACTGTGGAGGACAATGCAGTCTCCAAGAATGACAAGAATGTTCACAAGCCATTACATCTATAGAAGCTATTTACATAGATTAAGGATTTAAATATATCAACATATCAAAATCAGTATTTTGTCTAAGACTTTATGTTGCTATTCCTTTTTACTTTGTTCTGTGTTTCATGATTTCATACAGAAAAAATAAAAGAAACAACACTGCGACACACCAAGTCTGAAAACCTGAAGATCGGACGTTTATGATTTTTCAATGCATTTCTTCATGTTTTAGAAAAGAATGTGTAATTTTGTTTTCTTTCAAATGCCATTTCCAGATGGCCAGAAAAAACTTCACAGCATCAAGCTGGTTAGCTGAGCTGTAAAAGAGGTTGTTCTCAAGTTTTAATTTCTCTCAGTTTCTTGGTACAAGCTGTACCTTTGTACAGACTTGAAATAAAAAAAATGTAATTCAACACAATCATAAACTTTACACAAATATGCTAATAATTCTCTCAGAGGAAACATTTAAAAGCATCATCATTTCAGACACCAAATCTGCTTATTATGTTCCTTGGCAGCACATTTGTGACATTTTTTGTGGAATGGTGACAAAAAGGGGGTTGTTTGAGGATGCCCCGGTTTCCTTCCTACTGAGGATGTGAGCAAACGCATGGGCGCAGCCAAGTCACGCTGAGGAAAGTGATACTCCGGAAAAGTCCTCAAATGCAGATTCCACATTTGTCAGACCACAGTCTTCCCTCTGTCAAAGGTCAGATTACAGTGGTGTTTTTATTGTACTTTTTCACTGGGTGAATCATCAGAAAAAGCTCATATTTAATACAGCTTCTTTAATTTAATAGAGTTACAGAAGGCAAAAGAAAATAAGTCTGACCAATAGAGAAAGAAATACAGCTAAACACATTTGTAATTTGTTTTGTTCACTAGTATTCGTATCCATGTTAGTTGTGTTTTGTTTCAACATTTCAGCAACTGAATTCTGGAGGAATCCTGGGGCTTTACACAAATGGTGCACATGACTTTGAGCAAAGGTGGACTCTGCAAATATTATCTTTATAAATTGTTGAATTTCTTAGAGACCAGTGACAGGGAAAGTAGTCATCCAGACTATGGCAATGATGAGCATATGAACAAGAATTAACAATCAATGGATAACAGCCAGGTGTAAGATATAAGCCATTTCCAAGTGTGCTGCGATGTCACAATATAGGCCATCATCTGTATATGTGAACTGATGGCTCATTTAAAATTTATTACTGTAGGAAAGGAAATGTGTGTACAGCAAAGTTGGGGACTGGCAATTCTCTAATTCAAGACACAAGAGGGACAGTTTCTAAATAAATAACCATATGAAAACAGCCCTTGAGAAACAGCAATGAAAAATAAGGTCGTGCCCGTTCGAGTCATCCTGCCTTCCCTCGTTCTGCACCCCACTGTACTGTGCATAGGCACTAGAAGCTTAGCAACGATGGACTGATATGGCCATGCAGGTAGGTAGGCACTTTTTTTTTACAAAGCCACAATTACAGAAATTGTCATTACACTGTTCGCTCGAACACAAATATAGATAGAAACCAAAAATTATGCACAGGCTAGGAGGAGAAAGTAGCTCACTTCTGTTTGCTAAATTAATCGCTTCCTAAATGGCTGCAGGCCAGGCAAAGTTAACATTTGCAGTTTCAAAGGTTTTCAGCGCCTGCAATGAGCCATGAAATTACTGCATGCCGTCGAAAATGGCAGCTGATGAAAGCCCAAGGAGCGAGTCCCACAGGCGGAAAAGGCGGCTGGAAGTAAAAAATCTCAAACACAAAGTCTCGTTTCCGATGCACATCGTTGTGAAATTCAGAATCAAACTTTTGGGAGATGGCTGGGTACGAAAGAAGAAGACAGGAGATGGACGGTGAACAGCTGCTGCCACCTTCCCCCACCCCACGTTCAGCTTCCTGTGCAGCACTTAGAGCGACAGAGGGAGCGATTTAAAAAAGATATTGGTAATAATGTAGGGGCACTCATCTGGAGCTAGGGCAGCATGACCCAGATTAGCTGTGATTAAACAGACGGGGACATACTGCAGATCCTGGTCGACTTAAACAACAAAACAGTTAAGAGTGGGCATGCTGGCTCCTTGCTCTTTAGTTTAAGAAAGTATTTTGTTTCAACAAAGCCACAGATAATGTTAAAAGGGAGAAGTAAAAAAAATATTGTGATTACTGAATTTCCTTACTCTTATACCATACATGATTTTAATGCAATCATACCAATTTGAAATTTTGAGTACATGAGAAAAATGGAAATTGATTAACAGAAATACAGGAGTGTTTGCTGTTTAATGGGTGAAAACTTGCTGAAGTTGAATAAATAAAGCAGTTTCCAGATGCACTTATTATTGATGTCCAAATGTTAGCTCATAATACCTGAGTATTTATTTACAATTGAAAAATTTTATATTATTTCTACGTTTGTTTATTCATATGCTCTCTGCTGATCGTGATATTTGTAGGTACTCATTGACGAGAGGCTGACAGAGACAAATTCTTACACTGGCCATATAAATGCACTTTCCCATGTTTTAGTATCAGCATTCCAGCTGCATTTTCATGTACAGCACTAGAACACATGCACGCGGGCACAAAAGCAAGATGGCATAAAGGAAAAAAATAAATTGATGAAATTCCTCTCCTCAAAAAAGCACGACGTGCCAAGGCAGTGGTTCCTCTCCAGTGACGTGGCACGCCGCTCTGAAATGAACAGATTGCTCTGTTCCACACACATACATATTCTGATTGATTTCAAACACTGAGAGTAGCAACTTTTAAAGGAGATATTTTAACAATTTGATGGCAGTTTCGAAAACACATCCACTGATTATTGTTATCATTAATGTTTTAAAAAATTAAGTGTCTTTATTATTCGTGTGAGGATGCATGTTTTTTAAAAAAATTATTAACATGTAAATATGCATACTATACATGATTTGTTTGCTTAAAAAGCTAAATGTGAAAATGTCTATTTTGTGCATCATACATACTGTACTGTCTATTCAAGCACTTGCTACAGGGCACAACAGCATTATGCAAGCAATGATTCCAAAACTCTAAAGCTTCCAAAGATCAGTGCTCTACTCACTATGCCGCACGGTAGTTTTCATACTTAATAATTTTCAAATATCATACCTCTATGAAAGTCATGAAAGCCAAATATACCTTCTCAAAGAATAGTTCACAATGTATACCATTACCATTTCTTGAAATAAAATGCAGCATTTAATATTGCTAATTTATTAACAGTGATCAGAATGGAGGTGAAAAGATTTCTGTCATTTGACTACAATAATATTTTTACAACACAGACACTGGTCAGATTTAAAGAGGCATTATGGTTAGACCTCAAAATAATACCAGCAAATTTACACCACAAAGAAAAAAATGTGTGAGAGATTAAGTTCAAAAGGATAAAAAAAATGAAGCAAGGTCTTTATCATGTTATACTGCTCAAATACCATTACGTTTGGGGTGAAACTGGAATGTCATCATACAGCATTACTCTTATCTAAATTTTATGAGGATGTGTTTAGTAAATAATTTCCCTTAAAACCCTAAAATATTTTATGTAGGTTTGTTTGATTTGCCATTCCTCTGTACTTTGGTAACGCACTTCAGAGATTACCAGTTCTCTCCAAAGCCTGTGGCCCCCACTGAGCTTAGCTGCCTGCCGGTGTCTGCCGCTGAGAAGTTGCCAAACAGATCAATCTGAAACCATATGGGGGGCTATCCCTCCACTCTGCAACAGGGGTAGAGTCTGTGTCCTTGCCCACAGTTCATGTGACCTCTCCCTGCCACAGCCAAATAATGTGCTGCCCAACCATCCCCCTCATCCTTCAGTGACTATCATACATGCCATGTCTGTCATGTCCATATTTCTCATTGCAAAAGGGAAGTGTGACTATTCATTAATTTTTTTTGAATTTCTCCTCTACAATAAAAAAGTCTGTGCATGCACAGGGGATTTCATGTTTATTTAAAATAGCATCTACTTTATTTTTGAAAATACAAATTTATCTAAGTTTGTCTTACAGTTCAAATTGAAACATAGCTGGAAATGTTAATTTGATGCTGAAAAAATGTTGATTTTATAGTCTTTATTTTTAAACAAAATACCATGTAATATTAAATGGACTGAGTTTATCTGAGCATTTGCACAAAAAATATCTGGTAACTGGGGCAGGTGTATGTACATTTTCAGATTAACCAACAAGAGCAGCGGCAAGGGTGGGCAACGGTGGGCACTGCCCACCCAATCAAAAAAGAGGAGAAAGTGTTTTTCTGTGAGTTGTTTTTGTGATTGGGTAGAAGGAGAATTCTTTCATGACTGCTTGCACGTCACTGCACCATTTCACTTTCTCCCGCTCACTCATTTCATTCTTGCAGCGCTGCTGGCATACATAGTCGACAACTGAATTCATCAGCTAAATAAATACAAACAATAGTTACTGATAGTTTGACAGTTTTTTTCATGTTGCAAATATTCCTGATAGAATAGTTTTGCTGTTTGTGCGTGTTGAGTAGTTACAATTGTGTAGTTGTTTTATTCATAAACTAGCTACCCGTCTTCTTGAGACAGATAGCCTCTTCTTAGCTGGCTTACTTTGATCGTTTTTCAACTCATTGATACTTCTCTTTAATCTTGTATTGAATTGTGTACATATACATCAAAATGTATAGATTTCTAGTTAAAAAAAAAACACCTGCTGTTACCACAGCAAATAAGGCACAGCCATCACGTGTAGAGGAAAGCAATGAGCTGCAACCTAGTCTAGCTCTTTCCACTAGCCCTAGTGCCACTAATGTTGTGCTTCCCCCACTGGCCTGGCAACCATTGAAGACTTGAACAATAACTGTCCAACTCAGCCAGTTTTAAAATTGTTCCCTAAACATATGTTTGGGCAAACACCCAGGTCTTTCAGCGCAAGCTGGTACTACAATCACGTCGATTGATGGCAAAGATGCGTTTGCAATGGTTTTTCATTTGAAAAATGGCACTTGAATGCCACAGGAGATTCAGAAACATGCAAGCAGTCAGGCACATCTACACGCTGTGGTGGCATGGACAGAATTTAAACACAGACATGAAATGGGTAAGACCATTTCTTATTTACTGGGGCAAACACAAACAGAGAAACAATGCTACTACATTAAAAGCATAGACAAAGTTGTGCAGTTTCTGGCTATCAAAAAACTGGCTTTCCGTGGCCAACTGGACTGCATGACAGATAATCGCACCACGGGCATTGACACTTCCATGGGTTTGTTCCTTGAGTTATTTGATTACACATTAGCCTAAGATTCAAAACTAAAAGACCTAGCAAAGAGCATTCTGCAAAATGCAAAGTACACATCAAAAGACGTGCAAAGTGACATAATTGAAACACTGGCAAACATGGTACTAAAACAAATACAAACCAGGTATGATCATGCAGATGTGGCTGGATTCTGTCTGAAGAGTGATGGCACTAGAGATAGATGTAATGTAGAAAATGTATCTGTGGTGATCAGATTTGTTTGCAATTCTGTTCGAGAGGAGCACTTAATTGGCTTGTTAGATTTACAACAACTAGATACTGCATACCTGACAACCCAAATTCTGAAAACATCTGCATGATGGTGGGTACAATGCTGAAAACTTTTATCTGTCAATGCCACGATGGTGCAGCTGTCATGAGTGATGTAAAAAGTGGCGTACAGGCTCTGCTTCAAAAAAGGCAGGGTAATTCCATAAATCCACTGTTGTAACCACACATTGCACCCAGTGCATGTTGTGCATCCTATTCAAGGAGAGCCATGCGCCAGAAAGTTTTTTTGAGTTGTCTTGCTCATTGTATGTCTTTTTCCAAAGACACTTCATCACACATCGGTACAACAGTCCTGCTCTGAAAAGGTTGATGGAGATTCATTGGACCAGTCACTTTGATGTGACAAACTGCTTTCTAAAAAATACAGCAGAGATCCTGAGAACTCTATCAAAGGTGACAGATGATGAGGATGTGCCAATGGATATCCTTAGTGGGGCCTCAGAGCTTTTGGTCCAGCTGAATAGGAAGAAATGTTTTCAGGGTGGTGAATACTTGGTGCAGGTCTTTGGTACTCTAAAACGTATGTTTGAGTAAATTCTATGATGCAGTCTCAGTCTGTCGATGTGTGCAAGGCAAATGAATTCATCAGCTTTTCACTTGAGGCTCTAAAAGAAATGTCCAAAGATTCTTTTTCACCTTTTTCAGTTTCCAGTTGATGACTGTTCTCCTTCGTTTCCCCCCAAAAGAAGGAGAACAGTGAGCAGTCAGTTAGCTGACAGTGCTGTTCCTTCAACTGTGGGACGGACACCACAGATAGTGACTTTACCCTTAGTCTATCTCTGAAGAGAGCTCTGCATAACATTCTTAATAGAGCCATTTCTGAAATTGAGACAAGATTTTCAAAGACAAATTTGGATTTGATGAAAGCCACATCTGTGCCTTCTGACACATTTCCTGACCCCACCAAGCTGACTCTTGGTACTGCTGGTACTGAGGCAGATGGAATAATGGTTGCTCAGCCAATGCTACTGGCTAAGTGTCCTGGTAATACAGAGCTTCACACTGTCTCCAAACATCTGCAAGAATTCAAAGAAGCATTTCTGAGCTTGCTTAAATTGTATACAGCTGCATTGGTGCTCGGTGTATCCTCAGCCTCTCGTGTCCTAACCACTTTCCGTCGTTCCATGTTACATGACCGAAAGAAGAATTTGGCAATTTTGACACATGGGAAAGCAATAATGAGGAGCCAAAATATGAATTAATTCATAAGAGCATTTGCAAAAGGAAATAGGAGGCTAATGATGTAAAATTTTCTTCTGAACTGGGTTGATCTGAGCACTCACTTTTGCCAGTAATAATCTCAGGTGTCAAAAACATCCTCCTACACTCCTATCATGTAACGTTACATATAGTTGTATTGTTGGGTTCACATATTTTCAGTTATAATGGGTGCCCAACTGAAGAGTTGAAATGCCCACCCGGTCAATGTATTCTAGAACTGCCATTGTTAAACATCACGCTAACAAGTTTAGTAACTATGCAATTGTGATTTGTATTATATTATGTTAATTTAATAAACCAAAAACCAAATGCTCCGAAATATTCTGTCTGATCACAGCCAACCCTCTCTATGGGACTTACGACACAGGGTCACGTTTCCAACACGTTCACCTTATAAAACAATCAAATCAATTTAAGTTTAAGAGCATCTGACAGGGGCTTACATAATTTCAAAAAAGTATTTTTATGTGCTGTCATGTGAAATTAGAAATTATGCAGAGAACTATAAAATAGAATAGTTTTCAAAATTTGCATCACTAATACAATCTAACTTAAGGCAGTTTTCTAAATACAATGTTGAAAATGTGGGAATGATGTACAGGAGGGAAATTATCATTGATTCAATACCAGACAATGTGTAAAGAGAAAAGTTCTATATTGAAAATGTTATGGTCCAACACTATTACTTTTTCTAATTGAAAAGGATTTGATAAGTACATGTTTTTGCCCCTATTTAACTTCATTTCAACTATGGCCATATCACTTTGAGTACCACATAAATTCTTAATTGTTATTATTTATTTTTTTGTTGGAGTCGCTGTGCAAAGACATCACCTAACACTGTTAATAGAATTTATGAAAATGTTTATCTTGCTGTTAATATGTTAATGACATTTAAATATGTTATGCCTCCAACATAAAACATTAATACACCATTGTTAGGTCAGATTCTGAGTGAAGGGGAAGTGCTGGATGTTTATAAATGAGAGCTTAATTAATTTAAGAATGCATTACATTTTAATATGAATTGTTAACTCACAGTGTACCCTCATTAATATGTACCCCATGGGGTTTCAGCGCTAATAATTTCACCAGCAACCTGCAGGCTTCTCTCTATATGGCCATTTCATGGTAAGAGAGATTGATGGATGACAAAGTAATTAATCATATAGGAGAATTAACCAGCTCTTTAGTGCATGCGAAAAAAGGCGTGTGAGACCACTCTAAAATGACTAACACATGGAGCATGTGATATCATTTCAACATGTCATATTAATTTCACTGAGGAGGGCAACCTTCAAGACTATATGTGATCACTCAATTAGCATGTATTCATTAGGTCAAACTGGGCATTTTATTTTTTTCAGTTTTTTTAAGAACTATTTAACAACTTTTCAGAGATATGTTATTATTTCACTGGCTTCCTCCATGTCAGTTTTACAGATAAAAAAAAAATCAATTTATTGTCCGTTGTCTTTCACATACCTAAAGGTTCTTATCACTTTGGGAAACTAGTCTTCTCCCTAGGAAAGGGCATGCACAGTGGCATATTGGTGGTACACCAATATAAGTTATCATTTAACATGCATGCCCAAATCAAATTAACATGAACAGTTTTACGTTAATAGTCTTTTTTTAAATCAACCCCTGCCAAAAAAAAACATGGACTACTCACTAAAAAACCAGTAATGGTTATATAGCACAGAGAACCACTAACGATTCAATAGTACCAAATGGTTTGTTCTTAATCTTATTCAGTCCATGGCTGAGTTTTAATTTATCAACCCTTGTACCATTTCCTTTCGTTTCCAATGTTTGTCTACTACAGAATCGATAACATGCACATACTACTTTGGTAATAGGCTATGATGTCATAAATCATCATTTTTGTTGATGTGTACTGCCAATGTCATAATGTAAAAGTAATGCATGGACAAGCAATTAGGGCGTATTTCTTTCATACATTTACGCACCCACTCTTAGTCTGTGCACAAACTTATTGTATGTGTATTGTATACAAGAGTTTGTGCTTTATGTACCTTTATCAGCTGCCAAAACATTCCCACCACTCATATCCAGACTCTATCTCCTGCACTATACATACCTAATCGCCACTTCTTGCCACTGTCCCCATAGGCTCAGAAAGTCTCCCTTATTATTTTAAGTGGTTTGTTGAGTGGAAAACAGTGTAAAATCTGTAGACGACTGTATCAGAAGAGAACAAAGACAGCAGTGCTCCATTCCAGTCTATTTTCCCTTAGCTAAACCCCAAACCCTGCTGCAGTGAACAGCATCACTCCAATAGCCCTGTAGTCTAGGCCTGAATCCTATCATTGTATAACTATACCATAAACGATACTGTACTCTATGTTTCACATTATGTTAATTCAATTTCATACAAAGTTTACATTTAAACTTTGCTTTTCAGATGTTAAAATCTATCAAAAAAATTCAATAAATTTTATTTCTGTTCAGATTCTAAGATCAGGTAAAGTGACCAGTGGTTTTCCTTTTACTCCTCATACTCATACTCTTTATTACATTTGATTACTATATCAGAAGTGTAGCAATTGTCTTTTTTCCTTAAATTTTTAAAGTGAAAATCTAATAAGTTTATAGGTTTAATACTATTGCATTCTTTTATTGGTTTAGGAGAACGGTAAATCTATAATATGGAAAAGGAAAATGAAATACTCTTGTTGCATGGTGTCAAGAACAGCGTTTGTTTTACTCAACTTAATCAATACATTGCCGCAGAGAGCTGGCATTCTGTGTTCTTTAAAACCAAAGTACACAGCTTTTTTTGTGTATATGTAATTCAGGGTTAGAATACTGAATGTTATTGTTGAGAAATACATCCTGTCAATGAAGCAGGGAGTGTAGAGGTTCCAACCATACCTATTTAACCAGGCCTCTGGGAATTTACTGTACCCTAAACTCCTGGAAACCAAACATTGAAATTTGGTAATTTTTTTAGACCTCTTTAGCTTTTCTTTAGCTTTCCAGAATTTTAGAATAAATACAAATATTATTTACTGATTAAACTGACCCATTTGTTCAAAAAATATTGTGTAGACTGATCATGGATACAATACCCAGTAATCGTTCATGAGGAAGGATGCAGAGTCAGGATGGGTAGAGAAATAAACTGTACCTTTGGATTATGTTAAATATGGCAAGCAAACATTGGTAAATAGCTCTTTGACAGTATTATGGCCATATAGTACAGGAAAACCACAGAATATTATGGAATATAACCACATAACATAAACAGATTTACATAAAAGAGTAGACAAGATTTATGTACATAGACTCCAAGTTTAGAATCAAGAGTTTAATAGAAAAAGTTAAACTTTTTCTGGGTCTCCAAGAAAGATTCTGGGTGGAAATCGGCTGAGGACCCTCAGAAGTGATAGCAGTGGCTGCGAAAGGGCAGGGAAGCCCGCACGGCCTCCATGCTGATTGTGTGCTCCTCTCTTGCTGATCTGGCCGAGATTCTAAGCCCCTCTCGTCTCATAGTCTCAACTATGAAATCTTCTGCATGTTGAAATCGCCTTACGGATGATCCAGGAAATGAGGAAGAGTATCTGTTTGCCACACAACTTCTCTCTTGGTAAAGAGGAGCTTGATTTGCCTTTTGACAGAAACACAGTCTAACCAGCTTTTCCTACACTGCCGATTGACAGGATATAATTCAAAATGAAAAAGAACATAGAGTAATCAGACATTAGGATTTGTGAAGTGTGCAGGCATAACAAAAGCCCCCTTTGGGAGAAAGAATGATCTATCCAAAATCGAACAACGCTTGGGACTCAGTTGGAGTACGAGCATTAGAAATTTAACATTAGTAATTTGAAGATCAAGGCAAGAGAGAATGCACAAAGGTGTACTTTGCATATAGCATGATAAGTTGGAAAAATGTAAATCAGTCTCAAGATGCTCAGGAAAAATGCTCTACTCTCATTGGCCTTGCAAAAGGCTTGCAGTGTTTCTGTAAGCACTGCATAGAACAGGCTTGCTCATTCTATCAATACCAGATCCTAATTAAACATATGCTTGTATCCCTATGCTTCTTGATCTGTTGAGCACTCAGAAAAATGAAAAGTCAGTCACTTTGTTACCTTTTAACACAGGCGTGTTATGGTTTAAAGCAGGCACTGTGGCAGGTTGCCACTATTGTGACAAAACCAGGGCGAACAGACTCCTCACGAGCTCTCACCAGAGTGAACTGCTCACCGCGCTTGTCACAGAGAGTACCACCTGCACTTCTCCTCACCCTGCACTGACATTTTGAATCGTGTTTGCCTTGGCAGACAATCGGAGATGAACTTAGGCAATGTCACCAGTAGGAAGCTCGGTTCTGCTCTGTCGAATGCTCTAGGTGTAAATGAGACCCTAAGGGAAAGCGAGTTGGACACTATTTTACCCACTAATGAACAAGTGTTTAATTTCTATCAAAAACAGTCAGGAGGGTTTGCCATTCTTAACGTATCCTTTTTAAGTACTGTCATGATAAAGGAATCTCGGTTTAAAGAGGGTGGAGGGGAGTTGGGTGGGGGGAGGGGGCCTGTCAGGAAGAGCGCTATGGTCAGGAGAGCAAAAGAAGATTCTCCCCCTTTATCTGCCGTTTCCTGCTCTCTTCCTGCCAACATTAATAATCTGTTAGTACAGACAATTGTGTACAGCCGCCAGAGATAAAACACGGATGACAAAATATCAACTTCCTGCCATGCAACTCAAAGCTGTTATTAGAATATCAGCACAAGCAGTAATTAATTTAAACTTTAATTACTTGCACTGTTCCTGCAGATTAGATTGTAGCCCTGAGATTGGTTATTAAAACAACTGGGAAATGTTTCATGTGAAAAAAAGGAAAAAAAAGACTGTTAATTTCTTTAGCCTCCTCTTAACCTGCTTGTTGAGTGATGCAATTACGCTTTTCAATAAAGACATGGAGTGATATTCTACTGATGAACCACAACTCCAAAACATTTCATCAACAGACAAAGTTTGATGGGGGAACTTTGCCTGGTTGTATTTGTTTCCTGTAAAACCCAGACACTAGATGTTAGCAATTCTCTTTACATATCCAGCGCTGGGTATGTCACTTGGAAAATGTAATCAATTGCCAATTAAAATGACATGAACAAAAAAGTATTGCCATTTCATGACTTTTGGGGTCACTTTAAGTTGGGGCAGGAGGGGAGATGGGGTTGGTGTAGTTTGTGTTCATCTGGGTGTGGGGCAGGCAATCAAAAAATGGGTTGGTTACAATTGCTGTAGTTTTGTGATCTGATTTCGTTGTACAGATTACAGGCAATCAGTTTCTACACAAAACTGCAAAGGGCAGCTGGTATTTAAAACAATTTGACTGATATTAGTTCCACAAGATTTATGGAAAAGCAGCAGACAGAATCCATTTCTTTTTTCACCTGGCCCTCAGTATGGGTTTAGCAAACACAAAAAATTACATCATTTGCGTAATTTGTGTTCTATCTCCTTGATATTAAAGTTACAAATTAGGTCCATTTGTCAAAGGTGAAAAGTACCAATAAGATACTGCAGCTCCCAAAAGTTCTTGAGACATATCATTTGTCTGTTTGTGTTATGTCAAAAGACATACCAAAGTTGTCCATGTAAGATAGAGGCAAACAGACAGTACTGGTATCACCAATGTAGAGTTGGTCAATAGTTGCCTAAATATCTGCAGAATATACAAAATATATGTTTGATGGAAGTACAATATAATGCTTTGCTAATGGAGTCAATAACACTGTTAAGTCTGCTTTGATTCTAAGGTCTGGACCTCTACACAAGATGAACAAGATACTTTACCCCAAACTGCTTTGGTAAATATATAATTTTATATATGGATAATACATTAAAGAGGAGCTCTGATGATGTGAAGAAAGAGTTAAAAATAAATAATGCAGTATTAAATATAATGTGAAGAATACTGGCCTGTAGTAATCATACTTGGACAAATAGTAGTTAAATAACTTTATTAATATTATTGGGTCTAAGCAGCTCGGTTAGCACTTGAAAGGATGACGGATGGCATGTTTTTCAGCTTTTATGCTATCCTTATAGGATTTAGCTGAACCTTTGACTAAGACAACATCATATCAAATTATCACTAGAGGCCACACCCAAAAAAAAATTTAAATTACTTTTTGCAGCCACATTTTTTAATGCTGCCCTGAAGATGCTCTGAATCAAATGTCATGCAAATTGTACGAACGGTCTAAAAAAATTCTCTTCCAAAAAAATTAAAAATGGTGGAAAATGTTATAGGCCACACCACATTGGCCAATCAGGGTAATTTGAGCATCAGATGAGATAGGAACTAAGCACCCAGGTTTTGTTGCTATATGGTATATACTTTTAGGGAAAAAAAACAAAACAATAATAATACTAGTAGTTTTCTTATTCTTATTATTATATAGTAGTAAACAAAATAAATAATAATAAACTTGAAGTTAAGTAGAATCCAGTTCTTGGCACAAGGAGGGAGGGACAGGCAGGATGGCAAGATAGCTGAACCAGTAGCTGGGTAGTGGTTCTTGAGCTACAGCTCCAGGTAGGATTCTGGAGCAGGAAGATGAAGCAAAGCAATAGATTAGCGGAATGTAAAATAGTCAGGAATAAAACAACCGGAAAGCAGGAAAGGAGAAGGGGTAAAGAGATGGGGAGAAAGGGTCATGAGGGTGACCCTAAGGCAGTCAACACCAGACCAACATGAGTAAAAACACAATGATAACAACATAAAAGATTACTGTTGTATACATCAAGATATGTAAAGCATGCATACATGCCACAATGTTTAGTCATGGCACTGATCAGAATTAGAGATGACTGGAGTCTACTTATTTAAAGAAACACAGCATTTACTTTTAGCTTTTCATTGTTGTCAGACACTTGATAGTTACATTTCACAACCGTGAGATGGCACCAAGGCAAAAAAAAAAAAAAAAAAAAAAACGATACCCAAGGGTAAATTGTGAGACCTGAAAAGTATGGCAGTGATGACGAATGAAACTGGTTATTTTTTGATAAGTCATGGTAATACTCTGCCTTGCCTCAGGGAGCTACTCTTTCTATAATTTCTCTGGTTGTGGACTTTCATCTCATGCTGGAGCATGTCTCTTTCCTCATCAGTGAATCTACTATTTCTGTAGTAACGTTAAGACTCAGAAAATAAAACAGCAATAAGCCAAGGCACGTCTACTTTAGATGTTACACCTTAAGGACATCCCCGTTGAACTAATGCAGTAGCTTTGCCATATGCTTAAGATGGCGGAACACAGTGGACTGTCAACATAGGCTCAGAGTCCCCATGCCATGATGTAGTGACAGCAATGATCACTCAGTGCACCTGAGAATCTTCCATGCCAGTGCCATGCTGTGACCCTCAACTAAAGGATTTATTGTATTGGTAAGCTGTGAGCCTAGACTTAAAGGTGGAGAGACAGCCTGCTCAAAGTTCAGTTGTTAAGTTCTTGATAAGTTGTTCCATAAAAGAAATCCTGCAATTTGGGTATGAAGAGATAAATGGTGAACATAAGGGTCAAGAGGGTCCTTAAGATAGGGAGGGCTACGCCCATTTAAAGCCTTATATGTGAGGATAAGAATTTTGAAATCAATGTGATATTTAATAAATCGCCAATGGAGTGGAACAATGGGATTCAACAAAAGAACAGACTAACTTCTCAGCATCATGTGCAGACAGAATGTTCCTGATTTTGGCTATATTTCTCAGATGAGAGAAAGCAATCCTTGAGTGTTTTTATGTGTTTCAAAGGAGAGCTCAGGATCAATGATGATACCCAGGTCTTTGATGACTGCATTCGAAGCCAATGAGGCAGCATCAAGATGTAATGTGATATCAGAGAGCTTGCTTTTGATGGACTTTGGGCCAACAACCAACATTTTTTTTTCTTCATTTAGAAGGAGAAAATGCTTGGCCACCCACCTTTATATTTTTGAGGTAGGCCTCCATGTTTGACAGTTTCACAAAGGCATCAGTTGCCATGTACAACTGAGAAACATCTGCATAAAAAGGGAAAATTAATGTCATGTTTACAGATTGTATTTCCAAGAGGTAATATATACGTGGGGAACAGCAGAGGTCTAAGCATAGATCCTTAAGATATTCCAAATCTTACTCTAGAGCAATTTGAAAACTCATTTTTAAGACAGACAAATTTATGACATTATGAAAGCTTAGACCTGAACCAAGAGAGAGCCCATCCATTTAGGCAACCAAGGTTTTCAAGTCAGTTTAAGAGAATAAGATAACCAATAGTATCAAAGGCTGTACCTAAGTCTACAAGCTCAAGTGGAGACATACAGCCTGTTGGAAGAGAGGAGCAGATCATTAAGCACTTTGAGAAGAGCTGTTTCAGTGCTGTGGTGAGGTCTAAACCAAGACTGAAAGACTTCCATAATGTTATTGATCTGTAGAAAGGAGCAAAGTTTACTACTTTTTCTAAAATCCTTGAGAGGAATGAAAGGTTTGAGATATATGCCTGTAATTTGATGACTCATTTGCATATAGATTTGGCTTCTTAAGAATAGGCTTGACGACTGCTACTTTGGAGGAAAGATACAAGTCCAGATGTAAGGGAGGCAGTAATAACATCTAAAAATGGTTTGTCAATTGCAAGTAGCAGTTGTTTTAAGACTTGTATTGGTACAGGGTCTAAAGAGCAAGTGGAACTTTGACAAGATTTTATTAAGGAAAAGAATTAATTTAAATCAATTAGTGCAAAAGAATCAAGGCACATGGCTGGTCTAAAAGACATATTTTGTTTATCAGTGACTGGTGAGACCTGGCAGAAGCAACAGAAAAATTTTGTATTGCGTCTTGTGTCTTTAAATTTCGCTGGCAAAGTAGTTCATAAAGTCATCCTTACCTAAATTTGTAGGATTGCATGGGCCAACTGAAGCATTACTCTTTGTTAGCCTGGAGACAGCATTGAACAGGTATTCAACGTAATCAAGGAATATGATTGTCTTTATTTCCCCCTATACGGGTATAAAAATATGATGCTTACGCACCAATTTAATTGTTAGCTTGATTATATCTGAATGCAGTATACGGACATTGTTAACACCAATGTGGATAACAATTTTAGAAAATGTAGTTCTACCTTTAGCCAGCACTTTCAAATTTCTTTGATGTTGGTAGCTCTGGACGCATGAATACAACTAACAATGGTCATTTGAGTCTCTACTTTCACATTTCTCTGAATAGAGTCGCAATTTACTGGAGCTCTTTTCACAGGTTTCTTAGCAGGTACATTACTGAAGAACCGGAGAACCTGTGGGAAATGTGAATCAGGAGTTGATGGTATACAGGGGGCTTAAGTTAATCTATAAGCCATGTGCTCGGTTTACTTAAGTTTGTGTTTTCTTTAAAAGAAGTCAGAGAAAACTCTGACTTAAAAGTCTAGACAGGGATGAAGGTGTTACTATTTGATTTGCAAGAAATCAAGAGACTGCTAAAATAATCTATGGGTAAAGTAAGTAATTTAGATGATTAACGCAACACGCAGTTAGCAATAAAACACATCTTGCTGATCAGTCTGACATTGATACATCTCTCAAACTAATATTTCAACGTTTTAAGATTGCAGGCTGGTTTGCGTGCAGTAGCAACTACTTTCACTCTCACCGGCAAAAGATCATAAATTCTTGGAAAAGCAGTTTTATATGTGACAAGTACCAGGACATGCCCCAAAATCAAGATGTTGCATTATACTGGGCTAACAAAATATGCACATAACAACAATTCAAAGTTGCTTTTCTTAGACAGTACCTCTGAAATGTAGCTCATAAAGAGGGTTTTTGCTTGTGGTTTTTGAAAACGTCGGTTATAAGACCACAATACAGTACAGACCGACCTTCGAAAAGCATCAACTATATTGGGAAAAAAGCAACCATACACAAGGCTTCAGTTTAACAAAAGCAGACAGTTAGCTTGTTAGCTATTCAAGGAAAAGAGTAGTAAGCACAATAGTGATGACAATAATAATAACGCAACAACATGAGCTAACTAATGCATAAGAGAAGCAATATTGCTAGGTTAGTGATAGCCATCTACTTGCTACTATGCTCCATTTCTCCAGATTAACTGATAAAAACATGGAGACTATCCTTCATGTCTAGCCAGGAAACATGGGAGACAAAACATGTTAGTGAGGCTATCAATGGAAAGCTGTGTAGTAGTTGAGTCACATACCTCGAGACCAAGTCTGTGTCAGTAGTGTTTGAGTCTGAGTCGCTGTTGCTTGAGCCTAAGTTCAAGTCCGAGTCAAGGTGTCAGTAATAAATGTTATCAAATTACATTAATCTGGGAGAAAGAGAATTTTTTTCAACGTTTTACACCATAAATATTTTTAACAACTTCAGGTTTTTATTGATGGCCTTCACTTCCAATGTATGTAAATACAACTGTATGTCAATAAAGTAATAACATAACTTGAGGACATGGTATATGAGGGTTGCTTTAATGGCTGTGCTGTGCTGTTTACATTCCAGTAGTTTTACTCTCAGCTACAACCTCTTGTGACTTTTTATAAAACACGTGGCTTGGCAATGTAATAAATACATTTGTTTTAATGTTTTATGGAAACAATGCAGTGCAATACAAATATGATGGGTTAGCCTATACTGTGGCTATAAATATGGCTTACAATGTCCCTTGGTACAATGCACAGTTGTAACAACTGTTGTATAAAACAAAATTAAGGGAATCTCAAATAAACTGAATAACCATAATTACTTTTCACCTTTCTTGAAAACTGAAAAACATTGAAAACATAAAGATATTGGTTTTTCAATGATTAATACTTGCCCTGCCTGCAATTGTTGCAGCTTCATTTTCACATTGCATTTCAAAAAAATTAGGTTAGACAACATTGCACTGCTCAGCTGTGCTCTGTCTGGTCTCATGAGAATGCCACCTTGACTAAATACTCTCTCTATGGGAGCACTGGAGGCAGAGAGTGAGTACCCTTATGGCTATTTCATACAGCGAGGGGAACTTTTCTTTGTTATGGTACCAGAATGGAAGGCAGTCATGACGATTTTCTCAGCTTGCAATGATGTCCAGATATTTTGCCACCTGGCTTTGGACTGTTGATGTTCCTCTGTCTTATGAAGATGTTTTTCGATAATGTGCAAACATCTTCATTTGTTTGCCTGGAGGAGAGTTTTGGACATCACACTCACTGCTTTCAGCATCTGGCAAGGCCTTGTCTTGCTTGACTCTTTCTGTCTTGATGTGCTCTGAAAAACAGAAACAATGAAACTCAATTTGCACAAAAAGGTTAGCTACTATGACTCTAAGGATTCCATTAACATCATTCTTATTTAGTCCTCAAACTTCAAACCAGCCATTAACCAGCCCACACCTTTAATTTTAGCCTTGATCTCAGTCTTTGCTCCCTTGTTCACAGAGACATCATGTTCAAGCCACTGGAACCCAAAGGTAGGGTGTCTAGAACCGATGCCATCAGATAAGCAGGACTGAAAGGGAAAATGCCAAGCCCCCCTCCTGTCGTGGACTCTGATTTATCCATTTTCACAGCAGAGAATATTTCTGAAAATCTTGTTTTTAAGGAGCTCTCTAATGCTCGTACAAGAGGCTGGCAGTATCTTGCTGTTCTTCTCTTACTCTGAACATGACTGAGCAGGGTAAGTATGGAAGGCAGAACAATGCTGATTGTTACAACTTTGTCTCCTTGAGTGAGATCTGTTGCTTCCATGTGTAGCCTGTAGGGGGGCGTAACTACCACCTTGAAAAGCAAGCCTGACTACGCCACTCCCAATTATTAGGATGGGAGACCCAATTAGCAACAGCGACCAGATTTCCCCGCATCCAGGGTGTTCAAATGAATGAACAATGAGGTTTAGATACAAAAAGAATATTTCACTTTTATTAGACACAAACTTTAATAGCAAAGATAAAATCTGCATAGAAATCGAATAGGATAAAACTACACAACTGTTCTAGTAAGCACACTTGTATTTGATAGGCTCAGCAATGACTCAGTCTGATTTACAATAGTTCTAACAGTAATTCTGGGCTGGACAACATTCCAGGAATCCACTGGCGGACACACATGTAGGTTTACAAATACATGGATACATAACCAAACTCCAAACACATGACCACCACCAAACAAATTAAATACACACTTAAAAAATGGAAATTATCACACTTCCACTGGACCCCGTCTGAACGGCTGTCAGCCAACCAATTAGACACTACTCAAGGGATAATATGGACCAAGCAAAAGGAAGGGACCACAGAGTATCAAGGCACTGGTAAAAACTTAAAGCACACGTGGGTTAATAAGTTGCTGTTACACCTTACACCAGGCCAATACCAGTACACACGTAGATCACCAATGACACTGCACAGCAAACTATGGCAACGCTAAGGTTGCAAAGTGGTTAGACATAAACACCTCAAAGCCTCTGTAGGGGGCCTATAGCCCCAAACATGCAGATAGGACCCACCTCAATAGTGTGACATTCAATAGGCTGACAACAAGTCCAGGAGACAGGGTGAAGCACAGACTATTACAATGCAAACAAAAAAGAAAAATCAACTTGACAATCACTCCAATACATAAGCTAACACTCTCACAGTGAGTGTCCCAACCAGTGAATACATCAACTGCTGAAATGGAAATGGCACATCCTATTCCATCTTACACACAAAATATTGCACCATCCGATCACTGGTTTAGGATAATGTTCACAAACCAGCAGCAAATATTGCCACGAGTTACTAACATCGGCATGAATAAAATACTATACAATTTAAAGAAAGTATTAGTGCCAACACTACCTACTATGGCTAAAAGAGCACAGCAGCACTACAAGGAATTTAAAGAAACTACCACTACCGGCGCTGTTGCTATGTCAAAACAAAAACGCTTGCACTGCCAAGAAACAGTATCACCGCTGATCTGGGTCAAGCAGACAACTACAGCATGGGCAAGGAATTTAAAGAAACTACGCTCTTATAAACACTGTTCTAAGCCGAGCAGGCAGCATTAGCACTGGAAATTTAGAGGAACCCGTCTGTCCACTTTGTTGGCATTCAATAAAAGTGAACAAACATCGGATCTAAAAACAGGTGGGAAAAACAGTGACTCGGCGCCGTCGTTGCAGCCATCCTACAAATAAAACGCTATTTAGCGAGGGGAAATCAATCCCTCTAACCAAACTATGTGCATTATATCTGCCATGTATGTATACTTAGAGGAAAAAAATCAACCAATTCATACCTTCTCTACAGGCAAATCACATATGCAACCCCAGGGAACAGCCAGTTGGTTGGAGATAGAAACTGTAGCACATAAAACATTAGATAAGTGTTTGACTAAAGGACTGCGTAGCGTGCTTCCTTAATTCACCACATTCAGAAACCGTGACTGCACTGAATACTCGTGCAATCCTGATAGTTTCCGACACCACCCAAACGATGACACTTTTTAATTATTAAGCTATTGAACAGAACATTAAAAAAATTAATCATCAAACCCTACCGTATTCCAGTCTGCCAAGCTGCATGCCGAACCACATGCAATCAAAAGGCCACAGGTGTGTTTGTAATCTCGCACTGTGACCTATAACCCTACGTCTGTACACTTGGGCTGCGTTCGAATACTCAAATTCGTCTCCTCCTTTCCTCCCCTCCTTTCCTCCGTGCCCCGGAAGCTGATTATGTGTCCTCCTTTCCTCCACTGTTCCAAAACAAAATCTCGCCTCCTCCTTTCTTCCTTTCTCGTCTCCTCCTTTCCTCCAAACGAAGGATACATCAATGTATCCTATCACGGAAGTCTTTTCACATTTCTGGATGACATCATTGTGCTCACGACCAGTCAGGTTAAAAGACCTCAGAGTCAGTCGAAATTATTACTTCATCAATAGCCGACGTCGACTTTGATGACGGGCGAATCGGATTAGCTGTTCCAATTTTTGATTCATCTCCTCCTTTCCTCCACTCGTTTCCTCCCCTCCTTTCCTCCACATATTTCCGGCATATTTCCGGGGTAGGAAAGGAGGGGAGGAAAGGAGGAGATGAGAAAAAGTATTGGAACGCAGCCCTAATTGCATCATCAGGACAGGGTCCCAATATCCTACAGGTTACACATGAGTGGTTCAGGGATACTGATTAACTCATTCAGGTGTGCATGCTCTCTTGCAGAAGCAGCAAGGTTCTTATGCACCTCTTCATTTAAAACATCACACAGTTTCTGCCTGTCTAGGTGGACATATGCTTTAACTTGTCTAAGGGTTGAATTCCATCTACTTGAGTTTGATGATGGAATAGCTGCATTGGCACTGAAGCACTTTTCAAGGCATCTTCAAAAGCACTGATACTATGAAGGATTGAGGCTGCACAGGAGAGTTTGGTGAGTGTATTTACCAAACCTCTGGTTTCTGGAGACCATCTGCAATGACAAGTTGCAAAGTGTGAGAAGAAAGAGAAACATTGATGGTTGCGGTTTGCACCTACAGTGGAAATAACAATCTGGTTCTCCTCTTCAGGCATATTTTCCCAAATCTGATCATCATCCAAGTCACATGAGGCATCATTATCCTCAAAACCATCTTCCCCATCATCCGCAGGAAAGGAGGTGGTAAACGCTTATTTAATATTCTTTGCATTATCAGTAATGGTGAAGTTGAATTTGTTTTTGATTTTATACTCATCAGCAATGCCTTCAAACACTGCTCCGATTTTTTCACCAGAGTGCTTTCCATAGATCATCTAGCAAGAGAGGAGATGGGAATCCAAAGTCATCGTTTGATTTTTTTCATCAACTTTCATGACATTCCCTGAGACACCCAGGAAGGACCTCAAATTTCTACCACTCCAAATGTCAGACATTTGGACAGGAACATGACAGGAGATTTTCTGACAGGAAATTCTTGATCTGAACCATTTTCTTTATCATCTTTGGGATTGCCACAGAAGAGATGGTTGACCTTGAAATTGGTCGGTATTTAGGGGCCAATACTTAAACAATGTCTGAATGCATCTCTTTCTACAATGGATAGTGGAATACTGCACTTTACTATGAGGTCTTTCACAAGGCTTTCACTAATTGCCATCTGCTGAGGATGTTTCAGATCATATGACTTGGTATCTTGTGGGGATAAGAATGAAGTCATCACTTTCTGACCCCTTTGAAGTTGTCTACCTTTTGTGCAAGCTGCTAGGTACTCTTGATGTCTGAAGAGGGGCAAAATTTAAATGTAATTCATTCCTTAAAAACCTGCCCATTCACAGTGTTAAGTGCCACTTGCAAAACATGTTGAACTGTGAACATTCTGAAACATGGCATTTAGATAGGTATCTAACTTTTAACATAAATAGCACAACATACATGCACATATATTAACATAGCTAACTTCAAAGCTACATGCAACAATTTCATGTTAGCTTGCTGGCTAATTTATCACAAGCTAGTTTAATTCTGCTACGTTCTAGCTTAACAGAAAACAGATTGAATGATTCACATTTATTTGATATACCACACGTACATGATGTAACGGACCACCATTTGTTAAAAAAATTGCCCTCAGGCAACATGCTTTCGTAAACACTCAAAGTTACCTGCATTTACAAACTAAGTTAACAGGCTTAAGTCGCATCTGACGTTTTTGGCAAAATGCAAAATAAGTTTTAAAAATCACTGTTTTGTCATTTCTCACTTGAGGAGGTAAACTTTGCCTCAGCTTGACAGGAAATAAAACTTGATGAGTATGTGAAAAAATCACCTTTTAGTCAGCCAGAGATGAGAGGTGGAAGTTCTTCAGTTTACTTTTTGTTTTGTTGGAGCGTCACATAAAACGTTGGAATGTGGTAATAATCTGAGGACAGCAGAATGGAGTCAAGATAATACCCTTAACAGACGTTCATGGCGAACAACAAAATACCGCAATCTGTTGATAAAACTTTAGTGAAATAACAGAAAGGTACTGCAGCAATTTGCTTCTTCGGCGGGGGTTAGAATGGTTACATAAGACTTAGCTGGGAGAAGAATGCGCTGATTGGTGATGACACAAAGATGGCAGAAATTCTGGACTGGACGATTTGCCTGTCATCATTTCTCTCTTCTGTCAACAACACAAGAAGAACGAAAGCGCAACAGGTGGGTCACATATTTGCGTTCAAGTCCTTAGTTGCAAACTGTCGAGTCCATGATGACTGCAAGTCCAAGTCATCAAAAACGCGACTCGAGTCAAGTCCGAGTCCTGGACTCGAGTACTACAACACTGATGGAAAGTAAGTATAATAACTCTTCATCTCATATTAAAATCATTAAAAATGTCTACCATTACTATGTGAACTGAGAGTCTCAAGCCTTGGAACATGACTGAACAATGAAAACCACGGGGAAAATAAGTCACGTTACATCTCTTCCACCTCAACTGTCTGAAAATGTACTGACAGTTGAGCCTGCAGATAGACCCTTCTCGCTGAAAATGCTGAACACTCAGCTGAGAATTCTGTGGCCAGAGCATTTTGAGGCGCAACTCTTTTTTCGGTTGGTTTCTATGATACGGTCAGTCATATTGCCTGAAGAGTAGCTGACAATATACAATTAGCCATGCTAGGATATATTCATACCTAAGGTAAATTGAGGTTATTAATTGGAGCCTGAAAGGAATTCGCTGTAAAATAATAAACACAATAAAAGTTACAGGACTAAATTTCTAACTACCCTAGTTAAGACATGATAAATCCATACAGTATTTAGGGTGGATGTGGTATATATAAGTATCACTATGATATCATGGGTTTCACTTTATACTAACGATAGTTATAGTTATAAATAGCCAGCTAGTGTGCAAGAGATCAGACCAGCTAGTTAGTCAACTAAGAAAACGCATATGATAATGTTCGAGTATCC
Source organism: Albula glossodonta (assembly GCA_019788955.1). Lineage (NCBI taxonomy): Eukaryota > Metazoa > Chordata > Actinopteri > Albuliformes > Albulidae > Albula > Albula glossodonta. The sequence goes on from JAFBMS010000070.1 coordinate 628,753, forward strand.
ATTGATGACTACGATCATGATCGGATCAGAAATGTCTGTTTTCCATAAACACTAGTCACGTTACTATATAATAGTAACACATGTTTGAAAATGTTTTCGTAATTTTTAACATCTAAGCAGGAGAGCACATATAAAGAAACAGGCAGTTGGTGCACAGTGTGAAAAGAGGAGAGGACAGTGAGAGAACAGATCTCACTGCATCCAAGGGGAGAGAGTCAAGAGCAGAGGAAAATGAGAGAAAGGGACAGACAAAATTCATTCAATACAAAGAGACAAGACAAGAGGCAGAAAGCTCAGGAAATGCATTAGAAAGAAACCCAGCAGCATATGAAGTGAAGAACAACTTTAAAGATGAAGAGAAGTATAGCATTCTTTGGAACAGATGGACCAGAGATAAATACCCCCAAACTAAGTTTGGAGAAAGGCTCTTAAGATATAATGTGCAATGGGAAACAAAATACACCTGGCTATACTACTCTCTATCTAAGGATGTGGCATATTGTGGCAACAAACAGAAAGGGTCAAACAACGCATTTTTGCTTTATTTATTTTCATTTCACAATTTATATCTAGCCTAGGCTATAGGCTAGGCTCACTCCCTTTTTTTCATAAAGGAGAAAAGACGTGTAGCCTACCTTGCATTCTTCTTGCGCCTCATTGCCCTTCTGTGTCATCTTTGTCATTTAAAAAGCAACAATATACCCAGGGCTCAAGTTGAGGGGGGATGCGGGGGGATGATATCCCCCTTGGAGAAAATATTGACCACAACCATCCCCCATGTCTTCTCCCTTCCCATCCTCTTTGCTTTAATGGAATTAGCTGTGCTATTTATCACCTAATCACAAAAAGACAAAACCTATCAGTGATATTTAAATGTCAATCTTACGTTTTTTGTTTGCTCCAGTTTGTGTTGTTTTATATCCTCTGTGCTTTTGTGGCTTTTGATTGATTATTGCTTATTTGCTTGGTGCCTGCAAATGCACTGCAAATGCATGCTTCTCATTGGCAAATGCAACTTCACTGTGAGTTTTGCTTTGGACAAGGATTGCAGATGCTACAGGTTTAAATGGCTAAGTGACCACTTCAGCAGGACCTGAGAAGTTTTTAGTAAAGAAGAAGAAAACGACAGGTGAGATGATAACCAATCTCATGTATTATAATGAATAGATAATATGTCCCTTCTTTAACAAAACTTTAGCAGCCAGCCTGTTCACTTGTGAGCGGAAGAACACATGAGCTATCTAACATATTTATTTGTTTGAAATAACATGACCGATTTTAGATTCCAATGAGAGGGCGACATACAAAAAATAAAACATAAAATTGAATTACATTTTCTTTAGGCTGTTAATTATGGGTAAGTTCATTTGAATGAAAATACTGACAGCAGCAATCAGTAATATGTGTGCAGTGTCAATTATGGAAAATACTTTGAATCGTGTTTCCATACAATATTGTTGGTCATAATAAATAACTGGAAAGGAAACTACGAGGATCGGAACTTTGTTCACTTTCTTTTGTGGGATAGCAAATATGATGCTTCCCTAAAACATCAGAGAGCTTTTCTACAGGGGCCAAGGCCCCTGTACCATGGGAGGCCAAGGCCCCTCTACACTGTAGAGTGGGAGGGTGAGTGGAGTCCAACTTGGAATCCAAGAGCTTCACCCATGTGCACTTTACAGATTTCCGAAGCCATGCCCTAAACCTTGTGATGGCTCATGGATGTTCAGGTATCCCGATAGAAAGAAACACCATGGGCACAATCGAGATGAAAGCAATGTTCTTCTCAGCATCAGCTACTGAGAAATATATGCTTCAAGGCCATACTGTGCAAGAAGATGACAGTGATGAGACAAGTGGAACCACAAATAAAACATCCAGGAGGCATTCCACTAATGTCCAACACCAGATGGGGGACCAGAATTAAGACAGTGGGTGCATCAAAGCTTGGCGCTGTACACTCTGCACTGCAAGAGATAGAGGCTGAAGGAACAGCATTGAGTCAGTTGACACAATCATCACCTCAGTAGCTGTAACAAAGGTTCTTGGATACATAAATCCATTGCAACAACTGCATTGTAGGAGGAGTAACTGAGCTTGTTAAAACTACACAATAAAGAGAACTTTAGCTCAATTTATGAAGAAACTGTGCAGCTGGCCACTTCTATTGATGTTGTCCCTGTAGAGAGAGACATTTAAACAGCAGCACAGAGGAAATGCACATGCCCAGTCATTTGAGGAGCATAAAAAGTAAGTATATTTTATCCCTTCGTCGACCATGTCACCAATGATTTGAGGACCCGATTTGCTGATACCAGTGAACCAGCTAGGCTCACTGCTTACTTGGTACCCAAGGCTCTGCCTAAGCTGACTAAGGAGAGGGAAGACCAACTGTTATCATGGTACCAAGAAGACCTGCCTCAGCCAGATACCATGGAAAAAGAAATGAATAGATTCACATAGATGAATGCTAACCTGCCGTAGCCATCACCTCTAAGAGCACTTGCAAGAAGAACAACTAGTTTTTCATTTGTAAATAATTTATTTGTTTAGGCAAAGCATTTTCTTACATATATATTTTATATATTTACAAACTATTCATGTGAGTTGTTTTCATTGTATTTATTTAAATGGAGTTTGTTAAAACAAAAGTTTGGGTGAAGTATTTTCAGATAAGCCCTCAACCAAATACCTCTATCCGTCCAATCCGGTTTTCTCCGCTGGTATTAAATTGCCACGTACCTTATCTCCCATCACGCACATTGCTTCTAGCATCATTCCCCCTCCCCATCTCCACCTTCATGTCCTTTCTTCTGTATTTCTCTTTCTCTTCTAGTGGTCCAGTGGGGGGTTCACCTCACCCAAAATGCCCCCTTGGACACCAAGCCCAAGATCAAATGTCTGTACCATTATGTAACTTGCCACATCACAATACACTCCTTCTAAGCACATTCAATGTCGTCTGAAAATTCATTGTACTGAACCATATTTAAATTGGTGTTCATTTCATATATTCAACATATATTTGTTTTTTCTGGTCTGGTTAATACCTGCTGTCCTCTGGTATTAAAAAACACATGCAATTACCTTTGCTGTACTTGCTTTCAGTCTAAACCATAGCAGACTTGCTAAAGTAATCTATTTGCATGATGTCCTCCCACTGTTTTATAAACTATCGTAGGAATTCCCAATTTTGCCTATTCATTGAAGCCCCAGCCTCAGATCACCCATTAGTTGATCAGCCTGGATGCTTTTTGAGTGATTAACATTTTATTTACATATGCAAACCATTAGAACATTGAGCACTTTGTGTGCAAGTTTTCTCAGGCAGACTGTGGGTGCCCAGCCAACCAGCAGGGGTCATTGAAGAGTAATGAGGCACAGACATCCCTGCCGACAAAATCTGTCCTCCCTGGTTGACAATTTAAATGTGGCACCAGAGGGCTCCTGCCACATTTGGTCCTGGCACTGTCCAAGTTCAACACCTGGACATGAGTAGTGGGACCGTGCCTCAAGAACAGGATGGGAGACCCAGCAGTCCTGATATAATGAAATTATTTTTCCTTATGGGAATATCATATGAAGTAACTGGCATACAAGAAATTAAATTTATGTAAATTAAATTAATAAGTCAAATATATTACATATATACATTCCCTAAAATTACATAACTATCATTATAAATTGGACATTTAGTCAAATCAGTACTGTAAAATGTTTTTTTATCATGGACCACCTTATTGCATCACCCCACCCATGTTGGTAAAGACACCTTTATTCCAGACTGTGAAACAACCAAACATTGCAGAGGCAAAGTAGAGCCTTAAGTATCTATCACATTTTCATTATTTTTAGCATTGATTGGCTGAAGTGACTCACAAGAAATTATGAAGGCCTAACTTGTTGATAATGACACATATAAACTGCTGTTTGTAGGGAGGAGTTACTAGACACATGTCTAGTAAAAACAATGCAAAAAACCTATGTAGCTAACACAAATGCTGATGATGTCACTAGCTAGCTCATTAGATAATGTTATCTAATGTTACATTAATATCACTTCAGCGGACAGGGTGACTAATGTTAACATTACCAGCTAACTCTCTTTTTTTGGGTAATAAATCTACTGTACTGAAATAGCCAAGGTCAAAACATCTTTCAACACTTTTATTCTGCAACATTGTTAGAAAATACATATCTAGAGGTTAGCTGGCATGTCAGACTTAAGCCTGCCAAAAATTGACAATCTTTTCAGCATATATACCTCTAGCTCAGTAACTAGCCCAGTTATGGAGTGCTTCATTGTATGAACGTGCAAGTCTACCCAGCAATGTCAATCCCCCGACTGTGCTGCTGCAGCAACTCCCTTACAGGCAATTGGGAAAGGTTTATGAGGACACACCTTGTATTACTGCCCTGGCCCATTTCCTTCTGATCGAATTATTACAAATTATCAAACATAGCATATATTAAACAGGATCAAAAACTGAGGGAGCACTGCTCCCCCATATAGATAAATACATACATACATACATACATACATACATACATACATACATATATACATACATACATACATACAAACATACATAAATAAATATGTGGTGGGTCCAGAAAGAGTTTCACCGTGGTTCACAGCTACAAAGAAAATTTTTTTTTTTTTTTGTTTTACCCTGGTGACTTGTCAATGTCAGTCACATACAATAAATTTCAAAGTGCTTAAAATACTTATCTTTTATAATGTAACTGACCAAGATATTGCAGGTATTGCTGCCCAGACCAGATAGTCTACAGTGTAAACAATATGCGCAGTTTGCTGGGGTAGGGATGGGGGATGTTTGCATTAAGTGCAGACCTGCATTTAGCTGTTTGTCTAAAATCCCTGGAAGTGTGTATGAGGTGTAATTAGGCCAGTCAGTATCAGTTGATTCAATGTACACTTTTCTTCATCACTTAAACACAATCGGACATCTGCTCATAACACATGCGCAAAATGCAAATAATCTGCCCGGATGTTACATTATATAAAGCCGACAAGATATTTGCACTGGAATTATGCTATGAAAAATACATGGCAGATATGCCTTTTCGTCTTTGATGCATACCCTCCCCCCTCCAATCTTTCACAGATAGTCTAATTAATTTACTTCAACTATAAATAAATATTTAGTTCCTAGCATAGCACTGGTCTGTGCTGGCATGCAGAAGCTTTCATTACACAATAGTGTTAAGAGTATGTGGGAACAGCTAATCTTAAAATCCCTGCCACACAATAAACAGAGTGACAGAAAGGAAGGAGGTAGGAGATAAGTCCCAGTAATGAAACTGGATGCCAAAGGAGGAGGACAGTATGTAATGAAGAGAGAGCAGGGGGGAATGTTTAAAAGAGTTCAAGAACAGAGATAAAGCTAAGGATGATGCTATCTTTGGGATTGAAGAAAGCATTTCAGCAACAGAATGGTTCCAATCACTTAATCAGCAAGGCTCCACCCAGCCCTGGTCTCTGTCTTCCATCATATGCTATTTCCTCACTCCAACCAGTTCATTTCTGTAGGGTTGTGTGTGCCTGCATGTGTGTTTGTGCGTGGGCGCATGTGTGTGAGTGACAGAGCGTGTGTGTGTGTGTGTGTGTATGTATGTGGGGTATTGGGGTGGGAGGTAGGGGGGTGATCCATTAGGCAGACTTTTATTATCACAGTGATAAGGCTGTGTTATTCTGTGCAGATTTTAATAGAATGGGTCAGTTTCATGTACAAAAAAGTATTATCTTTGTCAAACTTCCATAGCAGATTCCAATATCCAGGGAAACGTACTCAGCTGGACATCTTACACATTCTACAGCTGGATACTGGAGTGACTGAGCTATCAGAGGCAAAACACCTGGCTCAGAGTTACTTCAATATTTGTACACACTTGGTAATTTAACAAATTAACTTGCAGTGGAGAGTATGGTATGGTGCTTGAATGTACCACATAGTGCCAAATGTCATTCTGTCTTTGGTTCATTATTAACAGTGGCCTGGTAGCAGATCACCAGGCAAAAAGTCAGACTGGACAGCAAAGCCCTCCTTCCATCCCGTCCCAGAAAACAGGGAAGAATGGGCGCTAATGCGCCGACCCTTTGCGTCGGCAGGGCTTTCTGACTTCAAGCCCAAAACTGCCGGGGCCTCGCTCCAGATCCACACAGAGGGGCTCTGGACGCACGCCGTGCCAGGCGGACATTTGCTGTAATCGCTGATGAGGTTAGCGGCTGCACGCTGTGCGACAGGCTCTAGTGCTGCCCGTGGCGGGCAGGATGGCGGCTCAACGCCGCATCGGGCTCCAGGCGTCCCGTGCCAGGCCTGGAAAGGGCACATGGACGTGCACCAGCCGGCCAACCACAGCCATTCACTCTCCGGGAATGGGCCAATCAGGAGAAACACAGAAGACTGACCATATATCATGAAGTTTAGTCACTGAGCCTTGCATGACTGTGCATATGTGTGTAAAACCAGGAGTCAGATATTCGGTTTTGTGATCTTATAATTATCCCAATATTTTGTGTTGGCTATAATATGGATAGAGATACACAAAGCTTAATAAATAGCAGACATTGCAGTTTAAGGCTGCTTGTACAACTGTTGATTACTGTGGTGCTCCCTCTGTGTGTAATGTTAGCCATAAACATTGAAATAAACACGACTGGCCTCCCTAATTCTCCACCCACTAGTATTTTAATTTGTGTTCTACAATACTTTACAGATATATTCTCCAATATAAGAATGGGGTTTCAGTTGGTCAAACTACCATATACAATATATCATCAAACGGGGTCACAAGAGAATTGCATGTGTAACAGACATATTTGTTCAATCAGAGGGATGAGTCATTATAACATCATGAAGCTCATGAAAAGCATCATGAAAGCTTTAAAATAAAAAGCTCCAATTGCAAAACATAAAAACAGCTGGCTACATATCTGTGCAGTTTCAGATATATTTATTTCATGGACATTACATGCATGATGCATGGTTGATGTTAGTTTTTAACATTTGTGTTTTGGGTTTTTTGTTATATCTGAACAGTACATTGACATTTATATATATATATATATATATAAATATATGCAAAATACACCTTAGAAACTATTCCCCATTTTAATCTTTTGAGGAATTGGAAAAGGAATATCATCCTGCTTATACCTAAATGAAAATAAAAATGTTATTTTCATATGTGGGTTTGTTAAAAATATTTAGTGAATAGAGAAGCTTTACTGGAAACATAGCAATGGCAGTATTATGTTGTATAACGTGAACACTGTTCTTCACAGACCTTTGTATAGTGTAAATGAAAAAGATATGCAATTAAATATTTCCAGTCCAGGTTGGAGAACTGGGGACGATTTTTTTCTGGAGATGCAGCTGAATTGAGACAAATGTGCATGGACAGACATTGGGTAATGTCCCCGCCTCTGCTGTTTAAACAAAAGGGAGAGATAAGATTTCAAGAAAATAATAAAGGTGAACTGCCTGCCCTTTCATTTTCAAAGGTGGTTGGAGTAGACATAGAAATGGACCAACCCATAAAATCATTGTGGGATTCAAGCTTAAAGTGTTATGTACCAAAAATTGCTTTAACAGTTTTTTCTGTGCCCAGTTACATATTTTATACAACATTTATGTGTTGGTCACAATTCTGAAATATCCCCCATGAGGCGGAATGGTACATAGATTATATACTCTTCTGTGCTGTTTGCACCTTGCTTACGCACATAACAGGGTTGGTGGTTGCTGTGTTCTTACAGTAACTGGAAAGTCTCGCTCCTTTGTGTAATGGTAACTAAATTGTATTCAATGCACAGAAATGTATATGAAACGTTCAAAAGCTATGCCCTGTTTTTGAAACCTTTATTTTTATTTTTGGTAGAATTACGCATGTGCAGTTCTTGTATGTAGAGAAAATTATAACTGACAGAAAGCATCAAAATTCTTTATTGTACATTTTGGACACATCATGTCCCTTTTAATTCAGTCTATCAATCTATTCCTTCATTTCTGTTTCTTCTCTGAGAGCATGCAAATGAATTCCTGCCATTTAATTGCTCACAAAACTAATGCTGACAAAACTGCCAAAAAGCATTAAGAAAATAGGAGTAAGCATAAAAATATATTTGTCTTATGCGCATGATTATATGACATCAAAAGAATATGTTTCATGTTGTCGAATCATATTGTAATTAACGCAAAACATTCTCAAGAATAACAATTTCCTTGCTTCATGGGAGGCACCTCTGCCCGGGACAATGCCGCAGTTTGAGAAGAGGAAAAAAAAAATAATGAGAGAAAAAATAAACATATAGGACTAATGAGACTTCCATTTCACTCGGATACTTCACTTGACCTCCAGTGTTCCCCGGCCATGTGAGAATAAAGCCTGATTTATAATTACACATTGCAATGCACCATGAAATTGTTATTGTGGAATACCTTTTTGAAAATGTTATCAAACAATTACTTTAATTTTCCCTCTGGAAACTGTTGCATACGTATACAAAAAAAAAAAAAAAAAAAATCAAATGGCCGAAAAAACTCTGTCACTGGGCATGCTGAATGAGCCCATTAATGCAGATGAAGTTCTCGTTTTTTCCCTCCATGTTTTTTTCTTTTTTTCAAGGGATGCTGTGGTAAATAAAATAATACTCAGATAAAACTGAAATATTTTATGACATAGTGATAATCATTGCAGCGAATGTGCCACTGATATGAGGCCGCTGCAGCTGGAAGAGGGGGAAATAATCCTTTTTGTGGGCTTTAAAAAATGAATCTCAGTTGAATCACATCAAAAACTCAAAGACAGTTCCAAGATGAGCCAACTCCAGGAGAAAATGACCTCCTCGTTTTGGTGATAAAGTTCTAGCCAAAATATGATATCAGCCTGAGACGTGACTCATTAGAAATGTGTGTATGGTGTGGAGCTGCTCTCTCTATCAGGCAGAGCCTGGCTTGCTGACTGATAAGAAGCAAATGCAAATGTCCTGATAAGAACTGAATGCAAATATTTATGATATGATATTCCCTGGGAATTATGTGTGGATAAAACAAAGTGTATTATTTCCCTGTGTTCCTTTCAGGTTTGCCAAAATGCCCTTTTTTGCTTTTGGAATTTGCATTTCTTCAAAATTGATTGGGCCTGCGTATTATGTTAAGCTATTTGTTTGCTGAGGATGGTAATTAGTTACTGTAATTACAGCGATGACAGTTGCTAAATTGTTTTTAAAGCATTACAGTGCGTCTGTGCCAGAAGATTGCAGTACTTATTTTAGGATTTAAGCAATTGCTGGAAACACTCCCACTCCAAGGCCAAAGTGGGATTTTTTGAACTACAAAGCAGCCATTTTCTAAGCAAAGACATTTTTGAAAATGTCTGTTAATTTGTACTAATTGCTGGGTTGACTGTGTTTTGCAGTTTATTTGCTGATCAGGGACATGTTACTGATAGGAAGTCTAGAGGGATCAAAATAGGCTTGAAAAGTTGAAATGTATGTGTGTGTATTTGTCTGCTTTGTGTTTTTTTTTTTTTTTTTGTTTTTAAGAGACTTTTATGTTGCGTGTTCCTAAGCAACAAATTGGTGTTGAAGGCATGTGTGTAATATCTCGGAGAAAATTCATTCCACGTACACATACGTAATCATAACTCACGCTGGACATAATGAAACACATTGCTGAAAAACTTCACTTGAGCTTTAAAGATATTATACGTGTGATGTTCATATTCTAGTAAACACGTACCAAATAATAGCATGACTAGTCCATCATATTATGGTAAAATGCTACTTTGACCCTCCAGTGTCCTCTTGCCTTCCATGAAAAGTACAATCCTGATTAATGATGACATTCATCATTCACGTAAATCATTTTTATGGCTTACCTTTCATTAAATATATTTTTAACCAATAACTGGTTAATTTATTATATTAGCATCATGCTTATTTTGAATCTAACCACAGGGTCCTTTGTCACATGTGATGTTATGCAATGTGAGAGTATTTTTCCTCATTCCCCATCTCCATTGGTTTGCCAGGACCTTGACCCATGGTAACATTTACAGCTGTATGGCATATGGCTGTATTTCTCAGGTTATAGAGCAGTGGAAGTTAGGATAGCATTAGAACAGAATGATATCACCAGATATCAATATTTGGTCCAGTTCTCTTTGAGAGCTACACAAGTCAGGCTCAGAATGAATCTGCTTTTGACTGCTATGTGACAGCCTCTGAACATCACCTCACTTTTGTCTGGTGAAGTAAGAACCCTTAATATGTAACATTATCATAATAATCATGTGAGTTATAGATTTAATCATTGATTATCAATGAAATGCAATGTTTGTCTTTATTGATTGCAGCTGTAAATGGTTAATGAAAGGTATGCTGATAGTTCAGTGTAAGTCATTTGAGAGTATATGACAAGCCTGTGCAGTATTTGGCAGAATACAACAGCAGTCAAATCCAGCCCTTTCACTTATATGAGTTTTGGAATACACAACAACTTAGTCATGAAAATGCCATTTACTTCCTGGAATGGTCTATTTCATATACTGTCTAAGAGTATAGTATAATAGAATCATTGAAGACAAATAAAATGGGAAAGGGCAATTTTAGGCTTGTGCCAGTACATACATGGTTACATAAAAATGGCCACATGAGCACAACCTAATCAAGACATAGCCTCACAGGGTGAAATGATGGTAAAAAGTGAGAGCTTGGTAGTCTAGTTGAAATCAATTGGCAACACTGAACTGGTAGGGACTCAATAAGGCTCTTGTGGGTGAGGCTTTATTACATTCTCAGGCATTATGCTATAAGTGCATAATTGGATTTATTATGAACATAATCGGGTAGTAAGCATGTTGACTTTCATATTCCCTGAACCCCAGCATTGCACATTTAAATTCCATATGATGGGACAGTATGTATCTATGCATACTGTGATATGAGATTTTGCGGATAGTATATAGAAATGAAGGTATTCTGATAGCCTAAAGGAGCTGCTTACCATTAACTGTGGTATATTTTGATAATCAAACTTTGTGATGAGTGAAAGTATCTGCAATTATGACATTGTTACAGAGGTGAGAGAGCTAAATTAGTATTTGCACAACACAAACAATTGTGTGTTTTAGCCAAAGAAATAATATTTGTTACATTTGTTCATTGCTCAATGGTACTATATACACCCATCAGCCATAACATTATAACCACTGACAGGTGAGGTGAATCACACTGATTATCTCATTATCATGGCACCTGTCAATAGGTGGGGTATATTAGGTAGCAACTGAACATTTTGTCCTCAAAATTGATATGTTAGAAACAGGAAACCTGCCACAAAGTGTAAGGATTTGAGCGACTTTGACAAGGGCCAAATTGTGATTGCTAGACGACTGGGTCTGAGCATCTCCAAAACTGCAGCTCTTGTGGGGCTACTGTATCTCAAATTGCTGAAAAAGTTAATGCTGGTAGAATAGTTAGAAAGGTGTCAGAACACACAGTGCATTGCAGTTTGTTGCGTATGGGGCTGCACAGCCGCAGACCAGTCAGGGTGTCCATGCTGACCCCTGTCCACTGCCGAAAGCGCCAACAATTAGCATGTGAACATCAGAACTGGACCATGGAGCAATGGAAGAAGGTGGCCTGGTCTGATGAATCACATTTTCTTTAAAATCACGTGGATGGTTGGGTGCATGTGAGTCGCTTACCTGGGGAACACATGGCACCAGGATGCACTGTGGGAAGAAGGCTAGCTGGCGGAAGCAGTGTGTTGCTTTGGGCAATGTTCTGCTTGGAAACCTTGGGTCCTGCCATTCATGTTACTTTGACACGTACCACCTACCTAAGCATTGTTGCAGACCATGTACTTCATGGAAACGGTATTCCCTAATGGCAGTGGCCTCTTTCAGCAGGATAATGCGCCCTGCCACAAAGCAAAAATGGTTCAGGAATGGTTTGAGGAACACAACAAGGTTCAAGGTGTTGGCTTGGCCTCCAAATTCCCCATATCTCAATCCAATTGAGCATCTGTGGGATATGCTGGACAAACAAGGACACCATGGTCCAATCCATGGACACCCCACCTCACAATTTACAGGACTTAAAGGATCTGCTGCTAACATCTTGGTGCCAGATACCACAGCACACCTTCAGAGATCTAGTGGAGTTCATGCCTCGATGGGTCAGGGCTGTTTCAGCGCGCAAAAGGGGGACCTACACAATATTAGGCAGGTGGTTATAATATTACGGGTGACTGCTGTATAGTAGCATAGCCTATGTATTGTACTCTGCTGTTTAGTGCTAACACTTGATTGGCTGTCATCGTAATATTGGATGATTAAGGAATATTTGGTGGCATACCCTCTCCAGTGTCCTCACTGGTAACTAGTCATAAACGATAAGTCATACGCATCGCTTTTCCTGACTAAACAAAGTCTACACTTGCCTTACTGAAGATGTGCTGCATCTTATCAACCACTCCCTGCAGACTGGCAACTTTTCCACCCATGTTCAAAACTGCCATAGTCAAGCCCATTCTTAAAAAGAGTCCCTCTAGTCTCAATAATTTCAGGCCCATCTCAAATGTGATGTTTCTGAGTAAAATTCTTGAAAAACTAGTCTTCTTGCAACTGTCAGACTACTTAACCAATAATTCTATTTTTGAAAAATTCCAGTCTGGATTCCATGCAAAGCACAACACAAAGACAGCCCTATTTAAAGTTTTAAACAACATCAGATATGAGAAATCTTTCTGTCTTGGTACTTCTTGACCTTACTTCAACCTTCCCCTCTTCCTTCAAGTGGTCTCACATCACCCCGTTATTGAAGAAACCTACCATGGACCCCTTATCCATACCTACCACTCCCTACGACTGTATCCGTACTCCCCTTCCTCTCCAAAACTCTAGAGCATGCCGCTTCTAATCACCTGTCTCTCTTTTTTTCTCAGAATAATCTGATGGACCCCCACCAGTCTGGCTTAAGACCCAGTCACTCGACTGAGACTGCACTCCTCTCGATCAGTGAATCCCTCCACACTGCACAGGCAGCCTCTCTTTCCTTGTTCCTCATTCTCCAGGACCTATCGGCTGCCTTCAACACAGTCGACCCTTGGCTGGATTGAGTCCTCTCCAGTTTTCTCTGCAGTTGCTCTTTCCAGGTTGCCTGGGACAGTGCAGTATCGGCAACCCATCCAATTGCTACAGGAGTCCCCCAAGGCTCTGTCTTTGGTCCACTTCTTTTCTCTCTTTATACCTGTTCTCTTGGACCTGTCATCTCTGCCCATGGCATGTTAGACCATTGTTATGCTGATGGCACCCAACTCTTTCTCTCTTCTCTCCCTCTGACTCAAATCTCTGCTTGTCTGCGGGATATCCAGAGCTGTACTGACACCCACGATCTTAAGCTCAACCCAGACAAATCAGAGCTCTTCTTCTTTCCAGCCCCATTTTCTCTTCTGCTGCACCAAGAACCTCAGAGTGGTGTTCGAGGATAAACTGACCCTCTCCAAAACCATTGCAACAATGAGCAAGTATTCTTCCTGTGGAACATCATGAGAATCCGCCCCTTTCCTGCATTTACTCCACGCAGCTGCAAGTCCAAGCAATGGTACTCTCCTGCCTGGACTACTGCAACTCCCTCCCTGCTAGCCTTTCAATATCTACCATCAGACCCTTGCAGCTCATCCAGAATGCTGCTGCTCGTCTGGTCTTCAACCTTCCCAGATGCGCCCACGTAACTCCCCTCCTCGCCGTCCTCCTCTGGCTACCTGTCCCAGCATGCATCAGATTCAAAACATTGGTGCTTGCCTTCCAGGCTGTCAAGGGCCCCATCCTATCTTCAAAAGATCAACAGACCCTACATGCCTTACTGTTCGCTCTGGTCTGCATCTTCAGCACACCTGGTGCCCCTTCCTCTGCGCACCTGCACTTCCCGGTCACATCTGTCATATGTTTACATGTAACCTTTGCTGTCGAGCAACAGCAAAAATTACCATTCACCGAATTGTGAATAATGTCATGTCTGACTTTCCTAGTGCTCTAGCGTTGCCCATGTTTATAAAAGTACTGATTGTATATTTTTGTATATACAGTGCATTCGCATTTTACGTGAAGATGTGGTCCTGAAAAGGCTTGCATAAAGCAAAATCGTATAATTCAAGTCTGATACCCCCGTTTAAATGAATGGAAATCCTTGGGATGCGTTCCGCGGTCGTGTAACGTCGACTAACTTACTACATAATTCGTAGTAGGGATTGAACTTTTACCGTAGGACTCAGCTGCAAATAGCCTATGACAGCTTTTTGTTTTTACCATTTTTACATCAATGTTCTTTCATTATCATCAGTTAAGTTCTTTATTACCACTTTTTCACCTTGTTTTTTTTTTACCATTTTGACATCATTGTTCTTTCATTATCATCAGTTAAGTTCTTTTAACTTTTATAAAGATTTTTTTTATAAGGATAGGAAGACACAGCGATTCATTTTTAATTTTATTTGACAAACTCTTCAATATTATCATATTAATATCATATTAAAGCAAATTCGCATATTTTAAGTTTGCATAAAAAACGAATGCACTGTATTGTATATATTTTTGTGTGGATGAGCTCTTAACAGCTGATGAGAATGTAACATAACGGTTTAACGGATCAAATATATAGTATATAAACAACATTTTAATTTAATGCACATAAAATGTATCTGAAATATATAACTAATGTTGGAACAGAATCACATTACTGTGACAATTAAGTTAATAAATAGCCTTTTTTGGCTGAAATGCTAACGATAGAAAATTATGAAAGGTATTCTCAAAACTATGCTATAATAAATAAAAACAGGCGAAGTATTGGTTACACAAAGTACCTGTTTGTGTAGTAAAAATCTTGTTTTTAGCCTTCAAAGGCTAAAAATTGCAGTACCTCCACAATTTGTTTTCTTTTTTCCAGAAGAAAAACAGAAGTTCCCCAGTCATACCATAAGTAGCGTTAGCTACTAGGAAACATGCTATCAATCTTCTATTGAGAAGCAATCAGGCTGTTACATATAACCGTCAAACTGAAGAATTTCGAGCCTGAACCAAGTCGAATGTCACATGTTTACATGTGACCTTAAAATATTTTTATTTGTTTTAAATATTTTACACATATTACACAACTCAGCTAGTCTACCTTAACTAAAGTTAAGTCTAACTGTGATAGCCTAAAGAGAAAATAAATTCTAATTATAGAGAAGAGTAGCCACGACAACTTTGCTGTGTGTAAGTATTGTAAATGTTTCGATTGAGCTGCATCGACTCTTGTAGAAACTGTTTTATTTCAAAGAATTCAAAGCTACTACCAAAGGCAGAAAATTATTAAACAATAAGCAGAGAAGAAAACTTTACTTAGCACATAAAACTCCAGTCTGTGTTTGGTCTCCATCTTATTTGAATGTACCCTTTGCTTCTCGCTGCCTCCAGGAGCATATTCTATGACATCATCAACTGAGGCAAGTAAGTATCTCTTGTTGCTGTCGTAGTGCAGTCTCATCAGAATACTGGTGACACTTACTTTCCTCAGTTGATGATGTCATAGAATACGTTCACATATGCTCAGTGATAGTGAGATCACCTCTTTTTAAAGAGCCGATTCCTATGAGCTGTTTGACATGATGAATCAAGTCTTTACAATTTTTTTAAAAATTTGTAAGATTTGTTCCCCTACTGCACACCACTAGACCATGAGGAATATATTGGGTATTTGTAGCAGCTATCAAAATGAGCTAGAAAAAAAGAATGACTCAGTTGTGCTCATAAACCGACATGAACAACTCACTAAATAGAGTCATTCAAAAAGAACAATTTGCTCACCTACTGCCCACAACTACATACACTTTTGGTGGTATTGTTCTAGCTGATGATGACAACGGTCAAATTTGTACCCCGGCGGGCTTTTTTATTAAATAAAACAAGTATCCTTTAAGTTACGAAATGGTGTTTCTCTGTTATTCCTTTCTGTTGTTTTAAGAGAAAAAAATTCAAACCCCATTTGTCTTTTGGTAAACACAACAACGCCCAAAACCTTTTCTTATAAAACAGTCCATTGCTGTGGAAGCTGAATATAATATTTGTGCCATAATTCCTTTTCTTATAAAACAGTATGTTACTGTGGAAGCTGTATACAGTATTTGTATCATAATTCATTCCCTTTCTTACAAACAGGTATGTTACTGTAGAAGCTTTATACAGTATTTGTACCATAAATCACTCTATTATAAAACAGTACGTTGCAGTGAAAGTTGTATTGTATACATTACTGTACTGTGCACTGTGAGGCAATATTAAATGTGCAGGGGAAAATTGTTGTATGTTTGTTTCCTGTAAATTCTTATGGATGGTCATGCAATCTTTTTAGCAAGCAAACTGAGGGGCATTGCGTATGACAAGTCAAACTCAAACCCAAACCCCTACCTCATAGGTGGGAACCCAAATCTTTGCCAGTGAGCAATCTTTTATTTGGTAACGCTTGTATACAAGTTTTATATGGGGCTCCTCTGAGGTCACACTCACCCCTTCAACCTCCATCCTCATGAAGAGACCCACTGTGTAGGATGCGAATGTGATCTGCTCTTGCAGTGACACCTATACATGAATCTGACCATCATTTCACCACTTTCTCCCTCCATCTGTCTACCTTATTCTGGGAAAGGAAACAGGATAGTTTATTAAAAGCAGCACATTGTTAAGTTTTGGAAAGTAAAGGCAGTAAGGATACAGGGCGGTAGTTTTGGGTAAGAGAAGTGTCCATTGTGGGTTTCTTCAGTAGCGGGGTGATGTGAAGGAAGGAAGGGAAGCAGCTGCTAGACAAGGAGGAGTTTACAAGTTGGGTGACGAATGGAAGGATGGCTGGAGTGATATACTGGAGGAGAGATGAAATGATGGGATCAAGAGCACAGATGGTAGTGTGATGAGAAAGCAGCAACTTAAAAACATCAGCATCTGTAAGAGGGGATTGGAGAGAGACAGAGAGGATGTAGGGAGGGAGGGAGGAAGAAGAGAGGAAGATGTGAAGTAATTGCAGATGTCTGCAATCTTTCCAACAAAGTAAGATGCAGAGTCATCCACAGAGAAGGAGAAATGAGGTTGGGAAGGAGAGGGGCTAAGGAGAGAGGAGAGAAGAGAGAATAGCTAATGAGGATTAGAGGATTTCTGATTCTTAGTTTGATAGAAGTTGGCTTAAGCGAAAGTGATACAAGAGCAGAAAGCAGTGACAAGAGACTGGTAGATTGTGAGATCGGATGCAGCCCTTGATTTCCTCCACCTCCTCTCAGCTGCTCAAAGCTTAGCCTTGTTGATGTGGATGTCCGTCATCCATGGGCTGGGAGAGGAGGAATGTGCAAGCCTCAAAACAAGATGACAGAGAGTGTCAAGAGGTGCAGAGAAAGAGGAGATGGGAGACTCAGTGGAGAAGTTAGAGAATGAGTCAAGAGAATGGAGAGAGGCAAGGGCTGTAGACACAAGGGAGGAGGGTGACAGAGAGCAGAGATTGCAGTGGACTGACAGAGATGGGATGGAGGGAGTGGAGGGGGATAACCTGCTGGACCCCCACCAGTCTCTTTCAGACCAGGCTACTCTTGTTCCTCATTCCTGATTCTCCTGGATCGATCGGCTGCCTTCGACACGACTATTCTATCCTCCTGTCTTTCTTGGCAGCTATGGGGATCCCTGACACTGCTCTTGACTGGATTGAATCCTACCCACCTCTCTCCTTCCCCCCTTGCTCCTCGAATTGCAGTTTGGTAAAACAGAGATTCGGGAGAAGAACTCTCAGACAACCCCTCTATCTATCGCACCCCTTCTGGTCCCTACAGGTATATAAACACCACGTACCTTTTACCCATCGTGCTTCGCATTTCCGGCATCAAGTGTTTTCCTGTATCGCCTAGCTTGCACTGCTTCAAAACGATGGATATTGAACTCCATTCTTCAGATGATGACCTGTCCTGTGCTCCGGAGACGACTTCTCCAGGGGTGGTTCCCCGGGAAAGTGATCCGCCATCCCCGTGTAGTGACCCCGGTTAGTGGTTGCCAAATGACCTGTCGCCTCTCACGCAGGCTGAGATCCAAGGCCGTCTCTCAGCAGTGGCCCTCCTCTTCTTTCGGCTCTCATCGACCGAGATCCTGTTCCCGTAGCCCTGCAGCTCCCGCTGCTGTCACTCATCACCAGTCGGCGGCTCTTTCTAGGACCGGAGAACCACGGCAGCCAGGACTTCGGATTTCCGATTGGACCATAACCCGCCTCCATGAGGCTCTGAGGCTCTGTGGGATTGTGTTTCCTTGTACTGCATGGAAGAGAGACTTGTTCCGGCTGTTTGTCGAGGCCCCCGACCTGGCAGTCCCCGCCCACTCTCCTCGGCCGACATCTGACACAGCTCTGCCGTCAGGGGACCTTCGTTGGATCCTGGGGTGGTCCACGGCTCTGCCTGTCTCCAGCTGTGTCGCTGCTGGGAGCGCATCTGCGGCCCTTGCCCAGTCGCGCTCTCTCCCCCTCCCTCCCACCTCTCACCCCTCACGCACCAGCCGGGCTGGAGCCAACAGACTCTACCTGGCGACCTCGGCACCAGCTGTCCTGCCATTGCATGCTCCCGAGCGCCAGGCAATGAGGTCCTCTCTCCACGCTGCTGCCGTTGTCCTAGCTAGAGCCGGCAAGCCCTGCCAGGTGCCCTCGGCACTTGGTGACCTGCCTCCGCCCACTCACAGGGTTTCTGTACGGCAGCCCCTCCTCCCTACTGCTGCAGCCCCAGTCGCTGGGGCAGACAAGCCGCACCAGGTGCCCTTGGCGCCGGTCGTCTCGTCCTTGCGCGCTCCCGAGGTTTCAGCAATGCAGCCTCCCCCAGACGACACCTTACCTGTGTATTTAAGCTCTGCCTTGTCTCTTGTTTGTTGAGAGTTCATCTCAGTTTCCTTGAGATCAGTTATGCTACAAGTCTTTTTCCAGTTCTGACCTGCCTGCTCTGACTTTGCCTGTTTACCTTTTGATTTCTGGATTTCTCCTGGTCTGACCCTGAGCCTGTTTTTGTACAGAGGCTAATATGATGGTTGTTTTACATTAAATGTATAACAAGGTATGGAAATGACTTAATGAACTAAAGTTATACCAAGCATAATGACACCATTGTAAGGAAAATAAGAAACACCCGAGAGGACAATGGATCAAGTTAGTGTCAGGAGTCAGGAGTGGGTACAACCCAACCCAATCACCTGACCAGGTTACCACCCCTTTGGGATCCACCTGCCACAAGGGCACCAGGACAAGGTAGGCAAAAGCCACATGTTTATTAAATCAAAAAAAAAAAACCACCAATTCATAAAACACAGCGAGATGCTGAAAATTCCCTCATGTCCACACAGCACAACCACAAAAAAAAACTCTCCAAGTGCTCTACCCCACCACATAGACAAAACAACACAAAAATCAAAAGATTAAAAACCAAAAAGGACAGGCGGGCCCTATCAGCCTAACAATTGACCTCCTGGCAGCGACCCACGTCCTCTTCTTGCAGGACTGACAGCACCACAGGACCGCACTGGGGAGGCAAAGAAACGACAGCCGGTCAGTCCTATAACCACCCTAAGCTGGGGACTCATGCACACGATCAGTCTGTGGCAACCTCTCTGCACTATTGGGGAGTCCTTCTCCCCAGCACTCACTTCTCGGGACAGAAGATTCCAAGGACCACCTGCCACTCAGAAGTACATCCTTTTTGCCCCCAGGGATCCTCACTTAGCTCCACTCCTGCCGCCGCACTAAGGACGACACCTAAAAACACTCACAACAACAATACTCGCCCCCCAAAAAAAAGGAAAACTAATAATTAAATGAAAAAAACCCAAAAAAACTTAACTAGGTCCCTGGTCGCCTCAAAAGCAAAATACAAATGAATAAGGAAACAAAACCAAAATCCCAAAATAACCAAAACCAAAAAACTTAGTGCTACTTTTGTTGGCATCTCCACTGCTGTTCTGCCCTTACCTACCTGCCTAAATAGCCCCAGTAATCGGGACAGGCAGACGGAAAGCAGGTTCAAAGCACACACTGGCAGCAAACAAAACCCATGACAATCATTCAATGAATGAATGATTGACGCACCAGCACTGGTCTCCCAAGCTCACCTGAGGAAGCGGCACACCAACAGCCCTGTCAGGACAACTCCTGAAATTAGCAACATTCAGTGTCCTGAGTAATTCTGAGTTGATGCATTTTGTAACAGGTTGAAGATACAAAATGCTGCTCATACCTTACATGTATATAAAGAACTACTGGAAGATTTTCTCTGATGGGAGGCATGGTCTGATGGAACAACTTGTTGGTTCAACATTTTTGAAAAGCACTCTCACCATCCACTCATTTTAACCAATGAACCTGCAAACCTAAACCTTAAAGAGTTGAGCTCATTGTATCATTGTAATGCAGAATAGGTTTTTGAAGAAAATAAAATATTGATGCACGCATCACTGTATTCATGAGTGAATTGTAAGGAAGTGAATGGTCATGTGTCTGTTTGTCAATATTGTGAACACCTGGATTAACACATAAGCTGAACATCAAAGAGGATGTTCATTAAGGCACACAATATGCAAAAAAGAGGAACTTCCCATCAGTAATTATGTATTTGTGTGCTGTATTGGATGGGGTAGATGCTTTTTTCAGGAACATGGAAAGCAAGTTATATTGTTGTGTATCAGTAGATTGGCATGATATGCTATTTAACTATCTTGTGTTAATGGAACTGGCTCTATTATTAAGATGCTTGACAAATGGATATACGTTATATTAAGAAATCCAAGGTTATTTATTTTATATTCTATTGTGTTACATTTTTTGTTATGGAATCCCATACATTCACTGTCATTAAACTTTTTTTTCTCATTACCATTTTACAATAATTAGCATTACCAAGTAAAATGACTAGTGTTATGAAGTTTTATTATTCTGATCAATATTATTATATCACATAAAGGTATTTCCAACATCAAAAAATTCTCCAGAATGAAAACAGGAAGAGCAAAACTTCTGTTCTCATAAAAAATTGTTTTTGTGGGTATGAAAAGTGTGGAACACCAATGTCAGTGGACTGAACTCCCACAATCCCCCCCCCCCCCCCCCCCCCCCCCCCCCCCCCCCCCCCCAGTTGTGTAAACAGCCAGCCAGCTGCCTTTCCTTGGCTGGTCTGGTTATCTCCTTGTTCACTAGATGCACCCTCCAGTTATTGCTTAATTAACACCTAGCCATTATAATGGAATTGCTTTTCAGCTTCGCAAAATCCCTTTGAAATTACACAGGATTAAATAAAGTTAGTTGCTAAATTGGTGTGCGAATCTGTAATTTAATTGCATGCGACTCCATTAATTAATATGGTACCTACTTAATAGTTAATGTATAATTGCTATTAATTAACGGGCAGTTCTGATAAAGTGTCACTGAAATCAAACAAAAACAATTAGCATATAGAAGTGAGTGTCTTAAAAAAATCTCCTTTATTAACATTAGAGGTAATATAGTATCAACGATAAAGACCCAAGTGTAGATTTTAATTTGAATGAAAACATATCTGACACCCATATGGGAATTAATATACATTAATTACAATTAGTAAGCTCATTCCAACATAATAAATAATGCCATCATCCTTCCCTGTTAAAATGCTTACTGATTGTTCCTTTCATTTGGAATGGGAAAAATGCAAAGGAAAAAAATGCATTCGCACTTTATTAATTGAAACCAGACAAATAATATTGTTGTTGTAATAATCTTGTTGAATTGCATTAGAGAAAATGTCTTTTAATTAATAAGCCTACTATTGTTCTTTAACTATTTAACAGTCCAGGCACAGTGGTAAATGTAAGTAGGTCAACTCTAATTGATAGAGGATGTGGGGCAGGCAAGGGAGAATTTTGTGTCAGTGAAGTTTGGCCAATTTGTGGCAACTAGGTTTTTACATTTAAGCACAAATTGATCTTTACATTTAGATTAGCAGATGACAGGATATTGTATGAATTTTTCACTTGAAAAAAAACATAACAGACAAAACAGTAAGGCTTACCTCGGGCACTGAAATCTTATTGGAATCAATTTTACAAATTGTAATTAATGTAATTGTAATGGACAATTTATCTAAACACACAATATGTTATACATGTATTATGTTATACTTAATACAGCCAACATGACTAAGATGTAAATAAGGTAAACAAATGGTAATTTTGGCTGAATTCTCATTCTTATACTGACATATACCTTTATAATATCAACATACAAAGTTTACTCCTGACATGGATGGTCTAAATATTGCTAAACTATAATGAGAAGGTGCTACTCTATATCGGAGTTAAAAGGGTATGTTAAGGCAACATCATTTGTGTTATTGTTTCATATTCAGTGCACAGCTTTAAAGTGCACAACAAAGAAACTATTGGAAAACATGTTGTTTATCAACAGAGAAAACAGACTCCATTGTACTCTTTATGTAATGTACATTAATCAACTGGGGTATTTGATAAATACTGCACTTAAATGCAAACAGATATGTTTCTTTGTCATGTTGAGTTTATTCATTATGACAAAGTGAATTGTACTAACAGGCATCTCACCATGTAACATGCTCCTGGTGAATGACTAAAGCTAAGCAGGTGTGGGTTTTGTGTGCATTTGGACTGGGAAAATTGCTGGCAGTGGAGGTTTTTGGCTAGTTGAAGTTGTCTTCCCTCTGGGAAATATACCAAAATGTTCTTCTGCAATGATAGGGACAAATTGCGATTGTGAGACACTATGCGTAGACAACAAACCAAGGTCCTGAGTCACTGTGGTAAACCTGAAAATGTATAATTCCTGTTGTGACCTTCATCAATCCATTCGGCCTTCATCAAGGTGTTGAAGGTTGGTTCTACACCCTTGTGGTGACTGCATCCCTCTTTAGCAGTGCTTTAAAGTAATGAGAAAGGTTTATAATAATAATAATAATAATTAGAAGAAGCAAAATATTTCTGTTAGTTATCCTCTTCAATATAAAACCACACGTTTAATGTCCAAATTGTTTCACCTGCTTGTTATGAAAGCAGGTTTATCTGATGCAATAATAGATTCCAGGACAAATTAAACATCACAGGGAAATCCGAATAGCACTGTCACATGTTATAAATACAGCCGGTAATCACCAAAAGTTCATTAGATAATCATGACTTATATTTAAATACATTGTGGAAACTAAGATCCCTCAAATGTGAATTAGTTTGAGCTTGAGGCCAGCTCTGGGAAAATAATATCAAACAGTTTTTTCAGTTTGTTAATCTTATCTGCTTTCGATCTACGAGAATGAGTATCTGGGCCTAAAGTAGTCAGTTATTGGAAATTAATTGGGCTGAAGCCTGGAGCTGTAAACATACCCTGAGTGAGAAAATGTAAACAAACCAGCTTAGTAATTGCTAAGCATGCAACCTAAAATACCAATGATGTCATGACCTGTTTCTGTTGCATGAAGAGAGATTATTCCCTAAAAACTTACTTTTTGTGGGCCTTGAACATGTTTTCTGAATAAATTACTTATCCATTTGCTTTCCGAGAAACTAAAGCCTTTTTGCGCTGCAGACAAATCCTACCCATCGTGGGAAGGCAGATTTTCTTTGTCTGAGTGAGGCTTGGTTTGGGGAAAATGTGTAGCTGTTTGATGACTGATCGTGCTAAAACACTGAATTTCAGTGTGTTAGACGCTCCATGGTCTAATAATGAAATTTGACAGCACAATGTACAACTCTGAAACAGTGCACAAACTCTAATACACTCAATTACACTGTCCTGGACCAATGAAAATAAGGGTTGAACTGAATAGAGATAATTTATATAACCATAAAGCATTACTAAAGCATTACTTTGAGTTTATTGTTGCTACATGCATAATTGAAAGGAGGTGCATAATTGCCTAAGTATTTCCCAAAATTATGCAAGACACATAATTGTTTTTTTCTTGCACACAAAGTGTGTACATGTGCTGTGTGTGAAAGGTCAGATCCATATGTTTAGCCACCTGGGATTGTGATAAATGAAAATTCCACCACATTTAAGTTTGTTTGTTTTTTTTGTGTGTGTTTTTTCATGCTTCTGTGCTCAAAAAAGAAAATGAAAGTTAAATTGCCATTTCAAAGATAGGTGAGTGAAAGATTAGATTAGATTTGAATCCTGCCCACAGTCTTTCCAGTCATGTGACAAATTTGACCCTAGCTTTATACAACGAAGAGATAAACACATTTCCTCCCTATGGAAGCATGTAAATCCAAAGGTATTAAAAAACCACGATGACCAGTCTTCCCACCAAACCATGGCTGAATTTTGAAAAAATGCATCCTCCTTTCCTTCCTTCTCTGTCCCCTAGTAGTATCCTTATGATCCAGCAGAGAGCAGGCATTCCAGGAAATGTTTTATTTGTTTAATAAATGAAATGAGCTCTTATTTCCCTATTTTGGCATGGAATGCTCCTTCTGCATCCGTAACCTCTGTTGGAAGAACCATTGTTTGCAGGTTTGGTGTTTCTGAAAACCATAGCTCCAACAAACATTCGCAACCTCCATTGTAAAGTTGTGTGGTTGGAATGACAGCTCTGGAACTAGTTAGAAGCATAATTCCCACCAACCGAGTCATACTGACATGACACAGGAGAGTTTCTCAGCTGTTGTGAGTAAAGCTGCGATAAATAGGAACATTTTTGTCAGCGACTCTGTTAACCAATGTGGTTTGTCTTGGCACTAACCAACAAATATTTCCAAACAAATGCAAATCATTAGTGCAGGTAATGCAAAATTCCTAACTAAAGAGCATAAAGATAAAAAGTAAATAAGACACCCACTGTTATTAATTCTGAGAATCGTGCCATCTTCTTTCACTCCCCATAATGTGAAATTAGCCATGTCCACCAATTCACCAATGAGGAAGATGTGAAAACAAAAGTTTAAAATGCTATAAACAGGTTTTTACAGTTCACTCAATGCAGCATAATTTGCTAAGGCTCTTTCGTAAGTCCGGTTCTGGGTTTGGAGGATATTTCCCATATATCATACGTTTTTACATATAGCCTTTTTTTTCATGAGAAAATAGACATTTTAATTTTTTTTTAAGTTTATTTTTTAAAATACAGACCTGCAATCCATTGTTAAAATCTGTCTTCACAAAAAACACTTTACTACATGTCTCAATAAAAGCAAGGATTACACTACTCTGTATATCCCCTACTGATTTAAACATGTGCAGAAATTATGCAGTGCTGCTTGCAGTCATATATGGACAATTTAAGTACCAGACTGAATGGTGCTGTGTACATATTAGACAGTAAAGTATAAAAAAATTCTTGAAATATATTCCACTGTGAAACGGGGTCCAGTAAAATTACACAGAATCATCCCTGGCAACTAAAGCAAGTTAGTTTGATAGGAGCAATGTGTTTTACAGACTGCTGCTGGTGAATCTTCTTAGATTATTTTTTTTTTGAGTCATCTTTCTGAATACACTCCTCTCTTCAATGAACTGCTATCTTTGGCTTCTTTTCTGCATTTTCTGGGTGAGGGCAAGGTATAGCAGAATATCTTCATAAATTGACCATAAATTGGTCTTGCTGCCAGAGCTCTGTAGTTTATGTTATTCAGCCAGACTGTGCAGAAAACCTGTTTTGGCAAGGCACTGAAAAGCAGCAACACTTCCCAGTGCTGGGGAATTCTGTACAACCCCTCGCAGAGATTATTTTTTCATTGCATTTACAAACACTACACTCTCACAGGCAGTCAAACCATGAAACTCAACCTTGTTTACAGCTGCGCCACACCTGATGTACCGTATGTCTAAATACAAAATACTTGTGTTAAGTGTCAGTTAGTTGTTATTTTATTTTAAAATGCATTACTTAAGTTTACATGTAAATTGTATTTTCTTTGTAGTGGACTTTTATTATAATACTGAAGAAGCTAAGTTAGAGCTGCTGGATGAGCATGGATGAAGTAGAAGCAAAGGATGGGTTGTTATAATAGTCAGATGCAGCTAAAGAAAGAAAGGAAAGTATGGAAATAAAAATGCGAACCAGACCTCTACTCTATTTCCTTAAAAATATGCCACAGACCTGATTTTATCCCCTGGCGAATTACATTACAGCCATGTGTTGTAATTAGATATAATTACTTATGCCTATGACACGACAATGATCTCAAAGACAATACACTTAACTGTAACAGATGATGTACTAGTACAGACCTGGTCTGAAATATTTAGATACCCTTGATAAGAATAATGTTGTGGTTATGCATAGAACTTATTGGTTATATATTATAGGTTTTCTGAATGTGAAACCAAAGCCATTTCACCCCTCGACTAATTGAGGGCCTCCGTGTCTTGGTTTCTCCAGAGACCTGAGGTTCCGTAGAGATTCTGATTCAGCCAGAGCCTCAACACAACAGGAGTGTGGGAAACACAAAACCTCAGATGATCTGCTGAGGTCACAGCTGCATACGACTTTATTGGAGGAAGGGCGGTCTGGGCTAAACATCTACAGTAAAAAGGACAGAATGATGATAATGATGCTCATTCCCAGCAAAGTCAAGCCTGACATGCACGCCCTTGAGACTGAAGCAAACTGGACTGCTTGTATGTGCTTGTAACCTAACCACAGACTAATTGTCAGAGAAATGGAAACACGTCCTCTAGGATAGGGGAAATTTTTAACTTTCGGCTGAATTTCTGAAGCAGGTCCAAAATTAGCCAAAAATGTAAATTTGTAACAGCTTTTATACAGGGATTGTAAAACTCATTGGTTAATATAGGGCTGGTGGATCACAGGATGCCCATGAGCCCAAGCTGGCACCAAAAATGTAAGTAAAATAATACACATGAAATAAAATAAAAATCCTAAGTCATTTTCTGATTTTACAGTTACATTTTGCACTCAAACAATTATTATTTGTATAATAAATTGTGATGAATGAATAATAAAAAATATTGTAAAATATAGCAATTTTTTGATGACTTCTCTTTCAATTTGAGCACAACCTCACTGATGGTGAAGGGAGAGACAGCTGCTTTCCACAGCATTTTGTACTTAAAAATGTAAGTTTAGCAATTTGTGCAATGACACCAATTTCATTATTTAAAATTTAAAAATAATTTCCTAAAGCAAGAATAATGCTGTGGTTTGGAGTATTGATTTCATTGACTTGGTGACCCCTCCCACAAACAACCCTGCATCGGCCAAGGTTAATTCAGTGAGCCTGAACAGTTGTACACTCCTATGAGGGAAGAATGGTTGAAATTAAGCATGGCTGAAATTATGCATGTGCAGAGCATCAGGCAAATGGAAGGAGGGACTTCTGTCTTCTTTATGAGTCAT
Source organism: Albula glossodonta (assembly GCA_019788955.1). Lineage (NCBI taxonomy): Eukaryota > Metazoa > Chordata > Actinopteri > Albuliformes > Albulidae > Albula > Albula glossodonta. The sequence continues at coordinate 656,181 of JAFBMS010000070.1, forward strand.
TATGCATGTAAGACTACAGATGGGATCCGGTTGGAGCCTTCAAATCAATGACATGACAAGTGATATGTCAAGTAAGTTCAACAATGAATAAAGTTTCACAGGAAATGCATTCAAATAAAAAAGTTTGTCTTGGTGTCGATGAGACTGGCATCTACACAACCAATGTCAAAACACATGATCCAGACATGCTATAAGATGTGTTCTCACTGAGAAAAAAGGCAGGTGTATACAAAATAATAAAATGTGTATAGAAAAAGGCGGGTTTTAAAATCTAAACCTTTCAACCTTGATGCGAGAAAAAATGACCTAATGGTTAAACCATTTAGATCAATAACAGGACCTTTCAGAGATATTGCCGTTCAGTTTTGGTTTTCAGTACTCCTCTGGTTCCCCCTGGAAATGGAGCAATGTGCAATGAGCCCACAGGGAGACTCAAGCTCTGGATGTTTTGCAGGAGCTTTCGAGTGGTCCGTGGGGACTGCCATTGAATCTGTGTGAATATGTATCTCATTAGTTCAGTTATGTAATTTAGAGCGCTAGCAATCCTTGAGGACCGCTGTGTTGTCTCCCTCGGAAACAGGAGCAGCAACCTGCAGCATGCAGCCGAGTGTGAGCTGCTAATTTGCTGACTTCAGCCACACAAGTGCTAGCTGCTCTTTCACAGTGCACTTCAGCGTTGGACTGGAACAATGCTCACTCTGAACACTGATGTTTATTATGCTGAACTATTGTGTCTGTCTTTTTCATCATTACCTCGAGGAAAGCTTACCACTGTGAAAAGCCTTTTTAATTTTCATTGATGTTTTTTTTTCATCTCTTTAAAAAATGGCTAAAATTCTTATATCCACTTTTAGATTTACAGTTTTATAACCGTTGTTCTCAGGTTTATCACAGACTTTCAAGTGTTAGTTCTTTTTCTCAAAAATATTTTCGCCAGATAATGTTGGTGATTGTTGTTCTGTGTTCATGAAGCTACTGTGTTCATGAAGAGAGTTATTTAACAATGTTGTTAAATAACAATATTGCAAACGACATGTTGATATAATCCAGGCCATAGCCACTAAATAATGCAATGAATATATTGTTCAGGTGGTGTTCTTGAGTTTTCCTTAAAGGTGAGCTGCATCAACACTTGTTCTTAAATTTGAATTACAGTTTATATGTTTAAGAATATATATTAATCCTCATTCAGCCAGCTCATCAAAAGTCTCAACAGACGATTTTTGTGAACCAGGTTGAGCAGCAGTATGGTACACAGGTTAGGAAGTTGGGTTTGCATTCAAAAAGTTACATAGTTAATTCACAGGTAGGGAGATGCTGTTGTAAATGTCAATTGTTTATAAACCATAAATTGATGGTTTATAAGCAATGCAAGCATTGTAGGTTGCTCTGAATAAGGAAAAAAGTAAAGGAAAAAAGCACCTACATTAATTTTAAAACATACGTTTAAGATGAATATTGATTTAATCTAGGCCTTTGTTTCATAAAAACAGCCAACAAAGCCTTGTTTGGCTGCTTCCCCAAAATGTGATGTAGCAGGAGGAGTGGGGGGGGGGGTGGTGGGGGGTGTCAGTAGCATTCAACATGACACGCATCGCACAATAACAACGTGCAACATAGCATCATTTAACCTTTACAACACATCTATTGATCCATTTCGCTCTTATCAGGCTCCGATCAGAGCTTGGAGCTCAGCTTGACTTCTGGGTGTTTGAATTCACTCCACAACATAGTCGAGACAAAGCAATCCAAGAGCACCACAGTTATTATTTCTGTGCGTCCCTTGCTTTTTTACTTTAGGGTATAACAGCAGAATAATATCTCCTTCTTGGGGTGTTGTGAGACTGAAAGTAGTACAATTGAAGGTTTGAGATAAAATCACATTACAATAGAAGAACTTGATTAAGGAACACATTGGGCCCCCAGCCAATGATTCATTCTTCTGATGCATGGAACCACAATTGTTACTTTAAATATATAGCTATAACAAACAAATGGAAGTGGGTGGAGGCATTTAATATTGCTATAAATTGATGATATAGCATTAGTTGTTCTGTTAAAAGCTTTGGCATCATGTAGGTTGTTTGTTTTGTTCAGCTCCTGACTCAGATGCAGTCAGGGAAATTCCCACAATTGTTTGCAGTTGCACAGGTTAGAATGTATTAAATGGCATGCATGCGGCTCTGCACTCTGTCTCCTTTGACTGAGAATGGGCCAAGGACAGGCCCCTGATGCACCTACAGGCATTATGTGCAGTGTGGTGGGGAGAGGGTATCTGCATCACCTCACTGTCATTGGTAGTGGATAGCCTGTGTTCTTAGGGGAACAGTATCAGTTTTCCCAGCATTCATGTTCACAGTAGCTCCTTCACATGTAGATAGAGTGAGAGTGTCCAGTCTGGACAGAAACTGATAATGGAGAGGCACTTGCTCTCCATAGGGTTGACAGAGAGGAGCATAAGGAAGATGAAGAAGAGGAAGAGGATATGGAGAATAGGCATGATGCTGATCTTTTATCTAACCCTTACCCTGGGATGGATTCCACTTTAGAGCCGTGGATCTGCTGTGATTACATGCCCATGCTCTTAATTTGTGCACCAATTAATAGTGAAGTGAATCCCAAGGTCTGACACTGTGGTCTCAGGAGTAGAAGCAAAAAGGCAGAAAAAGTTATCACATTTGCAGTACACACTGATAATAGATATGTTTAATGTCCAGGGAAATACAGTTTTAATAGAATTTTTAACTAAAGATCTTGAAATAGAATTGCACCTACATTTAATTGAATTTCAGGTTCAAATTACATCCGAACCATTATAAATCATTTGGAATCAGAAAAAAATGCTGCCTTTCACTTTTACCCACATTACAAACACAGAGGTAAGGTTTTTTCAGCTTCTGATAAGTGTTAATAAATTACCCGAATTTCAAAATTAATGGCTGCCTGCCTGCTTCTAGGAGATATCATTGTATTTCATGAATATTTTGATTTTCTGATTAGATCAAAATGCAGTGAATTCCTAAACAGCTGTGCCCAAGCTGCGGTGATCATAAACTGCTCCCGTTTTTAAATAAATTATATTCCTTGCAAATCTGCTGATATGGAATAATTAGAATGTGTTTGCCCTCATTTTACCGTATATTTGCATGACTTTAGATCCCAACCTACTGATCTTGAAGCTAAGAGAAACCTGCATGTTTTGTGCCACTTCCTAAATATACCTTGCCAGCAAGATAAGGACTTATATTATGATGTAAAAGAAGGAATTTCATTTGCAAAAAATATTTTTTTAAAAACAAAGGAGTGTCAATGCCTGAGAGGTTGATTAAACATTTACAAACTGTCCTATTCATTGCATTCACATTTTTTCTCAGATTGGAAAAGCTATCACATGAAATTTCCTACACACATTAACTATGGTCTATTTATTGTATGAGGGCAGAACAGGCCAAGGGGTATGCTACACATGGCTTGTTGGGTTATTTGATGAAAATATACATTGGTGCTTTTTAACTATATCTTGCTCAATCACTGCTTTAAATGTCAGATGCTCACATTCGGACGACAAAGAAATTGGGACATGAAATGGGGTGCAAAACTTATTTTAACTGAAAAGGTTTCAGAGGGTCTTTATTTAAATACAGATATTTAAATGACTTTCTGAATAATCACAATAAGTTATGTTGTTTTAATCTTCACACAAGAAATTCTATGTGATTGTATGTCTTCTCTTTCTTGGTCTTTTGGGGGGGAAAGTGATAGGAAAATTATAGCTTGCACAACTACTTCCTTATACTTGTCACAACCAGATATAATGTAGTAAACTTAAATTTTAAATTCTTCTGTTTGTATATTGCCATTACTTGCACTACACATGTAGTACAATAGCAATAAAGATGCACATGTGAAAGTTGAAATTGGGTCTGTCTCTCTCTATTTCTCTCACACACACACACACACATACACAGTAAATAATTAAGCATATGTCTGAGGGCTGTCTGGGGCTGTCTGTGGTGTTTGTGTTTTAAAATTAAACATGCGGAACCCTTTTGCCATGCAGTCTCGCCAGCACCATTACTTTGCCATTTAAATTGCTTTTCCTATTCCTGTTTGGACATCATTACGTTTTGGTGAGCGCAAGTTTATTTCTTCTCCAGTTTTCACCCAAGTTAGAAGCACCCACATTATCAAACATATCAGGAAGGCCCCCCCAAGTATCTGTGAGCCGAGCAGCTGCAGAATCCCTGTGGGACCTGCCTGTAGAGACTAGGCCTACAGAACAAGCCGCTCATTAGTGGAAGTGGAAAGAACCCACACAGATGGCTGTCAGTGTTCAAAAAGTTGACTATATGAGACATGTCAATTGAGGCTTCAGTTCCTTATGTTCCTTTTTTATTATGACATAGCAATACTTGAACACAGTTTGTTTATCCACCTTCCCCCTCCAAAAAAAAACCTACTGAAACACAGGAGCTGTGTGACATCTGAAAATGTGTTTTCTAATGAGATCTCTAACTACTGCGCTGGAGTCCACACTTGTCATTCTCTGTAAATTACTCTCTCTAAGTTGACATGTTTTTCTGTGGCACAGATGATGTGGTTGTCTGCTCTGCTAGCATTAGGAATGGTATTCAGTAAACTGGAAATAACGGCTATTAGGCCCACATGCTGCTGCTATGAGGAGTTAGGATGTTTATCTTTCATAGTTCAACGAAAGGCCATCTCAATGTCCTATAGTCTGTAATTTCAATCCAAATCTGATCAGTTGCATCGTATGGAATAAGCATAACTATTATATATTATAAATATCAATATATATTAAACATTTCACCTGCTTACACTCACTTGCTCCACCCTCTCCAGCTTCTGAGACAGAATGGATAGGTCAATGAGAATTTGAGGTGGTCAGTGAAAATGCCCAGATAATTAAGTTCACAGATATTAATTAATTACTGGTATTTGATAAAAATGTTGCTTGTACCAGACTAGTAGACCTTATTTGTGAAAGCGAACCACCACTGGCATCATTTCATTTCTCTCGATGAATGACAAGTAACATTGCTTAATCCTCTCACCAGTATCTAAGATCAAAATAATATGATTCTTTATTTTATTTACTGACATCATTTTTTGTCAGTTTGTTGGGATCAACAAACTGTTCAAGTATCTAACATATTTAAAATACAGTATGTAAAGCTACTATGTAAGCTACAATGGGATAAAACTGATTACAACAGATGCTTGACAACAGCTGTAGGAAATATTTAGCCAAAGTCATTGCCGCTTAAGGATGTGCCACCAGTTACTGATTGTAACGGTTCACATTTATCCACTCAAGGATATTTAATTTTGGATAATTTTATCAAATAAATAATCAAACTGTTAGTATTTTTCATTGTGTTCCATTCATCAAATTTTCCTTTCTTATTTATTGAGACCTTTGAGATGATTTCACAGAATATTAGTCATAAATCTGTTAAAACAGACATCACTGCAAATGTGTTCACATTCTCTCAGGCATCACTGTATGTATTTGACATAGGTCTGGTGAACTCAGTAGGCTTATCCTTAGTGTTATTCTTATTATTTTACTACTCTCTCTGATGCACACAAGCCCATACTTGACACACAACCCAGTCATACATACAAAGAGACATTTCACCCATAGCTGATTATACACAGACAGCTCATGTGTTCAGAGATTATTGTATTATTGTGTGCTTTGTATCTTTCAAAGTCTTGGGGGACAATAATAGAAAACAACAGCTTGTACAGATGCTTCTTTATGCTCGCTACAACCAGATACAAGAGCACCAAACTAACATTTTAAATGCTTTTGTTGGTCTGTTGATATTTGGGTTGTTGTTGTCATTGTCCTTTCATTAGATTAGTATCCAGATTTAAAATGATGTGATTCTATGTTTTGATACACTATCCCACATTCTGGCTTTGAATCTTGATTGTGCAGGTGCTGACAGTGCTTGGGATAGTCCCTTGAGTGCATTTAATCAGCTATAAGCACTCCTGTGGATTTTAGACTGTAGGGTCTCTTGATTCTAAATGCAATATACACTTCCCTGGTGTAGATTGTCTCAGCGCAGTGATGTAAACTTATGAAGTAAAAAAAAAAATCAAATGAAACACAGCTAGGGTACATTTAGGGAGGGTAGATTTAAACCTCTCACATTATGCTAAATGATAACATTTTCCTGTTTCTAAAACAGTTTGCTAAAATGAAATAGCTTGCATATATACCATTGTTTCAGTTACAGAGCTAACATTATTTGAATATGATTAATGAACTAGTTATACACATAGCTGCTATGTCATCTAATGTAGTTTGAGATTTACATTTTACTACGGAGACTTCCATTCAATTTCAAAAATTTACAAATCAGTTGACTCAGCCATATCACCATGATTTTTTATAAAATGTTATATGCCGGCTTAGGATTTATCAGTGAGCAGAAAATATCAAAGATCATAAAAAATACAAATAACTTATGTTACAAAAAAAATACCATGAAATGGCAAGAAGTACATAATATGTATGTATCAGAGAAACTGAAAGCTACCAACTAAGAAAAGTGTTAGATGAAAGGAAAAGTGTGCTCACCATACTTAGACTAGTTGAGAAGAAACAATTACATTCAGCATGCTTGAATTTGCAAAACATTTTGTGTGAATGCAAAGACCTGTCCATGAAGGATGCAGAAGTGTGCATTTGGTGAGGAGGAAATACACTGGGCCACGAGTCAGAAAACACTGTGCTAGCTAAGAGCTTTGCTGTCAATGTTCACATAAAGGCTACCACTGACAATAGTGTGTTCATTGATGTGTTGTTAGCTGTGGCAACAAAAATATATCTGAAAAAGAGGCTCATATCAGAAGCATGGAAAGCCTTCTACATGCCACTGCTGGGTGTGCTACATTATCCTGTTGTACACGACTGTTGTCTTGTGAAAATCCTAATTATTTACTCTTGGTGTTGTTTAATAAGTCAGTGAAGATGACTGTGTCAGTCTGTACACAAATAAGCCAAACCTTGAGACAATGCAGACTGGCACCTTGAATATTAAACCAAAGAGACATGCTACCAGACACACTTGGCTTGATTGAACCCTTGTAAATACAATATCTAAATGCATTCTCGGTAGCCTGAGCCACTTGGAATAAAATCTACATTTTTATATTCAGTGCAATTTTAGAAGGAACCAAACTTTTTCCCAGCAAGCATTCTAAGTGATTTCTTTGACATTTCATATTTTATTTTTTGTAGCCTTACTTACTTCACAGGATTTTCTCTTTTTTTCTACATTGGGGAAGATTCCTTTTCACTGTAACCAAATCTTAAGCAGATTTGTTCATTTGAAGACATAAGGGGTTTTTTAAGCAATTGTCCAAGTGTACAATCCATATAATGGATCAAACTGCAATACTGACCAACAAAATGTCTGTTTACTTCTAACCGTAACATTAAATGTAACAGTAATGATGACCCACTGAGCTTGCAAACTGCAATACACTACCACAGAAAATTGAGTAGATTCAATCAGTGCTTCAATTAATATACTTTCAGACATGCAATTACCATTTAATATATTAAATGGCGTTTCACTTGAGGTGTACAGATTAATTGCTTTTTTAACCCCTTTGTTTATTTTCTCCAAATGTGATGGCAACCTTATTCAACCCTATTTTGAGCAGAGATTTGAATTACAAATAATTCAATATTTGAGCAATTTATAACAAAAAAATTAAAGGATGCTCCATCTCAGGGGAGTCATTTTATTCTTCTTCCATTATCATTCTTTTGAAAGATTCTGATTGCTTTAACTTTTATATGTATTACTATATATTTGCATGACAGCAAGCAACATGTATGAGGAAGCCAAGCACATACAGGAAAAGATAAACATTCAAGTCATGTTTGGGCCATTTTAAATATTGCTGGAGGAACTCAATAAAAACAAATGTGAAGTGGGTTGATTGTTAAGACCAGAGAGAAGGACAGCCAGACCAATTAATTACAAATCTTATTGGGCCTGTAATTTTTATTAGCAGGTGGACTGTAAAGATTTTAAGAGAGTTATTATATCATATCTAAAGAATAATTAAATCCCACTTCCTGATAAACTCATATAATCAGATCAGCTGTGTTCTCCATTTTGACTCTAATGGTCTAGACAATATGTTTGTAATCAGGTTGAAAACTGTGACAGCGTGCTCAATGGAAAGCAAATACTGAAATCAGAGATAATAGTGGAAATGTGTCACTTGTTTCACAGCTATTATATGAAATTAAGCTGTTTGAACAATGTGAACCAAAGGCATGTGCTTTGGATTTTTCTGCCACATCTGCTTCAACCTTACAACTAGAATCAACACAAAATTAAATGTATCTACTAGTGATGGGAGAGAGTGGGCGCACGCACATACAGGTCTCATACAATGGCTGGTGCTTCAATCCTGGCTCAGCCAATAGGAATGTTGTGATTTCTGCAGGAGAGCACAGTGATTGGATCAAATCAGTGCACTAATGATACCATAAATTTACCTGTTCTTGGTTCTCTTTCACTGTCTGTTTGTTGTAGAGTCTACTGGTAACCAAATATGTAATGGTCTTTATTACATTTTGTTTGATGCCTATTGCTTTATTTCTAGATTTAATATCACCTTCATGTCTCAGAAATTTAATTAGAAGAAACTTTTATTTCAGTTAAATTTCTTCATAAGATCATAAATGACTGACAAAAATATTCTTGTGCATGTATTTGAAATATTTTACAATGCCCTAAACTATGACTATGATCAGTGATCTTTTCTATTTTCCTGCTACCACCCGAACATGGTTTTGACCAGTGACGCACTGCGACAGCTATGCATGTTTTAAGATAGGGCATGTCTTTATTTGACAATATTTTCTAAAGGTTACAGACAGTGTGAGCTCAGAATCTGTCCAGTTATTTTAGATTAGTATGAGTTTTGCTGATTTATCAGTTGTGGTTTTTTTTTTGGAGACAGGTGTGTCAGGTACAGGGTTTCACTGTTTAGTGGCATCCCCACCCTCTCACCCCAGCGGGAGACTGTGTGCATGGATCAGGCCTGCTCCAGCCCTGATCCATGTTTGGATGGTAAAGGAAACAAGGACGTAAAAACCTCATAAATCTTTTCACCAATACGATTTAAATCAACAGTTATCCAAAACCCCACTTCTAATTCATAAATCTGAAGTGGACAGTAGAGCACACAGTAAAGAATGCATCTCTTCACTTCTTTTGGGCAATTTAGAGTTTACTCTGGAAAGTATAGTTTGTCTCAATTTGTCAAATTATTCTTTGAAAATAGCCTTTGTTAAGAGAGAATATTGTATAAAATACCACTGCATTATAATTTTATTAAAATATATTGAGGAACCATACTATTGAATACTTTCTTAATTCTAGTCAAATCATTTTATGATCATTAAAAATTCAAAAGTGCTTTTACCATGTACTGAATTGAAATAATCATTTTTTCTTTAAGAATCTTCTGATGAGGATTAAAATAATAAACAGCTATGAAGTATTTAAATTTTCCAACATAAAATTAATGTTGTGGTTTTTTTAGGGGGTTTTGTTTTTGTGTTTTTCATGAAACATTCTTCAACCAATAGCAGCTAAAAGCATCATGCAATGAGTGTTATGTACAAAATAAAGCATGAAAAAATGTTTTACTCAAAGGTTATATTCGGCTTCAATTGAAAATATGTCTCACCCATTTTTATGTGAAAAAGAAGGTTGCAGAATTAATACAGACCCTCTTTTATGCTTTAAAATAGAATTAATTACACTGAGTTTCTACACCGTGTGAGGAGGATCAGTGCAGTGAAGTTTTTCTTAAATCAATTAGTAGGAGATTCTGTTAATAATTTGGTTTCATGTCCAGGCTGGTTCACAATTGAGTGTATGTATCTTTCTTTAAGATGATTTGGAATTACAGATTTGACAATTTGGCTTTTTCACACCCCACATATTATAGTGCTTGGTGGGGTTCCATTAATCGAAATCAAAGCGAACACCAGACTATGTGCAGTGGCACAATAGAGAGCTGGGGCTGCTTTTGCTCAAATAAGTAACAAATCCGCCGCTTACTAGAAAATGAAAATCTGCTAATTAAAAGATGAAAGGACAATGTCCTCCAAGTGGTTCAGAGGGTCACTAAATAAAAGTCAAGCGATCGTCCAGATGCCATCTGCAATGCCCATGTTGCGCCATCAGTGGACGGGGCGGAGCTCACGTGGCTGGTGTGGAGCAAGGTGCCATTCCTGCAGCACTGCTGGTCAACAGGAACCCAGCCAGGAGGGCCTGCCCCTCCACGCTGGATTCTCTCTCTGTTCTTGGAGCATCATGGGAGTATTCGGCACAGACATGTCTGACGGACCAAGCGGCAGGATTAGTCAAGGATCCATCTTGAGGCGCTGATAATGTTCTCTACCACACACCCTCAGCAGGCAGCTGCTTGTTTGTGCTTGCACTTGGTGATTATTCCACTCATATCCACATTTAACTTTGCAACAGGAGTAGAAAGGCTTTCTTCCAGTATCTTAAGAGAAATCCATTATTTTAAGTTCTATTTTCACTGTTTTTCTTTAATTCTATATTTTTTTTCCGAACAGAGACAAATAGGTCAGTGAAATAATGTAATTCATTCTGGCTGCAGAGCCATCCATTATCAATTATATTTCCACAAAGCTGTTCATGGATGAAATTTTATAACATTCAGAATCGTTTTCTTTAAACCCATAATTTTTCTCAAAAAGTTCCAAAAAGTCTCCATGGGTTGTTGTGAAGCTGTCCACGTCATTCAAATGTGTCATTTTCCCCGCAGTATTCACCTAATGTTGGTAATACCACTTGAGAAATGACTCAGAACCAGATATCCTGTGTTAAAATAAAAAAGAATGTTGTATTTCCATTCTGGAAATGTGTTATGATGACAGCAGAACATGAAAGAGTGCTTGTCTGGAACCTCACCAGCCTGTCATTCTGAGCTGCACAAGTTGTAACAATGTGCAGGAGTCCGACAGCTGGCTTCACACCTGCATGTCCCACAGAGAGGCTTGTTCCGGGTTTCATCTTCTTTCCTTGTTTTCCCAGAAACAAATAATTTTAAAGAAAAACCTGTCACACAGTGAAAAACTTGGTACAGCATCATCTATCATTTTTATTTACTTGAACATTTTCCTTTTGTCAGTTATGACTGATACTTTATTAGTATTTCATAGTTAAAAATCAGATCATACAAAGTATATACTGTTTTCCTCATGGTTTGAATCATATAACTTATTTGGCTGTGAAACATGCCACGCTATTAAAATCTTTAGTCATTTAATTGCTTGAAAAAGTTAAATCATTCCTATTTTCCCTTGCTTAACAGTTATTTTGTACTAACTAGTCTAAATCTAGACGTCTCACATACACACATCTATTTATGTTTATTTCTTCCCATTGACTTCTGTTGTAGAATTATTTTTTAATCCAATCAGTCAGAATATCAGTGTTTACCAAGTAATCTAAAAATCCAACACATGGATACAGACAAAATACAGGGGGTCCTCGACTTGCGAACGAGTTCCATTCCTACGGCTTGTTGTAAGCCGATTTTCGACGTAAGTCGGAATTCATACCTAAAGTATATCTAAATTTACACCTTAAGTCACTCACACTGTACACACAACACACAAAGGACATATAAAATACAGTAATCAAATAATACATTAATAAAAAAAAGACAGAACAATTTCTTATCTTTATTTCTGTGGTCATATTTACTAACCAGGTCAAAACTAGGTTTTTTAAGTAATTTATGGGAGTGCGTCGTAACCATGAAACCGTCGTAAATCGAGACCATTGTAACCCGAGGACCTCCTGTATTGAAATGTTACAGCAAAATACACCATGGTTTACTGACTAAGGTGATTCAGCTCATTCTAACATTAACATTTTATACAATATAAGAAGTAACATCATGGACACATAGGACTACATATATAGATACACACACACACACACACACACACACACTACACAGTGCAGACACATCTCTTTGCATTAAAACGGTTGGTAGAGGTAGTACATCCCAGCCATGCTACAAATAGTTAAACAAAGGGATGACTAATGTTCTTATACAGTTATCTGGTCCATAGCATTAACAAATTTGATAAGTACAGCTAAACATGGCTATACATCTATCCATTTCTTACTCTCCCAGTACTTTCCATACCTAAGAAGTATAGAAACATCACCATGCTCTTTGACTAAACAAAATCACATGGTTGCTTCTCTTGTATCTCCTCCGAATATTATTGAGCAGAATAACATTAAGTTATTCTCAATAGAATGCTAAGCTTTACAGCCTTTCAATTCAATGCAAGCAAATAAAAGTGGATTTGGAAGACTGAGATTGATACTATGGCTGCTGTGAATAACCTACCGTCTGTAACACCACCATGAAGGTTTAGTTTGCTGATGATCAAACTGAAATTTGGTTAATGTATTTTCTTGTGTCCTCAACTGACTTTTTGTAAAATTGTAGAACGGTCTTGGAAAGCTCCAGAGCACAAATAAACATTTAGCAATAACATATTTTGTCTTGCTACCCTTTTGTCTTGTTTTATAGCTGCTTTTTCAGTATGAATACCTACACAACCTATAAACCTATTTTGTATACTTGTTATTTAGTTTAGACATCCTGTGGATACCATCACCAGAATGTATACGTTTGTTCTCACTTCAAGCCCTAATAAATCAATGGGTTTTTTATACGGATTCCAGGTTTTGTTCCATGTCCATTTCCAAATGAAAAATAATTAAACGGCCCTGTTCTCCACTACACAATTGTCAAGCGGGTTAAAATATAAAATAAAAAGAAACCCTTGCTACCTGCCAGATCTGGCTATGTGAGCTTGCACAATTTTAATTCACGGGCATTTCTCTCATTATTTTAACATCCTGGGCTTTTAAACACTGCAGTGACTGTTCTTCGCCCATGTAAAAGAGCCCATTATCAAAGCATTAAGATATGATTAAACTGACATTTTCTTAAGAAAACCAAAAGAGTAGGGGGAGAAAAGCACTCTGAAAGGAAGGAGAACTCCATTCTCCAGATCTTATCAGGGGAGCATACATAGTGATCTTTGAAGCAGCTTATTACAAGCTAGCTAAGAAGACAAGTGCGCTGGTGTACAGATCAGAGGAATGTGAGTAAACGCACCTGCTAGATTTCACTATCGTCCAGAGAGTGTCAGTCAGCATTGAGGCTTCTCCGACAGTAAGACCTGCTTCCATGTGTTTTTTTAATATCAGACACAAGGTGAACCTTTTTTCTTGTCTTTCATCGACCATAGGTCGAGTAGAACATGGTGCATATGAATGGTATGAGTGTGTGTGTTGCTGTATGGTACGTTTAAAGTCATCAGAATAGCTTCATATAAACACATCAGTTAGACTTGTGTCTGGTTAACACTAAAGTTTAGTTCAACCATATATGATGGTCTTTATCATGAATTTGAATGATGTACTTCCTTATTTTCCTCAAACTTTATATGCAGCTGTTTGCAACACACAGTGCAATGACATATAAATACCATCACAATTATCAGACAAAATAAAGGACAATTTTCTGTATTACATATGTAAGCACATTGAAAGGAAGGTGATTCCTAAAAGAATTTGCTTGTATCGTGTGTTTTTAAATATAAGCACTTAATTCATTTTCTTACACACAGGTAATAGAGCAATGCAAATATTTTGCACATATATTTTATGCATATTTATGCAGTAAGAAAGAATTGAAAACTACCATGTGACTGGGTTCTGGGAAATGCTCATCAGCATATCAGTAGTGTGTTGCCAGGTGTGACACTAGGTTAGCATCAGGACTCCAACAATGAGACTGGGGTCCAAAAACACCAAGTATGTACACTGTACACTCATGCATTTAGAGCTGTGTACTGCCATACATACAAAATAATATAGTTCCAACATGTACATGTATGTACATTTTTTACATCTGTAATACACTTTGATGTCATCACCATGTAATCAATTTTGACCTACATATCTTTAGTTTATTGAAGATCCTGACATTTCAGAAGAAGCCATCAATGCCTCTAGTTTTTTCACATCTAGTAAGTTAAAAGAAATTTTAGTGGAAATTCATCTTTTGCTTCTTTCTGTTACAGTTTTGTCACAAAATTACATGGATAAGAATAAATGACATGCAAGACAATGAATCATGTTTTTTCTGTCCTCTCAAGTTTGCAGGAGCACATCTGGGGAATTTGTATGTACATTTACTGTTACAGTGTTGAACAGTTCTAAATAAGCCAGTAACAAACATCCTTGCCTCTAAGTAGTATACAAGTATAGGTTTCAGAAAATAGATCCAGATCCTGATCCCAAACACCAGAAGCTGGCTTACTGAATTCCTGTCCCCTGCTTTAACCACAGTGTGAAGAGGTCTTTACAGCTAAATGTCCCACGATACAGATCTGACTGCCCAGTAAACCAAAGCCAAACTTTTTTTTGTGAAGAGGGCTGCCATAATGCAATACTTAAAACAAGCAATTTATTGTCAGGTGATCTGACAGGAGATACGGCAGAGACACTTTGATTTATAGCATGATTTACTTCTCTCTGTGCCAGCGGGAGCCAGCCGCGCCCACCAACCAGCACACAGAGAGGCTCCCACACATCCCATCCGACATTTTACATAAGCAGCATCGTCGTCCGCACCGGTCACTGGAGAAGAGAGAGATGCATGGGAAGGCCTTAACCACAAAGAATTGCTGGGTGACACAACATAAAACAACACTCCTCTATTGATACAGTTCCTCAAATGTATCATTGGAAGACAAGGAAATGTGTATCACACAGACAGCATGGTACAGCCTGCTTCCAGTATCCAAATATCCACTCATCACTGTCCTGCTGAGTTAATAAATCTGACCTCTGCTTAATTAAAATAACACCATATCTTCCACCCAAGGAAAAAAGAGGCGATTTTAGAATAATTCCAACTAATCACTAATTAAGTTTCTGAGAAACAACAAGAAACTCATGGATGTGTCTATTTTTGGTTATTCAAGGAGGGATAAAAACAATTATATGTGCCTAGCTTATAATGAACAGCACCTTAGTGAGAAAGTCAGGGTGGCTCTCAGTCAGTAAAAAGGGGCAGATTCTCTTTCTCGTTCAGTGCAGGGCCCAGATGACAGAGCACAAACCTTAGCAGAGAATAAATACTGAAAATCAGACAGATTTCTGGCAAATGCTAAACTCAAACACTTACCTGCTAATGGGATAGGATAACATCTTCCTGTCTCCCAAAAACATGGTGGTGACCCTTGCAAGACTATCTGTTTCTGACAAAATTGTCACACAAATCGATTGTACTTAATTATTCATGGTACATTTTCAGGAAACATTTCCAGCAGATTTGGATACAGAATATTGGTATTCTTAACTGTCAAAATCCATGTAAAAATGAGGGATTTTATTACATTTAGTATTGCTGTTGTTGCTGCTGTTGTCGTTTTCTGCCATCTTGAACGTTGGCTCTAGCTGTCATGGGACCTGTAATTCTGCAGCATGGCGTGTTAAGAGGATATCATTATCATGTGTTCTTTGAGTAAGCTGCAGATTTGGTTAAATATAGTAGTTTTTTGTTCCCTCCTCTTTAATTTCTGTGTAAAAGCTGGGTCAAGCCAAACTCTCCCATGGCGATTTCCTCACAGAGAGCAGCCAAAGCACATCTTCTGCTGTGAATGCAGCCAATATTGATGCTGTGTGTTCAAAAACTGATTGAAAAGAGACTTATATGTTTCAAAGCATGCTGGGAATTTGGGGCCAGGCAACAGCCCAAAGTGATATAAATGCTCACACCAATGTGATATAAAATGGCATATTTATACATGTAAAATGAAGAGAATGAGATGTATATTCAGATTCAAGGCATTCTCAGGAAAACATTTCTTGAACCATTTCATATGGGAATGAAACTTACTCTAAATTTGCTATTTGCCGGTAATAGTAAGGAATGATCATAGGAGAGACTAATGCACTGTGTCACGTGGTCCTTGAACAAAGATGAACAAAGTGAAGGTTACTATAATTTAATCAGGACAGTAAAGTGACTATCGATTTACCATTGTCACATTCACACATACTCACATATTCACACATATACACACACACACGAAAGTACAGTGAAACACACACACACACACACACACACACACACACACACACACACTCACAAAGCTTAGGTAACATACAAGTTCTGAACTATAATGGAAAAACCCACAATAAGAACTTGCCAATGTTCTCTCTGTTTCTAAACCAGAGATTCTCCTTTGCTTAAAGAAGGAATCTTCAAAAGGAAATTTTTGCATGGTGCAAGAAGATAAGTGAAAGTAGCACACTGCTCTGCACTGGGCATGAGCTTTCAATGGTACAACCCCTTGAAACAGCTGGGTGGAATTATGAAAAAGACAATTTACTCAAATGTACTGTTGCCATGACTAACCTATGGATTTCATATGCGTTCTATTATTTCTCTTTATTTTTGCCATTTTTCAAGTTAAATTCCTGACATTTTCAAGTCATCCTCAATTATGGTCATTTTTATAGCCACAGTCAGAAGTACTTAATGACTGGATGGATGAATGACTGAATGAACAAATGAATGAATGAAATTCTATGTGGATTCTTTACTGTGAATCTGAGAATGGTTGTTACTGGAGGTGCAAAATGAGAGGAGCTTACATATTTTTCAGTTCTCCAAAAGGTGACATGTAACTTTTTGGTTCATCATACTATCACACTTCAGCTGTCTGTACAGAGTACCATGAAACAATAAAACAAAAAAATCACAAAATACAAACAAATGTAATCATCCAAATTTTGATATCTTTATTATGAAACAGATAATAAAGACATGTGATTAAATGCACCCTTAAGCCTCCCATGCCATCTCCTCTAGGCTATACTTTGGTTTACGTGTGTGCTTATCTAACAGGGAATCTCTGGTGTATCTTCACTGCCATTGCATATTTGTCTATCAGCCTTACATATTTATTCAGCTGTCAAGTTTATCTCCAAAGATACTCAGTGCTGATAGGCTTAGAGGTAGGAATTTAATTGTCGTTTCAGTGATATTCCATACAATTGTGTTACGCTTTATTCCTAAAAACGCCTGTGAAAGTAGAAAACAATGACGAGTTAAACATTAGATGATAAAAGGTAGCTAATATGACTGATTATCTTTCTAAAATATCATAGAGGTCCCAGAAAAGTAGTCTTCCCATCCTCACTGGCTTCAGATGCGCCATCATTATCATAATTGCTGTTGTTACTGATTCCAGTCATGGCTAATGCAATTTATAAATCAGAATTGTCAAAAAAAAATATCCAAACTGATGAAATGAAATGAATCCAGTTCATCAGGTATGTGGATCACACACTTCAAATCACAACGATCAACATGTCATTAACAGTTTTTAATTAAGAGGAAAATAGTGTACAGGAATAAATCAAGTAATCCACAAGGTTAACTTTATGTTGAAAAACAAGTGCTTATGAAATGCTTTCAAGCTTCTTTTAAATTGACATTTTCTCCATTTTTAGAGAACAGTAATAATTAGTATCATAATTAATTCAGACATAATTCATTACATATTCATACATGTTGTAGTACATCAATACTTATTTTAATATAATTTGCTGATTAATTAAAATGTGGAAACAGCTTGTTGTTCAAAGCAATGTTGTCATATATTTACAACATACACTCTAAAAAACTATTTATAAAATCTGGGGAAATAGCTACATTAAAAAGACTCAAACCATTTTAGAAGAAATGACTATATGAATTAATGGCTAATTGAATACCATTTAGCATACAAATAAAATGCATCAAGTCATCACATTAAACAGCAGAGATTTTTCTTTATTTCAAAGTGTTATGTGTGATTATCTCTTTCTCTCCAAAACTGAATATTCTGTTCTGTCCTCAGGTTTTACATTATGCAGATGATCAGTTAGTGATCATCTGGTCAAGACATTGTAAAGACACATACACGTATTAAGTTCCATGAAATATCGTGATTGAAATAATACATATGTAAACAACACAACAGAGATAACAAAACAGAGAAATATTTGAGACCCAGAAAGGAGGGAGTGAAAAAACACAATTATTACTCAATGGTGCCACCTAGTGGCCAAAAACAATTTGACCGAATCCAGGGAAGCAAGTATTGCATGACAGGAAAGAGCAGACGTGTGAATTGCAGTGATCAGTTTTCTATTTGTATTCATTCGACTCCTTTGTTCTTGGAATCACCCAGCTTTAATTATAAGAATAGCATTAAAATATTAATTAATGAACTTAATTGTAAGTGCATTGATTAATTCCACAATAAACATCAGATTGCTGTAGTAAATGAGTTCTGGAATATTGATGCAACTAGGGACTGTAGATGACATTTTGTGTGATTATCTATAGACACATGTATTTGCCAATCTTTTAATTAACAAGCATAGATAGTAAGGCTGCTTTGCAACCTCTGTCTGATCCTCATTTTTTTCTTATTGGTTTAGGTTTGCAAGAATGACACAACAATTACATTAGGCATTTACTCAACTTCAGAGGGATGCAAAGCACAAATCAGCCCATAACACAATCCCGTCCTATATGTCCTGAGGTAAATTTCTCTCATAATTGTGTTGTTCTTAATAAAAACAATGACTGCCACAGTCAATGTGTCTGAGACGCTAAATCTTTCATCCGTATACCCTGATTGAGTGCTGTGAGTCCAGTCATTGTAGTTTGTTCAAGCTTTATCCCCTATTTAACAACTTAGCAATCGGAAATTCTCCCCAAAGCTTGCTTTTCAATTTCAGGTATATTAAAAACTGATTCCAGTTTTAAGGATCCTAGGTCTCTTAATTGTACATGTTTTGTTCTCCCTGTTTTTTTCATTGGACAATGTTTTTGTGAAATGTTCAAATATACAAATGATACAAATATACTCTTTGATACTTCCTCCTTTATTTTTATGTGTGAACCTCGAAACAAAGGATGAAGTAAGCAGAGGCCGCAGATCGGAGCATTTGAACCAGATGGGGATGAGAGACAAGTGGAATCGCAAAGAAGCCTGACAGCACAGCCGCGACGTAGCATGCTGTCTGCATGTATAGCCACCTGTAAAGGCTGTGGCGCACCTGCATTTGCGTGCCCAGAGGGAAGCTTCTGTGTCAGACCCCACCCACACATGCAATGCCCCCAACCCCCAAGCATTTCAGACAAATACAATTGAATGCTTTTTGTCACTATAAATGCCAGCAGGGACCCAGTTTACTGTTTGTAAATTTGCTACATTGGGCCATGTAGCACAATTGTTTATTGTCAAGAGGGATGTTTAATCTAACATTGCATTTGTGTCTACACAAAGTGTGCCACTGAATTTTGTAGACATATAATGTACCCCTGAATACTATAGGGATACAATGTACCACAGTAGTTTGAATCACAGTGAATTACAAACCTGAGAACAGTCAATGAATGTGTTCTTAAGTAGGTTGTAGTGTACAAATTAAAATAAAGCTGATTAAACACCTAGCATAATCAATATACCGTAACAGAGGGGTGCTATTTATTCTTTAATACAGAGGTAAAATATGCAATACTCCTATTGTAATAGGAGAAGTAATATAATTTACATGTCAGGTAAGGGTATTGTAATAGAAGAAGTAATATAACGTAAATGTGAGTATGTGCTAATAATATGTACAAATATAAATAAAAAGCACTCTGTCTGAAGGAATCTAGACAATCAAATGACTGAATACACAAAGATGGGCTGTTTAAGTATTGGCAAGCAATACTGTACTGTTTGCATTAAGGAGGTCCATTTGTTTCACTCGGGGACTAAAACAGTAACCTTAATTTGCACACTTTAAGTACATGGCAACGAGAAAGAACTGTAAGCTGCAGACAAGCTACCTTTGCCAGAACAAACCTCCTTTATTGTTTTTGTGTTTGTTGTTTTTGTAACTTCCCAAAGTCAAGGTCTATTTATCACTATCATTCAAAAGATCATTTAACAGGCACATCTTAAAAGTAAATGAAATCTCACTGGGTAACACATGCACATGCTTAAAGGAGGTGAGAAAGTAAGAAGGAAAAATAAAGTTACTTTTACATATGACACCCTTACTGATTTAAAGTACATTTGGAACTGAATAATCCCATTGTCTAAATGGTGGTGTTACATCTGGCCACTAGGGGACAGTGTATTACGCATGATGAGATATTTAACGGTCCTGGGGTGCCCTCTGGCTTCATGATGTGGCAACCTCTTCCCTGTGCCAGACTGCCAATCATGACAAAAAAATAATTATTCTCAAATACAATGTGGAAATGAAATCTGCTGTCTACTCTCTTAAATTCAGAAATACCAGAAACATACAAACACAAAGCCATGTTCAATTGATGTTCATTAACATGACAGAACTGTAAAGGTCTTACATTCCATGCTTAGTTGCAACTTTTGAAGGGGCTTGGTGACTGCAATTTTAATGTTGAAAATAATAAGATAAATGTATACATTCCAAGATGGATGCATTAAAGCAATGAAGCTGTATACTGTTTTAGACAGGAGTACATTTATGTTATCAATGTATATAATAAATTGATAATTTAAATATGTGGCTTTGGAGTTTGGAGCTTCTTTTTCCCCATAACAAACAGAATTTGATTTCTCAAATAAAAAAATAGACAAACGTTGTCCAATGTGCTGTTGTGTATGCCTTAGCAATATTCACCAATATCATTCACCCTATGGTTTCAAGACAACAGCCTACATGATCTATAATGAGTCATTTAAATCAAAATATCATATACTCAATTGTCATTTGCCTACTTTTTTCCATAAAACATAGGAAAATAAACATTAAATTATACATGTGGCACTGTTTATCCAGCTAGAAAGGGAAAAAAAACAAGACAAATCAGACATCAGACATACACTATTATGTCTCAAACCAAAAAAAAGACTCCAGTGCCAGTCAAACATAATTGCAGATTGCAACGAAAATGTTACACTAAAACATATTATTTTTGATCTTACCAAATCCATACTTTTGGATAAGACTTCAACTTTTGACGAAGAGGAGTCTGGCTTTCTTTTCCAATGAATGTCACTGCAATTGTTTTCCCTGACAGAAATAACTGTTTTTTCTCCATGAAAGCCTCCCCTTTGATTATTGGATCAGGTGATAATGAGTTTACATTTTAGGCCTACAGATTAACGAGCAATTTTGTGGGGGGCAGATGGAGGCAGGTCTGTGCGGCATCACACAGAATTCAGCAGGCATTGCAGAGACATGTACAAAAGAGGGCCAGACCTTGATTGTATCGACTCCACTTTATCAGATTTGCCATGAGAATCGGTGAGGCGGCTATTTAAGGCAAAGGCAGTTCTTTATTCCAAAACAGGGACACAACTGAGCAAAAGTCTGTGGATCCAAAAATGTCAATGCCTAAAATAGATTAGTGGGATGTAGACACTCTAATGGGCCCTCTCTAAGACTACAGTCAGCATCTGCACACACAGAAAAGCCTAATCACAAAGATACCAGTAAAGTGCATGTAATACTTTAGAGATTTAATGCAGTTTTTAATTGGATAGAGGCCCATTATTTTTCAATACAGAAAGGGCAGTGAAGCACATACAGCTCTTGAATATTTTTGCAAATCGTGTTCGACAGCATAATGATTAGCTGCGGTGCTAAATTTGCCTCACAAAATGAAAAGCAAACTTCATGCAAGGCGTAATTTAATTGTTTCTCTTCGCATTTTCTGCCCTCTCCATTGTTAGAAGTTTAACATTTTCAGGGTCTGCTGTACAGCTTCCTTTCGATGGTTCTTCAGTGGTCAATGGTGGCATCTTTTTCTGTTTTGTTCTTGTTTTTTATTGACCATTTAAATACAATTTTATTTCTAATGTTGCGGGTGAAGTATTGATTCAGGACATTAGGAGCAGATATCAATGTCCTCCTTTGCATGTATTGAGTGGTAAATATAAGAGGAGACCTCCATAACTCTCTCATAGTCCCTTGAGAGAGACATTGGGTGCATGTAAAAAATGTCCAATGCAATGATTTTGTCACAGTACCATAAGGTAGACATGAGTTAACTGAGTAAAGTCTATTGTTAATACAAAACAGGAAGAAATTATTACAGATAAGCCTTTCTAGGCAAGGTGTCGAGTTTGGCAAGGCTTCCAGAACCCAGACCACACCCTGGTCCTCTTTGCTGAAACCATGCTTTGGCTCTCCACATTTCCCAGCTCTCAACATGATGTCCAACACCGTCTGAATACCAAGCGTACATTACTTCTGAAAGAAAAGTACACAGATTATCGATTTGAATTCCTGTTGAATACTGTTTTCATACTTCATCTTATAGACCTGTATGACACAGATTGGCCTTTTGAGTACATTTTGAGGACAGTATTCAAACTACTACTTAAACAAACATAGGTAACTCAGATCGATGTATGTCAAAGCTTGCCTGGGAAAAGAACCTCCTCTAGTGGACCATTGTGTATGCAGTTTGACGATGGAAGCTGCACTTGAAGTGCAATCAACAGATCGAATTGCAATGATGAAACAATCCTGCAAATAGTATTAACCATTCCAAAGTGGCAGAACAATTTTAGACCAGTGAACACAAGTATTTCTGCAGTTATCACTAAAAATACAAGTGGTATACATACTATAATAGCAAATATGAATCAAAACAAATTATGTTACCATTCTACAGAAATATAACTACAGTGCCATGAAAAAGTATTTGCCCCATTCTTTTCCTCTTGTATTGCATATTTCTCTCACTTGAATGGTTTCAGATAATCAAATAAAATAATATTTCAGACAAATGAAACACAAGCAAACATAAAACATAATTTTTACATCATTATTTCATTCATAAGAAAAAAAGAACATATTATAAGGAGAACAGGCCATTCGGCTCAATTCACTCATTTAAGAAAGTCACCAATTACCCATATTGCCCCTGTGAAAAAGTAATTGTCCCCTTAGTTTTGACAAAAAAAAAATCATCAAATTTGTCATCAAAAATTAGATTCAGGTGGTTGAACACAACTAGATTTGATTGAAAGCCCTGTTAAGTTTAAATGGTAAATATATTGATCCTAACTAGCAGAGCGAAGTAGTCACCTCAAAGTGTCTAAAAGCACATAATGATCAAAGGAGCTCCAGAACAACTGAGGAAAAAGTTATGGAGCTATCTCAGTCTGGAAAGGGTCACAAAGCCATTTCTAAGGCTCTTAGACTCCAGCGCTACCATTATCTCCAAATGGAGAAGATTTGGAACAGTAGTGAATCTTCCCAGATGTGGTGGACTTGCCAAAACTTGTGCCAGGGCATGCCAGCACCTCATACAGGAAGTCTCTAAAGCCCCCAGGAAGACATCCAAAGAACTGCAGGCCTCTCTAGCATTAGTTAAGGTCAGTTAACATGACTCTACAATAAGTGGAAACCACTGCTCTCTCTGAAAAACATAAAAGCTTGTCTAACATTTGCTAAAAAAAGGACCTGGATGAGGTACTCAAGTTTTTTAGGATAATATTCTATGGACAGATAAGTCAAAGGTGGAACTTTCGACAGTGTGCAAGTCCTCCTTTGTCTGGCATGAAGCATTCCACTGTAACATCATACCTACATTGAAACATGGCGGTGGTGGTGTGATGGTATGGGAATGTTTTGTTGCCTCAGGACCTGGGCAACTTGTAATCATTGAAGGAAGTAGGAATTATAATGTGTACCAGAAGATTCTTGAGATGAATTTCCAACCATCTGTGTGTAAGCTGAAGATGAGGTATATTTGAGTGATGCAGTAGGACAATGATCTTAAGAATACAAGAATGCAAATCCACATCTGAATGGCTTAAAAGAAGGTAAATTAAAGTGTTGTAGTGACCTACTCAAAGTACTGACTTGAACCCAACAGAGATGCTATGGCATGACCGGAAAAGAGCAGGTGATACCCAAAACCCTCAAATGTGTTAAAGTTAAAGCAGTTCTGCAAAGAAGAGTGGGCCAAGATTACTCCTCAGAGATGTGGAAGGCTCATATAAAATTATAGGAAACATTTTGTTGCAATATTTGCTCCTAAGGGTGGTCCAATCTGATACTTAGTTTAAGGGGCAATTACTTATTCACAGGGGGAATATTGGTAATTGGTGACTATATCTATTACGTGAATGGCATAATGATTTAAAAAAACTATGTTTTATTAAACTATGTTTTGTTTGGGTTTCTGTTGTCTCATAATACATTTTATTTGATTACATGACACCATTCAGTGAGAAAAATATGCAATGAAAGAGGAAATCAAGAAGGGGGCGAATACTTTTTCATGGCACTGTATTACTTCTTTTCTTGTGACATGAAAACTTCCAAAATCCTTGGAATTTTTTTTCTGTCACTTTTCTTATAATTTACAGAGGTACTGCTGGTTTAGCTTTTGCTGGTTATTAAAAAGTATATTGAATATAAATATTTTTCATCAAGGGTTCTAATTCCATTCAAGTGGTAAGAGTAGCATGTGGAAATGAGCAGAAATGGCAGTTTAATGTGACACTACCATTTTTACTATTTTCCCCCTTGTTTTTATCCCAGTTTGGAGTATCTAATATCTATTGTCTAATGTTTCTTGTCACACTGCAGTCTACTCACTGAGATATGCCAGAAATGATTCAGCGAAACCTGCTATATGTGCTGCTTTGATTTGTGGGCACTGACTGACCAGCAGTAGACGCTAGACAGCGATGACCCACTGAAAAAATCTGGATGAAAGTGAGATCACTTATGAGTTGTCCTGCACAGCTGGTAGTGTTAGTTGCCTCTGGCATGCTCTGGATTCAATGCCTGGCCTTCAGCACCTTACATGATGAACCACCCAGCAGCCCAAAATTAAGGATTTTAAAATAAAAAAACATTCATCACTAGATAAATTTGGTGATGCTTACAAATCCTCTTGAATATTAGGTTACATATTAGCTGGTAATGCTGTTTTATGCTATAAATCGGCTGCTAATTTTGTTTTTGCAAAAATCTATGCTGATATGATATGTGCTACAATATAAATCTGACAGGTGGTATGGTATGGTATGGTATGGTATGGTATGGTATGGTATGGTATGGTATGGTATGGTATGGTATGGTATGGTATGGTATGGTATGGTATGGTATGGTATGTTAAAATAAAACTCTCTTTTTCACTGTTGTCAACCATATCATGGCACTAATGGTATGGGCTTACTGCTATTTTGCCAGGGTTGTTCATGTACCAGTCTCATTTAGTTGTTAGGGATAACACACAACAACACAGCTTTGCTCTGGTAAAGCTCTGCCCCAGCTTTTGGGATACACTCCACTAATACACCAATGAGCAGATAATATTTATGATAAATTTCACCATAAATATTATAAATTTTACCATATATGCTGCTATACTGCAGATCTGGTTATTCTACCTAAACTGTTAGTATTACTGTTATTGTGCTTATTGTTCCTGTTATTCTTTTAATTATCAGTTGAATCAGTAAGAGTTATGCCAGCCATCTCCAATCTCCTGTCTACCTGTTGTACACCCTGCGCCAGCAAGAAGCAGATGGGCTCCCCCTCTGAGCCAGGTTCTGCTCAAGGTTTCTTCCTGTTTGTCAGGGAGTTTTTCCTTGCCACTGTTGCCTTGGCTTGCTCTGAGGGGGTTTCAGGCTGGGGATCTATTGTAAAGCTGCTTTGTGACAACTTGTTGTAAAAAGCACAATACAAATAAAATTGAATTGAATTGAACATAATTTCACATAATCTCACATCGCTTCTTCTGAAAGTAACTATTAGGGATATTAAATGTAAAATTGACAAATTTATTTTAACATTTTTATGACCTTTTTTGTAATCAAAATGTTGAAATAAATGTGTTAATTTATGTTGCCTACAAAAATGAAAACATTGTGTCAAAATTTAATTAAATTTTAAATGTAAATTAATCTAAAGATATTTTAATATAATGATGAAATAATAATTACTAGCAAGTGGTTCCCCTATCCCTCCTCCAATTCAAACACACATGAATGACTGGTTCATAAGCACATACTACTGTAGGATGACTCACCATGGTATCCATAAGGGGTTCGTGACACACCTAATTTGGCCATGGTATGATGCAGCCCTCAACAGACATTATTTATTAATGTAACCCAACCTTCTTCACAACACTGCTGCCATGATAGCATACCATACCATAATATCCACCACTTCTTCCTAGTTACCAGGCACCAGTATCAGTCATCGGAAAGTTCTTCCATTTTAAGAGTTTTGCATAACACATATGCCGAACAGCATGTATGTGGTTACAACAGCTAATTGTGAGCACCAGGAAGACCTATTTTAAGCTGTGTATCCACAGTGTATACTGCATATGTGAAAACAAAATTCCAAGAGGTAATACACAACAAGAGAAGAGCTCAAACTGGGTCACTGGTGATTTAAAAAATTTGGGGAGGACAGCTGAGAGGAGAAGGCCTAAGGTATAGAGCATCAAAAAAAAAAAAAAAATACGAAACAGCAACATTAAAAAATTAAAAAATAAAGAAACATTCATTTGTTTTTGAAGTACATTGAATTATTTCCCAAGAATAGGGTCATTTTTGCATTAGTATTACATCTTCAAATGTATGAGGTTGTAATCTATGAGAACTACACAAAATATGAAAAAAATGTATCATAAGTACCATTAAAACATGATTTCCCTTTATCTTGTTTCCCTTTATTTTATTGGTTTTGTAAATGTGCAAGTAGTGCAATATAAGAAATATTTCATCATAGAATTATGTACTTTATGCAATTAAGCAATGAAAATAAATGTTACTACCTTCTGTATTTGTTAGCTAGAGACTTTTACATTTTATTCATGTGTATTATATTTTTCTAACTAGCTTATATGAACACTTTTATCTTAAAATATCCTCAATAACACATCTAATCATTTATTATGCAAAGCTAATAAAGGTGTAAAAATTATAATATTCAAACTATTGATAGATTTCTGAAGGCATTGAGAAAAAAAAAACTAAAATACCACTAATGGATATAATTCAGTTCTTATGTTGCCGGTCCATATTTTCAATGTAGGTGTCTCCACTCTCTGATTAATATAGAATGGATAAGTTAAAGGAAATTACTAAACATCAGGATATCAATGGTAAACTACATCAAACATTGCAAAGTTTTAATAAACGTTATTTTCAAATCGTTATTTTTCTTTCCTGTCAGCACTGGGCAAAATTACAAGTATTTTAATTACAATTCTCTCTTTATTCATACTGACAAAAGGTAGGCAGGTGACTTGAAATCGAGTTAGAGCTTTTCTCAAGAATGCTTTGGCGGTGGTTGGACATACACAGTGTCAATCGTGAAGGGAGGATCAACTCCCTTGAAGCGTCAAATTACATTTCACAGCCAAGCACAGGCCGAAAGAAAAAAAAAACGGAATGCATTGAGTTAACAGGACTGCTTCCGGTTATATATATATTATTTGGGGGGCAGGATAACAAACTTTTCTTTTAACCTATCTACTTTCAGCCTGTTCCAATGAATCCCTCTAACAATAAAACATTAACTATAAAACAAATTAATTCATAAAATAATCAACACCAGCTGACCAGCTGAATTGTTACCAATTCATTGTAACAAAATTGCTTTTCTCTGCAACCCAGTGATACCTTTGTTTTTTTCATGGATTCATTGATTACTCCATGAATAATTTGTATTATTGTTAATAATATAATGGGGCAGCCTGTAGTCTAGTGGCTAAGGGAAATGACTGGGACCCCTGAGGTTGGTGGCCCAAGCCCCAGTCCAGCCACAGCAAAAACACCATTGCTGCTGGACCCTTGAGCAAGGCCCTTAACCCCATATTGCTCCCAGGGGGAATTGGCCCTTGGCTAGCCAAATCAACTGTAAGTCACTTTGGATAAAAGCATCTATAAAATTATACTATATAAGCTTCAACCTGTGTAATTTTATACAGTAGCTGTGGAAATAAGCAAGAAAGCAAAAATGGACTGGCCTCATACTACAAAAAATAAGGTTCTGGATCTATAAAGAATAAATCATTGATGAAAAGGTTGGACAACATAATTAAAATGTTTCAATTGACTCCCAGACAAATAAACAGCTTGGACGCATTTCAGTGCTGAGGAAGGTTGTGTTGTTGTGTGAAGGTTCAGTGCTGCAGAAACGCATCCATGCTGTTTGTTTGAGTCTATTACAACAATTTTTATGCAACTGCTGTCCAACTTTAATTTGAGTATGCGAAAACCCCTTTTTACCCTTTATATCCCAGCCTAAAAGGCAGTAATAACTTTATAACAAACAATCGCCTACATCCATTAATCTTAATTCCCTAACCGCATACATTACTGTAAATAAGCTATCTCGCAAATATCCTCATGATGTATTTAAATATTCCGCAGTAAACTGCACTTCTGTAATTGCCTTTATTGAAATCATATTAATATAGACAGTAGCCAAAATACAGCCTTTTCATGATGTAGACTATATCAAAATAATGCATTTTATATTGATCATGAATTTCACATGTAAGAATAAAAACTCGGCGTTAATCTCTGCTATAAGACGCATTCTTGTTTATTTAGTCTAAAAATAAATTTGTCATTTGTTGTGGGCTATGCTTTTCTAAGACGCGATGCTCTCAAAGTGGATACGTTTTCAGAGGAGTGGAAAGCTCAGCTAGCAAAGGAAAAGTGTGGAGGGAGGTCTTACAAGAAATTGTTCATCACCGCATTGCTTTGGGTCTTTTTCTTTGAGCATGTGACACAGGAGAAAACTACGCATCCGCAATAGGTAGCCATATTTACACTTCCTGGTTCTGAGGTTGTCAGCGGCTGCGTTCCAATACTCAAATTTGTCTCCTCCTTTCCTCCCCTCCTTTCCTCCGTGCACTGGAAACCGATTATGTGTCCTCCTTTCCCCCACTATTCCAAAACGAAATCTCGCCTCCTCATTTCCTCCTTTCTCGTCTCCTTCCCTCCAAACGAAGGATACATCGATGTGTCCTACCGCTGAAGTCTTTCACATTTCTGCGTGACATCACTGTGCTCACCACCAGTCAGATTAAAAGACCATCCCACAGAATATTTCACCATCGAAAAGTTCTAAAACATGACAAGGGATTTACCAACACCTAAATATTAGTGCCGGAAGAGTAAACAGTAATCGGGCAATCTACATTAATGAGAAAATTTTTGTTTTGCGTTTTCGAACATAACCACTTTGATGCGATATATTCATGTTTTTCAGGTACAAATGGTAATTTTATCAATGTAAAATCGAGTGAGTTTATGTTGTGGTAAGTTTATTTATTCCTTGTAGAAATGCTTATGTTACATCATAATGCAGAATGCGAGAAACTGACATTCATATTTTAATGCAGGAACAAGGCTGGTGGCCTTAGAGAAGCGTAATTGGCTTTGGTATCCTCCGAGTCGTTCGAAATTATAACTTCATCAATAGCCAACGTCGACTTCGATGACGGGCGAATCGGATTAGCTGTTCCAATTTTCGATTCATCTCCTCCTTTCCTCCACTCGTTTCCTCCCCTTCTTTCCTCCACATATTTCCGGCATATTTCCGGAGTAGGAAAGGAGGGGAGGAAACGAGTGGAAGAAAGGAGGAGATGAATCGAAAATTGGAACAGCTAAGTATTGGAACGCAGCCAATGCTGCGTTCC
The DNA here is from genome assembly GCA_019788955.1 of Albula glossodonta. NCBI lineage: Eukaryota > Metazoa > Chordata > Actinopteri > Albuliformes > Albulidae > Albula > Albula glossodonta. The sequence continues at coordinate 686,070 of JAFBMS010000070.1, forward strand.
AATACTTCTTCTCATCTCCTTTCCTCCCCTCCTTTCCGATTATCCAATTGGAGCTAATCTGATTCGCCTGTCATCAAAATCGACGTCGGCTATTGATGAAGTAGCCCTATCATAGCTTTTGACCGATGCCGAACCCACAAACCGTGCCTTAGCCAATCGCTGGTCCTACACAAGAACCTACACAAACACAGCGAATTTACCGTGTTCCAATGTCAGCAGTGTTCACACTACAAACAATGGATTGTGAAGAAATGAGACCTGACTGTCCCAGCGAATGTGTACTCATTTGCAAACTGATTATTTTGCAAACAATGTAATCTTCTGCTATGTAAAATATCTGTTGTTGGCAAACAATATTCTATGTGTGCAAATGACCTAAGAATGTATCCACAATCTAAGCTGAGCATTCTGTACAATCAGGTAAAGGCATATAAAGTGTTTCATCCTGATTGCCAACATCATAAGGATCCATCAACGACCTCAAGCAGGATCCCAATGTGTAGAGATTAGTGACTCAATTACCTATCACCATGTAAGCTAATAAGATCGGCGAATGTAGTAACCCAAACGGGTATATAAAGGGCATGATTCAGCTTTATCACATTGCTAACAATGGAAGCAGTACTACCACTTGCAAATGTGATTCAGCACCAGCTGCAGTGCCAGCGCCGCAGGTCTGCTCGCCGGTGACTGCACGTGCATCGCGCTATTGCCCTGATGGCATTGCAGGTAAATAAACGCCATATACTCTGAACTATCCCCAAGTGACGGCCGTCATTTAGTGGCATAATAGGTTTGAGCTTTTCAGATGCTGTTATCTGAAGTGCTCATCACTGTATAGTGATGTATTGATACATGATGCCTTCTTGCAATTTGGTTACGACTACTGGTTGTCTGCATGCCCCCTAATTGCAATCACCACTAATGCTATCTGTATCTTTCATAGGACACCGATCCAGTGTCCTATGCCAGGGTGAACCCCACAGTGCTACTCCTGGCATTGTACTGTGGGGAGTCTCAGGAGCTGCGGGAGGACTTCTGCGTGTCTCAGGTGTCTGGAGGCCCTGATGTGGCAGGTCCCCCGGCAGAAGTCCCATGAGTGGGCCCATGAGGTAGAGGTGCTCATCCTCCTGTACTGGCTGGCCCATGGGTTGTCCTACCGAGTGGTCGCCAGGGCCTTCGACATCCCCACCACCACTGTACTCTGCTGGACAGGGTCATCAGCTTCCCCAAGGCCGAGGAACTCCCTGCTGTCGGTGCAGGCTTTGCCCAGCTGGCCAACTCCCCAGTATTCTCCGGATGCGTTGGTGCCATTGATGGCTGCCATGTACGGATCAAGGTGGCCAATGGCCAGGACTACATCAACCGCAAGCTGTTCTGCGACAGCGCGAGTAGATTCCTGGACATTGACATGGGGTACCTTGGCTCGGTCCATGATGCAAGGGTCCTGAAGAACAGCCCGGTGTACCTGGGAGCATTATATCCTCCCCCAGGATACTTCATCATGGCTGACGGAGGGTACCCTTGCATCTCCGTACCAATGGCCATCATGACACCCTTCCGTGAGCCAGTGCAGGGGAGAGTACAGGAAAGGTGCAACCGCCACCACAAAAGGGCTCACTCCATTATAGAGCAGGCCTTTGGCATGTTGAAGACCAGGTGGAGGTGTGTCTTCCTCAAGGCCCTGGAGGTGAGCCACATCTTCGCCCCAAACGTTGTGGTGGTCTGTGCCATCCTGCACAACTTATGCCTGACAAGCTGGGGATGTTCTACAGCCAGAGGGGGAAGACTGTGACCAGGCGGTGGTCCCTCCACCAGGCCCGGTCAGGGATCAGACCAGTGGCCAGCCACTACAGGACAGGCTGGCAGCACGGTTTTCAGCATCCAGAGTCCTGCCCGCAGCTCTGCAGGATCACGATTATCTGTAGGCCTTTTGCTTTTTTGTTTCTGTCCTTATACGAATACAGACATATATGATGTCAATAAACACAGGTTGAGACCTTGTTTGAAAACCTTTGGTGTTGTTCCCTTAATATGTTGCGTGTCTTCTGATCATGGTGCATTTCTGCATTGAACAGTACATTACATGACTTGAGAGTCAAATAGTTCAGTTGCATATCTGTAGTCCTGCAGGGATCGGTGATGGGACCTTTGCTTTTCCTTATTTACATAAATGATCTTGATGCAGGGGTTAGTAGTAAAATAGTACAATTTGCAGATGACACAAAACTAGGGGGTCTAGCCAACATTATAGAATCGACTAAGGTAATACAAGACCTAAACAGCATGCATAAGTGGGCAGATACCTGGCAGGTGACATTAAACTTAGCTAAATGTAAAATCTTGCATGTGGGAAATAAGAACCTTTAGACAAGACTACTTGGGAGGAAGTAAACTAGAATGTGCTCAGTTTGAAAAAGACTTCGGAGTAATAGTTGGCCAAAGCTTAACAGGATCGAGGGTTTTGGATACTCTGTAAATTTTAATGGCGAGCTTAGTTGGGTTGAATGGCCTGTTCTCATCATATGTTATGTTCTTATTTCCATCTGTGCTCACTGTGCTAAAGCTGGTTCCATAGTGGATTATGGATGTACATGTTAGGACTCCTCTGCATTGTATCTGTTGATGGGGTGACCGTGTCATGTGAGCACCTCGGCTGTTCTGACATTTGATCAGATGCAATTCTATGTAATGGTTTTCAAAGGGCAGTGTACGTTACTGAGATGTGTCCCCCATGGTTGTGGTTCAGTAGCCACATATGCTCTGTTGGCCACAGAGGTAAATGTAACTGAGGCCATGCAAGGATGACATGCCTTCAGTAAATGTGGCAAAGCTGGATTCAAGTATTGGGAGTGCCTAGCAGTTATTACCGATGTATTCGCGGTCACATACATATATGGCATCTACTGCAACAATTTGGCATGAGAACTGGTTTGAGCAGGCAAATACATTTGACATTAATGTTTCAAGGTGTGCGCGCACACACACACACACACACACACATACATACACACACACACACAAACACACACCCATGTTGTGCCAGTGATATATCATTATTCAAATAATATTGACAGTTACAATAAATTGTGCAACAAAAACAAAAGGGTGATCAAAACAAAAAGGTGGCATGAACTTATTTCTTCTCCATGTACTTAACCAAACGTTCAAATAAACTCAGAAACCGCTCAGTCTGCTCCTCTGCCCTCTGAGCTCTTGCCTCCTCCCTGGCAGCATCCTCCCTGAGGAATTCCAGCACCCTGGAACCTATGCACGCCCTCTTTCTTTTGGGGGCTGGAGTGCCTCGGGATGATGGGCCAGAGGTGGGCTCTGAGCCAGAGGCACAGGGAGCAGGACTGGGGTGACAGATGGGTGAAGTGTGGGAGGGCCCTGGGAAGGGGGGCGATGAGCCCTGGGTGGGGGATGACTGGCCTATGGCACTTTCCTCTGTGGCCACAGCAGCGGGCACTGGCTCATTTGGGATCCTGCAGGAGGTAATTCGCCTGGGAGGCACGATCGAAGGTCTCCCACCGATGGCCTCATGCATGGCCCCGAACCAGCGCCATGTGGCTGCTGTGGCCTCTCCACGGTCCGTCCCTGTCCCCATCGGAGGATTTCTCAGCGTCTGTAACACATGAAAACTGCCATGAGATGGTCATGGCCACTACATCCCATATAGTCATCATGACCTGCATGAGACAGGGATCATATTTCAATATGATAATGACACACCTGACCAGCTACATGTGTGAGAGAAAGGCTCACCTTGCATATGGGTTATTAAAACTCATTCACACCAGTGATGTTTTCATGACCATTACACTCCACAGTTTATGCATAATATTCTAAAGTACCCAGGTTCACTGCAAAATCCTGACTCATAGGATTGCTCACCACATTGCTGTGATGCTCAACTGTGAGTCTTATCTGTCAGAGATTACACCCGGGATCATAATTAGCCCACAGTTATGAACAGTCATAAAGCAGATGTCATTGTCATGACATTGCATTCTTTATAGTGCACCTCTTGGATCATCAGAGCAGTGTGTGAATCTGTTTCCTATACCCTGTGTCCTGCACCAGTGACACTACATAAGGACATGAAAGGGCCACCACCCACTGTCCTATTAAGAGGTGTTGCTATGGGGCTGGATACTGTGACAGCCCGAACAGCCTGTGCAAGACACTACACCCAAAAGCCTTAATTGTTGACCAGAAGCCAGGAACATGCTTTTTACCTTTTATTTTTTCTTTAAGGTATCCCACTTTTTGGCAATCTGTTCGGTTGTTACCTTTCCCTCGAGGCCAAGGTCTCTGCATATTTGCCTGCAAAGCCAACACATTTATTGGCTCATACTGATCATGCACACATACGCGTTATTGTTTGTGTGCTCCTTGTGTAAACATTCAACTCACTCCCAAACTTGCTGTGCAGTGTTTCTCCTCCCTGAGAAGGAGGAGGCCCTCTCCATCCTCAGCCTGATGAGGGCTGCTGTTTGCTCATCTGTCCCTGGGGAATGAATTGTTCAACAGCACTGCTGAAGCAAGTTGCACACGTGACATTTGCTGGCTTGCGGCTGGTTACAAGTGCGCAGTTGGAGCTTCCCAATCATATTCCCGTTCCATGTACAGTTACAAGGTCCTAGCATAACTTTTGTAGCTGTTATGATAACAGCAGATTAATCGTATCACCGTCAATCAATATCAATGCTCAGGGATTATCTTCAAATATAACGTTACATTACAGTATTCTGGAGACAGTTAGCGGTGTTCCCCACCTTTCCATTGTAATATGCTGAACTACATACACGGGAGGGCGAAGAAATCAAACGATATTAAAGTGGCTATCTAGATAGCTGGCAAGCAATTACCTTGCAATAATCAATCACACACAGGCAACTACGACGTATTTTTGAAAGGTGGCTGCTTGACATTTCTCAGTTTAACGGAGGATTTTTACTTAGGTATTTGTGTGGGAACAGACACAAAACTGTACTAGATTGGCACTTACATGTGTGTGTCTGTAGGTCGGTCGCCATGTCCACATTCCTTGGTTTGTATAACGTCAGACTCTGTGGGATGTCTTAAATGTTCTGTGGGCGTGAACCAAATGATGTCACCCAGAAATGTGAAAAGACTTCCGCGGTAGGATATATCGATGTATCCTCCGTTTGGATTAGAGGAGAAAGGAGGAAAGGAGGAAAAGAGGAAAGGAGGAGGCGAGATTGCGCTTTGGAACAGTGGAGGAAAGGAGGACACATAATTAGCTTCCGGGGCACGGAGGAAAGGAGGAGACGAATTTGAGTATTGGAACGCCGCCTACATGTTTAGGCTATATACTTTCAGGACTGCATGCACCGAACCGTAACGTCCGCACTGTGACAGTTTGGGACGTACATGGCTGGCTAGCGCCGAGCAAATGTTCTGGTTTTTTACTACTTCCCCGGAACATTTCCCGAATGCATGTTGTTTACGAGTTGCTGCTGTTTACGGACTGAGCTGGGACGTTGCTAGACTACTGGAGGATTCGCGATTGATCAGGCTCAGATTACATCTTGCAACAATCAAGCACCTGATGACGTCACCGCTGCGTCTGCATCACCCTCGGCCGACCTTGTAGAGCTGCCTCTGCTGTGTACTTCTCCGTCTGCTCCTCTACTGCCACCTGCTAGATTCACGGTCCCGGCCCCCCAGCTATCTCTCTCTTCACTGAATCTCTGCTGCCTTCCTCTGCCCCTTTTTCCATCGCTTGCGCACACACTCCCAACGACAACCTCCACCTTTGTGGCCATGCTCCATTTAATGGGTTTGTCCGCCCTCCCTCACAACACAAACAAAACCTTGGAGTCTGGAGCTCAGTGAGTTAACAGAATCATGCTGCTTGTTGCACTAATTCAGTTCTATTCAGCTGTGATTGTTTTCTGGGTTTACGTTTTCTGTCACGCATTACACTTTAGTTTATCTTAGCTGCCCTGCTATGCTGTCTGTTGAACTGCTGCGGTTCTATTCGGCTGTACTGTAATTGTTTTCTGGATTTTTAAACCGTATGTTAAGTTTTCTGCCACGCTTCTATCCCTATCTGCAAAGTTCGTAAAGGGTATTATAAATCAGAACAGCCCAGCTGCCCAGTGTGAGTGTTAATGTTATGGATAATCTTCTTCGTACTGCTTACGCTATTCAGTGAGTAATTCCAGTTTGGCTGCCCTGTCATGCCGCTTGTCGAATCACTGCAATTTATTGAAATACTGATGTTCTGTTCAGCTGTGATTGTTGTCTAGGTTTTAACATGTTTGTCACGTATTCTGTCACGCTTTAAAGTGTGCTGCGCTTAGGAGATCTGTACGGCATATTATAAATTGGAGCGGCTCAGCTTTCTTGCTTTAACGTTGAGTGTTGTTGGCGTTGGTTTTCTTAGTACTGCGTACACAATCCATAGTCAGATTTTAGCTGCCACAATCACTTGTTGGACCGTCATTTTTCTCCATTAAGCATCAGGCACGGTTTGTCCGGTTTCACGACCCAGGTACATGACACTATCTGTTATTTGATCGCCATGGTCATGGTTGCAACATAGCTCATATCCATGGCTGTTCCACGTTACTGCTATTGACGCGTTATGTTCTCGTAGAAGCTGTGCAGGCACGACGTTCATTGTGAACTATTGTACTGAATCAGCTCGTTTGCAACATTTGTTTTCAACAGATTCGCTCACATGCGCATACTTCTTCGTTAATACGCTATGATGCCTTGAAGGTTCTTGTTCGTTGACCCTCACTGCTACCTCTGTAACGTCAGAGTAATGCATTGTCAGGGATTGGTGCCTATTTATTTCAGCCCCTGATAGTTTATACAACCAATTTACCTGCGTCATATTCGAGAGTTCGTGCGTCATGCACCTTTTCCAGCAGCTAAAACATTCTCACCGCTCATCTCCACACTTCATCTGTTGCCTTTCCTTTGCTACGCACCATATTTAGCCTGCCCAGTGTCAGCCAAATGCAGATGGCACCCAAACGAGCCAGGTTCTGCTCAAGGTTTCTTCCTTAAAATAGGGAGTTTTTCCTTTCCACTGTCGCCATAGGCTTCCTCTTTTGGCCTCAGGCGTGGGTTTTACCGTACAGCCATTTGCAACAAGGCACAACATGACACAACAGCACATAGTGGCCATTCCCTCACCTACCTCATCTTTGCTCACTCACAGCCTGCTGTCCTGCCTCCCTCCTCTCTCCCTTGCACACGCATCCACACACTTTCACGCGTATCCAGGTAACTAGCAGGTAACCTGGAGTCAGCAGGCTCCTCCCAACTGCCGTGCTGTTGGCTGTTCCGCCCTTGCATGCTCTGTTAATCCTGTCTCTCCTTTATCCTGTCTCCCTGCTACAGGTGTCTGAGGCAGCCCTCCACTATGCATGTTTCTGATGTCTGCTCTGCATTGGCTCATGCTAGCACAGCCCCAGCTCCCTCCCATTACCTCTCTTGCTCCCCCCCTACTGGTGCATGAGCAGGAGCCAGATGGCTCCACCCCATGCCTGCAGCATCAGTTGCCCCTCCCTTTTACACTTCAGGTGACATGGTAGTGCACACCTTCCTTGTTCCCCACTACCGGTTTACAAGCAAGAGCTGGAGGGCCCCTCCCCTGTACACTCCCAGCAACCCAGTAGTGCTTACCTCTAACCTCCCCGCCGTCCCCTCCGGAATCGGTGAGCTCCAGCTCTCCTCTCTCCCTGCTGCCGATGTTCCTTTATGAGTCGGCGGACTTCACCTGGCACCCGTGTCGTCAGCTGTTGTTCCGCCATTGCACACTCCTAAGACTTCAGTCTAGCCCCCTTGGCTGGCAGTCTTTACGGGTTTACTTCATCCTAAAAATAGTGAGGCATGACGCTGTCCCACTGGACTCCAGGCCCAAGATCAATGTGCATACCAATATACAACTCACTACATCATAATAAACTCCTTCATGTTGTCTGAAGGTTCATTCTCCTGAATTATAATAAATCTGACTAAACATTCTTTTTTCCATACATTGTGACATGGCCTGACACAGCGATCTCCACATCTGACAGTCTGAAATGATACAAAGGTCATTGTGTCAGTGTGTATTGTACACAAATGATATTTGTTTCCAGGATTTCATTGCCCATAATTAGGGGTGCGCATTATATACGAGTGCATATTATACATGAATAAATGTGGTATCTGTGAGGCTGTGACTCCAGATAGATTTTTAAAAATTTCTCTGTGGGTAAAGGGAGTCTATTTCTCCCTTGATCCAGTTCCTGAAGTATTGGAACAGCAGTTCTGTATATTCCTGGGGCCTCATTTATACTTTTTTACGTGTAAAAATTCTGATTTATAAAACTTATGTATGCAACACACACGTATGTCCTCTGTTCACAACTAATCCTAATGTGCATGCATGAAAGTCAAAATCAATTAAGCAAAATCTATAAATACTGTGCAGGAAAGAGCAATACATTTTAAATGCAATAATAGCAGTGAACAGGGTGAAAAAATAAACTTCTCGGAATGCATAATTAGTATCCTAAATTGAGATTAGAAGAAAATATAATTTCAAGAGGCCATGGCACCGGGCTAACAAATACCAAAAAACCTTGGCAGGGGGTTATCGTGGATGTCAATTCCTCAGGTATAGAGAGTAACGCAGATCAAAATCAAGAAAAATGGTGCGATATTAAGGTTGAGGCAAATAGGCGTATACTTGCCCAATGGCAAGTGTAGGAGCAACGGGTGGCAGTATCGGGGAGCCAACACTGTGTTCCCTTGATGGAGGGGGGAGGGGGGGTTACCTGCAATTATCGCCGTTGATTTAAAAAAATATTGTTTATCAGTATGAACAAATCATGACATGACCCTGACCTTCGGACAACCACATTTGTCGGTGTCATTTGTGCATCACAAATCAGTTGTACTGTTATTTAATGGATATTCTTACAATTTACAGTACTTACACACATTCATCCACTGACAGTGCCCTTATTGCAATGTGAGTGCAGTCTATTGTACCGGTTACATAGGGATAACCAGTTCTCGCTTTAAAGGGGAACCTGATGTACCTCAAACTCAGGAGTGATGCCATCATCACTCTTCGTATGACATCAATGAGAGAGGGAGATATACCCGACTGGTCCACAATTTCCTGCTGGACACTCCTCGTGGCCAAGAACCCCAGAGTTGTCAGGATTTGCAGATGGGCAAGTATTGGCTAGTTGCTACGTGTAGGGCGCTCCAGCACTGGCTCCAATTTAGCACAGTGTTCCAAGAGCACAGCTCTTGTTAAACAAAACCAACTCCTGAGCCAAGCATCATCATGTGCATAAAAGTCGGAACAGTCCCTGAAGACACCTTTCTGTAGCACCATACCATGCACGTTATCCTCTAACATTTCCAAGGCGACCACTGTCTTTGCATGCTCCAAGATTCAAGAGATTTATTTGTGACATGCATAATTGTACATGTACAGCAACTCCAAAAACTGTACAATTCTATTTTAGAAACTATATGTACATGATAAACAGAGTAAAAAGGGAAGATAAGCAAAAAAAATAGATAATAAGGTGCTTCTGGTCTATTTTGTGAACAAAATTAATTGATTAAATATGCAATGATTGCTCATCTGTTAATTTCATTTAGGCCTATCACTTATTTATGGCCAAAAACAACACTGATTGGGAAAGTAATGCACTCCTAATTAATCACGAGGAATAGGAGAATATTGTGCAAATTTCTTTTGGTCTCTAGGGTGTGCTATTCAGAGCAAATATGTGCCCTAAATGTGCTGACACATGGGTCAAATTTACCATACCAGTACGCAAATTCTCCCGTCAAGTGGAAGTATTATAAATTCCAAATTATGTGTGAAAATCAAGTTTAGGAGCGATTTTTGTCTGTACGCACAGTTTATAAATGTGGCCCCTGAAGTTTTCCCCAGCACACAGGTTATAGGATATGAAAGACCAACAGATTCCAGAGAGCATGTCAGTAACCCTAACCCAAAACGACTTAAGTGCAGGGCAGAGCCATTACAATGTAAATCTGATAGATAATAGCCCAGTTTTTGGAGTCTACATGAAGTTATGTATTCCCTGTTTAATGCCTTAATTTAAATAACTCAACTAAGCTGAACACAGCAGTTGAGTACTTTGAGTGTTGCAACTTTTGAAGGAAACCTCTGGTATCCTATATGGGTTTGACAGTGTTCCCAACACAGAATTAATTTACATTATGAAACTGAAACTTGTTTCTTCCTCGAATAAATATTGTTGTTGCCAGGATGAACTATTGAATTGACTTCTTCCTGCAGACAAAGTAAATTGTTCAATAAAGGGCATGGGGGCAGGGGAGCTCCCCATGATACCCAGTTTTATGTATGCCTAGATCCTGGTAAATTTAAATTAGATATAACTCCTATTCTGTATATAAATTGAACACATTCTAGTTGTGTTCCTTCCATGAAACAGACCTGTATTAAATTCTAATTTACATTTACCAATATGCTGTTTGCCAGGTTTCTGCCCATCACTGTAGGACATTACTTCACACAGGAACATGCTTTCCTACTATACTTCCAACAGGAACTCTTTGTATTCTGCCATGCCACCAATATAGAACTCATTCTGAAATAATTCTTTCAAGTCCTGCTGATTTAATTTTTATTAATGCTTTTTTGGAAATCTAAATATATAATATCATGCAACTGGTTAAAATCAAAACATAGTATAGCATAGTCAAATAGTTCAGTTCAGAAAGTCTGTTAACCTCCCAGAGTGAAACATGTGCTGGTTATCACTTAATTAAAATGCTATTTGTTCTCAAGAGTGTAATCCTTTTTGACCACAATGACAGATTCCAATGTTTTACATGTGAAGCAACTTACACTGACAGGCATGTGACTTTGTTGGTCAGCATGGCAGTCTTTAAACTGCTATTACGCTGCTATGTATAGGATCATCTGGTATTTCTCCAGTTTAAAGAGACTGATTAAAATAACTGTCAGAGGTGTGAAAACAATTTACCCTGGTTCCCTGACTACTCCAGGATATATCACATTGAAGCCCTCTAAACAGTTTTAAAAGTACTTCATTATCCCTTACTTGTTTTCTTTTACAAAATTTGAAAGCTGAATCAGCTGACTAGAAGACACATCAGTTATCACTTGACTGTGTAGGCTCTCAATAAAGTAGACATTACCTCTGCATTAATTATAATAAAGAATAACACATTTTCCTATGCACCTTACATAATCCTTTCCTATTTTTAGTTGTCCACAGTGAAGATTTGTTTTCATCGAGTTGTTTCTGAATTTTATAATTAGTTTATATTGTACATCAAGAATAACCCTTTTCAATATGCTCCATGTTTCATTCAGTTTTGCAGTCTGAAAGCTGCTCCCATTCAGTATTACTTGTAGAACATGCACCTGCCTAGATAGCAGTAAAACGTATTTTAGCAGGTTAGGATGATCATACTAAAAATAAATTAAAAAAAAAAAGTGTTATTATTCCATGGCCCAGACCGCTGTTAACCTGACGTCACACAACCTTTACCCTCAGCAAATGTGGGGGGTGGCTGCATGAGTGCACAGAGAAGAACATTTGGTACTGTTAATACCCGACTGTGGCATCAAATGGCCAGATACTTGAAGATCGTTGTAGCTGTTTAGGACCGTGCTAGTGGACTATGAAGCTCTCTTGCCAGCTGTGTAGGACAACTGCAATTAACAACACAAAACAAGGAATTATTCACTGATCATATAGCAACTGCTATATGCGACAGGTCGTCTTAGTGATTAATTATCAGGGAAAAAAATACATGATTATATATCCACTTGGAGAGGTTCTGATATGTTAGTTTAATCCGCAGTTCCTCTAACGACGTTCGATTGGTTTCTGGCTATACCGTTAGTGGAAGCTATAGGTGCAGGGGAAAAGTACTGGTGTAGAGAAAAGGCGTAGAGAAAAAGTTAAGAATTTGCATATTCTGGGAAAAGTTCCGGAATATTTTCAAAACTAGTCTCCTGGTTTATGTCAAAACTGCTGGTTATTTTCTGTTTTCGTTAGCTCGATTGGCCATCATCAGTAATGTTGAAAGCTTGATCGGAGAGAATAAAACGAAGGAGTGGGTTATGAATGCAGCCTTTGGCATGTCACTCCACGTTAGAAAATGGGAAACAGCCTGGGTGTATGGGAGTATTAGCATAGTGATAGTGTATTGTATATAGAAGTAATTTACGACAAATGAAGTTAAAATATACTTTGCTTATTTGCAGGCCAGCTTGGAGAAATGTATACTAGCTTTTAGCTAGTGATACCCTAGCCAGCGTTACTATTTGGTTTTTCGACTGTTCATGTAACGTTAACTAATGATACGTTTATATAGCTAGATAGTCTCGACTGTGTGGATGAGCAGCTAATATGTACTCGGCAATTAACCCTAAATATCAGTTTCGCTCGGTTTAAATTTTAGACTTCAAATTGTCTCATTATCCTTAACATAACAGATCGCCGTTTGGTATGTGTTGAACAATAACCAGCATATTGATTGAATGTCAATTTGTCAGGAAATTGAAGTATTGTATACAGGCTAGCAAGCTAGGAGCTCCATAACTTCATTCTTGGATTTTCTATCTTACCTAACATTAATTAGCTGTCCTAAGGAAGTTGCCTTATTTATGTCGAATGGATGGAATATTTTGGCTGTTGCTGTATGTACATAGGAAACCAAGATCCTTTCATATATAAAGCGATTGCTTTATCTTATTGCATCGAAAGCGTATACCGAATCAGGTATCTATATTAAGTATCGCTACAACAGTGTTGCTATGGGCTACAGTATCGGTGCACAGGTGAGGATCTTATGGAGAAGTCTGCTATTGATTGGCATTTGTTTTTACATCGGTAAGTGTATTTTAAATTTCCTTTTCGCTAGCGACAGCTTTCCCAAAACCAGCGTGTCTCGTAGAAACAGAGCGAATGCGAGTTAGGATGTTGAAAGGACATAATCAAAAATGTGGTGTCTGTGATGTGTTAATGTGTTTTGTTTTGACTTGTGCAGATGTAATTGTATTTAACATTCAGTATTTATATACTTTGCTGAATAGCAAATTATTTGTGAAAACATGTTCTACAGATTGAGCTGGGACGTTCGATTCCTTTAAAATCAAAGGGAATATATTTACATAGGTCAAAGATCTGCAAAGCTATGTGTTATAATAGCTGTGGAGCATATCCTTCTGCAGAGGATATCGTAAGCTTCTATTTCTTAAGACTGAATTTTGTGTATGACGCTGGAGAATTAGCGTTAATTCAAGTCTGTGTAGCATTACTGATAGTAGCATGCAAGTAACACTACCACATCTTATGGAGACTTAAGCCCAAAACAGTACACATTATTGTATTATAGTATTACAGTAAGGCAGCAACCAATGATTATTTTGATAATCGAGTAATCTAACTGTTTATAACGATTAATAAACCATTCGGATGATTAGTGCAACAACTAATCAACAGCTTTTAATTGACTTTTCAGCTTTTGCCTTGAATTAGATGTTGCACTAGGCATGTGTTAACTAACAATAAAGACAAGAAGATTAAACTTTTTTTTTTTTTTTTTTTCAAAACATGCTTTTTGACCCTACTGACTAACAGGTAAATTCCAGGTAGGTTTTTTTTTAATGAGAAAAATAATTCAGTTTAATACAATTTAGTACTGGCCATAGTATAAAAATAAATTCAAAATAAATATATATATATATATATATATTTGCATTACAGATAAAAGGAAAAGAATCAGGGATTGTGTGTTACATTCCATTCAACTCTGAATGAAAAGCAGCAACAATTTGATGATATGTTCAAATATCTTAATAAAAGTTTGAACATACACTTAGCTGAGCCCGTTAAAACATTCTATACATGTGAACTGGCTAAGCTAGCTATCTGACAAGCATAACATTAACTAACTTGGTAGCAGCTAGCTAGCTGCAGTTTAACAACACTTTTCGCTGCTGCTAATGCGACATTTCTGCTTTGCATATATTGTGTACAACATTAGTTTTTGTTACGGTAACATTTTCACAGACTTTGCTGTAATGACACCATTTTGAGGGCTTTTTTTTTTTTGAAAAAAAAAAAAGTTTGTTTGAACTTCCCAAATTGGTGGAATGAACTTCCTGTCAATGTAAAGACAGCGGATTTGCTCACCACATTCCGCTGCAAAATTAAAATGCACCTGTTTCACCTGCACCTGGTTCCATCTAATGCTGAACACTGATCATAATCTCCTCTACCTCACATTATCCTCAAACTCACATGATAACTTTTGAAAGCGGATAAGGATATCACGCAGATTGGTGGTAAATATCAGTTATGGCTAAAATTACTTGTTTATCACCTTGGCTGTTCTATGTCATTGCATGCACTTTTGTAAATTGCTGTAGGTCTGCGAAATACCTAAATGTAAACGTAAACTGTATGCTGCATCTTCTACTTCCTGTCCTGCTGCAATCCATAAAATGATCCACCCTCCTGTACTTTCACTAGCCACTTCCACTTGGGAGAATCCCTTTGGAATCCGGAAGTTGTTCATTGTCCACTTGAACTGTGGACCAATCCTCTCGACCCTTGATTCAGCCCAAGGGAAGGAATCCACAAACTTGCAGACCTGAGGCAGTGAAATTGCCCAGAATTCGTTCTTGACAGAGAAGCTTATGTATTGCTCACGGCTAAAGATCAGGAAAGAACACATTCAAGGCAGCAAACCTTAGCAACATGCTTACAATGGTCTGAAGCCTGGATGACGAACCCTGATGAGTACGAAAAACGTGAATATGCGCTAGTTAATTTGTGCATCGAAATAGGCATGTCTGCAAGATTATGTGAAGTGCCAGCTTTCAGAAAACTGAATGCATCCCAAGACTCTGGGTGTTGCACAAGTACAAATGAATTGTCGCACTGAAAATGAGAATGTCATTTACTAAGCAAAAATGCAAAATACGATCATTCCAAATTATTTTAAATACAGAGTTTGCTAACTGATCACTGACTTGTGTTTTTAAGTCTTTCTTGCTTTTTTTCTTTTGACTACGTAAGAAGATTTGTTAAAACATTTAACATGTGTAGTGATTAAAAATAGGTGTCGCAACAGAACTGATGATTATTGGTAATTGGCATTTTGAGGAATTGAGGGCAGGATAATTACAGAAAGTAAGAGACGTGTTTGTGAGGCACGCATGTGATCTACTGGAGAGCAGCACGGACGGACGCAGCACGGAATTTCCTTGATTTGCTTTTACAAACATTGAGAGCACAGTAGTAAGTTTTCGGTTAAGACATTCCACTAATCCATCTGACTGGGGATGATAAGGTGTAGTCCTAGTTTTGTGGATCTCAAGCAACTGGCAAACCTCTTTAAACAGTGCTGAATCAATTTCGTCCCTGGTCAGTATGAATGTAACGTTGCTCCCCATACCTCAGAATAAACAGGAAGAGTTTCTCAGGATCTGGAAAAGTAAGAATAGGTGCTTGGGTCAACCTTGCCTTAAATTCATCAAAAGCTTGTTGACACTGTGGAGTCCAAACCATTTTGGCTTCCTTCTGTGTACGTTTATGGAGGGGCCCTGCAATCTTGGCAAAATGTTGCATGAACCTCCTATAATAAGAGGCTAAGCCCAAGAAACTGCAGACTCCAGTTTGAGTCTTTGGGATTTTCCACTGCTCCACTACGATGTCCTTCTCAGGACCTGCTGGGAAATGATGTGTCCCAGGTACTTGACTTTCCTTGCAAGCAGCTGGCATTTACTGGCTTTAACTTAAAGATTTGCCTCTTGTCGTGTCTCCAGCACCCTTTGCAGATGTTTCATATATGCTCCTCAAAGGACTTGCCAAAGGCAATTATGTCATCCAGGTAAATGAGGCAGGATGTCCTCTGTAGATCTGCCAGGACCAGCTCCATGTGCCGTTGAAAAGTGCTGGGGGCATTGCAGAGTCCATTTTGGCTTCCTTCTGTGTACGTTTATGGAGGGGCCCTGCAATCTTGGCAAAATGTTGCATGAACCTCCTATAATAAGAGGCTAAGCCCAAGAAACTGCAGACTCCAGTTTGAGTCTTTGGGATTTTCCACTGCTCCACTACGATGTCCTTCTCAGGACCTGCTGGGAAATGATGTGTCCCAGGTACTTGACTTTCCTTGCAAGCAGCTGGCATTTACTGGCTTTAACTTAAAGATTTGCCTCTTGTCGTGTCTCCAGCACCCTTTGCAGATGTTTCATATATGCTCCTCAAAGGACTTGCCAAAGGCAATTATGTCATCCAGGTAAATGAGGCAGGATGTCCACTGTAGATCTGCCAGGACCAGCTCCATGTGCCGTTGAAAAGTGCTGGGGGCATTGCAGAGTCCAAAGGGAAAACATTAAATTGAAAGAAGCCAGTTAGAGTGGCAAAGGCCATCTTCTCACGGTTCCTGGGGTTGATTTCCATTTGCCAGTATCCACTTGCTAAGTCCAGGGAGGAGAACCACTTAGCAGAAGTCAGGGAATCTTGGGTGTCATCAGTCCTGGTTAGGGGATAAGCATCTTTCACAGTAACAGCATTCAGATTTTAGTAGTCCATACAAAATCTTAGGCTACCTTTTTTTCCGTATACGGACAACCGGCGCTGCCCAAGGACCATAGTATGGACTGATAATTTCATTTTCCAACATGTCATGGACTTCTTTATTCATCTCATCTTGAAGATGGATAGGGACTTGTCTTGGGGCAATTTTTATTGGGGAGAACCTCCCCCTTTTCCACCTGAGCCACTGAACAAGCAACCAAAATGTTATGCCTGTCCAGAAGGGCATAACTTGCCTCATTCAACGCTTGAACAGGTCCATCCCAAAGTCCCAGGATTAGCCTGGATAAAATCATCTCTGAACGTGGTGGTATATGTGTGTTCTCTTTAACTATAACTCTGCCCACTTCCCCTTTTTTTGGCAGCCTTTTTCCCCATGAGTGAGAAGATGTGTGCCTTGAGGTCTATCACAGCCTCAAACTTCTCAATAAAATCAATAAAAATTACTTTGTTTTCCTGTTTATCGCTTTTTAGATTCTGTCGGTGCGTGATTGCTGTGTCTCCCCGGTTTTGACTTCTGCCAGCCTTTTTAGCAACCTCTCTCATTGAACTGTGATATTGTACTCTACTGTGTCTTTTTGGTTTGACTTTTGCCTGGCTTTTGATTGTTGAGCTATGTTTCTGGCTGCTTAATAAACCTTGGTTTATTATTACTGTTTGTCTGCATTTCAGTCCCTCTGAGCTCTGACAATACTAGACTGCACATAATTGTCTTTATTGAAATCATATTCATCTGCACAGTAGTAAAAATACAGCAATATCATGATGTAGACTATATTGAAATAATTTTTTATTAATCATGAATTTCATATGCAATGACAAAAACAAAAAGGCATTAATCGCTGCAGCCGAAAAGATTGTATGCTAATGAATTGCATGAACAAATGGATGAATAAGCAATTTTGTGTTTATTTACTATAATAATAATTTTGTCAGTTGTCGTAGGCAATGTGTTTTCTCAGACTCTGTGTTTCCAAGGTTGATACGTTTTTTGTGGAGTGGAAAGATGTTGTAACTTTAGCACTGGACAACACAGAAGTAACACTGTGACTGTTTTGTGCAACTCAATCGTTTACTTCCGACAAATGTTAAGAACTAAATATGTGCCTTACCAACAATCTTACAAACTAGATAGTGCCCACTGGCTTTCACTTAATTAGAGCACAGTTGTAACATACCATTTACAACAGCAAACAATGGGGAAGGATGGGGAGGGGGACAGCTTTCAAGTAACTTGTTCACCATGTAATTGCTTTGCGATTGTGTGCAGTAGATGAACAAATTGTTATTTTTGAATGACTCTTTTTAGTGAGATGTTCATGTTGGTCCACAAGCACAACGGAGTCGTTCTTTTTTCTTGCTCCTCTGCCATCGTTAGTCGCTACAAATACTCGATACAGTCCTCACACTCAGACAGAACTTGTAGCAAAAATCATGTATCATTGCGCACAGTGACGGGCTAATTACCATTAACAGACTTAAAGGGTCAGTGCGCCCAGCAAAACAGGTTGCAGTAACAAGCCAGTAAGAGAAATATACTTTACTTACTAAGATGACAACCTTTGTGCATGCTGTAGAAAAAGAAAAGATTCTTCAGAAATATGGTCCTTACAGCTTTGTGAGTTGATGCAATAAATCCAGACCAAAGTCTCTGTTTTGGTAAAGAAAGATATATTCATTACAATAGAGAAACTCATGGGTCTTCTCTCTAAGTACAGAGACAAAAAGACACCAACTACCCAGTCACAGACATTTAGACCCAAAACCCCGGCTCTGAATTGTGGGCAAATGCCTGAGACCAGATTGTGGGTTGTTGACACGTTGAATATCTTTTTTGTAGGGCAAAAAAATACACTTGACAGCATGCGCTGGTGGTTAATTGATGAGAGAAGCTGAAACCTGAGGTGGAATGGTTGGTAAACTATGCCAGCGTTACTCAACTATGGGTCTTGCTCATAGAATGTTCCTCGCACCAACACCATGCACCCTCTCTCACTCTAACTCAGTCAGTCAGTCGCATCTTCTCCTGATGTCCCAAGTGTCACCTGCTAGCTAGCTAGTTTGAGCTGTCCTTTGTCCTTGTCTGACATGGCTTGTTCTAAACAAGTAAGTCTGGATTCATTCTTTAAGACATCTACCAAACCTACTGATACAAACAAGGAGCCAGAGGCAAAAAAGTATCAAGGATTTACTTAAAATTATGACCCGAACTGTGTAAAATTTGGTTTTCTATCAAACGGTGGATTCCCCCTAAAGTCCGTCTGTGTAATTTGCCAGGCTGTGCTCAGCAACAAAGGCAATGAACCCTTCCAAACTGCAAAGATATTTTTGAGACTAAACACGCACACCTTAAAGCCAAATGTGAAGATTTCTTTGAAAGAACTACGAAAGAATTATGAATTACAAACCCCTGCCTGTCTCATTATTCCGACAAATCCATATGGTAGCCCAACATTATATGTCGGAAATTCAGATAGGCCGCAATTAAAATCATGCATCATATGCAGCTGTCTTTTGATTTTTAAATGCTCAAAAATATATCCATGACCCTGTTGCATTTTAATATGTTAATGTGGTTGAAATCATCCCTGAAACTCATGCCAATTAATTTTCTGATTGCCAAAAGAAACGAAGAATAGTTGAATGTATTGGACAGCCAAATCCAATTTGAAAAATTCTGAGTCTTATAGAGCACTACTTTCCTGCTCCCACATGACCCCCCTTCTACACTACAGGATGTTTATTGAAATTCATAAATGATCTTCACACCCTGCTCCCCCAGCTTCCTTAGCACCACAAAATGGCATTATGTTAATGATCTGCCCTGGTATTTAGAAGGTAGTGTGTAAACAGGAACTTACAGCATGAAAAAGACACATGTTGTTTCCCACTTTTTTCTTCTTATAGTGAAAGGAAGAAATCACTTTCATGAAGCTGCAATTAGAAAGTCGAGTCATATTATTCGTAATTAAAATCAAACAAGTAAATATTCAGGAACTTCAGTAGTAATTTCCAATCATATTTTTTTTGCTACTATTTTTGTTTGGAGATGTATACAGTGACATAATGACATGGCTCTATGGTGGTTCTCTAGCCCATGGAAAAGCAAACCGGTTCTTAAAAGGTTCCCAAGTTGAACAAACACCGAACTGGCACTAGCACCAGCCTGGAACTAGCTCCTAGTTTGCATTGGTCACAGTTTGTGAGTGCTTGCACCATTGTCAATAGTTCTGAGTATGTAGGTGGCGTTGGGTTATTTTCACACTGGTGCTGAGCTGATTATGTCTGATGTCCCCTTGACCACTTTGTTCCTTTTACTTCCATTCCCTCTCCCTTTGATCAGCATTGTTTTTAGAGTGACCAGTTCTTTTACACATACATTGGCTCCTGCATTTACTCTGTATGTACCCCAACTGATCACAGTTGAAACACTCCGATAGTTTTGGCCATTTTCCTTGCTTTTTCATTGGTGACCGTTTGCCCTGCCCCTACACTTTAGCCATGCCCCTTTCATAGCTCACGAACCATTTGTCGTACACTTTTGTGGGAGGCATCATTGCACTCAGCAGAGACTAGTTTTTATCTCTTCACTTTCTTTCACCAAATATACAGTATAGAAAGAATTTCACATTCACAAAAGTACACAGTATTGTGCAAACATTTGCCATGGCAGTCAAGTGTTTGTGAGGTTGTGTGTGTGTGTGAATGCATGCATGCATAGATACATTAGTGTGTGTGATTGCAGCTATTGCGATTTTGCTCTTGTTTGAAAAAATGGACTGTTTACTCTTCAAGGGACATGGAATCTGTCCTTGTCAGTTGAATATCAGGCTAAAGCTAAAGATAACTTTTCTCTGACACCCTTATTGTAGCTTAACAAAGTCTTTTTCTAAGTGGTGTGAATATGAGTGATGAAATGCATAACACCAAAACATGCAAAAAGTTGCACTGAAAAAAAAAGTTGCACTGAAGCCCATCAGGTCCAGTGTAACTCAAACAACCGACAGTCCTCTCTAGCCTGCATAGACTTCATGTGCATCTAAATACCTTGCTGAAGATGGTTAAGTGATAATCTGCTGGAATGATAACAGTGTAGTTACACTTGGTGATGATCAGTCAGATTTTTCAAGATATCTAAATTTTATTAATTTACGGTTGCAGTAGGACACTGTGCAACCCTTATCTCAACCTATGCATATAGCCCATTTATTGCATGATCATGTGGCCCAAAAGATAGGAGAATAGCAGTATAAAATGCATGTGTAGTTCAAATATTATTTCACTGGTATACCACTGAAAGATAAGCTGGCTGCTAGCTCATCATCGCCGTGTCATAATGTGGGAAGCCTTAATTTTATATTCAGTTGTAGTTAGACAATAACAAATGTGTAATCAGCTTTATCTCCCCTTCATCTTTCTGCCTGTCCTCTTGTCCTTGTGGTACTACATACTCATCATCATCTCATTACAGCTCTCTTTTTGGAAAAAAAAAAAGTAATTTAAAAAGCTTTATCTAAAAAAATAGCTGCTGATGAAATCTGTGCAATTGTTTTAACTAAAGTATCATCAACCAAAGTAGGCTGATGTTACTGTTTACTCAGAGTATGTCCAAGAAAAATATACCACATTTACCCATTTATGCCCAAATTATTTTCAAAGGTGTTAATGCATGTGAACATGTTAATGGTGTCCCTTATAAACATGTTCTGTTTTTACTTAAACTACATTTTTTGCTCCAGTTGAAGAAATTCCTGTTTGAATGTGCGGCAACTATAGTTGCCCGTGGGCATATATGTTGTTACTAGCTTTAGAGCATTGTGAAAAAATTACACTCTAACCAAATGTTATGAATGCATTTTATTTAAAAATAACTTTTGTTTAAAAAAAGTGCACTGACAGCCAACAATTCCAACAAAGGATGCCTTTACCTTTATGCCTTTATTAAATATCATAAAACATCTGTTGAAAAATGCAACTATCACATCTGTGACACCTCAGGCATCATGTAATGACCTTCTCCCATGCACATTTGGTCTTGTTTCATGCCAGTGGAGAAGACTCTGTGCCACAGTCCTCTGGAATGAAAGAAGATCCGTCTTCTTTCTCTGATCTGTAGAAGCACCACGCATTGGCCATCGCATTACAAAGTGCCCAACTGAAGCAAGGCCACCACCACTTCTTTGAACATACTCTACTCCTGTATCAATTCACACACTGATCATGTGGGCAAACACCCCCCATATGGGCATGGTAACTTTTAGTGCGTGCATCCAGAGGTTTTTATCAGAGAAAGACGTTATACAGTTAAACAGCCTAACTTTGTTTTACCAAGCCACGTTAGATAGTAACTTTAGTTGGGTTGAGGTATCTTTATGTAACGTCATCTAAATAGCTTCACTGGCCGATGTAACCTAATTCAGTACATGAATGTCTGTGTAAGTTAGCTATGTTAGCAATTTCTTTAAATGGACTACATTAGTTATATCTTCTCTCCATCTGCTATTGATATTAATAACAGCCACAAGAATTACTCCCCAATACAGAAAAGTTTATACTTCATTTATTCTTTGTTGAGGCTTACCTCATTGATGTCTTTCAACTTGCTTATCCCAGTCGATGGTTGTAACTACCATTCTGAGCAGTGTTGCCAGAAGTGTCTCACCAGAAGTCACTATTGGCCCTCTGAAATGTTGCTAAAAAAAGTCGCTAAATTGCATGATGACAATACCACATCTAATTTGCATATGTCACATGAATGGCATCACATTCTCTATGTTCTTGCCGGTTGGATGTTTTGTTTGGTTGTTGGTTGTTTTTCTTTTTTGAGGAGTGGGGTGGGGAAGACGGGTGTTGATGGTGTAGGTAATCTTTGTTATTTTTTAATATTTTTCTTGTTTCTATTTTTATAATCATTAACTATTAACTGACTGACCATTTTGTGTGGATAAGCTCTCATCAGCTTAGCAAAATGAACCTAGCCACGTGACGCATTGCTATAAAGACATTTGGCTTCGCAGGACTGGGTTCATTTTGACATGACGTCATTCACAAATCGGTGAAGCGTGATTTTTGCTATTGCTGAACAACGAGAATGGAGGTTGCCAAAGTCGCTAAATTTGTTGCTATTCGCTAGATAACATTTTTAGTCGCAAGGAAAGGTCTAAAAGTAACTAAATGGCAACACTGATCCCACGTTGATGGTACATCAAATCAGCTGTTGGATTAGCTTGGTGATGAGCATCTGTCACGCACCAATCACACAAACATTTATCCAACACTGATTGTTGATTGGCAGGTCATTCCTGTTGCCAGCTTACCTTTCCATTTGAATCTACCTCTCTTTTTTTTTTTTTTTTTTTTTTTCAGCGCATAGAGCTCACCATTGTATTAACATTCATTCTGGTATGTCTCCTAAATGCCTTTTTACGTTCATTTGGCATTGGGCGCTCCACAAAAACACCTATGCGCTGCACCTAAGCCTTTCTATGGCCGGGAAAACCCTGATGGAGTTCGTGGGACTTGTATACCTTAGCTTGGCCTAGTCAGTAGAAACTGTACTTTCATATTTAAACTTGCCTCTCATAAACTTACAGTCCTTGGCATGAGACAGAAATTTTTGGTGTAGTAAAGCACAGAAATACTGAAAATCTGTAAAAAAGGAGGAAATTCTGCTTTAAAGAAGTGGCAAGTATTACTACATCCAGTACATATCTTTAGCAGATATTTATAAATCCATTGCAGTTCTTGATAGTGCAACTAACAATCAAAATAATTTCATAAATAATGACAGTTTGTAAATGCCATTTTGAGGTTGACCATTTGGTGGACAGCCACAGTATACAGCATAGTTAATACCTGTTTGAATCCATTTTTCAAAGACCACAAATTGTTACTTCAAACCCCAGTCAACATGTTACTTTTTGAAACCAAATTTTCGTGCATGGACAGAAACTGTGAATCTAAAAATAACTATATCT
This sequence comes from Albula glossodonta, assembly GCA_019788955.1. Taxonomy (NCBI): domain Eukaryota; kingdom Metazoa; phylum Chordata; class Actinopteri; order Albuliformes; family Albulidae; genus Albula; species Albula glossodonta. The sequence goes on from JAFBMS010000070.1 coordinate 709,675, forward strand.
GTTTAAATGTATCCTGGCCCAATACAGTCAATGGACATGACACAGCTTTTTTAATCAACAGATGTGTGTTTAGTGTACAAAACCTGATGGTTGGCATAGCATGTGGTTTTGCATGTCTGACTGAAACATGAAAGTTAATTAGCTTGATTTGATAAATATGGTGGCGAATGGAATCACAGTGCTTCAGATTGATACAAATGGTGCCAAAAAACAATTAAATTAAGTGCACTAAAATTATTTTTAAGGTGATTAGGTAAAAAAGAGGAATAATACATTTCATTCAATGGCACAATTTTATATTTAATTAACATTTTTATTTAATTTGGCGCTGAATTTATCAAATAACTTGTTATTTAATCAAGTCATTATTTAATTCAATTTATATGAGTACTTTCACCCTTCCTAGAATTCTGTTTCAACTAGCCTATAGCTGATTTTTTATCTTGTTCCCTGTTGACACCGGCCAAAGCCAGTGTCCCCTCATACACAAACTCATTGTGATTAACTTAGCTTTAACTTTCTCTTGTTTCAGGTAGTGTGAGTTGTGCACAACACAATGAAAAAGTGTATGTTTCAGGGACTTCAAATGGTAAGTCTGTGGTATCCATGCACTGAAGCTGTTACATTTCATGCTTGATTTCACATTGCAAACATTCAGTTCTGACAGTTAATACATAAACAGTTATTACATGATTGGTTTGCACCTACAGCAACATGGTGACTGTGAACAGAAGCCTCCCGAGGCTTTATTTAGTTTTTCCAAGTTTTGAGTTTAGTTTGGACAGTTAGCTGTTTAAGTTCCTTTCCAGTCATCTTAAATTTAAACAGCTTCAGATCCAGTTTTCAGGATGATTATTTGCAGTACATACAGAGAATGGATTGTGGGTGTTAGCATTGCTTGCATATGATCAGAATTTTTATCCAAATTTTGAACAGGGCATTCAAAATGGGTTCTCTGCATTATTGCATTCTTATTCTAATGTTATTTACACAGTTTGAAATTCCCAGTTTTAACCCTTCAGAACCCCTTTTCTCCACCACCTGTAATAGAAATAAAAGATTTTTATTTGAGGTAGGTTTGTCATATTAGCTACCCAAAGAAGCAGTGTGGCATTGTAGCTGAAGAGTGTGCACTCCTTCAATTCAGTTTGCCATGGGGCAGTATACCCTAGTACCCTTTGTCAGTACAGTATATCCTACATTTGACAGTATTACAGGAGAGCTGCCACAAATCACAGAGACACAGAGGGGAGGTATATGTCTCACTATCAACAGCATGGCCTATAGGTTATTGTGATGCACTATGGACTGATGGAAATTGTGACTTCCAGTCATAGTCTGTTAGTGGCATAGCCCAGGCTCAAACTTGTGATAACTGGGTTATATGGAACATATTAAGCATGTTCCCCATGTGTCACTTCATACAATAGTCACTACTTTGATAGCATAAACTCACATTGAAAGTGGCCTAAAAATGTAATGTGATGATTTTGTCATGATTTTCTATGTCATTTGTACTATGGTCTTCCACATCCATACAAATGAATGAGAATGACTGTCAGAGATGCCTGTGGTGATGTGTGTCTATTCAGGCTGTGGAGGCATGGCCGAACAGATCAGAGCAGCCAGTGGGGTTATCAGCAGTCCTGGGTGGCCGTTTGAGTACCCTTCCAGGATAAACTGTACCTGGAACATCCAAGCAAACCCAGGGGAAATCATCACCATAAGGTACGATTTCCCCTTTTCCCAGTTTCTGTCCTGTGAGAAATTATTTTCTGTTGTAGAGGTTATTTCATTCTGGTTGGTTGCAGTCTTGTCCCTTCTGTGTTTCTTCGGGATATTGTCAAAAGTAGAAAGACTAGACTTTTATACTCTATACATTATTTGAAGCTTGAGAGTACTAGTTGTAGCACCTGAAGAGGTCTATCTGAATTTACATACTATATTATGTTGTCTGGACTGTGCTTTGAAGTTTTCATCCATTCCTTAAATTGTTTATAGCGTCCATTATTACTCGAACAGGAGTACTTTTTCACTACTCTTGTCCTTGTGTACGACAACATGCACTTAGATTTGTTTTCAGTTTTTACATTTAGAAAGGGATGCTGCTGAGGAAGCTGAGATGATATTCAAATGTTATGGCAAGATCATCATGTGCCAAGTCTGTACTTACAGTATCTCACAAAAGTGAGTACACCCCTCACATTTCTGCAAATATTTAATTATATCTTTTCATGGGACAACACTGAAGAAATGACACTTTGATACAATGTAAAGTAGTCAGTGTACAGCTTGTATAACAGTGTAAATTTACTGTCCCCTCAAAATAACTCAGCACACAGCCATTAATGTCTAAACTGCTGGCAACAGAATTGAGTACACCCCTAAGTGAAAATATCCGAATTGGGCCCAATTAGCCATTTTCCTTCTCCGGTGTCATGTGACTCGTTAGTGTCACAAGGTCTCAGGTGTGAATGGGGAGCAGGTGTGTTAAATTTGGTGTTATCACTCTCACACTCTCTCATACTGGTCACTGGAAGTTCAACATGGCACCTCATGGCAAAGAACTCTCTGGGGATCTGAAAAAAAGAATTGTTGTTCTACATAAAGATGACCTAGGCTATAAGAAGATTGCCAACACCCTGAAACTGAGCTGCAGCACGGTGGCTAAGACCATACAGCAGTTTAACAGGACAGGTTCCACTCAGAACAGGCCTCGTCATGGTCGACCAAACAAGTTGAATGAACGTGCCCAGCGTCATATCCAGAGGTTGTCTTTGGAAAATAGACGTATGAGTGCTGCCAGCATTGCTAAAGAGGTTGAAGGGGAGGGGGGTCGGCCTGTCAGTGCTCAGACCATACTCCACACACAGCATCAAATTGGTCTTCATGGCTGTCGTCCCAGAAGGAAGCCTCTTCTAAAGATGATGCACAAGAAAGCCCACAAACAGTTCGCTAAAGACGAGCAGACTAAGGACATGGATTACTGGAACCATGTCCTGTGGTCTGATGAGACCAAGATAAACTTATTTGGTTCAGATTGTGTCAAGCGTGTGTGGCGGCAACCAGGTGAGGAGTACAAAGACAAGTGTGTCTTACCTACAGTCAAGCATGGTGGTGGGAGTGTCATAGTCTGGGGCTGCATGAGTGCTGCCGGCACTTGGGAGCTACAGTTCATTGAGGGAACCATGAATGCCAACATGTACTGTGACATACTGAAGCAGAGCATGATCCCCTCCCTTCGGAAACTGGGCCGCAGGGCAGTATTCCAACATGATAACGACCCCAAACACACCTCCAAGACGACCACTGCCTTGCTAAAGAAGCTGAGGGTAAAGGTGATGGACTGGCCAAGCATGTCTCCAGACCTAAACCCTATTGAGCATCTGTGGGGCATCCTCAAACAGAAGGTGGAGGTGCGCAAGGTCTCTAACATCCACCAGCTCTGTGATGTCGTCATGGAGGAGTGGAAGAGGATTCCAGTGGCAACCTGTGAAGCTCTGGTGAACTCCATGCCCAAGAGGGTTAAGGCAGTTCTGGAAAATAATGGTGGCCACACAAAATGTTCACACTTTGGGCCCAATTTGGACATTTTCACTTAGGGGTGTAGTCACTTTTGTTGCCAGCGGTTTAGACATTAATGGCTTTGTGTTGAGTTATTTTGAAGGGACAATAAATTTACACTGTTATACAAGCTGTGCACTGACTACTTTACATTGTATCAAAGTGTCATTTCTTCAGTGTTGTCCCATGAAAAGATATAATTAAATATTTGCAGAAATGTGAGGGGTGTACTCACTTTTGTGAGATACTGTAATGTTTCTACACACTTTCTACTCCATCAGCTGCCATGACACCCAGCTGTATGCTGGTCATGCTCCAAGGACATGCATTTGGTGTTCCCGTTCAGTCATTATTTGGTTGAACACAGATGCATGATCCAAAAAATGCTATTTTTAACTTTTGCTGGAATTTTGAATCTCCATAGCATTTTCTTGATTATTCCCATTCTTTGGTGAAATACGTAACTACAGGTATGCTCCACATCACATCCGTTCGGGCAACGTCCGACCACATATACGTTTGTGGTCCCATAAGATTATAATAGAGCCCAGAAATCCCGATCGGAGAACAGCACGCAGCGGACATAACCTATTTAACCCACATATTGTTGTATCAGAACGTGGAGAATTAATAGATTTTTTTTAAGTGGCATTGTTGGGAAAAAGTACATTATCGTTACATATCGTCACCCTTGTAAAAAAAAAAAAAAAAAAAATCAAGCAAGCCATTCTTGATATTGAAAAATGTAAGTGCTGTCTGTACTGTAAAATTCCAATTGTCTGCCTGCAGCTTTCAGGATTTCGAAATCCAGAGCTCTCACAGATGTGGGTTGGACTGGATCTCGATCGGCACATACAAGAATGTGGACAGCTATCGAGTCTGCGGGTCCACCATTCCAGCCCCTTACATCTCCTCTCAGGACCACGTTTGGATCAAGTTCCATGCGGATGACAACCTAACAGCAAAAGGCTTCAAGCTGTCTTACATAACAGGTAGGCCTCAGCTTTTTACATCTCTGAGGTTTATATCTATGTCACTGACAGAATGGTCACATCGGCATGATGCAACAGGAGCACAGCCTGAGCTCTCGTCTTCAAAAGAAGTCCAAAACCTCCTTTTCACAATGCTTAAAAGTGTCTGCATTTCTCCTTAATGCAATGATAAAAAAATAACAAAATAAGCTTTCATATCTACATGTGAACTTCATGTTACAAACAATATGAAACCTATGTAGTAAGAGGGCAATAATGTTTTTTTCATGTTTGAAAAAAACCTGTATTACTTACAAAAAGTTACATTCTGCACAAACATGAGGATGGAAAAATTACAATGTAATCACATGTGAACGTTGCTTACAATACACAACCTGTGCAGCATGTACTGTCTTAAACTCTTATGACCATCTGATACCAGTGCAGCTGCTCAAGGTATCAGTGGGAATCTGTCAGCGTGGCATTTCCCATTCCTACTTTTCTCATCACTCATAAGCTGTTTAAATTTTCCTTTCCAGCCATGGTGATGAATTAAAATGGAAAAATACAATTTGTTATTGGTGATTTAAAAAACAATCTAAAAAACTCAAGTTTATCTTTAAATAAGATTATACAAATTAAGCGTTTTTGTTTCGAGGCTGTATTAGTTGTCTTTGATATTGAGGTAACATTTAATAAAATGTTTGTAAATTCCTTTTTCTGTAATGCAGTAAGAGGCTACATGTAAAATTGCTTCCTGAAAAAGGGATAATCTCATGTTAGATGTGAATAGCTTGTAACCTACAGCAACTTCTTAACTCCAGGAAAGACAGAAGAGATCAGCTGTGATTCGGACGAGTTCCACTGTGTGAATGGGAAGTGCATCCCAGAGACCTGGAAGTGCAACACCATGGATGAGTGTGGCGATAATTCTGATGAAGAGCTGTGCGCACAACCGGACCCCTTGGCTTCCTTCTCTTTCCAGCCCTGTGCCTACAACCAGTTCCCCTGCCTCTCCCGCTACACCCAAGTCTACACCTGCCTCCCAGAGTCCCTCAAATGTGATGGCAGCATCGACTGCCAGGACCTGGGTGATGAAATTGACTGTGATGTGCCCACCTGTGGGGAGTGGCTGAGGACCTTCTATGGCACATTCAGCTCCCCCAACTACCCTGGCTTTTATCCGCCTGGGAGCAACTGTACATGGTTTATAGACACGGGCGACCACCGTAAGGTCATACTCCATTTCACCGACTTCAAGCTGGATGGGTCAAGCCATGGTGATTTTGTCAAGGTTTACGACGGGCTGGAGGAGAATCCAGGCCGCCTGCTCCGTGTGCTGAACGCCTTTGACTCCCACACCCCTTTCACTGTGGCCTCGACCTCGGGGCAGCTCCGCGTCCACTTCTATGCAGACAAGGTCAACGCAGACCGCGGATTCAATGCCATCTACCAGGTGGACGGGTTCTGCCTGCCGTGGGAGATCCCATGTGGTGGGAACTGGGGCTGCTACACCAAGTCACAGCGCTGTGACGGCTACTGGCACTGCCCCAATGGCCATGACGAGGTCAACTGCAGTGCCTGCCAGGAGGATGAGTTCCCCTGCTCGCAGAATGGGGTTTGCTACCCTCACTCAGACCGCTGCAACTACCAGAACCACTGCCCCAACGGCTCGGATGAAAAGAACTGTTTTTTCTGCCAGCCGGGGAACTTCCACTGCAAGAACAACCGCTGCATATTTGAGAGCTGGTTGTGCGACGCGCAGGATGACTGTGGCAATGGGAGCGATGAGGAAAGCTGCCCTGTGGTTGTTCCCACACGGGTTATAGCAGCGGCTGTCATCGGGAGCCTGATCTGCGGCTTGCTCCTGGTCACCGCTGTGGGCTGCAGCTGCAAGCCCTACTCACTTAGGATGTTTGAGCGCAGGTACACACCCTCCAGGGCCTTTCACTGTCACAGAAAAGCACAAAAAAAATACTTATTATTTTTTCATTTCTTTCAAGCCTATCATGCACAGTCTTTTCAATGATAGTGTGAGACCAGAGTAGGAAATGTAGGAGACTTTTCTGGGTTTTCATCCCATCAAGCCATTAACTTGGAAATAGATTCGTTTTTCAGTTTTCCATCAGTCAGGCTGTGAGTGATCAAGCTGTGTGATCACATGTAGATTTATCAAAAACCAGTAATACCTGTGACATTCAAGTACCAGGGTATCTGGCCATGTTTCAGGATAAGCTGCACATATTGGGTATATTATCACAATTTCAGTATTTAATAAAACAAAGCTGCGCAACACAAGTGTCAATGTCAAAGTAAATGTCAGGATTAGGTATTGGATGTCGTAAACTGCTGTAAATTATACAGTCTGTTATTCAACCTACAAGAGAGAATGCAAAAATCTTGCCACTGGTTCTGTGTAATAGAATTGCAGTACTGAGGTAGAGGAGCCACTTGGAAGAATTGACCATAGCGCTGTTACATGTGAAGATTTTCTACAATCTACAATTGTAGTCTGCAATCAAATGCTGAAATGTATTTTCTTTAGACAAGCTGACATTACTAAGGATACAAGGAATATAAAATAGGTACATCTTCTAGATGGAAAAACTGTGAAATAAGTGCTACTGATGGAAAAACTTTGAAAGAGCATGTGTAAAAAGATTATTCTTAATGTACTATGTAAATTCATTCCACAAGTGAGAAAAGGGAGGCTAAAAAAGAAGCATCCACAGTGGATGAAGAAGTTGTTATGGTACAGTAGTAGTCTAATACCTATGGCAGTGTAACAGGGCAGTGTAATGCCTATCTACACAAAAGAATACTGTTCTGACCCAGGAAATTGCAGGCCTGTCATTTCAACTTGTATCACATGTAAATTAAAGGAATCTATCATTAGGGACAAATTGGAATTATTGCTTCAACAACATGGTGTCTTAAATGAGAGCCAGCATGGTTTTTTCAGGGGAAGGTCAAGAAGGTCAACACACCTCCTGGACTTATACAATGTAGTTTCCTCCTGGAAATGTGTTCTGACATTATCTTTTTGAACTTTTAAAGGGCATTTGACAAAGTATTGCACAACTCATAGTGAAAATTAAATCTGTTGGAATTACTGGAGCTATCACCGAGTGGGTTTGAGTCTGGTAGAAAGCGGAGTGTAACTCTTGGGGAAGTTGGATTAGAGCAGAGTCCCACTGTACAGAGTCCCACAGGGATCAGTGTTGGGGCCTTTGCTCTGCCTTAAATACATAAACAATTTTGATACATAGATTAGTAGTAAAATACTAAAATTTGCTGGAGGATCTAGCCAACGTTATGGAATCAACTAAGGTAATACAGCATGACCTAAAAGGATCCAAAAGTGTACAGAAACCTGGCTGATGACACTCAGTATAGCTAAATGTCAAGTCTTGCAACTTATGGCAAAACTGCTTCATAGGAAGAACTAGGGCTGCCCCCTGAAAGCCAATGAGTTGAACTATAAGTCGAGGACCGATCAGTCAACTGAGATTCTTCAAGTTAAGCAGTTGTTTTTTTTGTTTGTTTTTTTGTCAGTCAATGTGCATTACAATAACAGGCGCGCTTGCTAAAAAAATCACCTTCACTACATGCACTTGCAGCTAACTGATGAGAGAAGCTGAAACCTGAGGTGGAGTGGTTCGTAAACTAGGCCAGCATTACTCAAACTATGGATCTATGTATCACTGAGCTTCCCTTAAATACCATCCTAAGAAACCCCCTTACACTCCCCAATGCCCTGCAGTCATCCAGTAGGATTCTGCGAGAACAACTCTACAACCCTTTTCACTGTTAGCCTATTGTCATGAGACCCCTACAGGTACAAAAGGAATTGAGGGACAATTACTCTTTCACACCTTATCCTGAATGGATGGGAGAGTCAACAAAATGGCAGTTGTTAGTCACGTTTATCGCAGATATGCCCTTATCACCTGCTCTCCCACATCACCCAGGATGAAGTCCCTGTAAGGGTGATCTCAGGGCTATATACATACACACTCATTTTCAGATGTATACCTATACAGACATACACATGTGGGTAAAGTTGTAACATATTCATTCCTTTACACTCAAAGCTACAGCCCATATTATCCACATGCCCCCAGTCTTTCCCAGTGTTTATTGTTTGTACAGCGTTGAAGTGGCTGCTGGGCTTTATGGCTCCGCTGTAGAGTCCACTTTGTAGACATGTGACACCCGAAGCCCAGCATTGTCCTTTTCCATTAGTGTGTCCAGCTGTGCTTTATGGGCCCTAATGAAGAACCCTCCTGTGATCACGCTGGGGTTGCCTAAAGTCTGGGTTTCCGTCCAGGCTTTCACAGAGTGGGAATTAAATTATTCCTTAAAACATATTCATCATTGAGTATGTTCCTTGAAAATACAGGATATTGTGCATGGTTTAAGTATGGTACAGAGGCACAACATTGTCCTCTCATTCTCCACTTCACTGTGTAATTGGCTTGTTAATACCTGCTTCACTTCAAGTGTTCTGTCATATATTTGCTGTTGTGGTTGATTGTGATTTGTGACTCACATGTGTTTCCTCAGGTCTTTTGAAACCCAGCTGTCCAGGGTAGAGACAGCGCTCCTTAGGAGGGAGGCTCCACCCTCATATGGTCAGCTGATTGCACAGGGCCTGATCCCACCCGTGGAAGACTTCCCAACATGCTCAGCTAACCAGGTTAGTTTAGCAAACTACAGCTTGTATATTATTAGCCTTACTTTTTGTAAAGCTGCACAGTTTAATGTTGTTGATGTACAGATCCTTGCAACTATTACCATTTTACATAACAGTTTGTATCAGAGCTTTATGACAGAAGCTTCTTGATGACAGTATCTTCTCAAAATGCAAAATCTCTTCCATGTAGTAGAAAAAATAGCTAGAGAAAGAAAAGTAAATGTGATTGGCTCCTCAGCAAAACTAGAGGCTAAGGTTAGAGTTTAGTGTTTTTTTACTGAGGTAAATGCATTCCTCCATCCCGAACTCTTGCTCAATGCAAGCTTTTATTAATTTGGCTAACTTGGCTAAGTGATGTTGTCAAGGTGTCCTTAAATATTGACATCAGCATTTACTGTAGGTCAGAAATGGAAGAGTGTGACGATTAGCTAGAGTTAGTCAATAAGCATGTCACCTTCATACAGATCCATTGCCCAAGGAGCTGCATGTGCTATGTGGCAAACACAGCAAAGTAGAGTTTGGTATTCGGTTTCTTCTGTATCAGTTGGAGCCCACATATTGGTAATGCAACCTGTAAAAGGCAAGCAGCTCAGATGAGCACCAAGCAAACAACAAAGGATAAGACACTTAACATAGTCAACTATTAGTATCTTGCCCGCTTTAAGTGGTTGCATCTTGTCCTCATCAATCCTGTTGGTTGAAATGCATTGACACACTTACTATACAGCTAACACCACCACAATCTTGATTGGTGACTGGCTTAATTTTATTTTGAACATTGACATCCTACCCACATGTAAGTGCTTTATAGACTATAAAAATGTAAAACAAACACTGAGGAGACATGACAATATAGTTACTGTACACAGAGAAAATCTGGTCTTGAAATGGGTCTCCTCAGTGGAAAGTTAGGGAACCACTGCTTTTTCAAATGATTGGAATGAAGAGAAATTGTCTCTGTTACAGGCTTCTGTTTTGGAGAACCTGAGGCTAGCTATGTGTTCCCAGCTTGGATTCGCCCCAATCCGGCTCCCCAGCTCTAGGAGGCAGAGAAACTTCTGGAGACAACTGTTCAACTTTACGCGGTCTCGGTGCACGGGTTCCCTGGCGCTAGTGTCTGCTGATGCTGAAGAGGGGGCAGGGGGAGGAGACATGGCCCGAGTGACAACACGGGTGGCTACCCAGGTTCTGCTTCCCCTTGACTCTGATGACACAGACAGTGAAAATGTCCGGCGGGACATCCCAGGGGCTGTGGGTGGCCCAGTCACGGCTCTGCCACAGAAGACCCCACCTGTGTCGGCTGTGGAGACCATAACAGCATTGAGCGGTGGGTCACCACCAAGCCGGGACAGGCAAGCTGGAGGCACTAGAGCGGGTGGGACTGCTGAAGTGCAGCTGGTTGGGTCTGAGAGGGGTCAGCTCACCAGTGCGCTCAGCCGGGTCATACGTGCCCTCCGATGGGTCCGCTCCTCCCGGAGCCATTCCACCATCACAGGCCAGAACCGCAGCCCCCTCCAGCATCTGGACCCAGAAACCGTGAGCTGGGAAGATGAGGACAATGTGGAGCTGCTCATTCCTGCCTCTGACAGTGACACAAGCAGCATCTCAGAGGCCCTGCTGGGGTCGGCCCACAGGTCGCCTCTGGCTCCACCTCTTGCCACTCAGAGGCCCCGCCTGCCTAGCTGAGATGGATCATGTGAACACTGCAGCATGGTTCACACCGCACAGATCCGGGATGCCTGCTTGGAGGCGACCACTGAAACAGAGGCTAGTGATGATGAGGCCTTGCTACCATGTTAAGATCCTCAGTTTATGGTGTCCTTTTTGGCAGGTGTCAGTTGGTCTTTTTTGTGTAACTTGCAGTTGCAGTTTAAAGGGATGTTACACTTTGGTAGTTCCATTAACTGTAATGCATCCTTGTCACGATATGGGGTCATGAACGGACAGCCATGGCATCAGCTGGCCCTGGGATCCTTAGTTATTAATGGAGTTGTTTTCCCCAGTCTACTCAATTGCAATCATTTTTTAAACACACTAAAAATCACACATGTATGAAGCCTGTTAATGCTAGCATTGATAATGGACTTGAAAACCCCCACCAACTTCACCATTTTTCAATTGCTAAGTCATCCTGATAGCATTTTTTCATAATATCTATTAATATTTTTGTGAAGTCAGCTGTTCAAGTTATGCATTCGCATTGTTTTTTGAAAATGAAAGAGGATCTGGTATGTAGTTCCAGAGAGAGAACATTGCCTACTCTCTTTCTATTCATGAACAAAGTAAGAAATGACAAACGTAACCAGCTCTTTTTTGCCAGCTACAAAACTACCCATAAAGTGAAACTGCATAGAGGAAATGAGAGGAGTCTGTTTATTGAAAATTGCAAATTGGCAAAACTATTTCTTGTGTATCTTTTGTATGTGTTAGAAGTACGATTTTTACAGTTATGTCCACTAAGCAAATGCTAGGGGGGCAAAAAATACAACACCATTCTTAACAACTGATCCCAGGGTCACCTGATGTCAGTGACTGCCAGTTCATGAATTAATATGTAGGTAATAATGCAATATATCATATGGTTTTTCAAAATGGAATATTTCTTGCAGACAAAAGCAGATATTGTACATCGGTGGTTCAGGTTCACCCCCAATGTGAAAAAGATTTAGATCAGAACTGAAAAGGTCCCTTCTGTGACCAACCGTGTCAGTAACCAGAGGTAGGGAGCGTGCAGCTGTCTGTAAACAAACTGCGTGTACTAGTGCTATACCTCAGTAGCAGTCAAAGAATGTGCAGCTTAGTCTTGCAAATATGGTATATGCAGTACAAGAGGGTGCCACCTGAGTTTATTTTTCCAAACAAACCCTATCTAATCCACTCTCAGTCTGCTATCTGTTTCATCCAGTCAAGATTCCCCGCGACAGTTGTAAACCCTCTGCTCTACTTCTCAAGAGATCCATGTTCGCTTGTATTCATCACTGGTTTTTGGTTATTTTGCTATTACACTTTGTAGAGTCTTTGTATAGTCCTTTTTTAAATTCTTTGTACTACCATCTTTTTTGTCTGTAAATATTACCACACTCTGTACCACCTGCTTGCACTTAGGACTTTAATATTTCTGTTAGATACGCTAGGTTAGGGAATGAGTGCCACCCGCTGTATTTGATTTGGTTTGGTCAGTCTAGTGTTTAGTGTTCAGTCTAACTGATTTTTGTTAAAAGATTTTTTTTGTTGCAAGTTAACTCACTGGGTATAAACCTTAGACTAGGAAAGACTGGCACTTTGGTTCTTTTTTGTTTGTTTTCTTTGACACCGCCCATAGTCCCCCCCCCCCGAGTATCTGATTTTTATGGTGTGCTGTTATTTGGATTCTTGTATATAGTTGTACACCGTTTTTGTATCCCCCTTCCTTGTATCCTTGTAAATACTCCAACAGTTACATTTGTAAATAAAGCGCACACCCTGTTTTTGAATTTTGGTTTATTCATGCTTTTGTCTGTCCCAGCCTCCCATCACACCACCTCCTTTTATGTTGCGTTCCCCCATACACACTTAGACGCCTTCGGGAAGTAACAATTGATATGACTTTTGTAGAATATTTCACATGTTAAATGTCCTTTGCTTTTTGTTAAGTGATGATATTGAAAACATCTGGGAACTGGGAAAAAATCTGGGAAAATAAAATCAAGGTATTATCCACTCTTTTTTTCTTGGGGTTACACCAGTTTACATGTTTACAGTCGACTCATTTTTATTTTGCATAGTGACTTATTATGGTTTAGCAAATGAGTATAGTAAAAAGTAGCTCAAAGCACAGCCATGGCTGAAAGAGTCACTACTGTGGTTAGTCCACTAGGGGGGGCTGTGAGGAAGGAATCCAGGTTGCTTCTCTGTAAGAGGCAGTGGTAGCAAAACCTCACCATTATGTAATGTATGTTGTCTGCATGATAAGTAAAAGCATAAACGTAAGAAATTATTGAAAGTTGAAAAAGTGTTACAATTGCAAAGAAAATGTTTTAATTAGCTGCAAAATGCCACGTAAAACAGTCCCTTCGGGTTCAGAATTACTGAACAATTAGTTGAACATGTCAGGTCAAACAACCCATTCATTATAGTGTTCATGAAACCTCCCCCTCCCACCACTCCTATTGAATATGGCAGACACACAGACCTACAGCTCTCTGTCAGCTAAGGACGCTCTGCAATCATATATTCCAGTATTTTCCTGCATCCTGACAGAAAGGGGAATTCTTTCCAATATTTCTCTATTCAGATCTAATTTTGTATTTAAAGCAATACCACCAGAGACACATAACAGTGAACCATAGCACACAACTGTACAGACCTTCATTGGAGGGTTAACACATTATTTGGCGGCACTACTCTTTGTGGGAAACAAACAAGCACTGAACAACCTTGCACAGCAGGGGACTTTTTGCTGGAACCCTCTACCCCTCAGTTCTTTTTATTATTCCACACAATTAAAGCCATTATCCCAGAACCAAAACTCTGGCAAATCAGGTATTATGATTGCTCAAATCCAACCACCTTACTTGAACCAGACACTAGGAAATCATTAATAAGAAGACTCCCCCCAACCTTAAGTGTACTTGTATGCAACTTTGGAATAACATACACTCACTTCAGATTCAAATGGAGAAAATTACGAAAGTGGTCTTCACCTGAACAAATGCCATTTTAACCAGACTGGACAGTCCGCTGGTTTTTTATATCTCTGTTTTTTGCAAGTTGTAGCCTGGTAGGTGTGCATTTAAATGTGATGTTGTGCTAAGTGAACACAATGGACTAAGTAGTACTGCAGATGCATGGAGCTAATATTGTAAGAGAAAGGGAAATGCTAAATGCACAAAGCAGAAAATGCATCAGTCTGACCCATAAAGGCACATTTATTACAGTTCATGTAATGGCAATACAAAAGTGAAAAAAACAAAAGGTCCACAAATAGAGAACTGAGGTGTCAGTTGTCAGTAAGTCAATTGCATCAAATAAATTCAGTGTGTTTAATTTGTTGTTTATTTGATAGTTGACTGTCTTCCAGCCTGAGGCCAGTGATCTACTTTCAGTTCTTTTGACTGCTGCTCCTCTCTGCAGTGATGAGCAGCAGTCAAAAGAACTGAAAGTAGACCACTGGCCTCAGGCTGGAAGACAGTCAACTATCAAATAAACAACAAATTAAACACTCTGAATTTATTTGATGCAATTGACTTAGTAGTATTATTAAAAATTTAAAATATGAGACTAGTCAATGAGAGGTAGAAAAACTATCATAAATGGCTGCCTGTTTCATTGAGTTTTTTGTATACACACAGGCATACAGACATAATTTCATATTAATGTATATATTCTTTTTTGGAAAAGATTACAACACTACAACATACAAAATAAACTGTTAGTTTGTTATCTCTAACTTTACACAATCAAAACACTAAATTGCGGCATCTATAACTTAAACCTGAAAAATATAATAAAACTTTAAATTAATTTAGCCTATTTAGAATCCGCAAACTATAGTTCAAATGCCTGAATGCTTCATTAATTATTAATTAATTAATTATTATTAGTCCATTAACTTATGTCAAATGGAGTGTTCTAAAGACTAATCCGTTGTATTTCAAAGTCAACAGTTGAATGGGAACCGTTTATGGGTCGAATGGTTTATGACCGCCACTTCTGATGTGATGTTGCTCCAAAGGGCAGGATCAGCAAAAAAAAAAAAAAAAAAAAAAAAAAGCACTAGATGTAAATTACGAAAGAGCAGCATTTCTGGCGGAGAGCAAACTTTACGCGGAAGGCGTCTCCAACTATTTTTGTCAGGTTCAAAAGGGAGATAGAAGGAACGCCATTAATAAAAACACGTTTGATTTGGGTGGAACACTTTTTAACAGCTCAACGAAAAGTGTTTCGACCTTGTATCTTGGAAGGAAAACGTTCCAGGTGACTACACGACAAACGGCAAAGCGGCAAGAACAATATCAAGGACACATTTCCACGTTACGTTTTTAATTTTAGGACGTTGTATTTTAGTAGTTACTGCTTCAACGGTCCATTATTTGTTTAATATAGCGCGTTGAAAAACTTTGTTTATTTTCACGGGAAACTAAGAAAAACTGAAGGCATGTCAAATTTAAACAAGATACTCATCAAAGGGGGGAAAGTTGTCAATGAGGACTTCTCGGTGATTTCCGATGTCTATATTGAAAATGGATCAATCCAGGAAGTCGGATTAAACCTGCAAGTACCAGGGGAAGTTCGAGTGATAGATGCCACTGATAAACTGGTTATACCTGGTGGAATTGACACCCACACGCACATGGAATTGGCCTTCATGGGCACCCAAGCCGTGGACGACTTTCATGTTGGCACAAAGGTTAAGTATCCGTGCGTTGTTTGTCCGGAAAGTCACGAATTTCTGGCAGTGGATTTCCTATCATAGACCATGCAAACCAAGTTCAGTAGCAGGAGTTGCTGTTTTAATAGATGTGTTTCTAAAGCATTTTAAATTACGTTTGTTGGGCAATGTATTGTAAGTGAATGTGTTGTAAGTGCTGTAAACGGGCACAAACACTTTCAAACTAGTATTTCAAGTATTTCAAGAGGAAGGCTTTCATGCCTCGTTTATCTGCTCGCATGCTGTAAGGCCGGAGCTACGGGGGGGGGGGGGGGGGGGGGGGGGGGGTGAAGGGTGAAGCTTGGCCACCCTAGGTATGGAAAGCGAATAAAAATAATAATTAAAAAAAAACCTGCTGTCAGTGCAGGCAACAAACAATTAACATAACCGTCTTTATAGAAGTGAGCCCTGGTAGAATTATACTGTATCTGCTCAAGCGGTGTAATGGTTGACGAACATACTTTTTAAACTTCACGGCGCCGTATATAATACGCATAAAATAGTTACACTAAATCAAATAAAATAATATAGCCTATTTGTTAGGCTTTGTGTAGGCTAATTCGCTCACGAAGTAGCCTTCTTGTCAATCACCTGTTAATCCATGGTAAATAGATCAGGAACAGCTAGTAAAATATGTGGAAATAGTAACGACCAATTCACCAAGACCATTCTCTGATTACGAAATCAGAAAAATTAAATGCCCTCATCTCGATTTCTGTTTTGTATAGAAAAGGAGAGAGATATAAGACAAGAGCCAACAAGACAGAGCTAAATAATGCCGTATTAGAGCATAGGAATTAAACACCGACCAAGTGGAGAAAAATGTGGCGTGACATCATAAACAAAATTTAATTAACAGGAGATTAATTAACAGTAGATTAAGTAAATAAGAGATGGTGTGATGTACAAAAAGCTTTCCTACAACATAATTAGGACAGCTGGTGGTCCGACAAAGGAAAGAATATGAACGCCGTAGCAAACAAGTTTATTACAACGTGGCTAAGGCATTCCGCTTGTTCCACCTTCTCACTTTCTGTAGTTTTTCATGAAAATACAGCTGCAGCGGCATAAACCGCAGTATTTTGCAATAACATCTGGGATTTTTTTTTGCATCACACACAATCTTTACATTCACTGAGAATACTGGCGAACTCAGCTTTCCTGCTTACATTCAAAACACAATGTATGGCTGCTAACAAATTTTTTCTGCATTTTTGCAAGGGACTCATAAGTTAGGCCAATATCTAGCCAGCATTTTGATGTAATCTCATCTGCACTGTCCCTGTTTTTTATTCTTCAATGTACCCTTTAGGTTAGGTTAGATTGTGTTAGGTTACCTGTATTTAATAGTAAAAGACAAAGTAAATTGTTGCCAACAATGACACAATAAAGTTTAAAATACTCATTCCCATTGTTAAAAACTTTTATCTGTTCCATTCATTTAAGTTTTCAGTTTTAGCCGCACCCCCTCTAGAATGTTCAGATGTCAGAGGTTGCTTAACACAGTCTGAGCTGTACCCCTGAAATCCTACTTCAGTGTGTGAGGTAGATAATACAGCAAGCTTTCTTTGAAATTGTAAATATTGAGTTTTACCAATGATGCAGTGCTTTTATAGATAGCTGTATCACATTTTTAGCCTAGATGCCTATGTGGTACATTGAATAAATGTGAAACATTCAATGTTGTCTGTTAAACTAGAACGTTAAAAATATGTATCACTTGTGACCTGCGTGGTGGTTAGCTGCTTGAAGTTGCAGTTGAAACGTGATTGGTTGCGCAAGCTTGACTTGTCCTGTAGGGGCATTGCTCAGTTCATCTCAGTCATTACATCTCTTGACTGGCCACAAAAAACAATAATAAATATAGCCGCAAGCGGCGATCAACGGGGTCCAAGCAGTCCAGTGGTTAAGAGTCACCATGGCACAATGATCTGATAATTTCAAAAGTGTGACTGTAAGCACTGATGGGAAGTTTATGTCTTAAGAATCACATTTATTAGTCAAACCACAAACAGTTCAAAACTTACAGTCAAAAACACGTTTTGGTAATGCCACCATCAGGCTAATCAGACAAATTTTCACATAGATCGCTCTTTGACACATCCTTAACCATCCTATAAAGTTTTGTGAAGATAGGTGAGAGCTACGTTAGTATAATGGGGACTAAAATTTGATTGGCTGATATTGGCCATCCTATTTGAGCAATCACCTTGTTCTTGTAGGTATCCATAGTTGCCTTGACCAACATGCAGCCTGCAAAGTTTTAAATTGATTGGACAATGGGTTTAGGAGTTGTGAACATTTGTGTGCTATAGCGCCACCTATGGATGGATTTACACCAAATTTGGTAAGCTTGATTGTAGTAGCCTGTAGATGAGGGAAGTCAAGTTTGGTGGTAATTGGACATTGCATTTAGGAGATATGACCTCACTTTCAATTCAAAGTTGGCTGTGACAGACAAACGGTGTTGAAAATCAAAAATCCATCTGATGACTTTTGTAAGGCTTGGTCTAAAGATCATTTGTACCAAGTTTGGGGAAGATTGGACAAAATTTGTGGCCTGTGAAAAATTTTTAAACTTTTTGATAAAATTCAAAATGGCGGAAAATTTATTATGACACATCAATTTGGTCCAAGAGGCTTTTTTGCTCAGCTTGAGCCAGGGAATCAGAGGAAGAAAGAATTTTGATTCTAGCCCAAACGGTTCAAGAGTTACAGGCCAAAATGCGTCGAGGCTCTCTATAGCGCCACCTTCAGGCCAATCGGGCTAATTTTTTTAACCTGAGTAGTGGGTGGATATAGAAACCTATCCACCAGGTTTGGTAGCCCTAGCTTCTATAGTTTTGGCTGTGCAAACACTTTTAGGGCAGAAAAAAATTTTAAAAAATCAGAACCAACACAATAGGGTTCCAGCAGCTACGCTGCTTGGACCCCTAATAATGACAAGGCTGGTAGACATCACATTGTATCTTGCACGGCAAGATGGGGCATTCAGGGGTCATCATGAAAGTAGTACATCTTTGAACAAAGAAAATTTCTTTGAACTTGTTTAGCTAGTCGCTAAATGTGACTCCACCATCAAAATGCACCTCGATGACATCAACTACATCCAGTTTCAACCAAAAAAACCACAGATGTCACTGTTGTCCTATAAGACACAGAATGACATAATCAAGGCCCTTGCCACCTATGTCAAAAGAGTCATTCTCAAAGAAATGGATGAGTCAAAAATATTCACCATTCTGTTGGATGAGACAACTGATGTTTCCCATCTTGAACAAGTGTCCTTTGTTATTCACTTTGTCCATCAGATGGAAATCAAGGAGAGATTTTTATAAGTTTGTGATGTGACTGGAACAACAGGAAAAGACTTGGAGAATTTTGTAATGACACTCCTTGAGGAGAATGGATTGAAAGTGGAAGACATCAGGGGCCAAGGCTATGATGGAGCTGCAAATATGAGCGGAAACTACAAGGGTCTGCAATCCTGAATTCAGAGCCATAATGAGAAAGCTTTATATGTGCACTGCCATGCCCACTGTCTTATCCTGGTCTTGGTGGAAAGTGCCAAATCAGACCAGCATTTTGTTCAGTTTGTCAATTTAGTGGTGAGTCTATACACTTTCATAGCCAGAGCTCCAAAACGCCACGCTGGGTTTGTGAAAATGCAACAGTCCATGTACCCTGACCAAACAGTCTGTGAATTGAAAAGGCTGTCTGACACGGTGGGTGGGCAGAGAAGATGCTCTGAGATCCCTGAAGAAGGTCCTTTCTGCCATGGTACAGCTGCTTCAGAACATGGCTGTTAGCGATCCACAAGACCTTGCAGCAGATGATGCCCGAATGCTCTTGCGTAGCATAGATTCTGAATATATTCTATGCATGGAGATTGCCACACCCATCTTCAATGAGACTGCCATAGCATCTGCTTCACTTCAGAGAAAAAACCTTGATTTGTCAGCATCATACACCATTGTGGAGGGAGCCATGGGAAGACAGAAAGCAATGAGGAAGGATGAAGAGTTGAAGGTCCTTTTTTATCTTGACAATCCAGATGCAGGAAGGTACCTCAAAGGTACAAGTATAGCTCCCAGTCTGCTATGGAGGACTACCAAGCCCAAGACTTGGAGGAGCACTACCGGGGAAGGGTGTTCTCTGCCTTTCTTGATATACTCTCCCAGGAGCTACACCGGAGATTCAAGGGGAAGGATGACACGCCAACTGGGTCAGTCCTGTCAGGTCTTCACTGCCTTACCATCTCAAGTCACTGGAAGGGCATGACAGATGACAAAGTTACCCTATCTGTCAGAGATGTGTGCCAGTTTTATGATGTGGAGGAAGAAAATGTCATTGAACTCAAGGTATTCCACTCATCATATGCTCTCCCATCCAGCAATGTCAAAGCTGTGCTAAGGTGCTTTAAAGACAACAATGTGGAATCAGTTTTCCCTAATCTGACTATGCTCCTAAAAACATATGCTACAATCCCAGTTACAACTGCTTCAGCAGAGCGATCATTCTCTAAACTGAAGCTGATCAAACCCAGCTCAGAAACCGGTGTGAACAAAGAAGGCTCTCTGATCTTCTCCTGCTGTCAATTGAGAGGGATATCCCAGTTCACCATAATGAGGTCATTGACTTACATAAACACATGGCCAAAAGAAGAATTCTGCTATGACTCCAGCACCCACCATCTCCCTTCCCTGACTACTTGGATCGCCTAATAACATAATGTTAATCTTAATCAAGGATGAAGACTGTTTCATCATACATGATGCATCATAGCTTTTTGCATGCTGGTGAGGCCCCATGTCGTGGAGTAGGTGCCCTTTTTTATTTTTTCGCCCCTGCCCTTAAAACAGCCTAGGTCTGCTACTGATTGAGAATGTATGTTTTCTGTTTCTAACGTGTTCGTTGTTTGATGGAACAGCGCATCTGTAACCTTCGCCATTTAATTTTGAAAAGGACATGTCAATAGTAGCTTCACCATAGCCAACAGAGTATTTGATCTTTGGGTGTGTCTCAAGTTCCTTTAGTAGTGCGATTAGTTAAATGAAAGAGGGTAATTCTTGGAAGAAAGGCAGTCTCTTTTCTTATTCTGCTTGCTTACTTGATTGATACTTGATTATTTACATTCAGTTTTCCACATATTTCTGTTTTTACTTCCCTTCCCACTTTCACTATTGTCAAAATAAAATGCATACTTTTAATCGGGCGCATTTCCCCTGAACACCTTGGTTACTAAATGAATAATAAATCAATGAATCATGGTGTAAAAAAATGCAGGCTACATGGGTGGTCACAAATTTAGCGGCCTACACCCCTACCATCCCCCATATAGCCTTTCACCAATTTGGGCCTAATGGCACGGCTGGGATTTGATGACCAGATCGCAGGGCTCTCAGGGGAATGTTTTATCCTCTGAGGCATCCATCTCAGGTAGGTTAGGAGTGCATTAACAGATCAAATAGTAGTGCAAAAAATGTTAACAATACCTGCTCCTACCTTCAGAGAGATCACAAGTCTGAGGGACTGCACTGTACAGTACACTTTCCTAGTGATGCAGCTGGATGTGTGGGGCAGGTTAAAAAGCTTCTGCAAGGTCTGAGAGCAATTTTAGTTTTTTTCCCATCAACTCTGCTTTAAGAGTCAACAAGCTTCATGATTTGCTGAGATTCCTGGATAAGCCAATACCACAGTTTACCCAGCCACAGACTGTGAGAGGTGAGGTGGCTGTCAATTCAAATGGCAGTATCAGTTCCATGTAGATTGCTGAAAGACCTGAAATATTGTGCTGCAGCACATGGCTGCCGCCAAAACTCAGAACTCTGATTAAGCCAAAGGTCATCTTATTGCTGTCAGACATGTCATATTTGAATCCTTAATGAAGGATGTGCTGAAGCATGTGGTCCTTCTTTAAAAGCATTTTCAAAAGGAATATGTCTCTACTGTCCAACCTATGCATCAAGAATGCACAGAGAGAATTGATAGCATTGTTGCTTATATTGCCTTCTGTTTTCAGGACTGCAAAATAATCAAGTTCTCCTCGAGCTACATGCGCATCATGCATTCACAAATAACTGTCAGTGTGTAAGATTAGTCCTTCACATGAAACAGTACCTGAAGTGCATAAACTTTTGAAAATAAAGTTCTCGTTATGATAATTACATTAACACTGAAACATTCATACTGTACATTTTCATGTTTGCTAAATATGATAGATAAATATAAAATCACACATCTTTGTTAACAAAAAATAAAATGGCTCACCACACAGACATGTCACCAAAGTTTGTGTCTAAGTGCTGCACGGTGATGTCACTGTTTCATGCCATTTCTACTGAGAAACATATTAGTCTGGCATTTTAGATGAAGCACAAGCATGAACATTCTGAGTGTTGCCCATATGTTGATTTATTTGTGACGGCATGCCACAATATTTACCGCCACATATTGATTTTCTTTTTTTCACTATTTAAAAAGAGTAAAGTCTTATTTTGTTGTGACTCTTAGTGCTTTGATTCACTCAGCCCCTCCTTGGCTCCTTCTCTCTCTCTCTCTCTCTCTCTCTCTCTCTCTCTCTATCTCTCTCACACACGCACACAAACACAACCTACTCTCATTGGCAACCGACCAGTTGCTCAGCTATACTTGGAGCGGTCTCTCAGATGTGCTCCATTCTAGAATCCATCCTCTGAACGTGCTGCACTCCTCCCCCCCTTGCACTGCATACCTTGCATTGGAGGCAACCAAGTCTGAGAATTTTTCTTGCTGTGAAACGCCACAGATGACTGATTCTTGAATTAGTCTCTAGTTTCTGTCCCTGACACGTTTCACTTAAATAGCAGAAACGGCGTTTTCGTGTTACTGTTATATTCCCTTTTACTAATTCACATTGGAACATGGACGTATGTGAACTCGCTGTGTTCCACGGCAGCGAACGGAAAAGGTGGCTTTATAGCAGTCTTCCATAGCCGCACAGGTGATCACAGTAGTCTGCAGAAGTGATTGCAGAAGCCTTACAATCTGACACATGAGAAATAAAAACGTATGTTTTGCAACAGTGTGTTGCTAGCTAGGCTACTTCGACCAGTAAACCCATATGATTACACTTTCCCCGATGAATGTAACCAGCATTAGTGACTGACACAGTTCGTTGGCTATCCACGTTAACTAACGTTAGCCCTCCAGTTCAGGCCAACTAGACTGGACTATGGACTAGGAGGTCAGACAATTAGCTAGCTGTCTTTTGGAAAGCTCTACCTCTCGCAAACAGTACCCAATCTATTATTCATGTCACAATTAACTCGTATAAATTTTTATTCATTTTGGCCATAACAACATGTTGATCGTTATTTAGTACACTAATAACAACCCAGTGTTACGATCTTTACAAACGTTAAAAGATTTGAATCCACAATATGTGCTAGGCATAAATGTCGGAAAATATTAAACAGTGCGTGTTACCCCCGATCCACAGTACACTTCATTCACTAGTTTTCATTAATACGTTTAACGAGAAGTTAAATACTTGTCTTGAAGTTAGAAGTGGAAAATAACAATGTCAAAATAAAGTTAGATAAAAAAATAAAGACAGATGTGGAAACACGGTGATAATTATTCCTGAGACCTACAGCAGGATAGCAGCATAACTTCGGAGACTGCCGAATGAAGGTGAGAGAGACCCAAGAATATTACTTTTATGAATTCATTTTTTAGATGTACCATTTTTATATTAATGGTATAAAAATGTTTACATTTATATTAAATTAATATGAAACTTAATGACTGTGTAAGGATGACAGGATGAGTGAAACAAATCACATAAAAAAATAAGACAATATAAGTTATGGCATTACCATATAATAAATGAAAGTCAAATTCAAGGGAGTATGTTTAAATTAAACATGGACACAAAATGTTTTTATTATTTTAATGTTATTTGACACAAATGTTGGCAATGGGGCACTGTATACTTTTCAGTTTTTTGACGAAGTGTAGCAATCGAGCAATCACTGTATATGTTTTTAAGTTATTTGACACAAAGTGAAGCAATGGAGCTGTATATATATTGTTCAGTTATTTATTTGTCAGAAAATACTTAGCAATTAAAATAGTTGCAGTGGAGCACCTTATATACAGTATTATTTAATAATGAATGTAATTGTGGGTGTGCCTCCTTCCGCTCAAACACACACGCATCCCCCACCACAAACAGGTTCACAAACAGGACAGAGAGCCTCTTAGGAAGAAATGTTGGGTTAGGCCACAGTGTGAGAGCCGTCATAGTTCCAGTGCATGCAGGATGAACTAATAGACAGTGCATGGGTTTCACTCACCCGCTTTGCGGATGTGATGGCTAAGAGGAAGGTAGTTTTGAAAGACAGCCATTTCATTTCAGTCTGTTCCAGGGGCTCAGACGGGGGCAAGGACAGAGCCTCTAACACAAGGCCCAGATCCCACGAGGGTATGTGAGTGATCTGAGGAGGCTGCACATGCCAAGCGCCTTTAAGAAAGCACGTTATTAAACTGTGAGACCCAACTGGCCAACAATCCACATGGTAAACTGATATGCCTGCTACATAGACTTTCAACGTCAAGGCTGCTTTATTGCCATTCAGCAGAGACTGCAGGAAGCGCAGTATCAAAGGCACCGAGCTGTCCTCCAGATCTGGAGGGGTTGTAAAGATAGAAGGCCCAATGGAATCACTGCAGCTGCTGACACCAGCATACCCATGAGCCTGAGGAAGCATTTCATTCTCCCGAACCTGCTGAAGGAGGAGTGTGATACTGTCCACCCTCTGTGGCAGCAATAAGGCAATCATGGACTTGAGAGTCCGGGATTATGCCTATAAATTTCACTCTCTTACTCGGAGCAAGGGAGCTTTTTCCCACATTGTCTGCAAGGCTAAGCTTGTTCACATACAAGAACAGCACGTTTGTGGCTTCCACCGCTGCCTCCCGAGATGGAGCACACATTAACCGGTTTTCCCGGTAAGGGAGCACCTGCACACTCCTGGCTTAAATCGGAGAGAGGGCTGCTGCCATACAACTGGTGAAGACCTGAGGGGATAAGGACAGGTCAAATGGAACAACCCTGAACTGGTAGACCAGACCCAGGAACACAAAACAAAGGAACGACCTGTGGTAAGGGGCTATTGGCACATGAAAATAAGTATTTTTCAGGTCCACCGTGGTGAACCAGTGTTGCCTGCAGCATCTGTGCCTGCGCCCACTGAAGTGGTTGGTCCAAAACAAGCGGCTTAAAGCCGTGGGCATTACTTGTACACGCAAGAGGCCAGCAAACTGCTGCGTAGTCTGGTTAACCCAAACACTCTGCTCCAACCCATGTTGTGCTGCCGGGCCGAAAACCTGGCCTGGAACAAATGGGAGGGCAAGAAGTGATCTCCTACACTCCGCTGATAGTGAAGACTGTGCCAGCCAGACCTGGCGCTGAGCCTGAGTGAGAGTGGACATGAGTCTGCCCAGCTCCCTGGACATAAAGGCAAAGGCCTGCAGCAAAGCATCACTGAGGATCTGAGCCGAGGGATCACCCCCGATGTATTGAGAGAGGGAATATGCATGATGTCCCATGCATGATGTTGTGTTGGAGGCATTTACTAGAAGACAATCAGTGATTCAGCGTTGAGGTCAAGGGCAACGAGCACTGGGTCTCTCAGCCACCCCTGGAGATACCACAAAAGAGGCCATAAAAGGATCAACAACAGGCATCTTACCTAGCCTTCAGACCTCTGCATCCTGTATACCACTGGTGTGATAGGTGAGTGACTTGGGGTTCACCCAGCACCTCTGCAGTGTCTCTATGTAGTCCTTAGAGGGTGGAATACTCAGAGCCGAATGCTGTGGAACTGGCCTAAAAAAGGCACTGGGGGGCTGCTCGGCAGGAGCTGTGTCCAGACCCAAGAGTGTCAGGGCAATGCATAGAGCCCATTTTACCACATCCTGGCCAGCCTCTGACCACGCCTCCGACCCAGGAGAGGAGACATGTCTGAGACTAGCCGACCCCTCACCCTCTTCCTCCTCACAAAACTGACTGCAGGAAGCTGCAGTCGATACAGCATCCGTTATCATTTGAGAGGGATGTTTCCAGGGCAGGGGCGTGGCACTTGTGGAGTGCCCACCTGCAAGTTCAACAACAGGGACTTGATCTGAGCAAACTCAGATGCCAGTGTGTCAACCTTCGTGGCCAGGGGACCTTCCCAGGGCCTTTTGCTGGAGGGGGCACTATCTGCCTCTGCCCTTTGGTGCTTGGGAACAGGCTTGTGAGGTGGCGAACGAGGAGCCTCGGCCCCAGGACCTCCAACCATAGCCAGTCTGGAGACTTTAAGATCCTATTGCATGACCACACAGTCCATACAAGCACTGTCTGTAAGCCCCTGCCCCTGTAAGAACACTCACCAGTGGCGAAGTTGTTCAATCAGTGGATAGCCCAAAAGTCAGCATTTAATAATGCTCCGGCAAAGTAAGAGCATCAACAGCCAGAACCACTCAATTCCACAGAAACAATATAATATAATCCTCTGGAGGACACATGCCACGCAAGGCATCAACAATATTATTGTTGGAAGACTGTAAGGGATGGTTGACAAGCTTCAATTACCTGCAACATTTACATACGTATTCAGCGTGCAAGAAAATATCAGGGACAGACCACAGGAAGTCACAGGGTCTTATAAGACATGACCCCACGTCTTCCTGTGTCACACAACTTTGTTGAAATTAGAGCTCGACCTGCACAGGTCCAAAAGAGACAATATCTAGTGTGAAGCACTGCCTCTGGCGGTCAGTAAGAATGAAATAGAACCAATTACATCCAAGCTGTATCTGAAAACATCCAAACTTTCATCTTAGACCAAACTCACAGAAATCCCAATTACACCTTATCATTGAGTTCTATCCTCAATTATCTAGACATATAAAATGAAAGATTAAGCAAATAACTTTTGCTTAGATTTACTTTAAGTCTCTTAAATTAAATAACTCAAAGGTTTTTTTTAAATCTGCCGACTTATCACTGGGCTGCATTGTATTTGCATTTTTATCTATGTATATGACAATTGAGTTTCTGTTTGCCCTTTTGAATTAATAAAACAAAATTATAGTGGTATTTCTGTGTTCACATTCTATACAGATTTCTTATCTGTCTTTTTTTAAATGTAAGTGTTAGAGCTCCTTGACCTTGTGTCTAGTCCCAGTGTGTTTTCTCATTGTCTGTTTTTGCCCTGTTAGTTCTGAGTGTTTGCCTGTAGTTTTTTTTTTTATCTGTTTGCCTGTTTTACTGCCCTTTGGATTTTTTACCTGCTTCCTGTGCTGGATTATGACTTTTGCCTTGCTAGCATGTGCCTTTGCCTTGGACTTTTATGTAAACATTCTTAAAATGTTTTTTGCCTTTAACTTAACAATACTTATTTTAGTAATACTACTTATTTTAATAATAATACTGAGTTTCCCCTTTCTCTCACTTCTCACTCTGATACATACAAACTGAGGCCACTGCAATGGCAACTCAGCATGCACACACCTCTGACACACGTCTGTCCATGAGCCTGGGACTCATGTACATGAGCCACACATTTTCACACTATAATATTTCCTTACTTTTTTGCATGCTTTTGTTTGGAATTCAAAAGCCATGAAGGATTTTTCTCCCAAACTGCATATCCAATTAAAATAACACATATTATATGTACTCTTGGGTCTGCAAATGTATGATTACGCACTCTGGTTACCTTCAATCAGACACTGTGGCTGTTTCTGTCATTTGAGAGAGTGTATATTGGCATTCATCTGTGATCCTTTCTAACTAATGGCTTTGTTGAAATGTGCAGAACATAATTTATGAGTGATAACCTCTTGTTTGACAGTGTCACAAGACTAGAGGGTGAAAAAGAGTGGAGAGAGGTTGCATTCAGACCTGGGTCAAATATTTATTTGAAATGGGATGCCACTTAGCATTTCCACTAGAACATGCAACTAACTAAAGAGTTCAATAATATGAATGTCTGAAGAGGAGTTTGGTCAATATCAGATTATGCAAACTATTCTGAATATTGTATAAATCCACTGAAATAAAACTGGTGTGCAATCATTTAGCTGAATCTGAGAGACCAAGCAATTTTTCTACAAAATAATGTCACTGGATTGCTGCTAATGTCAGTGTTGATTTGTTATGGAAGACACAAATGTCAGTTCTGAGTTTTTCTTCTTTAAGATCACAAGATGCTGCTGATATGTAACAAGGTGGCATTCGAAAGTGACGTGTTGCTAAAAATTGAAATAAAATAAAAACGAGCAAAAAGATATGGACTGGGACCCAATCAAACACACTTAGCCACTTTAAGGGCGTATATAATTTGTTTAGAACAGTCTTTTGACGTTCCCCCAGGCTGCCTTGGCAGGAGGTACGACCATGATCCTGGACTTTGTCATCCCTCACAAGGGCTGCTCTCTCCTGGAGGCCTACAACAAGTGGAGGAGCACGGCGGATGCCAAAGTGTGCTGCGACTATTCACTCCACATGGCCGTCACCTGGTGGAGCGACATGGTATCTATCTGCTAGCTTACTGTCAATTCAATTTCAATTTTTAAAAAATTAATATTTACAAAAAACAATAGTAATAGTATACAAATTAATTTAATTAAAACTTGTTGACTGACATATATGCACTATCATACGTATTCCACATTATATATGCATGTAAGGTATTAAATAACATACGACATATGTATTCCATATGTATATATATATATATATATATATATATAATGTACAAATAATATTAAAACAAGACATATACCAAAATAAATACAAACCTAACTGTTATATGCCCTATGTGTGTATATACATACTCACACAACTGTTTATGTTTGTACATAATAATGAATATTTAATAATGATCATTTTCCATCTCATCACAAATTTACCATAAATGAGAAGTTAGTCATCCAAAGATGTTGTTTCAGCTATATACATTGGCTCACATTCATTTTGCTTTATAGTGCTGTTATTGCACTGGACAAATCTGTTGTTCTGAACTACCCAGAGCCTGAGCTGATCTGTGAACTGATCTGTAGGTCAAGCAGGAAATGGAGACACTTGCCCAAGAGAAAGGCATCAACTCCTTTAAGATGTTCATGGCATACAAGGACGTCTTCATGCTCCAGGATCACGAACTGTACGCTGCCTTCTCCCAGTGTAAGGAGATCGGTGCCATAGCCCAAGTGCATGCAGAGAATGGAGATCTCATAGCAGAGGTGAGCTTGTTTCCGTCTTAAAATGTGCCTGGGATATTTCCACAAATAATATCCCATCATTTCATCTTCTTCTGGGATGGGAACTGTTGAGCAAGTATTACAACATGACACCTTTACAAAGTGTTTGTTGAAAGGCATCAAGCATGCACATGTTTCTTGAATTTCACAAAGACTCCTTCACTGTTTTATGGGCATATCTTACTCGTTAATTTTCCTTCAGTTTTTTTGTAAGTTTCCAGGGTACCCTGTTGTTCAAGACAAAGTGAAACCCTTATTATGGATTCACTATACTGGTGTTAAAATTAATGTATTAACCAATGCTATTTGTTAATGCACTGTATGTGCATGTGTTTGAATAGCCAGCAAGCTTTCTAACAAAATACTGTATGGTTTCTGCTAGCTTGTTTGTTAGGTGGAGAGATTAATTGCAGCTGCTTCAAACATCAGTTTTTACAAGTATATAAGGAGCCACTCAGCTAGCTTTTCACCCCAAATAACTTACACTGAAAATGAATTTTTCTGGTACAGCTTTGAAGGCCATTGACACCAAAGTTCCATAGGTCATGGGAGTAAATGGAGAAAATGGGAGTAAATATTTAACTCTTATGTCACTTAATAGGTAAAAGGCCTCTCTCACAAAGAGCTGACTTGGATAGAGCTGGCATGTAGTCTATGGTGGAACACTTTCTCTGATGTATTCATTAAGCTTTTGTGAATTTAGTGAGTGCATAATGAAGATCATTCTTAATTCTGGTGTGAGTAATTATGGTTTCCTGAGAATTAAAACCGGTATGTTTGATAACATATTGAATAGCTTGATGCCAGGTTTATTTCTGAGTTTAGTCTTTTTGGGTTATGAAAAGTGGAGCTGATTACCTACTGATTAATCAACTAGACAGTGAAAATGTGTTCCTTCCATTTCTGACAGAATATAAAGCAGTGTTAATTACAATGTTAATTTCCACTTCCCATTGAATTTACCATTATACTTGAGGCCATGACTATACAGGAGGAAGAAACAGTGAATTCAAAAAACTGTCAACAATGTAGAAAAACTATTCACACTGCCATATTTCCAATATTCACTAAACACACCTTTACAAAATTGATACAGAGAATGAAAACCATCAGGTCATTTTGTCAGACTTACCTATGTAAAATGTTCACTTTTTCCATTGTAAAATGGAAAGTCATTTTCACTTTCCTATGTAAAATATACAAAATGTAAAAACAATGAGGGCTATTTTAGTGCTTTTTCTGTGTTAATAGATAACCCACTGAGCTCATGGGAGTAAATAGTAAATATTTTATATTTCATCTCTTAGATACTTCTTGGTCATTATTCTGTGGTCTGTTATGGGTCCTCCTGAGGTTTCTCCCTATCTGTTTCACATAGGCAGTTTTTCCTTGCCACTGTTGCCTCACACTTGCTTTTTAAGCATGGGGTCTGCTGTAAAGCATAATGTTTGGCAAATGTTTGTAAAATAGACCATACAAATTTTTGTTTCATTTTATTTGTTTCATAAAATCTATTCTTATGGTAGTATATAATGGAAATCAGGCGTGATGTTGATTTATTGTCAGTACGAGAATTATATGTGGTATGTATGGCAACACAGTGAATAGACTTGATCCCAACTAACTAAGCACTCAAAATAATATCCCATTGCATATATTCAAAGAAAACAACTTAAATAGTAAATAAAAATACTGATAATAATGTTATGTTTATATTCCCCAAAAGTAGTATAAACATGCACTTATCAAATGTATGCTTCCTCTAGTCATCTAGACTTTGCAGTTTGAGTGGCCCACTGCACGAAAGCAAAACACAGTAAACAAGAACAGTAAACACAGTTGAATGGCATGAAAAATCATGGGTGTTGGAACATATGCAACCCTGTGTTGTAATCATATTCAGCTTTCTTTGGATTGTTATTATAAAGGAGTGAGCTGAATATTGTAGTCTATGAAGTAATCTTATATATACACACATATTATATATATATATATATATATATATAAAATATATAAGTTTTACATCTCAAACTGGGAAAAACACAAAAATAAGAAACTAAAACATACACCATGAAGGTAAAAAAATCTTTATATTCTGCTTGTAATATATGGTAATTCAATAAAGTAAATTGTTACACTCCATCTTCTATTCCAAGAAGCCTCTGTCTTTAATTTTGTTCCTAAATACATAAAAATGTTATCGATCCCAGCTTGAGAGAAGAATAAATTCCAGTTGTGATTTTAAGCAATACTTCAAGTGGCAATGTAGCAACCCTAGTATAACTTTGGCAAATTAACAAACTGTTGGAAAAAGTGAAGATATGCTGTTAATTAATAGACACTTTGCTGTTGTGGAAAAAATGGTAACGTGTGAATCAAAATAGACAATGAGAAATACTGTATATTCAAAATAGACTATGATGAGAGGGTAATTAATCGTACAGTGAATGCAGTGGTGAAGCAGGAGCAATGTATGGGTCAACTAAAAGGGTGTGTGAACAGGCCAAGTAAGAGGTCAGATATAGAAAGGTTATGTTTGAGCAGGTGGAAGTCCATCTGGGAGGAGATGCCAGACATACACGCAGGAATCTGAGAAGAAATCTGAGAAACAAAAAGTGTGTGTGGGTGTGCAGAGGGGATGAGGGTGAGAGACAGGAGCTCTCACTTGGCACAGCGGTAAGAGGAGAAGCCAATGGAATCTTTGAAATAAATCAGAGAGCAGGTATGCAGAGAAGAGGTATAAGCTGACATGAAGAATTCTGACCCATGACAGAGCCATGGGGCACTTCAGCAGATACAGGCCTGAGAGGATTGAGTTCAGTGAGGACCTCTGCAGCAGACAAAACAATTTAGTTCTGCTGGACAGGCGGGAAATAAAGAACAGCAGTAGCTGCAGGACCAAGAGAGCTGAAAAAAGAACTGATGGAACTACATGTGGGACAAGGACAGAGAGAGAGAGTGAACAGGGCAAAAGTCTTTTGATAAACTAAACATATTTACTCCAACAAAATCAGTTGTGTGCTCTTTGTACTTAGATTGAAAGAGCACACAAGCTCTTTGAATCTGAAGGTGATAAGTAGATGCAGCTTTTGCAACAATCATGGGGAAAATGCATGAATTTTGTAGTACATAAATTTGCATGAATATTGCAATTGCAGAAAACTAGCACTAGAGGGTAGCAACAATATGTATTTGCAACTTCATCTGACATTAGAAAATTGAGTACAACAATGAAATACAAACCACATAGAAATATCTTGGTAAGACATAAACATAAATAAAAGAGTACAATCTAAAAGAGTACATCAGGGAACCCAGAATGCAGCTAAGTCTCTGAGCAACAAATCTTTCAGTTTGATTACCTATATCATAGTCTTTTCACAATTCATAATTGGTCTACATGCACATTCATGCACCTTAAATTCATACAAATCACATGGAGCTTGTTTAAGTTGTGACTTTTACACCTAAAAGCAGAGTCAAAAGCTGCATAGTAAAAAGCTAATTCTGCTAAACATTCTCATGTTTAAGAAATTGCAGTAGGTTGTGCTGCCGTGTTTCGCAGGGGGCCAAGAGGATGCTGGCCCTGGGCATCACAGGGCCTGAGGGCCATGAGCTCTGCCGTCCTGAGGAGGTGGAGGCAGAGGCTACCCAGCGGGCCATCACCATTGCCCACTCGGTCAACTGCCCACTCTACGTCGTCCATGTGATGAGCAAATCAGCTGCCAAGGTGGTGGCCGCAGCACGCAGAAACGGTGAGGGTCTTTCAATGGCAGAAATGAGAGGTTGTTTCAGGGTACAAATGAAGTGCCTTCTCAAGGATTCTAACCTGCAGATTACAAAACTCATAATTTAACCATTAGACTTTGAATTTCACCTTTGGTAGTGTTAAAATTCACAATCTAATTTGTCTCTGCCTTTATAAGAGGACAGTACAAATCAACATTATCCAGATATCTAATTCTGCATATGAGAAAATCTCAAACCCATGAAAGTGTCGCACTTTCAAATTTTTACGGATATCTGCAAACTAATTTGCTGAAAAACAGCCAATGGGTCTAACAATGACAGATACCATGGCAGAGTAGGGTAATACAGTCAGTGGAGGACCGGAGTGTATGCAGGTTTTGGTTTTCGCTAAATACCCTGCCTCAGTCGGCTAGTGAGCTATGTATATCCCCATTAGTTTAGCTTTAGATTAGACCACAGTTTAATATAGGGACATGAGAACAGTATTCAGCTGTGATTAATCAGTTTATCATAGCGCATATCTTAAAATAACATCCATCTCAGCCCATCTCACCCATCCTAAAATTCAGCAGGAAGAACTTCAAATTTCATAACTGGGATGCAGTAAATAATTCTGGAATTTAAAAAAGTACTATGTTAAAACTGAAATGTAAACAGTATCACTGATCAATTGCATTTTGTATTTTAGAATTCTTTTGATAAGAGTGAAAGATATTGAAATACATGAATATTTTGAACATGTTGCTGAAGGAGGTTGAAATATGAATGGCAAGTAGTTGATTGTAATAAGATGGCATGTCTTTTGGTTTGGGTTGTTTGGTAGGTAGGATGGTACTCTGTAGTTTGTGTTTAGTTGAAGTCAGGTTGACCAGCAAACAGGCTTGCATTAATTTATTTTGTCTCTGACATGTTTGTGTATAGTTATGTTGTGTTTCTAGGGGATTTGTATTTTCCTGTATGTTGAGGACAGGTTGCATTCGTTTCTTGTCCTCCAAGTGACGCATCTTTTCATGGTCTGATAGGACGAGTGGTATTTGGCGAGCCAATCGCAGCAGGACTAGGTACGGATGGCACTCACTACTGGCACAAGGACTGGGCCCATGCTGCAGGTTTCGTCATGGGTCCCCCACTGCGACCGGACCCAAGCACCCCAGGATACCTGATGGATCTACTAGCCAAGTACAAGTTGCCAGCACTTCATGCAACACACTACTGCAGCCATTAATGACAACGTATTTTAGTACAAGTCTACACATACTCAGTTGCTTTACATTGAAATTAAATGGAAGGTATAGTGTTTCCATTCGCTTATATGCAGAGGTCGATTTTTGAAAAAAATTCAAGTGGGATGGTCAACCTCAGAGTGGAAGGATAGTGATATATGTCTGGATTTTTTATATTCACAGATAATCACAAGAAAAAAAAAACAGAAAATGTACTTGTAACTTGTATTATTAATACAAAACTAGCAATAACTATCCAATTATTTACAAAATCAACGATATTACTAGTACAGGATTTCAAAAACAGACCTCTACACTATTATAACTGCATACAAGTTGCTGCTTAATATACCTTTTACATTCAATACGTCATCCTCTCATTAGAATCTAAAATCGGTCATGTTATTTCAAGCAAATATATAAGTTAGCCAGCTCACATGTTTGTTTGACATGTTAGCTGTCAAGCAATATATATAACATGTCTCATTCAAGATTAAACAGGCTGAGCTGTTGCCAAGTGTTGTTGCATAAGGGACTTGTTAGGAATTAATAATACATGACACTGGTTATCATCCCACCTGTCATTTTCTTCTTCTTTACTAAAAAACTTCTAACGCCCTGCTGAACCTGTCACTTAGCCATTTTAACCTCTAACGTCTGTATCCTTGTCCAAAACAAAACTCATAGAGAAGTTGCATTAGCCAATCAGAAGCATTCATTTGCAGGCTCCAATCAAATAAGCAATTAAAAGCCACAAAGGCACAGAGAATACAAAACAACACAAACTAAAGCACAAATAACTTAAGATTGACATTTAAACATTGCTGAGGTTTTGTCTTTTCGCAATTAGGCAATAAAATGTATAGTAAATAGTTAATTACAATAAGAAAAGGGGATGGGAAGGGAAAAGACAATTTTACAAGGAGGATGGATGTGGGCAAGATTTTTTCCAAGGGAGATGGCATCCCCCTGCATCCTACCCCCCAACTTCAGCTCTGCTTGAATGGCTTAAAGTTGAAAATGCCACCTGCAAGCACCAGTGGTTGCCCTGTTCAAACCATGCCCCTAAAACATAAGGTTCATCAGTGAGTTGATCAGTTTCTTAATAGTGAATTACGGCCTTGCAGTGTGTTGATGCCATGATGCTGGTTTATCTTGCAGCGATGACCTCAGTGTGACGGGAACTGATAACTGCACCTTCTCCATCTGCCAGAAAGCTCTCGGAAAGGACAACTTCACCAAAATCCCCAACGGTGTTAATGGGGTGGAGGACAGAATGTCTGTCATATGGGAGAAGGGAGTGGTCAGTATCGAGTGTCTTTTCAGCTTGCATGCATTTGGTTTCTCTCTTACTTAAAACACAAAATTACAATACACCTGAATTATTTAAACTCATTCATGACTACAACCATTTGATGAAACCCTTTTGTATGACATCCATCACAGGAATGCTGCCCAGAAAGAGTGCCTAGCTGTTTTCCAGGGGAAATCTATCTAGGTCATGGTGATGAATCCATGTCAAAACTGTCACAACATCCTTTTATGTTTTTTCTCACTATCATGTTTGCCATGCTGCAGCGTACCATAAAGTGTCAATCATTTATGTAACTGGCAAACATAACTTGGTTGGAATGATTCTGTGCTTAAATAAGACACAATCAAATGAGACATAGATAAGACTACTATAGACTAGATATGAAATGCAGCATGGTTTATATGTTCACTGGTTTAAAAATGTTTGTCACTTCATGCTAACCGTTTCTATTCAGCTGTAGTTCCCTTTCCCTTTGAATGGACTGCCGTTGATTTGGAAATTCCATATTATGTGACTTTATTGGGTAGAGAATGGTCAATCAGACCCTGCACTGAATAAGTGATCTGCACTGGGTCCAGGTCAGCAAAATGAAATCAGCCAGCCATTGGCTCCTGTCCTCATGGATGTGGCAGATGTCATATCCTTGGTTGCATCTAATGACTCTGAGTTAGAGTCTCTTTTCCAAAATGGTGGTGGTGAAACAGTTATAACTCTCTTGCTATCTCCATCCTTCTCTGGTGAGGCTGGGAGTGATCCCACACTGAGCCAGGAGACTACCTGTGTAGCGTGTGTCTTACACTGACACCAAATTATTTGCCATTCTGGAATAGGCAATGCAATACCTGGGGACTGAACCAACTCAACTGTAGTACTCAGGTTTATCAGCTGCCTTTAATGATGGATGCCTTCCACAAGACCATCCTCTCACACATGTGCCAGAGGTTGTAGCACAGACCTGCATTTCCTAGAATCCTGCATGGCAGCTCCAGCCCCTTGTAGAAGCATTAGAGTTCATGAACATGGCCAGGGCAGTGAGG
The DNA here is from genome assembly GCA_019788955.1 of Albula glossodonta. Lineage (NCBI taxonomy): Eukaryota > Metazoa > Chordata > Actinopteri > Albuliformes > Albulidae > Albula > Albula glossodonta. The sequence goes on from JAFBMS010000070.1 coordinate 745,933, forward strand.
AGCAGATACATTTTTGCTTCTTCAAGAGGCAAAGCTTGGTGGGGGTTCAAAAAGCATACCTCGGTGGGGGTCCTTGGTGGGCAGTGGTCATGCAGCTGCCCAGCCCAAGACCCAAGTCGTGTTGTAAGAGCCGCGCTCAATGGATGCATATTGTTCTGGCTGAAAAGGGACATGCTCTCTGGAGGGAGAGAGAAGCACCCTTTCAGAAGTACTGCTCACCCCATAAGCATGTTTTGGTGTGCCAGATAAAATTATGCCTCTCACCTTAAACCTCCTCTGTCTTCAAAAAAGCCCCCCACCAGGTAAAGCACTCCACTGTATGAGCATACAGACTGAATTCTGTATGCTCCCTTTCAGCCTCCCCATATTCCCTCCAACCAGTCTGTAAATGTGTGGGCACTGTGAATCCTAGAATTGTGCATTCAGTGACAGGCTGCTACCAGCAGGGACCATGAGGTCAGCTGAGCACCTAACCAAATGGCTACAGACCACAATCATTCCTGCAGTCTTTCCCTGAACTGGGAAAAGAGCAGCCCCTCACTTTTCACGCATTCATCTGGAATTTGTAAAAATGCAAACATGTCTCACATGGGACACTCGTTTAATGGTGTGTTTCTTGCTCCAACTCCATCAACTTGTGTCTCCGTTGTCAGTTCACTATAGGAGGACCCAAGGATTCTTGGCAGGCATTGGGCCCCAAAATTCCCTTCCCTGAGACCCTTCCAAATGGTCCACCTTCCACCTGACATGTGACAGACACTGTTGACTGACGGTCAACTTGAGCTGCAAGGCAGCTGTAAGCTACTCACCAAATTAAGCCTGACTGATAGCAGGACCCATATTGGGCATTGAGAGGTTGTGACCTCTGTTTTTTCCTCCTGTGGCTCGGGTTCAGTTTGGAAACCGAACACGAGACACAACACAAGGGATCCTGCCCATGTGTGGTTCTATATCAGTCATCTGCTGGGGGTTGCTCTGTACCTCGTCCACCTGGTACTGAAGCATGTCCTACTGAAGACACCACAGTGGTGTCATACATCAGTTGCTAGGTCATGTTCAGGTCCTCACCATTGCAGTAGTGGGACACCTCCAGCTCTGGGCTATGCACTATTGATCTCCTTGGAATTCTCTACAATTTAACTCCTGTCTTGGGGGAGAAAGCCGCCCCTCACAGTGGAGACATCTGCCAATTCATTTCAGCCAGCTGGTTAAATGTTTTGTGTCTGGGCATTGATGCTCTGCCTGACCCCTTTGGCTCTACATAATGGAGAAAGATGTGCTGGGCCTGGATTGTTTAAGCCACTGTTTTCCTTGCTCTATTCATGATGTAAATCAGGATGAATAGCTCCTGCAGAGGCAGGACCTGCCTTCATAAGATGCAGGTACAGTGGAGTACTGGAATCCGTCCCTGTCGAATGTATGGGTCTTGTGCCTGAATGAGAACATTCATGGGTGTATCTGTTTCACTTGAGCACCTTATCTTGTATTCAACAGCTGTATCAGCAGGCCACATGGGTAATGACAGGGCCTTACTGGGCAGTCACACCGTTGTTGTATGTTTCTTGGAAGGTACACAGTGCTCAAGGGAGAATACATAATGTGAGTTGAAGGCCTTCTTTGACTTTCTCAAAATATAGACATCTAGGTGTAGGAAAACAGTAAAAGACCATATTTCTTTCGTCTACTTAACTTTGTGAATGCATCAGGTTATGCATTTTTTAATATTACCAAATGGCAACACTGCTATAAGTACCATCTTTATGAAGCTCACAATGCACAGTTTTTGTTTAGACTGCGTCATAGATGTGTAAATTCAGTTGTGTACAAAATTTAGATACCGTTATTTTCCTGAGGCAGTTTTCTCCGTTTGTCTGTGTGAGCATAGACAGGCAAACTCCCCTCAGAAAGACTTGATGTGAGCCAAACAGCAAAGTTATGACTCCAAGTAAGGTTCAGCCAAGACCTTTTAAAGACTTTTCAACTTCCAACAAGAGTGAGCGAGGTAAACTGAATGAAATGGAATAATTCTGTACTCTTAGTTTTTCCCTCAGAAGCACCCACAGATCCTAAAGCAGACATAAAAATGAATAATTTGTTATCTCCTATAATTATGCCAGTCAGGTGAAATATTTTCATTGCATGATTTCATATGCAAGATCATGTTCTCTGGGCTGCAGGCTTCCACCTGGGTGGAGACTGGGAAAGCACAGCACATACACTGGCCTAATTGTTTTAGGCTTGATGATACACCCTCTATAGAGGTGTATAAGAAAGAACAATAAATGCACACAAATAAAAACTTTAAGGGGAAAACACTATTTATAACACTGATTGGTTGAAAGTTGAACAGGTTCTACTACAATAGTGACTGGCATAAGGCAGTCAAACTGATGAAGTCAGGGATGGGCAACTTTTGTGGTTGTGGGGGCCATCACATTTTTCTCCTTACTACCAGGGGGCCAAATTACAAATCCACACTTTCAGAAAGACTTGATGTCAGCTACTGCTTCTTTTCACACCAGTCTACAAGGTGAGCTTCCACAGATATGGATCACCTGCAGCTTTGTGCAGGAAACATGTGGGTGCCAGGCCGGGGTCTTTAATGATGGATGGGACATAGATGCCCCATAGTCTGGCACTGTCAGACCATATTGGCTTAATGAAGCCCATCTACACACTGGAACAGTGCCTCAACAGGAAGCAACATCCCCAGTATGGTTTTAATATAAAAAAGGATGTAAATTACATCAAGAACATATTCCTCAGTTTAAAACTGAATACAACTAAATACAGTTATATCTGCACACCTATGGACTGGCCTCTTATAACTTTGTTTTTGTCTTTGTAATTTCTTTCCTCAGCATAGCGGAAAAATGGATGAAAATCGATTTGTTGCAGTCACCAGCACAAACGCTGCAAAAATCTTTAACCTTTATCCCCAGAAAGGGAGGATTGGGAAAGGGTCGGATGCTGACATAGTGGTGTGGGACCCCAGGGCTACCAGGTAATGCAGGTTCAAAGTTGACATCTTCTAGGTGTTTTTAGGGGTGGCAGGTTAACCTTTTAAGTTTCTGAGGGTGCCAAATCCATTCTGGCCATTCTTTGCTTATAACCCTGTTCCAGAATGGTGTTGATTTACTTTTTTGTCATGGCAGGCCAATGCCATTTCCATAATGATGAAAAATAAATGGTTTGCGTTATTTAGGACCAGCCCACATCAATAAACAGCTCAGAATATCAAAGTAAATAAATATGTGATTATAGTTGGGGTTGTTACTTTGTGTTTACTTGATGAAATGTAAATTAATAGATAGGATGAACGTTAAGTTCAAAATACACATACTTCAAAAATCTGAAAAAAGTTTAGTTGATATACCATGCCCTATGTATAACTTGCAGCATTTTACTGTGGTTAGATCATAATTATCATTTTTCTTGTGAAAAATAACTGCTTTATTAGCTAATATGCAGATGACACTTGGTTACCCACACCAGTGGGGTGTACTGTGAAGTGGATCCATTGGTTATCTGGCTAACCTTCATACTAATTATAAATGATCATTTGGCTCTTTTGTAAATGAAGCTTGCCCTTAGTCAATTTATTGTGTTCAAAATACATAGTAACAGTTCATGTACATCTGGTAATGAAACCACAGCTAAAGGATTTTTACTTTCACATTTTTACCAATGTTAGCCTGCTAACTGGGTTAGCCAGCTTTGTAGTATATCCCCCACCCCCAGATTTTTCAAATTTGTTGTTGACATGCTGCTGATTGGATGCCAACTCAAAGACAAAATAGAGCCTTATCTTGAAGTGCCATATTTATGACAGGTGAAGCATCACCAAGAAAAATAAAAAAAATGTGTAGTTTTGTGTAAAGAAATGGTTGTTCTCATCAAAATTTTCACATTTGTAGAATTGGAATGCGTTTCTGTAAGTTACATCACAAAACAATATACCTGCATTGTAAAAAGTAAAGGCTGGCAAATCGGCAGGATTTGATTTGATTCCTCCTGAGTTTGTAGGGGAGGCTTGAGATGAAGGTTGATATTCAATCAGATAACACATTGTGCTATTGTGAAATTAAGACACAAAATTTGACTTGGCACAAGTGGTCTTGATTTTGTCCTACTTGAGCCAAACAAGCAAAGTTATGGCTCCAAGTAAGGTTCAGCCAAGACCTTTTAAAGACTTTTCAACTTTCAGCAAGAGTGAGCGAGGTAAACTGAATGAAATGGAATAATTCTGTACTCTTAGTTTTTCCCTCAGAAGCACCCACAGATCCTAAAGCAGACATAAAAATGAATAATTTGTTATCTCCTATAATTATGCCAGTCAGGTGAAATATTTTCCTTGCATGATTTCATATGCAACATCATGTTCTCTGGGCTGCAGGCTTCCACCTGGGACGGAGACTGGGAAAGCACAGCACATACACTGGCCTAATTGTTTTAGGCTTGATGATACACCCTCTATAGAGGTGTATAAGAAAGAACAATAAATGCACAAAAATAAAAACTTTAAGGGGAAAACACTATTTAGAACACTGATTGGTTGAAAGTTGAACAGGTTCTACTACAATAGTGACTGGCATAAGGCAGTAACTGATGTAGTCAGGGATGGGCAACTTTGATGGGCAACTTTCTCCTTACCACCAGGGGGCCAAATTACAAATCCGCACTTTCACATAGTTCAGCTCTTTACTACAGTTTCCTCATTACTGTGGGTAATTCATGTAAGAGTAATGCAATGCATTGTTTAAGCTTTTATTAACTAACAAAATATTTGCTATTCAGGAAAATTTAGTTTTCAACTAACAAGCAGTGTTACTTCACATTATATATTATCAAGGAAATTTGAATATCTCAGTGCAGACAATACATTGCATTTCCAATACATACAGATCTTATCTTTTTCAGTTTTATTACTTCACAAATCTTTTTTTAGAGAGAAAAGTACCTGTGGTAATTGATGGCGTCTTTTAGTTTTTCCTGGACATTATTATAAATGTCAAAAACCCTGCATGTCACTGTTTGGTGGGACAAAGATACCGATTCAAAATTATTTGCCATCTAATCACAGATTTTTTCACAGTTTTGCCCGCTGATAGTGGCTTTTTTGCTTTAGCAAGCCCAAGCAAAACAGCATAAGATGCTTTAAGAAAGGACTCTTGCACTCGGCTTTGGTAAAAAGGCTTTGCTGGCAATGTATTTTCCCCTTCAAATCTGAGACAACAGCAGCTCTGTCGTGATGGGAACTTGCATTTGTTTTGGTGAGCCGGTTCTTTTGGCTCCATTCGTTCAAAAGATTTGTTCATTTGGCTCTCTTGTTTGTTCAGTAGTACTTCCGGAAAGACCAAGATGTTCCTCAGTTCATTGTTCGTTCTACCAGAGCGCAGTTCCTGCTGCATCCGCTAGTTCTGCTGTATCTACTAAACTGTGAGAAAATAATATTAAAGAACTGTAATGATTACTTTTGTTTTTATAATAATAATTTATGCCACTTGTTGAATTGTTGTATCCTACTCAAGGAAAATATTAAATAACACTATTTCACTAGTCCACAGTAGCATTGTATAGTAGCCTATCAAGCACAACATTATTACTTAACATATAACATCAGTTATAGCATTAATAAACATTTTGTAGTGCATAGCTTCGTTTCTGGTACCATAAGAAATTGTATAAGTTGTATGCGATGTTAATAGAAAATTCAAATGTACCAAAATTATATAATATGTAATGTTAAATAGTCTTATTAACGCTTAAAAACACTTGAATGGGGTATCAATGAATGAGGATAATGATAAAGCATTACTGCAATTAATACATACATATAATTTCACTTTTTGAAATTATTTTAATATTTTGCATTACATAATTGGCTCCAGTATTAGGCCACAGAAAATTATAACGACAAATATTATCTAGCTAAATAGTATTTGTGATAGCATAACAATTCCTCAGGTCCAAATAATGTGCACTGCGCTGTCTACTAACGGCATTACATTCAGGCTCTACTGCACTGAGCTCTTAGTTCAGACCAGTTCATGGCTCTTTTCGTTCACTGGCTCTTCTGGCTCTCTCGTTTCCTAGCTCTTTGGGTCTTTAAAACCATTTTAAATCAATGTTTTTATATACTATTAATTGATGTATTGATGTTATTTCCAAAATTATGCTGTGATACATAAAGTCAATTATACTGATATGTTCAAATGGCGATTTAAAAACAATACATGCTTCACAGAAGATTGTATTTCATGCTGTGTGGATGATTGAAGCAACGGGTAGCATAATTGTTACATTTCAAGATTCAAAAAATGTAGGTTATCCTTAACAAAATGCATGGCTACAGCAGCTATGCCTCCACCAGCTTATGAGAGCTTCATCGCCATAACATATATTTACCAATTAACTTGATAAGCGGCTATTGAGTGTTGGGCATTTCCTTTGAATCTGTAAGAATTAAATAACGACCACCACCAACAACATAGCATTTTAGCAAATGGATTGTATAATCAATGGGCAACTGAGGTCTTTGAACTTGGTAAACTTTGTGTTTAAATTTGCTAGTTCTTTGGTAGCATATTATTGGTAGCATAATATTCAAATACAGTTTAACATGTGGGCAAGCGAGCAAGCATCGCTGTGCATTCTGGGCAATATCAACGCATGGAGGGATGATTTTTGTTGGCTCCGTTGGAGTAAGTGAAACCATGGGCTTGAGCAAATGAAAATTCACCCTTCCCTCAACAAATCTGGAATGGAATCTCCCTCACGGTGGCAGCCATATTACATACGGGACTTTTTGGGGATTCCCGCCTCGATTGGAGGGAAGTGAGCACGAAGAAGCAAGCATTTTTCGGATTGGAACGCAGCCTGGCTCTTCTGGCTCTCTCGTTCACTGATGATTCCAGCTCTCTCATTCGCTGGCTCTTTTCGTTCAGTGGCTGTTTTCATTCCCTGGCTCTTTTCGTCTCTGGCGTTCACACGTTCACTTCTCGTTCGCTAGTTCAATCGTTCTCCTGCCCTGCTAACATTTGTACGTTCATTCACAGCTAATTGATTGGCTTTTCAGTAAGCCTATCGGCCTTCATACATTCTGAGTTGATAAATAACTATTGGCCTTTGTGTAAGTCACTCAAAACTTGTTGTCGTCAAGAGCAATAAGATGAGGGAGGCGCAGGCATCAGAGATGGAAGTCTCAGGACTTGGAGAGAGAGCCAAATGATCAAATCTGTGACAGAGAGGACTCGGGTAGGTTCGTTCATTTGAAATATTCATTTGAAAAGATTTGTTCATTCACGAACTTTCCATCACTACAGTTCTGGCGGCACCTGTGTACCTCTCATACTTGTCTTTGTGAGTAGTGGTGTAGTGGAGATTCAAATTGAAATCGGTCATCGCAAATTTGGTCTCCAAGCAAACCAGTGGGCAGCCTGTAGTCTAATGGCTAAGGTAAATGACTGGACCTCAGAGGTTGGTGGTTCAAGCCCCAGTCCAGCCACAGCAAGAACACCATTGCTGCTGGGCCCTTGAGCAAGGCCCTTAACCCCCACATGGCTCCCAGGGAGGATTGGTCCTTGGCTAGCATAATCAACTGTAAGTCGCTTTGGATAAAAGTGTCAGCTAAATGATAATGTAATGTAAACCAAGCACAAGAGGTTCCCCTTGAATTTGGTAAAAAGATAATCTGTTTCGCATTTTGATTGGAACTCACAATTTTTGTGGTCAGGTTTTTGCTTTTTCCCCCCACTCATATTCACAGTAGTTTGAGTTAGTCCAACTAGCAAGCATTAGCTGAGGAAAAGCTAAATGGCCGTTGCAGGAAGGTGTAGGATCAAAGCCTATGTCAAACAGCTGAGTGACAAGAACACAGTAATAACCTCCGAATTAGATAGCCTACTGTCCAAACGCCTGACGCTAGTTTGTTTCCCACCCTTGGATAGGATTACATCGAATGGGCCATATTGGATGATACTACAGACCGCCAGTCTGTGTTATCTCCTTAAGGTGCAGACTGAAAAATATCTGGTTGTAAGAAACAAAGAAAAACTGCACATTTGGATACAAATTCAGCAAAAAAGGGTAAAAAATATAACACATATTCCCTGATTTACCGATAAATAACAGGGAGTGAAGAAAAGAGAAAATGTATGCTTAGTCAGTTAACAACCCCACTGACCAGCCTGAGGCTGACATATTGAGCACACAGCATAATTCAAATCCGGTACAGTAAATGGAGCATACAAATACCACTAATATCAGCAATAACTGAATACATTTGCATTAACAATGTATTATTAGATAAGGGTGGCAAAGATTAATGGCTAACAGAGATTACTAGACAACTTTTAATGAACACTTAAATTTTGTCATTGAGACATTGGCAAACTGAGCTCTCAGCCATTCATGGCTAGGGGTCCAGGTCTGTGGTAAATAAGTATTAGTGGTAAAATTATGAATCTAACTGCTAGTGTGGCTGGGTGTTTTTGTTGCGTCAAGGTTCTGATCTTTTTTTAACATATAAAGCCTTAAATCCACAATTTTTACTTCTCACGACACAGTGTGTCAACCTTTTTTTTAAATATCTGTAGCTAAAATTAAGTTTCATATTTGATGTTTCTTTCAACAGTTTTTGTACTCTATTAAAATCTCATTTGGAATTTTAAGTAGCACGATGGCTCTTTGTCTGTAAAAACCCTGTGGGTTTATGAGTAATGATTTTTGTGAATTATATTATGGTTATGCATCATTACCCATGTTTAAGCATGAAGCGAATTAACATGCTTACATAAGTGTGTATGCACAGTGCTAGACTATGCATACACACTTAAGTATAGTCTAGCACTGTTCCACTTGGTAGCACATACAACAAAAACAACAACAATAATAATAATATAGCGTAACACTGTATGGAAGTCTTAAATTCCAATCTCAGTAAATGACAGATCGGCTCTGTCTCTGACATCACAACGTTACAGTGCTTAAAATTCTATCATCTTACCTATCAGATGTAAACTGGAAAGCCCTCTCTATCAGTCAGTGGTATTAGAAATTATTCTAATACTAATCCATAGTAGAAATCATAAGTGGAGTATGTGGGTGACAAAGTGTACCTTTTCATTAACATCTCAGAACAGTGATTGAAGCTTTTCCAAAAGCCGGTTCATGGCGTTTTGTACGTGTGCTAAAATACACAGGCATAAGTGTCCTGGTCATATCCCTCCTGACCTGAGGAATAAGATTATCATTGCATTTGTGATGATGGCTTCACAGCTAAAGGACCCACAACAAGGCAGGAGTGCAGAGAGCCAGGCACCGATGAGGCTTACGTAATGTGGGCCAGGCTTCTTTTTTTCCTATAGAAATCTAGGCTAGGTCCCCGGAGGCTGCCAGGATTCTGCTGATGTGGGATCAGCAAGGAGCAAAAAAACTCCAGCAAATTCTCAGCAGATCAACTTAATGTTCATGTGAGCTGAGCTCTTGTGTAAGCATGGGTCTGAAAATTTGAATATTTCTTGTCCCCTTGCCATCCCCCACCATACGTTATATGTGTATATGACTTGTTCTGCATGGTGTACATATCTCATATACCTACTCTGACAGGCCACATTTTCAAGTATACCTGCACTTTTAACTGGTCAATCAGTGACAGGAATACAGTGCTCTATTTTATGGGAGATGGGGGGGGGGGGGGGGGGATCGGTATAGCAGGGACAGTTTGTAGTGTCTTCCAATGTATTTCCCTTTTTGGTTCAAATTGTCTTGTTATCATAAGTTACCATTTTGTGCAACAATAAACCCTCACTGTACACACATCATTGCTCCCAGATTGATCTCTGCAAAGACCCATCACCAGGCTGTGGACTACAACATCTTTGAGGGCATGGTGTGCCATGGTGTTCCGGTGGTGACTATCTCAAGGGGGAAGGTGGTGTACGAGAAAGGGGTCCTTCATGCCACACCCGGGGAGGGCCATTACATTGCCCGACAGCCCTTTTCAGAGTTTGTGTACAAAAGAGTAATGCAAAGGGATCAGGTGAGTATCAGATTAATCAGGAAATAAAATAAAATAAGTGGTGGATGGTGAGCTAGAAAAAGAGTGGGGATGGGGGTGGCTGCATAGAATACGGGAAAAAGTTAGGGAAATGGGCTTCAAACTCAGTGCTTATAGGTTCAATCAGAGGGGAACCATCAGGGCTCAGAAAAGCCATAGATATTCTAAAATATAATATTTAAAAAGTCATCAGTTCTGACTTTATTTTATCAATTCTTAATTTCACAATCAACATCTAAACAAAACCTTCAAACCTGCCTATTCAGTTTGTGTTGGAATGTGAAGGGTTACATGAAAGAAGCCCCTTTTTCTCCCTATCAGAATTTTTCTGCCTCTGCAGTTGCTGGGAAGAAAATGCTGTGCTTTCAGCTCTGTGATTGGTGGTCCAGCTATAAATTTACAGAGGGCCAAGCAATAGTAATTCATTGAGAGAGTAATTTGAAATGAAAGTAAAATGACCAATCATATACAGAATTACCTCTAAATGGGTGGGCTTTGTTGTCACTAACTTTATGACAAGTTCCACCACCTGTGGGGGACACGAATCACAAGCTAGCGGGGGAAAAAATGCTGATAAACTAGCCTGTTGGTTCATGATGAAAGCCGTGAGCAATGTTACCACTAGTGAGAGGACATTGTTGCAAAATTATCATCCCCACCGTTTTCAAGATTAACTTTTAATAAAGAGTTGAAGTTGCATAATCACTGTTTTTCCCTAATACAATGAAACAAAAAAAAACAATGAAACAACTAATTTACCAATTATTCCCAACCAGTCTAGCCAGTTCTCTATTCAGGCAAGTGGTTACATCATTTTACTTTTTCTTCACAAATTTGCACATTTTCACAAATCCACAATGGAATTGTCAATGAATGTGTTCATTCTGCAAGCTGGCACAATGGGAATAGTTATAATAAATATCCACTTATATCATATGTTCATAAATCTGTAACGTGATCTCTCAGAAGCACATATTTTATATCCTTTAATACACATTTTGCTCAAACTAATGCAATAAGTTAAAAGAGAGATGTATATTTTGTCAAGTGTATTCTGTAAAATGACTTAATTGATTACTATAAATTAAACTTTTTAAAGTGTTCCCATTTGCATTCTTTTATATAAAGTGGAGAAAAGGGTAGCTGTGCAAGGTACTGCCCATGGATTTCTCAGACCCTTAACACACATGTTAAGAAAGAAAAATGAATGCATTAAAACAGGTTGAGACCAACCATCTAATGATCTGCCCCAACCCACTCATTTGGATTGCATCAGCCACCACTGGAGTTAATAGCTGAATTTACGTGGGATGGGAGAATGAGCTGTCATGACACCAAAATAGATGGAGCTATTGGTGCAAACAAGTTAATTGCTGCAAGAATGGAGGCTACACATTTTTGGTGCCACAATACCTTATTCCCCCTTTGTGAGAATTGCATCACTTTGATTGTGATTTCTCTGAATTGCTGTGTTTGTTTAAATATTCAGGTGGGAAAACCCTCGGCAGTGATCCGAGAGCCTTATGAAGGTGAAGTCATTTCCCTGCAATAGCTGAATGGAACTTGGAATTATCGAGGACCTCTCAGGTAACTGGCACCTTCAAACCTGCAGTGTTCAGCTTGAAACCCTGAACGCCTGGGTCTGGTCTCCCACTCCTAAGCATCTCTACATCTGTAGTGATGAACAGTGGCAGCAGACTGATACGATAGGCTCAACGTCTCAATACCAGTAGTCTACCATGTAGCTTACATGGAAAGTATTGACCATTATGAACAAAAAGAAAATCCAAGAAGTAGAGAAGGAGGGATTCATCACAGCATCCACATGGTTACAGGAATAGTAGCTATAATGCTACCTAACCTTATTCTGTAGAATTATTGTTAATATTTCATATTTTGAAGCCATGTCATCTGGTGTAATAGCTTTGTATAGCCAACAGTACATAGGCTACTTTGCTACATGGATCATTAGGCCTAAATAGGGCATATTTTCTTAGGAATCTCAGAAGACATTGTTGTTTGTTGTGTTTCTAGTGCTTGAGTCCCGAAGCTCCAGGTGTTTAAATTCAGACACCTTTATTTTCCTGGTAAAGTCTTTTAAGAGTAATGCTTTTTAAATGTAATTCTCGCACCCATTCTACTGATGCTCATTGGCCCTTGATGGTAGCCAGTCACAATATTTGCCAGCCATCGAGGTTGGTGGTTGGGATGTCCCCGATCGTCCAGTGAATGAGAGCAGCAGCACCACTGCTTTCTGTGTGTTGGTACCTTTACACTAAATCTTTTTAATGACAGCAATAACGCCTCGGTCAATGTATCTTTTTTTCCAGGGGATGATAATGTTATGCCCAGCCCAGCCCACTATGTGAAGCACATGATCAGACTCTGCACCTTCTGAAGGCAAATCCAGGACTGTTTTTTTCACATTTCAATCTGAGAAGCGGGTGTGTATTCCAAAAAGATGCCATGATTGACACTTGAGAATCACCCTCCAGCACATAGTATTTGAGATTAATACTGTACTGTGCAGTAATACTGGAATGCATTTATTTAACAGAAAAATACACAAAAGCCTCCAAAATGTTGTATAATGTCAAATCGATCAGGGGTTTCCAAAACCAGAGCTCAAAAAATGATAGGAAAATATTGAGAAAATGGGACTCCTATTGGGACTCCTAACTGTTCAAGACCTGATAGACAACTGAAACTGTTAGCATTAGATAGACAGCACATAGACAGCTTTCATCTTTGAGAAATGAAAAAAATCAAGCTCAGTTGTTGCTTCAGATCTGAAAAAAATGCAGAGCTGTTTCTGTCAGTCTTTCATCTGTGAGCAGACAGCTCAATGCTGTGGGTCTAAAAGGATGTGTAGTTGCCAAAAGGTCTCTACTGAGGAAAGGAAATAGACAAAAGAGACAAAAATTTGCACTAGAACACCAAAACTGGACACCAGGTATGTTAATTAAGGTTTTATGGAAAAATCCATTTGTGATTTGGAAAGTCACAGAAGGCAGTATGTTTGATTGGGAACATATTCATTGTGATGCAAGATAACCCCAAACACAATGCACCTTTGACAGTTTCAACTGTAAACTAAATAAATACAAGGGGGGGGGGGGGGGGTTTCTGACTTGCACAGTACTGTATGCGTATCCCCTCCCGGCCTTCAGATTTACCAAATGTTTTTTTTTTTATATGAATTGAACACAGCATAAATCCAGCAGTAAACATGTTAGTGTTTAATGTGTTAAATAATCCCCCTTCACAATGTGTGTGTAATTCTACAGTTTTACGTTTAAACCTTGAACAAAACTATGGACTGTGAATGGTGCTCTCACCTGCCAATGATGAGATTTGTTAATTTATAATAACAAAAAAGCATTTGGCTACAGTATATTATTAGTCCATTTGCAATTTTTTTAAAGAGGGAGAGATTAAAATGTATTAATCAAGAATTTCTGTTGTCATTACCATGTCAGCATACCACATAAAATGAATATAGTGATATTAAGAATATTTTTTGTCACCAACACTACAATCTGTACTACAAAACATGATTAAAATGTACTAGGATCTTTATATTCCTATACACATTATTTTCAACCATCTATGTGTATTATAATGTGATTTAAATCTTACTCTGTTTTTGTGAAATATTTTTCAAACTGTGACCATTTGTGCCGCAAGGTCAGTTATGTCAGAGCAGAAACGCTCAACTCTGCATCCTCAGCAGTGCTGGCAAATGGCACAGCAAACGGTCAGCCCTGTTTGTATTTAATTGGCTCGCTGGAGTGGGACGGTTTGCCCTGGAGCGGTTTTGAGCTTTAATGCGAGTTAATCAAGATTTCATGGGTCAGAGACAGAGTCTGACTCACTGTCAGCCCATTTCCCCCCCACCCCTCCACTCCTACCTCTGACGCATCTCATTTGTGAAACTCTACTGAACCACTAGAGTCAGGTTAATTCTGGCTGGGGTGGGGCGGTGCGGGCATGAGGGCATAAATTAACCCTTTAAAGTAATTTTGAATTACTTACAGGGCACTCATTTCAGATGTGATGGTGTAGTGTTGAATAAAAACCCAAGATTTTACCATGGCCAAGCTTTTATATCCCTGTGTTCCAGTGTTCCCCTGATTTTTTTCCTGTAAGTATTCCCTTGCAAAAACTCAGATTATAAATCACATCAATATCAATAAGGTGTGATTTCCACATTCAATATTAATTATTACTTAGTTATTTTAGGGCAGTGCTAAGCTGATATTCTGCTTTGTATTTCATAGTTGTCAACGTCTAAAAAACAAAAAAATGATTTTAATCCAAGATAGGAACATTTCGGAGCAGTGGAAACAGGAATGCTAAAAATTCACAAATAAACAAACAAAACTAGATGCAAAGTGTTTGACATTTATGAAAATATGGACAAATGTCATTATGGGATGTTTCCATTTTATATCTCTGGCTTTTTTATAGTGTATTTAATTAAGAATAGTTACAGATTGGTCTATACCTATTATACAAATTCCTTTATGCAGTAAAGCAATACTTAACCAATATCATGCATGGCAAGATTTGCTTTATATAAGAATGCCCACAACTTCCATGAGATATAACAGCCATAATATGTTTACATTATGGATATGTATATGATGGGTTAAACAAGTCCAATTGCAGGGTGACCTGTCCAGGGTGTCTCCATGCCTTTCACCCAATTTATGCTGGGATAGGCTCCACGCACACTGCGACCTAAGATTGGACGAAGTCGGTGGGAGTAATAGGTGGATAGATGGATAATGTAGTACAGTACAGTATAGTATATAATTACGGATGCATTGATCGATGGCCCCAAGAACAGAATTGAAAAATTTTCTGCTAAAATCAGCCAATCCATTTTACATTTGGCCAATCCTGGCAACCAATCTTTGACCTCAGTTTGATGCACTATGAAGATTAAATGCAAATAATACTTGCTATGGCATGAAATTTGCAAAGATATTGGCTGTTTGACACTATTTCAAAGTACCAGAAGACAATTGGTCTGATATTTATTGTGGTCATCTCTCTGGATATTCTCTGTTACATTTTGATGGTTAATGGCACATATGGATTGTTGGTACACACTACCTTTTTACTTTGCAAATGCAGTTTTGCCTGAGATGACCCCAGTGTTTCCTCTGGTAACGTTATGCCATGCCGCAGCACAACAGCCAAGTCACAATCATTATGGCAGAGGATGTAAATCTAAGAAATGTGAATAACATAACTGAAACATGACAAACAACAAATTATTCAGACCACCATGTAGAATGAGATATTTAAAACTCCATTGCTTATCGTTATGGCCTCAGCTGCTTGCCTGTTAGCTGGCTAGCTAGCTACCTGGTATTTACATTTTAACGCGATAGCCAGCTCTCTACTATGACATTATCGTGCCAGATGAGATACTTTGAAGTAACTTCCTAGTTAACATGTTGTGAATCTCTGGCTACAAGTACACTCACAACTGCACTACATGGCATATTATGAGGACATTACATGAATGTAATACAATTAGAATGTAATGAAAATGTTCAAGTAAAGAAATAAAATGAAAGAAAGAAAAGAAAGAAAGAAAAATTCATATATGTGGCTCTACATCACACAACTGCTTAGTCTGTTGTGTGTAGTCTGACTGTGGGTAGTCTGACTGAGCCAGCTGATATATTTTTTTTCGTTAAGGAATTGGTAAAATTATATGGGTAAACAGGCATGTCATAACTTCAAAAGCAACTGCACACTGAATTTATGCTCCTTTTTGCAGCAATATTTTGAACTTATTTTCAATCCAGTGTGTGGGTCATTTTTTTCCATTTCATTATGTTACATTATTTTTTCTAAAAAATGATAAATGATGCTTCAGTTGTTTTAAGGGAAAAGATAAAAAAAATCAGTGTTCATTCATTCATTATCAATTCATTGAGTCTACTGCTTGTAAATTGGAAAACTTGTGTAAAATGGAAGTGCTTGTATAAATGAATATTTTCTGTGGCTGACATTGGCATAGAGTTTTCAGATATTCACACCCTGTGTTTTACCTTATGCCCTTTGACTCCAGTAAACAGTGACTCACTACAAAGGACTCTATATTCACACCACTTGACCGGGATATTATTTGTTATCTGTTCAGGGTCAAGAACTTGCCTCTATAAAAATGAGAGAGAATAATAATCTGGCTCAGAACATCAATGCAAATAATTGATTATACTCAAAGCTGAATATTCATATAAGAAATATTCAGCATCTTCCTTAGCAGATATTGTGTAATTTAAAAATTACCATACACAATCTGTGCATATGGTATATTTTTAAAAATGTGTTTAATATAAGTCTGATTTGCCCATAAACAGATAGCAATAGCTACGGCCTTAAGCTTGAATTATCAACAGTTTGCTTGTTTTGTGTGGTGCTGTGATAAGAAAAAGGCTTTATAGCATCCTGCAGTACTGGCGCTAAGAGATAAGACAGAGAAACTACACCGCCTCCACAGATGGAAAAAACACATTTACGCTTCATGTTAAAAATAAAAATATGCAAATCTGGAATCCTGTCACCATGGTGAGTGCAAGGTTGACCAATGAAGCAAAAGTCTATAGTCTTTCTTGTTTCGTAATGTTAAGTAAATATTCCTGTAATATTGTAGCTTTTCATTTTGGTATTGTCATGATGAAAATGACTTGTTTGGATAATTTTCTTGACTATTCTCTTCCACTGGGTGTCCTGAATAGAAAAAGGATTTTGCTGGAGTGCCAATTTTATCATTCCTGTGGGCAGGGATGTCCAAGTGATGCCATTAGAAAAGAAGAAAGAATGGAATGCAATGAATATGATTCTAGCATTATAATGATTACATTTATTTATGATAATAATTGATACTTCCACTTAGAAGAGTGAAGGCATGTTAACCATTGCAAATACTTTTTAAAATGTTAAAAAATAAGCTGTGGTAAGGGTAAGTTTACTTTATGTTCCAAATGCAAAAATCAATGCAAAAAATGTTTTGTTGTGCAAGTATAATTTAATTACTTAATGATAATTTCATTATATTAAATAAATTAGGTGGAAAACTCAGACAGTAAAATACTACAATTTATTTATTCTACCTGTGCATTAAAACAGGTGATTTCACTAATTAGCTCATCTATCTGGCAGAAGAGTTGTCCTAATTAGAGTCAGCTGATTTAGTGCATGGATAGTCCATGGTAGTAATTTTACTGTCTGAGGTTCGGGTTCCCCACCTCTGGAAAAAAATGGTTCTTCTTGCAAAATGATTACTTTTGGAAGAGAGTACATCGTACATTGATTTTGTATTTTTGACTGAATGGTCAGTTGGTGAAATGTATAAATTGATCTCTATCATAAACAGAATATATTTATATGTTATGCACAAGATAGTAAAGATTTACACTAACTGCACCCTCATAGTGTATTCGTAATGCAGTCACAATACATTCATAAGCAGTCCATAAGATTACATTACAGCTTCATAAAGCATGCATAATGCTTTCCTTAAGCGGATGAGATGGATTACCATCGACGTGTTGGACCCTGGAGCCAATGGGGGCCCTTGGCCTTAAGAGTTATTATCTTTTTTTAATGTGTAAAGTATTTTTGTTTTTAAAATAGGAGTAAGTGTGATTTTGAAAATGTAGTATTATTATGAGACTGTTTGAATGTTTTGTAAATTAGCCGATTAAATCACGTAATGTCGTAATGAAGCAGGCTATTGGTCAAATGTCAATTTCACGGTCAACATGGTGAAACATTCTTCACCAAAAAACAGGTGGAAGGTGATGGTGTTACTGTTAGCAGCGGCCACTGTGCGGCCTGCAATGTGTTTGTGGCTTTATGGCTGTTTCTCACGCTACCTGTTAGCAACAGGGAAGGGAAACATTCTTTCTTGCTCTACAAAACTAACTGGATGAGGATGACACAAAGACGCCTCCATGCTCTATCAGTCATGGTCATTGAGAACAAACGGACCATTCAACTTGACTTTGACGACATTGTGGATACTTTTGCAAGAAGCAAAGCCAGGAAGAAAATTATTGCATGAGTCAATCCTGTGTGTTTGCTGTTTAACTTATTTCATTGTTTGTTTTGTATCGACTCAGTGCTAGTTCATGCATCACTTTGTTTGGGCATTCCATTATAACATTTAAAAAAAAATCTATTTTGTGCCCAGGGCCCCATTTTGTCATAATCTGTCCATGTGTGTTGTGACTGCATTAACAATGCGTTAATGTAAATGTAAATCCTTACGCATAAAATTTATCAACATTCTTTGGAGAAAGTATGAACAGAAATGTATCAACATTACAATAAAATCTACAATAAGTAAATACAATAAGATACAATAAGTATCTACCACTCTCACTATGTATCTACCTGCAAAGAGAAGTATATTGAAACATATTCAAGCATTCTGCTAATACACCGTAACTTTTCTTGAGGTCCTTAAAAAACTCATTTCCCTTCAATCGAATCCCTCATTCGATTTTAAGAAAATACTGGAAACCAGAAGCTTATCTGTAAAAAGAAAAATGACTTGAATGAAATATTAATTGAATGAAATTTGTGAAACATAAACATACCACTGTATTTATATTTGATCAAATAAAATATGCTGTGGAGAGTATTTTTATTGATGACACATGTAAAATCTGTTTGAGAAGCTAAAATAGTAATATATATATATATATATATATACACACTATACATTATATACACACACACACACTATACATAAGTTTACCTTCTCTCTGTATGGCAGTTTAGTGTTCCAATTTAAATTCACGTAATGACTTAATACATGAATAATGTATAACGTCATCCAAGCATTTCTCACATGTCTCCAGTTCCTCTTTGATCTGTTCCGCATTATTTTGGCACGAAGGTATTCAACCCGCTCGTTTGTGTTTTCAGTGTAGAACAGCACACAGGACCAGTTTGAGCTGCTCCAGCTTGGCAGACAGCAGAGTCAGGACAGTCAGGCAGGAGAGGATGATAGTGAGTGGTATAATGGACTGATAGCGCAGGAGGCTGGGCTGTGGGAGACACTCCCTCTCAAACAGGGCCACAGAGAAGGAGAAGTCACCTTTTTCATCACTGCCTTCCTGGCCTAATTGCCATTTCTGTAATAAAAAACAAAGGAATTTGTTGTAGTGGATAAGGTTTGAGCTTCAAGGTGAAGCAGATTTAGCTGGCTAGTGTTAATTATCTTAGTAGTAAACATAATACAATCTTCAAGCGTCAGAAATGGGTAAGACAATTGCTACACGGGGGTATGATTGTACCTCTAGTGGTAAAAATATTATGAATCAACTTATGGAACTGACACAGATTTAAAAATACAGTTTGCTATCTCCACAAACTATTCTGACAGATCATCAATAGTCTGTTTTTTGGTGTATGTATTGTGGTGTCTAAAATCATACAAGAGATTCAAATATAGGAAGACACAGACATAGATATTCAAAATTAGCTGTAATAGCAGACTTACTTTTACATTCATTGCCAGTGGAACTGGAAACAGTTCTGTCTATTCAAGTTGTGCTCGGATGACTGAAAGAATCCAATAGATGAGAGCATCAACAGCAATGAAGAGAACCCAGACTAGAAGATAGGTGAGAAATGGAATGAAGAACTTCAGCATGGTTTTCCCTTCCTTGACTGTTAGACGAGGTGAAGGGATGGTGATGTAGCGTTTGGCTTCCTTTTTCGTCAGGGGCAGGACATGAGGTTTCCCATCAGCCTTCCGCTTCTCATCGTAGTGAATGAACTTGCTGGTGATGAAGGTGTTCTGAAACTTTTTACTGTAGTAGTACCTCCTCAGGTATAACACTGTACAGACCACAAGCAAGGAGAAACCTAAAGCAGGGACCACCTTCTTATTTATGGATGACATGGTGTCCATCAAAGCCATCATGTTCTCTGTTGTTTCATTTAATGTCCTCTCTGCTTGCTGAAGTTGGTCCTGCAATTCCTCAGACTCCACACTGAAGGTGACATTAAATTCAATGGAAAACTTGATCACCTTTAAGTCTACGCTTTTGAGTTGTTCACCAACCCATTTTAAAATTTCTATATAATTACGGAATGGAGTAACGTCAATGGAAGGAGTTTTTTTCTCCAGGTTACATACCATGTTTCTTGTCTTTTAGGTTCCCAAATGTGTTTTGAACATTCCAGAACACCACCAGCCCAGTTCCTGCAGTTATGAACAGGTTCCTTCCCTGCTGCATTCCACATGCAATGAGGAATAAAATAAGGAGACAGCGGACACGTTTGGAGAGGAACAGCAAAGTGGTCACAACCACCACACATGTCCCAGTGATGCTTCCTGACACTAAAATATCATACTTCAGAGAATTATGGAGGCAGAGGAATAGGATGGTGTTGAAGATGAGGCTGATGGTGAAACAGGCAGTGAAATGAAGGACATGGTTTCTCCAGCCTTTCCGGTGACTGGATGTCCAGAGCATTGCAACAACTGACCAGCCCTGAAGTAGGTGTTGTGTCCATCTTCCAATTTGTAATGGCATCTTGGGAAAAGAATTATTCAAGAATGTGACAAAAGAAAACCCAAAGTAACCAGAAAGGTTATAACCTCTTTGATGAGCCTTACACATGCTATTGTTTGTCTAGCAACCATGTTTTAATTATTTATTTTTTTTGTTTTTTACTTAAGCATGTTGTTTCAAAATCTAAGGGAGAGACAATTGTTCTGGTACAGTGTTTGTATTTATTTGTTTGTTTGCTCACTAATTCACTGATTCATCTGCGATCTTTTCTTGTTTTATACAATGTCTTTAGAATTTAGTGTCTGAAGGTAATTTAACCTACATCTGTGGGTTAGATTTTGCGTTTTTCTCTGACTTAACTTGACTAGGGATAGTCAAGGGATGGAATAGGGATGAGACGATGTTTTTTTTCACAACACGATTCAATATACGATTCGATACAATCACGATACAATTAAAAATTCAGTAACAACTATGTATGACTGCAGAGTATTTTTGCTGTATCCCGCTTTTTCCCTTTTCTGGCACTGGTTTTGTTTAATATGTCAAAAAACTAAAACGACCATATATGCAGCAAAGGGCTTCTGAGAATGAAATATTAAACAAGGGGAAATTAAAACAAACTCTCTGAATAAATTAGGTTAAATAAATTCAATCTGTAAATGGCCTGTCCAGCTCCTATTCCACCACAGCCAGGTTTAGTATTCAATGTTAACTCCAGTGTTCAATTTAAACAAAGGCCGAGTTTGCAAGACGGAGCAAGCCATCTCCCAGTTGCCCCATAATGTGGGCTGTTCTTGTGATATAGCTCTGAGTAGCGCGGGAGGTCCACCCATATGTTGTTAGCGAAATGTAGTTAGCAGCTTTCAAGCTATCCATAACGTCTTGTCTTCTCTTTTGAGATTTGGCTTGAAAAGTGTTTTCTTGATGGAATTTGGTATATTAGCTTTAGCAACTTGCTAATGCCCTTGCTTTCGACCACAGAAAATGGCAGTAGGTCCGTGGCAATGAAGTTACCAATTGCTTTAGTTATTTCTTTCACTCGCACACTGGTTTAAAGAAGAGGGTTAGAAAATAATTTTGACAGTGTTTTTTGGTCCCGTAGCAGTTTTTTCTGTGTCTTTTGTTTTGTCTTTATGGTAACGGTGAAGATGAGTGTTCATGTTGGTTATGTTTGCCATTGTGTAGGGCATTCGTCTTGTCTGCAACTTGTTCGTTGTTTTGGCTATATTTTACAGGAAAGCAGAAATACTGCCACACCCATGATGTCATTACTGGTGCAGCATTTATTAACTCTAGGCCTGTATTACCAGCGTCACCTCCATGGTCACCCACTGCTGCTGCCATCTTTAAGGAGTGTGTTCACAGTCCCAGGACTGCTTTGTATAGGCTAAAAATTGCCTCAAGTCTGAATTTTTGCACTTTATTTCATTAGGGTCCATTATTTAGGGGGGAATTCTGACTTGAGGGCGCTCAGCGTTTCCTCCGTGTAAATAGTTACGCGGAAAATACTTATTCCTATTCTGACCTGGTTTATGCGGCCACGCCCGGCCCGCGCAGGGCTGAAAAGTAGGAGGATCCATATAGGAGCTTGAATAATGCTAATTTAGCCTGGAAAACGACACACCCCCCACGAAAACTTGATGGCCCACCAATTTTTTTCTAGGAGGTATGTTATCTAGTACTAAGAGTCTGCAGCATAGCAGAGAAAACTTCAATTTTGAAAGTTTATCAGACAAATGACTGACATAGCCATACTGAAATTCTCGAACTTGGATAGTGTCTGCTAAAATAAGCTGTTTTAACGTATGTTATCAAATGCTGTAATTAAATTCTACAAATCATGCTGTGCAATCCAAATGTAAGAACTGAGTCGTTATATGTACTTATTTGGGTTGAAATTTTAATGTGCACTTTTGTGAAGTAGCAGTACCACCAACGAACATGACTTACAACGAATTGCAATGCTGGATATATAATGTAAGGTGAACAGAGTATCGGCTACTCACATTTAGATGTTATCAGCCTCTCAGTTCGTTATGTCAATCTATCCAATAAACAAACAGTTAGTCGTGCTGAAAGATTATATTTATTCATTTCTGTCGTTGCTGGTTCGATTTTCGTGTATGCACTCCGTCCTGCCCAGACCACCTGGGTAATTTTGCTTGGCCAATCAGAGCGTGGCAGTGAGGAATGTGGATGAGGTAAAACACAATTGTCAGCATAACACTTGTCTTTACTGTCTTTACATTTGTTCAAGACGGAAAAAGCACGGTTAGATTCTCATG
This sequence comes from Albula glossodonta, assembly GCA_019788955.1. Classification (NCBI taxonomy): domain Eukaryota; kingdom Metazoa; phylum Chordata; class Actinopteri; order Albuliformes; family Albulidae; genus Albula; species Albula glossodonta. The sequence continues at coordinate 768,837 of JAFBMS010000070.1, forward strand.
TGAAATAAACTGCCGGTCTTGTAATTTGATAAATACACGGTAAACTAGACATTTATCGTACTGCACGCCAGCTGCTTGAGACCGCAGTTTCAACTACGAGGAAGTGATGTTTATTTGCACTGCAAAGTCGCCGGTGTTTTAAGGGGTCTGTTCAGACCTGCGCTCAGCGCGACTTAAGCGCTTTTTCGACCCGCTGCGCGCCTTTTCAGTGTCTGTTAGTATTCTGACCTTGAACATTTACGCGTGCTTGGGAGACTTGCGCGTTTGGGTGGAGATTCACTGAAATCGGGGCGTTTCTCATTAAAATACCCTCTACGCGGATTCAGACTTTGACTTAAGCGGATTTTCAGGGTGCGTATCTTACGCGCATCACAACCCTGTATTAAGTCGTGCACTCCTATAGGTCAGACTTTAAAATGACATTTTTTCCAGTGTTGCCGTATTGCATGGAGTAGGATAACTCTTGAAATCATTTAAATTATTTCTGGATAACAGGTGCACGTAAAAGTATGGCTCTCACCATCGCCATCAATTGAGTTTTTGAATTTGAAATGCATAGCTGCATTTTGGTCCCTGTTCTTCAGTCCGCGCGTCTCAAATAAATATAAACTCATTAACGCTTTTGGCGTATTGTGCTTTTTAAACTCTAAACCCACGGACAATAATTCACAGATCTCAAGACTTACCATATGCCAATACAAATATAATCATCAGGTCAAGTAAAACTAACTGTAGACCAAATTCATTATTCACCTTAGATACTCGGTACCACTAGCAGAACAAATCAGTACCGGGCCAGGGGCGGGGCACATGACCGGGCCCTTTAAACCCAATAAAGCTCATGATAACATTGCTTTACAACATACACATGCCCGCAACAGCGGGGCTTACAAGCACACATACTACATTTTTGACACAAGAAACTGCTGAGTCCCTAACATCACCGCTATACAGTCAAGAGAGAAAGAAGGGGATATAAGCTGGGCTACTAGAAATAACAACCATCAACAGTTTACAACAGCTCACATATTGTTTGTGGTGTAGTGATTGCAAGAATTGCTACCTGTAAATCTGGCTCCGAGACTGTGCTGCCAGAATTGGCAGGCCTGAATCGCTGCCAACAAAAATGTCAGGTTCATCTCCAGGAGGACGAACAAAATATGTGTCCAGTTTTTGTAATTTGGCTTTTCCTTGCTCTCTTTTTTCCTTTTCTTTGCGCTTTGTGCTTATTTGAACTGCCACTCATGTTTAGCTTAGTCCGTAAAAATGCTACACTTAGCTTGCACTCTGTTGACAAATGACTGATGATGACGTGGTGGACGGTTGATAACGATTTTACCCAAAATACACTTGGAGACAATATCGGCGATCCACTTGTAAATTTGCACGTAATGAAGTTAAATGTGAGAGTGAAAATAAAGCCAGTCATGCAGCACGTCATTTTATTCATATTTTACACCTAACTACATCACTAAAGTCAGTCTTGTAAAGTTTTTACCAACCATGACTCATCCTGACTGGGGCAACACATATAAGCTCACACATTTCATATATTGAATGGTTTCGTCACGAGAAGGCCCAGTCTCTCCAGCCCGGAACAGAGGCTCCGGGGACCCCAGGCCGAGGGCGCGTCACCCCCCCACCCCCCCCGAAAACTCTGCCCCTGCTCAGTACGTTATAAAGTATGATATCAAGCAATGTTTATCGTTCAACGATAAATCATGCTGTAAAATGTATGAATGAATCATTTTGTTAACCTTAAGGAAGAGGCTGAGGTGACCCTCAATTTAATCAAGGAAGATGACACAAAACAGAAATCAATGGGGTTATGCAAATTATTCAGTTAAAACACTGGCAACTTTGCAGTGCAAATATACATGGCTTCCCTGTATTATAGTTGAAACTGCGGTCTCCAGCAGCAGGCATTCAGTACGATAAACATGTAGTTTGCCGTGTATTTATCAAATTACAAGATAGGCAGTTTATTTCACATGAGAACCTAACCGTTCTCTTTCCATCTTCAACAAATTTAAAGACGGTCAGGAGTGTTATGCTGACAATCATGTTTTACCTCATCCATGTTCCTCACTGCCACGCTCTGATTGGCCAAGCAAAATTACCCAGGTGGTCTCGGCAGGACGGAGTGCATACACGAAAATCGAACCAGCAACGACAGAAATGAATAAATATAATCTTTCAGCACGACTAACTGTTTGTTTATTGGATAGATTGACATAACGAACTGAGAGGCTGATAACAGCCAAATGTGAGAAGCCGATACTCTGTTCACCTTACATTATATATCTAGCATTGCAATTCGTCGTAAGTCATGTTCGTTGGTGGTACTGCTACTTCACAAAAGTGCATATTAAAATTTCAACCCAAATAACTACATATGACTACTCAGTTCTTACATTTGGATTGCACAGCATGATTTGTAGAATTTAATTACAGCATTTGATAACATACGTTAGAACCACTTATTTTAGCAGACACTATCCAAGTTCGACATTTTTCCGTATGGCTATGTCAGCCGTTTGTCTGATTAACTTTCAAAATTGAAGTTTTCTCTGCTACGCTGCAGACTCTTAGTACTAGATAGCATACCTCCGAGAAAAACATTAGTAGGCCATCAAGTTTTCGTGGGGGCGTGTCGTTTTCCCAGGCTGAATTAGCATTATTCAAGCTCCTATATGGATCCTCCTACTTTTCAGCCCTGTGCGGGCCGGGAGTGGCCGCACAAGCCAGGTCAGAATACGAATAAGTATTTTCCGCCAAACTATTTACGCGGAGGAAACGCTGAGCGCCCTCAAGTCTGAATTCCCCCTATCTGTACATACAGATTGTTGATATAAAATTGCAAATACCAGAATTTTCATTGAAAATAAGGCTGCAATGTTGCCTGTCATGTTTTGTGGAATATCTAGGGGATAGATTTTGCCAGAATTTTGGGTTGGCAAATCGTCCATGAGGACTATTTCAGTATAACAACAATGTTTATTTTTGTAAATTACATGATAGTATTTTCTGTGACAATAAATGTAAGTAAAAAAAAAAAACTGGAATAAGTAATAATTTCTGAAAACACATGAAACTCTCATACTTACTGTGAGAAGTTATGATGACGTTCCTCTTCAGAATAAATTGTGCAGAGATGAGTTTCTTTAGTCTGACCGTTTTTACTCTCATGTTGCCTTTTATACTCCCAGAAATGTGAAACTGAAACAAGCTTTTCATTTATAACATGATTGTTTCTTTTTTGAAAAAAAAAAAAAAAGTCAATTAAAAGGAAGACTATTTAAAAAAATGTAGCAGTTCATGATACATTTCCAGTTTAACTTCTTTTATTGTATGTCCAATTACTTTTTTATTCAGACAGCAATTAGGAAGTAGGACAAAATGTTTTTTTATTTTAAATTATTATCCCCTGTGAGGTAACATTCTCACACCACCCAGTTCCCTGGAGGAATCAGTGCATCAATTCCAAATTCTGAGGTAAAAGTTAATAAACAATTACAGTATATCAGCAAGGGTGGGTTGATTTTGTTTAATCAAATTCTAATTCTATCATACAATTCTTTCACAGAACTACTAATCCCTAAAGAATAATTGAATGAAGAGGAATTGAATGTAAAGAAGAATTGAATGAAAAATCTTCTATGAACATCATCAATGGATATTTTGTAATCATGGGTTTTTTTTAACAGACAGGGAGCTATTAACTCTTCCTGTGAATTAGAACAGATTAAAAAGAATAATTTCCTCCATTGTATTTTGGTAAGTTACCAGACAAACTATACTCAGTAACATGTCAGTTTGGAGGAAGTGGATTGACTTATCAACATTGTTTAAGGACTCAGATATTCAGATGGGAATTATAAAGCTTCCTTTAAAACAGATATTACATCAATTTTTTATGTATGGCTTCATTACATAATCATTCTTCTAGTTCAGGGGTAAGATTAAACTTGATTTATGTATACCGAATCCATGTGGCCATATATTTTGTATCCATCCTCTCCTGACAGGAAAAAGCCACACAGCTTCTAGTCAAGGCAGATGCTCTTTGGCCTGGCATACTGCAATGCCATCCTGGCTGATCTGGCTTGTGCCATCAAGCTTCTCCAGCCAGTCTAGAATGCTGCAGCCTGCCCAAGTTTATTCATGGTATCACACTGGTTGTCAGTCTGCTTTGGTTGCCTGTCTCTGCCCCTATCTGATTAAACCCATAGAACCCTACTGTGTCTTTGGACATTTAATAGCTATTTACATATGCCATAAACAATTTTGTTCAGAACTTATTTTTAATGAAAAATTTACCCATTAGCCTTAGTAAATTCTCACTTGTTGAAATAATACGCTGTCTAAAATTTACATGGTCTGTCTTGAGTTCCTGCATCAAAAACTACCTTTATAGGACACACATTTGCTGCATAATATGAAAAAATCTAAGTGAAATCTTAAATGCATATATAATCTGAGAGCAGATATATTTAGCTAAAGCTTTCCTTTTTTCAGCACACAACAAATAATAAATAACTAAATATGTAAACACAGAGAATAAAATCAATAAAAACTTTTATGTAATATATGAATTGTAATAAAAAATTTAGTCTAGCCTCTTGTATCGGTCTCCCAGTCTGTTTGTGGAGTGCTCCATCTTGTATCTGGGCAGCGATGTCACTCTACACCCCAGTGAGACCACTCCGGCCTGCCAGCCATGCACACCTTGTAGGACCATCATTATTGGTACCAGGTGGTCAGAGAGCGGCCACACCTGCTCTCCGTCTGCTTCCTCAGTGGAGGGATGACCTTCCCACCTCTAAGAGCTGCTAAATCCCTCTCCATATAAAAGTGCACCTTTTCATATGATATGTTTGTCCATCTTGAGCCAGATGTGCTATGTCTTAAATATAAATGTAATGGAACATAGCATTTGTAAGCAGGTGTGCACAAGTGAATTCAGTGGGAAATAAATGTGTACTGTAGGACTTGCAGTGTTTCTTTCTGATGCATTTATCACCTCTCTAAATAATATACTATCTACTAATATACTGGCAGTTTATGACACATGGAATCATAGGAATTGTAATACTGTGGCATATTCCACTATAAGGTGGTCATATTTTATGTTCTATTGGAAATGGCTCAGATAAGCACTGTTGCTAATATCTGCATAATATTCAGCATACTGTTAGTTAACACTGAATAGTGTGGCCAAAGGCCTGTCCTTCAGGACAGCATGATTCAACCTGTCTTACACACACACAACATTTAAATCATTTTAAACTGCACAAAACTCAAATTGTTCCAGATTAAATAAATGCAATATTAAAATTCATGATCAATGTTATAAAATGACTCTGGGCCTAATTTAAATCCACAAAAAGAGTACATTTTTATTTGATTCCTGGTACAAATAAGCTCTTTTTGTTTGAATGCCTTCTTTCTGAAGTTTGCCATTGTACTGACAGTGTATATTATTATGCTGCCCCTTATTTGTCCTCTTTTTTTGACATAGTGATCAGTCTGCTGTATTTTTCCATCATGATAACAAGTACAGCTGTTATCAGGGCTTGACATAACATACGCAAAGACAAAAAATCTTAAATTTGCAATTAGGCCCACTGAAACGAAACCATAAACCAGCTGAAACTAAGAAAGCAATGAGAGCAGAAAAGATTATGCAATGTGATTTTATGTAATTACTTATTTTTACATCATCTTTTTCACACCAATTAAAAAAACTGTACCAATGCACTTTTACACCAATTTAAAAATACATAAAATTTTTCACTTCCTGTGGAACAACAATGTCCAATAAACCTAAAACATTATTAACTGAATTAAACATGCCGGTTTAAGATCAAATTTATCCTATCATAGCGAAAGTGTATCTCAGATCAAGCACTGTAGTCTGTGTAATACTGTGTAACAGTGTGTAACACTCATCCAGGAGAACTGCACGTTTTTTTTTTTTGTTTGGAGGACTGCACACAGCCAATGGAAAATAACCAATCAGTGACATACAATGCCAGAAAAATGTTATCTGTGTTCTTCAGTCTCCCAGTGTGTGTGAACAAAAACACAATGCAAAACATGAGTATCAATTTAATATATACTCTGGATATAAGCATATGACCAAATAATTATTAAGCAATGGATGGATGATCGCAAACACATATATTGGATAACAAAAATTTCCCAGCAAAATATGCAGACAGACAAAATGGCAGTTTTTCAGACAGTAAGATGCCTTCTGTCACATTACTCAATAGCACCCCCTCTGGCTGATTGGGATCATGTGATAAAGCAGCCAAACAGCACTCGTGCAAAGTAGCTGGTACAGCTTAGCTGATGGACAGCAGAAGAGAAAAGGCTCACTCACTTCACATGTTCTAATCATTAAAAGTTGAAAAAGTCCCAAGTCGCTGCTAGAGAGTGAGGACTAGAATGCAGGCCCTTTAGAATCTAATGGGCCTGCATTCTAGTCCTCATTCAATAGCAGAGACTATTTGTGTATTAAAGTTGGGACTTGATGCAATACTTGAATGAATGTATATTCCAGGGCTTTGTTGATGCAATGTTGAATGGCAATGGGGAAACAAAACTGCTATTTTTCATTCTTAAAATTCTTCAAAAAGTCAGGTGAGCTCTACAGTATCATCCTGGTTCTGGTGAAAAAATATTGGGAACCAGAAATCCTGTAAAAGGGAAAACAATGTATTATTATTTATAAAACAATGATTATAGGTGATTAACCAAGTGAAACCATAATGATACCTTCCCTCCCATTGGTTTTTGCACTTATATGCAGTATGTGTATATATACACAGCAGTGCAGGAGAGATTTTTGATGAGGGGGGGACAAAACTGTGAACAAAAGATCTTAACTTGTAAGCTTATACTATACATTATGTGATTTTTTTTATCAAAAGTGAGGGGAACAGATCGGGGTCCCTGTGAAACTGGGTGAGATGTATCCCCCCTGTCCCCCGCCATCTGCACCCCTGTATACACATACTTGACAACACTGTATGTGAATAATCAGTATCTTGCTTAAAGTTACTGAAAGCCAAATGCACCAAATCAAAAACATCTAGATGGGAAAAGTCATCCACGTTCCTTGAGGTAACCATGGGGAAATTTATTGTGTTAAGTGTTTAGAAGGTCAAAGCAATAAATAATGAATAATTTATTATTATATTCTTTATAATAATAAAGAATAATGTTTCATAACAAATTTTGTATTACAAATAAGAGGCAAATATAAATTAAAATATCATGTTGTATAAAATTCTAAGTGGGGGTTTCTTATAATTTTCATTGGCTGGTTATTCTTTGAGAAACATTCCAACCTCAGGACTGCTATTGTAACAGATTTGTAGCAGAACTGATGAAGATTTGGAATTAATTGTATTATTAATTCCTGTCTTTTTCACTTTAAATGTATTTTTTTCTTAATGTGTTAAATTCTTTAAATAACAAGAAAAAGATTATATATATATCACACAACAAATGTATACAAAACAAGTCAACAAACCATTCCACATACGTTGGTAAATTGCCTTTTAAATAAAGCATTGCCAATCTATATTCTCTTGAAACACAAACCTTTTTCCTGAGTGTGTTCAGAACATTTTTCGGATCCTTCAACTTTGTCTCTGCTCTTTTCCGAATGATTTTGGCATGCAGGTACTTAACCCTCTCATCTGCGCTGTCACCAAAGAACTCAGCGGATACCAGCAGTTTGAGCTGCTCCAGCTTGGCAGACAGCAGAGCCAGGACAATCAGGCAGGACAGGATGATAGTGAGTGGTACAGCGGACTGATAGAGCAGGAGGCTGGCCTCTGGGAGACACTCCTTCTCAAACAGGGCCACAGAGAAGGAGAAGTCCTCCATTTTATAATCCTCTGAGACAGAGATTCCAATAATGGATTTGTCTTCCTAAGAAACAGAGACAATGGTTTGTGAGCTAACAGTATTCGTAAAAAAAAATATTAGTGTGAAAAATTCTACTTACAGTTTTTACCAAATTCAACAAACAAGCTCAACTAATATGTTTACTGTTCAATTTCAATACAGTGGATTGAATGCATGACTTTGAGAAAATGCATTGTTTTGTTCTACATTTTTAAGGCTGTGAGCAATGGACAAATTCTAATAGTTGCACTAGAAAGAGCAGAAAGATAGATGAAATTCATAGCTCATTTATGGCATAGGACAGATCCTGTTAAGTTTCTACTGAATATTAAAAAGTCCACTGTACTTACTGTCACTTTCATTATCAACGGAACCTTGAATGGTTCTATCCGTTCAAGGTGTGTTCTGATGATCACGATGAGCCAATACAGAAGGGCATCAATGGTAATGAATAAAACCCAGCTGAGAAAATGGATGACAACTGGAACACAGAATATCAGAATGGCCAGTCCTTCCTTGACTGTCAGGCGAGGTGAAGGGATGGTGATGTAGCGTCTGGCTTCCTTTTTCGTCAGGGGCAGGACGTGAGGTTTCCCCTCAGCCTTCTGCTTCTCATCGTACTGAATGAACTTGCTGGTGATGAAGGTGTTGTTAAACTTGATGTTGTGGTAAAACTCTCTCACATATAACACTGTGACAACCATGACCAGAATCATACCCAGCGCAGGGACTAGATTCTGGCAGACAGATGACACTGTGTCCCTTACCAATACCATTTGTTCCATTGTTTCATTTAGCTTTTTATCGGCCTGTTGAAGTTTATCCTTCAAATCCTGTGAGTCAATCTTGTTGTAAAACTTAAATTCAGAAGTATATTTGACAACGCCAAAGTTTGTGATCCCAAAGATTTGATTCCCAACCCATTTTAAAATGTTGATGTAATTACTGAGAGGTGTGAGATCGATTGAAAGCCTCTTCTTTTCCAGGTTACATACCATGCTTCTGGTCAGCTCCTTAAGGTTCTTGTATATGTTTTGAACATTCCAGAACACCACCAGCCCAGTTCCTGCAGTTATGAACAGGTTCCTTCCCTGCCTCATGCCACAAGCAATGAGGAATAAAATAAGGAGACAGCGAGCACGTTTGGAGAAGAACAGCAAGGTGGTCACGGCAACCACACTCACGCCTGTGATTATACCTGACACCATCATGTCATACTTCGGACAGTAGTGAAGGAAGAGGAACAGGAAGGTGTTGAAGATGAGGCTGATGGTTAAACAGGCAGTGAAGTGAAGGACATGTCCTCTCAAGCCTTTCCTGTGAGCCGATGTATAGTGCATCACAATGACAGACCAGGCCTGCACTACATGCTGCATCCATCGTCTTATGCCAGCTTGCATCTTGGAAAGAGCCTTTAAATATGGAGGATGAAATTAAAATGAATGAAGTAGCATGCAACAACAATACATTGAAAGCCACAAACTCTCCATATTTCATTTCATAAGTTGACACCAAGGCTGGTATTTATAAAAGTAAATACATCTGCCATAGCAACATATTGTACCATAATTGAAAAAGTAATTGGATGACGGCACCCTGATTGATTGGCTCTCTGTAAAGTTTGTGGCCACTTAAGAGAGGGGACTACAAACTGCTTTACAACTGCAGAAGTATAAGCAAAGTCCACAACCATCCACGATGGTTAGGACAGTACTATAGGACAGTAAAATGACAACAATGAATGGAATATTACTGTTTCAGATCACTCTGAGTGGTCCAAAGCATCAAATACACCACATTCTTTTGGTAATCTTTTTTGTGATGTATCTGAAGATGATGGGGATGATGAACTGGTGTGACAGTGTTGGTCACTCCAAATGTAAGTCTAAAACAACTTTTTTTAGAATTAAGTAAAACTGATGTTAGCTTTTGATGTTCAGCCCAGTCATGTCTAGTTGGTTCTCCTGTGTAGACATCATCAATGACATTGCTGTCAACAAATACCAGCCACCTGAGTGTCAACTCTCAAAGAGTCAATGTACTCAAAATAATGCAATCGTTTAGTTGGCATACAGTAGTTATGTAATCCATACAAGCTTCAAGTTCACCTAAGGGAAGTTAACAGATGACAGGTTTTTTTTTTTTTACTTTTTTGCCTATTGCATGAGGCATAACACCTGAATTTTTTATACATTTTTTAAATGAAAAATGTGATTCTCTTGAAAGGTAATGCAACATAAAACACTGTTACTGCAGAGATCACACTTTCTCTTGAAAAGTTACCAGCTTTTCTGAACCCTCTATGACCCTCTATGTGTAAATTGCTGTAAATTTACCTTCTGTCAAAGACATGAAAGTATAATACACAGAACATAATTACAAATTTGTATGTTGTAGAAATAGTTGACAGTAGAGTTATTTTTCTAAAGTGAGAATTTTCCTTTTCCCTTACAATAACCTCTAATATTATCTTGATCTTTCAAGACTTATTAGCTACATTAGGTTAGTTTTAAGTTGGTATGTCAACAAATCAGAAATGTCCAACAGATTAAACATATATGTACAATTTACAATTTGTAAATATTTCATTCTAATACATTAACTCAATAATGGAAGAATAAAACAATTAAGATAATACTCAAGTACCTGACTCTCGGGTGGTGTCCTTCATCAGAGAAGCAGAAGTCTTGTGCCCCCATGCTTTTTATCCTCATTACTCAAAACTGCCAACTTCCTCAAAGTCACACATCATGTTAAACTTTAGCTGCTTTGTTGTCAACTCCCATGTGCCGAAATGAGTTGTTTCACCAGTACTTTTTGATGCCCCGATATGTCTTTTTATTATTTATTCATCTCAGTATCATTCCCAAATAGTAAACCATTTAATTCTGTTTTCAAAACATCTAAAAACATAGCACAACAATGTTTTTAATTAGTTTTAGTTTATCTTAAAGTGATTTGTAACCCAGCGTTTAATTTGAAGCTGATTAGAGTTTCATAAATGTATCAGTTTCATAAATGCAAGCAGGAAAATTTAAAATCGCACTTGGTTAAAAGCAGTGATAATCATATAACCTAAGTGATCCAAAATACATTTTAAAGAATTCTAATCCTTTTTTTACAGATATTCATTGGTCTCTCTACACTAGGCACAACATAAGTGTCTTTGAAAGTTTCAGACTGACACAGCTGTCATTTTCCTGCCCAGCACCCACATTGTTTAAATAGCAAATGAACTTGCACTCATCTATGCATGTTTATCTTAAGATGTGGTGTAGTCAGGCACATTGTTTGCACACTGAACGCAATCACAATCAGACAAACAAAAACTTGGTCATAAGTAATGTTGCAGTTATTTAATTGTTACTTTAAGAGCACAGTGTAAAGATAGTCATGCTTGTCTGCATAGGCGGGTGGCGATGAGTCACAGCTGCGTGTGGGCCATTCCAGCATCCCCTGAGTTCCACAGGAGGCAGAGCCATGCACCACATGGTCTGAACGCCTTTTGGGGGTCTCAGTACAATTGAGGTCCTACTCGGGGCGATGAGCTTATTTCTGTGGCCACCCTTCATAGAAGGAGCACACAGCGCTCAGAACCAGGTCTGATCTCACACACTGGAGGCTAAGCTACAAAACTGTGACACAACAGGCCATGGTGCCCATGAGATGCATGCCAATCCTACTGTTGCATTCAGCTCAAATCCCATGCTGTGCACTGGAGGAGGGTCAGCAGGCTCTTCCACAATGTTCACCTTGACCAGGTCCCATATTTGCTCCCAAAGCACATGCAGTGCTATGACAGGGAGTCCACATGTGGTCATCAATATTTCATCACCAAACCCCTTGTATCTTGAGAGGGCCCAGTTCCACCTCCTCACACTGTGAAAATGAGAGCTGAAAACTCATGCATAGTGCTTCGAAAGGTAAAGTGTAGATATGTTTATTGCTGAGGGACAGACACATGGAAGTACACATCCTTCAGGTTTACAGTGTCATTTGCACATACAGACTGCATGGTTGTAAGCACTGAGGGCATGTGAAAGGGAAAGCATTTTAACATTTTATTGAACAACTTCAGATCAAGAATGGGCCTAAACATGCCACCTTTTCCAGGCACCACAAAGTATTAGTTGTTAAAATAGTTTTTTTCTGTCCTCCACAGAAATGAGCCAAACAGCTGCCTTCTGCAGCAATGAAGCACCAGAGAGGTGGTGTGCAGAAAAGTTACCACAGGGATAACTGGCCCGTGGCAGCCAAGCATTCATATCCACGTCGCTTTTTGATCTTTCGATGGATTTCTGTTGTGGCAACACATCATCAGTAAGGTAAAACTAACCTGTCTCACAACAGTCTAAACCCAGCTCATGTTCCCTATTAGTGGGTGAACAATCCAACGCTTTGTGAATTCTGCTTCACAGCAAAGAGTGAAGCAGAAGAAGAGCTGATATTGAAGGATCAAAAAGCCATTGACCATGATCACTGGAAAGCATTTTTATAGTATGTATGTCTGTGTGGTAAATGGAATATCAATGTACCACTGAACTAGTGCTACAGAATTAAAATCTCTCCAGTCCTCCACTGGGGAAACACTGGCCATTGCCCCATGCCCAGCTTAGCAATAGCCTGTCAGGTGGCCAGTGGCCTGTCCTTAAATGGTTGATACTCTCAGAGGGTACACTGCCCTCCGAGGAGCAGTTCATGTAGATCAGAAGAGCTCCATTTGTCTGTTCATTGCACAGCATTTGCCAATACAGACCTTTGGTCAAATGATTGGTCATGCTGTGGCAGCATGAAGAGCCTTTTGGCTAATAAGAGAGAAGAAGTACCTCTCCTAGCCTCTCTGATCCCATCAAATGGCCTGGGTCAATGCAGGCACATGTTTAGCAGAAACAGAGCTAGGATGTTTGCTCCTGTGCAAGCAGGTAGTGGCTTCCTCTGCTGTGACAGCCACCCCCAAATGGGTTTTGGAGAAACTGAAAAGCCTCATTTGGTTTTCTCTGGTGGCCAGCGACCCCTCTCAGTGTCAGCCTAACAGACCTGTAAAAAGTGCGTCCAACTCACTTGAAGTTTGTAGCTATAACCACTCAGGCTTCCATTTTTGAGTCCTCTGTGGGAGGACTCAAGGCACTTTGCCTATTCAGGCTTAGTGAAGGAAAAAAGGTTAAGTTCACTCTGTTGAACAAGGGAACATAGATGGAAAGCAGTTAAGAGTAAATTCCATACTAGTTAAGAGTAAACAAGTTGATTTTTGGAATTACTGTTTTACACTTGAAATAACTAAAAATAACCTTTTTTTAAAATGAGATAAGCCGAAGAGAACACAAGAGGGACAAATGTGGAAATATTTGTCTATGTAGAAAAGAAAAACAAGAGAAAGAATGAGAAAGAAGAAAAAGGGACCAGCTAAGCAGTGGAGAGACAGCTAGAAACAGGCCAATGCTAGCAGGAGATACCCACCAATATACCATTTAAATTTAAAGGGACAAAAACAAATGGCAGTGATGAGGTAGGCCTATTACCTAATTTGGAAAGAATTACAATTGAAATGTATACATTTTCTGTTGCTAAGGGACAACCTCTCACCTTTCCCTTCACTGTACATCATCCTGACAGTGTCAAAAGTGATGCTAAGGAACAATCTAGACATCCTCATTGCAGATTTCTCTCAAAGAGGAGACAGTTGTAACCCAACAAACCTGCTCCTATACACCAATTGTACAGCAGCCCAGCGCAGTAATATCTGTAAACATTACAAGAACCACAGAAAGAATGGTGTCTGTAGTGGTAGGCATTATCATATATGAGATGGATGATAGTGACAGCACGCCCTTCACTGTAAATGCAGGCTAGCCTGAGCTCTCTTCAGAGGGAACTTGATGCTATAAAAGCACTGGCTGAGGCTGAACAGAGCCAACAGAGAGCAGCTACAGAGCCTAAAAAGCAGCTGCAGACAGCAGGCCTCCACCCCTACCCTCTCCATGACTGAGACCAGAGCAAAATGGGATCAGCAGTTACACCCTCCCCACAGCTCAATATGGAGGAAGTCACCACAGTGCCATGGCCCTCAGCTGCAGCCCAGGCAGCCCCCCCCCAAGATAAGCAGATACCCCTCCAGCCTTCACCCAGCCAGCCCTGCTTCCTCTCCCTCACGAGGAGCCCCACCGCCCAATGGCCACTGTGGCACCCCCAGCACAACCCCTCGGACCCAGAGCACCACCAGCCAGACAAGTGAGTCCCCTGCTCAGATCCCATTGGCTAGGCCCAGCTCCACTGCAGCTACGTTCCAGTGCTGAACTGAACAGCTAGCATGAACATGGGTGAGATAAGCACCTGCACCAGACTGATGGGCTGAGCACAGTGCGTGCAAACAGACCAGCATTACTACAGGTATAAGCACAGGCTTATACATACCTGTTTAAATGTGTTAATGTTAAAATAATTTCCTCATTTCCTCAATGGAAAGGCTTTGCCAGCACTGCTCTCCAAGGGAGATGGACGCAGAGCTGCAGAGAACGTCTACAATCTTATTAAATTATGCAAACTCATTAAATTGTAAAAGTAAAACATGACAGGAATTAAGTATTCATAATGAGTAGTGTAGCCTATACTGAGCTTCCTGTTCCTGTTTTTTATATTTGCAACAGTGGCTGACCAGAATGTTGTGTGGAAGATTTCTGCATCATTATATTTGAGGAAGTTAAGATCTGCATGAAACCACACAGTTAAAATGCCATCAGCTGTATATGCTGAGAACAGTTGTTGCAAAGACATTGTGTTCAATGTGGCTTTATAGCTTTGGGTATTAACCTTGGTCTGGGGTACCTTGGTGTATGCTGTTTTGTTAGTTAGTTTTTGTTACATCTTTTGATCAGGTAGGATTTTTCAAATGCGTTCTTTCAAAAGTTCCAATGTTTTATTTCAAGTTAACAGATTTAGATCATTGTGATTTGCTTTGTCTTTGAAATTTTCAGTATTTAAAAAAATGTTTAGTTTCTGTGACCAGGTGTCATACTTTAATTCAGACCCCACTGATTCCATAGTAAGTCTATAATTTAATGAATTAAAAAGGAAACCTCTTACTAAAAGAATAATTTTCTATGTATTGGTGGTTCAAAAACTGTCTGAATCAAGCACCTACTTACCCAGATTAATAAACTGCACTATGTCAATGTATGGACAAGAATGCACAAGATTATAGACAAGACCAAAAAGCTATTGTACCTTACACTAAATACTTTACCACATTTTTAACAAATATTGGTATTTTTCCATAAATTTTTGTAAACTCAAGTCCTTTGTTGCCCGGAGCAGTAGATCGATTGCATTTGGACTGTAACTAATACAAATAACTAGTAGCTATAATTCATGAAGTGTTAGTCTGTTTCTCTTTCATATGCAGTGCCCTCCACAAATATTGGCACCCCTGGTAAACAGGAGTAAAATGGGCAGTAAAAAAAATCTGTAATGTTTACTTTATTGATCTTTCATTTAAAATATTAACATAAATCTGACCTTTATTTGCAGTAAAATGATTGAAAGGAAAAACTCTTATAAGGAGAAAAAGTCTTATAATGATACAAATATTTTTATCTAAAATATGTGTGCCACAATTATTGGCACTCCTAGAAATTCTTATGAGTACAATCTAACTAAAGGATATTCCAATTTATATTTTATGTTTTAAAGTTCCCTTGAGAAACTAGGAACACTGTTTCACTGGGGTATAAATATGAGGTGACACACAGTCCAAATTCCCCTAGTCACCCATTATGTGAAAGACCAGAGAATACAGCAATAACATTAGTTAGGTCTTGGGGTCAGAAAGTCTCCCAGACCACAATCAGACACTACCTACATAACCAGAAGTTGTTTGGGAGGGTTGCAACAGAAAAGCCTCTGCTGTCATTGACCAACAAACTCAAGCGCCTACAGTTTGCCAAACATCACTGGAACTTTCAGTGGGACCGTGTTCTATGGTCAGACAACACCAAAATAGAGAAACACCAGAGGTGGGTTTGGAGTACACAGAAAGATAGACATGAAGAAAAGTATGTCATCCCCACGGTGAAGTATGGTGGTGGATCTGTGATGTTGTTGGGCTGTTTTTCTTCCAAAGGCCCTGGACAACTTTTTTGGATACATGGTATCATGGACTCCATAAAGTACCAGTAGATATTAGATCAAAACCTGACTGCCTTAGCTAGGAAGTTTAAATTGGGCTGTGGTTGGATCTTCCAGCAGGACAATGATCCAAAGCACACCCCAGAATCAACACAAAAATGGTTCACTGACCACAGAATCAAGGTTTTGCCATGACCATCCCAGTCCCCTGACCTAAACCCCAAAGAACACCTGTGGGATGAGCTGAAGAGGAGACTCCACAAGCATGGACCTTGTAATCTGAAGGATATGGAGACATGTTTTAGAGAAAAAATATTTATTTCATTATAAGATTTTGTTTTTTCATAAGAAAAAGCACCAAAACTGTAAACAACAACAACAAAAAAAAATTACTGCCCGTTTTGCTCATGTTTGACAGGGCTGCCAGTGTTTGTGGAGGCCACTGTATCTTTCAATGCTCCTCAGGTTCCCTGATGATCCACATGTGGGTTCCATCCCACAGTTATGGAATCATTCTACTGACCTTAGCCATGCAGTCACAACATTACCCATAGTATTGCAGAGGGTGGGAGTTTTTCTGCTATCTTAAATTCTTCAAATTCTTCAAAAAGTCAGGTGAACTCTACAGTATCATCCTGTTTCTGGTGAAAAAATATTGGGAACCAGAAGCTCGCCTGTGAAAAGAAAGACAATGTCATTTACAAAAAACTGGTTATTGCTGGAAAACCAAGAATAATTCTTCTTATACATTAATAAATAATCTCCCATTTCTTCAGGTTTAGCACTTGCATATGCAGTTGAGTGACAACACTGTAGGTGAATAGTAAATGTAAATAACAGCATCAGTGACACAGCAAGACATAAAACTAGCTGACTAGCTGGTCAGCTGCCTGCATATTCCAGCCCATCTGCCAAATTAACCAAGTTGCTGTGGCATAACATTATATAACATTGCTAACATTTTTCTCTCTCCTGCTAGTTGTGATATTTTCCAGAGTTTACATCAAAGAGGCAATCCTATAGCAATCACTGCTTTAAGACATTTTCCTTCATGGACACAATCTGTATTGACAGTTGTCCACTCCTTCCCAGCTAACAGAAAATCTTCAGAAAACAGAAAAATATAGGCACTGAGGTTTGACATAAGGTTATGATATGAACTTTTCTCAAACATTCTAAGAATGTTGCATTGTTCCAAACAAGTTCTGCCAAAGTCACAAGAAAACATTCCAAGTAAATAACAATCAAGGAACATGAAGGAAACTGGACAAAATTTACATACTGGGAAAATATGCCATACTGTTCCAAGAACATCAGGAAGTAGACATACGCAGACATTTTGTGACATTTAGCTCTGGCTTCTCTCAATTTGCTCAGTTTGATGTGAAAGATATAGCAAGCTCTCTAGTAAGAACCTGGTTAATTTTATGGTGGAGGTGAATAAATTCCCCAGCAATTTTTAGAGGTTTTATAGTATCTTAGCCTCAGGATCACTGTTGCACACAAGGTTTCTAACAAAGGAGTAATGAAGACACTGAATTGTAATTATATATTATTATATAAAATCATATTTTTACTACAATGTCATTATATAATTATACTATGAATACAATCATTGAATTTCCACTCTTTTTCACTTTTCAACTTAAAATGTCAGTTAACTATAAATCATCCAATTCAATGTATGTAAGCCCTAATTACACAATGGCTGCACATTGTACATTGGTAAATCACCTTTTAAATAAAGTGTAGCTAATCTTTATTTCCTGGAAACACAAACCTTTTTCCCGAGTGTGTTCAGAACACTTTTTGGGTCCTTCAAATTTGTCTTTGCTCTTTTCCGAATGATTTTGGCATGCAGGTACTTAACCCTCTCATCTGCGCTGTCACCAAAGAACTCAGCGGATACCAGCAGTTTGAGCTGCTCCAGCTTGGCAGACAGCAGAGCCAGGACAATCAGGCAGGACAGGATGATGGTGAGTGGTATAACGGACTGATAGAGCAGGAGGCTGGCCTCTGGGAGACACTCCTTCTCAAACAGGGCCACAGAGAAGGAGAAGTCACCTTTTTCATCACTGCCTTCCTGGTTTAATTGCCATTTCTGTGATAAAAAACAAAGGAATTTGTTGTAGTGGATAAGGTTTGAGCTTCAAGGTGAAGCAGATTTAGCTGGCTAGTGTTATCTTTCAGTCTGCTCATATCCAAGCTTTTTTGCAGACACATAGGCAGTAGCTTATGCACCCTGCCACAGAGAAGGAGAAGTCCTCCTTTTTATAATTCTCTGAGACAGGGATTCCAATAATCAACCTGTCTTCCTAAGACACAGAGACAATGTTTTGTGAGCTGGTAGTTTTTGTGAAAAAAAAAAAAATGCACTGAAATGAAAATTTCAGTAAAACAATTGACAGTTCAACTATATGTTTTCTATTCAATTTCAGGAGAGCGGATTGAATAACTTTGAGCAATGCATTGTTGCTGTAATGTTTGTCTACATTTTAGGTCTTGAGTAATGGAGAAACATAAAGTTGAATAGAAAACAAAGTTGCAATAGAAAGAACATAAAAATAGATTAAATTCATTGCTCATTCATGCCATAGGATAGAGTCCATTGTGTTTCTACTGAATAAAGGCCTTTGTCACAAATTTAAAAAAGCCCACTGTACTTACTCTCACTTTCATTATCAAAGGAACCTGGAATGGTTCTATCTGTTCAAGGTGTGTTCTGATGATCACAATAAGCCAATAGAAAAGGGCATCAATGGTAATGAACAACACCCATATTAGAAGGTTGGTGAGAACTGGAAAACAGAACTTCAGCATGGTTTTCCCTTCCTTGACTGTCAGGCGAGGTGAAGGGATGGTGATGTAGCGTTTGGCTTCTTTTTTTGTCAGGGGCAGGACATGAGGTTTCCCCTCAGCCTTCTGCTTCTCATCGTACTGAATGAACTTGCTGGTGATGAAGGTGTTGTTAAATTTGATGTTGTGGTAAAACTTTCTCACATATAGCACTGTGACGACCACGACCAGAATCATACCCAGTGCAGGGACTAGATTCTGAGAGATGGATGACACTGTGTCCATCACAGATAGCAAGTGTTCCAGTGTCTCATTAAGTTCTTTCTGTGCCTGTTGAAGTTTCTCCTTTAACTCCTGGGATTCCGTCTTGTTATAAACATTCAATTCAGAATGAAAATGGATACCAGGAATAGGAATCTCTTTGAGCTGATCACCAACCCACTTTAAAATTTTGACATAATTACTGAGAGGTGTGAGATCAATTGAAAGCCTCTTCTTTTCCAGGTTACATACCATGCTTCTGGCCAGCTCTCTAAGGTTCTGGAATGTGTTTTGAACGTTCCAGAACACCACCAGCCCAGTTCCTGCAGTTATGAACAGGTTCCTTCCCTGTTTCATGCCACATGCAATGATGAATAAAATCCCGAAACAACGAACATTTTTCGAGATGAACAGCGCAGTAGTCGTGACAACTACACATGCACCTGTGATGATGCCTGACACCACGATGCCCCACTTCAGAGAGTAAAGGAGGAAGAGGAACAGGAAGGTGTTGAAGATGAGGCTGATGGTGAAACAGGCAGTGAAGTGAAGGACATGTCCTCTCAAGCCTTTCCTGTGAGCCGATGTATAGTGCATCACAATGACAGACCAGGCCTGCACTACATGCTGCATCCATCGTCTTATTCCAGCTTGCATCTTGGAAGGAGCCCTTGAATATAAAGGACCAAATCTGTAAGATGGATGAACCAACAGTGAATAAAAAAACACATACACTTTTGCCATATTTCATTTCATAAGTTCATTTTTTTTACCGCTTTTAAAATGTATGTTTAATAAGCTGAATTAAGGGAGGGATTGTAATCAGGTGAGGACATGATTGGATAAAACATCCTTGAGAGCAGATCTCCAGGAACAAACTTGTACAGCCCTGTATTATACCATACTAAAAGTTATTGGATACTATGTCCACCTTAGAAAGGGGGCGACAAGCTACTTTATGATTGAAGAAGTGTAAAAAAAAAAAAGCTCACAGCAGACTGTGACCTATTAAAGGAGAGGAACATGACCATGATGAATAGAATATTACTGCTTCAGATTCAGTCTGAGTGGTCCAAAGTATCACATACTCCACATTAATTAACCATGTCCTTGAGATCTAACAAAATTGTGTGGGTATATCAAAGCCTTCCATGTAACAATACTTGATAATAATATCAGGTATCATAGTTAATCATGTGTGATGATCTTATGGAGGGGCACCTGTCGGCAATTAGGCTGCTTCAATCAGTTTTCTTTTGGCACATATTCATGGTTTGGGGCATTCTTCCTTTGTGTGTGAGTTTGAGTTTTTATGATAAAAATAATCTGGACTATGCTGAGCCTATGAACTATGGTGTGACAGAGAGTCATTGCATCTGTTAAACTAGTATTGGTTGTCTAGTTATTATGACAACTGTGTCAATAATTGTATGCATCCATATGTAATGTATACCAGAACTCAGAATGTATGTGGGACAGTGGGGGCTGGTGAACTCAAAACAGGGGAGGAACAAACTTTATACCTATCATTATGTTCAACTTGTTCCCACTTGATTAACAATAAAACAAGTAATTAATGGAGTAATCAACACCAACTGATGTAATTAGATAAAAAATGTCCATGTATGTAACAAACTGAACACTTGTTTGCAAAGAACAGCAATTCTTTTACAAATGAAATGTGTAACCATTTTTTCTACTTACATCAGCAGGTGTTGATTACTTGATTATTGTGAATAAACTGACTTATTGTTAATCAAGGTGGATAAATGGGATTGGGTTGAAAGTAATGAACGGTTTAATGGTAAAGTTTGTTCCTCCCCTGTTTTGCGCTCACCAGCCACCACTGATGTAGGAGGAAGTAAAATGAATTCTAGCCTTGTGATACATGTTGCTGTTCACATACTATGTTTTGGTACAACTGTTGGTTGCTGTGTCAATGGCCATTTGCCAATGGAGGTCCACAATGTTCCTCTCAATGAGTCAATTAAAGCAATGCAAGAAGCTGAATGATGGTATGCATTTTTGTTTCTAGTTCCACAAAGCAAAGTTAACGGTTAACAGATACATATGTGTGCATTAAATTGTTCAGCCCCATATTTCCTTGATAAACTGCGTATTGAAATGCTATTAAAATTACTTGTTACCTTTGCCTTTTGCATGAGGTATAGCATCTTACTGTAAAGATACTTAAACACTTATATATTATTATTATAAATAAATAATTGTAGGGACCACTGTAAAAGTAATGAAATATAAATCACAACAAAGAGATCACACTTTCTTGTTAGGTGTTACCAGATTCTCTGAACCCTCTATGACCTCTATGTTTAAAGCTACTTAATCCCTATCTTTTGTCAAAGAGATGAAAGTGTAATTTACAGAAAATAGTTGAAATGACAACTTGTACAAATAGTTAATTGACAGTTGAGTAATTTGAACAAGTGAGTTTTTTTCGCTTTATGTTGGTATTAACCTCTCATATCATCTTTAGTTTTCTACAGGTATATATATATATATTCTCAATGAATGAATGTGCTTCCAGCAATGCAATCAGCTGAATTGTGAAGAAGGCATTTACACAACCTCTAAGAGCTTCTAGTCCAATACAGGTAGATAACAGTTGATATATAAATATGTGTGAATTCATGCAATTGCCATAATGTGAAAAGTGCAAATGGCTGTTTCTTTGTGTACCAAGCTGTACAAAATGTAAAAAATAATTGCTGACCTACATTCAAACTTTACAATTCGTGACCTTTGCATTAAGCATAGTGCATTAAGCATTAAGCATAGTGTCCCAATATTAAAACATTTAAATGAAATGTACCACTGTAAAGGCATGCAATACAAATCATCTCTGCAGAGATTACAGAGATCACCCTTTCTTTTTGTGTATCAGATTTCCTTAATACTCTATGTCCCCTTGTTTAAAGGTGATTCAGCCTTGTAACTAATATACAGATTATAATTAAACACATACAACTTGTAGAAATAGTTCATTGACAGTAGCTTATTACCCTTTACCTTTTTGACATTAACATCTCATACCATCATAACTCTCATAGCAACCCATTAGCTACAGTGAGACCATGCTGGTCAATGTTGACAATAAAAATGTAGCATACAAATGTAAATTAAATTCCAAAACATAAGTAATGTTACAATAAAAACATTAAAATAAATATATTACTGAAGTACCTGACTGTCCAGCGGTCCGAGATATCCTTCTTTTTGTTTCAGCAATAAGCAGAAGTCTTGTGACCCATGCTTTTCATCCTCGTTGCTCAAAAACTTCCTCAAAGTCAGACACTCTAAAGTTGGTTAGGTTTGTAGTCATTTCTCATGTGAGCTGTTTTTTTTCTGACACCCTAAATACATCTATTGACTTTTTACTAATCACAGTTTACAGAACATCTTGGGAAACCACATAATAGAAAGGTTTTTATTTAGTGGCACTGACTAATAGCCCTGCTGTGGGGGACCTTGTGTGTTCCTGTATGCAGGAACTGAGCACATGGAGGAAGATGCAAGTTAGTGACTCTGTGCTATTGGTCATAAGTCTGAGGCAGGTGGCTCTGTGCTATTGGTCATAAGTCTGAGGCAGGTGGCTCAGTGCTATTGGTCATAAGTCTGAGGCAGGTGGCTCTGTGCTATTGGTCATAAGTCTGAGGCAGGTGGCTCTGTGCTATTGGTCATAAGTCTGAGGCAGGTGACTCTGTGCTATTGGTCATAAGTCTGAGGCAGGTGGCTCTGTGCTATTGGTCATAAGTCTGAGGCAGGTGACTCTGTGTTATTGGTCATAAGTCTGAGGCAGGTGACTCTGTGCTATTGGTCAAAATTTTGAGGCTGATGGATTTAAATGCATCTGGGGGTAAAAATGAGGTTGGTTCTGTTTCTCTCACGGGGCACTGTTTCTTGTTTCAGTGCTTGACTCAGTGACTGTGGACCATGTATTTTCTGTATTATATTTACATTTTTGTCACTGAGCAAGCACTTTTGATTCATTGACTTAAATGAAGTGCATAAGAACAAGTGCAAAAGAATCACATATAAAAACATTTGCTCTGACAGTGGCTAGTAGTTGCAGAGGGCTATCCACATTTCCCCTTCCTGTTTTGTGCGATTATAAGTCGCTGGTACCTGACCTCTCATCCACTTATATCAGTGCTACTGCACACTAGTGCTGGAAACAGGCACTTATAGTCCATGACCACTGGCAGGCTGCCACCACTATACTTTATTTTTATAGTGGAAATGTGTGTGCAATGAATTGCCAATGTAACACCTAGCCAGTGCAACAGTATTAAACCCTCCCTATTCACTTGGGAAATGCTGCTGAGGATATTGCCCCATGCCCAGCCTAGCAATAACCTCTCAGGTGGCCAGTGGCCTGTCCTTAAACTGCTAGCATCACACTTCTGAGGAGCAGGTCCCGTAGATCAGAACTTCTCATTTGTCATTGTTTCACATCCTAAATTCAGTTTCAGATTTATGCCTCTTGACTGTAATGCCAGAGGCAAAAAGAGGAGGAAGAAATGGAGACAGAACTTCCCCTCTCACAAACTGTCTTGTGTGATGTCACCGCTAACTAAACACTGGACAAGTGGGATGGGCTTCCTGTTCATTCTAAGGCAATCAATACTGATTGATCAGATTTGATATAGGGTCACATCCACACAGTGAGAGGCAGATAAACAGTTTTAGACATTGACATTGTCTAGTTAGCTGGGACTTGATTCCCTACAACTCTTTTCACTCCATTTCTTGTGATGGAAAACTTCAAATAAGCATTGGGTAAGAAGGTTTCATTGGAGCATCCAAACCAATAGGCATTTGCCAGAGAGAAGCCAGAATAATGTCCAGACCCATAAGCTCCCTAAATGTCAGTGTGCAGCTGAAAGACCTCATCCAGCCACATGGCCAGCCATTCCACACCACACAAAGCAAGCCACTATCACTGTGGATTAGCTGGCCCCTTAAGACTCTTCATTCACTAACCAGACAGAATCTAACAACCTCAAACTGTGAGCAACTTGACAGTATAACTGCTGTGCTTGAGCAACACAAATATTATCTTTCCTATAATTATGTTGTCTTTAGTAAATCATTTATAAATTTTTGCTTTATATTACAAATGTTGTTGTCTCTTAATTCTAGTAAGTGGGCTGTACTAATCAAGCAAACTCAAATGGAAGCTATTAATGATTTTGTATGAAATGATTCATTTTTAATTTACTCATTGTATGCCAATATTTGG
This sequence comes from Albula glossodonta, assembly GCA_019788955.1. Lineage (NCBI taxonomy): Eukaryota > Metazoa > Chordata > Actinopteri > Albuliformes > Albulidae > Albula > Albula glossodonta. The sequence continues at coordinate 793,198 of JAFBMS010000070.1, forward strand.
ACTAGGCTGCCAGCTCATGTTGTTGTGGCAGTGACCTTTGGTTTCCTCAGGTCCTGGCTTGGAGTAGTACTGGATACTCCTAGTTGGGCTTTATGACCTGTACTTGTCATAATATGTCCTTATTTTCTGTGTCCACTCTGCAGATGAGCCAGCATTCCTGACGTCACCAGGGGAAAAGGTTGCTGAACACTTGCTGGGGTTTTCCCACCCTAATCCTAGATAAAAAGCAAAGAGAAGGGGATGGCTCCACTTCCTCAGTCCACTCACCTTGTGTCAACCACACAAACCTTCCCCCCCACAGTCAAGGGGTTCAGCCACCTTCATTTTGCATGTCCAGTTAAACTTGCTGCCTGCCCTTTTCCTGCTTCAGCATTGCCTTTTGGGAATTCCAATGTCACTCCCTCCTCTGTTCCTCTCACACTGACCGGTTGGGAGCAGAAGGCATGCACAGTTTGGACAAGGCACTGATCTGCCAGATCCGACAGTACAAAACATACAGTGGTGTGATCAGCTCTTGGAAGGACAGAGCAGGGACATGGGGATACAGGCACATATTCACTCAACCACTTCCACGGTTGTCTGGTTTGCTGGAGCTGGCCTCTAAAGCGTCCCTGATTCTAACACAAGAGTATGCTTGTCAGTTGCATAGAAAGGGTTTTACAGCCAGTATTTTCTGCTGCCCAAGTGAGATGGCAGCCTACTCCCCATACTCAGTTGGAGGCTGCTCAAACTGCATGCTAACAGTCCTTATCCTGCAGGCCATATGTGTGACTGACCAGTTCATTATCATAGACCTCCAGGACAAAAAAACACTTTCAGGTCTGTCCACCTTCAACCCAAAATATGTATTGCCTTTCCAGGCATTTCTTATGAATTTTTAGTGTTCCCTTTTGGCCTTCTCTTGCACTTCCACCATTTCCACCATGTCTCAGGGCACAGAGGATATGGGTGCTGCATGTGTGTGGTCGTTCTTTGTTCAAGTATAGGCTGTCATATAGGCTGGTTTGAGGAGACAATATTTGAGTTTTAGACACATGCCCAGATCAGTTGTGTGTGCGCATGCTGTGCTGGGGCATGGCCACCTCTTGGGTGCTTGATGGGCATGTTGCTCTGGACCAGGTATTTGCCACATCACCACACACCTTTACCATGGGTCTATAAATGGGCAGTTATCGTGCTCAGCATGAGCAGGACTATTTAGCTCTCAGATGGCCCTAGGTCAAGGCCTCCTTTATGCAGTAGGGTGTTTATCAATTGATGTAATGGGCACTTTACATTGGTGCAGCTTGCAGACATGACTGTATTTGGGGTTTCAAAGCTATGTGATGTGGAAGTTCTGACTTGAGTAAAACATAACAGTCACTTATGGAACTTTGTTTCTTTGAAGGAGGAACAGACATGACATATGCACGTCTTTCATCCACCGGTGTGGACTCGCTTAGTATATGGGTTCTAAGAGGAAATACAGTGCACTGCAGAGAATTATAAACGCTAGGGGAGGAACTTACTCCCTCTGTATGCTGTATGTCTGCCTGTAATATTACTGCGGAATTAGAGCTGTCAGACAGCCAGGGTGACCTGGTTATTCCCACACTAATACAACAGACAAGTTCCTCCTTCAGAGAATTTATGTTCAATATGAAACTTGAATGTTCTGTCCATCTGCCTGTTGCAGAATATTGTGGTTAAGTGGCTACATGTTATTCTATGATGGAAACTACAGAGAATTATACATTTATGCGCTTACTGAGTTTACAGATTGGTAGAGTTTTGAAAGTGCAAAGTGCAGAAAGATGGGTGGCTGCAGATTTTTTGACCATAACGATCATGTTGTTGACTTCAAAACAGGGCTTTTACAAAGGAGTCCTTTATCTACAATGATTAAAAATCTGAGAATGTAAAACAGTGATGGACATGAATCTGGATTAATTTGCCTGTGTCTGCCTGGCAGACTCCAGATGTATTATTTGTTAATTTTGGCATTTGATATGAAACATGTACAATTTATTAGAGAAACTAATCAGATTACAATGTCCTGACTAGACCTTCTACAGGAGACTATATCTAAGTGATTAAGTAATGAAATAGAAAATGTAATTATTTAATGAGTCTGATGGGCAGAATCATCTTAAATTTGACAAATTCTCAACAGAGCATTGAAGGCTTTTTTAGGGACAAATGTTTCAGGCCAATGAGCATTTTCAGAAGATTGCTATGATTAACTGCATTGTAGATTATCAGAATTCTGGAATTTCAAAGGTTTTGTTCCCTTTTCCACAACAGTATTTAATGGCATTAGTGAGCAACACATGTGGTGTACATGGGAGTTTCTGTCTTTTCTGTTGAAAACTCTGTACAGATATTGCTTTTGGTTGAACTGAATGTAATATTTCCTGCCATTCATCAATGCATTGATGTCATACAGAACTACTTAAAGGAATTTGTAGCAGACAGTTGTCTTCACATGTTGTCTTCACAATTGTGTGCCTCTTTTTTAGTAAATACTAAATGTTAAATATGTGCACACTGGTTTGATTTTGATGGATTTTCTAATGTGATATGCATGTTAAAAAAAAAAAAAACCTTTGTATGCTCATACGCAAACGCACATGCACACACAATATAAGAAAAGGTGTATGGAAGAATGACTCAGGTGTGTGTTCTCAATAAGTCATAATTCATAATTAAAATAAAAACAACTAAGGGATAATGCAATTGCATTGTTTTCTGTAGGTTGCTGATACTCAGTGTCTGTGTTAATATCCAGTTTTTTATTTTTAATTTGAAAAATAACTTACATAAATTTCTGTACTCAACCATACTTTACCAAGACATAGCCTTGGCATGAACACATTGCACCAGAAAAAAGGCATTCAAAAGGGGAAATAACACCTGTCATTTATCTTTAGGGGCATTATTCCACTTCCAAAATATCTTCATTTTTCAAGTTTTCTTATTTATATTCTAGGTCAATGAATTACAACAGCTGTTATATACAATGCAAATCAAAACAAATAATTTGCTACAGAAACAAATGCTAACTTCTTCAAGATGTAGTTGAACTTTTCCAGGAAGAGGAATAATGTCTCAGTGTATTTTCATTCAAATGTTTTCATGACCTTGGATTTATATACTTCCCCATCTATATGAGAAGCATACTTACTAAAATAAAAAATTAAAAATAAATTGGTCTTGGCTTATAAGTAAACTAACAAAAATATATTAAAGTAATTTTATTTTTTCAAAACAAGAAACAACTAAAAATTCATATTGTGTGGCAATTCCCATTTTTGCATACCATGTTATTCATTCATATATTTTCTGTAAATTCAGCATTACAGTACAATACGTTACAGTAGTACCCTTGCTGTTGCTTGTTCTGGTGAAATTGTCCTTCAGAACCAATTCATGGGATCCATTTTGCTCATAATATTTTTTTTTAAATAACAATATTAAAATAAAATATACTTGCAACCATAAGTATTTTCTAGTCAACCTCCATTTAAATATAAAATGTTTTTGTTTTTCATTCTCTTTTAAAAATCAGGAACAAAATATGTTACCAGGAGGTGGAATGTTTTGTTAAACCTTTTACAGTTGGCCACGGAAGCCTGGTAACTGGTTTGCTGCAGAATTAAATTCAACATGAGGGACAAAAGTAACTTAGTTTACATGCACTGTACAAGAAACTGCAAAAATTCCAAATATCTTCTTTATCAAAACATGCTGAATTTCTGTAAGGTGTGCCCAAGCCATGTTGCAAATAACCCTTTTCAACATGCTTGTCAAACAAATCAAATCAAAAATAAATATAGATTTAAACAGTACAGAACCGTTAGATAATCTGCAGTCCTGAAAAATCGGGACATACTCAGGGAATTTGACAATGGTAGCAATGGATAGTACAATATTCACCCTGGGAAAAGGGAGAAAGAGAGAAGTGTACAATTTGCACATAATGTTTATCTTTATAAGGCCTGCGCCTTTACAATGAAATAAATACATTACATTTATTTTAATCCTTTCTTTGTCACATAAATAAGTCTTTTTCCTTAATAAGCTAGAAAGTTTCTTTAAGCTTTCTTTAACTGAACATCTGTAAAAATACAGACTCATGAATGGTCTAAAGGATAATAATCATGGTGTCTTTTTAATCACACTTTTGCATTCACTCCCCTTGAAAACCATGCACTAGTGAAATTTATCTTTAAAAATAATATAAATTGTCAAAAATGGCTGATCTGTGTAGTTTTTCTTTTTTTGCAAGTTGCAGCCTCAAGAAAATAATCTTTAATTTTTTTTTTTAAGTTCAGCTAAATTTGTGTCCATGCAAAAAATTCTTATTTTCTTTTAAATTTCATACAATATATCAACAGAGAAATAATTATATTCCATCACAAAAAGTTCACCTCTTTGTTGGGCTCTGACATGTTAGTATTCTGGAGCATTGACGGTAGCCATGTCTGTATTGCCATTTTTTAAACTCTCTTAAAAAAAAAGTCTTTCAAGACCTGCTTTAGCTCTGAGCACATATGCATGTCTGCGAGTAACTGGGTATCAGGAAAGGGGGGACTGCATTTGGGCCTGGATCTTCCTTCACATCTTTACTGGTGCTGCTGACCCACTGCAATTACCCTCATACAGTGGCTTCCTTTCCACATCAAGATCTGTTGGCGTGGCGTGGCATAACTGAGCAGCAGGCTAGGGAAGTCAGCTCCCCCACCACAACCCCCTCGCACTACAAGTGCATCGACCACAAAACAAAGGAAAATAACGACCCATAAACATTAACATTGATTTTCTTTTAAAAAAAAAAGCTTCTATAGAACTCCACTGGTTCTTGTTCCCCCAACAGAATCCCTTTCCCCTCACTCTTACACACACTGACATGGCTTCGAGTCGGACAAAAACCTAGCGTTGCTGAATTCTTCGTGCTTCAAAGTTCATTAGAGCTACAACCACCTGGTTCTCCCCGCAGGGGGCTCTCTCCCGCGCACAATGTGTGCAACATTTGCTGAAAATACAGGACCACTTTTTGCATCCCTAGATACAGGCTCAGAAGACACAACATCAAGCATGCAGTGTAACCAGGGCGTGGCCTGTGACCCTTTGATACTCATTACCACCAACACTGGTTGCTACGACAATGCTACCTCTCCCCCATGCTGCTACGAACGAGGCCCGGGTCCAGAGGAACTGTCCAACGAGGATTGGGAAGCTCTTCTAGTCAAAGGTGCCAGGGTAGGGTCCACCAAAGAGGATGGGGGAAAGAGCTTGAACCAACCAATCACCATATTGGACAGGTCAAGATCATCTAAAAGTATCTGAGCTGCTCCCATAAAGGATTTGTGGTCCATGCGCCCATAGTCTCCCCACACGATTATCTGCCAAAAAAATGGAAGAGGTTTTTAACAGTCTTCCATACTTGCAGAAACATGCTCTTTTCCTAAGTGAATAAATGTAAACAATACATAAGCTACAACATTTTAGGCCTAGATTCAATGTTATACTTTCCTCTTCACAAACACAGTTTGGTTCAGCAGTCAGAAATATTACCTCACCAATCAATTTAGAAATCAAAGGCAAATGGTGATGGATTTCTGGCCACATTCATTGCAACAGCTAATTTCCACATTCATTTTGTGGGTGAAAAAGCAGGACAGTACCTGTAAAACTTTTCCACCGGGGCTTTCCACAAAGTGGAGGTGCTGCTGGTAGAGGGGCTCCAGTGTTTTCCTCGCAACTTTTGTTTTCTTTTTGGCTATGCAGGCTCCGTTTTCCAACAGGTACACTTTAACGTAGGGTGCTTCAATAAACAAGAAACAGGAGAATTAAAAAGTGTTCCTCTTTCTGTAAAAATATTTATACAGATTCTATATAATATATTCTTATCTATATAGATAATATATAGATTATCTATATCAGAGTGACACAGGCTTGTAAAGACTCAGTACTGACTGAAAGCATTGAGATGTCACTCTTGTGGTACAGTAGGTCTGGTGGATTTAACTCACCTGGCAGTTGCTTATTACCATGTTTCCCCACAAGACCGCGGGCCCGGATTACCTCCACCTCCAGCGCTCCTTTCTTCTCCACCATCCCGATCTGAATGTCACCTACATTAACAAAAATATTAAATATTAAACAGAATTAGAAAAGTAAGACATCCCTCAACTCTTCAGTAACATTGCCAGTAGGATAGCTACATTACATCTGAACTATATCCTAGAACATACATCCCAGCACACAGAAAATCCTTCTGTGGAAGACAGAAAGCTTAAGCTTGGTTTTAAAACAACTAACTGTTGCACTGTCTCTGATATCCTTGGATACCATTCTTAAGTCATGGTTTGCAGCAGCTTTCACTAAAAAGAGTGACAAGGGAAACACAAACACACAAAAAAGTCAACAAATGTGTCATCTCCAATTAAATTCAGGTGACTGAACACAGCCAGATTTGAATGAAGGCAGCCCTGTTGAGTTTAAATAGCACATTGAACCTTACCATCAGAAAGGAGTAGCCACCTTAATATATCTATTGAGTGAATAAAATGATGTAAAAACTATGTTTTATGTTTGCTTGGGTTTCCCTTATCTAATTGTAAAATTGTATAATTGTATTTGATTACCTGACACCATTCAGTGAGAGAAATATGCAATAAAACAGGAAATCAAGAAGGGGTCAAAGACAAAGACTGTACACTTGCTGGTCTGGAAATCTAGTTAACCACATCTGGCAGGATTGCTCCCATATTCATGTTGAACCTAAATGATTGTTTTGTAATATTTACTGAATTTTTTAAAAATGTTCCAATGTCCATACCCATAGGTGGTGTGGCTAATGTCTGTCGTCCAACGAGTTGGGCAGGGCCCAGCCCATCCAGAAAGTCGCTGAACTGGCTGTCAGCAGACAGTCGCACACCTGGGAAGATGAGGCTGTGGAGGAGAGAAACGCTTACTGTCTGGATGCACACACACAGGGTCAGTAGGCACCTGAACTTAGTGATGGGGAAGTGGCATTTCACTAAACCAGAAATGACAGGAGCTACCACAGTATGAAATGGCTGATCCGGGATTAGCGTATCTCCCACTAATACCAAATCCAACATTTATTATGTAAAGACCGGATACTGAGCCATGGTAATTTATTGGATTTTAAGATGAGGGGAGGAGGAGGATGGTGCTTACTTTCCCTCTGAGCTGTAGCTGTTCATACTGCCATCGGTGGACTCCCGGCTGGCCTGTCGTGTCATCCTGCTCCTCATCTCTACCGCCAACCCTGTCTCCACGCTCCTCTGAACAGTGCTGCGCAGCTTCTTTCCTCCTGCTTCTGCAAAACACAGAGGAGGAGGGAGAAAGGAAGAGCAGGTGAGGCTCAGCATAGCTCAGTACACTGTAGCCATAGACACATGTCTATATGTTCCACAACACCGTTGTTCTACGAAGCCAGATTAGAATCATGTACTTCAAGAAGAATCGTGTACAGTCACACCTTATAGGTTATTACTGATCCAGATGTCATAAAATATCCACCTACCTTTGCTACTAATGTGGCATCTAAGAGTCCACACTTAATGCGAATCAATTAACTGATGCTGCTTGTAATTTTCCAGCATGACAGCACCAGTGCCACTTCACACAGATAATGAAAGAGGATCTAGGTTAAGACCCACCCTTCAGGCGAAGAGTGGGTGAAAGAGCACACTGTTCACCCAGTTCACAGTCAGGAACAACTACTCCACCTTCTAGTCGTGGTCGGGGGAGGGGAGGGGCTGGTTTAGCTGAGCCCACTGTCAGTACTCTCCCGGGAGCATCCAGGGTGCTCTGAACCCTACTGACTGATGCAAGGCTACAGCTGACTTCCTCCTCTGGCCAACTGAATCCAACTAATGTGACAGGTGCACTCTGTGGACACGCTGTCACAGCGATTTGGGCTCTGAGGTGTGTCTCTGCATCATTACACCCTAATCGTGCAAGTCAGAGGTCACAACAGGATTCAGCCATCACAGTATGAGATTTTCACATTGGTCAAGACACAGAGGGAGAGAGGAACTCTACTCCCTGGGAAGGGAAAGAAGCACTGCAATCAATCAAAATCAATACTGTTAAATCTAGCAACAATTTTCAACAGTTTGATCAATATGAACTAGATTACAGATGGAAATAACCCTTAGTTATTGCTTCGGATAACAGAAACTATGCACATAGCAGATAATTTTATTGCCTAAGAAATACTGTTATATAATTTTATATATGATCATGTAATCTGTTGAATTATATAAGACAAAACCCAGTTTTGAGCTTGAATTTAATCAGAATCACCAAGAAACCTGAACATCCTCTTTGGGCCTACATCAACCTGTAAAAGAACAGCAGATAGTCCCATCTTTTTCGCTAATGTGGTAAGAAAAAAAGTTATTTTTGAACAAACATGTAAAGAAATTAATTTTTAATTAAGGGATTTGTTGAAAGAGCACACATACCTTCTCCTGTTGTGTTTTGAAAAATAAAGGAATGGTTTTTGTTCAGTTATTTTCAGCTCAGAATAGGAAAAAGGCTACCCAATCCATGTACAGTATTAGTAATTAGATATTAAACATTTGATATTACCTATTCTGTTTGAGGAACACAAAGTTATCATATGATCAGTTCACTTATTCAGCAGATACCAGGCTGGTCTACAGGGGTCCCTAGAGAGCGATGAGAAAGGGGATCTCAGTCATTGTATTAAAGCCCTATTCTTTAATTGTGGACCTCTACAGCCTAGCTGGTAACAATATGTCTACAACCCAAGCACTCAACTGTGTGAACGACAGCTGCACCATGAATAGGTGCTTTTACACTTTTACCCACTGAGAGGCTACAGAATTTACATATCTTAACCCTTACATATTATTAATTATGCATCATAAGCTTGTGGGACTATTTTTCTTGCAGCTGTTTGTCCTCCTTATCTACCTTTAACAAAGAAGCAGGGAGAGAGGCCTTCAGGATTAGCACTGGCAAACCCATTATTTCACAGCTAGGGGTTTATATTCACTTATTCAATGCCATTTGCCCCTGGTTCCTGTTTATAACTTTAACAATGTTAGTTACAGCTACAGTGTACATACTGGTACAACCCTTACCCCCAAACTCCACCACTGTGGCCATTCAACAAAAATCCTACCCCTAAAATAAAGCAGTAACTACAAACCAGAGTTATCAAAAGCAAATGGCTTCTATTAAAGGCCTATTTTGGCATGCAATTTCAGTCAAAGGAAACTGCACCCAATTAAATGGATCTATTAATGTGATCCTCTCTCAGTTAGCCTGAAACCTCATTTTAACAATACCATTAGCCCTAATAACGTTTAGAAAAAGCTTTGTGGAACTGATAGGCTGTGACAGTTGCCTTCTATTATGAGAGCATATTATAAAGATTATTGGGTGGATTTGCAAAAAGCTGTCTCAGACATACTGTCTTATTTAAGGATTATCTTATTTAATTAGTCCTACTACTTGATGAAGTACACCATCACACTCACAATTTAACCTCGACAATCAATTCAAAGGTAAAATCTGGGTGCACTCTTTGGGGAAGCATGATATGATCTTTCCCATTTATTTAAAACAAAAGCACTTAAAATGAAACAGAATGTATTAGCTGAATAAAAAAAAACACTGTCAAGTTTACCTGTTTATCCACCTCAGTGGAGAAACTTTATCTTTCTATGACCATTACAACCAAATACCAACTACTAGCAGGCAGCCAAAGGAATAGAGCTGAATATTCAGCCTGTTGCCAGTTCCAAATGTTCAGAGCAAACAGACCTCTTTCACGAGACACTGAGCTCTCCTCTGGGACACAGAGCTAATCAATCTACCTGGGGAATTTTACATAGCAAGATCTTCCATATGCCTTCTTTTGGAGTAAATATTCAACAGGCTGTGTTTCGCCAGTTGTTGGCAGACCACAGCTAGTTGCCGCACGGCATCTGACTGATAGTTGGAAAATGAGCTGCACTGATAACAGCAAGAGAGTGACACAGCCTCCACTCATCAATTTTCAAACATCGCAGTGAAACCTGCCAAAGTGAAGGATGCAAGACATACAGCGCTACAATACTTCCCCCAACAGCGTATGCGGTCCCATGCCTAGGAAGAGCTGCTCTCTTGATAAATTACCTTTTTGGCAAGACCAGGCATGGGGGACAACGTTCACAATACACAGTCCACTCCATTACATTTCTACTCATTCAGGACCAGAATGAATCATGCTTTTCAGTGGTCCGTCCTAATGAGTCAGCACTGATCATGTGTTTCGGTTTCAACAGAGGGACTGCAACTTCCCCCCCTGCCTCCCAGCGTCCCTATGTCTGTTCCCACAGCCACCCTCTGAGCCACCCGCAGCGGGCAGGGGGAGGGAGGCATGTGGAGAAGCCTTACCTCCATCCTCTTCGTCGAAGGAGTTCATGCAGGGGAAGTACACGGCCAGTGCCTCGAATGATGCAGACAGGCTCATGCGGCTCTGAGAGCGCTGCATGCGCATGCTGGGGGTAGCTGCCGTGGCATCGTGCCCTTGCCTGCCCATCTTTGTTCGCCGTTCCTGACCACTAAGTCACGAGTGACAATGACAGTGAAAAGCAGCTGACCCCACAGGCTCTTCTTCAGGCTAAAGGCTTCTCTAGCCTGACGGCAGTGCAGTAAAACAGGCTGTTTGCCTGGCGCTGGAAGGACTGGTCTGTGCGTTGAGGCTGTCTGAGCTCAATGCCTGAGCAATGAGGCTGTCTTCTTTGCTCTCTCTCTCTTACAAGAGCCTCACTCTGTACTACAGCAAGAGGAGGGGGTGGGGGGGGGTGGTCCAGCCAGCCAATCAGATGGCACGGTGTGGAACAGCACCTCGAATGGCTCTCCAGGAGAAAGAGCTTTACCCAGAGATATCTCCTCTGGTCTGAATCCTGACACACGATGCTCTGCTATCAGTCCAGAGACCAATCTCTGACAGGAGTCAAGAGTGTTTACATCCCCACACATACGCTGTACCTAAGCTAACTACTGACCAGTAAAGGACCACCTGCTGTCCACTCACTTTTCACGTGCTTCACAGACTCTCAATGGGAACAAATACCCCCCATGAATGAATCAGTATTTTTCCATAAAAGACTGGTCATGCTTTGCTACTGTGTTACCTCCCCACTCAGCACCCTTTCAGTTATTCTGACAAATACTGCCAATTATCATTTTCATTCAAAAAATCATTTCCTTAAAACATCCCTCCTTCCCTCTGACTTTTTTATTCTGGCTGTTCTTATTATTCTTAAATGACTGTTTTCATTGCAGTCAAGATAAATTAACAATGTCCTGGATGTAATCAGTATTAGTAATATTACTACATAACAAATCTGTCAATCACTGAGTTCAGTTCATTTAAAATGTCTCAGAGAAATAGCAAACAATATAATAAGTGGGCAACCAAAAGTTGACCCAAATCCAAGTTTTTTATGCAGTACTGATCTTCACGTTTTTGTTAATGAATATTTTGCACCTTCTTTGAGATGATAGTGATAAATGTTCAGCAAATATTTATTTTTCTAATGCAAAACTAAATAATTCCAAAAAATTACAACTCAAACTCTGTAATTAGTGAGATACAAAAAAAGTAAACTACCAGTTTAGGTATACAATTAGTCTTCCTAGACAAGGTAGCACAATCTATTTAATTGGAGAAGGAAACAAACCGTTCTTGAGCATACATCAACGTCATGTTTTTGCTAAATGCCAATGCATGCCTGCAAATATGAAGCAATGCAGAATGTACTGTATTGACAGCTCTGTCACAACACCAAATTTCACACCTTGCTCAAGGAAAGTGGCAGTGTAGAAATTTCACCTGGCCAATTACAGAACCCACCATTAAGCGAAAGATGGCATGCTTACAGTCTGGCACATTTTCATGCCCATTGGAACCCATTTTCATAAAACAAAAACAAAAAAATGCCAAATATATGGATGTATTAAGGTAACTCCAGTTAGGTTAACCTAGAAGTGAATTCGATTGATGAAGCTTCTTTTAGGTGAGAGTTGATCTGGGATGAAAACAGAACAGATTGTGACGAAAGATGTTTCCTTTTGCTAACTGTTCACATCAGCATTAAGAAACGCTGGGCTGTTTCAGTGCCGTGACGGAAGTTTCATTTTCTCACAGCAGGTGCTCGCTTGCAGGTGTTGGTGCAGCACACTTTCTGACAGCAAGCAGAAAAAAAATGCAGACCGAAGTTGCTCTTGGAGCTGACATTTCAAAGATTCTCTTTTGGAATTAACTGGTGAACAATCATGACGGTACAAGTCCTTACATGGAAATAAAACAATAATGAAATTTCAATGAATAATGAAGTTTCATTATTTTTTTTATCTGGAATGGGCAACCAAGGTTTTGATAGCTGTTTTTTGTGAGAAATTTTAAGAGCTCAGTTGCCAAATTTAGAGTCTTAGCACTTTATGCATGGATGGCATTCATTCATTTCAATGTCAGGTCAAATGAATGCACACATCCAGAAATGTTTATCAGACCAGCATTCAGGAGTTCCTCTTAGGGTGCGTGCTGAAGATGTAATACTTGAATAGACAGCAGCAGGTAGATAGCATTCACATGCCATTTTGATAGTCAGTAGCAAATACAAAAATACAACCAAAAAAAACAGAAAACACTAACAACTGATGCAAAATATCTGATACATTCAAGTGTTCCCAGTATCAGACCCTTGAAAAGACAAAGTGATAACCCTGTGTTGAATATAATGGTGGCAGCCCAAGAAATGGCTGGAGGTGATGCATGATCTATCACAGATGGGCAGAAGCATCAGTGCTCTCTACCCTGCAGATAAAATGGTGAATGTCTCTCTTGTCAGAATTATAGGGTGGGTGAGGAAGGAGTGCCTCCTTGCTTGAAACCACAGGTATGCTTCTCACTACCCCTTCAAGTTGCACAAGAGACTATATTATAAAAGGCATAAGAAATATATGATGAAATACAGCCATCAGCTGCTACTTCAAGAACAGACCTGCACAACAGGCCCACAGTTTGGTTTTTGCATTACTTAACATATCCTCTCCCATCCCAGATGCAAAAAAACAAAAAAACAAAGGCCTCTCATATGTTTTGCGTAGCTCATGTTGGCTTTAGACTGTTCAGCAGGGCAATGCACACAGGGACAACAGGCTGAACTGTAAGTGTGAGAGGCACCATCTCCTGAGCTCAGATACTGCTATTGCGAAGGTCACAAAATACATAGGAATGCATATTCTTCACAAATACAATTTGACAAGTTCATTTTTGGGAGCGCTGAACTGGGCACAGAGCAGCTAAATATATGTATGACATTTCTGAATTGAACATGCTGAAGCAGCTCACTGCTCAAGCTGCTGTTCACAAGTCTTTTACTGTTAACATCTTATATTAAAGGAAATGAGTAACATTAGATAGTTGCTTCATTTGGTATTTTAAAAAATTCTGGAGACTTATATGGAGGAATCCTGTTTTTGCTCTATAATTGGTGCATACTAGTTTGAATCTATGCTTGTGCCACCATAGATATGTCAACTTGTTAACTTTTGTAATTAATTTTAAGTGTTTAATGTGTTAATAAAAGAAAAACTCAATTATGATGTACCATGCAAGACTGTTAAGACTGTTAAGCTCATTCACACAGATCCATGAAAGATGTTTATGCATTAGCTATGCAAGTGCTTTGCTGTAACTGATAACACACCCCTGCTCACACCCCCAAATATCATCTAATTTTTATAAATTGGGAGGGGGGTGGAGAGTCTTCAGAATTTAAGGGTTTTTCAGGTGCAGAAATGAGAACAACCTCCTGCAGACACTCCCTCCAGACACTGCTGGTTAACACGTGCTGATTTCAGAAAAACAGCAGTGTCCTATTTTTTCAATGCAGCAGTATGCTTATGGGAGATTTAAGCTACAGCATGCCTGCCTCAACAGTCACTTTTCAATTCAAGGTAATGGACAAACATGGATGTCATTTGTTATCAACAGTGCAATCAACACGGTAAACAAGGCGTCACTTTTCAATGCCAGTCATTGGCTAAACTCAGCTGTGACGCATTACCAAGCAGCTTTGCATTAGGTCTAACTATGCCTTTGATAATACGTGTGGCGTGAGTGCTGGGGGCTTGTGAACCAGTACAACGGTAGGTCTGGTAGTTTGAAAAATACAATATTTCAGGCTCACATACATTTTTTGCTCCTTAGTTGCAGTACATATTTTCAGAGGTGAAGAAAAAACATCACCACAGCCAACACCCCCCCCCCCCCCCCCACACACACACCATCATTTGAACCCTAGTGCAGTAAGCCCTAGCAACCCTTTCCAATGGATTGCAAATAAAAGGGAGACTGCTTATAAAAGAGGAAATGCTTAATGTCTTGAGAGCATGACAGAGTTGTCCTCAGAGCAAAATGTTCCTATGAGAAACACACATGCATGCCAAAAAACCCTACAATCAAACTTATTTCCAACAGAAAGAGAACACATGGTAATGACATTATGAGGAAAGAACAATAGCTTCACTTTTTCATCTATTATCTCTGGCAGTATTTATTTTGCTAACCAGAATGGAGACAAAGGGAGATATCATTGTCTAGCAATGTAGTAGTGTAGTAGTGGCATGCGCCTTCGCCTGCGTAATCAGAACATTGAGAAAAACAGAATGTCCAGCACGTGTACCCTGGCAGTGCCTACTGATTTCAATAACAGGATGTTTAACAATGGAGTGTGGATGAATAATAAATATCCATACTGTTTATTTCGTGCAGTAGATTTAACACTGGAAAAATAAGGTTAATTGAATTTTTAGGTTACTTGATCTTTTTGATCAAGCAAGACTAAGGGGACTTGCAGAAATATCATATGATATCATTGAAGGAAAATTAAAAATAGTACTAATTAATCAATGAGGAGCTTGATCATGATAACATCTTAAAGATTATTAAGAATATTTGAAGATAATGCTTTATGTTGAATGAGAACACTTTATACCTCCTCTGATCTATAATTTAATAGCTTTGCTTTTTCTACAGCTTTGTCTTTGCAATGAGGTAATTACATTTTCAGACTCAAGTTCATTATACAAAAATGTGTAACTATAACGTGCCATGTTCTTCAGTCAGAATAAGTATATTTCATTTACTTTATTCATGGAAATTTGCCGCTCATAGGTTTCACACTGATGAATATGGTGTCCTCTGCATTCTTCATGAACAGATGTTCCCTCGATTTTAAATCATTTTTAAACCCTCAATATATACTGCATCTTCAGTCAAAATCATTCCCATGTAAGTTCAGACAGACCATCCAAACATGGGACAGGAGTAATGCTGTGTCATATTGACATGTACTTGGAAATCAGGGATGCAGCTGTTTCCCAGTGCTAAAATTAGAATGGCACCACTCGTCAGATCAGAGAGAAATATAGGTTTGTTAGTTCTGCTCCCAGTAAGCCATTCAGGGACACTTCAAGCAATAAACAGATTCCAGTAACTTAATAACAAATAGACAAGAAGCAAATTATGAGGGAAAAGATAAGCCAGGGAAGGTTACTAGAATTAATTTCTGTAATACTAACTTAATAGAAGCAACAATAAAGTTTGGCCCACTATACTAAATATTTATTGCAAAAAAGACTTTGGGGAGTTAGTTGGGGTTTTAAAAATCATGGGCAATGTCTGAAAATCACATTCCAGCAAGTTATAGTTGTCAAGGAAGAAAAACAGAACAATTTTAAAGATTTTAAATAAGTAAACCATTCAATTAATCTGTATTTAAAATGAGACGAATAACTAAATAACAACAGAATAAAAATGGACCAATCTGCTGCTGTGGAAGTCTGAAGGTGACACAATCCTGATCAGTGTATCCTGCAGAGCTATGGAACATTTTGTGTGTACTTTTCAGAGCCCATTAGGATGGGTCTGGTAGCCATCAGCAAGCTTGAGCCAGGGCCAGACAGCACCACTTCTGGTAACCATAAGACCTACGTACCTTTAATTGTGGGCAAGTGTTTTGGAAGTTATTAATAACAGACTGCTTCAGATCGTCTTTGATCCTCTGCCGCCTATACCTCACTTTCAGGATACTGCAAAAATCAAAAACAGAACATCCCAGGAAAAACTACTTCTCAGAACTGACTGCTTGCTTGTGACTTCTCCCGTTGTAAAAATATAACAAAGACAAAGTTCATTGTATGTATCTATGTTTCATATAAATAGTTAAAAACACTTTCAGCCAACACTCAGTAGGAAAGGAATACTGAAAAGGCAAACAATATCAAATTGACCATTTCACTTTCATTTTGGCACTAATGATGTTCACTAATGATGGCACTAGTGATTGGATTACTGCCTTTCTGTTTTTCATTTAGGAAGAGATTATGTGCCAACAACAAGGAAATGAAATCCTGTTTTTTCATTTTGTTTCATAATTAGCATTTTCTATTGAATATGGGCAGGAATACATACTTTCTTTGGTAAAGGATCTCAGTGTGGGCCCAGTGGTTATAGCTTAGCCTGGGCTGTGTCCTGAGCTGAATATGACTGGCCTGAGTCTGCCCTGGCACAACATTAATGGCCTTCTCTGGCCAGGGCAAGGAAACCAGGGGTACTACATTCATTCCTACAAATGACAAGCCAGGTGCTCATAAGCTATCAATTGTCTTTGGCTACACATACTCCATTATCAGCACCTCCGTCTCTGTACTACTGTGTGACGAGCAGTGAGCAAACAGTCACTGACTCAAAAATGCATACAGCATAAGAATGTATACCCTGCAGCTTGCAGCTATGAGACATACTGCAATGACTCGGACCCAAAGGATTATTATAAAAGCCAAATTATGGCAAAGCATGGTGGAAATTTCCAGGACAAGGGGCATTTCTAAATATCTTTATATACTACGTTCACATACATTCATAGGAAAATGCAGTACTTTCAAAAATAAAGTTCAGAATGAAAGTGGCAGCAGAGCAGCCACCTATGACTGTTTTTTTCTCATTCAGATGTGGTTCCTTGGCCTAAAAGTACAGTGCTACAGTGCAATGACAGAGCAGACAGGCAGAACACAAGAGCCATCACAAAAAACCTTTTACTAATCATGGAAAAACAGTAAAGAATGCCTTTGACACTGCTGCTGCATCTTAGAATGCAGAGAATTTCCCACACAGCCGACACCATCAACACTGCCGACAGGCCTGGAGCAGGACAGATAAAGGCAAGTCAGCTAGAAAACACTTTGATTGATGAAAATACACCACGTGCAAACACTGGCCGGTGGTTTTTACATGTATAAACAGTGCCTAATGGAGTTTACATTCTTTGATACCTGCATTAAAGAATCAAGGCAGTAACCTGCTCCTTCCTTGTGCCTCCTATGTGACTCCAAACCTCAACAGAAAGGTGTCCCATTACCTCCACAACCTGTTGTTTTACAAATCCTTTGATAAAGGGGTATAAATAAATGCCAATTGTATGGCATTCATGAGAATGTGCATGTGAACATACAATGACAGATAATCTCAATAACACTACTATGTCATGAGTGTATACAAATAGTGATTGTTGATGACATTCTGTTCAAAATAAATGATTCTAATAAAACAAAGCATATACATTTCACATTAACCTGCCAAAATTAATCCTTTAAAAATAACATATATTGTGAAATATGATAAAACATTCTCACCAATTTACGTGATACACAATGTACAAAACAAACAAACAAAATCAAGTGCAAAGCACTGAATGAGGCACCAAAGTGGTCAATCACTGATCACTGACTGGACAAACATTTGACAAATGTCCGGCATTATGGGACAGATAGCCGGGCAGAGGCTCAGTGCAGCAGGATCTGAGAGAGAAGCCAGGATGTTATCTGAATGAACGCTCTGGTGCTCCAGCCCACCATATGGCCTGATGTCCGCTGTGATGACATCAGCACACTCCTGTCTCACCCACAAGCAGAAAACATCTTTACTGCAGTGAGCGAGCTTCACTGAGTGATCAGAGAGAGAGAGAGAGAGAGAGAGAAAGAGAGATAGAGAGAGTGCTTCTCCACTCTCAAACCAATCATTGCCCCACATCATCTTCTCTGCACCTTCAGCCACTAACATTCAACCTTGGTCAAATGAAAAGAAGAAAGAAGGTAATTACAACAGGAAATTAAACCACGACATGTCATAACGACATAAACGGCGACATGTCACTTCATCCTAGAATCTGATAAACCTGACCAGATGTGAACGACATTTGTGAATGAACAGCCTGAAGAGCTGACTCTGATGTCTGAGATCTGATGCCTGATACATGTGCAAACTGAAAAAATAAACTAACCTTCACATAATGGACTCGCAATGAGCTGAATATGAAAGTATCATTCAGTTCATTGGTTGGAAAAAAACTGACAAAACTGGAACAGAGTATCTCTCTCACCCACTTGTGACCATTCTTCCTTTTTCAGATTTGGTCTAAAAATCTGTGTGATGTATTTTTAGTATATGTGTCTAAATGTGGCCTGAACAGGGAAGTGGAGATTTTACTCAGCCTTGCCCAATATCCGTGGGCAGTTCAGAGTTTGGTGAGCATGGCTGACTAAGCATGGGAATTGGGCTTTGGAAATGAATGAGTCATCATTCTGAGTATGTGTATCAACCCTTCATAAAATCATTGTTACTTGGCTTAATTATCATCATACCCAGTTAAGGGAACAATGGAAACAAATAGTTGCCCACAGCAAAGAAATTAAAGGAACTTTTTACAGTGTGTAACAGTTACATATATAAGGTATTACAGTGATTGACATTCATGTCATAGTCTCTGCTGCTACACCTGCTTGTTAGTCGTTAGTTCACACAAGTTCAATATGCTCCTCATATACCTGATATGCTATGTCTATATTATTTATTGTCATGAGTAGACAAGAGATTAACAGCACAAAAATTAGGACAGGAGTCTTGCATTTTTAGCCTCACAAGCTCTTGCAGTTTTAAAGACCTAGCCTGTGTTAAGGCAATCAAGCCTGCATTACATGTCACCTCCTTGGCGTGAAGGTCATGACTCATCTGAGGGTCTGAGTGTGCTGGGGAATTGTTATTTCCTATATGGCCACAGCTCACACTTCACTGCAAAACTCTCATGCCACGCGCAGCATCCTGAATCCTTTGTAGCTGCCGATTTCTGTATTTATTCTGTATTTATACAGCTTAAGGGTATGGTAAAGAACGTATTCATGTGGTTTTTTCAAGGCTCTCAGGCTGTGTGCTGTTTGTTTTTTTCTTTTTTGAAGAAAATCAATATATTGACATATGAAACCACAGCAAACGTCAGCATATTGACTGGACAAATGTTTTAATTTGATATCAGGTTGCCTAAGCAAAGGGAATTTGTAATTATTCTCAGTGGTCAGCTCTATTATCCCTTCTTAATAACAGAACTGCAGTTGCTGAATCAACAGAGAATATGAATGTAAGGCAAATTATTTGTAGACTGGAGGGCTTCTGACTAGAAGTAATATGCCATGTGTGGTTGGCCACAGCCAGTGAAATAATGTAAGATTAAAATAATAAATAAAAAAAATAAAGAAATAAATAAATAAATAAATAAAACAAAGAATACTGTTGTAAATGTTTTGGGAGAAAGACTATTTTACCAATATGACACATTCAATCAAAGTGCCTGTAATTTTGACAAACAAAGAAAGGCTACAGCTGCATTTTTTCACACACAAACACAATTTAACATTTTCAGCAGCCATTTTCAGCAGCAAAATTAACCTCTGAAACTGTGTTTGTGAAAAAGGCACACATCTGCAGTAAGCTGCCCACACAGAGAAACACATAGACAAACCCAAGTGAGTGCAATCCCTGCTCATGTGTGGAGCTCAGTGCAAAATGGCTGTCTCAGCTGTTTACCTCTGTAACCACAGCAACGCTGGTTTTGAGCGACCCAACAAGAGAATAGCCTGCTAGTAATTAAATAAAAAACCAACATGTCATTCGACATTTGATTTGTAAATAAATAAGAACATGAAGTGCAAATATTTTCAGAGGGGTTTAAACACTTGTGAAGATCTGCATAATTAAAAAAAACACTACTAAGGTACAAACTGTCTTTTAAATAATAATGAATTCAAATGAATTATTGGCAAGGATGAAATAAACATATAAAGCTCTTTAGCTTAAAAGATTAAAAGAAAATTTGTTTGGCCATTTGAATCACATGGAATTTGGAATGAAAACAGCAGTTCCTGCAAGTTGCTACGCTTTGCTTTGCAAGTCTGTAGATTCTCTAGAATGAGTTTGCTCCAGTCTGATGGAAACCCATCAGAAACTGCATGACAAGTGTACTATCCCTGCAATTCTTCTGCAACCATTCCTTTCTGGAAAAGTGTTCTTACTGGTCAGTGCAACAGTCACATGGAAATGCATGGGAAGCAACGTTTTGAAATGGTATGCAATTGGGTACATTTGTACACAGTATTACTTTGATAGCTCTTACCAAAAATCTTAACAAAATTAGGTAGTTATAAATTCCAATCACTACTGTGCGTGTCCTCAAGACTGTTCAACATAATTCAAACATAAGAAGGAAATAAAAACACAATAAGGGAAAAACACCACAAAATGGGGCAAAAAGTAATGCATATTAAAAAAGATGGAAAAGATAAGCAAAATGTGGGTCACTACATCATTTGCATGTGATACAGTAGACTGTTGAATGAGACACGAGAACACGCACTATGGTTCCTTCTGGAACGCTGCTGCAGTAACCAGCACTGAAGTGGCTCTCAATGTACACCTTGGACATGACATACAATGCATCTTCCTCACATAATTCTGTCTTACACTGCCTCCTCTGAGATTAATTAGGTCTGAGGAAAGGAGGAATGCGCTGGGGAATCACATCTAAGATAAATGGCTATGTCTCACTTTCACCACGAAGGATGCAAAGTTGCTCTCCATTTTTCTCTCTCTCATCGTATAAAGCAAAGTCACCTCAGGGTTAACAAATTACTAGTTAAAGTGGAAGAAAAGGAGGCACAAATAACATGAAAACAGACAAAGCTTATCACAAACTTTACAATTTCATCATCTCAAAGGATGTGATAGTACTTCAAAATGGATTATTCATCAAACGCTGTTACAATGGTTCTCATATTACTGTTAAATATTGCTTCCCATTTCTTGAGTGGACCAGTGTTGACGCTTGGGACCAGATATTTGATGCTTTAGTTATCCTTTTCCTTTTTCATTCCAGCATCACGGCTCCTGAGTGCAGGAGCAATAACCTGCAATGCAGTAGCCAGTGTGGCAGCCATGCACCAGTAATTTTGTGTTAATTGAAGGGATTCTGAATAGCATAGCATAGCATAGCATAGCATACCAGGGCTAGCAGGCTGGACAGTCAGCCCAGTTCAGAGCAGCCGATCTAACATTTGCTGTTCCAAGGGTTTACAGCATTTATTCAGAATAACAGAAATGGCATTTCTAGAAGCAACCAACAAAGTCAGACAGTTTTGTACCTCTGCTCACAAACAAATATATATTTCCAGATTTAACTGATATTTGTCCTTAAATCAGACTCAGAATTAAAAGCAGGTGTCACCTTCCTTCATAGACACAGCTTGTCAAGTTCTGTAATCACCAAAATTAAAGTTCAAAACCATGTAAGCATGTACAAATGTAACTAAAACTGTAACACACATTTTGCTGTGAGTCAAAATCCCTTTTGAGACCATAAGCACAAAGAAATCATTCGTAATAATGGTTTAATACAATGTGACAGAAGTGCAATGTAAATTCAATCTAACAATAAAGTTCTTGTAGCTCTTGATTTCAGTCAGCTACTACTGAACATTTCTGCCTCCACCCACAGGAAGACAGCTTGTGTATTTCCTGCAGCAATCAATACTGTCAGACTACTTCTGACAAACCGGAGAAGTGGTAGATAGTGAATCATGCTGGATACTGAATGCAGGTGGGTTGATTGCCTAATTGCTCTGGCCTGGAGCTCATTATATTACAGAAGTGCTTCCGCTGTGGGTGGCCTCAGCAGTGGAGGAGACCTACATCACGTACAGAGGGGCAGGCGGCTGGCCCCCATGAGGGAACGATCAAAGAACGAGCATCCATTTCCTTTTTTTGCAAATTAACACACATCTGCAGGCCACAAATGGCAGCTACCCTGGGGGAGCAGGGCCTGATTTCAGAGGGGACATTAGTGATGATTGGAAGACTGGGGATGGAAATTGGCCTATCAGAGACAGAAGCACGCAGCCCCTCTGCCAGCAGATAGGCAGGGAGCCTGGAAGGAGAGGGTACTCTTATTTTTGGTGATCAATCGTCAGTGTATGCCCTATCAAAGCCACTGCTGAGCACCCAGGTGTGTCATATTCTGGTGTGTGGTGAGAGGAGCTCCACCAATCACACAGATTAATAACACAGACACTACGTATGCATTGTGGAGGAACAGTTAAGGATCTGGGCCCAGATGTTTTTATTTTTTTTGACCAAGTTACATAACACATATTTCTTCAGTTACAGAGTTCCTATTATATAACTATATTTTATGTTATCAGGTAACATAAAAATTAATAATATTGAAAAAATCTAATTTTTCCTTCATAAAAATGACATTTTGATTTGAACTTTGGAAATTCAGTTGCTGTTTACAGTCCTTGAATTCAAAATGTTCAGTCCTATCCACTGGCAATCCCCCCACCCCCGCAGCCAGGCTTACTGCAGTTTATGATAAAGGGTTGCTTGCACATACACCCATAATTGCAGCTGCCCCTTCTGCCCTGCAGTAGTTACGCCAATGGTCCTATGACTATAGCATTTAGCTATAGACTAAATTTACTTCTCTATTGACTTTATTATGTCAAACACTTGAACAACTACATGCATGCATTATGGTAATTTTCAAATAAATCTTTATAAAAATGTTGCTGAGACTAATATAAAAAGGAGCAAGAATATAACATTTTCTGCTATGGTTTCAATAATTTATCGATGGTACAGTACTTTTTTTGCAGAGGCAGATTTTACAACTGATTGAAAATGGCCGGGATGTGGGATGGATGTTTTAAGAACAATTATACTATGGATGAAAGTTAAAACTCCAGCCATTTTAAGAATGCTGCAAGGTGCAGTGAACGGCTGTGAATTAGCTCTGTTTTAGGACAGTCATGAATAACGCTGAACCCATTTTATACTCCAGAGGCCAATTACATGGCTGTCATCTGATATTTTCTCCAAGTACCTACAATACACAATCAAGATTAACTATACCAATGTGCATGAAACGAGGAACTCTATTTCACTACATACTGCTTTGTGTTAAGGCCATGCTGTTCAATTAAACATCTGAACCTGCTTCCATAACCTACCAAACAGACTTGGGTTTCATCGCCTGCACAACTTTAGAAATCCAGGCCTTAGCTCTGCAGTCTTCCCACAATATGTTTTTTTTTTGTTTAACAGAGCAAGCCTCTGATGAAACATCACTATTTTATTCCTGATTTTTCTTATTTGAGACTAGTGAGCATGTAACATTCAGCAGACAGCAGAATTCACAGACTTAAAGCTGATAGCTCAGATTGCATCAGATTACCGGAAACCACATAAACAAACGATTCTCACAAACGAACAACCCTTTCCTTTCCAGATGGGCTGGAGATAGGGCCACTGAGGTTGAAACTAGGCTGCAAGCATTCTGTACCTGCGGCCTCTCTATTGTGAGCACAAGTTCAGGCACTCTGATACAGGGAGGATTTGTTTTCCCACTGGCATGCCGCTGAGGACTCCAGCCTAGGATAACCTCCTTAAAGTACATCCTCCCCATGCTCATCAGCCAGCTCCCGCTGGGCAAAAGCAACAACAAAGTAGGCCAGAGATGGCCTCGTTCTTAGAGGAGTGAAGCGCTGACAGAATCTCTATCGGCACAAGGCAAGGCCAGGGATTTGAAAAGCAGCCCCCCCTGCTCCCACGGATGTGCTTAAAAGCATTCAGTGAAATATTGATATGCTGCTGGATTTAAGCATTTCATGGGGCGGTCATGTGATGGGAAGGCTCAGGGGAAGAAAGCAAGCTGTGCTCCTTTTCCGAAAATGACTGAGTGCAACCCTATTCAATTTAGCCAATCTGTGTGAATTTATATTAGGATTTGAAAAAGCAGCGAAAAAACATGGTGTAACAGAATACCTATAACCCATTATTTCATGTACAACATTAATAATTTAATTTTATAACAGCATTTCTGCTACCACAGACTGCACTGACCAGGACCACTTAGTGTTGCATATATTAAAAACCTCTTACATTATTCACACATAAAATAACAAAAATGAAGGCTGTACTGACTACTTACGGATGTACCAGTGTCCATCCAACTCACGTGGAAGTGGTCACATTCTCTCTGTCAACACTCTACACAATATAAAGATGGAGAGCAACTAACTTTTAAAAGCAGGAGTAAATTGGTTTTTGAGTATTGTTAAATACTCAATGGATACATGGACAACTGCAATGGTGAAATACTATACAGCAATTAGTATTTACATGAAAAGAGAACCTCAGTCAACCAGACACCCAGAAGCAGAATCTAAAAACGTGTGAGTTACTGAAAAGGACCCCCGCACCCCAGGCCACAAACTGCTCCAGCTTCTACCTCCAGTTAATAAAGGTGGATTGATTAATACTAACTTTATATTGAATTGATACCCCAGCTATCCAGCAGGAAAACTGTCACTTTGAGGGAATATTTTTGCTCTCACTCTACACAGCATTCATGTACATCAACAGCACTTTTGGTTTCTGACTTTAAAAATACATTGATTTTGTTCTTTGGGTCTAATTTAAATTCAATGCTATGATCAGCATTTCTGCAAGATGATAGATTTACTAATCATTTATTGCATATACTGTATATTGCTGCTAATACACTGGCTCATTTCAAAATAGAAGTCACCCAAATATATTACGATTGGAAATACATGACGGTTTATCATTCCTTAACTGACTGGAAGTAAAGTGGGGTCTGAGTTGCATGAATTGTTCGCATACTCTGAGAAAGTTTTAGTATTATCCTCCACATGCTTGAAATCACTCTTTCAATCCCATGCACTCTTTACCTGGTATGTCAGGAAAATACACACATAGGTTCACCATGCAGAAACATGGTTTGCACAACACACGTAAAGAAACAGCAGAGAGAGAAAGGAAAATGTGACTTTTCCGAAGACACACTGAGCCATACAATCACACCACTCATGCAAGGAGTGTTCAGACAATCAATGCTTCAGATGTAAAACTCATCTCCCCACAATGGAGATCAATGTACAACTGAAAGCATATGCAGGGTATTTATGGGGACGCAAATGCCGACAGAGAGGGAGGGCTGGTATAACGTACTTTGGGAATCCACTTCACATTATTAAGCTGACCACTGAACATGTGCATTCCCTCTCACAGGGCGGGAATTAGGGCCTCTGTATCTAAGGGTTTGAGCTCAACGTGAGGCCTGCCGTGACCATGCTTCCACGCTTCACATGTGGCCCCCTGTTTATCCTCAGCAGACTGCCGTGGCAGGATTGATTGTTGACAGAATGTGAGTCTCCACCGATGTGAAACTGACTTTGGCGTGCAGACAATTACACATGAAAAGGCAGCGGACAAAGACGCCCCTGACAGTGTGCTGAAAATACATTTGCCTTTGCGCAGGAAGAAAAACAGCCTGAAAAGCAAGGAGAGTTCAGACTAGGCAGGGAGCGAATTTTGAGCTGTACGCTCCAGGAACAGCAGAAGAAAATTCCATTCAGCAGGGGGAAACTTTCACATTTAACAATGCGAATGGATTTGATAGGCCATGAGGCACAGAGTGAATTCTGCAAGTTTCTGTAGTTTCTCAGTTTAACACTGAGAAAGGACTTATTTCATACACCATGCTCCATAGATTAAGATTAGGTAACTGGTGGTATCAACCCACATAACTGTTAATCTAGCAGCACAAACTATTCCTGAATGTATTCAGTGTTACCCACTAAACACTTCACCCTGTTACCATAGCTCATTGTTGAATTTATTGAGCAAGAAATAGGAAATGAGAAATAGAGAAAAAGGAAGAAATCATGCAATATCATGAGTTAGCACAGCTTGTTCACATTGAGCAATTACAAGCTCCCACAGATTCTGTAAGCAATATTCTGATGAGCTCATGGATAAAGATATATTTTAGGACACAGCATGTAATACATCATCAAAAGTAAAATATTTGCATATTTTAGCTGTGTCTAAATTAAACATAATACTCTGTGTTTGTGGAATTCCACATATATTATAATTGTAACATCAACAACATTAAATTCCACAAACACCAAAAATTTCTCAGCAACACTTGGAGAAAACTCAATACAGAAAAAGTGATTTACAGTTACAAGACACTTGCATGGTTATTAGACACAAGGTTCTGAAAGAAATTACACTGCTTTACACAGTAGAATATGCAATTCCTCCTAATTGTTCATTCTTGGTACTTGTTAGTGCAATACTAAGGTGGAGAGCAGAGTATTCCTCACAGTCAGCAGTTTCTGCCTCTGTTGTTCTGTTTATGCCATAACATTTGTTAGTAATGAATGCTTTGGATATCTTGGAGCAAGAAAGATCCACAGCGCCAAGAAACAAATTGACCTTTTCGAAACACAAAATGACTCCTGTAATGACACCATAAACGTCTTTCTAAAGTCTTTAATTCACAAAATATGTGCTTACCAATTTCATGTATTCAAATAAAAAAATGCAAGGTAAAATACACACTGAACCCCCCCTAAAAAACCAACACAATTTTGAGATTTATTCAGAAAATAAATGATCTCTGCCATGTGTACAGAGATAGCACCGACCATAGGATAGCACCAAAGCATCATAGGATGATGCACAATGTAGTTGATGGTGGGCCCTAGAAACCTGAGAAAAATACGAAATATTCCTTCACAGCATAAAACCAATGAAATTACTCATCTTCCTCAAGTACAGATGCAAACCTTCATAGATTAACTGGAACCAATAGCTAAGAAAAGAACCACAAATTAAATTGGGATTAAAAATCCAAACACTTTTTCTGTTAGTAGCATCAGTCTGGCATGTCCTTTTAAAGACTCCTACAAGGGAAAAGATGCATTAATTGATGATTGAGGTCTTTACACATGGTATACATTGCAAAGTATCAGAGTCTGATAAGGAATTAACAGCCGCAGTCAATGCTGTCCAGAAGTAAAGGAAAATGAGTGTACAAAGATTTCACTGCTTCTATCCCCTCTGCATTTCTGGATCAGCAAGCAGTTCCTGGGTAAACGCAGGCTTAAAGGAAAGTGAACACTGGTCACCGGAACAGCACTGAAAGAGAGGGAGGAGAAAACCTGGAAAGATACGTTAGGGGTCAGGGGTACGAGGTCGGTTCCTACCTGTTTGGCTGAGCTGAGAGGTGCTCCTGCTTTTCCTTGAGAGCCCAACGATCGCCACCATTTTGGCACCAATGCTTGAGCGCCTCTTCTTCTCCTCCTCATCTGTTGCCCCAACGGCCGTGTCTGATTGGCTGCCATCAGTCTTCTCCAGGTTGTACATGTCCCCACCGACGCTCGAGCTCTTGGTCAGGTTCTGCCCAGTCTCGCCCATTTGCCTGTTTTTCATTTTGGATGCAAAGGCACTGTCAGCAACGGCGGATGGGCAGAGATGCATGGTCGAAGAGGAAGAGGAAGCGGAAGAGGAGGGAGGTGGAAAGACGGGGAAGGGGAGGATAGGAGACAGAAAAGGACAGGATTCAACTACAGGAATAAGGTAAACAGGAAACTGAAGGATCTGAGGAGGGTCACAAGGTATGTCATCACACTAAAGCAAGGCTGAAGGGAATATCTACTGTCCGGATATTGGCATGGCTGAAGTGGAAAATTATGGCTAATGAATGACAAACTGTGTGGACATATCTCCCTACTATAGGTGAAATACAGTGCACTAAATAATCAAGCATGACCCTACCTAAACATGGCCTGATCCATCATTGACTACATTTCCAACAGTTTTACATGAAGGTATGAATCATTTTACACAAAAATGAACACGGCCGAAATTCAAGACTCAACACAGTGTGTGTCAATGTACCTAATTTAAAATATGATGTGGTTTTGTGTTGCACTTTTCCAACGGGATCATATGGATGGCCAGAGTCTCCTTCATAACAGTGTCTCCTTCATACAACACTGTCATCACAGCCCAAGCAAGTTTAGAAAAAAGCCAAAGAATTTTGCCAATTTGTTTTTCTTTCTCAGGCTCCATATTTCGCCAACTGCCATATTCTTCTGTTTGACTGGCAATGAAGACATGGTCTAAAATAGGGCTTAATTTTGGCCCACGTAAAGAATTCAGAAAACAGTCAGAACACAATTATAAAAATTATAAAAATTACACAACAAAGAACAACAAAAACTCTAATGGATATAAATATGTCAAAAAGATCACACTTATGACTTCCTTAGTTTAATATTGCTTCTGACCCAGTAAAGCTCCATCTTTTTGAAGAAGCAATTAAAGGAAATTCTTTTATGTAAACATGCAGGGGGTGGATCAATGTGCCTTATCAAATCCTGCAGCAGCAATTCAATTATACTCTTCAGTGTCTCTCTATATTGTAGACTTAATATATTCCATCCCTTTACATGATGACATGGCCAGATTTGTCAAGCATGGGCTTTGCTGGCATCATCTCAATAGCCAAAGCCAATTTCACTTTCCTCCTTATTTCTGTTCACACAAGCTATGACAGATACCAAAGACAGCCAAGCTAATTCTTCAATTCAAACTTGTGAAAGGCACATTGTTTTTGGCCAAATCACAGGCAATGACAATAGAACCTGAACAGTTAGGAAAAAAAATGTGTGTTTTCTGGTCATGCTCCCCAATCCAGTTCTCTGTGAATCTGCCTCCAGGGCAATTACTTAAGGACAGTTTCTCATGTAATGTAATTTCTGATGTGAGTTTCTACAAGGAGTACCCAATAATAAACTGGTCATTGTACCAAACCAGTCTTTTCACATGATTCACTGATTTTAATCTAAATAATACATCAAGATTGATGATCTCATGAAATTTCAAATGTAACTCTCCTCCAGTCAATGTTATGTAATTAGCAATGTTATTGTAATTAGCATCATTCACACACACTCATTAGTAACCAACTGGTAAGGTCCTGGTTGATTTAACTTCCATTGGTTTATCTTGTGAATACCATGTGCCTCCATCAACAGAATGACACACCGCTTGGATGGGAGACCACAGAGTTAACAAAGAGCTGGCTAGACAAGTAGACATGCTCTCTACCTAACAGATGGAGGACTTGCCTCCTAGTGATGGCAAAGTGAGGTTTCATTAAACCGAAGTTGAGAGTAGCTAAAATACACCATCATGCATTGGCTGTGGAGAACTTTGATTGGTTCAAACAGGCTGATGATTGAGAAGTTGAGAGGTGAGTGCAGCTCCACCCTAACTGGCTTCATGCGATCTCATTTCAACCATAACTACCCTTCCAAATTGAAGCAGTTCATCATCCCTACCAGGCAAACCTCTCCCACATACTCCAGAGAATTCAGCTATACTCCTCTGTTTGCTAGCCTTTGCTATTTTCCCTTGATGAAGGGATTTGACATGATTGGTTGGATCCTTATGGTTATGGTTGGGCATTGCGGACTGATGGGATTAAAGGCATTAGGTTGTTCAGAAACATGAGGGTGCTTGGAGGTGAAGATGAGGCCTTGCTCTCTTCTACTGCAGCTGTCACTTTTACTACAGAAAACCAGTGGACTCTGCAGTGCTGTGGCATCAGCATGAGATATTTTAGCTTTTGTCTCCATGGTGAAAGAGAGAGAGAGAGAGAGAGAGAGAGGCCCATTCTTGGAATTAGCAAGGACTGTGTTTAATGATAAAACTTCTAACACATAAGTCCAGTGTACATCCAGAATATTTTTTTACTTTTTTCTTAAAATTATAGTCACAGTTATCAGGACTAAGGAAATATAAATATGGCAATGTCAGCAAAAATATCTTTTGCTCATATCAAATGAGGAAATTGAAAATTGATTACTGATGAGTGAGTTTCTCCCATTTTTTTTACCTTGCCCCATTTTTCCTTGTTTTTTCTGACCCTGAGCAAGGCTCCACCACAGCGACCTGCTCCCATCAACTCTGGAGGAAGATGTCGTGACATGGGATTCCGCTGGCTCACGTGACGACTAACCCTGGCTTCTTTTCACACTGCAGGTGCACACACTGCCTATAACTGCAGCTGCTAAGCTGACTAGGAGTGGTTGCTACTGAGCAATGAACTAACCAACTTTAACTGGCCTACCATTGACCTCTACCATCCCTGGGAAGGCTGGGCCAGTTTTTGTCTCGCTGACATGGACCTACAGCAATGGCTGGTAATAGCGAGGCTGGGATTTAAACATTTCTTTTCCAAACATGTTCTCCAAAATGAACAAACTTAAGTTGGCAATCTTGCTGCACAACCTGAATGCTGCATGAGAAGGGCCATACTGCAAAAAATGAAATCTTAAAGACAAAAAATCATGACAATAGACAGTAGACCTCTTTATAAGATAAATCCAGCCAGTTTTGAGAAAAATATTATATATATGTAATTGTTTCAATCTATTGCCAGATAATTCAGCTTGATCAAGCATAATTATCTGCCAATGGATTGAGATATTTTTACTTTAAAACAACACACTTTTCTCAAAGATAGCTGAAGAGAAATATGATCTATTGTCTATTGTCAAGATTTTTTGGCCTTTAAAGATTTCATTTGTTGGCAGTGCACAGTGTTCCTCTGATACACTTACCCATAAGCTTGTTTCACAACAGCCCACAGAGCGCAAAAGGAAAACTAGCATGAACTGGAAGAGAGGTTATCCCTCACTGCTAACCAGTAGCCTTTAGCACGTTGCTGGGGGGAACCAATACAGTGCTAAACTGAGGAAACCTGGCTGACTCAATCGTCCTGGGTGGGACAGCCCCATGTGTCTCCTGCTCATGGTACTACAGGGCTGTCTGCTTACGTCTTCTGCCTTTACCAGTCCCTCCACAAATCTGTGATTACACAATTTACACAATTCACTTAAAACAAACTCCCCCATATGTATGAAAGCAAAGGATATTGTATAAAATGTTTTGTAAAATATCTGAGCTTGTGTAACCAAAGCGTTTGTGGTTACTTTTGTTGTAAATTTATGAAATTCCAGAAGGATTGCTTTACTCACCAAGCCACTTAGGAGTCTGTCAAGTTTAAAGGAACTCTTTAAAGTTGTGGAGCAGCAGATTGGTATTTTGTATTGGGAAGCAGATGATTCTCAATTACATTTCTACACTTCTGTCACACAATCGAGCGCAGCAGGGTCTGAGCTGAGGGATCTCATATTCAGAATTAAGAGTCTGTCTCCACACTGGGCATGGGCTGCCTATGAATGGCTGTGCTAAATCTCACTCACACTCTCTCAGGAGAAAAATCACCCTAATAAAGGAACACTTTGGATATTTTCACAGGCCACATCTATGTGGTGCTTGAAGGCTGCCTCGTTAGTTGATTCTGCAGAGGTGAGTGATTGGACATAATTTAGCCTACAGCACTGTCTGCAGCTCACAGTCAGCTGTGTGAGTACACTCTGTGCTAAGACTAATTGGACCAGTTTTACCCCTTATGGCAACATTTAGAAAAGCAGAAAGGGACTAAGGAGAAGTGTTTGGGTTGTGTGCTGTTGTTAACAAAGAAGTTTACTAGAATTACAGCATGCAGCTTGCTTCCTGTATTTGAATTGGAGAAATGGCAATAGCACGATTCCATCAGTGTACAAGGCTTCATCATGTGCTACAAATCGTACAGTGTGGGACCTACACATTTGGTTTCTAAAAAAATGAACACATACCACACATTGTTAGAATCCTTAATAAGTCACTGAATGAAATCCACTGCATATGAGAATTGTTTCTGAAAATCATTTTGTAAAATGAGAGAATATTTTGACCCATCAACTGAGTTTTTTTTTTTTTTTTTGTGAGGTAAACATTTTACCCAGCTAATGCGCACTACAACCTTTAACAGAATTAAATAACAGAACAAATTAATTCATAATTTTGCAAAGCATTTATGTTTCTACCATGTGAAAATAAGATGTATTTTACACTGAATATACAAAGGTAGCAGTTTTCAATTTATGAAGAAATTTACCCTAGAGCTTAAATATAAATATTTATGTTTAAGTCCAACTTATATGGAAAAAGAAGCCAAAATATAATCTCAGAAATATTAAAACAATTGCCTATCATAAAAAAAGCCAACCATCACAAAGCTATCATACCAGATAAATTAATACTAAAAGTTTTTAAGCCTTAATTATAATTTTTCACACTGCTACAAGTGACTACTACAAGTGACATGAATCACATATTTCCTCTGTCATCAAAAAACTCTATTTTTGATATGTTCAGTACACAAATCTGCATGTGCTCACGTGTTCTGAGGGTGACGATTTTAGCCAGCCACTGCTTAACCATATAAAAATGAACTTCTACAAACTCATTTTCTTTGTTTGGCTAATGATGGTTGGATATTCCAGTTTTAGGCTAATCTCAACTATATTTAAGAGAATGATTTTCTTTTATACTGTTCAATCTACCTGTCTTTTTCAGGTAAGAAACTGCAGTCATTCCATATCATTGCAGGGAGTAAGAATCAAGATAAGTTGAGAGATACTAAATAATCAAATGATATTAAAGATAACATCCACATAACAGTACATATTACAATCAAAGTAAACAATGGACAAGTTATATGCACTGCATGGTAAGTTCCGAAACTACTGACTTATTGTGCTTTTCAATGCAAGTCATGTACCATACAGTACAAATCACACATTGGGAATAGAAAATACTGTCAATCCTGTATTTAAACAAACCATTGAAGCTTAAAGAAACTAATCGGGCCAAGTTTTCTAGTGTTTGAAATAGCTTGTGCAGAGACCAGGTGATCAGACTGCCTTTCTTGTCAGGGCCCAGCTCACAGCCTGCTCCTTAAGCAATGGTGAAGACCACAGCACTGAGAAATAAAAATCTCCTTCGTTCAATACGGTGATGTGAAAATTTTATGACTCACTCGCAGGCTCATCATCCCTTCAGAACAAGGCTGAAAGAGCCAGTGCACTGGGGCCCTTCTATAAATGTACTGAGAACACACAGCCTCCCAAGGGATTTGGCATTTCCTCCTGTGCTGCACTGTACATTGTGTCCCTTTTTATTTACCGCATGTATTCTCTAATGTTATTTAAGAAATGAGACTCCACAGTAATGGATAGAAACTGCATAGCATATACATTGTAATTGAATTTTTAGTAGGTGTTTAAGTGCTATAAACTCACTGTGTACATATTTACTAAAAACACTGTGTCTGTTTGTAAATAGGACAAAGCCCTGGATTAAATCAATGCTTGTCCTTAACTTTGCATGAAAAATAAAAGCAAGGTTTCTTTTTTCTTGTCCAGCAGAGTTCTGGGAATTCTTTTGGTGACTTCTTCACTTGCTGGACTGTGTAACCGAAGATAAAATAAACACTTGCATTGAAGTGAAAGTGGCATCGTAAGTGAAATTCAAATGCTGACTGAATGCTAGCAATGATCACCAACTGTCACCAAGAAAAAACTCCTCTCCACACTCAGCTTAAGTGTGTGAATCACATGACCATCCTATGAAGCAATGAAAATCCATGACTCTCTAGTGAGTCCCAGCAATGGGTGTCTAACTAAAACATGCACCCAAAAAATAGTTTCAGGCTTTAATTGTGTCACAGTTAAAGTTAGCTGATCACACAGCCAAGGCTTAACTTTTTTCAACCTGAGACTTGCACACTTCACTCTTTGAATGTGAGCTCTGCTTTAAGCTTGACTTTGCTAAATAAATCTGCAAACCCCTCACCCAAACATCTGCTCTTGGGAATTGGGTTCTTGTGAGGACAGGGGTATATAGCTTTCTGAAGCGGGTGTGATGCAGAACTGGTTTCTATGGCAACACCATCAGCTTGTAAATTCTGATGAACGCTGGAGTAACATGGTGCCCCAGACTCTTGCCCTCCAACTTTGAGTTTTTGGCACCCATCTCCACTCACTTAATCTTCTGGGCACAAGCCCAAGTGTCTCTATTTGTAAAATGTGCATTCATGTTGTGGAAACTACAAGCTGCATAAAACTAGAGGCAACCAATTTGTAACTGGACATTTTACCTTCTACCTGCAAGACATATCAATGCTATTACAAGCTGAGATGGCAGGATTTAGTAGGAGGACAAAGTCAGCAGCGAATCTGAAATGATCAGACTCATTCAGCCATTCAAGTGAAAAGTCAAAATTAACAAAAAAAAAAAAAAAAGACATGGAAAAAACAAGCATCTCTCTACAGCAACCATGACCTTGATTTAACAAGTCATGGTCCATATGTTTAGTCAAGGAAAATACAGCGCAATGGATGCAGTGGACTTATTTGTCTCTGGTACCTTCTAAAAAGCTTATCCAGCTCTTGATTTTATCTAGTGAGGGCTATGATTGAAATTATCAATTCCTATTTTAATTAAAAATTTCTGTTGCAACAGGACCTTTACTGACGTTTTTGAGACAACACTTTTTTCGTTATTAGTGTACAAATTCAGCCACATACTTCATACTTGAACTACATGGTACCAGACTCCCTGGGCTCCCTGACACAAACCACAGCCAACTACTGTTTCATATAAAGCTGTTTCAGTACTTATTTATTTTAGCTATATTACAATAGTTCCTTTTTAAGTCACTAAATATAATTATGGGTCTACTTGTGACAATAGCGTTTAGCTATCCAATGCACCCTCAATAAATTAGCTAAGGTTAGCAAACGAGCACCAGTTATAGAAATTGGATGACACACAATCTAATCATGTCAACCAAATAGACAATGACAGACATGAGAAGGATAATAAATATGATATATAATATAATCATTATTATTTCTGTCCATATACTGAGACAGGTAAGCACATCCATTTGGTTACAATAAGACTATTAGATGAACTAAACATATTTCAGCTGCTCAACTGCTGACCACTTTTAATTTAATTTCGAATGTAATTACATTTGATTTAATCTTTTTGAGGTTAAGGATTGATGATTCTTGATTTGTTATTGATTCACAAAATTGTTTCATACATTGTCTATTCCATGATAAACTGACCTAACTAGATCTTAGATTTTAGCATCTAATTCAAAATTTTAATGCAACTTATTTCCTGCAGGCTTTGTTTATATTAACATTTTCAGTAGAAAATTATATCACGAAAGTAGTTTCCTTCATGCTTTATGTGTTCATCTTTTTGATGACACTCTTGTGATGTTGAGATTGTTTTCCTCTTTTTACGCTAACAAGTCATCCACAGAATTAACAACAGCCAGACTTATTGGCATAACTATTTTAATGGAGCTATGGGTATCCTTTTCTGCTCAGCAAAAAGGAAATTGGCCAGGATTAAAGACCGCCCCCCCCCCCCCCCCCCCCCCCCCCCCCACTCCATGTGGATGCATTTTCACTGTCTCTGCTCCTGTGGTGCCCTGTGTACAGGTTGCATTAGTTGCAGACTCACAAAAGCACCATCAATATCTGTATACTCAGTACACTCTACACACAAGAGTTCAATGCTCATCCTCTCTTGCTTCTCACCCTGGAAGTTAGTCACCTGGTGGATAGCAGTTGTTACAGGCAGGGTGCAACAACTCTGCCAGCACAGCTCAAATGGCCTGATCCTGTCTCCGCCCCTGTGGCACCTCTGTCAGCTAGTACAGTCCCTGTGACAATGGCTGCCATTTCTGCCTACCTTCCACGGGGCGGCTAGGACGTCACAGCCCAACCCACACTCAGCAATGTTGCTGGTGCCTGGGTTTGGACTGTTATGTGATACAGAAGATGTTCTTGGCTACGTCTCACTCCTCGTGGACGACTGCATAGCCTTGTCCTTGCAAGTCTCCTACCTTCATAGCAGATGCCCTATGGCTGGCTGCTGGGAGGAGACTTTCAGGAATGCCAGGGGTCACTGAGCAGTCACAGTGTGAACACTACTGCAATCCCACACGATGCAAAAAATGGAAGCCAAAGAAAGGAAACTGACCCTTTTCCCATATGAACTGCTCTTATAATTCTAATAAGTTATAATAACTAAGGTACTTAAATATGATGACATTTTATTTGGGCAAAAACCCAACACCCACACAACAATAAAAATCCATAATTTGGAGCAAGGGGCAGTTGCACACAGTGCAATACATTACAGAGCAGCACATGTAAAATGGCAGGTAAGTGAAATTAAATATAAAACAGTTTCTCACACATCAGAAGAATATGCACAAAAAATAAATAAAATTACTTAACATTATAAGCATTTTCTCTTTAAATATTACCATTCTCTCCAAACTTCTGGAAAACTGTTCTGTTCTGTGCACACTTTCCAACAGACAAATTGAATCCTGGCTGTTAAATGTTTGTATGAACCAAGCACAATTACTAAGAAACAGACATCATTTAGTTAATGTTAAATTGTGTTGAAATGAGTCGGTGGAGCCAATATAGCACTTCAAAAACCAGGGTACAAACTGACCCAGATAAAACAGACATTGTAATGGTAATTGTGTCACGTACATAAGTAGCTCTAGAATTGAATTTTAATAGCAAGGGCTGTGGTGTATAGTAGCTTGACACAGACAGTGGACTGAATGGTCAGGCGTTTCTAATGAAAAGGAGAGGAGTCAGTCCATTCAAGAGATTTGCAAAAGTGATGGTGAGCTACAGGAGCTAAAGATGGTAATTCACTCTTGCTGACACACTGTGCAAAGGTAATCAACATCATGTCCACTGTAATGAAGTTTTTTTTTTCTTTTGTTTATGCGGCATGTTCTCTGATATCTGTTCCATTGTCTTCTCAGCTTTAAATAGTATGTTCACGGTTATATAACATTCTGCACTGGAAAGCAGGTCACTTGTACCCTCTGCTAGCAAATAAGTAGGATAGACTGGCCAGGATGTGTGACAATTTTACTTCCATCCCTTCGGCAATTCTGCAACTGACACTGCATTACCCATTTTGAGAGACCACCATTTGTCGATCTGTTCTCCTGAAGACTGTGACCAGAAGGGGAGCATTGTGCATCCTTGCCTGCCGACTCTAAATGAAATCTCAATGCTTCATCTTAATTTTAATTTTCTTTGCGTTTATCTGGATCACTTTCCCGGACAGATTTGGGACAGTTTGGTGGAAAATGCATTCAAGCTAACAGTGTGCTGTAATCCTGCAGTCTGGCCATGCACAGCATTTAAAGGTCACCTAATGTGCAGGTCATACGGGGTGTAATTATACAACATGTGAAGCGCAGTCTGATGCAGATCTTAAGGTGAATTTCATTGTTTTGTTTTGCATATATGTTCATTTTAACATGCTTAAAAATGTAAAATGTCATCTTCTCTATTGTATTGAGAACTGGCAATTCCAATCATTTTTAATTTTTTTTTCACAAAAACATCTGACAGAACTGTAATTCAGAGCTCTCCAATTGTTTTAATGTGTTAGGTTTGTCTGTATGCAACATTGACCTACAGCTGGTGCTAGGCGGAAAATGCAATAGGCCAACAGGGCACAGGGAGGGGCTGGGGAGACACACACATACTACCCCTACAGGAACACTGCAGCAGCATTTAAAAGATGCACTGCTACACTTTTTAAGGACATTCTTCATTTAATAATGTGGTCACCAGTTTTCATGCACTGTATGTTGATTGCATTTAATTTTAAGTGTTCTTCCATGATCTTTTTTAAGCAATAATTAAAAACACACAGAAATGAGGTTTCTAAGTGTAAGGACACTGACTCATACATTTGTTACGTCTTTTTATTGTTATATAGTTTTAATGCCTTTACAGCCAAGATATCCATTCATTGAAATTCCTGTGAAGATATCTTGCAACATTTAAGCAAAGCAGAAGAATTATTCTCTGGGTCTGACCTGTATTCTTAAAAACTCACTTTTTGAAAGGATATAATGTATGAATCATTCTTGTAAGGCTGCAAACCTGATTGAAATCTTTTTCCCAGTTTCGAATGCATGCACTAAAATAATCATAATAGGGGAAAATCAGGGGAAACTTTACACTAGTTTTGAGAATGGAAGGAAAGTTGCCAGCTATTCTACCACTAGACCACCACAAAGCTAGTGCAGGCAGTTCACTAAAGGAGCACCAGTGGGGTTTTTACCTGACATCATTCTCTGAGAACCTTCTCTGCAATTTCCCTTCTTCTGGTTCCTCCGCCTCTCCTTTGCTTCCTTCCTCTGTAAGTGCCCCCTCCCCACCCCCCTCTTTCCCACTCTTCTCCTCTGCCCCCACTTCCTCTTCCACCACCTCACGCAACACATTGTCCAAAAGCTCCTCCCCCTCCCGTGATTCCCCTTTTGATTGGCTGAAGCCAAGCAATAGTGCAAAATGGAGGCATGCAAAGCAAGAAAGGAAAACAATTAAAGACGACTATGATCACAGAAGAACAAAAGAAAACCTAAAAGATGGAAACAGTAAAAAATGAATTATAAATGACAGTACAAATATTCATAACATAAGAAAAGCAATATTTTGCAGAAAAGACAAAAAGCAAAAATATAAACCATGAGGATGATTTCCCCTTTCCCCAGTTTCTAAACCAACTGGAATGCACATTCCTTGCAATTTAATATCTATAACCAGTGTTACTGGTCAATTACATTGCCAGAAATGGACAAACCTCCTACTACAGAAGTAAAGTTCAGACATTTGATTCAATTCTTGCGAAGACAGAACCAAACCTGAACTCACTCAGAAGTGAGAAGTGAAATCTTACTAAAAAAGATATTCCCTTCATTATTTAATGCCCAGTACAGACATTTTCAGAGGGAAAAGGTCTGAACACAGCAGCAGAAGTTTGGAAGTCTGGGCTGGCGGTTTTGTCTATTTCTGGGAACGGGACTGGCATCGGCACGGAAGCCGGTCCTTAGGGAGGTGCCCACCTGATCTTGCGGCTCCCACGTGGGCGCTCAGACTGGACTGACACGTAGCTCGTGCTGCTGAACCGGGACGCACTGCTGGTCCTGGACACAGCAGACACGTCGCTCACGTCGCTGTCCGAAGACTTGGTGGAGAGGTTGTCAGAGCCGCGTGAAGGCTCCCTGCCCGGTCGCTGTGGAGGTCAAGCACAGACTCTGTTTACAAAACCAGACAGATACACACTGGCTGGGACCCAATAAAATGCACTTTGGCTTTTTAAGAGCATATATAATTCAATCAAAACAGACTTTAAATTATGCATTAAAATATTTTCTACTTTACTGGAGACATGCTGTATATTTTGTCTCCATTTTTTACTAGTTATGACATACTACATAAATATCACATACTATATAAAGTCTTACACTAATGTTATGTAAATTGAATGAAAAAATCCTAGATAGCAAAATAGCTAGTTGGCCAGTCATTAGGCAGACAGCTGACTGGTTGTGAAATACGCTATAACAATAGGTGCCAATAAAACATAGGATAATCAAAACTGTCATACAGTATATGGTGTTTATGAGAATACCGAAAATCGGTCTAAATACAGTTTGGGAAGGTATGGGATGTCCAGCTGATAGCTATAGGTGCCAGGGCATTATTACATAGCAAAGCTATCTATCTAGTAGGATAAGGACAAAGCTGTTAGCTGGTAAAACGCCAAGTGCATTGCAACCTGGTACATTTTTATTCCCGTAGTGTAAATCATATGTGTACTACTTTTTGTGGTGCATTGTGAGTAATATTGAGCACACTTTTATATTTTCAAATTTAGACACACAACAAAATGATGGACTTATAGCACACTCTATAGTTGATTGTGAGTGACTTCGGAGACAGACCAAGTTCACATCCAGGAAACCAGGTGAGGCTATTGAATGAATTGAGTGAATTAGTCATTAAGTGCTCTAAGCAACAGCAAAAAACAGACAGCATATACTGAGGATCTCCAGGACCTGGTGTGAGAATTACTGACATACAGTATACCTTTAAGAGCCTAAATTGGTTTGCTTGGGTCCCGTCCACTGTGACTGGGAGTTCACAGAAGTCTGCAAGCTTATTATTAACTGCTAGGTGAGAGATATCATACAGCACAGCATAAAAAACTGTATGGTGCCATGTATCAAAAAGGAACATTGCATGGGTCTATCTGAGTGAGTGTGCTCATAAGAAATTGATCTTTGTAAAAGGTATCATAAGGATAATTCAAAAAGCCTAATTAAAAAAACCAAGGTACTCTTGTGACAAAAAATAAAATTGCCTAATATTTTAACATTTTCATTTGAGAAACAGGTTTATATAATCAAGTTACTTTTTGGCTTTAACAAGCATTTATCAGGGAATAGGCACACTGACTTCCAGTAGAGTCTGTCTTAGTAGTCTGACTTTCCATGAAAGAAATGTTAAGAAATAAGGAGCTTAAAGTTTATGCCAAATAAATTTCTTGTAGCGTTTCCTGAATCTGTATAATTGTAGTATTTATTTTCATTTACATTCTTTAATGAAAATTGTTGCTTTCTTGGAGTTTCTGCCTTGCTAAATTGTGCAGTCCCAACTTCATCTGATTGACAGCTTTATCACTCCATCCTGCAAGGGCCTTCTAAGCATTTTTAGGAGGATGATAACTATAAATTCTCCAAATTCCTTCTTAGAGCTGTGGTAACACAGTATAACTCCAGTTGTCATGAAATACATAACATCTGACAACAGATATCAACAACTGAAAACAAAATGATCACAGCTGTCTTTTTAATATTTAGCTACATATATAACAGTGATACTCACTCAAAGTCCTGAAGAGCCATAGTACATGTTGGTTTTTGTTTACACCTGAAATTCCAAATCCAGTTCAAGAAACGGGGTGAGGCATGGTTAACTGTGTAATCAACACTTTAAATTGGTAATTAAGTGCCCTAGGTAACAACAAAACCAGTATATGCTGAGGCTCTCCAGGACATGGAATGAGTATCACTGGTATGTATCATGAATATCTGCATGGCAGATGGACTATAAACTATAGTCCATATAGATGGATGTATGGTTGCTACAGCACTGACACTCTTCTGAGTTCACGTAGAAATAAGTCTTTTCTCTCTCTCGGATACTTTCAGATTTGGGTAATACGATGCAACACAGTGATGGATAACTTCCTTGGAATTTGTATGAAAAATGGAGGTAGGAAGGCTGTTACTGCGATTACCGCTGATACATGCAACATCCCTTTTGTACTGACCTTTATACCACCTCAAAGAAGCAAAAGGTCACAGCAAGCCTTTGGAGGTGCTCTGAGGGCGTCCTTCGCCAAACACTTTTTTGTCTGGTGAATCTGGCTAATAAACATGCTGGAAAATGTTTCCAGTTCATTGGGCAGAAAATTTAAAGAAGGGAGTACTGAAACGATCAGAAGGCTGGTTGAGATCATTCAGTTCAGCTGCGTGTCAAAGCTAAATGGTTCTGTCATAGAGGAAAAAAATAGATTCATTCAGATTACATAACCAGGGAGTCTGTGCTGCGCAAGCATTATGATTCGTATAAACATAAAATGGTGTTTTATACTGCTGCTTGAATACAAACATCAGCTTTTTCCCTGCCCTTTCTGTAGAACTGTATCTCTGCATTCTGAAGCAACCCTTCAAATACCACACACCATAAGCGGAGGCATAAGATAACTGCTTTGTCTTATATGGTGCTGTCAGGCCCATGCACACACACACACACACACACAGACACACACACACACCACAACCTTTCTGTTGCAAAATATGTTAGGTAACCTTTGGTCTGAGTGTCGTAAACATAGGTCCACAATTTGCAGTCTTGGCAAAGATGTGCACACACAGTCTTGGAATTTGTGGGCCAGACAATCAGTTGCATGACCCATTTACCCAGGGTTCTTGGTGTAATCAAGACATTGTCAGAACATGCCGATTTCATTATTTCACAGAGCTCTTTTCCCAAATTTACAAAAGATTTTCCTATGTAAAATGACAAGTAATACTTGAAAACCACACAAAAAGATATGTCCAAACTGATCACCTAATGCTTCACCCAATGGAGTGTGTGTCTAAAATGTTTCGCTTATGTGGGTTGGCTTGAATGAATATTTAAAATTGGTTAGTTGTCCAAAAAGACAGATTACTGCATGTCTAATGTGATTTAGCCTAAATGCAGTTGTGCAATGGTAAATGTCAGTGCATTTTGGTAGAGCCAGGGAGAAAGTATAAACCAGACACATTAGATGAAGGCTTTCATTGTAGCAAGTACACATTGGCATAACCAAACAGCACTGTGTGTGAGAAGGGTGCATTTTCCATTCCTGTACATCTTCTTGGAATATCAGAGACAAAAATAATAAATCTTGCGATGCCATTTTTCAGGTTTTGAGTGAGATAAGGGACGATTTATCCCTTGTGCTGTGTTCACTTTTTGGGCCCTTTGGTAGTGTGGCCTAGGTCATACTGACCCTGGAAATTATTGGAAATTTAGTTCAATATGGCAAGAAAATCATAATTATACATGCTTAACATTCATTGTCTTTAACTCCATTCTAAACAATATAGATAACATATGGTTTGTATCTGCCATTTACCTCTGATACTCACTCCTGGGCAAAAAATGGGCCAAGCCCAAAATGGCGAAACATGGTCTTAACAACAAATCATTGGTCAGGAAATTATCGAGATATATGATAATGAGCTCATAAATGGAGCCAGGAGTAACAGTGCAGGGAGAGATCTACAATATGCAGTGTTGTGTGTCCCAAAGTAAAGGAATAAGAAAATCTGCTCCAAAAATTCAAAAATGTTTCTGTCCCATAGCTAGGTCTTTGTCAGGCCAGCTGTGATTATTCTGGAAAATGCCATTCAGCTATTAAAATAATAGGTCCATGCTTTGAAAAAATGGGAGATGTTGTCAGAAAGAAAGGATCTGGAAGGCCCAAAGCCACATCATGCAGGGATGACCACCGTCTGAAATGTAAACGTCTAAAAAAAACAGGAATAAAATCCTACAAAAACTGTCAGATGAATTCAAGACCTCAGAAAACAAGTTTCGAAAAGGTTGTCTCATGCAGGTTTTGTATCTAGAAGATTGCCGTCTGAGAAAACATCAAAGACAGAATCACGATTTGAAATGAATCACGATTTGACTTGTATGGTGATGCTCCAGAGGTGTCTTCAAACACCTGGTAAGAAGTACACTAGTGAATGCATCTCTCCCACAGTTAGGAATGGAAGAAGAGGTGTCTTTTCAGCTGCTGGTATTGGTGAGCTGCTTCACTGTGAAAAGTCAATAAATGCTTTGGAGTACAGGAGAATTTTGCAGGAAGGCTTGCTTCCCACAATTGAATAGTTGTTTTCAGATGTTATTTTTCAATAAGACAATGCTTCTGCCCACAATGGAAAGATCACTAAGAAGTGGCCTGTGAACAAGTCAATCAGTCTAATGTTTTGGCCTGGTCAGAGTCAACTTATATAGTTGACTACAGAGAATATTTTGTCTCATTAAACACATTTAACACAAACTAAACATTTTTGCAGCCGTCAACACTGAGTGGAACGATATAGACTCCTCTTTCTGTAAAAAGCTGCCCGCAAGTTTGCCCACAAGGCTTCAACATTTAAAGACATCAAAGGGAAAGGCTATCCCGTACCAAGTTACTTTATCTGATAAATTTGCTGACCAATAATTTGTTGTTAAGAGCATTAAAAGCTTAATTTTTTTTGCCATTTTGGGTCATATTTTTGCCCAGCAGTGTCATTCATTTTGCTGTGATAAAACTGTGAAAATGTGTTCTTTTGCATGTTTTTCATAGGAAATAGCTAAAGTCATGGAGTTTCAGGTCAAATAATTTAGCGTTTAGTTTTTCTTTTTGAAAAAATAAAGAATGGGTCAATAAGACCCAAAAACAATATGAGGGTTAAGTTTCCAGTGCATTTCCATTGAAACAAACATTATAATTGTAAAAAATCTTACATCCAACATTGTTTACCAACTTTTTCCCACTGTGACCAAGACCTGGGTCAAATACAGATACTAACTGCATATTCTGTATTTGAAATATTTGTTTTGTGTATTTAAATCATTTGCAAA
Source organism: Albula glossodonta (assembly GCA_019788955.1). Taxonomy (NCBI): domain Eukaryota; kingdom Metazoa; phylum Chordata; class Actinopteri; order Albuliformes; family Albulidae; genus Albula; species Albula glossodonta. The sequence goes on from JAFBMS010000070.1 coordinate 837,511, forward strand.
TGAAGTGGGCCAAACAAATGACTTTTATTTGAAGTATTTGTAAACATTGTTTTGAAAAGTCATAAAATTCATCACTAAAAAAGTATTTGGAGTAGATCAACAGGATTTTGTAAGGTCCTGTGAGTTGAATAGAAGTTTTCACATGATTTTTTATTATGGAATGTTATGGAATGACCCAAAGGCAAATATTTTTATTTGAAGTTGTTGAATAATTTGAAGAAATAAATGCAAATTTAATTATCTTCCAAATACCTTTTTCAAATACTTTAAAAATGATATTTCAAATAAAACGTCTTCTATGTTTTGACTCCAGCTCTTCTTGAAAACCTGTAGCAACTTGTGTGGGCTCCACCTGTTCTCAGTTAAGGGAATATCATGGCCTAACAGTGATTGAGCACTGCTACATAAAGGGCCTGGTCAAGTGCACTAGTGTAGAGTGTTTGGAGTGTTATTAGAAAGCTGTATTGTGCACATTGTGTATTTCTCTGCCTCGAATTTTAACCCGTCTGTCTGAGAATCTGTCCTAGTTACTGATCCCTCTCACATCTATTAGTTCGGGGAAGCCAGATACTAATGAACTAAGCAGGTTGTTTAAATTACAGAAGCGTTTTGAGTTAAAATATAAAATATAAATAGTAAATAGTGTTTCAATGTGTACATTATTTAATGTTGCGCACTGTACTTAAAATTAATTTTGTTGTTTTTCATTTATGTGAATTTAAGTGAAAATTCCCAACATGCCTTAGGGTGTGACAATTATGGATTGGTTTTGATTAATTTGGACAAAAAACCATGCATGGTTTCAAGACAATGCGTGGATTAAATCTACTGAGAGAATTTGCAATAAACTCATGAAATCAAATGACAAATATTTTAGGAATCCTGTATCAAATACCTGTTATTTGATTGCTCTGAAATACATTTTTGAAAATTAAATAGATTATTTTAAAACAAATAAAATAAACATTCTTTTTTTATTTGTATATTTTTTTTACCCAAATTGTACCCAAATGAAATAAATGTAGTTGAATGGCCATGAAATATCTGAAACATGTATTTGACCCAGGTCTGCCGTGAACCAGGCCAAATTGCTGCTGACTAGGGAGAAAGATGCCTTGGCATGAAATTCCTCAGACTCATGTGATGACTAGCCCTCACTTCTTTCCACACTGCAGGTGCACCATCGATCACACGCTGCCTATTTTGTTGAAGCATTACACAGTCAGCATGTGTTTGGTTCATGCACCCATACGTGCCCAGCTGATCAGGATAAACTTACCAAGCTTTCTCCGCTAAAATCCCCAGCAAGGCTGTTGCCATGGCTGGAAATGGCGAAGCTAGGAGTCTAGCACTAAATCACAGGGATCCCAAGGGAAAGGTAAACCATGTGGATCGCTCAGAGGCCCCCAACAAAGCTTTTTCTGGGGTTCTGTGTTCTTCCAAGGGAACATTTAACCATGCAGACCGCTCAGAGGCCCCCAACAAAGCTTTTTCTGGGGTTCTGTGTTCTTCCAAGGGAACATTTAACCATGCAGACCGCTCAGAGGCCCCCAACAAAGCTTTTTCTGGGGTTCTGTGTTCTCCCAAGGGAACGTTTGACCATCCAGACCGCTCAGAGGCCCCCAACAAAGCTTTTTCTGGGGTTCTGTGTTCTCCCAAGGGAACGTTTAACCATCCAGACCGCTCAGAGGCCCCCAACAAAGCTTTTTCTGGGGTTCTGTGTTCTCCCAAGGGAACGTTTAACCATCCAGACCGCTCAGAGGCCCCCAACAAAGCTTTTTCTGGGGTTCTGTGTTCTCCCAAGGGAACGTTTAACCATCCAGACCGCTCAGAGGCCCCCAACAAAGCTTTTTCTGGGGTTCTGTGTTCTCCCAAGGGAACGTTTAACCATGCAGAGCGCTCAGAGGCCCCCAACAAAGCTTTTTCTGGGGTTCTGTGGTTAGAAGTTACAACATTTATTAGGTTTGGAGATATTAACATGACATAGTAAATTAGCTAATTTATTGCTATCTGATTGTTATTGTTATAGTTACACGCAAGCTAGTTGCCGAAGTATTTCCAAAAACCAACTGTTAAGATAAATTCATGTCCTTTGGTATCAAAAAAACATTTTTATCATTGGAGAGTGGACTTCACTGTGTTAGGATTTCCTTAGCAATGCTGCTTAACATGGTTAGAATGAAACCAGAATGCATTAAATAACTTCCAAAACTGGAATGGTTTGAACACATCTATGAACACTTTTGACTGATGGAATTGCAGCGTTTCCTTATTGAACTGTGCAGAAATGGAGCCATAACAGCTGTAGAAATGTGGTATTCCCTTAATTTATATCATTTTTTAAATCTTAATAGTTCAGCTTTTGGTTTTAAATTAACAGAATGCTTAAATACTATAATATCTTAAATATATAATGTACCATGTCAGCTAGACCTAATTCAAGTTTGACATTAATTTGCTGTTTCTGGATTTAATAAGCAAAGAGGGGGAAGGAATCACCTTGGCCTGAGGATCCTGCTCCAGCCGACTCTTATTCATCTTCAGCTTCATTTGCCTTGTGCGTTCGTCCATATCCATGGCACCTGCAGGGGGAGAGAGCACTGGGGTCAGAGGTCAGACCCTCCTAAAGCTCTGCTAAGCTGTGAAGTCTGATGGAGGTATTGGGATGAGCCATGCTCTATGTTCCTGGGGTGGCCCTTCCAGGCAACAGCTGAATGCCGTCTTAAACCAAACATAAACGGTCTCCTAAGAGTTGAACTGAATAATGTGCTGTTATGTTGTTTTTTTGGTCTTATGTCTTCTCCTAACATAGCATGGATCCTTTTTTGGCAGGCAATTACTCACTGTAACCGCACATGCCATTTCAATACCAAATCCAAACACAGGCAATGCTCTTCATTCAATATCACTTTGGATTTAGCCAATGCACCCAAAGTAACCGATCGGTAAGGGTTTCCACTGACAAAAAGACTTACAAGAGCAGGGACAGCAGTACTGGAACAGCAGTACTGTGTGATCCTTACTGCTGAGGAAATGACAGGTCATGCTTGCATTCTCAAGACTTGCCAATTTTAATGTAAAAAGCCACAGCGCACTTTCTCACACTGAATGGAAGATGTACTGTCTGTAAGCTGCATCAATACAGCTGTGGATGTATCATATTTCTCCCTGCACTATTACTGTTCACGTTCTCCCTCGAGAGCACCAACCTGCATACTCGCTTATTTAGCCTTGGCAATTTTTCGAGACGCAAACACGGACCATGTTGGTTTTTATGTTGCAAAGCTGTGGCCGTAAATCGCTCGGGCAGACACACGTTCGGCTATTGTCCAATCCCCAAGGAAATATACAGATGCCATTGCCTACACATTTCTTGCTAGCATCGGTCAGAATTTATTCCACCCAGTAGCACTGGAGGACCACATCAGCAACTTCTGAGTTGAATTGTTAGGGTGTTGAAAGAGGGAAAAATCCAGAGGATGAAGATAGAAGGCTTTGTGAATTAAATATGTCTAGAGCATGAGAGGAAATCTTGGGAGACCAATTGAGCCAAAGTCCAATATAAAAGTGGGTATAATTGCAGGAAAAGTCTGCAATTATAGAGAAATGTATAGCACTAAAAATGAAGCAGTAGCAGTCTGTTGAAGATTCTGGGTGGAGAAGAAGAATGGATGCTTATTAGAATTGATGCATATGAAAATATCTCTCTGGTACTGATAAAGCTGTGGATACATAGAGACCAGGCATGAATGACGTTCAGCGTTAACAAAAAAAAGTGAACAACGAATTGGTACATTCTGTATCTCTGACTGTTGAAAAGCCTATTTGATACTCAAAAATAGCCTGAACAACTTAGTGAGACTGAAGTTAATATTCTGTTTTGATCAAAAAGCAAGAACAAAATCCTTGGGTTTTTTATTTTCTTTGCATGTTTTCTTTAGTTCATTTGATGAACTAAAAAAGTCACACTAACCCTTCAAGACATGTTTGAAGAATGCAATACTAGCACTTGTTTGTGAGTGAAAGATTAGGACAATGCTGACTGATTAAAAATTTTCCCTACACTTCAATAAAGGTTTGTCTCTATCTATATAAACTTCATGGTTGTGTAGCTGATTAATATTCAACTGAGTGCAATGTTCTGTAAACAGGGGTTATTCTGAAGTTCCTTAACATTAGGCTCGCGTGTCGATACTTCATCGGGTGCAGAGATCCCTAACAGCATTACAGACATTTTGGAATTCCATACCTGCATCCCCATTTTGGGGAACTGCCTCCTCCTTCTCTACTGTACATGTTTAAGATGGCGATGAGAAGGAAACACAAACAAGGAGGGAACAAAAGACAACAAAATGATGAATTAATGAATGAATGGATGAAACACCAGGCATCAGCTGTGGGATATTGTGTGAAACACATGAGCTGGTTCATGCAAAATGGTCAAAAGCATTACTGCACATTCACATTTCTGTCTGCATCCCATACATTCATGAGCAACTGTGGCCTTACCGCAGCTCAGAACTGTCCTCCATCTAGACTAAAACAGGGCATTTTATTTCCATTTTCATGTTTTTAATCATCATTTGATAGTCTATGGTGTGCACATTATCTAACAGATGTAGGGTCAGTGCCGTAATTCAGTCACTGAAATTCAATTAATTTACTTTAAAATCCTCAAAAATACTATTGGCTTTTTTCACAGAAAAGTTATTTTATCTTTCCTTTGCGCAGCCATATTGGTAATGAAGCTGCAGTTTTATGTATGAGTGTGGTTTTGGCTTATAATACACTTGACTGTTTAAAATTTTTATGGTAGGAAGGCATACCATCAGAGGCAACCTCAGTCCCACAGTAATCATGCTATGATTGTAACTTGTCCATTATCAACGTTATTAATTAACCGTTCAAGGCTGTTGACAACACAAAAAACATGAAGAAATATTTTACTTTTGAAAAATCACACGGTGAAATCACTTCTAAAAAATGTAAACTATTTTACCTTTTAACCTTTGAATTTAAAATAGCCACACATTCAAAGTAGTTTCTGAAGGATCTCTCCTTTAATATCAATATTCCCTCAGTGAAGGCCACAATGTAGACATCCAAAACTAAAGTTTTTCCATCCTTGAATACATGAATATAGCCTAGATTTGGCCTGCATGGTCATACTTATGAACTTGTAAAACATATAAACTTATAACACTGACACGAACACAAAAGTCTAGGAAAATAATAAGATGATTTTGTTGCAACGTGCATGAATGACATGTACATATGTGTGTGTGACCTGTGCACGTGTGTACACATTCGTAATCATGTACAAAAGCGTATGTGAGTGTAAATGTGACAAAACAGGATGGGGACCACAGTGGCTCTGAATGCCATGGTTTAAAACAGCAGAGGCAGGATGGAAATCGGTGAGAGGAAGTAGAAGAGAAGAGGGAGGAGGAGAGGAAGAAGAAGAGGAAAAAGAAGGGACAGACCTGAACTTGTCCGACGGGGTGAGTCCATATCTTCTGAGGTCATACCACAAAATGGACAGACATAGACAAAGGAGATGGATGTGAGCAGATGCTTGCAGTGCTGGGGATGTGAGCGAAGGGGGGGTCGAAGAGGAACCCCCAACCCAGCAAAAGTACATAATGGGGGGGGGGGGGGGGGGGGGGGTTGGGTGACATTACCAACAACAAAAGCAACAAAACAAAAAACAGACACCACACAACATACAAATCACAATGAGACACCAACAGGGAGAGAGAAAGAAAGGGACAGGAAGGAAGAGACAGCAGAGGCTGTTGGGGGGCATTTTCCTATTATCAGAAGAGATTAAAAAATCACTTTTTCTGGTTCTACAGAAGAAGAGCTGAAAGATCAAAGAGATGTTAATGGACGAAGGTGCACCAGGTACCAGACACAAAACCTACAGACCTAAGGGGAGAGGAAGAGGGATGAAACACTGCAGGGAAAACCTCTGTTGAGAAACAGCCTGTAAAGCGAAGGAAATAAACATGCAGCAGTATGAAATTAATATGTAAATAAGGTATCAGGAAAAATGCAGCTTGAAACAAAAAAAACCCCACAAGTTTCTTGTATCCAGGCCATATGTTACAGTGTAGGTACATTATTTCTGTTATGTAATATATGAGGTCACTGTGAAAGTCTCCAATGTCTCCATTTCCCTCTAATTAGACAGCTTCCTCCCCTGCATAGCCACTGACTCCTCAGAGGAACAGAAGCAGAAACGGCTGAGTTTTTTTTTCCTGATGATCAGTTATGCTTTCATCTCACTATCATTAATCACACATAGCACTGCGCGTTTGATCTTGCGTGTTAGGCTTCTCCCAGCTCGTTTGTGCTTACGAAGACAAGATAATTCCTTGTAGACACCATCAGTGCAGAGTTCTGAGGGCTCTTAATTAGGGACTGATAGGCCCTCTTTCTGTAAGCAAAAGGGCTCCTTGCTCCGCCCCCCAGCGTAGGGCTGTCCTCTCTATAAATGTTGTAGCCTTCCGATTCTTTGTGACATGATAAAATGGCTGCTTTGCCTTGTCATGCTAAATAAATCTTTGCCTGCTGACTCAACTTCAAATGCTCTTAAAAAGGGAATTTGCATTTAGCTCGATTTCAGCTTAAATCATTGAACGATGTATGAATAAAACACAGGGTGTACCAGTTGCTTCATTGTGCTTTGATCCACTGATGTTCAAGTTTTTATCTGTATCTTTTTGTTTTGTTTATATAATTTATTTGTGGTCTGCTGTGTGGTTTCTTAGTTAAAAAGCTTCTTCACTCTGCAAAACACACTTTTTAGGATTTACCTGGAATTTATGGAATGCACTGCATTCCCGTTTCACAAAAAACCATTGAAAACAATCAGTTTCACTTCTGAAACTTAACTGCTCTGTTGCTGAAGCGAAGTCTAAAATGTAATTGCATATTCGTTTCAAGCAATACACACTGTCTTTATTGACTTCTTAACTTTGCAAAGCTTTAGTGTATGGTTTGCATATATATATTTGACAATTAAAGAACCCCTGAGCACATTTATTGTGATTGTGGTGATTATAGAAAAATGTAAAGCTTTATCATTAATATCTGCTACTTTCTCCCTGCATTATAACAGAAATGTGGAGGAGAAAGTGAAGGGCTGGTGTAGCTACCGTACTTTTTTTTTTTACCTTACCTCCACTGTATAACAACACTGACTGAACACTGAAGCCCTCAATTGCACAAAACTCTAGGAATTGGTTTGGTGTCTAAAACTATAGCACAGAATACAATACCACAGGAGCTAACAAGAGCTAGTGCCTTCTAGAATATACAATCACTTTACTTCACAGGTGATCAGAAGCCTTTGGGCACACAGGGGAAAACACGCAGCATGGTCGATACACCGTGCAAGGTTTAGTGGTGACCACAGAGCATCGTGGGGGGTGATGCCATTTTTGTTTGCTCCAGCCAAAGCGATTCTCGTGGCCGATGTCCGATCCATTTATACCTCCCTCAGCTGTAATCCAACAGCTTTGCCTGCTTATTAGAGTTTAAACCTCCCCTCCGCCCCAATACTGACTCTGCTTATTAGAGTTTAAACCCCCAACCCCTGACAGTCCCAAAACACAGTGCTCTGCAGCTCCCGCCTCCTGACTGGACCATCTTAATGGTCTTCGTTGAAAAAACGGGTTTTGTAACTTCAGTTCCAATTTCTGCTTACAGGAGAAAGTGCTGAGAAAACATCCTTGGAGAGAAGGTCCGACAGCAAAACTTCATTAAAACTGAAGTCTCTCCCTGCGCAAGGCAGTAACCTGCATTTATTATAAACACGGTGTTACTGCTTTTATTGAGCTGCTGTATATCAACAGTGCGGAGTAGGTTTTAAAGGGTAAACATCATTGTGATGGGCCAAGCCAAAGTGATGACTCCTGGGAATGGAGTGTGCCAAGGCCGATAGGGTGAATGAGAGAGTGTGCCAACTTGGCCCCGTGCTGCCGCTGATGACCAAACCAAAGAGGTGTTTTTCTGTATGTGAAACAAACACACCACAACAAGTAGCTGGAAATCACCAGAGGCTTTTGGATGGTGTATCCATTGAACTTTTAGATTTGGTTTCGCTAAATTGCATTCTGTATGACTTTTCAATGGAAAATGTGCAAAACATTTTACTCTTCAGGATTCACAGATCCACTCTGTCTTTAACCAGTTCACACATGAAAATTGGTTTGTTGCAATGGGGATTAAATGTAGCATGTAGATATAAAAACACCTCTATCATAAAGCTAATCACCCAGTTGCCAAGCATGTGAACAAGATAAGACATTGGAAGTTAATTAGATGATGTGTCCATTACCATACAAAGATAATCAAGGGGGAAAAATCATAAGCAATAATAGATCAATTCAAAAGGAGTTATTTGTACCCAGCAACCCACAAATAGGCTATGTTAGTCAAGAGCAGGAAAAGAGATTTGGAAAGGGAACTACAATCATGACCCAAGTAGAGATATAGTAGCAATTAACAGCAAGGCTAAGAGCGGAGGTTCTAAAACACTTGAACTCTTCCCAGGCAGATGTAAGCTTTTGTCATCTGTTTGCATGTTGATGAGCCCTGCTTCAATACCCAAAAGTAATGCATGATGTTCTTGGTCATGGGAGAAATAGCACACTCCATGCTGTTTGTACCATTTCATAGGATATCAGATTCTGCTGCCTGTTCAAACCAGTTTTGGTGACATAAAGTTACACTGTGAATGTGTACCATGAGTCGATAATCAACCAAGCAATACAACTGCTGTATCCCCCAGGGCAGATATTTGGCTGTACTGCAATCATTCCACTCACACTCATGCTATCTTAAATATTTGTTTTACAAGATACTCTAGTCCAACATTTATCATCTCAACTGCTCCAAAACAACCCACAGACAAACAAACAAACTGCCCCACAGATTGTCTGAAAGGAAAAAATACAGCCATTTTAAAAATGAATTTTAAACCTAACTAGTTAATGCTTTTTATTCTAGTCATGAGTTGTTTGAGAGCTGTTGCTATAATAAATAATAAGACCTGGAAGCATGTTTTTGGCATAATCACATATTTTAGATTTTAGATAGCATGAGAGGGAATGGAATATTTATAACCTGATGGTGATGAGGCGGCATCACTTGGTCAATAACCATCGCCAGAGTTATGCAAATGATTCAAAAGTCAATTTATTTTGATAAGCCTCCCCTTTAAAATTTTTACTATGTAATAAGATGAGAGGACAGGCCATCCTCACAATATCATTTTAAACATAAATTACATTATGTGCATCCACACAATAACATTTTAAACACAAATTACATTATGTGCATGAAAAGGTCACTGGAGTAATGTTATGCACCAGGTGTTCTTTATATATACTTTACTGAGCACTACTATTACCTGGGAAACATTTAAAGCAGGTCTTATACTCATTAAACCCATCTGACTATAGGCCCATTAGTGACAAAGTCAAACTGGGAAGAGCTGTGTCTACAAAGCTGGCTACCAATCATAAGCACAGAGCAGCAGCCTACCCACAATCCTTTCCTGAAACATCACAGCAAGGAAGAGGACTGGAACAGGATAGCACACAGACAGCTAACAGGAGAGCAGGGCCCCACACATACAGTCAACTATGGCCTTCAACCCAGGGAGCTGAGCTACACCGCAGGGCAAACTTCCAAACCGGAACAAACCTGGTTCAGAGGGGGAAGGGTTGTGTCGCATCTTTCCGCCAGTTACCGTACCATTGACTTTTTTCTGCTGGTCCTCCCACGTCACTTCTAATGCAAACCAGAGGGAAAGACAGCGAACACAAGTCCTGCTTATTTTCAGGACGGGCACATGCATAAGCCTCCCTGTCTCTCTTTTCCATTTTCAAAGATTTGCCGTAGCCTGTATTCATTTTTCATTCATTCAATCAATCACCTATGTGTCTATCATTCATTCATTCATTCATTCATTCATTCATTCATTCACTCATTCATTAAGCACTGCCTAGAACAGATGCTCTAATAAGTCATCCTACTGTAGACCATTGCTTAAGGTTGCCAAATGCATATTACTGCATCCATATTCACTCATAGTAACCAGTCTTACATAACATTTTTAAGCCAACATTCCAAAGCAGCAGAGTAAGATATGCTACAATGACAATGATAGGAAGTACACTGAAACACTGTGGCTTTAAATTGTGCAGCCCCCCACCCCCCCCCCCCCCCCTCCGCTGTGGAATTCTCTGTATATCAGTGTCTTATTTAAAGAAATCTCTGCCATTACCTCATATCACAATATTGCAATTTCAAATCTGTAGATGTGTTATTTACATATAGCTTTCTGCTATAATATCTTTGTAATCTGCATATAGCAGTTACCTCTGGATCAGCAGACCCATACCGGTAATGACTGACCATTTCAAAAAAAAAAGGAAAAACAGACCTACACCAGTTGTTGGCATGTGTCTGGTTTACTGCCTTTACCTCTGATATTGGCCTCCAGTTCATGGCCTATTGAACTAACTTTTCACATAGTTTAATTTGCTTTAAAGACAATCAAATATGTTTGATTTAAATATATATTATTAAATATTTATATACATTCTATCAAACATTTTAGATAGGTGTTATGCATATTTAAACAATGCGTACACTTTCATGAATCAACAAAGTCAAAAAGGATATATAATAACTTCTGAATTGAATACTACATTTTAAAGCACTGGAGACTACTGACTTAAACATATGTTTTAAATACACATTATCAGTATGTGCATCTGTTTGAGACATTAGAGCACAGCAAAAGAAAAGATATTCTATTGTTTACAGAAAGAGAGAAGACAGGAAGTTCTTTATCTGCCTTAGCAGATTTTGCCATTTGAAGTTCAGTCCCAATATAATGAGTTTTGCTCCATCTGCTGGCAAATGTGTGCTAGTTTTTTATGTGCAGTAAAAAAAAATAAATATATAAATAAACTGCATGAGAATTTTTTTCACAGCCACCTATGAGAAAGCAATTAGAAAGGTAAACTACCTGTTGCAAATTGGGGATATGTTTACATTATTTATTAATGTTGACCATTCAGAAAACAGTTCAGAAGAAACTTAATTCAGAAAATTCCACACAGGATAAAATGAAGACTTTCCTCTCAAATTATGTTACTACATCACATCAGAGCAATTTTCTGATATGATAAGACACTTAAACAAGAGAAGGAACTAACTGAACTCAAACTCAGAACAGTTGACCTAAAAATGTAGACTGAGATTGTTAATTGTCTCTGAGTTACTTGTTAAGCAAATTATTGCCCACAAGATTGTGACTAAGACTCAGCTTGGTTGACAATAGGTAACTTTGACAGGCGTCTGTTAGGATAAGCCTCACTAAGCTCCCCTGATCTGGGTTCATTTCTGATTTTCATATTACCCACATAAAGAATGACCGTGGTACCTAATCTGTCTTGTCATTTTTTTAAAGTAATAAAGAGAGGGCACAAATCACACAGCAGAGTTCAGCAGTGTATGCAACCATGGTTCACACAAGGAACGTCTACTCAAACCGCCACCAAGACAGCATGCATGACACCACTACTCTATCACACTAAAGCAGGGGGGCCGTGTACCCCCAGGGTAAGCAGCGGGAGAACAAGGCCCTACCGGCCCCAGGGCTACATGACGGCACGGACACTTGCCTTTTCTCCCATTCACCGGCAGGCCTTGTGGCTTCTCATCGCATTCTTAAAGGCATTTGGAGACAGGCAGTGGAGACAATGAGAAGATGGGACAGGACTGAACAACACAAACATACTTCCACACACACACACGCACACACACACACACACACACTCACACGCACGCATGCACGCTCACACATGCACACTCACACACGCACACTCACTCACATGCACACACACTCACACACACGCATGCACACACGCACGCACGCACGCTCACACTCACACACACACACACACACACACACACCATACACTCCTTCACTCAAATGCAGGAGTAAACAAGCGATTCAACATTTTAATGGCACTGCTCTCTCACACTACAAGGAATAAACCACTAGGATATATGACAAGCAACAGAAATAAGCAATTTGGTTTAACCCTCAGATTATATTTAGAAGACAATCTCATGATGTTTAAAATCACATCAAACTATGCATTACAAAACACATCAATAACAAACCAAAGACAGAGAAAACCATGGCATAGACAGAATGGGCTAGAATGGAGGAATTGACAGACTCAGAGGACTAGGTTCTGCTGACAGACAAAGACGGGTGCTGCGTGTTCACTAACACAGCTCTGTCAGGGTAGGACACATGCTGTGCCCATCAGTCTAGCGAGAAAAGCTAGGAAATATGGGCACACAGCGCAGCATAAAGAAGGAACAGAGAAGAACTCAGATCTGTAACATGGACATACAGCACAGCACACAGATGGAACACAAATTAACTGAGATCTGTTGGAAATTCGTGTCTTTGCTAACGCCTGGGTGCTTGTCACTGCACAATGCAACGGTGACAGGACTGTGTGTGTGTGTGTGTGTGTGTATGTGAAACAACCTATCTAAAATTCTTAACCCACTGAACACATTCCTGCAGTTTACTGACCATTGAAAAAACATACGACTCTCACCAGTATCTCTCCCTGCCTGTATGCAACCCAACTTATGTCTCTCAATCTTTAAAAAACTCCAGACAGGGAGTGGATACAGCATGCTGTTCTGTTTCTTGCCAGAAATGCTTGCATTAATTTAAGCAGGCTGTAAAAATGGAACATTAAGATCCCTAAGGATCTTTGCCAGTCCTGCCTTCTTCTTTTGATCTCTATTTCTGTCTGACACCTGCCAGACTGTAGGTGTGTGAGCATTTCTGTGTGTATGTTGCTCAAGTACTAAGTTATGAACCCCTGCCACAGACCTACACCCCATGCACTTTTATTTGCCCTTTGTTATGGCATAGTCACTTTGGAATGACACAGATCTTCAAAGGAGACATTTGTTTTGCAATGGAGTTTCTTGTTTATATTTTTATTCTATTCATTCATGTTTTTGTACCTTGTAGTGTGCCACTTCCCTCACCTATAGTGAGTGACACTCCTTGACACATAAATTATTGTGAATAGATTGGTTGCTGCTAAGATACTATAAAGACTACAGTCATTTGAGAATGGGATATTTGTGTTGGATTCTGCATTCTAGTATTTACTTCTCTGTGTATTGCTAAAGTTCGAGTAAGTTAATAAACTGAATTGTCATCAGCATCACCAAATATTCAATTTAAGATTGTAGGTCAGTCCTGATGTCTTTTTACTTTTACATTTCTGGATGTGACCTGCTTACTTGTAAATGACACTCACAGAATTTGTAAGTCTTTGAAATCTGACACTTTTTTTTTAAATGAACCTTAATTGTGAGCGAGTTCAAAATAATTTAAAAAGGTCTTGCGCATGAATTTTCCAACAGAGATACAGTATAGGGAGGGCCAGGGTTCAGAAAGGAGTATCAAAGGCTCCACCCCCTCCAGATGACAGACCTGGTTCGCCCTCAGAGGTCGGCTGCAAGGGGGGTTCAGGAGGTGCAGGGGGTGCAGGGGGTTCAAGCTCCACCACTGCTTCAACTGAGGGAACTGAGGGAGGGGGGTTAGAGACAGGAACATACAGGATGGTTAACATGACATCACAGATGGTGGACATGTGAACATTAAACAGACATCTTTAAACACATGAACTATCACCACACTCACAGTTTCTGGTGAATGCTTCAACAATAATACTCTATGGTCCAATTAATGATGCTACTGTGCTGAGCCTTTTTAGCAGTGGGAAGTGAAATACTGCTCACCTTCCTCTTCTTTGAAATGCACATGGCATTAACAGAAGCACAAAGGTGACTAATGTGTTAAAGAATTCACAAAATACCCCTAAAACCTACAAACCCAAGATAACAATGGTCTCTTGGAACTTTCTGTGTCAAATTAAGAACATAAAAGCTGTAAATTGTTGCATGTTTTTTCCTTTCATAGCAAAGTACAGACTTAAAATTCAGCTCTGATTCTTATTCTTTGCGAATCTATTGGCTTGCCATTCCCTGTTGTTATTAGCTCTTGTTACTGCCCAGCTCAATGGCTCTTGCCATGGATTTTGTAAATCAGTGCTTCAAAGGCCAAGGTTCAGGAAATCTGGAGATCCTCCTACACCCTTACAATCCTCTTCAAGTATCCAACAAGATGATCACTGGAGATGAATCAACGAGAGCATCCCTCTCAGGTCTCCCTGACCAATCAGAATACACTCCCCACTGAACCCCTTCCCCTCTCTCATGTGGTAGGGCACCAGGTGGACACTGCTGGGGCAACAGAGCTATTGGTCACTTGAACTTTACTGGCTTAAGCAATCTCTGCACTAGAACCTTCTTCTAGAGAGAACCAAATCTGCACGAAAATAAATCCATGATCAAGTGTTTGGTTTGGCATACCTAATGATTACAAAGTAGCTACATAAAGGGTATTCAACTGATGTGTGCTTGACAAAACAGTGCAACTAAACAATATCCCTGGAGTTCCTGTTTCAAAGTGCTTGTTGCCATTTTCCTATTTTTCCCTTTTTCCTATGCTATTTTGAGCACTAATTACTAATGTTTTAAATGATAATCCAAGGGAGGCCCACCAGTGGTTCATCAGGGATTGGACCAGTTGCCTCTTTAGCTGTACTGTTAAACAATCAAACCGCAAGGAAAGACTGATATTCTCTACTGTGTAAAAGAAGAGATTCTACAGACTCTTACAGATACATACTCATGGAGGTTGCTATACGACTATATATGGTTGCCATATTGCGACCGTACTTGACCATGAGAGGTGTCTGGTGCTGTATGACTGTATATAATGAGCCTCCTACTGGCTCTCACAGTAAAGCCTATGTTCGTGTGGCAGTTGTGGGACCTGCAACTGGGTGTTTGAGTGCAACCATGGCTGGAGGTTTGCATTGCTCACTGCTCTGTAGCGTTTACCCAAGGCAAGTGGCTGGAGTTGCGCCAGTGTGGAAACATCAATATGCTGACTTGTGTTCCTCTGATGGCATATAGGCAGTATGTTATTGGTAAAGCGGCGAGAATAGTGGCAAGCTTGAGGACTTGTGAATCAAATGAAGTCACACAATGACTGCTCCTTGCTGAGTCTGAGGGAGAGGGTTGCTGTGGTAGGTTGATGAGTTCAGTTTGGAGAAAAAAAAGTACATTTTAACAGCACTGTACTGTCTTACACCCTAATACATTTCCAGAAGGTGCAGTGAATCAGAATGTTTCTGCAGTAGGCTAGCTTCTTAAGAGTGCAGAGCTGGATAAGTGGTGAGTATATGAAATGTGTGCTCCCACCCCACAGACTGCAGGACTGAGTCTGGTTCTCAGCAGAGAGGCTGGGTGTGTCAGTCACTGCAGGGGTGCTCATGGCCTCTGACAGTGATGAAAGAGTGGAGTGAGTGCTTTGACATGTTTTTCACCACAGCCTGGCTTTTCCCCACTTCAGCTGCTCCGACCAATCGGCACAGACCCAATCTCTTCTTCCGCCACCTCAGTGTGGCCAAAAAAACACAACTTAACTAATGCATACATGACCAACTTTTCTTACAAGTGCTGGTGCCATTTCTGAGCTATGGCACATTTAAAAGGACGCTCAAAGCTTGAGAACCACTGGGTTATTATTCAGATGCGGTATCGAATGAAAAGTGATTTTGCAGTCCCAAAACAATATACAGAGATGCCAGGCTTGACAGTTAAACACACAAGTTTCCAAACCAGGGATAAAATTTACCTTAAATACATGTCATTTGAATGCTAAATTCAACACTCCCTCTGATAGTAGGAATGCTTCACCATAGCAACAGGTGATTATATCAAAGCTATTGTGTAGCATATTCAAGTAAGCTAGGGTAGGTTTGCTCTGAGAATGTCAGAGAGAGTCATTCAGTTGACCCACTCTTTATCCTTTATTCACAAATCTAAACAATATGAACACCAAAAACAAACCAAATGTTTACCCAGCTTCACAAAGTGCATAATTTTAAAACCATGGTCTATCAATGTTTTTTTTTTAAAAAGCACAAGCTTGCCTTGTCATGTACAGGTCATATAACTATGGGTAACTGTTACATAACATTTGTGAAGAGGATTCAAATGCAGGCTGAGTGGAAGGACTGGAGCTACAGGCTCTGCTTACAAGCACACGTTGATAGGTTACGGATAGAGCTAGATCACAACATGTGCACAGGTACAGGGATCTCAGCACAGCTACTGGACACACCCCAAAAACCACAGACAGGGACAGGAACAGGCCGAAACAGACGCTGCTCGGTTTCTTTTGTCCAGGGTGCTGAAGTTTGAGGCACCTGGACAAGACCAGCTAACGTCCATTGCGGATGAGTTTACTCTTGCCTAGATGGCCTTGCACAGACCGCCACTGGCAAAACTAAACCCAGACTGCTGAATACAGACCTTGGTAAGGCTCTACTTCATCTCCATCTTCTGAGCAAGTGAGGGAAAGGAACCAGGCAGAGATGTTAAACACACGTGCCCAACAGATATAAAAAAGCAAAAAAAAAATACTGGCACATTCAGCTGTAGCTTTGGTGTACATGGATGTTACTGTTCCAGTCCATCTCCAGATAAAATTCAATCACTCACAAGAAAAACATCATAAAAGAAAGGGGCTCATGAGCCAAAAACAAAGACAAGTGTTGTAACATATATGCAAAACCGTTGTGACATATATGCAAAACTGATATATATTTTCAGGTAAGTTCAGACAAAAACGGAGACTTGATTCTTTAGCCATCTCAAAGGTTGTCAGAAACAATCAATATTGTATTTAGCTACAAGCTCTTATTTTTTAAAGTAATTGCAATCCAACATAATGATTCAACAGTAGCAGTGATGCTAGATTCACAGAAGGGGCAAAGAGGTCCCACTTTTTTTAATCAACAGCACACTCAAACAACCATAACACGAAAATTAGAATTAACCCATGGAACACCTGTACGTGTGCATCTTCGGTCAGATGGGTCCTGTCAGAGGTGCATGTGACCCCATTGCTGTCGCTGGGCGAAGGTCCCCTCAGAAAACAGCCAATAACTTACTTCTATCCTGCGACGTCCCCTTTGGAGGAAGTTGTGGTAGCTGCCGTCCTCTCCGGCTGGACAGGGGGGTACTTGAGGGGCTTGTTTGGACCGATCCAGTGTGGGGGTGCGCCCTGTGGAATACAAAGTGGAAAATTCTAAGATAGGGTGGGTGCAAATGGGGCTTGTGACACCCCACATGTGGACCCCCTAAATGGGAAGGCTGCTTGTGGTTTTGTCTACGCGGCCTAAAGTCCTTTGAGAACAAGTGGCTAAAATATTCCTTTGCAGAAATTTTTCATTCAAGGAGAAGATGTAAGTGGCTCGTTGTCAAAATATAACATAGACAAAGCAGAAACAGACATGATAGGAGTTGAGATTCAAACTCACACAAAGTAACAATCAAAAATCTCAATCACTTAAAAACAATGGAAAAAAACAATGGGGGTTGAAACTCATGCACTGGAAATATATTGCAACATTTGCATGTATATATGCTGGCTTGCATAAATATACATGAAATATACAATGTTTACCAAACATTAAGGCATGTCCTGTTTCTCTGGGCATGTCAGACTTTTAGATTCCTTTTTCCAACACATAAATTAGAGAGCAACTGCATTATTGCACATCCATGGGTAAGATCTTCCTTCTTCCCAGAGTTCCATGCATTTCTACCTAGCTGTTGTATTAAATTTTCACTCCAGTACCCCTGCTGTACGCTGCATACCTCGTCCCAGAATGCTATCTGATGTTTCTGTTCCTGAGGAAGACAGAGCTCTGACTGAAATTCCTGTCCTTAGAAGTTTAAATAAGTGATCTGAGGACAAGTTCCTTAAAAATAGCCAAAAAGGTTCTGATTAGTCTAATGGCAAAATTTGTATTTTCTGTTTGTAAAGTATCTTTAGAAAAAACAGAGACAGGGGTCTAGCAGGACTTTTTGCAGGATAATAATCATGCAAAATTGCTGTAAATACGGCATGCCTAAAAACTGACCAATTCAAGTCCCCAAAAATACAAATTATACACATTGTCAAAGCAAAAAAAACCTCATTAAATTAAAATGGAAGTGTATGAGTATAAAAGCAGCATTTACAAAATACTCATTTGGTGGACTGCATCATTGAAAGTAATTTGGTCTTTAAATAAGAAGGTGCCACTTATTTAAATATGAAATATTCACTAGAGGCATATATTGAATCTCATAATTGCATCTAATAAATAGGTTATGTTTTCTCAGGTGTGTATGTAGGGTGATTAACAGGACGATAATATTCTAGTACCGTTCAAGAATATTATCATTTGAATGGCATTATTTGAAATGACAGTTTTAGTACAGTATTACATATATGGTGCTACATTTTAAGTTGCAGTAGCATTAAAGATTGATCTTTGTCACTATACTTACCTACTTTATAAAGGCTAAGTGATGACAGTAACATGGTAACCTTCACAAACATTAATAAAAAGTGTACTTCCCCAAAAACGTTACAATTATTCATAAGTTTTTAAATCACAAAGAAATGCAGGAAAAATGTTATTTGAAAAACATGAATAATATTTAAAAAGGTTCGATGATGTGGCATGTACAGTAGCTAGACATGGTGTTACACAATCTTTGTCACACACACACATAAGAACACGCATGCGCACACATACATATGTACACTCACATACGCTAACCCACACTGTAAGTTGTAATTTGTGAATGGACCAGCCCATTTTCCTTTGATCAAGCTCATTTCTCTAAGTTTAGAATGGAAGTGTCAAAGGAAAGATGACCACAGCATTGTATGTACCTGCAACAGTCCACATATTAAGCTTCACTTCACTGTAACCTGAAAAATCCTGATTATTCCTCATCTGCCAATGACTGAATAGATAAAGCATTCTACAATTACGTGCCAGGTGACTTCAGCTTAATGTTTTATAATATATTCTGATGCAAAGGCCACATCTTAAATTCACATTTATCATGGTCAATGAATATGAATGTTTCCCAGTTAGTGCATACACAGTGATTATGAACACATTTACCATGGCAATGGCATATGACCATAACCAGTTTTTACAAGATCCCAGTGACTAGCTTCACTTGCCCACCATATCTGAATGAATGTACCAGAGGTCATAATGAGCTGTATCCACCACTATGAAAGTGACCACTGTGAAAGTGGTCAACACTGCCATTGATGAAACATAAATCTAATAGTCCTCCCCTGTGTAAGCAGCGCATGCAGAGAACGATGGTTGCACATTTGGCACGTGATCAAACTCAAGCATCTCATGGACACTGCAGCAAAAGGTATTATGGCAGGCTGTAAGTGGGGGATGTCAAGATGTGAAAAGCACTGGCTGTCGAGTCATTCAGCTGCAGGGAGAGAGAGGTCTGTAGTCATGAGTGCCAAAATGCGTGGTAGGGGGCTACATGGCAACACCTGATGAACTGCCAAAAAAAGAAAGAAATTAACATGGACAAAAGAATATGGCGTTAAATATTTTTGGCAATGTTGAGAACGAACAATGACAGCTCCACACCATTATATTCTGTCAGAATATAAGTAGTGTGTCTATTAAAAAAATATTAAAAAAGAGTTAGTGTCTAACTACTACATGTCCATATATGTTTAATATGGAGAAAAAGATGCAGCACAGTCACCTCAGGAGGAAAGAAAATGGTGAGTTTGGCAGGCGGAAGGGAGGCAGTGCGCGGAGGCGAGCGGGGGAGTGGGGAAGCAGGGGTTTGATTCTGTCAGGGGGAAGAGGCTGCTTGCAGATTCGTCTGGGTCACCTTGTTAAGGCAGGTGAGGGAGGGGCAGATCTTCCGGCCGGTAAAGACGGCATGGACCTCATGACGCTGGACTCCGGGCGTTCAGTGGACCGCGAGCGGGAGGGCAGCCGCTCAACTGCGGGCCGCTGGTCCGCCGATCGGGACCTGTGATAGTCACGCCTGCCCAGGACTTCATAATGCCTGCAACGTTAGCCAGAGAACCTGCTCAGTGAGCAGCCCAGGACTTCATAATGTCTGCAACCCTAGTCAGCCTGCTCAGCAAGGCCCTCCCATTTCATCTGGGAGGAGCAGAATCACAGAACAATTTGGCAGGGTGGAGATGGCCAGTGTCCATGCAATTCAGGGATGTCAAAGTGACATCATTCCTTTTGGTAAAGGTGAGACAAGTTATAAGGCACATCTTGTGAAGTGTAGTGTGTCAAAGAACAGAGACCTCCAGCCCTCAGCATACAATACTCCAACCATTGTAGAGTGGTGGGTGAGTTTTTAAACAGTGGCAGACTACTCTACTGACACACTACCAAAAAACCTATAACCAACCTACAATGCAATACAATGAACAGCTGTTTAACCCATCTTTAAAAACAGTGGAAGAAGGCACAAAGTTGAACTGTGAATACCCCTTTAAAATTCAGTGTTTTTAATTGCTGATCATTATTTTAAAAAAAGGGGAAGGGAAAAGAAAAGGTTAATGGTTTGGCACATTCAGCAGGCCTGACAGTGAGCGATACTGCCAGGAGAACAAGCCGTTTAATCTTGGTCTTCCGTAAGCTGTGAGGATGAAGATTAAAAGTTGCTGTGTAAAAATCCATGAGAAAACACCGCTGAATGGGCTTTGGTTTCTATCTGAATGAAGATTTGGCACCAATAAAGACCTCACTTGCGGATTTCATATAGTAACTAAATAAATAAAAATGCATTCTGTTTGATGGTGCATCATAATCCAAAAACATGAGGAATGCCCAAAAGCACACAAAACAAACAGTTGTCAATACAAGTTTGTAATTGTATTTGAGTAGCTGTGTTATTGTTGTGTAGTTCCACAAAGTATAATCTCAGACATAGAGGTATATGTGTGGCCGCTCTCAATACAGTATCGACAAAAAGTAGTCATAACCTTTAAAACACACAAGTACAAAGTATATAACATTGATGGCCGTATGCCATTTCCAACCAGTGGGTTAGATCACAGCATTAGAGCACATACAAGGCAATTGCAAAGGCTCAACAGTTTTTCCAATCTGTGTCACAGCTGCTCATATTTGGCATCTATGATGTCTTCTGGTGTTTAATAATAATAATAATAATAACAATAATAATAAATTATTATTATTACTGTTACTATTTTTTTTTCTTAAAGCTGCAAAGACGATACAGCTTTCTGACACAAACTTTCCAACAAAGGGATAAGAATATAGAATAAGGGATAAAATAAATAACTGGTTTTAATCACAGAATTTCACTGACACATGCCCGGTCACAGGATGGCTGTCTGACTCCAGGTTGGCACGAAACTTTGCAATTGAGAGTGTTGGAAAGACAGTGGCAGCGGCAGCGGCAGCGTAAGAGAGTGACACACAGAGAGTTTATCCAGCAAAGGCTTGTTTTGTTCATCAGGATCAGCAGCGATAAGTTAACACCTGCCCCTTTCAGAAGTTGAAACATAGTTGGTGCCCAGGGAATCGTGAGGCTGCTGGGACGTGTGCATGAACAATGCACTTGTGTGTCACATATCATATCACACATTAATGTCAAATGTAGAATGCGGCATAGATGGAAACTAGTTACAAGTAAATTCCATACAGATACCAGGAACCATGATGTAACATCAAGACCTACCAAACTTGGAATAGATTGCCAGGTCATGTAGTTGAGGCAGAGGCCTTCCTGTGTGTCCAAGTCAAGACTTGATGCTGTATTGCATACTCTTGAATATTGGTAAATGGCAAGCTAAGTTGGGCTGATTGGCCTGTTATGGCCATCATTATGTTGATGTTCGTATTTTTTTCTTACCTCCACAGAAGCATTCAAGCCTTACTGAAAGCTGGTCACCACTTCCTCTTTAAGTAAGATGTACACCTTTGGTCAGGTTTTACAGTTTGCAATGAGTATAAAAGCTGCCAGCAGATTAACAGCATTTCACTGATGAAGGCTTAAGCCAATTTTTTTATTTTATTTTCATAAAATGCTACATGTGCTGCTTGCTTCTTTTCAGCCACATCTTTTATGAATGTAGTAACTTAAAATACAGACATCTATTGTAATAAACCAAACTGAGGGAGTGACACTTCTTCTGTCAAAATTAATTTGAAGAAATATATGTCAAATATATCGGGTAAATCAGTGACTGTTATTAAAGCTTTAAATATCTGTTAATATTCTTTTAGTGATACCCCACCTCACTTTCTATAGTTTCAGATCTTAATTCTGTAGGTACTGCACTGTAAATGAAAAAAGGGGTTACTCTATTCTACTTTAACTGTAGCTCTTCTACTACAGCTCTACATCGAATGTGTTGGTTCGGAGAACCAGCCTAAGGCAGGACACAATGGCTACCACAGCCTCCTTTCAGCACTGGTTACCTTATGGGCTCTTCCACAGCCCGTGGCTCGGGTTCGACTGGAAATTTGGGGATGTTGTCCTCTCTTTGTGTGTGGGGGGGCGGGAGGAGGGGAGAGAAACAACCGTGAATGCTATTGGTGGACTGCAGCGAGCACCAGGAGCACTCCCATCTCCCCAAGACACACATTAATCACTGTCCCCTGAGATATGGCAGCACTACCTTACAATTACACAGCTGAGGAAAAACCTTCTCTATTCTTTTACAGACATGCTTCAAGACCAGCCTCTGTATGAGAGTCTAAACCCCTGGGAGATGTATTTCACTGTTATACACTTTTAAAAATTATCTATTTATTGGGCCTACAGTTTCTCTCTTAAACAACCTATTAGATGGAATACACAACAAATAGTGAACCGGCTGATCTGCCCTGAATAAAGAGATACATATGCTTCCTCACAGTGCAAAGTCAACATATTGCTCTACAGAATATACTTATTCAACTAAATAGGGATGGAAGAACTGGTTCTGGTTTAGAGTGTAACTTCTATATGAGCTTATTTACATAAAACATTTTTTGTGGTGCAGCTAGGTTACAGATAGAACTGTAAATTCTATGCTATTTTTGGGTAACTACTTATAAACAGTACATATGTAACCAATACATATGGTGCTATTCACAACATAAATACAGCATCATAAAGGCAGACTTTCATTCAGAGAAGTGTTTTTTAAAAAAAAATCTCTGTTACATAAAAATGCTGTGTAAAAATGAACCAGCAGATCAGCAAAATCAAAAACATCACTCAAGAATTTCTTTTGGAGTGTGCTTTGTAGCACACAGGTTGGCAAAGGGAACACAGTAACACTGAATTCTGGGATAATACCCATTCTGTTAAGTTGTGACTCACAGCACAACACATTCTATACTTTACAGCAGAAACCACTGAATACAACATGAATACAAGCAAGCTCAGTTATTATCTTGTCGATGTGTTTTAATTGTTTAATTAGGGACTATAGTGGTAAGGTTATAAGAGCAGCGGTTTTCTAAGAGGAAAGGATGCAGAACCTCAGTGCAGCTGGGATGTGGCTAGCACCATGTAACACGAGCACAGCAGGGTCTGGTGGATTTACTGTCCAACATTTCACAGCATCAGCATCACAAGCAGCTACATGGGTAGTACCTTTCGGTGTCTGTGGACGGCTCAATTTCTATCCTTGGGCATGCTCTGCTAAATAAGACAACCCCACACTTTAGTTGTACATTTAAAATGGCACCATCAAGTGAAAGAATATGTCAGCAGTTTACCTCGTCACCAATATTCAACACAATAATAACATTTAACACAATTCATTGGACCTTGAAACTAATTACGTTTTCTGTTAAGTTTGTGGAAATTAACTGCCCCAGGTTTGTACAACACTGGAAGCATTCACATGGCTAAAGTCCACAGTATGTGCAGTATATATTTGAAAGGTCCTATAGAAAAAGCTTGAGTTTTATGTTCTCAAAAACAGCACAAGGAGTTTTATGTGTTGCAGTTTAAAAACATTTTTCTCAGTCTTTGCTTGTAGATATTTCCAAAACATCAGGTTTTTTGGATTAAAAATAGTTTGTTTGAAATTGCTACATGAGCATACACTATATGCTGTAATAAACTGTTTAATCTCACTGATTACATGTTTTGAAACACAACAGAAATCCATAATCTGCTCACTATTGCTTTTCATGATGTCAGATCCTCCATTTAAAATCTGAATTCTCAGGAACAGAAATACCACTATTTGTTATTTGTATGAACATGCATTGAGTTCAGGGAAAAGCAGCTGAAAAGTTTGGTTAAATGCTGCTCACAGTAACTGTGTCTAGAAATATCTAGAGATCAATAAAATGCATTAGACAAGCATCAGAAATCCAACCAATGGTACTACATATATAGTTCACTAGCTACAAGCAGGTACTATTCATTACTGCCACTACGGTGAACTGCGGCCCAGAAAAACAGAAGTGTGTAATAGAAAGCTCATGAAAGTTCTTGGTGGGGCAGGGAAAGATAACACATTGACCATAGTGAAATTGAGCAGGGATTGCTGAATAGAAAAACTGAAGTGAGCTGATGTAAGACCAGGGAGTCCATCAATTTGAGCAAGGGCAAGCCTGTATCCCCTATACTAGTACTGACATGGTCAGAGTTCAGAGCCAAAATACAGTACAGTACCATGAATACCTCTCATCTACAGTGAAAAAAATCAGGTGATTATTGAGTGCTTGATCAATCTCTCTCATAATTTGAATAATAATTATAAATATAGACCAACCACTAAAAAAAGGTGCTTCCTCTATGTCTATAATATAATATTCCATTCCACAATAGAACAAACTGGTACAAGAGAACAAAACCCTGCAGAAGAGCCACAAGCAGAGAGCCCCAAGAGAGGAAGTGTTTATCTTCAGGAGTTCCTGGACTAAAAATGGGGGGAGTGAGGGATGGCGATGAGGTCACTGGATCAAATCCCACACAACCAGCTTCTGCCTTGCCCTTGAGCAAGAGGCATGGACTGGTAAATAAACGGGGTTCACACAGTGGTGAGACTCACCAGGGAGAGCTCTCTACAGACAGGCCCTGAGCAGGGAGCTAAATGGCTGGTGCTATGCTCTACCCTACCTGCTGTACCTTAAAGTGCTTACCTGTAGTTCTCACAGCTTCCATTCATTATGTGATTTGACCGTTGGCTGGGGATGTGGTTAGGGCCATTGTAATATCTTTAAAGAGAGACACAGTGTGGGGTATTTTGAGAGGTCAGACCATAATTCCAGAATAACTTTATACCTGGAACTTGAGGAAAAAATTCTGATTCAAAACATGATTATATTAAGTGTACTGCATTGTTATATAAATATATACATATATTGTTTGTTTTTCACAAAAACAAAAAACAACAGTATTGAGTATCTCAATAATGCCTGGCTGGTGATTCATGGTTTTAATTCAGTCCAGGCTATACACAAATTTGAACAAACAGATGGATGGGAAGGACTCATTCAAGGCTACGCAAGTCCTACAGGTTGCTCAAATATCCTGATCAATCCGCCATCTATGCAGAAAAACACATTCATGACATGAATCATTTTTAGGACTGGGACAGCACTGTCAGAAGTATCAGTTAAAAACTCTGCTAATGACACAGTGGCTTCCCACTTCTGGGTTCTGTTGCTGATCACTAAACCTGAACCCCTTCAGTAAAAATACAGCTGGATGGATGGATACTCATAAGAAAAAGCAACCTGAGTAGGAAGATGAAAGGATTAGGATATCCGTCTCTCTGGGGTCAACAAATAATTTCATATCAATGATGGAAGTTGCTGTTTTTGCCTCTGCATTAATAATTACGAGGCTATTGCATTATTAAAATTAATTTCATGTGCTCATATGACCTGGATAATAGCTGTATTGTACTGTTCATTTAAATATTCTTCTACTATCTCACCATAATAATGCCATACTACTACAATGTAGACTCAAAGGCCAAAACTACAAATATTGCACTACAGTATTAGAGAGAAAACAAATACTGACTCTAGAATTCTGATAGGTAAGTTTAGACTAAAAACTAAGGAGCGCTCTACTTCTACTGTACCAGCATCACATTTGCGGTGGCACTGGTACCTTTCCGGAGATCGGTAAGAGTCATCGTAGGTGCTGGGCGCTCTCCTGACCCTCCTCATCCCTCTGGACCATACACAAGACACAGGGAAACCATTTGATTGGACAGGAGAGATCTCTTCTACCCCTATGTGAGCATTATAGGATGTGACTGCCTTTCATTTCTCTCATAAATTGACAGATGGAATTTCTGATTGACAGATGGAAGCTGGAGAAGCATTTTCTCCCAACAGCCCTGAGACGGTGGGGCCAGAGAGCACCCCCCCTGCTGACTGAGCCTCCTTGGACAGGGGTTATAAGGTTCGGCTCTGGGCAAGGATAAGGCTCATTGGTGCATAACTGGATGGCCAAGCAATGCGGGGACACTGGGAGACCAGTAACCCACAGCCAAGGCCCCGTATGCTGGACTTCAGGCAGCTGACACATCAGAGGAAGTACATTCATGCACATTGGGCCACAGTCAGACAGAACCAGTACATCGCCTACAACACCCACAATCCTCCGCATCTTCTGATGTGCACATGCAAATAACACATCATGCTTAGAGATCTGTTAATTTAACACCAAGGGATGTGACATTTCATGGTCATCGATAGGGGACTCATCACGAGCACACACAAACAGTCTACTCTATTGCAATAGTTTCAGTCAACACCTTTTTACACACATAAAGTCACACTATGTTTACGTGACAAACAGCACATAATTCTACCAGAAATAATCACAATTTCTATTATTGGTACAGAAACTGTGCACTAATGCATGCCTCACTGTCAGTGCACATGGGAGTGCATTTAACCTCTTACATAACACTGAGTTTTACAGCGTACACAAGGGGAGGGGCAGTAAGAGGTCACGCCCCTTTAGAAGATCCATACTGAAAAACCACTATGGATTCAGAGTCCCTTAAAATGGACATCATAGAGGGTGTGGTTTGAAAGACATTATCATTCCATCAATAATTAAAGACAAAAAATATCCAACAAGACAATGGTGTGTATTCAATTAATGCTGGTACTTAATTTATGCTTACAAATAGATACAAATTCAATAGTAAAGTTGTGTTTTTTTTTTGAAACACAGTTTGGTAAACAAATTTTTGGACCTTGATAAACTTGCTAAACTGTGTTTGCAAACAAAAAACACATGCATTTATTTGTAAGTTTAGGATTAATATTGGCTGGACAGGCCTCTAACAACAAAAAAATCAAGCGACTGACACATAAAAAACAGTATAGCATTTATACCTCTCCAGATCATTGTAAGCACCCTCGGAATACGTGCGGGCCATCCGAGTGGAACGCAGTAACCTGACCGCGTCTTCTCGATAGATGGGGTACACAAGACTGTTGCTGCAGCCAAAGAGATGTCACAGTGGGTCAGTTTTACTTTCTTTTTCTTGCTTATTTTAAACAGAACATTTACGGCATGGGAAGGGAAAAGACACAGGAAGGCTTGTTTCTGCATGGTTCTGGAGAGATAAGAAGTGGTTGACAGGGGTGACTGACAGGGCTGTAGGAGTGACCATAGAGTTGCAACGGTGACAATGGCACTTCGGTGCATATCACATGATTGATTGACATACTGACAGCACCAAATACAGCAGGAACAAAGTTAGGACTGGACCCTCCGCTGGACAAATTTTCAGTTAACAGATGTAACAACCTAACTACTATATTCTTATGTGAGTTTATGTTGTAAATATGAACAAACATGTTATTACATTGTACACCATTTTCAGTCCAGTCTGAGAAAGCACACTGATTCTCACAGCTGCACTGAAAAAGAGAACAGTCATAAGCTTCTCTTCCTCCATCATGTACTGCAGAATGACCTGGTAAATATGCCATACACATTCTTTAAGAGATTACATAACACAGCAGGAGAGAATGTCTCAGTAGCATGGTGCTGAAATGAAGAGAATAACCCTGTTTATAAAATGGAGGATGTAGTAGTCTTCATACATGTGATGTCATGTTTATTGATTTGTGTTTTCCCATGAGCCTTTGCAGGATGAGAGCGCAAACACATAGCAGCTGCCACCCAAGGCAACTAGCCTGTTTTGTGTCTCAAAACATTTTAGAAACACGTCGTAAGGCACTAAGGGAGTCATTCAAACTTCCCACATTGCAGGTTGAATCTCCTGTTGGATCAATATGAAATCAGGCACTATTTTTTGTTAAATCATGTCAGTGGTATGGAGAATGTTTGCTCGACAAAAATTTTAAGGGCAAACTGCAAAGTGGAACAAATGAATGACCCTGTAAGTGCCGTATATATATTTTCCCTCCGAGGATAAATATATACCCTCATACAATGGCACACAGAGAACAAGCTCACATTTGAAAGAGCACAGCCCTGTATTAAACTTGTTTAGGACAAGGTCACAGTGAGACTTCCTGCCCCATCCTTAGGGGTCATGTGCACTTTCAATAGACGGGAAACCGACTGGCAGTCCACTTTTAGGCACAGGAAATGACAACGGTACACGTTTCCTGTTACTGTTTACATATGAACCACGTAAGTGGGGCTACTATGCCCCCTTCACAGGTTCTGGGAAGAGGGTCAAACATGCAGGTGGACACTGGATCACACTCAGGGGGGAAGGGTCTACCTGGGGTCCTTGTGAAGATGATTGACAGGCTGGCTGTGTCTGGATCGAGGAGGTAGGGTGAGGTAATGGCTGCAGCCACATGGAGAGAACAGAGAAAGGGATGAAGGTGGGCAGAAAAAGGTGCATGAGAGGGAAAGAGAGTCAGAAAGAGAGAGAGAGGACAGGAGAGAGAGGAGGTTATCCCCTCACTGTGGCCTTAGAGAGAGGTGGTGCTCAGACACCTGATGGGAATGGTAGAGGAACATGGGGGCGGAGCTATGGTCAGAGAGAGGGTGTTTACAGGGGGTGGGGGGTGGGGGGGTGGAGTGTTTCCACCTCTTCCTTTGGCAGGACCATTGTATACTCAATAACACTGAGCAAAACCAAGGTCACAGCTGTGTGCATGACAGCCAGCAATTAAAGGTAGAGAATCTTAAAGTGCACCAAGAGTTTCAAAGTTAAAAAGGGATTCTGCCAATTAAGCATCTTTCTTAATGATCTCTCTTAATGAATGTATATACTGATTTACAAGCCATGACAGTCAGCTTACAGTCCATGGCAAATTTTGCAAGGTTCTGGCAGTGACCATTTGGATTCAACCAAGTACTAAGGCCAGGACCAAATAAAAAAATTTAGTCTCTTCAAGGGTTTTATGCAAATAAATCAGAACTTATTTCTGTTTTCTTCATAATGAAAACACCTATTTCCAAAAGAACATGACTAAGTGTCTCCAACAACAAGTAAACTACTCATTAAATATGTAGATACGTACTCATTGCATGACATAGTTTACATATTTGTAAACATAGCTAAGTCTGAGAACCAATCTGAAGTGCCAATAAATTACTATTCAATGCTATCATGGTTTAAATTCCTGTTGGCTTTTAGGTTATATACAGAAAGAGAATCCAAAGCCAAGGTACAATTCAACATTCAATTTTACACACACTCAAAATATCTTACGTATGGTCTGTTTTGTGACTTGTATATCCATCAGTCTAACTATGTGTTCGCTCCTTCAAGCTCTTAGGTTTCAGCCAACAGATCTCCAGCCAATAGTTTTATTTTAAAAAATGGCAGGCTTATATTATGGTTCTAAGCGATCCAAGTCGTACATTATTCATTTCCTGTTTAATTTTCAACTGTTTTCAATAAATAACAAATGAATGTATTTAATTAAAGGCTGAAGTACAGTCTGGAGAACACTGTCACACACAATTTAGATAAGTGCGTTTTCTACTTATGGTTCTGATTCAGACTATGCCCCTGAAATATGAAATAAAGTTAATTGGAATTAAGGAAGCTGGTAGAAAATTGCCAAGGAGCACTAGGCATGCGCTCCTGATGGGCAGCCTGGAGGAGGGGTGAGACAGGATGTCTCTCAGAAACAGCCTGGCCAGACTGCTGCAGTGTTTCTGCTGATATTAAAAGCCAGAGGAGCACTGATGGTCCTGCTGTAGTTGTGATAAAACTGCTTGAAATGGCTGTTTTGGTTTTGCTTATGATAGAATAGGCCATACTTCAGTTTGTGCAGCACCATTTCATTCAGAGGGTTCATAGGCTGAAAGTCAGCCATTTTAGAGTTAAGACGGGGCTTTTAAATACATATATTAGTTTATACATATTACTGTAGTACATAAGATGATACATACATTTATACAAAGTGCAAAAGAGAGGGAATTTCAAAAAACAAAAATCAAACCAAAGTAGCACAAGCACAGAAACATTACCAGAGGGTAGCAATGCCTTCTACAGGTAAAGAAGGTAGTATATGTCTGTGTGCTGGTAAGGAGGTGTATGTGTGTGTGTGTGTGTGTGTGTGCAGGTAGGGAGGTGTGTGTGTGTCTGTGAAGGTATTTGTGAGACTGCTAGCATACCTGTCGGGGGAGTAACGGTCTTCCGACATTCGCTGGCGGTCCATTCGACTCGTGGTGTTGTACTGAGATGGGGACATGCGGTTGCCGTGGTCCAAACTCCGGCTGCAGGTCACAACAGCAGAACATAATCACAGTCACAGCTACACTCAGACCCTACCCAAAATGAGTGCCCAGTCAGCTTCACCACGAATTTGACACATCTTACTACACAGGTCAATTGCTACAGGCAATCAGTTCTGTTTTTTGACAATGTGGAAAGTACTAATTTAACCTTTCCTCAACATGGTAACATTATATGCCACCTTCGTGAGAAAACAGTGACCACGATGCTTGGTGGATCACCTTGATTTTCCCCAAGGTCTGAATGCCTGATTGATGTGTGTCTCCTGCTGTCATAGCCCGGCACATGTGAAGTAAAGATGCTTCTTTCTTTCCAGTTGGATGCCCAAGTCATCAGATGGGGCATGCTGTGGCATGATGAGACACGGGCATCAAGCCGACTAAAATCTTGGGTTACGCTTTTAGCCAATGAGGGACGATAGTAGACATACTTTAACAGTGCCTTGACAGGATCAGCCACCCATCGACCCCATCCTGGCAGTTTTATTTTATCCTAAAGCATTCTTTTGTCAGAAAACAGGGCTGGTGGAGAGCAGAAGGAAGACTGACCTCAACTTGCATCTCTTCATTGTCTGTTGGTGTATATATTGTGTATGCTGGCTTTGATTATATACCATTACTAGTGATGGCTGAAATGAAGATCCATGAACCCTGTTAGGTTGGAGTAACACTCAGCTGTCAGTCACTGACTTGTTTGAACCAATCACAATTGTTTTTTTTTTATTCACAGCCAAATCAACTGAGTCAATGATAATATATAGCAGGTTCTTCAATCTTTGGTTCAATGAAACCTTAACTGCTGTTAGCTAATTTTTAATATTGTATTCATTTTAAATTGACTGCACTGCAAATTTCCCCTTTTGGGACAAATAAAGCATTGATCAACTGACTGAAGAGGTGGCGAAACCTCGACAGGGGCATTACCTCTGGGGAGGGGGTACACTTGGTGACCGCGACCGCGTCCGGCCCATGTCCATGGATCGGGAGCAGTGATTGGACGACATCACCTGCTCTGGAACAGAGAGTGTTGAGCTCTGGAGATCCCTGCCGTTATGTCTGTAGTCTGTAAACAGAGGACAGATACGAGGTACAGAATCACTATATAGTATATGCAGTGTTTCCCCACTAACAAAATATGAATATGCTTATAATTTAACTAACAAGACCCATGTACAGGGTGAAGAAATAGCATTGTGCTATTCTCTACCCTTAGATATTTAGGTTCTATCCAGAACCCTTCAGGGTCCGTTATTTGTAACCCTGTGAAAGGTTCTAGTTACATCCCTTTAGCGATATCAGTTTCTAACAAAACAAACAGATCCCTTATTAAACCTTTTTTCTATGAGTTTTTTATTCTTTCTTCTGAACGTCAGTTTTTTTCCTTGTGAGCATGTAGCATATGAATAGCACATATAATTTGCATTAAATGAAATCACGGTCTCATTTTCAACAAAATGAACTTGATGAACAAAATGAACTTGCAAGAATCTTATTTTTTTTTTAAATAAAAACCTTATTCCTGCAGGAATGATCAGCCCACTGATCTTGAAAGAGTTCATTTCACAAAAATAATCAGCAATGGACAACAGCCTGTTTAAGGTCAATGCCTGCCACTTTAAATTCTGATTAATATTCAACAGAGCGTACAACAAATTAAAATGCTTCAAACAAGAGTGAACAGGACATGGAACTGAATACACCTATAAAAAATAATACTTTTGCCCAAGTCAGGTATTGTTACTAAATGATGGTTGTTTTACATAACACACAGTGAAATTCTCATCCTTTTTTGGCGGACCGTCAGCTCATTATAAAAGTAAAACATCATATCAATGTACTGCTAAAGCATGATATAAGGGATGTGAAAATGGATGTGAAAAGTGTATGACTAAATGCATTTCTTATGATAAACGGGTTTGTTTCAACTGTTAATTTGTATCAAGAAAAAAACCTAAAGGATGAGTTTACTCGGAAGTAAAACCTGAGCTTCCTGCTATGTAATCCACAGAATAGATGACGCTGTGCACCAGTCCTGTAGATTTAGGGCTAAATTTACTAAAGTATAGCCACAGCGCAAAAATAATCAAAATATGAACGACCGATTTACTTAGATTTGCCCTCATTATGCAATCAAACAATTAAACATCCTCATGTCACAATTTTGCGGTACGTGATGCCCATGAAAAAGGTCAGATATGACACATCCAGATAGCAAGGTGATTCGAAATGGATACGGAGCAACACGGTGCAAGTACTGAGGGAACCTAAAGTAAAATTAAATTTCAATTTACCGATCAAGGAATAGATATAATGGCCAACGAGGCAAACCTTCATAATGCCATATTACAGCATAGGAATTAAACATCAACCGAGAGGAGAGAGTTAATCATATAGACATCATATTCAAAATTTATGTATTAGGTATAGGTAGGGCTCGAGTTGAGGGGGGGATGCGGGGAGATGCCATCCCCCATGGAAAAAATTTTGACCACAACCATCCCCCTTGTAAAATTTTCTTCTCCCTTCCCATTCCCTTGCTTTATGGAATTAGCTATGCTATTTATCTCTGAATTTTTAATAAATAATATTTATCTCCAATGTTTAATGCTGAATGAGACCATCTGAGAAAATAACAGGTGTTTGTGAATATGTTATAGGCCTATATATTGCTTGGCAGCTAACCTATTCACTTTTGAGCAAACGAACATGTGAGCTATCTAACGTATTTATTTGCTTGAGATAACATGACCGATTTTAGATTCTAATGAGAGGGTGACATATTGAATGTAAAAGGTATATTAAGCAGTAACTTGTATCCAGTTGTGTTAGTTTAGATGTATGTTTTCTAAATCCCAAGCTAGTAATATCATTGTTTTTATTTTATATATAAATATTGTAAATAATTGGATAGTTGTTGTATTAATAATATGAGTTACAGGTACATTTTATGTTTTTTTTCTTATGATTATGCATGAATATAAACAAATTTGGCATATACCACCATCCTTCCATCACCCTTGAAGTTTTTTTACAAATCGACCACTGGGTATAGGGCAGACAAAATGAACAGTGTAGGAAGTAAAGAAAATATGGCATACAAAAAGGTTTCCTATTACATAATAATGGCAAAAAACACAGCTGGTGGTGGAAGAATATTAGCATTGACTGGAAAAAGGATATTACAGCGCAGCTAACACATTCTGATTTCTCCATCCTCTCACTGTCTGTAGATAGAGCTGGCATAACATAAACTTCACATTTGTTTTGAATCACACAAACCCTGGGATATGTGTGATATTCATGGGATATATGTGTTTCCTGTTTTTCAACACTTGTTCATTGTATTATGAGACAATGCACCTGTACGCCATGCAACTGTACTTTGAAAAGATCCAGCATCACCACTGCTGAAAGAGAATTTTATCTTTACCTCCAGTAATGTGATTATCATGTGACTGTAACCTGTGTAATACTTCGTAACATACCAGTATTTGCTGGTTTGTTAACTGACAGAGGGTAATTCTGGAACGGCGCAAAATTTCCGCCTGCTCTCCTCACAAAGATGGAAGTCGCAGTTACTGCAAGGTTTAGTAAATTGGACGGAATACTTTATTGGCCTCATTTGCAAACTCTCTACCCTGTTTTTGCTCCTTTACTCCAAGTATGCATATGCATGAACAAATTTTACTATGTGTCAAGAGGAAAGTCACAAAGGTCACCACAAAGTCCAATTTAATAGCGATTTTCACCTATTTCAGCTGTATCGGAAGGACATTTAATAGAGATTAAATGTCCTTCCATCCAGTTCCATGGAATGGAAGATGATTTACATGAGCAATGGTCCCAACATTACTTGAACATATCATGTATAATTATGTATTAAAATATTTAATTCAAATTAAATGATCATTCTAATGTGTTGTATATATTGTGTATGTTAATATTAACATACATATATTTATATATTTTTAAGAGATCATGAAATCATTTAAAATTAAATATATATATGCGATTTGATGATTTTGTAAAATATACAGTAGAATTACTGTATTGTATAATATATAAAATAAACAATATAATATAATATAATATAATATAATATAATATAATATAATATAATATAATATAATATAATATAATATAATATAATATAATATAAAATGGGGACAGGTTGTAGGGGAAAAGCACAGGTTAACAATAAAAAATGAGCAACCGCCACACCTTCCAAATGAACACACACAAATTTTCCACAATCAATATTCTTCATCTCTGATAAAAACATGGAAAATGTCCTCCATTTACATTTCGAACCGAGAGTCTCTACCCTCTGAACTTGAGCAACCAATGAAAACCAAGGAAAAACGTCACAGATTCCTGAGAAGGTAGCTGCCTGAGAGGCGAGCCTGCAAAAATGCTCTTGGGTTTTATGGGGAACTGAATGTATTCACTCAGGAACAACTCACTCAAAGAAATTGCGATATATATCAAATTTATGTATTGATATATAATAGCAAAATAGTGTGTTTGCTATTTTAATAATGTGCACTTGGTGGTAAAATGACAACTGCGTCAGGTGGAGACAGGCACTAATGCTATATACTTAATGCCGCCTTGCACCGAGTGCAAGATAGAGCTCATATTGTTTTTATGTACTGATGCTCCACAAGATGGGAGAAATCTTTTTTTAATCACTTTGAGTATGGAAATGTGATTCACTCTCTTTTTTTGACAAGCTTATTTCGTGCAAGTCCAATTTGTGTGATAAGAACACTGAGAACCTCTCCTCTGTATTAATATGATCTTAATCAGCCAGCTACAGCAGCAGACACAGGCTGCATCTGGGCCCCTTTTTTAAATCAAGGGGCTGCAAACAAGCAGAACTAAGAAGAAAAAGAATCTATAATTCCTTTGAATGTTAATCATCTCTCCCCCTGCTGGAAGTATTGTATCAGCATTTTCAAACTTGAGGGCTTGAGAATTGGCCAGAATCAATAGAAAACTAGGGGAGAGAGAGAGAGGGAGAGAGAGAGAAACAGAGGAGTGTATTCCCTCACACTGTGGCCAGCCCTTTTAAGCTAGGAGGGGCTTGATGGGAATTTTAAACAGGTGGGGGTGGGGGGTTTCCTATCAGTGAGGTTTCCCCATGTGCCGGCTTAATGTACTCCCAACCAATATCCTTTAATATTATTTGCAGTTTGGCCACTCCCAAAGGCAAGAAGCCAGAGACTCTGGAGTGAGCCTCAATACTGTTCTTCACTGTACATCTTACAGTATTTTTAAAACAAATCATAAAACATCCACAAACATTTCAACTGTTATTAGGTAAAAGACATGTAAATGTTGATATTAAAATATATTATACACAGCTTTTAAGTTGCTCTTATGAAGTATCTTTGGCAGAAAGAAGATCATAATTAATTAGCAATATATAATCATTATCTTTTTTATCACTAAAGAGGATCTTCGGGTTTTACCTGATACAACTCCAATCCCATCCTCACAGTCGTAATCAGAGATTTCGCTGTCGCTGATTCGCTGGGATCCTGTATAAAATAAAAAAAAGGGTGGGAGGAGGGGGTGCTGGTTTAGCATAACCTGTGTTTACATCCCTTCATCATAAGCATGGTGTGATGCCCTCTTGTGGACAGACTGACCCTGCCATCTGACAGCATTACATTAATCTGCAAAGGGACTGGCAGAGGTCAGCTGGCCGGGGGTGGGCACCACCAAAGAAAAGAAACCACGGCAACAACACCTGAAGGCAGAGGAGCAAGCTATGGCAGGGGCCAGCACACTGGTGTGTTGGCATAGACAGACAGTGTTATGGATGGTACACAGGTTTCCACAGCAGGTGAAGGCAAGCAACATGGATAATACAGAACATGATTATAATGACAGAAAGTCCTTATTTAGCTGCAGGTTTCCAGAAGCCTTTTCACATTTTTCATCTCATTTTTTTGGTTGTGAAAGGAGTCAGATCTAAAAACAGTCATACAAAATGCTCCCTCCGTGGTTAATGGCAATAACAAAGTTATACCACTAGAGGGTGAGAGGGCCAGAAATGTAGGTGACAGTGTCCTGCCAGTTCTTGCTTGAGAAATAGTTCCACTACTCTTACCCTGCTACCTGCCAGGTCCCCCCTGAAAAGAGATGTTCATCTCATTGGGTTTTCCTGGTTAAAATGTGTGAAATAAAAAGTGAAAATAAAAAAAAAATCTGAAATCATCTTCTGAATTGTTTCCCTAAATGCTATTGTTCATATCTGAAACTATGAAAACGATATCAGAAAAGAGTGGGCTGACTGGAAAACATCTCAAAAAGCTTTGAATGAACATTGTTTTCATTGATTTAGATAAACATGTTCAAAATAATACGCTCCTTAATGATTCTGTAGTTCTGAATCTTGACAGTATACACATTACTTTAAGCTGTC
This sequence comes from Albula glossodonta, assembly GCA_019788955.1. Lineage (NCBI taxonomy): Eukaryota > Metazoa > Chordata > Actinopteri > Albuliformes > Albulidae > Albula > Albula glossodonta. The sequence goes on from JAFBMS010000070.1 coordinate 874,688, forward strand.
TTCCTGCATGGTGCTTTGATGTATTTTATTGTGACGTTTTGAGACATACTTCAATCATTCAATTTACTCCCAAAATGCAATCCGAAAAGCAATCACTGACCATGGCTCGGTGAGACTTGTTTGTTTCTTTAAATTGTGCGTCCCCTGGAGTTGGCTGCATTTTCTACTTCTTTTGTTGTTCAGTCATCTTAAATCAACTGGACACTTTGGCTTTTTTTCCTTCACAAAATGAAGAGTATGGTGCTCTGACAGCATGTCTCTCAGACGAGAAGAAACTGTTTTAGCGTTTTTTTTTCTCATATGTCAGCTCTCTCACTTTGCAGAGAGAGACAGAGAGAAATGGTAACAGCCAAATGAGTCTTCAAACAGCTAATTTGTGGAAACTAAGGGATGCTTTCTATAAGGATAATGTGCCTGCAACAAGGGCAAAGATGAATCCAAGACAAAAAATGCACAACATGATTTCAAACTGGAGTTACAATCAGAATAATCATAAGATTTCAGTAAACTGGGAAGGCTGCTTAATGAGGAAATAAAACACAGAAAGGTGGATCTGGTTGTGGTACAAAGTTCTTCTGAAATAGCCTCACAGCAACTTATTACCTACGCAGTATGCCCAACAAAATGTTTTTTCTGCCCTTTACCCTCACAAATTTCAAAATCTGACATGATTTAATCCTACAACAAAATAGTGTATGTGCCCTATAATGTATCACAAAATGGTCACATTCAAGAGCACAACACTAAATGCACAAGCCAAGGGCAGAAAACACATGAACCAGCAGGTTTGTGGTGAGGGGAAAATTTGACAACACACGGGAAATGTGGCAGGGTGTCGCTATGGATAAGCAGTTAGTACCAGATCTGAGAAATCTACAAAAACAACAAGGTGACAGGGTTTCCACAGCAGCAGGTTTACAGCAGAAGGGTCAGGTTAGCATGGAAGCATTTTTAGAAGGACCAAAGGGGACTTATGGGTTAGCTAATGTGGGGAACCACAGGTGTTGAGAGAGTTCAGCAGTAGGGACAGATGCAGGGGAGGGCAAATCTGGAGGAGTAGCACACTGAGAACTCTCTGAAACACAATGGCCATGCGTTACCTGAATTATATGAATATGGACCTTTGTCTTGAGTACCAGGGGCAAAGTAAAAGAGATAAACATAAAAATATGACAAACTTTATTCATTAGTTCACGGCTTCTCCACTTTGGTTCTGGGAAACCAACAGTCCAGAATTTCTTTTTTGGCAGCTATAATGTTTTAAGAAATATAAAAAATTAATCTTCCCAGTCATGCCCAGATTACCCATTCATGACAAAAGAAAATTGGATCCAGCAACTAGAAGTCTGTGGCCTTCCAGAACCGGGAATGAGTAGCCCTGAACTTTGTTCATCATAATGTCAAATACATATGCACTAAGTAAACTTAATGGCTGTAAAACAATACCTACAACAGGAGAAAATGAGCATTTATTTTCCCTCCATGGTTACAATTATTGCAGCACATTTCTGGGGGAGGAAATGCACGTTGGGCAGAAGTTTGCCACTTTCCTGTTTTGTTAAATGAAGTTCAGATGGAGTGTGTCTCTTCTCAGCACTGCATTTCTGATGACAATGATCTAATTTCCTATGGGCTCAAAGTACATACAGTGTCAAGTAACAGAGCCATTCATGTTGTCATTTTAGACTGATGAGGGTCACTTAAAGGGGAAACAGGAAAGTTACTTAAAGGAGAAAGAGCTGCAGAGCTCAGTTTTGTCTGGATTTTGTGAGCATCTGTCATTCATTTAAAGTAAGTGTTACAATTTTTCTTCACAATTACTGTTTGGTATGTTCCGAAACCTCCAAAGCCAATGAATTGGTCAAATTGATTGTTGAGGAAAAAACACTTGTATTTTTTTAAAGTCAAAAGTTTAGAACAAATGTCTCTGTCCTTGACCTCTTAACCTGGACAAACACACTGTTTTCAGGAATAGAATTAGCTAAATGTCTATAAAAATAAGAACAAAACAAACAAAACAAGAAAGGATTTCAGGCCATGTTGTCATCTTCACCATGGCCTCAAATCTAAGGCCAAAGATAGACAAAGAAGAACTGTTTAATAGTTACTCTGCTTCTTAATTGTTTCAAATGACTTAACTGTTTGAAACTTAATTAGCTTACGGCACTTTGACCTGTAGTCAATTTGAAAGTGTGCTTCAGATACTAAAAGTAATATCTTCATCTGATCAACTAAAGTAAATAAAAAATGTTTTATAAAATAATTCCACAATCTTCCTGCATTTATGTATAAACACTATAAATTGTTCATACTATTATTTATAAACAGATTTGAATTATTTTCATTCAATAAGGGATATAAAACATAATTTCTATGTCCTGGACATCAGTATTTCATTAGAGAGGATGAAACTTAAATACAGCATGACATGTAAACCATTTTAAAAAAAGGCATAAATTTTACTTTTAATCTGAAGAGCAAATCAATTCACACTGAAGAAAACAGGAAAAAACAACACGCTAAAACCACGTCAACTAAGAGACCATTCCCCCTTGCTTGGTGTGCTACATTAATTCTGCTCATACATATTTGTGTATCACCAAGGACAGTCAAATAAAAATTAACCAATGATAGCAACACTGAGAAATTATGATATACAAATGACACTGAGGGAACAGTGTGTGTACGTACTATATACAGTTGTGAATCACTGTCAGTAGCAGCAGTCCAGGATGTGAATATATTGCACAAGAGTGAGTAAATGAGGTATACTGACCACTGTGGTGACAAGGAAGTGTGTGCATTCATTCAGTGGAAGTTGTAAGAGCTGTAGTGAATAACATTCACAGAATGGAGGTTGGAGATCATAGTGGTTGAAGTGAAGTTTCATGAACCCTGTTAGGGTGGAGCTACACGAAGGTGTTATTCACTGACTTGTCTGAACCAATAAAAAAGGTTTTTTCTCTCCACAGCCAAAGCAGTCATTATGCCAAGTCACTGAGTCACTGATATTATATGGTAGCTCCTCCCAGTTTTGGTTCAATGAAATCTCACTCTCCCATGACTAGCTGAGAGGAGGGACCTACTCTGTAGCCTCCGCGTTGGGCTCTCTCCGTGCAGCTGTCTTCTCTGCATGTAGGGGGAGGGGTTGGGGAGGGGCATGGAGGACACGTCATGTGTCTGCAGCTTGTACCAGTGGGGCTCGTCATCCAACAGGGCCGTCTCCAGCTCGATCAGGATCTACGGGGGAACGATCCACAGGGTTAGCTACCTCTAACCAACCATCAGAAAGAATTACCACTCACCAGACAGAGCCAGTCCTGACCTGAAACAACCAGCTATGTCCACATCCAGCTTTCACCACAGCTTTCAGCACTTTCCTGTAGGTTTTACGATCATAACTTCTAACATTATTGCTGGATTTGTATGTAATAGGTTTGATTTACCCAGTTAAAAAATGTCTCATCCCTACTCTCCTGTCCATCACATTGGCAAAGGTAAGATTATCACATACTCTCATTCGAAGTATGTGCTTCCAGCCATCCTCCTGTTTTCTTTCCGCTGTCTTCCAGTTGAGACATGTGGTCATTGCGATGGAGAGGCGTGCCTCAGCTGCAGCTCATGCAGGCAGATGGTGGATGCCCAGTCAAACCAGAACATTTGCCTTTACGTGAGGGTGAGTCACCCAACCCAAACAGCACTTTGGCCAATCAGTCCCTGCCTTTGGGGCTGCTGGACATGGCTAGCGCTGGCACAACCATAACTCATCTTCAAAGCATGGGGTGTATGGCACCACTTGAGCCTAGTGTCTTCAAAGACAGATTCATTCGACTGATTATGGTTAAATCTCCAATGAAAAAGTTAATGCAACAATGAAAAGTTGAAGTTTTTCTGTGTGAGTCACAATACGTGCAGTCATAATATATAAACATTTTTGGATGTAGTATTTGTCTTTTTTGTTTATTTCTCTCTTTATTTCTTAGTATTGTATTACTTCCATGTTATATTGTCAACAATTCCTTTGTGATTTGTATTTTAATTTTAATTTCCCTGCCTTGGGACCACATATGAAAATTAGCTCTGAAGCTAACTCTGCTGCATTACTTGTGATGGGCATGGTCCCTTTTAAATAAAAACAATAAAGTATAGAAACTTGCAAATTGCATGAATTCTCCCTCAACCTTATTATAATAGAATACAAGTTTTGTGGTTTATCTCAAACGTCCCTCTTCATGTTGGAAATGTTTTAAAATATGCACACTAGGCAGGTGTGGAAGATATCTAAAAAATCCCTAAATTTTAAATGTAGGATCTTGAATTGTGAGACAGATGAAAGGTTCTGTGTCTGGGCCTGTGCCAGACAAGAGGAGGCAATCGGCCAGTGGATATCAGTACAGCAACTAATGACTGTGTCGCCACAGCCTCCATCTGCACTCTGCAGTGACTGTGCATTTGTGAAATATATCCAAGTGTCTCCTGACCCATTACCTCCAAAATACAGAGAGCTCTATGGACAGCACTTCCAACTGAATCTTCATTTGTTGCATAATTTTGGAAGTGCCTTGTCCTTGGGACAGTTCAACGTAAGTGTAGGTCTGTTATACTTAGAAGAGGGCAAAAAGGAATAACAAGTCCATCAGTAGTAGTACTAGTAGAAGTTGTATTACCACTATTAAGTAGTTATACCCAAGGTCCATATATATTTTGACCAATGGAGTTCCATGACTTTGCACTTTTAGTGAGTTGTCAGTGACTTTGAAACACAGTTCCAGCATTCCTGTCTCTTCATGCACATAAAAAAGGAAGCATTAATATGGTGCTAGATCTACCCATGGGTCCCATAACTGTAAATATAATGTACTGCTAAATTTTGAATAGCAGGTATCAATAATACACTCAGTACTGCTCAATTAAAAGAATGAATATTTACAGATTTATTCTGGATGAGACACATTCCACAACACTGGCACATATCAGTGACACGTTCCTTTACCATTTATAGTGTAACAATTCGTTGGAAAAAAAATTGACCACAGATGTATGCTCTTAGGTCTCATGCCAAACATTATAGTTTATATTTTTCATTTTCTCAAGTCATAACATTATTTAACCCACTGATGTCTGTCTTACAAACAACAATGATAGATGTCTGGGAGTTAGAGGGGAATGTCTTGATCATTAACTAAAATCTGCATTAGTTCATTATTTTTTGCTTTCTTATGTTTAATTATAATGTCTAATTAAATATTAATTATGTGTTCTGCCAAAAAGTGGCTGATTGCTTTCCCAGTGCTGAATTTGTTGATTGGGTGTTTGTGGTTTACACTAAACCAATTAACACCGCTTTTCTAAAACTTTTACAGGCCTAAAATTTCTTTATTTATCCAGGTTTTCCCTGACTGTAAGAGGCCTGTATACTTTAGGCCTATTAACAGTAGTAGTTATACCAGGCTACTATATGTAGCAATATCAGTACACTTTTATAAATGCTTCTCCTGCTACTAGTGATTACTGTCCTGGCTAATCTGGTGGCTGTGTATGAATTATCCTGAGATGATTAAAATTCATTTTTAATGATAATATGGTTCACTGTGATATAAATTCACAAAAAACTGCCCTCAAGTGAACCTTGTTCTCTTAGTGGAAAAAAAGCTGAAAGAATGAGAATATCTTTACATCGATGACGGTAAGCATTTTTCAGTTTGCATGTGAACACAGTTAACAGCCAATTCATATAATATTAATGCATTATATATCATATCTGTAATTCTATTCCCTGTTCATTCAGTTTGTATCTCTCAATTTTTATTTCAGATAAAAAATGGGAAATGAGAAGTGGGTTTGCACGTTTTCCGACTGGGAGTATGAAATCCTTCCAGGGACCCAAATGACCGAAAAAGAGATACAAAATAATTGTAACACAGACATCATTAGTGTAATAAACTTCAACTACTCACGCGTCATACAAATAAAGTCAATTTAACTTAAAAGTGCAGCACTTTGAACACGGAATAATCACTAAACTGCCACGGTCGATCAAGAGGGATCAGTGATGAGCTCACGATCTTTTGCCATGGTCATGCTGATCATCTGGGAGTGATCCAAATATCTGAAATAGGATATTTATGCAGCAGCTAATCACTATTTCCTTGTCGCTGTGGTTGTTTTGTTTTTAGAGCACACACATTCAGCTTTGTATGCTGCCACAGAGATGGGTGCCTGTGGTTGCTTCTCAGTGCTGAATTAGTTGATTTCAACAATGATAGAGATGTGCTGCAAATTCACACTGAACCAATCACAGAGGAAAACAACTTGAAAAGTTGAACCTAGCAGTAAACTAACAAACATTGCTTAGAGTTGATGTGGTAAATCCAGGCAAACAAAGACAAGGATTCCATGCAAATGGCTAACCATCTGGCTAGCTACCGTTTGTTGGCACCAATCGGCATCCAAGATTTTTCTGTCACCATGACCTAATTTGTTTGTACTAGCTACCACAACTTTCTTGATTTAACATTGCAAAATAAAAGCACAACTGAATAATGAAGAATGGTGTATTCAATATTATAAGTAAGCTAGATATTGCTAGGTATAGCTGGCTTAAGCTATCTCACAGTGTTATTGAGCTGTTCTGTCCAATCTGTCAGAGTCACTGTTGGATAAACAAAATGTAAAGTAGTTTGCATTGATTGCTTTCTCTGGCATTAAGTCATTATTAATTGGATATCTAGACAAATGTAGATCAGTCTGCTTATAAGTCATGCAAAAACCCCACTGAAAGTCATGAATATTGGTCACTATTATAGACTTGGCTAGAACATTGAGTTATTTAAAATACTTTATGAGTCCGTACTTCTTAGGAACCAGTCAACGATTGACGCGGGCGGAAGGTAAAGGGTTAAAAATTCTGAATAAAATATTTATACAAAAGATTTATGAATAAAATTTTTGTTACATTTCTTAACCTTTTTGGGTTTTGTTTTAATGTTTTGCAAACCACCAGTGCACTTGAAATACCTTTACTTTTCCAGGTATTTTTGACTGTAAAAACTCTGTGAGAACCAACTCTGAGATCTGTAGGTTCCACAGGACTTGACTTGGAGACTTTTATTATTACTTTATTGTTGTTCATGTCCAGTGTTGATGCAATACTGGATACTCTGTAGACAAAATGGTGAAACTAATCCTAAATCTAGGTGTGTACAGAAGGTGGGGATTGTAGACTTACTTCTCCCAGGAACTCGCTCTCTTCTTCCCGGACCCGCGCCTGGTCCCATAGCGTTATCTCCAACATGCGCTCACGGAACTCCCGCCGGTGAACAGGCGAGTACATAAAGGTCTGGTTCCATTTGGGCTCTAACGATTTCTTTACTGTTTTTGTTCTTCTTTTGCTTTTGTCACTGGAGGAACAATAATTCAAACTGTTTTTATTTACCACCAAGGTATAGAACGATGAGGTCAGCACCACAAGTCAAAGACCACAAAAAAAGAGTTGTCTTCAGCTGCTCTCGGTCTTTTGTACAATCTTTTGCAAATCTTTACTGTTACAATTTTCACTTCCATTGTAACATCACAGTAAATGTCTGTATGCTTACCTTCTGTCAGGGAGGAAGTAGATTTTTACATAGGGGTTCCTCGGCCGCCCATCTTCCCGGGAAGGCAGGTCTTTTGCTCCCAGTATTGTGACGATTAGCTGATGACCCACTTTGTCGTACCAGAGTTTTACCTGCAAAATAAACCTGGTCTCATACAATTGCTTTTTGGGGCAAATGACCTTCTTTCTGTAATATCTGTCTATCTTTCAATTGCATGCTTTGAAGAGCTTTTTCAAATTGTGCGGGTTTAGCGAAATATGGGGAGCCATGACATTAGTATAAGTTAACAAGTTATATTTACAATACAATGTGGTGCAAATCTATATGATCGAGTTCACATATGATCGAGTTCACATGATAAAGTAATTAGTAGCTACTAGATGTAAACGTAAATTCATCTAATATTATTTCTTTTAGTCAGAAATTCATGTCAGACCAGAATTGAATTGTTAGACATATATATGTTAAGTGCTTCACAGTTGGTGCTGATAGGTTAAAAACACCTAAATCAGAATGCGTCTTATTCTGTGAATAAATGACAGAGGTTCATACTGTCATTTCAAAACTATAACGTCAGTAAAATGTGTTTCATTATATAAGTTTATCAACTTGAAACTGAATCTTTAAAAAAAAACTTCCATAGTTCCATAACAATATGGAATTCTTTTTTAACTTCAATTCCAACAGACAATACACAGACCTGAATAGGCAGCACCCTTTAAAAGGCAGTTTATTTTGTAATGTGTCTTCAGGTGACAGACAGGGGGCACTCTGGGTTGGATCCTATACTGTTGATTCTCTCCTGTGTGACTTTCCCACACCTCAAGGGTCCCCAAAATCACTCTGGCATGACACAGCCTGGCACAGCCCAGACCTGACCCGCCAACACACCCAGCAAAGCTGGCAATGTCCCCCAGGGATGTGGCTGGATGTCTGGATGTGGCTCAGATTAAGTTATGAAGGGGTATTAACTCACCCATCCAAAACAGAACCCAATACTTTAACAGAGAGTTTCAAAGCCCATTGTTCCAGTCAACAAATATGAAATCGGTCTTCAAAAATGTTGAATGTAACTAAGATAAGGGGTAAAGTAATATGTAGAAACCTATGCAAATCTTTACTGAAACAAAAAAGCCACGAAAGTCTTGGTCACAAAGGATAGGGCACAAACTACACACATATCATGTCAAATACAGAGTGGCAGCTATTTAATATATTACATATATTTAGAGCTATCATTCATGCTACAATGACAGGCTACTCAGACATTTGGGAAGTATGGGCAAAAAGAGAGGTTGCTTAGAAGCCAGGCATAGGACTGGTCCCATAAAGCTTTTATTTACTGACTGGTATATTGTGTCAAATACTTCTAAGCTCTTGCCCATACTTTCTTACATTTCACAAGTGGAAGGGGTGTCTAAAACACTATGCCAGTAGCAGATCTACAGCTGTCTGGTTCTCAAAGCATGCAGCAAAACACAAATGAAAGCATTCAATGCAAACTAGGTCAAACCAGCCATCTCTGGACTCCACACACTAAAGGGGGGTTAGGGTCAAACAAATTGTACCACGACTCTTCTCAAACCATCACAGACAGGTCAGGCTGATCCTGATCATTCATTTTAACATTTTAAATGCTGGCCACAAAAACTGTTTTCCAGAGGTTTTTGTAGAGGACTTTTGTGATGATACTGCACTGCAAAACTGGTGCTGATCCTAACCCTGACTCAAAGAGGAGTAACAAGACAATTGACAGAAAAAAGGATTTCCTTTAATAAATGTTAAATATATGCTGCTGCAACAGTCATAGCAATTAATGTGAGGCCTAGTAAGATACTGTTGTAGGACACTAATGTTACAGCTTCCGCAGAGTATTGTGGTGGAAGCATCTGTGAATCACTCTCCTCTTTCAGGAGAGTCAGACTGGCTCAATATGCTCAGAGTGGCAGATAAGTAAGCAGAAAGTGCAGATTTTCCTGGGTTCACAACTATACCTGGGTACCTGTACACTCTGTGTCAATGAGGGTACAATTTGCTTATTCATAGCTAAGTCTCAATAGCCTTCTCTGTACTTCATTGGAAAATGCAATCTTCCCTCAAAAAAAAAAAAAAAACGGCAGAGCAAACTTTTTTGTAACATGAAACTGGAAAGAGCAATCCAACAGCTTACCAACTTTTAAATGTCAGTTTGTACATTTTATCTTTTATTATGACTAGTGCACTATTTTCTGTACCTTACAGTGCACAAACTAGAAGTAGCTTGATTATCAAAGAACCTTCCAATAGCACTTATGACATTAAGGTCTATTTAGGGCACGAGCAATGCCCACTAATATCTGAAACTTAATCTTATATGACTCATAGAGTTCAAGTGTGTGCTTTCTAAACACAGTCGATATATTATTATATTATTGGAGCATATCTTTCGGAGACAAGATTGAGGTGAGGCGAGAAAGATGTTTCATGTTACATGGAAAAGCATGAAACTTATTTGTCCCAGAAAAAAATCAACATACTAGTAAAACATTTAAAGAGACTTTGTCCTCCACGGCCATTTCATATGGATATTGAACAAATTAATTTTGTGCCAATTTCAACAGCCACATTTATTTGTCTGTTTTTGGAGGGTATCCGGCAACAGCAGAATGTCTCTTTAAACGATTTGATTTAGGTTGGTTAGTCATGCAGACTGTTCCAGGCTCCTGGCAAGATGGCAAAAATATGTTAAAAACAATAATGGTAATCATTTTAATGAAAATGGAAATAATAAATAATGATAATAATAATAACAATATTAATAATAATGGCAGAAAGCACTGCACTTTGTAAAGACATCCAAAGGGAAACCAGATTGAATTGCTGTCATTTCCCTGCTGTGCATTTTCCAAAAAATGCAGCAAAAAAGGAACAAAAAAAGAGCGAAAAAGAAAACCAAAGAGAGAAGTCTGTCCGTCAGACAGGGACTGTTACCTGAACCCTAGGGACAAAAGGCGCAGTTCTTCTACTAAGGCTTTGGCTCTGGGTAAGCAAAATTAAACGACAAAGAAAAAAAATGCAATAAAACAAAAACCAAAAATGACAGAAACACACTCAAAGAACCACACAAAAACATAAAACCAGACTCCATAGGAGATTTAGTCTAATGGTGCCACTTTGACATGGCGGCCTTTGTTCCTCTTCTCCATCAGCAGTTAAAAGGAGCACACTTCATTGTCGCAGGGCTGTCCCTCTATTTTCATAAATTTCAGATCTCTGCAGAGGGGTGTGTAGAAGCATGAAAGTTATTGATTTTAAAAAATTATAATTAATGGCTCTATTTATGATTTTACATATTAACTGACTTTCACATTAGCTGATTTGATCTCTTTTGGGTTCATTTCTATGTACTGACAATTTAGACTATTAGAATGCATCACGTTTCAGTCTGAATGTAGAAGGAACATCCAATCAACACAACAATCCTGGAATTTCTGCAGTACTTCAATGTGCTCAAGGCCATTTAAAAAGCAAGAGAATGTAGAATTTGCAAAACGAGGAGACAACATCAGAACTGTAGACTAAATCTCCCACTGGAAGAGAGAAAACAATAAAGAGAACAGCAAAAACATCAAAGCTCCGCTCTGCTAAATGTACTGTTACATCTAAGGATAAAATCGAGCAGTCCTTTCACCACTTACAAGCAAATTAACAGCTTTCCCCACCTAAATCCAAGATCCAGCATAGCTTATTTAGTGGGATATATATGTTTATGGGCAAAGAAGGTAAAATTACATGTCTAATATTTTGAGTTGAATGAAATAATTCCATTAACTATACTTAGATACATATGCTTCTTATTGTATACTTCCCTGGTTTCACACTTAATTAACTACATGTTTGTCACATAAAGCAACCCCCATCTTCCTTCTCCTGGTATGTTTTACCTTGCACAATGAATTACATGGGAACTCAAGGTAACATGATATATTATCCTATGCTGAATTGGGCTGGGTCCAATTTAGCAGGCCTTGAAAAGTGGAAGGATTCCAAGTCCTTATCTCATGGCCGTGTCAGCACTCTTCTTACTTCAAATGTTTGCCAATCTTGTAACAAGCTTGAAAACTGTAGACAACATGCTCTGCTTGGGTCTTTGTCAAAGAGGGCTGTGTTATACTTCTATGACAGCTAGGGTAATGAACCTCTAATTCCTTTTACCACTGATGGAGGGCTCATTTAAGAAGTTCATTTAAGAAGGGGGGAGGGGCACAGCAAAAAGTTAATCCTTAAAAGGTGTTGGAGACATAGTTTAGAATACATAACAACTAAATATTGACTTAAAAAATTCAGAATGTACCACTGAAAAAGGTCAGACTCTTGTCCTTTCATTAATAATTCAAAATTAGCTCTAAGTGATGTTTCTTATGAACACTGTGCTGATGAAAACCCTAATGAAACTAATCTAAATTTTGCCTACCACTTGACTCATGCACATTGGTTTATTAGGCACCAGTTAAAAGTAATAAGAGATGCATTGTGTATACATACTGAGAGTTGTCCAGACAAGTACTGAGGGGCGTCCCGTAGCAAGCCAGGACTCATGGGGGACGTGACTGAGATAGAAGGGCGCTCCATCTTCTGGGACTCAAAAGAACTTGAACCTGCAAAGAATTAAAGAAAAAGGGGGAAAGAAAGACAGAGGAAAAAACAGAGGCTCAGTTGCACAATATTTTTAAGCTTGTGTTACATGGCTGATTCGTTAACCAACAAAGTATAAGCAAACAGTACAATATAAATTAGCTGTAGCTGCAGGAGCATATCAAACTATCAATGACTGAAAACAGACAAAATCAGGGACATACATTAACATTTTATACACACACATACAGAGACATAAATCCTACATATTATATGTATGCATAAATGTATGTATACACAAACACACACAGATATGTGTCATGCACAGTATGTATGTAAGTATATTTCCAAGTGCGTGCATTTAAGAACAAATACGAGAAAATTATACTAACTTGATTCCAGTTGTGCATGTGTGTTGTCTGGTATCCTGGGAATATCTCTGAAAATCAGAATGAGGGAGAGAGGTCATACAATCTACTGTGTTGACTGAACACACTGTATCTGTCTTATTCTCCCAGCTGCTCTCTGTGTGATACAAAGCAGGTCAAATATGTAAATTGACAAAACAGGATTTATGGTTTGTAGGGGATCGCCTGGTTCAGAAACAATTAATATTCCACTGCTTGGGGAAGAGAGTCTTTCTGGCAGCAACATCATGGCTTTTAATTTATGGCTGCATGCTGAGTCCAGTGTACCTGTGGGGGGGGTTAGAACTTCCTATGGACTTGTTCCGTGTACATTCTTAAGGCCATGGATCTTAAAAGGCCAAAAACATTTTTTTTTCTTTTCTTGTTAACTTATAAATATAGTTTGGTGATTTAATTTCAGAGACGGTTGAACTCACATCCCAAAAATAAAAATGTTAGCTTTGTCTCACTGTGTGCTTCTTGACACCAGGACTGCTAAGTAATTAAGAAAATATCTGTTTGAATAAAACAAAAAAATGAAAATGAGCCTCCAGGTAGCTCACAGGGCAAGACGTTTGCCTGGGAGCCCTGAGGTCCTGCCTAAGTCAGATAGGTTTGTTAGTCTCATCACAACAGTGTCCTCTCTGGTCATGCTTAGCACCTGTGGCGGTACAAACTCAGAGTACACTGACTACGTCTACCTCTGACGTCATAAGCAGTGTGCAACTAGTTTTGTGGCTGCTGTGTGTATAAGAAGCGAGATTGTCAACACACGAATCGGAGGAGTGCTCTGCCTCTCTTCCCAAAGCCGACAGGCCGGGTGCTGCAGTGAGGTCAACAAGTTTGGATGAGTCGGAGTTAAAATGAAATAAATAAATAAATAAAACCCGAGATTCACCAGATTGACTGCCTTTGATGTCGACACTTTATCTATCCATAAATGATCCCCATTTGCTGGCTAGCAATCGACCTCAGTATAAAGAGTGAACAGATACATGTGTGGTAGTAATTAGTTGGACACCTAGGTTCAGCAGCACCCATCATCAAAACAATCAGAGGTGAAGTTGTGTGCACACAAGAATGCAATTTTAGATGATGCTCATCCAACTGCACTGGCTCAGGAGGCTCTTCACTCATTCTCCACTGGAAAATACTGAAAGTTCATGCTGGTTTATATCCACATAATTGTTTGACATCATACTCCAAACATCCTGTCAATATGGTGGCTTCCAATTAATTAAAACCCAGCTTTCTAAAGTAGCTACAATTTTTTACTGCTTATATGTTCTTGCCTATAATCCAACGAGTGGAATACATCACATTTGTTCAAACAGCAGAGCCTTAATTCATTGACAAATGATTATTCAACACAGATAACTTTCTTTGGAAAGGAGACAGTGTAATTGACCTTTATCCCAGTGGAGGTACGAGAACATAAGAGACTCACCCAATGGGCCGTGACACCACCAGCTCCACCTGGGGCTCGGGTTTGGATTCCAGAATGATATTGTAAACTTCTTTGAATGTGGCTCCTTGCAAAAGCCTCCCATTCCACTCCAGGACTTGATCGCCTTGTGGGGGTGGGGGTGGGGGGGAAAATTCCAATAAAACATATCTCAAATAAAAAGGTAGGAGGTCAAGTACTCTCTCACTTACACACACATGTAGACACATAAATTTCTTTTGCCATGCTTTTTTAATTGTATTTTGTGTTTTTAAGCTGATGGCAACTTCAACATCTCATCAATGTCACTTTATAATATTAACACAATAAAACATCTGACCAACAGGAACAAGTGTAGATTGTCATTTATAGTGAAGAACTTGGGATACAGCTTTACCTGGTCGGAGGTGTCCAACAGTATCTGCTAGACTTCCTTTCTTCACTTTTGTGATGAAAGCACAAAGTCTACCAGATTCTGTCATCTTTCCCCCAACCACCTGTTGAAAAAAAAACAACATTAGCTCTCAGCAGTCTTATTAATGCAGCAGTAAAGCACATGGCTATCAATTGCTTACTGTAATGAACTGACTGATTTACAGTGACCTTAAATGCGAACGAGAACAAGATTGTCTTTTTAAATGTGAATTTGATGTGAAGTCAATTGTTTTCTTAGCAGACACCCTTATCCATACTCTTTTTACATATGCACATTCCGTAAGCAATTTTCCTTTTTTTTCTGGGTATCCCCAAAGGTACAGTGGTGGTTTTCTACTGTCCCTCCTGGGGCTTAAAACCATCTGCTGATTCAGTCCCTGAAACACTGTTAAGTGTTGCGCTGCCTGCAGCCAATACTAAAACTGAGTTGAAAGAACGTCATGAGGAGGGAGAAAGATGTATAATTGGTTCAGAATTAACATTAGTTCAGGGGGTAATTAAGATCACTAATCACTGAAAGTCCCATAAACAGCTCCTTTTTGCAGTCCGGGAGGATTTTGCTAAGAGCTCTCCATGGTCCTGAAAGACAGAGACTGGCAGACAGCTGTAAATCTATAGACCGGTTGCCCTGTGAGAGCATCACTGGAGCAAAATCCTGGTAAATCACAGCTGTAGAAAATGTACTAAATGAAATGGGTTTATATAACATGTATCTGAGACTAAAAAAGGGAGGGGAGGGTGGTTCTAAATCGCCAGACAGGCAATGCTGAGCACACAAAAATGCTCATGGAAGCACTGACCAGACACAAAAACACCAATTCAGAAGGCTCATTCAATCAGTAATGATTTTCCCATCCTGCCATGCTTTGTCTCTCAACCTTACTGCACTCAGTGTGAGTTCAGCACTCAGCTCTTTTAACAGTCTGGGGCTCCAGAGGTCCCCCAAGGGCCAGGCACCACTGAGGGGTGACAAAAATTGGAGCCCAGTCCAAAATCTTTAAGCCTGATTTACTTACAAGATTAACATTATTGTTACCTATTCAGACTCAAGGTAGAATTGCACAAAGAATGTCACAAATACAGAATAATGAGTCAGGTTACTGATTGAGTTCTATGATTTTGTTTGTGTACATACATAAGTGAACTGGAGACTCTGGTTACAGTTAAATAGCAGATTACTAAATGGACTAATCTATGTTTGGATATATTTCTGAATGCTATTACTCTTTGAGTGATGAGTAAAGAAAGCGGATGGATTTTTTCAGGGGATTTTCGGATTAGGTCAGCAGGGAACTAGAAGATTTAGTGGTGCAATTTAACAGTATTTTAACAGTATAGGGTATGCACCAATGAGTATTGGTGTCTGCAGCAGTGATGTTAGCAAACAACAGCCATAAATTAGGAGAGATGTCATCAAAGCAATGCCAACATATTATTTAAATGTGTATGCAGTAGTAGCAGCATCGTTTCATATTACTGATGTCTGGTAGCTTAAAAAAGCTATATAAAAAAAGACAGTAGGGTCTCTCTTGCATCACATATCTACAAGAGGGTTCATTGTAGAGACAGATGTCTTGAGATTTGAAGATTGTACATTTAGGCCTGGGTCAAAATGTATCTGAAATAACTCAACTCATGAGATGTAAGTAAAAGTGAACCTACTCATGCAGATCTGCAGATTTGCAAAAAAATATGATACTTGACAAAGAAACAAAGAAACAAGATATTACCATCAGTGTCATGCATATAAATATTTAGAGTGCACTAAATATTACACTTCTTCCAACAACAAAAGCTTCTCCTTCATTCCATTTAACCACACAACACAACTGTTTAATCACATGGGGCATTAACTAACTTTATTTTTTACAATCCTTTTTAAATGGGACACCTAACCAAATGGTTCAATTTACAGTGCAGTGTGGGCTGTATATCAAGTTTCAATATATGGTAAAAAAAACACATAAAATGAATATACAAGGTTATTGCATGACACGAACAGTAGGTATTTGAAGCACGTCTAGTGACGGTGATTAGTACAGAGACTGATATGTATGCTGGTATCAGTGTTATGATTGGTCCATTCACACTGATGGACATGCACACTGAACCACTCACCTTCAGTCCCAGGAGAGCTCCTGAATCTCGAGGCACAGTTCCATCCTTCATCCGCTTGTTTAGTAAAACCCGCCCTATTAGGCGATCGCCGTCTTTGGACGGTTGCCATGTCACAGGATGCTATGAGGTTAAAAGCAACAACACGTCTGGTGGTTTACAATGAAGAGATTCTATATCATGCATTTTACACTAAATGCTAAACAAAACTATGGGCTAGGGCACAGGGGGAGGGGGGTAGCTACTTCAACTCTGTTCATTGTGCTAAAAAGTGTTGTGATTACACAAACTCTTCCAAAATGTTCATTTTAATATGTGTCAAAGTGTTACATAAATCTCTGAAGTCTTTTATAGGTTTATATTAAGTCTGATGCTTCAACAGCTATCATGACATTTTCAAGCACATGTCATTTTCATTGATGACACATGACACATCCTCTATAAGAACAAATGACATCTCTGATGTAGTTCACTTATTATTATGAAATTTATGAATGAAGCATTACCAAATTTCTGTAATAACTGATGTATAATGTCTTTAGTCTGATGCTCTTCTTACTGTATCCCAGAATAACAGAAAGGGCTTGAAAGAACACATTTTTTCATTACCCAATCACATATTATATTTGCATTTGGTCCCTTTGTTAAAATACTGTCCAGGATGCAAGGAATCCTAATTAAAAGCAAGTGTCAGTTTTTGTGTTGACAAACATTATTCAGTAAGTTCAAGAACAG
Organism: Albula glossodonta; assembly: GCA_019788955.1. Taxonomy (NCBI): domain Eukaryota; kingdom Metazoa; phylum Chordata; class Actinopteri; order Albuliformes; family Albulidae; genus Albula; species Albula glossodonta. Next base: position 892,033 of record JAFBMS010000070.1, read on the forward strand.
TAGAAATTAACTTAAGTCTTTTTGGGAAAAAAATTATTGAAGACAATTTGATATATTTGTAAGTCAGACGTATGTGTGTGTATATATGAAGTTTCAGGTTGCATCAGAGTGATTGTGAAAAGGTTTTTTTTTTTTGAGTCACACTGTTGTTGCTGAACAAGCACGTGAGACTACTACAAACCTTTTTGTCCAAACTTCGTTCTACCGATCTTAAATGTATAATTGTATTGTAGTTGTTTGTCTTTCTGTCCATATGTCTGTCTGTCCCAGGGATTAAGCGGTAGGATGGGACAGGACAGACCAGCATGCAGGCGGTATACTGACAGCCACTGCATGGCCTGGCTTCTGCAGTCTGATGGAAGATGCAGGAGGAGTGTGATACTGTGCTTCTACCAGCTAACACAAGCAGGCTGCAGGCACCCCAGTCAAGCAGCGGGGTCACTGTTGCAAAATCATATGGGGACGACCCCTGGTCAGAATAACTCTCCTAACTACCTGAGGTTGCTAGCCACAATATAGGTAATTCAGTTCAGTGAAGTGGTAGTTTCTTTGTAACCCAAGAATACATTCAGAAGAACATGCATTAATTCATAATTAATCATTTAATTGCTTTTTCATAGTTATGAAGATAAGGTGGGAAAGCTGGACAAATCTGTGTGCGTGTGTGTGTAAAAAGGCTATTTTTGTCAGTCATTTGAGTTCTGAATAGCTGGGAGTTAAATATTCATATTTTGTCACTTGATAGCTCTTCGCTGTCTGCTTGCTGATGTTGATAAAATTCACCAATCACTCTTGGGAGTAACAAACTATTTGACAATAAACACGTGAGCACTGTTGTTGTGTTTTTTGTGATCGGCTGCATGACACATTTCGATTCTCCAATGACTTCCCAGTCTGAATCTGTGAGTGTGTGTGTGTGTGTGTGTGTGTGTGTGCATATGTGTGTAGGTGTACATGAGGAAAGTGGGGGAAGCAGGGATAGAGTAGGTTAATAAACTTTAAAACATTGTAGTGTGATAAAACACTTTTAAACAATTTCGTATCTTGGCTTGCTGTATTGCCTCATGCCAGCACTATTTTCATTGTTATTCAGTAAATTTCAATATTCATTTATTTGTGGGAAAAAATAAGTATATGAACAAAAATTTTAAAAATTGCAATATTGTATAATTGGTCAAATTGGAATTTGTTTACCGACTGTCTTCTTTTTGTAAGCAGGTCCAGAGTTTGTGTGACCAGGCAGAGGGTGAGGGGGCATGCAGACTAGATCATGCAGGAGCAAGCAGGCAAACAACAACTCTCCTAATCCACCCAAACAACTGAGACTTTCACCTCTCTTCAGTGCTACAAACACACATATTTAAACATTTATATGAGGTAAAACAAAGAGCAAACAAACAAAACAAGTGCAGAAGGAGGCAAATCAAAGTCAAAAACAAAGGATGGTTAATAAACAAAAGCAGGATGGACAGCACGAAAAAGGAGACATAACAGAAATAAATTCATAAACATGACAGTGGAAGGGAAAAAAGAAAAACATAACTTTGTCTGTGCAAAACAAATCCAATCTCTCCGCCGCGTCAGTGTGCTTTGTTTTGATTCTGCTTCTTAACGCAGTGGATAGCTGGGAAAGTTATGGCTTGAATAAAGGGTGTGGGAGAGGGTTTCATAACAGTGAAGGAGCGTCGTCCTGGGTGAGTAGTAAAGTCCCTACAATACTCAAGACGTCCACTAAGTTGCAACAACACAAAATACTAAAAGAGACTAACATGCAGCCGAGAGAGCCCAGCCTTCCCGTGTGCCACAGCAAACACAAGTTGGCTTTTCTCTGTTTTGTATTTGTTATTTTTTAAACTTTTTTTTTCTTTTTTGGAATCAATTGCTGCCAGAAAGCAAACAGCAAAGCAAGCAAGAGGGTTCCCCAAGTTCGCTTTCGACAGCACACCGTGGAATGCTGTCGAAATTGTTCTTGAAATATATTAAACAAAAATAAATTAAATTAAAAATTAAACAACAGTAACAAATAAATAAACAGCTCACCTATATTTACAATTAGTGACAGAGAGCAAACAAAGACCAGATGAGTAGGTAAATAAACAAAAAAATTGAACAAAAAAATGCAGGCTAGATAATCTCAGTACCTTCTCGCTATGGCTAAGCTCCTCGTTTAGGGTAGTGCTACTGCACGTATCAACGCCAGAGTCTTTAACTTGGGGTTCACACCATTCCAAGTCCTCTTCGAACGAATCGCCCCCAAAGCGCACAGTTTTCGTTTGCCTCTCAGAAAAGGCGTAAGTCACATCCGACAAAAACGCGTGCTCAATAGCTTTTCTTTTTCCCCTTTGACTGTCCCCTACAGGTGTGGAATAAAAAAAAGAAAGAAAAAAAGAAAACATGCAGAGGTGTAAATAAAATGAAGGAGACATGGAATGACAGAAAGGACTCTAAAAGGGGGCAGGGCTCCACATGTCTCACCAAAGACATTGGGGAGGCCTCGCTGCTATGCCAAGACGCATGGTCCCACCAGTTCCCCTCCATATCTCCTGCAGGAGGCGGGCACAACAAGAGAGGATAGCGAAGGAAGAGGTGAGGACAGGACAGACCTACCAAATACTGACACACGGGCAGACACACAAACACTCATACGTACATATAGTCACTCATATAGACATACATGGATTCCAGCATACAGACAAAAAATAAAGACCTCTGAAGATTGAGCAACTTTGATGCTGACAAGTGAAATGCACGAAAACACACTGAGGCAAAGAGACATACAAATGTGTCACACGAACCCACACACAGCACCCATACATGGATTATACCACATAGACAAGAAACAAGAAGGTGCCATCTACTAGAGATAAACCAACTTCACCATTTTTTAAAAAACATACTTTTAAAAACTCAAAAACTCAATAAACAGAGTAAAAGGATCAAATAAAGGGATCCAAAAGAGGCAGTTACATGTTTCTGAGAAAATGTATTGCATCTCAGCTGAGAGGACGAAAGGCAGATGATCTTTCCTTTACAAGGACTGGCCCCCATCCTACACCAGTCCCTCTTGGGGAGCCATTTCATTCACCAAAACATGAATGCAATTTCCACCACAGTGCTGAAAATGCTGCTGCTCGATTGTGTCAGACTGTGACCGCCCATCAGACCTTACTGGGACACACAGCGGCAGAAAGAAACCATTTCAGGCATATTTACTGTGTGCACTGACCAAATGTACCGGGTGGTTGACATTAATATTATGGTTTCATTTTTTGATATGAATATTTATTTACTTACTTATTTACATATTTAGTTTTGCAAATCCTGCTTTATTAATTTTCTGTGATATTTTGGCCTTGAAACAGCTGAAGATTTTGAGGGAGATATGTACAAGCACCAGGCACATTTTTTAATAAATAATTCATGACTGACATCCTTAGTCAAATAATGCATTCCTTTCTTTTTTTTTTTAGCCATATCCATCCAGCCGGAGATTCACTTCTCAGTCCTCACCCTAATTCTGAGCCCCGGGAGCCAGAGTTGCTAAAACAGAATTAGCATGGTGCTTATCTTATCAGTCTGTATCAAGAGAAAGACGAGCTCTGCACCATAATGTTTTTAACTGGGAGCCAAATTGCCCGCACCGATGCAGCCTTAACTAAACTCCATCTTAAGTGCGTTGGGTGATGGAATGGGGGGCGGGGGTTGCTTTTTAAGACTGTCCTGATTATGCCTCCTGGAAGAGAGGATGGAGTGGATGGCCGTAATGGCTTGTGCGTGCAATGTGTGTAGCCCTCTGGCCCTGTGTCTGAGCAGCAGCCTACTCTTCTACAGCCACTGTTTTCTTTAGGCAGAGAGAAAGAGAAAGAGTGACAAAGGTGTGGGCTAACATTAAGTGTATGTACTTACAGCTCCAAAACACATGCTTTGTTTTTGTTAAAAGAATATATAAAAGGGAATAAGTTTCTTCTATAAAGGACACTTGAATTTAAATTTGAGAGAGACAGCATGGGAATGAGAGAGAGAGAGAGAGAGAGAGAGGGAGAGTTCATTTTCCTCTGTAGTGCACTCTATAAACCTGAACGCTTTCTGCAGCCAGAAGGGAAGGATCAATAGAGGCCAGCTCCCTGAGTGAAATACTGACCCGCTCGCTGTAAACACATTTGAGTTTCCTTCATCTTCAACAATAGGAGATGTGCCAAAGAGTTCAAGAATACTGTACATTCTGACACTACCACAGGAGCCATGTGCCTGTTCCTTTAATAATGAGGACAGCTTAAGACCTTCAACTACCAGCCAATCACTACTTCTGATATTCCAGCACTGTTGTGCTCTGTATGATGGTAAATGTTATCCAAATATCATAACAAATTGCATTGCTTCCGTAATGAGCATTTGCCAGCTCCTCTGGTATTTTGCAGCCAATGGAACCAAGCACCGAAAAGGCTTTTGTATGACTTGGCTGGGGAATGGACCCCCAAGTATCTGTACAGATACCCCAGCAACAGGCAGAAATTAAATTTAGACATTCATTAGATCTTACTCACAGGAATTTACACCGCTTAACATTATGTACCAACAATCCATTTATACAGCTGGATGTTTATTGAAGCAATTCATGTTAAGTTCCTTGCTCAAGGGTATAGTGCAGTCGCTCCTTGTGGGAACTCTACTGGCAAGCTCAGTTCAAAGTACAAGCCCAGTTCCCAGACTGTTGTACTACTCTTTCTCAGCTACTGAATGTTTCCATTTTCCACCAAATCACCTTGGAGAAAATAAATTTATCAAGTAATTTTCATTTTGTTGGGTAAACTCTGTACAGCATTGAATTTGTAGAGCTAGTTTCGAAGAGCAAGATGGTCAGTAATAATACAACAACTTACATTATTTTAAATTCCATACTTCCATTAACTGTAACGCACTCTATCGTCAATTGAATTTGACACCTGGGGGAAATGCACCTTTGTCCACATTTTTAAAAAAAGATAAGAATGAAGCACCATTACGATTGGAATGAATCTGGACACACAAGCCTGGATTCAATCAAAATCGGCCCACCACCGCTCAAGCAAACGAAACAGCTAATTTTTATTTCTTAAAAATTAACAGCCTTTCAGGCATACCCCCAAAATTAACTGTGATTTTGAAGAGAAATGGTTACATCACAATTTATTTTAAGTCAGACTAAGGAGAAATGTTTATGTGACATAGTCTAGGTATGAGTCTATGAGCCGCTCATAGAATGCAGGGTCAAACAATGAAGGGGGAACCAATGCATCTGTATTTTTAAACCCCCTCTTCCACCAGGCTGGGAGGGAGACCACACCTTGTTATAATGGGCTTATGATATTGCACTAAGCCAGCTCTAACACCCCCTCGCCCATACCCCCCACCCCCCACATGATCCCCACGGCAATCCCTGCACTGCCACAGGCAGCTATGCTCTGTGAGGGAGCCCTGATCCCTGATGCTAAGCGTGTGTGTATGTGTGTATGTGTGTGTGTATGTGTGTGCGCTTAACAGGGTGTTTCCCTGCTTTACCTGGCCTATGTGATGGTTCGTTGCATAAGGGTGCATCACCAATGCAGAAAAACACACCCTCTCAATAACTCAGCATTGGTTAATTTTTTGAATAGTATGAAATGTATATTTTATATATTATCTAAATATCATATCAAACAAATGTACCATCTCATTTATTCTTATGTGTTTCTTAAGGGTTGAATAATGGGTGCTTTTAGGTGTATGTTTTTACACAATATACTTGTAAAAAGTTGAGTCAGTGACCTCACACTGACAATAAATAGAACTACTGCCAACATAGATTTGACATAATCATTATCCAGGGGATTAGATAAACCATAATTCATATGTAGTTAAAGCATACAGGGAAATGTGTCCTGAAAGACGGCCAAGGAAAAGCAACTACTGTTATGGTTAAACTGTTAGCAGTGAAGCCAATGAAAGCCACATGTACAGTATGCTACTTGTTTATCTGAGCTAAAGAAAGGCTTGGAGTGAAGGTGAATGCAGCCCTCTGAGTGATCTGTTTAAACTGCCGGAACGCAGGGGAGTGGAGTTAGGCCAAACGATAAGTTACAGGCGCCAATGAAAAATGTAGGTGCTCGATGCCTCCCACCACCCCCTTCCACACCCCTCCCCCAGCCCCCCGCCCCTTGTTGGGTGATAAAGTGTGAGTCTACATGAGGCCCAGAAACTCGGAAATCACAGGCCCTAGCATTGAACTGACATTGTACAGTCACAGCAATCAAACCCCGGAGGAATGACATAAATCCCACGTCTGCAACCACTGCAATCTGGAGGGGGAAAACGGGGAAAGCAGAAAGAAAACGGAGGGAGAGAGAGCAGTGAGAGGGAAAAGGGGAAAATAACGATCTGCTAAAAACCAATGTGTGTATAACATATGGCACAGACTATGCTCTTGTCAGGGCATTAAAGCTAAATTTAACCTAGCAGGAGTAAACCTCAGTGAAAACACGACAAGCAGCAGGACACAGAGAGAGGTGAGAAAAAGGAGGAAAATAAACATTGATAACATTAAAACATGCCATACAGAAGATGCTATTATGACATTAAAGGTTAATTTAACTCTACAAATGTGGACGTGATGGAGGGAAGAAAAGTGAGAGCCATAGAGAGAAAGTGGGAGAGAGACAGGGTGCTAGAGAGAGAGAGAGAGATTGCGTGGGCAGGTCCTACCTCAGCTCTTCTGAGTCTACTACAGTCCCCATAAGCAGTGGTGAACGTGATTCGGCATTTAAGTATGCTTTCAACAAGGGTGACATTTTTGGATGATAGCTTGAGGATCGTCTCGTCGACAGCGGAATGTCATTTTGACTGCGCAAGTTTTCCTCTAATGAATTTCCAGTGAGAATGTGAGGGCCGTCCTTACAGCAGGGATAAGAGGCTTACCAAACTGAGCTAATTAAGGCAGTGACAACATTTGAACTTGGAGGTGGGGTGAGCTTTCTTGCAGGAAGAAATGTGCACTGGGTCTGGTCACAGTAGGCCTCTCTGGGAGAACCCTGCCTAATTTCATCACACTTGATTTTCACATCCACGGGCTGCTGTTGTTCTGACAACAAACTGGGTGGCTTGAGTGGTCATAATGAGCTGTTATTTAGGCCATCGACGGTGAAAAAAAGTCTCCTTGAAGGTCTCCTTTACATGCAGAAGAACACAAAGTGTTCCTTTGCCATGATCAAAGCATACTCAATGTCCATGAGTATGAATAAAAAAATGTTTTATATATATATATATGACTTTAAGGCACCCAGTAAACTCATGATAATTTTGTGGACATTAAGGAGGGCAGGGGGTTAAGAAATGAAACGAACATGTTGACCATTTTTTTTGTTTTTTTTTTTTTTCCCCAAAGCACAGAGTGGAGCTACAGCTCGGTATGTAACCACGGCAGCAATGCTCCCAGCCCTGGGTGCAGGTGAGGTCATCCGAAACTGCTGCCTTTATGCAACTCCAGCAATCACACATCATTTTCCCTCCTTAAGCCCTTTCTGAGAAAACCTACTTGAATAGAATGGAATAAAAGACAGAGCTGGGGGGCTCGTGAGGAGGGATCTGAGACAGAGATGAGAAGAACGTGATTGAAGACAAAAAGAGGAATGCAAAGAAAGGAGAAGAACATAGTGTGCAGATACAGCCTCTTTCTATTGCTGTTAAGGGCAGTGGACATGTGCTTTTTAAGTAGCAGAGCAAGCACTTACTGCAAACAGCACCCTTAGGCAGAGCACACCTCCTAAAACAACTCTCACTCCCTCTTTTTTCACTCTCTTTTTTACTCACTCTCTCACTCTCGCTCTCCCTCTTCACATTCTGTGGTAGTTTCTAGGTCATGTTTGCTTTCAGGATTCATGAACAACATGCAGCGATTCATCCAATTAATTACCATGACTTAAGGGCACCTAGGTTTGTTTGTATCAGTTCAATAGAAACAACAAACCTAAAAGTATTTTTATATGTTGTCTGCATCAACAGCCTAAGAATAAAAAGGCAATTAGCAATGCTAACAGAAAAAATATATGATGAAGTTAAGCTTCTCCATAGCCTCTTCCAGACATTTGACCAACCTGGGAGACCAAGAGGCCATTTAGGGATGAGCCCAAATAGAAGACACAACTGAAAAACACTATTCATTAAAAATGGACCTTGACTTTTTCTCTTTGTTTACACTACAGGACTTATAAACAAATATGTTAGATTCATCTTTGTGGACCTCAATACTTGTTTTAAGCAAATTAATAAAAAAGCAAACAAAATTCAAAAATGGAACTCAACTGACTATGAAAAAGTCTGTTTCTCTTGTTTACACTACAGGATTTATAAATAAATATTCCTGGTTACTCAGTGCAGACCTAAATACTTTTGTTTCAAGCAAATAAACAAAAATTCAAAATGCAACCCAAGCTGACCACTTTCCACAGAGTCTTGCAAAGTTTGTCCCATGAAAGTGCTGGGCATAAAATTTTTTTTTTAAAAAACTGTGCCCTAGACAAAGCCAAGCATTCTATCGGTCATCTTAAAATTACCTTAAATTTGCATGTACCACGAAAGATAACCATGCGGTATGCTCATATCATTCAATGGATCTGATACATCCCTCTACCAGGATCACACTGCTGAAGAATGAATGCAGCACCATGCCACAGAATCATCCTCTGGAAGCAATGGAAAATATGGAGACGGTCTATTGGCAGCCTGTGGGAACCATCCCGGAAGCTCTTGAGCCATAAACACCAGACATAAACATTTTGAATCCTGCTATTTTTAAAGTGCTTGTATTCTCTGCAAGAGCGTCGTTGGTATTAGCACATGAAAACAGGAGCAGAAGAAGGAAGTGCATGTAACGTTGCAGTGCTGAATTCTTTTATCTTCCCTGCATGAGAATAATCTAATGGTCAGTAATCAAACATAAGTCTTTCAAAAATGTGTGGCATTAATTCTTAATAAATCTAATTCTGGAATTTATAAAACTGAATAATGCTCATCAATTTTCATATTTGACATAACTAAATGTTTACTTCATATGTAAAACAATTAAAATTCACTACACTGAACAACACATTGTACCTAACAATGGATCTCCACCCTGCTGCAAATCATTATAAAAATAATTTTTAGGTTGCTGCTCCTTTAAGTCTCTTTTCAGCATTGGTTATGTATTACAATATTGTTGGTCTCTCTTGGGAGAAAGCATTATGATCACCTCTGTGTTGTAAGCAGTTTGCTGAAACGAAACATGTTAAAATCACTGACTGTGTGGAGTTAGGATATACTATGAGTGCCCTTAAGCTCTGTGCTGACCCTTCTGGTCCACAGGAAATAACATCTGACAAAACCCATGATACGTTTTGCCAGTGGGGTGTTTTTTAATGAGAAATGGAAAAAAAAATGTTTTGCTACTCTAAACACTATCAATTGTGTGAACAACTCCACAAAACACTTTAAAAGGTACCTAGGCCACTTCCATGACAGAATAAAACCCACAGAAAGTGTTTGGTTGGCTGTTCTGAGAATTTATGGCTCTTACCTTGAAAGGGCGATTGGCTTGCCATGTGTTTTGCTCATCCAACTTAACACTTTCCCTGAGGTTGATTTTTAAATGCTCTATTGACTTTTTTCCCCCACAGAAAACCTAGATCTAATTTCAAGCACTGCACAGATGTACAGCTGAATGTTAAACCATAATTGTAAGGTTGAACTACTGATAATTTTTCACACAAAGGTTCTGGCTATAGTTTAAAGCACAGTGCATAGCTGAAGACAGGCATTCATTTTGGCAATTGTAACCTCTTCAGGCCCTTTACTACTTCCTGGTTATGTCAATGCAAATTCGGTCTCAAAACACGTTTTAGTCCCCCCTGTCCCTCCCTCCCACAGCCCCTCAGTGAGGTGCTGTGGTTTTCAGGAGCAGGAAACTCATCACGCCTGTAAATTGTGAGCATCAGCAGTCTGAGACAGCCTCCCATTCAGGTTGGGCTCCGCGCTGGCAAACTGCTGATTCAGGCCAACGGCAGGGGAGAGGCAGCGGCTGGGAGAGAGCTCACCGCCAGCAGCCTCTCCATCACTCTGACAACTCAATAAAAAGCTGTGTAAACTATTAATTGGATCATTAATTATTGACGCCGTTTTTACTACGATTCGGGGCCGGGGGGGGGGGGGGGGGGGTTTGGGACATGGTGTTGGTGTTGCTGCACGCGTAGACATGAGAACCCCCACCACCCCCCACCTGCAGCACATATTGCAATAAATCCCCTCCCATATTTGCACCACATCATGGATCACGGGGCCAATAGTTTTGAATATTGTCAAAGCAATGCCATTGTCAGCCTCATCTGGTTACATAAAGCTTTTGTCTATATCCATGTGTGATGAGCACTCCACATGAGGGTTTTCACAGTGGTCACTTTTAGCGTAAGGTGCACAAGCCTAAACTGTTGCAATTATGTCAAGGCTACTATTTCATCATAAAATGAAATGAAATAAGATCGACAGTGCATCACTGAAGTTCACCCTCGATGGTTATGAAATGAATAAAAATAAACAAAATGAAAAGTCACGATGATGCTCCAGGCTGCAAACTGCAGGCTGCAGGTTTTTAATGTGCTAAGCAGCAGCAAGGTAGTTTTGGGGATGCTGTAGTGATAATATGTTAATTTATTTTTATATTTAAGTTTAGCTGGGGCTGAGTGCTATTTTCTTAATTATTTATAATTATTTTTCCAAATTATTATGCTCGATATTATTAATGTTGTCTTCTAAAAGAAATGTTTATGATATTTTTTGGCTGCGTCTATGCATGTTATTTTGTTAACATCTGTATCAGGGACATTATTTGATGGTTAAAGTCAGTAATACGACTGTAAGTGGTTTCTCAGAGGAAACTTACCGTACTCACTGCATATATCGCTTACATGTTGACTTGTACATATGTATTATAATACACAGTTTTTTTATTTTTTATTTTTTAATGGTCACTTTGGGAGAAGGACTTGCTTTTGGTTATCTTTAGTCTTTTTATATGTCAGATTATACCACAACTTTTCTCTCTCTCACCTCTCTCACTGAGGTCAGATGGTAAAGACCTTAAAGGATTTAGAGACTTGTGTTTTTTATAAGTGTGTCACTCAGAATGCTGAATAATGTTGTGCTGTATTTACAGAAACCAGGACATTCCATCCACTGCTCAGCTTGCCCAACACCACACACTACATACTGTTCATAGTTGTCGGTTTTTGGGGTGCTGCCCAGAGACAGGACTCAAGCATCGCTAGGCAACCTCTCCCCCCAACCAGTCAGGAGCTTTTCTCTGCCATGTGCCAAGCTCCTTAGTGCTCAACGCCACCTGCCCTCTCCACCCTTAGATCTTCTATGACAGAGGCAAAACGCCCACCCCACTCACAAAGTACAATTGCCGACCTACCCGCAAAGCAAAACTGCTGCGTCACCCATACAGTAAAACTGCTGCCCCACCCTTAAAATGAAACTGCTGCCCCACACATAAAGCAAAACGTCTGCCCCACTCTTAAAGTAAAAATGCTGTTCCACCCATAAAGTAAAACTGCTGCTCCACCCATAAAGTAAAGCTGCTGCTCCACCCATAAAGTAAAACTGCTTCCCCATCCATAAAGCAAAACATCTGCCCCACTCTTAAAGTAAAAATGCTGTTCCACCCATAAAGTAAAACTGCTGCTCCACCCATATAGTAAAACTGCTGTCCCACCCTTAAAATAAAACTGCTGCCCCACACATAAAGCAAAACGTCTGCCCCACTCTTAAAGTAAAAATGCTGTTCCACCCATAAAGTAAAACTGCTGCTCCACCCATAAAGTAAAACTGCTGCTCCACCCATAAAGTAAAACTGCTTCCCCATCCATAAAGCAAAACATCTGCCCCACTCTTAAAGTAAAAATGCTGTTCCACCCATAAAGTAAAACTGCTGCTCCACCCATAAAGTAAAACTGCTGCTCCACCCATAAAGTAAAACTGCTGCTCCACCTGTAAAGTAAAACTGCTGCCCCACCCTTAAAATAAAACTGCTTCCCCATCCATAAAGCAAAACGTCTGCCCCACTCTTAAAGTAAAAATGCTGTTCCACCCATAAAGTAAAACTGCTGCTCCACCCATACAGTAAAACTGCTGTCCCACCCTTAAAATAAAACTGCTTCCCCATCCATAAAGCAAAACGTCTGCCCCACTCTTAAAGTAAAAATGCTGTTCCACCCATAAAGTAAAACTGCTGCTCCACCCATAAAGAAAAACTGCTGCTCCACCCATAAAGTATATAGTTCCAGCTATAAAACAAAATCGCTGCCACATCCACAAAGTAAAACTACTGCCATACCCATAAATTAAAACTGCTAGCACAACCACAAAGTAAAACTGCTGCACAGTAAAACTTCCGCTCCACCCACAAGGTAAAATACCATACCCATCCACAAGAGCAACCACTGATTCAACCCTCACAATGGGTCGCAAAAAGTATCTTTCATTCTTATCTATTCTGTTGCACACAATGAAAATTATCCATGTCATTATGGCCAGAGTTTCAATAAAGTTTTTTTTAATCATACTTATTACAGGAAAGGTGTCATAAAGTGACTTCTTCATTTCAAAGTGTGCTATGACAGTTGAGGGCATAAACATGGTCTGGCATGTGTGTGAGGGAAGTGGGGGATGAACCAAACCAGGATCGATCGTGACTGATGGAGCCTGAGGCAAAGAGAGACTGCGAGGCTGTACAATGAGGGTATATGCTATGCTAAGACCAAGTTGCATCCGCCCCAGCGACTAAAAGGCTTTTTTCCCCTCTCTTCTTTTTTGCTCTGCCCACAGTATTATGAGAGTGCATGTCTGGGGAATCGATACAGGAGAAAACAGAGAGAGAGGGATGTCACACTAAATCAGTCTGTAGGCCTTATGGTCGGGAGCCTGGCCCATTAAGCCCTCCCCAGGTACATGGGGGGGGGGGGGGGGGTTAGACAGCATAACACGAGGCCTCCTTATCCCTCTGTTACATGCACAAATTTATTCACCTCTGCCCCCCCCCCCCAACCTCGCCTCCCTGTCAGCACATACACGTCTCAAAGGTGCTTTCTCCCTCTCTTTTGAGTCCTCTTCCTTGTGAGCTGTGCCTTGAATTAGCATCCTACTTCAGTGGGTTCTGTACTTTTCTTTGAAGTCAAGCTGGTGTAAGAGAACATTCCTTTCTATAACAAAAGCGTGTCGCCTGGGACTTCCCTATGCTAGTTTCTCAAAATTAAGACAAAAGCATACAACAGTGACTTTGAACAGAGACCATACATACTTTAATGTCAGCTGAATAAATGGAAGTAAATTCACATATTTCTGCTTGAGAATTTTTGTCTTGCTGTCACTGAAAATGTACAGTTTGTAGCATGTATCATTATCCCAATCTTGTTTGCACTTTCACAAGCTCTGAAGTATGTTCACCCTTAACTTTGACACCTCATAAAAATGACTCCATACTTTAGATAACGTATGATATATAACAGTAAATGTTAAAGAAACACTATATTTATCTTGGCAAGAGTGTGCAAGGATTCAATAAAAGTCAAACTAAAAAAAAAACCAAGTGGCAAGCATGAGTCACAAGATGTTTCAGTACATTTTAAAGTATTCTTTGTTACAGTATTCTAAACCGCTAATATTGGGATTCACAATTCTTTCTAATGGGTCGCTCATTTCACACCACCAAAGACATAGAGCTTCTGATTTCAGATCTGCATCATGTAAAATGAGGACCTCTGCCAAGGTAAACTGCAATAGACATTTCAGCTGAAGAACTACAGTCTCAAAATCCACCCTGAACAGCCCCTTTCATATCAACAAGTCTCACTGTCAAAATCTATCCACATGGTGAAGTAATGCTATGTACTGGTATAACATATGCTAGCATATGTTCCAGCAGTTACACATATCCACTAGTACTCTCAAGGGCTGATTTCTTATAGAACACTCCTCAGGCCTATATTGTAAAAAATACAATTTTCCTTATGCTTTGTGCACATGATGTTTTGATGATGAGTTTTTTTCAGACTTATCTGTCTGATTGTCAATCTTGGAAGTACACCTGACACCCTGCCAATACAATTGCTACGAATGGCATCACAAGGTCGATACAAGCATTACTAATGTGACTCCATGTACAAAAAAAAAACCCAACATACCAGGACTGAGTGTATGTGTGTGTGTGTGTGTGTGTGTGTGTGTGTGTGTGTGCCTGCATGACTACTCATGTACACATAGAAAAGTCTGTTTGTGTGTATCCATGCTTTTAGTAGTGAAACCGCAGTAATCACACTACAATCTGCAACACAGTCACGGATTACACTTAGGGCCAGATCAAAGCATTCAACACATGTTAAAATGTTTGCACATTTTACAGTGACATGATTTGTAATTGGAGCAAACAAACTACCTCAACCAATCATATGCTTAAATTAGTCTTGCACATACTACATTTTTCAGTAAATCAGGCCCATAGAGTTAACTGCACAGGACGGGGAGCACAATAGTGCTGTGTAATTGGGTGGAGTGTGTCTGTATCCAAACTATGTTAGAAAAACATGAATCACATGTAAATACAAACTATGGGCATATTATGAAAATAAATGACTGCTTTAGCTTTAGCACAGTGTTATCACAAACACAAAACACTCAGGAGTAGGCCTAAGACTTCACAGTGAAAGCCAGCAAAAAAAAAAGAAATTTCCGGCTGTAGGGCTAAGGTTTTCTATTACATTAGTTTGTGCCCCTCATTATGTAATTAGGCCTGCTTAAATCATTTAAAGACCATGCTGATACAAAGTGCTGGTCTGGAATACAGTGCAAGCCACAAGTCAATAGAACTGGATTAAATGTTAGCCCTGATTTTCAAACCTGGGGGTTGGGGGGTGTCATGCCGCCCCCAGACTGCTCCAGGCGCTGCTCTAAGCCAGGTGTGTTCAATTAAACTGATGGTCTCAGGCAAACAATCGCAACAATGAAATAACATTCCAGGGACAGTTTGGAAAACAGATGGGGTAGAGGTCCAGGTGTTAAGGCAGTGCAGGCAAAGCTGAGCCAAAGGTGGAGAGTCAACGTCACAGCATCGCACTGTTACAAGGCTATTTACTGTCAAAGCACCACTTGGTAATCCATCCACAAATCCATCCCATTGACCTACCTCCAGCCCTGTGGCCCCACCTCATCATTCCCACCCCCATCCCTTGACTTTGGTTCTGGGAAGCAAGAGAGTCATTAAACGAGGGCATCCTTGAGAGCGAAAAAACCGCCGACCTTCAGAATTGACTTGTTTTCCCAGGAATGCCCCTACATGAATAATTAAAATTTAGTTTCCTGCTGGATGAGGGTAGTGTGGGTTACATAACGGCAGCGGTCTGGCACTGTTGCTCCCTCGTGTGAGGCGGTGTGACTCTGTCTGAGGCTCTCTTTCGTCAGCTGGTTTTGACATAGCCAGGTGGGGGCCTGTAATTACACCTTTGACAACAAAATCAATTTGCAATTACGACTGTAGGAGGCATTACGCTGTCAATGGCAAACTGCTTGAAGGATCCATTTGTATGGTAATTCTGCTGGAAATGGGTTTATTTCTGTGTTTTTGCAAGTGTGCTAGTTTGCGTGAATCATGAATGCATGTATGAGTATGTTCTTGCGTGCGTGAATGCTTATGTTTGAGTGAGTGTTTGCCTGTGCATCCTTGTGTACCTTTGTGTGTGTGTATACGAGCATGTGCTTCTGTGTGTGTCTTTTTTTATCTGTCAGTGTTTTTGTTTGTCTGCAGGCAGGCAATTGTTTCTGTGTGTGTCTTTGCGTATCTGTCAAGTGTTATTGTGTGTCTACATGCATGCATGCATGCATGTCTCTGCAGCATGGATCACCCACTGCTTGACTGTGTGCGAGTGCAACGCAACACAACACAGCTAGCAAATGAGGAAACAGTACAAGTCCAGCAGGATGTGATTATTTTGCAGTCACTGGGAGAAGCATCACAACAAATATAACACAGAGTAGGTATCACAGTCTCGTAACATTCCTGATGCACACCAGCTGTCTCCCAGGGCGACTGTAGTATTTCACCATGACGATACCATGAATGCAGCATGACTCAGTTTGCTGCAGAGGCTTCCTAAGAAAGCTCAAATGTATCAACAACAGTGATCCACACTGAGACCAGTGTGCTGAGACACATTCAATATGTAGCTATAGCAGGCTGTTTTTTTTTTTCTTTTTTTCCCCAAAATGCCGGAGATTTAACAGCTAAACTGCATGACAACTAGACAGGCACCAGCTCAAATGTGTTGCAAAACTGTGAGTGGTTGAGGATCTTTGGAGGGTAACTGATAATTGCATTACATGAGATGCTGCTCTGACTCGGTTACTGCTACGTGCCGGCTGGCCTTTGCCACACAAGGTATAATCTTTCCCAGGGAGTCTGTTAGGGGTTTAGGCTGATGACATCATCAGCCCAGTAAGCGAGCGACCGTGGCGCAGCGGATAACCTTTGTACACAAATGATAATCTGCTCTTGGCATCTGGAATCGGTGGTTTGAAAAGCAGACTCCAGGATGCAGAACATGGGGCCCTGAAGGGATGTTCATCGCCCCGGCTGATCTAGCCATCAGGTCTCTGTGTGGAAGTATTCCCGATGGGAAACAATCTCGTTTACTCCAATAGTATTAATTACATTCCCTTCACCTCCTTAATTAAATGCACAAAGCCCTGTTGAAGGAGCGTGGCTCCGAACTGCTTCAGCAAACCTGACAGATACAAGGCATGTGTCTGATGGTTCACTTGCCATGACCTTTTTTCTGGTTCATACAGTTGCTGAGAATGGTCAAACCTATAACTGCTTCGGCATGGCTGACCCCAGCCCACCCCCTTGTGCTGACTCTCATTATATAATAAAGTCCATTACAGCAGATTGGACAAGCAGATCACAGTCTAGCCCCACAGAGCTTTTCAAAGTAGGACAGGGAAAGGAGAGGCTATAGTGTGTGCCATGGAAACCGACTTCACCTAAGACTCACAGCGTGTATTCTCCAATACTCAAAAAATGAATCTTCCTCTCCTCCACTACCACCTTGTCTCCATGCCCCTGAAACCAATCTTTGTGTCCTCCCTCCCTCCAGTGTTCCAATATTAATTGAGGGGCGCAACCCCTCAGGGGGTCACGAAAAAAATGGAGGGGTTGCGATATGATTTTCTGTCTGAATCTATTAAACAAGTTTTCTTAAAAATTAAAGTTTTTAAAATTTAAACCTATGTTTTTTGAAATTATTCAGTAACCTAGATGCACAATTGAGAGTGTTTCCATACTGTTCCTCCAAGAGAAAGAAATGGACCGGAAGCTGGTTACATTGATCAGGGAAAGTGATCGTGTTGTACTGAAACAGTTGTAATCACTTGGGTTTACATGACGAATTAGACTGGCTAGCAAGGTAGCTAGATGAAGACACTGCTGCAAAACATAACTTTTTATTTCTCAGGTGTCAGATCATTAGGCTTTAGCTATCACTTCTGTAGACTACAGTGATCACCTGTGCGGCTATGGAAGACTGTTTTAACGCCACCTTTTCTGTTCGCTGCTATGGCTGACAATTGACACATGTCCATGTTCCAATGTAAATTAGCAAAAGGGAATATAACAGTGACATAAAAACGTTGTTTTTGCAATTCAACTGAAACGTGTCGCAGACAAATGAAACTAGAAACAAATTCAAGAATCAGTTCTTTTTGGCGTTTCACAGCAAGAAAAATGTTAAGACTTGGTTGCCTCCAAGGCAAGATATATAGGGCAAGGGGGGAGGTGTGCAGCACGCCCTGAGGATGCGTTTTAGAATGGAGCACATTAGACTGACCTTTTATCCACATTTACTGGTCTGCTGGGAAATGTATGGATTTCCTGGGAAATATACAGATTTCCTGATGCGCCGGTAAATGTATACATTTCCCATTTTTACACATTAACGTAACACCTACACTGCTTAGCTTGTTTGAAAGAATTATTACTATTATTATTATTATTATTATTATGATGTGTGTAGCATCTGCTTTCCGTTTCCTGCAGTGGTTAACACTTTAGGGAGGTTGGAGGTTGACAGTATGCTGTCTAAATCAGTGGACTGGGAAAGAAGGGGGATGTGAGACTTGACCAATGTTTTTTGGGGGGTCACCAGACAAAAAGTTTCAGAACCGCTGTCATAGGAGATGAGCGAAGAGAGCATTGTCTCCTCGTCTCCTGCAGGCAAAGGATACATCATGTATCCTACCACAGAAGTCTCCTCAGATTTCTCGGGAACACTATTGTGCTCAGGACCAGTCAGATTAAACGACCATCCCATAGAATCTTTTGCCATCAAAAAGTTAAAAAACGTGGCTATTGGAATGCACCCACACTCTTTGAGGCTACCATGTGCACCACAGAAATGGCTCCCCATAAGACTCATGTTCTTACAGCCTACAGTTTGCACCAGAGAAAAGGCTCCCAGTAGACCCAGACATGAAGAGGTTGCAGTGAGCATGCTGAAATGGCTCCTCCTGAGACTATATCACATAGAGGTGGCAGCATGTGCTGTGTAGAACAGCTCCCGTTTAAACTCGGTGGGATATTCTTCCAAATCTACTGGCATGAAAGTGCTTCATACATGTGCATACTTTGAAGCATATATGTGCATGCTTTGTTACAATTAGAACTTAGTTGACATCAATTCTGATATCAGAATTCCTTAGACATTATTTTGTTTTTCATGACATTCATTAGAAATAATACATTTTAATACATTTCAAAGGCAACTGCTGTGCTTAGTTATCATTGCTTATGATCAGCACAATGATTTCTGGGAAATAAGAGTACATTAAGTATGCATCGATACATACTTTGAAATTTCATTCAAGTATGACAGAATATATTTTTGAGAGTATGTTTTTCCTGTTTGCATTTTTGCAGTTTAAAACACACCTAATAAAAGAAAAAAATGGTGACTGTACTTTCTAGTACACAAGTATGCATAACATAAGACAGTCATATAGGCTGCAGTGTTAGCCCCATGGAAACAGGTCCCCTTCAGATACACACACAAACAGAGGATAGCATGTACCAACTGGACTGGAAACCAATCTACGAGGGTGAAACAGTGCCAAAAGATCTGAACACTTTAGGACTCTGCTCTAAACATGTGTTTTGATGTTTGAAAATACAGTTTTAAATTATTTGTATCTGTGTCCCAATCTTCCTTTCCTTTTCTAATTAGTCAAACCAAAATCCCACAACCCCTCCTCCACCCCACCCCCAACACGCACACACGCACACACACACTCGTGCACACACTCATCTCTGCACACATTCAGTCATCATCTCTCCCATGAGAAGGTTCCCATTGCAATCAATAAGTTGTGTGTGAACTTCTGTTGAACTGTGTTTGCATGACTTAATTCAAATACAATTTCCATGTTTACATTTATTGTTGTAGTTGCTCACATTGTGTGCTGAGAGTTTGCAACTGCTCTTAGATGTACACAGAAAGCTTAGCAAATCTGAAAAAACACAGATACATGAATACAAATACCAAAACACAAGTTCAGATCAGAGATGTGGTGCATGTAGATCTTTTGCTACTGTTTAACATCCATACAGCTCCACTTGATAGACACATGCCAGCCACCTGCAGACAGGAGCCACACCATAAAGGACAAAAAAACAGCACACATTAACCAACAACAGCACACATTAACACCTGGAAGAGTAAATTGAGGACAAAAGAAAGTTAGATTTAACAAGATAAAGTAGCTGTTCATTTTGACCCATTGTATAACATCATATAATATGCTTCAATAACAACCAAATAAATTACATTTCAAATGTATCCACAACTGTACAGTCCTCCATAAACAGTGTTCAAACTCAACAAACATTCTCCACCCTTCCTGATTGAAACATTTATCTCTGCTGGTAAAATGACATTAATGGCAGACACAGAAACAAACAGACTGACACACAGCTACCATGCCAAATGCCTTACCACTTAGGGCTGCATTTGGGTTACTAAATCATTTAAGATCCCCACTTTATACTCAATCAATATACAGTGCCTCTACTTGTCACTGTTCTTCCTATATAAACAACGGGGACAAAATGTACTAAATTTACATTATTGCCTTAAACAGATAACAGCTAATATTTGTTATAACTGCCAGTAAAACATAGCCACCGACTGGTGTACATCTGTAGTACAGACACTCTGATGAATGATTCAAGCAGCCTCATAAGGGGCCCATAACACAAGTCTCTCCCAGGATTAAAGACCTGGGTGGGGCAAGGCAGGGAAGCAGGGGGAACTGGGTTGAGACAGTGCACCTTACCTTTCTCGCTGACGGACTCACTCTCGATTTCCACATCCTCACAGCTGGTGTACTCCGGTGTGGTGGCCAGCTCCTCCTCCGAGCTGCTGAGAGACACCTGCCGCATCTTGCCCAGCCTCTTGGTCTTGTGAGGCTTTGGGGGCGGCGGCCGAATGGACTCCGACTGATCAGAGCTCAACGAGTCGTTCCGCAGCATTGCGTCCATCTTCTCTCGCTTGCTCTTGCGCATGGCCGAGCTGGGGTCCAGGTGATGCTGCTGGGGTGGGGGCCGGCGCATGGGGTCACCCCCCCGCCTCACATCCAGCACGGGACTGCGGTGGGGAGTGGGTGGGCTGTGGTTGGCCCGGTGCCCAAGGCCAGGGGAAGTCCTCTCCACCGAATATGAGCGCTGGCCATGGGTCCCCACCGGGTGGGGCCGGGACTGGCGCATCCCTGGCCCATGCGGGTCGTCCAGCTCAGTGTACGCCAGCGAGACGTCGCTATGCCGACGCTCGTGCCGTGCCCGTGACACCTCAGCATGCATGCGCATCTGCTCCTCATAGGGCTGGGGCTTGACTGGGTAGCGGGCAAGGTTGGGGTCACTGCGGTAGCGGGCCTGGTACTCCTCCTCGCGCCGCCGCTGGAGCTCGTACTCACTGGGCTGCCCATCTAGATCCTCGTCCAGTGGGTAATCCTGCGAGCGCCAGCGCCCCCGCCGGTCCTGGTACTCCCCATGTCCTGCGTCAGCGTCCTCGTACATCCGTGGGCCCCGCCCCCGGCGAGGGTCCCGATCCCCGTAGTCGGACGGTGATCTGGGCATCCCGCTGTCCGCCGGGGCATACTGCGAGTGCTCACCCCTCTCCTCCCTTTGGTCGTACTTTTGGTTTGGATCCCTGGATGCTGATGGGCTTCTTTTCCTGTCAATCAGAAAAAAAGTGAGCCAATCAGTGGGGAAGTTACAGAATATTAACATGACAACCTATTATGACCTACAATTTAGTATGCAGTACTGCACCAAGCATGGACTTCAACACACCGAGGGTATCTGCCCTTTCTACATAACCTGACAAACTATTCCATCTATTGACTAACTATAGTAGGTATAGTTTGCCTAACTTTTCTATAACTTTCTAAATAATGACTTTTTCCTTTTCTAGAAAGCAGAAGAATCCCCAAATTAAAGTATATACAGACAAACTATAATCTTACCCTGGAAGTGTAAAGAAAGAGCAGCCAAAATGCTCACTCAAAAATTAGAACACAAAAGCTCAGCAATAAGCCAATTCATTTTACCAAGAGAAATCCATTTTTTTTTAAACAAATGCATCTACATATTTAACTGCACAACTACAAAAGCTTTGGACTGCTGTGGTGTTATGCTACAGTATTTGAGAGTGTGTACATTATAGAACAAGGTAAGGCAGTAGTATTGTCAAGGGAATATGTATTTAAACAGAATACACCCTCCTATTCCTCCGGGGATGTACAGTATTCCCACCCGTCAGCCTTATTATCATTAAATTATCATTAATAATTATAGGCTGTAGAGTTACAGTACACTCACCACCTCAGACAGTATACACATTTCTACACTTATCACTAGACCACTGATTGCAATGGTGCACACTAGCTGCTCACTTTGTAATGTTAAAGAGATTTTGGATGTAACATGAATCTGCATGTATGTAAATGTAACTGCAGGTATGTAAATTTCTCATACATAATAACTCAACGTAGGTGACAGAGATTTGATGATTTAGTTACATTATTTTCTGAGTATAGAACTTATTAGAACTATCTTCATATAATATTTTGTCAATGAAAGGCACAAAACCCTGGGTTGAGTGAATGTAAGTACCAGGAAGGCAACTCTCTCTGAACATGTCGAGACTTCTCTGACAGGTACTTTTTTTTTTTGCTATTTCCGACGCACTGCGTTTCCCGGGGCTACAAACACAACAGTCTGTCAGAGGAATTAAAGATCTATCACATCCTTTGCGCTTCGCAGTGCGTTTTGGGAGCATTCGGTTCCCGGTGCTGCACCAGGCCCACACCAGCCTGTCCGCGTGGGTGAGAATAATTGGCTGTTGAAAGGTTCGCACTGTCAGAGAGACGGAGCCGAGCATTCAGTGCAGTGCGGTTCTCTGCTTCTGAGTTACATCTGAGAGAACCAAAAATAGATCCTTCCCAAAAACAAAACAAAAGACAGCTTTATCATACCGAAAGGATGTTGTGTTAGCGATATGAAGGTCATTTCCGGCTCCTGAATGTATTCTTCTCTGGTAGGTCTTTGTATATTCATCTCAACAAAGTGTTTTCAATGTAAAAAAGTGAAGATAGTCACACATACAAACCACATAATCCCTATCTATCTTCTTAAAGTGTGTTTGTGTATATCAAATTATTTATTTCAACACCATGCCAGGGTTCAACTAATTTTTACAACACAATGTCTCACAGAATTAGAAAAAGCACAATCTCAAAGCAACGCTTCTCATGTCTTCATGTGTAATCTGACCTAGTGTTAATTAATCTTACTCTCTCAAGACAATGTAAATTGTATGAGTGTGACCAATGTCTTAAATATTAATCTTCGGTAGTGTCAGCAGAAAGTATATATGATGAAGTTCTTGGCCAGGTGATAGAGTGCTTGTGGTAATGTACAGAAAACATGAAAAAAATGTAGCAACAAATCTTCTGCATATAAAAATGATTGACATTTAGCTTTCAAAGGCAGAAGTAATGTTTTACTTGTCCAAAAGTAATGGTCACTTGCCCAAAAATGACAATGGCCCAAAGAATAAGATGTGCCTTGCGATTACGTAATCATAACCAAACATGTCCAAATCTCTGCCCCAAGAACACAACACTGACAGAGTCAGGGTGATAGACATTTCCACATTTCTGGCCCAAAACACAACGCTGACAGCGTCAGAGTGATTGACATTTCCACATTTCAGCCCTAAAAAACACAACACTGACAGAGTCAGAGTGATAGGCATGTCCACATTTCTGCCCCAACAACTCAACACTGACAGAGTCAGAGTGATAGGCGTGTCCACATTTCTGCCCCAAAAACACAACACTGACAGAGTCAGAGTGATAGGCGTGTCCACATTTCAGCCCCAAAAACACAACACTGACAGAGTCAGGCTGATTGACACGTCCACATTTCAGCCCTAAAAACACAACACTGACAGAGTCAGAGAGATAGACATGTCCACATATTTAAGAAAAGACTTTGTAAATGCAGTATATTGTTTTCTGAAGAAACATGAAATGACAGCCTTTACCTAACTCTGTGTCAGTGTCTGTTAAATTGCTAAACTTTAATTGTATTTACAAAATTGTAAAAGACTATGATGGATAATAACAGCAATTTAATAATACAGTCATTAGAAAGGTATATAAGATTCAACATCACAGGACACAGCACAAAACATCTCTGCTTAATCATCTCCCTTAAAGCATGAGGACATGTGTGTGAGGTATATAACCCAAGCTAAACAATTTCATCAGGTATGCTGGCAGTCTTATTTGAGCAAAAGGTTCTGCATGGTAGGACATGACAGTATTAGAGGTATGCCATTGCTTTGATTGTAGATTGGAAAAATCCTTTATCAATATCTGCCAGGCCAGTCATTGGCCTTCATATTCAGTATTTAAAGCCATGTTCACAAGCTAGCTTTGAGAGACTTACAAGTGGCAGGACTGTCAAAGACTCCACTAGGAAAATAATGCTCAGTTTCAGGTATTATTGATAGTCACTGTGTATGTGGAATGGTGACTGCTTTTTGAACCTATGAAAGACTATTGCATGTCTATTTATTTCTTTTTTCACAGGTAAGTGTTAAGTATAGCACTTGCTACAATACTTGCACATGCAATTTACAAGTCTATATGCAAGGCTATTTACTATACTCCCATCCAAGAAACATGTCATTTTGTACTGTTTTATAAAACTTAATGTGTGCACATATGTGTGTGTGTGTGTGTGTGTGTGTGTGTTTGTGTGTGTCAGCAATGACAAATTACAGCCCTGTTCCTCAGTGTTATAAATTGCTGTGCATGGAGGGATGTGGAATTCCAGAGGCCTGCGGTGCATATACAGCTAGGGACGGAGCCCCTAAGTTAGCAGCACATTGGGGAAAGCATTATTAATGAGCTCAATTATGTTAAGCTGTTTGTGGAATAAGGGAAGGTTTCCCCAGCTCTGACTCTTCTCCCTGTCTCCCCAGAGAATAGCGCTGCCCAGAGCATGTCCACGTTCATTAGAGACCTACAGGAGTACGGCCTGACTGAGGAGGAAAACACATTTTTAACCATTTACTAAATAATGTATTCATCTAGCAGGGACAATTGGTGTAAAAACGAAAGCATTCATGACAATTGTGTGGTGCATTGCATGGGGTGACTGCAACAAAACAGCATAAAATTATTGCTATTTTCATTCTTCAGAATACTCTGAAATAGTGTATAGCTTTGTGAAGAAGTTTTAAAAGAAAATCTAAAGGCTTAGCATTTGAAGATTGCTGCTGCTCTCAGTAACAGTAACAGCACACTTATCACAGAGCATGAGCAGGAACATGGCTGCTTTAAATAAATAGGGATTGCTCAGTTTCATGTCACCGCCCCACAGGCCTCTGGGAATAAGCTTAGTTGCTGAGTAGAGATGTATTTCTCATATTCACTATGAGACTTACACTATGTATGAAGATTTATACAGCTCCGCTGTATCCCTCCATAAGGATTCATACATAAGCATCTTAGTGAGGTTTTTCAGAGAAAGAGAAAATTCCCATTCTCTGGGTCCACATAAACTTATAATGAATTATTATTGTGATTATTATCATTACTAGACTGTGTTTTTTTGGTGTACTTCACATCTGTAATGGCTACAGAGATACAGTGTTCCACAGGGAAGCGCCAGCTTTTCCTGACATGCAGGACCTTCTTGTGATTAATGTAAATCACTTTTTCCTTTTTTTATTTCCATGCTGGTGAGAAATTAATGTGGGATAACACAGAGGTTCTCTCAAAGTCTCATCAATGCCTGTTTAGTATGTTGTATGTGTCCTCATTCATAAAGGAAGGTATTTCGCCTGCTAGATCTTAAATTCAAGTCAGTGCAGTGATAGCTGTCATGGTGGTAACTTCACACATTGTACAGACTGTTCACAGGAAGATGAATTCATAATGGCATGAGTTATTTTCCACAGTACTGCACAAGCAGCTGCCTTGGTCATGCTTTCATTGCACATCACCATGTATCTACTAAAAAGCTTTAGCAGTGACAGCACTGATGAACCAAGCAACAGAAGGTTCTGTAACTGGAAGTTGACCTAAATAAACTCACTAAAAACAGACATACTAAGAAAATATCTGCTCCCTTGATTTTGCTGAAAAGCAGCTCTTGCTGGTTGTTTTAAGCCTTTATAGAGATAGATATTCAATCCCCCAACAACTTTCATGCAACAACTAAAGGGTTAAACTGTTTAGTTTTGATGTAACTACTCTTGTTGCATGCATTTTAATTTTTTATCTGAAAAGGGTGGAGGTCCCTTTGGCTTTCCATCCATTCATGTCTGTTTTGCTATGGTGTCATTTTGTTATATTGCATAATGGTTCTAAATAAGTAAAAACATCTAAACTAGAGATTTAAACACAACTTCCAAAATGTATAGATCTTCCCAACCACAAAGGACTGGAACTGTGTTATGCTGTGTTAGACTGCCGCCTGGAAAGGCTGCCTGATGTCCATGTCTACAGTCCACAGACACAGCCAGTCCGGATCTCCTGTGCAACTTTCTCTCTTGGAACGCTGTTTCAGAGAATACCTAATGTGGAATTTCCTCTGCAGCATGCTCTTCACCTGTGTGAAGACCTACCTGTAATCACTCATAGAGAAACTTACGGACAAGGAACGCCCCACACTCTAGAGTGAGCCACTGTAATACTTTGCTTTGTCTGAACTTCATTATTGATGAAAGGTTACACTACTTGTCACTCATGAGTAAGAGAGGGCACTTCAAAAAAATGATAATTACTTTTTTGACTACAGCAGTTTCTAAAAGGGGAAGTTTTAGTAACATCCCCACCCTCTTCATTTTAAGAGGGTGGGAAGGTCTTCAGTTTGACAACTGTAAATTCCTTAGTGCTTCAATAATCACATGTATTATGTTTTCTCATTAGATTCAGCTGGAAACACTGGATTAATGGCTAGCACTGTGGGTCGTTAATAGAATTCAGACTCTGTCTTCTGGGTTATTGGTCCAGTTCTAGGGGACCCTCACTCCAGACCCACCCCCCTGCATCATGTGTGAACCATGATGAGCTGTCCATAGAACCATCCATGCATAATACCACACACCATGACATGATGTACTCCTGTGAGTGTTGTTCAAATGATGGAATAGCTCACTAGGGCAGTGTGACCAGAGTCCTAACCATGTCAAGCTGCTGGTGTAGCTACCTTCCACGATACTGTCCCTTTAAGAAGGTTCCGGACAGGTCCTTAGGCAACCTCACCCTTCCTTGCTCGTGCGGCTGATGCAAAGCTAATATGGAGTTAAGACACCTCCTGCCTGATACAGACAGAGAAGGTGGCCACACCATGTCCCTTTCAATGTATTCTCCTCCACTTCTCTCAACCTGAAATTCTCAATCATATTCACAAGCCACCCCTATTGCTGCCAAATCTACTATCAAAGCAGGAGGACACAGACAAGCACGTTTTCCCATGATAACGTGTCAGCTGTAGTGTCTTTTCACACCATTCCTCAAGTTGAGCTTGCAAAGACATGAATCAGAATGAAGCTTCACATGCAACTTGAGCAAAACAGGAGGGAGTCGAGGTGCTGGTAACTGATGAGACACAGAATTACTTAATTGTTTAGCTAGCTCTACTGCCACACCACTACAATTAATGTGAATAACACTGAAGTACTGTATATCAGTTAGAAAGGACCAAATAAAACATCAAACACAATAAGACGATTGACATGAATGTGTTGAATGCAGCCATCTTGACAGAGGTAGTGTACAGTCTGAGCTGACACTGCTGTTACAGGGGTATATTGCTTCTTACACTATTTATAACACTGGGTAATCCTTTAAAAACTCACATTTTGAGTGGATTAATGGTAAAAACTTACCATAAATATCTGATATTATGCACAATTGCCATTGTGTCTGTGTGTGTGTGTGTGTGTGTGTGTGAGAGTGAATGAAGTTGAGTATCAGTTTTCAGCAAAGCCAATGTACTGAAACCAGCTCCCAACATCAAGCTCAGAAGTTTTGCAATCACATGTGTATTCTATTTTCAGTACCTTATGTGTATTTTTCAGGAGTATGACAGAGTGATGTGGGTGATGCAGGCTTGATGAACAGGTGGACAGTGAGACAGATTTTCTCACTGAGAAAATCTGAGTGTGGCATCACAGTAATGACCTATGGCATTGGCGTGGAAGAAGAGGGTCTGGTAATAGAGGAGCCTGATAAAAAAAATCTCAATCCACAAGGAGACCCCTGCCCCTCAGGTCCCACATCCCAATCTCAGTCCGTTTACAAATCTCTTTCAATGCTAACCTAACACACCTAACACAAACATTATATCATTATGATCTTGTGGCTATCAACTTCCTAATGCTAACAGAGCAGTGTTGAAAGCCAATGTGTCCCTTGTCAATGCCAGCTAACCCACCTCCCCAATCACCCCTCCCTGGAGACAGAGGCCAGGAGGGGATGGCACTGCTGCTGGTTCAGCATTTCAGCAGCAGTTCTTTAACTGTGTGCTGACCTGAGGGCTGGGGAGGACAGCCCGTAAACGGGTAAACATGACACAGCTGTCAGTCAGAGAGAAAGCAGAGTTAGTATTGTGATGGACGAGACCGTGTCCTTTGGCTCTGCTGTTAACACGCTGCTGCCGTTCCCAGCCTGGCCTGGCTGCTGATGTCAGAGAGATTCAGGTCTCCATCCTTTTTATTTTCTTATTCAGCTAACTTAGGACAGTATTCAATCAACATCTGTGCTTAACTTTGATTTGTCGTGTGAGCAACCTCCATTTTATACTTATTTGCCATGCTTTACTTCCTTCATGGTCATCTGCCCAGCTTTGTGCCAAACTGAGATAAGCTAACAGACCCCAGGAGAGAGGAAAGCCTCACAATAATAAATACCTTGAAGTCAATGACCACATGTCACTCATCTATTTAAGGTAACAGCCATTTTCCCAAGATCCCAACAAAATACTTAAAACACTACATTAAATGTGGTCAATATGGATCTACATTTGGGGTTACCAGTTTAAAGCGGAACTGGGCGTGGTATGACCCTCTTCATCTCTTGGTAAGACATAGTGTGCCCCAAGTATAGATTCCTTTGATAAATATTCCCAATTGCAGAGTGCAATTACCTCTCTCTCTTTCTCCAAGGACAAGCAGCATGGGTGTGTGTGTGTGTGTGTGTGTGTGTGTGTGTATATGTATATGTTTGGATCATACTATCCTTTTTTGTACCACACTTTAAGTTTATAGTCATGTAGGATGTTTGTAAATTTCAAGTCTCCTGGTAACAAGTGTGTCCCTCAACATAGCAGCTATACTATTAATTTGCAGAACTGACTGTTCTTCTCTGAACTCTCCTCCCTAAACGCATATATATTAATGTTTGGTGATGCATATAAAGAACAGAGCATCAAAATGACAATCTAAAAAAGATAACTTTCAGGCACTCCTCTACCAGGTAATTAATTATGAGTGGACCAAGGAGGAGGGGAGAGACCCTTCTTTAGCTGGGCCTGGAACAGGCCTCATGGCTGCTTTTTGTGCTCAGTGTTCAGTTTTTTCTGTTCATTGCTTAGATGACATTTCTTCATGCACAGTTTTTTTTTATCCCAAGATTTTTTTTACCTTCTCATAGAACATTTTGACTTTTCCTCTTTGGTGTTTGGCTTGTCTTATGATTGATTCCTTTGATATTTCATAAGAGAGACATGCAATTGGCTTAAGTAATTTTCATTTCATTCATTCATCCATATTGTGATCCATTCATATTCTTGTTGTTCGCCTGTCTGTCAAGGTAGTGGATTGAGTCTACAGTATAGACTGAGTTGTTTTTGTCTTTGTCCAAAAAACCTTTTCAAAGTATTTCCTTTTGAATTGTACATTTCTGACAATGGTCGATCCACCAGACTGTTCATCCCTATCTTGAACTTTGTGATTTAATTAATATTTAATATTTCCAATAGTAATTATTTAATTAAATCAATTTAAACATATTTACTTTTAAAGTATTGGTCAGGTGAGAGGTTTTAGTGGTTAGTGTCACTTGTGTTCAGTATTCAAAGTGCTGGACATTAAATAAGGACATTAATTGTTAGAACCAGCTGGATTCAGGGAACAGTTATTTTAATTAAATTGTCACTTCCCTGACAAACTTGCAATTCAATAAGATTGCTATGCTTTTTTTTTTCAAAGAATAATGTGGAAAGTTAATTTTGATGCTTGATCTCACCAAACTGTGTTTCTGAAAATAAAAAACAACAATTGCAGTCAATCATGAGTGAAAGTTAAGGACAAATGTCGATTGAATCCCAGCCTTAATCATTTGACAGGAGCTCATTTTTTATGGATGTCAGTGCGTCCAGTGCATTGCACAAGAAAGCTCATCTGTCGTCCCTGGGAAGATTTGTCCATTTGCATTCAGCAGCCATTTACACTTAACCATCACATGAGTGATTAACATGATCTCTCGCGCTCTCTCATGCGTTCAGGAAGGGCCCAGTAGCAGGGGAGATGCAGATCTCCGGTGATTCATGCAGAGCCTGCCTGACACAACTATGCCTCCCCCTCCAGCTGCTTCCATTCCAAACCTCAGCAGCACACTGCATTATCCTTCCAGAGAACAGATCCAGCTACAGATCTGCACTGAGAATCTCAGCTGATAAACGGGAGACAAAAGAGAGCCATTCAAACTGCTTGGCTCCACCTCTGCTCCAGCACTCACGATATCAATACAGCAATGGGGGCATCGTTCATTATCCCGCATATGCTGCCATGGTAAACTGTATCACTCCATCAGATGATGGAGTGCACCTAATCTCATGCATGCTGGCTTTTGAGCTACTGTCTAACGGCTTAAACCAGAACCAGCATATGTTCATGTCCAATATGCTAATCTTCAAAAAACATTTTCTTGTGTCTGCACTATTCTTCCTGCAGCCATTAGTGTCGTTGATGAATTAAGACATAGAGAATGAGAGGGAATAATCTTGCACTCTGCTTTTGCAAAAAGAAAGTCACTATTGGAAGGGTCTTCCTCTAACCCACTAAAATGTGCAGCAGTGGCTGCTGGTAAGGCCGCAGTAAAGAGGTGGGTGATGGAGTGGTTCCTGAGGCCGGAGGAAGAACACTCTGTGGTGACAAATCATTGATGTCTGATGCCAGTTATCATAAAAAGAGGTTATCAGACATATATTAGCACGGAGCATCTGCAGCACACCAGCTCTGAGTGATTTACACCCCTCAACATGGCAGCAGCAGTAGTGTTAGCAAGGCTGTTACAAGAGTCTCACTGAGTCTGCTCCCTGTTTCTCATCCTCTCACTGAGTCTGCTCCCTGTTTCTCATCCCCTCACTGAGTCTGCTCTCCCTGTTTCTCATCCCCTCACTGAGTCTGCTCTCCCTGTTTCTCATCCCCTCACTGAGTCTGCTCTCCCTGTTTCTCATTCTCTCACTGAGTCTGCTCCCTGTTTCTCATCCCCTCACTGAGTCTGCTCTCCCTGTTACTCATCCTCTCACTGAGTCTGCTCCCTGTTTCTCATCCTCTCACTGAGTCTGCTCCCTGTTTCTCATCCCCTCACTGAGTCTGCTCTCCCTGTTACTCATCCTCTCACTGAGCCTGCACCCTGTTACTCATCCTCTCACTGAGCCTGCACCCTGTTACTCATCCTCTCACTGAGTCTGCTCCCTGTTACTCATCCTCTCACTGAGTCTGCTCCTGTTACTCATCCTCTCACTGAGTCTGCTCCCTGTTTCTCATCCTCTCACTGAGTCTGCTCCCTGTTTCTCATCCTCTCACTGAGTCTGCTCCCTGTTTCTCATCCCCTCACTGAGTCTGCTCTCCCTGTTACTCATCCTCTCACTGAGCCTGCACCCTGTTACTCATCCTCTCACTGAGCCTGCACCCTGTTACTCATCCTCTCACTGAGTCTGCTCCCTGTTACTCATCCTCTCACTGAGTCTGCTCCTGTTACTCATCCTCTCACAGAGTCTGCTCCCTGTTACTCATCCTCTCACTGAGTCTGCTCCCTGTTACTCATCCCCTCACTGAGTCTGCTTCCTGTTACTCATCCTCTCACTGAGTCTGCTCCCTGTTACTCATCCCCTCACTAAGTCTGCTCCCTGTTACTCATCCTCTCACTGAGTCTGCTCCCTGTTTCTCATCCTCTCACTGAGTCTGCTCCCTGTTTCTCATCCCCTCACTGAGTCTGCTCCCTGTTTCTCATCCCCTCACTGAGTCTGCTCTCCCTGTTACTCATCCTCTCACTGAGCCTGCACCCTGTTACTCATCCTCTCACTGAGCCTGCACCCTGTTACTCATCCTCTCACTGAGTCTGCTCCCTGTTACTCATCCTCTCACTGAGTCTGCTCCTGTTACTCATCCTCTCACTGAGTCTGCTCCCTGTTTCTCATCCTCTCACTAAGTCTGCTCCCTGTTTCTCATCCTCTCACTGAGTCTGCTCCCTGTTTCTCATCCCCTCACTGAGTCTGCTCTCCCTGTTACTCATCCTCTCACTGAGCCTGCACCCTGTTACTCATCCTCTCACTGAGCCTGCACCCTGTTACTCATCCTCTCACTGAGTCTGCTCTCCCTGTTACTCATCCTCTCACTGAGTCTGCTCCCTGTTACTCATCCTCTCACTGAGTCTGCTCCCTGTTACTCATCCTCTCACTGAGTCTGCTCCTGTTACTCATCCTCTCACTGAGTCTGCTCCCTGTTACTCATCCTCTCACTGAGTCTGCTCCCTGTTACTCATCCCCTCACTGAGTCTGCTCCCTGTTACTCATCCTCTCACTGAGTCTGCTCCCTGTTACTCATCCTCTCACAGAGTCTGCTCCCTGTTACTCATCCTCTCACTGAGTCTGCGCCCTGTTACCCATCCTCTCACTGAGTCTGCTCCCTGTTTCTCATCCTCTCACTGAGTCTGCTCCCTGTTACTCATCCTATCACTGAGTCTGCTCCCTGTTTCTCATCCTCTTACTAAACCTGCAAATACGTATGTCTAAATTAGCAGCATAGGCTCTTTTTATGTTTGGCTGGTTCAAGCAGAGAGGCTTTGCTTTGGAATCATAGAGGTCTTCACTGTGCAATAGCTCTGCAAAACTTTAACACAAAACCTCAATTAGCCCATGGATTTCACTGGATGACTCACCACACCAAATCAGTTTCAAGGAACAAAACAATAGCTGTCCACCTACACAGTAGCATGCATTTTCAATGATAAAGTTGCAAAACTACAGTAAAAACAAAGGAACATCAGCCTGGCAGTCTACTTTCCCCATATTTTAAACAAAAAACCTGCAGATACAATTGTGAAAAAAACAGCTTGCATTTCCCATAGAGTTAATTCTGTGAACACAAAACAAAATCAGCTAGCAGACTGCCTTATATGTAGTGATTCTAGCAGCCGCACTTTCATATGCCAACACTTCCCTCCCTCCTCCTAGGTCCCCCCATCTTCCCATTCCACCCCCCCCTTTCCATTCAGAGAACTTTGAAGCCTGAGAGCCAGCGGGAGGCATTAACTAATTTTTTACTCGTTATTTTGTATAAAGAGAGCTTAATACGATCATTAGAAATGCATGTAAACTTATAACAGGAAGATCAAAACTCAAAACCAGTGCTCTGAAAGCATTTTGTGTGCATGGGCATGTCTCTGCGTGTGTGTGCACATGTGAATGCGACTGTATATGCATGTGTGTGCATGTCTGCATTTATATAAATGTGTATGTGCAGGCTTGCATTTGTGTTTGCATGTGTATCTGTATGTGTCCATGTACTTAAACATGCATGCTTGTATGTATGCATACATGAAGGCTTATGTGTGAGCACCGTGGTGTTTTCTTTGTATTTGAATGTATGTGTTTATATGTGCCTTCTTTTATGTGCTAATGTGGGAAACTATAGCAAACATGTTTGTGTGTGCATGTGTGTATTATTTGGATCAAAGACATTTATGTTCAGAATCCACAACCAAATGTCTCACAAGCTGTGGCCCCTGGCGGCCAGCGAACACCATCAATTAAAATCATTCAGATCTCAATAATGACATGCGGTCTTAATATTGGATACAGTTTAATCCTCTCAACACTATAATGGCAAAGGCTTTTCTCTTCTAATTTACGTGTAGTAGATATAAATCCTATGTTGAGTTCTGTTAAGCCCCTAACAAATGTTTTATCCTCTTGGACTACATTAAAAGCTGATCCTCGCCCATTTTCCAGACACATCCCTGGGACAAAAAGCTTGAACACTATGTGCATAAGGTGCTTGCGGCTTCTGCAGATGTGCATTCACACCACTAAAGACAAGGTGTTCAGTATAATGCACCATTCTGTCTAATGCCCTGGTGTTCTCCAACAGTCACTGAATATGTAAAGCTGCAGTAAAAGGCATGTTCAGAGGATATACGCTTAAAAGCAGTTGCCAGTTCTTGCGTTTGCTTCAAACAATCTGCTGAGTTACACCTGTTTACTTTTCACAGTCCATACTTTGTCAATTGTGGCAGGAGTGACACTGCATCAGGTCATATTCAACAACACTCAATTAGTGGGGCTTTTCACAGGCTCATAGACCCCCGCAACGGAAACACTACATGCCACTACATCCAACTATTTTGTCTGCTTTTCACTGCTACTCACCATAGCACCATGTAACAATCCCAAGCTAACATTTTACAACATCTCATTGTTTTGTACACAAAATCTGACTTACATTTTGATTCAGTAAAAGTACCTACCAAATCATTGCCATTGTTTCCTA
This sequence comes from Albula glossodonta, assembly GCA_019788955.1. Taxonomy (NCBI): domain Eukaryota; kingdom Metazoa; phylum Chordata; class Actinopteri; order Albuliformes; family Albulidae; genus Albula; species Albula glossodonta. The sequence continues at coordinate 926,472 of JAFBMS010000070.1, forward strand.
ATTATATCCATTATTACTTCCTGAAAATCCAGTGACACATAAAAAATAAAAAGTTGTTTTCCAAATTTATGGGATAGAGAAAATAGGTCAGCAGCCATAGTCCTGGACTCCTCATCCTGCAGTGCAAACATGAAAACAGGAGAGAGCCCTTCTGTTACTGCAGCTCACATGTTGACACTCCTCTGTTCTCACTTCAGAAACTAACATCACTGTTAGCAGCGTTAAGTGGGGGCTTTGAAGGACTGCAAGGGTTATGGAGTAGAAGTGGACGGGGAGGGGTGTTTTGTTTACTGAATGATTTTCACTCTTTTTTCCTTCTCTTGCCCTGTCTCTGTAATTCAGTGTGTGTGTGTGTGTGTGTGTGTGAATGCGTGTATGTGTTTGTGTATCTGAGATATGCCCTGACCTGGTTTGCTGTTTTAAAAAACAACTTGGATACCTTTTCTTCTTTCAGATGACAGCAGAGCTCAGCGCGTTTCCGCCACTTCTGCTTCCAGTTCTCTGCACAAGCGGGAAAATGCTCACGGAGTTACCCGGCAACAAAATAGAACAAAAGTCTCCCTGTGAGCGGCAGAAACTTCAGTCACATCTATTTCTGGGTGTACAGTCTGAGCAAGTGCCTATGTCTCATGCAAAAAACTTTAAATCTGAACTTTATAACTCAATCAGCCTCCTGATAGCCATTTTTGGCATGCTTACAGATTGTTATTTGTTTTCAATCATTATCCCTCTGAACTGTCCCTTGTTCATTGTTTTTGTTCCTCTCTGAGTCTGTAGCACAGTGATTGGATATGCCCGCACCCTCCTGGGAAACGTCACACCCAGAAAAGCTATGGTAAAACGCATTAAATAAAAAACCAGCGAGCAATCAAGGTGAACACAAGCAGTGGCCAAGGTGGAGACCACGCCACCTCTAATCTACTGATAAAGGAGAAGAGTCAAATGAAAACAAAGGACTTATTCAGGCAAATTTGCCATCTAATAATAACAATTTATCGTGGGGCTGTCTTCACTGAAATGTGCTGGCCCAGGTAAATCGGAGGCCTCTGTTCAAAAATAAAAAAAAAAGTTTTTTAACAGTAGCTGCCCTCCCCCAAAAAGCAGAAAAATAAACTAAACTGATGCTAAAGCTAACTCACGGTCTGTACCTTTCGATCAACCACTGCACATCTGGGAAGTCTCGACCATCTTGTACAGGCGAATGCATCAAATCCCCTCCTGGCAGGCGTGTCCCCGTAAATCCCTCAGCGCCTGTGTGAAGTCACATCCAAAGCTCCCACTCGCAGAAACACGCGGCTTTCAAATGGCTCCCACGGTCTGCAGCTTTGGGTCCACCTCTGCTTACGCCCTCCTGCGCACGGGCATAGCACCCGCTCCAGCGCGGCGGCACCAACGAATACGCACAGCGGATCCCAGAGGCAAGGAATCGCCAAGCCTGTTGACCCTGCCGCAAAGGCTGCTGGGAGCCCAGAGCGGTGTTACTGTTTAATGCTGTTATCACAGGCTGTATATAGCTGGAGGTCAAGCAAGATTTTACCCTGCAAGGAGGATTATGGTACTTAGCTGATTATGGGCTGGTGGTTATTGCCTCCAAAATGCAGGCCCAGGGATCTGGCCTGTTTGCATGTAGCATTGTGTCCTGAGATAATTATCCAAAAACAGAACAAAAGCTGTGCCCCACTTTTTTACAAAAGAATCACCAATCTAAAATAAATTACAATACTGTTGCATGCATGAATGTTTTTTTCTTGGTAAATCTACCCCCATACTATGAATAAGCAGCTAATATAACATTGATTTATTTAGCGAACTGTTTTGAAAAATACATGTTACTTCATTGCAGAAGGCATGCTTGCATGTGGCGGAGTGATTTCAGGAAGTCTTTCGGGGGTCATCTAGGACACGTGGGATTAAGGCAGGATGAAGCAACAAAGCACCAGCTTTACGCGCGCGCGAGAGAGGAAGAGAGAGAGCAATGGACAGAGACAGAAAGAGGGAGAGACAGAGACAAAACTAGTGATATAAGAATGAGAGAAAGAGCAACACACAGAAATGGAGGGAAAGTGAGAGAGAGGCAATAACAGACATGAGATAGAGGGAGAGACAGAGATTTGGCTAGAAATACAGAGAGAGCAGTTCTCTCTTCAGCTCTAGTCTGCTCATCAGACCTCTGGGTAAAGCAGCACCTGCACAAGCATCCGGAAGACTCGGTGGGGATGTGAGCCGAGCGGACGCTTGCCGTGTGTGGGGGAAAAAAGCTCATACCCCCTCTGTTGACACAGCATTTCCTGTTGTGCTACATACGGAGACTGCCAGGGGAGGATGGCAGCACAGCGAGAGATCTCTCCAATCTCTCTGGAAAGTTCCGGAACAGAGAGGGAGAACACGCCGACCTCTCTGGAAAGTTCCACAGGCAGAGCCAGCTGCATCAAAGGGCTACAATCAAACTGAAGGATCAGAATTTCACTATGTAATTGTCATTTAAAATGTCGATTGCCTGGGAATTAATCTGATGCATTTCTGAAAAAGATAAAAATGAACAAGGTATGTGATAGTTTGTACCAAGCACAAACCAGACCAATGGGCCTGAGAGGAGTGATACATGAATACTTGGCATGTCCAACCAGACACTAATCCATGTGTTTTATTTTTGTGCAGAACTATGGTAAGCGCCTTTTAAAAGGGGATGTTTTGCTGAGCAGCTGTCTGGTTGTTCCTTTCAGATGCTGTACATACTGTAAGGCATGGTGATAAAGCTGGTTTAATGTATCTGTGAGCTACAATGAAAATGGGAACCATATGCTATGGGGATGACTGGTCTGAGGTGGCATTTAATGAAACAGCCAAATGAAATGCATTCAAATGATGCAGCATTTTCACTGTGAGGCAATCCCTCATAAAGCTCCTGGGAGCAAAGCATCAAATGAACTATACACAATCACAACGTACACACACACATCCACACATGTGCATGCGCACGCACACACATACACACACACATACACACATAGAACATCAAATGAATTACACTCTACAAAATCGCAACATACACACACATGCATCCACACATGTGCATGCACGCGCACACACACACACAAACACATACCGAATAGAACACCAAATGAATTATACTCTACACAATCACAACATATACACACACGCATCCACACATGTGCATATGCACGCACGCACACACACACACACACACACACATACACACACATACTCATATAGACACAGTAGCACATTTCACACACACAAAAAGACACAAACACATATGGACACATTTGCACACACACAGACGCAATTCCAAATGTAGTCGACTGAACAATCACAAATTCATGCACATCTATACATAAACATATGCACTGAAACAAGCACAAGCTTATCCACATACAAGAACACAATAATGTGCTGTTAACATAATTCAAGTAAACATACACATCCTCATTCACAGACACATACACACAAGTACATACACATGGGCAACCACTCAACATACATAATTATATGATATTAATTATAATTAAAATAATTATGATACTAATTATATTATTTACTATCATCCATAATATACATACACGCTTGCAAACATGTTCATGTATAGTGCATACATACACTAAAGTACAGTATAAACAAACCCATACATACATAGTTGCATGTGCAAACACCCAGACAGACACACACACATCCACACAAGCTGGTCAAGCCTCGAGTTCAGTCTCAGGACAGCTGGCAGCATTGAAAGAGCTTTCTATATGGAGGAGACAGGAAGAGAAGTGATACCACGTCTTTCACAGCGGTCCGCGTCAGGTAGTAAACTGCACATTCATCACAATGACTTCAGACCTGCGTTTTCATTCACTGTTTACTCCTGTAATGTTATACAGCATCACCGTCATGGCAACTTTATGTCTTATTCACATAAATACAACCACCATGAATGCAGGTCACACCCCCATAGGGTGCAGCATTAAAATTCAGCTGTGCCCCTTTGGCTTGCATGAGTTCTGAATTACTCTCCAATAAGGAAGCTATACTCATCAAGCTGTTATGAAGACCATGTTCTTATTACTTCCTTCAATCTGTCCATATAGAGGTTAAATTTGTTACCAATGTAATAATTTCAGTAACAATTATATAAAAGGCGACAACATGTACAATCCACACACACATACACACAGACATACAGTACAGACCAAAAGTTTGGACACACCTTCTCATTCAAAGAGTTTTCCTTATTTTCATGACTATGAAAATTGTAGATTCACACTGAAGGCATCAAAACTATGAATTAACACATGTGGAATTATATACTTAACAAAAAAGTGTGAAACAACTGAAAATATGTCTTATATTCTAGGTTCTTGAAAGTAGCCACCTTTTGCTTTGATTACTGCTTGGCACACTCTTGCCATTCTCTTGATGAGCTTCAAGAGGTAGTCACATGAAATGGTTTTCACTTCACAGGTGTGCCCTGTCAGGTTTAATAAGTGAGATTTCTTGCCTTATAAATGGGGTTGGGACCATCAGTTGTGTTGTGCAGAAGTCAGGTGGATACACAGCTGATAGTCCTACTGAATAGACTGTTAGAATTTGTATTATGGCAAGAAAAAAGCAGCTAAGTAAAGAAAAACGAGTGGCCATCATTACTTTAAGAAATGAAGGTCAGTCAGTCCGAAAAATTGGGAAAACTTTGAAAGTGTCCCCAAGTGCAGTCGCAAAAACCATCAAGCGCTACAAAGAAACTGGCTCACATGAGGACCGCCCCAGGAAAGGAAGACCAAGAGTCACCTCTGCTGCGGAGGATAAGTTCATCCGAGTCACCAGCCTCAGAAATCGCAGGTTAACAGCAGCTCAGATTAGAGACCAGGTCAATGCCACACAGAGTTCTAGCAGCAGACACATCTCTAGAACAACTGTTAAGAGGAGACTGTGTGAATCAGGCCTTCATGGTAGAATAGCTGCTAGGAAACCACTGCTAAGGACAGGCAACAAGCAGAAGAGACTTGTTTGGGCTAAAGAACACAAGGAATGGACATTAGACCAGTGGAAATCTGTTTTGGTCTGATGAGTCCAAATTTGAGATCTTTGGTTCCAACCACCGTGTCTTTGTGCGACGCAGAAAAGGTGAACGGGTGGACTCTACATGCCTGGTTCCCACCGTGAAGCATGGAGGAGGAGGTGTGACGGTGTGCGGGCTGCTTTGCTGGTGACACTGTTGGGGATTTATTCAAAATTGAAGGCATACTGAACCAGCATGGCTACCACAGCATCTTGCAGCGGCATGCTATTCCATCCGGTTTGCGTTTAGTTGGACCATAATTCATTTTTAACAGGACAATGACCCCAAGGGCACCTCCAGGCTGTGTAAAGGCTATTTGACCAAGAAGGAGAGTGATGGGGTGCTGCGCCAGATGACCTGGCCTCCACAGTCACCGGACCTGAACCCTATCGAGATGGTTTGGGGTGAGCTGGACCGCAGAGTGAAGGCAAAAGGGCCAACAAGTGCTAAGCATCTCTAGGAACTCCTTCAAGACTGTTGGAAGACCATTTCAGGTGACTACCTCTTGAAGCTCATCAAGAGAATGCCAAGAGTGTGCGAAGCAGTAATCAAAGCAAAAGGTGGCTACTTTCAAGAACCTAGAATATAAGACATATTTTCAGTTGTTTCACACCTTTTTGTTAAGTATATAATTCCACATGTGTTAATTCATAGTTTTGATGCCTTCAGTGTGAATCTACAATTTTCATAGTCATGAAAATGAAGAAAACTCTTTGAATGAGAAGGTGTGTCCAAACTTTTGGTCTGTACTGTATGTACATTTCACACACACACAAACTCACACACAATCACACAGGGACTGCAGACTGAAAAAAACAAGCCAATCATCAACCATGTTGCTCACCAGGGTAATTTACAAGCAATACTGTGTAATTATGCTTATTGACTTCAGCTACTGTTTAACAACTTAATACCACCATCAGTGTGGGTGATCAAGAGAGCAGACTTATAATTAAAGTTTTTGGGAAGTTGTTAATCCTACAAAATAATACTACATGTATTTTCAACTGATCTGTGACCCAAAAGATCCGGGTCTGATGCCAGCTCTCCCATGTATCCCCTGAAAAGAAACAATACAGAGGTGGGTGCCGCTTGAGTGCGCTTCTGTGAGACATACAGCAGCCAGCTCGTCTTTATTTGTGTACTGGATACGCAAACATGGAGCCTATCTCCGGAGGGGTTGGGGAAAGAGTCGCCACTCGAGCATATTGTGACTGAAAGTCGTATCCTGTAATGGCTGAGCACTTGGGCAGGGGCCTTGGCTGGGCTCCAGCACTGCCTTTAAGCAGGATTGGACCTGTGAACTTCTGGCTCAGAGAGGAAACTGCTGCTGTTCCTACAGCGTCACAGGGAGAGAACCACTGAGCTCACTCTGCCCCACCCCACACACACACACATATACACACACACACACATTAACACTCACAGGCCCACATACACACATACTCACACACACAGCATATCAACACTCACAGGCACACACACACATGCATTAACACTCACAGGCCCACATACACACATACTCACACACACAGCATATCAACAATCATGGACACACACACATGAATTAACACTCACAGGCCCACATACACACATACTCACACACACAGCATATCAACAATCATGGACACACACACAGGCATTAACACTCACAGGCCCACATACACACATAGCATATCAACACTCACAGACACACACACACACATTAACACTCACAGGCCCACACACACACACACACATTAACACTGGCAGGTGCACACACACACAAGCACACATTAACACTCACAAGCCCACATACACACATACTCACACACACAGCATATCAACACTCACAGCTGCACACGCACACACACACACACACACTAACAGATCCTGCCTGTGTGTTGTGAATGAGATGGAAATTATGTCACGAGAGCCTTGTCAAAGCCAAGACTTCAAAAGAGTCCAACTGACATTGATAAACTCCTGATAAAGTCTGACTCTGTGTGACAAAATCCCATTGAAAAACATGACACATTTTTCTGTGATCCCTGAATCAAAAATGTCATTTTTCATTTGAATTACAATTTTAGCAATTATTATTACTTAAAAATTATTAGTCTCTTCATCTGCAGCAAGATTTATTACTACCGACCAAATTCCAAATCTAATGTTTTTTTTTTCTTTTTTGTCCCTACCACAGACAGCACCTGCTCTGCCGGCTGTGGGAGGAGAGGCCGAACACATGGCTCCTCCGATGTATGACCAGAGAGGGCGCTGTAGCGATAAGACCAACAAACTTGGCTGTCTTACTCCCTATCATCCCCAGCGAGGCTGGTCCAATTGTTGCCTCGCCTAATGTGGACCTCCAGCCATGGCTCAGGGCGCCCAGGCAAACATCTATCCTGTGAGCCACTCGGAGGCCCCCAAATCTAATATTTTAACAATTTTCATCACTGTTTTCAGAACGATTTAAATGTGAATTCAACACACTCATGATGAAAGTCATTAATGGATTGCAAGCCAAGTTTAATTTACAGAAAATGTGACCTAATTCTATGTCCTTTGGTGTTACTCACAACTGGTGCCATGTCACAGATTATCTGGTTCAACACTACATTCTATTCGATAAAAATCTAGTGACTCAACCATGGAATTGTGTTAAGTACAATGGAAGATTACCAGACCTGGTAATCAGTGTGTAGTTTCCAACCACAGTCTGTCTATAGTCTGCAGATGCAGTAGCGCTGTATTATTGTCCAGAATCTAAAATTCTGTCACAACGTATATGTGATAAAATGCAGAATGCAATCATAATTACACAAAGGGACTTCAAGAATAATGTTGGGGTGATGGCTGATGGCTAGCAAATGCTAACAGTTGCTTAACAAAGATCTGTTTACAGGTAAAAAAAAAAAGACTCCATAACTTGCTATTCAACATTGAAGTGTCAGAGCAGCTATTCTATTCTCACTATTCCATGGATAGGATATTCTAAATCAATACAAGAACAAAATATAGTTTGAGTGGTGTGAGTGTGTTGGTGTGTGTGTGTGTGCACGTGTTGGTATGTGTGTGTGTATGTATGTGTGTTTGTGTGTGTGCGTGTCTGTGTTTGTGTGTGTTTGTGTTGGGTGTGGAGGTTGACGAGTCTTTCAAGTTCTTCCACCCGGTCTCATACCAGTTTCTCTCTCTTTTCTTCTGCTAAGCATGCATCTTTTTATCCCAGGGAACAAGCTGCATGGGAAATGAAAAAGAAGCTGGGCAACTCTCTGACGCGGCGGATTCCGGAGGGGGGATGATGATGAGGCAGGAGTGAGTCAGATCATGGTTTAATAATCCCTCCCAAAAATAACATCCTGCGTCGGGGCCCCCTGCATGCCGCACGGCTCGTGGTGTCGCTGCTGCTGTTGGTATCAAGCACCAGGTCTGAAAACCACACTAAAGCTTATTGTGCCAACTGTATTACTGTCTAAGTTACCATCTAAACTCATTTTTGCACATAATCTTGTACACTAATTATCCAGTCAAGATTTCCAAATGTGTTTATTCAGAGAGTACATAAAAGCCTAAGGTTATGACACCAGCTGGCTAAAATATCATCACATCAATACTAGTGATCGGAGAGAGAGGTTTTATTGAACCAGAATGAGAGGGCTACCACGTAGTATTAATGACTCAATGATTACGAACAATGATCTCATTAGCTGTGGAGAGTGATAAACATTAGCGCAAGAAAGTTAATCATTGATAGCCAAGTGTAGCTCCACCCTAGCAAGGTTCAGAAAACCTCTTTTGTACAAAGACATCAGGCTTCACAGCTCTGGTCCTGAGTCAAACAACTTTAACATCATCTGTGTGCTCTTCCAGACCACTGCTCCAACCTCTACAACTTCCTACTCCAGGTCTGTCCGCACCCTCAATTTACAGCTTTCCAATCAAGGCCGTCATGAAGAAGCACGTCATCAGCCATGATGCAATGTGTCTGTGGCAAAAAGATCAACACAGTGTCTGTGGGATATCTCTAGTAAGTACATTTTTACCAGTGGATCTCATTCAACACTTTCCACATCGGTTCTGAAGAAACGTAAAGTTAGACCATATGCCTTAACCTGAAGCACTAAGTATCATTCAGAGCACATTAATGCGATGTTAATGATAATCTAGACAGGGACAAATTAATCTGGGGAGGCACAGCCCCTCACTCACACAGTAATGGCACCTGCATCCCCTGCTATGCCTCATCAAACATTCTGAGTACTGTACGCCTTGCTACATGACACCCTAGCTGTGCTGTGTTTTGCCATGTGGAAAGCGCCCCCTTCTTTTAGGTTACTCAACAGCCCTCCTCCAAGGCTCCTGAATAAATAATCGCGCTGCTTTATTTATCACCGATATGTCCCGAATAACCGGCATCCATGGAAGCCTGCTCTGCTCTGTGTATCAGGGTAAAGAAATTAATGACAAACTCTCACTTCTGACTGTTGTCATGACTCTGTGTCTGGGACACACATGATGAGGAACCACAAAGAGTAGTAGCAGTCAGAATTTTCAATATTTCAGTATTTTTACAGGCCATGCCTGTGTTCATGGCCCCCATTAATGAATAAATGCATGGGGCACAATAACAAAAAAACCCAACACTAAGCACCAAGCATCATGGTGGGAAACCAATGCCCTCTCTGTGTGACCCAGCATAAAATGCAGCAGAAAAAATCAGACATTTGGCAGATCAGTGATGTGAATTTGTTGAGAAAACATGAGATCCCAATTATGCAGCAAAGCAAGAAACATCAGCTTACTTCACTGCAGAATTCAAATTTAAATTTAGCTTTGTTCCACACCACTAAGCACTGAGCACTGGCGGAGCACTCGGCACGGTCCAAGGTTACCATTACAAGATCTATTTTTAAAACCTATCAATTATGAAAAGGCACCAAAAAATATTCCAGCAATTATTGCTGTTGTACATGCAATGGGTGTCCAGCACTCACATGTCTGAATGCATGCTAGTGCAGTGTTTGAAATGGAAAGGACAATCATTTGCTGATGCTGCAAGTAAACGAATACTAGGTAAATTTTATTGACATTATTTCTGGAGTTGTTTTTTACATTTTAAGTGCTGTCAGACTCAAAGGGTATCACACTGCAGGATTTAATGACACAGATTTTTACATCTTGCATCTGGCATCTGTCTGTTGGATGAAACCAGATTGGGTAATTGGGCAACGGCCTGGAAATGAAAGGAAACCTGAGCAGCCTCCTGCGCCGCTGTAGCAGAGTCTCCAGCAAGTTTTCTTTTGAACAAAGCAATCAATATAAAAAATAGCCCTTGAAAAAGATTTCTCAGTATGAATGACTATGCTGCTTTAACTGATTGCTTAAACTAGGGCTGGGCGATATGGCTTAGAAACAATATCTCGCTATAATCGATGTCGATGTTGAAGATAAAACCAAGTGCAACGGTAGATGACAGCCTTTCTTTGTTTAAATACGACAACTGCACACAGCATATCTTTCAATAGTTGCTGTAAAGTTTAAATAAATTGTTTAAACAATATGGATAATTGTACACAAAGAATCTCGCAGAACGGTAACGGTATCGTTACCAGAACTAGCCTCACATGAATGATGGATTCGTCGTTCTGCAGTGGGTGGTGTGGTTTGAGGTGGTGCAACACATTTTCAGTACTGCTACCTTTTGTTGCTGTGTTTTTTGACGTAATTAAGAGAGCCAGCAAACTAGAGAGCCAGCAGAGCTGTGAACGAGAGAGCCATGAACTGGTCAGAACTGAACATTCTGTGCAGTGGAGCCTGAATGTAATGCCATTAGTAGGCAGTGCAGCACACATTCCTTGGACCTGAGGAACTGTTAGGCTATCACAAATAATATGTAGGTAAATTATGTTTGTCATTATAACTTTCTGTAGTCTAATACTAGAGCCAGTTATGTAATAAAAGCAATTAAAATAATTTCAAAAAGTGAAACTATGCATCGTATTAATTGCATTAATGATTTATTTCCTCATACATGAAGTGTTTTTAAGCGTTAATAAGATTATTTTACATTACATATTATGTAATTTTGGTACATTTTAAACAGTCCTCTATTCACAACTTAAGCAACAACTTCTCATTCAATTTCTTATGAAACAAGAAATTACGTTATGGACTATAAAATGTTTATTCATGCAATAGCTGATGTTAGTATATTTCTGTTAAGTAATAATGTTGTCTGTATATATAATAAAATTAACAATAATACAATAAACTGGAAACGGGATAAAAGGGATATTACCAAAAATCGAATAATCTAATATACATAACCATACATACTATTCATTTACCAGTTACTTTGTATTAACATTTGTAGAAGAGGTTATGGGTAAACAGAGAAAGAGAACACTGTGTTTTATTTGACTCTGATAAATAAACTACAACAATAAATGTTGCCTGGACGAATGCCATCTATAGGCCTACTATGGCAGAGACAAATGCTACAGAAAAAGATGTTATTTAATATTTGCCCGGTGTAGGATACAAAAATACAACTATTGGCATCAATGATTATTATAAAAACAAAAGTAATCATTATGGTTATGTTTTATTAGTTTCTCACAGATACAGCAGAAGTAGCGGATGCAGCAGGAACTGCACTCTGATAGAATGAACGATGAACTATGCAACATCTCAGGCTTTCTGGAAGTACTACTGAACGAATGAATGAGAGACCCAAACGAACAAATCTGTTGAACGAACGACCCAAAAGAACGGCCTCATCAAAACAACCATCACTACTGTACTCTGTCTTCCCTCCTGAATCTAAACAACCTTCATACAACAGACACGTGACTGTTTCATAATTAGGTCTTCAGCAGCTCTAGTAGCCTGCTCTTCGCAGTTATCCCTGATATTTAACTATCAGGACACGTAACGTTCCAATGATTGATGGGCGTGCCACAGTGGTTTGAGTGTCTAGAAGAGGTTCAGAGAGAGAGAGATGGCGAGCAAGTGGGAAAGCTTCTGCTTGTTAAACCCTGCTGACTTATAAAACGATATTACGACATGGCAACTACTTGTATCCTGTGTAAAAAAATGAGCAAATACATCAAATATATTGCACAGCCCTAGCTTAAACAATACAAAATAATTCCAAAATCTCACCACAATGAGAAATCAAGTACGCCTATATTGTCAATACCTGGCATCTGCAAAATGAATATACAAGTCCACAGATTCACTGACTTGGCCCAATGGTTTTGTGTAGATAAGTGTATGGCATCTTAGTGAAAGGAGATTTATGAAGAATTTAACTAAAGTTTTTACATTTATAAAATGACTCAAGAAGCTAAACTACCAAAGTTTTTAGGCTGAGTTCAGACTAGGCCTGCATGATATAGAGAAAAAATGCAATATTAGATTAATTTACGCATTATTTCGATTGTGATATGCCGGGCAATAAACCAAAGTTGAGTGTATTTAATCGGTTTCAAGTATTTTTAAGTATATTAAAAACCTGACATAATGACATTTCCAATATGCATGTGTTCTGTTTTTTCTGCATATCACTTCTGATTGAGTGTGGTCTTCACGTGTAAAACCAAAATACTGCCACACAACTGAGGTGCTTGACCCTTAGGCCAACTCATTTCGACGACAAGCCAATTTTCGCACAAAGAGCTTCTTTACTTGACACTGGAGTCACTGCTCCCTGCTCGTCTTGCACATGACATAATCGGCGCACACACATCTGCATCAAGCATTGCATCTGCATCTGCCCGTGACTATTCTCTGCTCTCTACGTCTCCATACAGCTGTCAGCTTATTAAATAAAAATAATGAAATTGCAATATGCTTACTGCGATCCATACATGTGCAATATTTTTTAAAATGCCATGTATCATGCAGCCAAGTTCAGATAGTAGTACACAATGGGGCATAGATAAAACTTTGATCTGAGTAAATTCCACTCTGATATCAGGAAACATTACTTTACGCACAATGGTGAATAGTGCAGTCGGTCCGCCATATCCAGGACCCCTGTGGATGTGCAAAAACCGCGGGTGCTCAAGATGCTTACATAAAATGACGTAATTTTACCCTATACATGTTAACAACTTGAAATCCTACCTATATCTACTACTAAGAACTGCTAAAACCCACGTAAATCATACTGACTACATTATTCTAGCATAAGATGTACACGGGAATTTCAAATGTTCTTTTTAGAGAATATCCTGAATTTCTACAAAATATTTTCGAATTGCGGTTGGTCAAAACCGCGAATGCCAAACCCAAGGATAAGGCGGGCCGACTGTAATTAGAAGAGGTTGCCAGGTTGTGTAGTTGAGGCAGAGACCTTTGATTTGTTCAAATCCAAGCTTGGTGTAGTACTGAATACTCTGTAGATTGTAGATGAGGTCTGTGGATTGCAAACAGCAAGCCAAGCTGGGCTGAATGGCTTGTCATAATATGGTCTTATGAAAGCTGAAATTTTCATGATATGCCCAACCAACAGATATAAGGACAGGTGTCTCTGTCAACTGTCATCTGAAGACAAAACTTTCCATCCATAGTCCCAAGGCCATGACACTGCAGTAACTTTGTGTTAGACAGGTGCAGATCACTTTCTTTCTCTTGTCCATCCGAAGTACAAGTCACTGGGCTTAATTGTAATCATGAGTGACAGGATCCCTGAGACAAGGTAGCTGGTTGTGGCTCACAGAATGAACACTATTATTTGGAAAGCATTTTTATCTTTTGATTCTGACAACTGCTATTTTGAAATTCTGAGATGTCTTTGATATCCTGCTCTCTGGCGATCAGAGATGGCAGGGTGGTTTTTTGATAAAGTCGGCTGCATGTGTTTGCAGGTCGCTGTGAACAATCTTCCAAATGACATGATCTTGTCGCAAGCTAACCCAGTACCTCCTAACCCTCTTTCCCCCCCCCTCTCTGAGTTTGTGTGTGACTGAGTGTCTGTGTGCTCGGCGTGGGCATGTCTGCTCTTAGGCATCTCCCTGTCCTGCAGTCACCTGAGAACCAAAGCCCAATCACCTGCCTTGATGACTCCACACCCTCTCCTCATGGACTGTCATTAGTCTTGCATATAGGCCGAAGCATACCTCCTGTAATTGCCAGGTTGTCTTAGAGTCTTCCTTTTATATTTACTGTCAAGCTAGTTCCTGGTTTTTGACCTCTACCTAGTTTCTGTACCCATGAGTTTTTGCCTTGCCCCTGCATGTACCTTTGTCTAATCTGCCTGCCTACCTGCATTTTGGACCTTTCCAAGGTTTCTTGGATTAGTGTTTTGCGTTGTGATTTTGAGCTACTGGCTGCTGGACTATTTTTGCCTCACCCTCTTTCTGTTTGGGTTTTGGCCTTGCTTCTATTAGACTGGAAATTCCTACACTCTCTAGTCTGCTTTTGAGTCCTCTCTCACCCTGCCTGACAGATCTGTTCCAAATATATTACCCAAAATTCCCAAGTCTTTACTCAAAAAAAGAGTGCAGGGTATACTTTTTTCTTCTTTTTTGAAAGAATCATCAAAGTTTTCTTCCTGACACCCCCTGGAGATAAAATCAACTCGCATCTTAAAACCTAATTAACTACTAAACATGCTGAATGAAATTAATATCACATTGAATTCCATTAATGACACAAGTCTCCTGAAATTCCAGGAAAGCAGGAGACAGCTACTGGTGCTTATCCATATTTGTTTAGCATCTGCCAGGATAGAAGCGTTTGATCGCTTTTCAACTGGACTGCTCTGCTGTTAAAATAAATACGGTGAGAACCCAGAAGGCCACATTTATTTGCAACAAAACATGAAGATAGTTAATTGTACACATGCAGGGAGACAGAGGGCTCAGGCAGACCATAATGTTTGCAAAATATGCAAGTAATTAGTCTCCTAGAGCTTCAAGAAAACCATCAGAATCTCACAGTACATCAGGGCTGCACAGCACAGAAATGAACACTTCACAGCAGCCAAATGTAAATTGATGGATCGAATTTTTGATTTACTGCAATAACATCTTACCCTACAAAATCAAAGCAACTGTATGCCATGGGATTTAAACTGGGTCCAAAATGTAATTAAAGGTTGATAATCCCTTTTCTGAAATGCCTGGGACCAGAAGTGTTTTGGATTTTTGATTTTTTCGGATTTTGGAATATTTGCATATACACTCATTCCCCAACATACATCCAAGTTCCTTTCTAACCGACAGGTTCTATCTCAAAATGGATTTAGGCCCAAGTTGGATTTGTGTTAGCATGGCATGTAGAAGTACACGTGTAGCATGTAGAAGATGTACACAATGCCGGGACATCATCTGACGGTCACTATCGTATGCTTACAGCTGTTCGCACCAGTGGACATATGACCAAGCGTAATTTCTATATTTACATATATTTTTTCTTTATTTTTATACGGGTATGTGTCGCTTAATGTCCATGATACATTCTGTGAAATGGGATATGTGATTTGGACGTTGTGCAAACACCATATTTTATGCATACTTAGCAAAGCTACATGGAATATTGTAGTGTACCTGTATTGACTAAATAGCCAAGATACTGTACACATACAGTACTGTATTTCAGCTAATGTATCAGGTTAGGTAAGATATGGGTTAAATAGTTTACGTCTGCTACGTCCCATTCTCCGATCAGGATTTCTGAACTCTTTTATAACCTTATTGTTTGAACATGAATTTTTTTTTTTTACTTTTAATGTGTAGGTTACATGGTATGGGCACCTGGGGGCTAAGAACAAAAATAGTCTGGCCAGAATTACAAACATGGCCAGTAAAATTATTGGGAAAGAGCAGAAACAACTGAGACATATATATAAAATGCAGGTGAAACAAAAAGCCTGACAAATTGTGTCTGATCCTGTTCATCCCCTTTTTAAAGAATTCACAAAACTGCCCTCAGGAAGATGCTATAGAATCGCTACAGTAACCAAGAACATTTACAGAAAATCTCTCATACCAAATGCAATGACTTTGCTAAATTCGTAAACACCATTTACACTGGAATCATGTCTGTTGTCTGTACCGTGCATGTTGTGTTATTTTTTATGTATTTATTGTGATTTACTGTGATGTGTTTAACCAACCTATGTAGCCGAAGGCACAATAAAGATTATTATTATTATTGTTATTATTCTTTCATATTTATAGATGCTCGCAAGTCAGATAGGTCAGGTGTGGAATTTTCCATTTGTGACGTCATGTTGGCGCTCAAAAAGTTTTGGATTTTGGGGCATTTCAGATTTTCGGATTAGGGATGCTCAACCTGTATCTGATTGATACAAGTTGATTGATACAAATGGGGGGTCCCATTTGAAATCAGAATAACAAATGGAGTACTGCAGATGAAGCACATATACTTCCCTCATATACTAGTCCACATACTACAAGAGAGTACAACAGGAAAGCTAGTGCTGCCCAGAGAAAAGCGATACCACTCACAGAGTAGCTCAAGGGCATGTATGTAGCATTGACGTAACTCACCTGCCTAGGAGTATCCTACTCAAGTGAGATGAAGCCAATTGAGTTTTGCTGTGGATTGGTGTTCACAGGTATCTAAGTTTCTAAATTAAAATTTTTTTGAAAAAGTGCTTGTAAATTGCATTTTTTCCTAAACATATGCATTCAATTACGGAATATGATTGTCTACATTTTTAGAGCACAGAACAGAGCCCAGCACATTGCTAGTTTTGCAGTTATCTTGCACAGCTCACATTCAGCAAGAGTACTGTCTGTGAGAATAACTTGAGGTAACCTTTCTAAGGTTGATTCTATCCCATTTTAGCCTGCATTATATCATAAGTCAGTGGTCAAGTTAGTTTGAAACACTGATGTTGTTTGAACAGAACTTCACATATACAAGATTAAATTCTTTAACAGACAATTCACAAAAACATGGCTGGAGCCTTCTACATGGATATTCTTCATTATTACTGAACATAATTCTCTGACATGACTGATCTAGGCAATATGCCAATACAATACTACTCAAACATATTATTTGTAAATAGGCTGCAGTCACAAACACATACACTCACACAGGTTTTGTTTAAAATCTGTCACATGAAATCTGTTGGCAGTGATCTTTTAAAAGAGGTCTTTTAAGAGTAGAGATAAAAAAACATATCTGTGAGAGTGAGAAAAGTGAATGAGTCTGCCTTGTTCTGTGTGGAGGAACACTAGGGCCAGTCTGGCTTTTAATTGATTTGTTTGAATTTTATTTTTTGTTGTTTTTTTTTTTATCTGGCTCAAGAGACTATTTCCAGGCAAATCGCTCTGGAAAGAATAAACAACTGAGAATAAACCGCACTGAACAGACTGAAGAAACTTAAAACAATGCACAGGACAAAAGAGAACAATGTGAAAAGAGTTACGGAAGATGAGCATGGCAACAACCAAAACGAAATTAATAAAAAATTGACTTTTACAGATACTTTCACACTGCTTCAAACCATACTCTACACTAATCAGGTACACCTGCCCATGGAAAAAACTGTTTAAGTGAAGCCATTAATGATTTGAGAACAAACTGTGGACCTTGCATTTCTTTTGCTCTGTGAAAAACACTCCACAGTATACAACATCAAAAAAAACATCATCCAGGGCATCTGGCTTGCAGCTGAAACACGGTGCTTTCCAAAAAGACCACTGCCCCTCGGGATTCTCCCGGCCATCGTGCATCTTGAGAATTCGAACTGCGTCAAACACAGCTTTTCCTCAGAGGATGTGTCATCAACTGAACAAAAATAAATAAAAATAAGTTCTGCCACAAAAGGGCCGGTATTTAGCGAGGACCTTCTATTGCCAGGAGTGAAAGTGCAGTGGATGGAAAGAGCCCCTTCCCGAACCATTAGCCATGCATTAGCCCAGCCTGCGTGTTCATCCTCCTTTGAAGAAATTAGCTTCACTTTGCGAGCACCAAAGGGCCCAGATGCCATGAATATAAGGAAAGGGGGGATGGTTTCTGTAAGGCATGGCTTCTTACTGCCATTCCATTCTCCTGTGCATGACCTCACAGGTGTGGGGGCAAGCAGGGCCTGCTCTGTGGGCAGCAGCTGGTCGCCTCAGCCTGAAATCTCTGCACTAGCCGTTCACATATTTCTGGTAACAGCTTGACGTCTTGCCATCCAGCAAAAGTGGGAGGCAATTTCATATTAATCTATTGCTGAGTCGTCCTGGGCCAAGGATATTAGACCGCAGCTTATCTGACCACAGGGCCCAGTGCATCAGCTACCGATGCTGGGATATGATGTGGGAAGGCAATGAAATCGATTTATTCAAATACACAGAGGACTGTTAGTACAGTCTGTCTATTGCATTGTAATGGAGCACTACAATGTTGTTCACAATTTGAGGCCAAAATGTTTACTTCAGATGAGGAGGTAAAAAAGATCATCCTTTACTTACTGGCTCATTGATGGGCTATAGAGTTGCCCTATAAGGTTTTGGTAAGATTTGGACCTCTCATGTCATGGTAAAGAAGCATGGTAAGCGCCCTTGCCACTAGTTGCTCCTCAGTCTTGGTTTTCCTCCAGGTTACTGAGGGATATGCCTGTTGTTTCTCTGTGTATTTCCACTGTGACAGTGCTTGCTGCAGCCATTAAAACATCCTCTTCTGCTTAACCTATTCCTCAGATCCCCCCCATTTCCTCTTTTTCACTCCAATCCTACTTCCTCTCCATATACATTTCTTTTCCTTTTCCCTCTTTTTCAATCTGTCCCCTTCCTTCATTTCCTCCTCCTCTTCCTAATATCCCTCCTATTTTCCCTTCTCCAACATGTTCTCCCTCTTCTTCCTCACTTCCTAAGGTGTGGAAATTTTGATTGACACAACTCATCAGACCACGCAGAATTTACTAAGCATACATAAATCTCCCTTTTTACCATAATAGCAGAAACTGATGATGCCTTCTGTTCGTTCAACGAGTAAGAAAGGTAGCTACTTAGCTAGCAAGTTTATTAACCTTGCTTGCTCGGCGGTAAGGTAGCTAGCTAGTTAATTTGTGTATGCTGTATATACGGTGTTATCTAGATTAGCATGCTAGCTGGCTTTAGCTCGTTAGCAAACAAGCTTGCAAGCTAAGTATCTTTATTTTATCGAAAAGTGGACATTCAGCTAACTAGCTAGTGATACAACTTTGAGTTCTTTTTAGTTTGATCACAGCTACAAAATCACCCATTGCATTGTTGAATTAGCGTGAGCTAACTGACCCTTCCCTAAGCCCCTACCTAGAACGGCCACTGTCCAATCCTACGTTAACAACAGTAACTAGGCGCGGGAAGCCTGACAAGCTTTCAGAACAAGGGAACGGTATGCAGAGCGAACCCGCAGGTCCGACAGCAGATATCCTCCAAGTTCAGAGGGGGGTGTCGTATTTTTCGCTTTCCAAAGCTAAAAAAAGCAAGAGTGTGTCTAACAAAGGCTTAAGTCACATGAGCATCCATATTTCTCCCCTTTCCCATTACACTCTGATGAACGAGGTCTGTATGATATGTGCTGTGTACAGCTTATTCATAAAAGTTGATAATATCAATCTACAATTGAAATGTATAATCCCCTGCCTCACACTCTTCGTGCATGTTTTTATTATTATTATCTGTGTATTGCCAATGCAAATGTCGCTTTTTATTTAGTATTTTTAATACATTCGAGTGTAAACTGCCGTGACATGCTAAATTATTGAAAAGCTAACTCCAAGCTGCAGGCTGTCAGTAAGCTAGCTTGTCCTAAGTTGTGCAAGTTTAAACATGAGTTTTGAAGTATGGATATCCCATTATGAAAATGTACAACTGAAACGAGTGTTTAATAATTGTTTTGTCAAGGCAATTAAGAGTGATTTGTTGTGATGGTTTGTAGACAGGTGGAGAAGTTCGTTCCACATTGTTAATCATCACCTTTTCTTTTTTAAATGCACTCTTATGGATGAATACATTAATTTTATTTACTTTTACTAAGATTGTGTTTCTGTATATTCTGATATTTTAAATGTGTAAAGATATGGCGACCACATAGTTTTGTAAAAGTATTATTTAATCACTATACGTGTCATTCCTATGTATCTGGTCCACGTGAGAGTGCGTGTTAGCCACCTGCGCTGCCACTCGTTGTTGTCCCATTAGCACTCTGATGAATGAGGTGGAGAAGTTCGTTCCACATTGTAAATCACCGCCTTTTCATATACACTCTAATGCAGATGGCTGAAAATAAACACAGATGCAGCTACATCGTCGTTGGTCTCCTGCTTTGAAACGCAACCACGCACAGTAAAAATCGAGCCGGTTACATCGGTATCGTTGAAAACGCCATGCCAGGTGCGAAAGCTTGACAGGCGTAGTAACAGTAACCAAGGGGGGCGTAACTTAGCGAAGGGTCAGTTGTGGCTAGCTAGCTCCCTTCACCTGTAGTGAGCTTAGCTGGCTAGTAACTAGCATACATACTGTAACATTGTCAGTAACTTACGTCAACACAGAAGGTTTTAATCAAATGCACAGTTTACTAAGGTGTATCTATACAGGCTTTTGTCAGCCGTGGACATGGCAACAACAAACCAACGAAGACCACGGTCAAAAGGTGAATTTATCTGGAACATTAAAAGAGGCTGAATTATTACTTATTTTAACGTTTACACATAGCGGGGGTAACGCCCACCCCCAATACAGACATTCCAATGGTTAGCAGATGCCAGTGATTGATGGGCATTTCACCAAATGACTTAGATGTTCACATTGCCAGTCAGCGTATTACTGCAGCTCGCTACAATACCAACCACTTGCTATATGCCCAATAGTAAGACGAACGGTGTCTTGGAAGAAGAAAAAAGAGTTTTATTGTGTTCAATCAGTGTTATCAAGGCGTTATCGGCTGCACCTTTTTGGTCATAGTGGATGAGGTTATGTGATGGACAGGGGAAACCTGATCTTTAAACATCATTTCTACTATGTTGTGCTTTAACATAATATGCTCTAAACTACATCTACAAGTCAGAAAGCGTGGGAGAGGTGAGAGAAACAGATGGTGCTTTGAATGAGGTATGTTTGGGTTTGAATGCTTGCCTAATTATTTCACATTCAGCTGTTAGATTTTTAGTGTGAAAGTGTACATTCACTGTAAAGATTTTTTTCAAGGTTATGGTCATTTTACAACTGTAGTAAATGACCACATAAATGATAATACGGAACATTCAAATCACACATTTACAATATGTAATAACAAGATACTGTAAAGATCAGCGCATTATTCAATGAGCTAAAGATTCATCTGTATTCTGTACCCTATCAGAATGCAGTTTTTGTTGGAGTGTTTATATAGGGAGGCTTAAAATACATGGCCACTGCTTGACTAACTCAGTTTCTGTTATATGCCCTGCTCAAATGTTACAGTATCATCAGCTTTAGAGTAAGCAATGTCATCTCTTTACATTAAACTCTTCCATTATGAAAATGCATAATTTACATTATGAAAAAACACTCTAACATGGAAAATTTAATTATGGTTTTTTCAGTTAAACACTGAAAAATGGTTGTCTACACAAACAGCACATACAGGGTTTTTGAATGTGCCAAAGAAGCAGATTTTATTCAACACAGCAGCTGTAGATTAGAGTGCATGCACATTTTTGAAATGTAACAAAAAACACTATGGAATTTCCTAAAGGGCTGTTTATACACACACGCACACACACATATACACATTAATGAACACATACATACACACACACAAATGCACACACAACTATACACATAAATACACACATATTCAATCATACACACACAAATACAGAAGACCCTTAAATATATTCACACATACCCCCAAATATACATATAAATAAGGATATGTTACACTGAGGCTTTTTATTTTGTGAACGTACACACGCACACAAACACAAGCACAGCCCTTTCAGAGATGAATCTTTTCAATGACATTTACCTACTTTATTATCATCTGTTATTTCAGAATGTAAAAGCTACATATCAGCAAAATTACATATGAAACCAAACACACAAGCCAGGCATGCACTGGCATCTCTGAGAGGTGGCTGGACACAATTGAGCACCTTTACTAACACCAAACACAAAACAAAAGACATTTAGCATGGGTCACTCAATTCTATAAAATATCCTTACGCAATGTCTGAAATTTTCCATTAAACAGTAAAATAAATGTATTTATAAAACAAAGCCCCTGAACAAACAACTCCCAATTACAGTGGATACAAAAAAACGTGATTGCAATAAAAGATCTGTTCATTTTTCTAAATGAGCAGGAGAATGTCAGTTTTCACACTGGGTACAGTAAATGGAGAGATAAAAGCAACATTTTGAAAACTGCAATTACTGGAGAAAGAATTGTACCTAATAAACTACAGACGGTCGCCGACTTACAATGGGGTTATGTTCCGATAACCCCATCTTAAGTGGAAAATATTGTAAGAAAATGCATTTAATAAACCTAACATCATAATCTAGCCTACCTTAAACTTGTTTAGAACACTTACATTAGCCTACAGTTGGGCAAAATCATTAACACAAAGCCTATTATAAGTGCTGAATGTGTCATGTAATTTATTGAATACTGTACTGAAAGTGATGCAATCACACAATTGTAAAGTCGAAAAATCTTAAGTTGGACCATTGTAACTCAGTAACTGTATATTAAAAACTGCACTGGAACAAGATCAACGCTACCTTAATGTGGTTAATGCAAATTAAATGCCGTCATTTGGATTTCAGCTTAAACAAATAGTGTGATTTGTTTAGACACTGACAAAGCACCAACATAGCTAAAAAATATCGATATTTTTGATCTTGCTCATTTATGAAGCGAAATTGCATTGTCCCCAATTTTTTGTAACAACATCCATAAACACAGCTCATTGCTTCAAAATACCATCAAATTTGGAAATGTATATAGTACAAAAGAATATGCATCCTTTTCCACAGACTCATACAGACACTGAAGCTGGGATGCAAATAAACAATCACTGTTTAAGAGCATATGCAATTCAAACAAAACAAACTCTGCATCATGACATAAGTTCATTTTAGTATTTTTTATTTTACAGTACACAAACATGCCCTTTGTCATTGGTCCTATTCATTTTGAAAACAGAACAGTATGTGCCCTTAAAAACATGAAAGCCTGTCTCAGTTTAATCACATATGCCCTTAAAAAACTAGGTTTGTATGAGGGTCCTGGCCAGAGATGTTCAATACTTCTGTGCACTTTTTGCAGGAAGACCTGCTCTCTGAGTGACCAGTAGGGGTTGCTAACATACAATGAAGAATACTTCTCTCCACCTATAAGACTCTGTCCCTGCCATTGGGCCAATGATAGATGTAATTAACTAATGTACCTGTAACTAATGTAATTGTATTTTAACTAATAAACTAATAGTGCCTTTCACCGTTGTAACTGGGTGAATAAAGAGAAGTAGAGAAACCAAGAGATTCCAGTAGCAACAGCAAGTTGACGCTTAAAGTGACCTAATTGAGAAATACAGTTTGACCAGTTCATTTATGGCCACTGGGTCACCACAGTCAGTAAGGGCCTCATAATAACGTCTGATCTAAAAAATCAGACATTTTCTACAGCTGTTTCCTCCTCCCTATACTGTGCAAGCTCACTCACATCATTGCTTTATGAAAAAGGTCTCTACCCAGACCTGCTTTACATTTCATTTGACAGGAACGTGTGGCAGGACAGTATGGCTGTTGGCTTTAAGTCCATATACTACGGGTAAAGGTGGATTCTCTTTATGTCAGTGCTGTTTTATGGAAATAATGTGCTTAATTTCTATTCATCTAACCCTCTAGCATGTGTTCCATCAGGGGTAACATCAGTAACACAGATCTGGATTTGTTCCTGGGACCCACACACCCAGAGCTGGAGACGTGCCGTACCGTAATGTTCAGGACTTCTAAGAACAGCTCCCTGCTCCCCATTATGACTTCCACAGGAGGGCATGCATAATGCATGGTGCTGTGTTTAAAAGCACAGCCCATTAGCGTAGTAACACAAAGAGCATCCTCTCCAGGGCCACAGCATCAGGCCAGAAGCTATGGTAAAAGCATGTTGCGGTGACGGTCAGCAGTTCTCCCGAGCACTCTCGCTACAATGGGACCCTTTGAACCCTTACGGCGCTGGGGGGGTTTCAGTTCCTCTGACAGAACATCCCTCCATTGTTATCCCTCAGTGGGGCCCTGCCCAATGGATGACCAGCAACTACAACTGCCTCATCACATTAAGGTATTTCATTCGGTCAGCCTAGTCTTCCTGTAACCTTACAAACTTAAGTGAATTTATCAAATGTACTTTTTGAAATCAGGTCTTTGTCAATGAAAGATATGCCATAACTACAATTTTTTTAATGAATTATAAGAACAAACTTTTCCTAAATGTGTTGAATTACTTTCTTATATATATTCTGGGGAAAACATACAAAACCTCCATGTCCTCTATATGTTTAATAAATAGTAAACATGCAACAAAAAGAAATCATACCGAAATTCAACCATTACTCCAGATATATTAAATACCGAAAAGATTTTCTCTGCTACAGTCTCTGCTACTGTCTGTTGCAGTACTTTTTGGCAATCGCTTCTGGATGTGACTGTGGCCGCAATGAAAACGGGCAGTTTCAGACTCTGGGGTTCTTGTGAACATCAATCACCTGATCGTCCTCAAAGCGCCTCTGTCTCCCTGGCGACACCTGGCACCACATGACAAGCTGCTTCAGGGTGAGCTGGGAGGGCAGCAAGATGGGACAGACACTCAAACGGAATTTAATCCTTCATTCAACGGCAGCTGGACATGATGCCACCCTTAACACTAAAGACTGACATCCTAGGAAGTAATTCTTCCAAGCAGCTATTCCTAGCAATGGTCTGACTGAAACAAAAATGGGAGGTGCTAACATATCGTATCAGTGACTTGGTGATTTAGACCAACCAATGACTGCATTGGCTATAGAGAGAATTTTTTTTTTTGATTGGCTCAAACAAGTCAATGACTGAAAGGTATGTGTATCTGCACGAAACCTCATTTCAACCATCATAGTTTCAGAAAATGTCAGAGGATTATTCTGTTTCAACCAATCTTTTACTTTGTGCCCACCATTTTTTTTAGATGGTTCGCTGCTACACATGTGCTAGGAATGAGTTAGAGCTTATTTTTTTTTTTTGTTGAGGACATGAGGGTAATTTTTGATGTTTAATGGAGGTCCACTATTTCCAATTGCTGACTAGCAATTCTATACATTTAGCAGCCCATATGAAAGCCACTTCAGGGAAACACTTCCCGGAACACAACTCCATAAGAGTACCCACAAAATAAATACCAAAAGGGTATCCTTATTCAGGAAGGCTGAACTACACTGACCCTTATGACAACACCAAATTCTCAGCTTGACGATTTCTGAACAATGCTTAAGCATATTAGGCTATTCCAGTCAGATAACTGCTAACCAGTTAACACAGAATCAAACTGGGCACCTTAGTACTACTGCGACTAAAGGAGTTTACACTGGCACATAGGAAGAGAAAATAAGAGAAATTAGATCATGAGACTGAAACTAGGCAAAGGAGGAAGACTTATTTAGTTAGTTCTGCAAAGGGGTTACACTGTTTAACATTTAACAAAAATGAACAGCTTTATTCTAAAATGGTGACACAAAGATGAAAATAAGAAAACTGCTTTCTGATTAAAGATGCCAATCAAGATTACTTCAACAAATAACCTTGGTTATCTGTTTCTGCTCTTGGAATCACCCAGATTTATGGGGGGTTGGGCTAGTGACACCCTTCTCTACTCCCAGCAGTTCTAACCAGCATCTTTGGTCTAAACTGGCATCTGGGGGATGCCCACCTCTACATCACCAATACAATGGAACAGCTTAGATGATATACTGTACAGCCTACAGGCTCATACTGTGTGAACTACAGCCTCATGATGAAAAGTTGAAAGTTGATTACAGGGTAAGGCGTTGAGGTTATATCATCTCCACTCATGTAGAAGCTTATCTCCATGTTCAAGAGAACTTATCTCCCTCATTTACAGTTACTGCTGGTTTCAACTGAGGATGTCTTTGCATAAGACTGTAGCATTAGGCTTCTGACTTGCACACTGGAAAAAAAATAATATGTTGGTGATTTTATTACATCCCGAATGGCCAGTGTGCATGTGTGGGAAATTCATGTTTAGAAAGGAGGGAGTTCACAGACTGGTAGCAGTTCAGCCAGTTGAAATTGATCACATTGTAGGTGAGCTGGATCCTGTGTAACCCACACCCTCAGCCGGTGGGCCATGCAATCTGGGGGAGGAAGAGGGAAGAAAACAGAGAGAAAAAGGGACACCCCATAATCTCCCCCCCCCCCCCCCCCCCCGCCGAGACCAGGAACACACCTCATAACTGCTGACAGCCCTGTGTGTGCCAGTGAACGATGGGGACGTTTCCTAGAGCATACATGCACAGGGGTCCACAGGCACTTCTGGAATCTGAATTATCTCAAAGAATAAGCCAGCTCAACACGCCATGATACAACTTTGATATTTGACTGTAAGGGTGTTACAGCAAAATCTACAAACTAGACTGACAGAGGCACCAAAAACCAAATGACAGCAGAGAGTGCAGGAGTAAAGACAAGCTCTCGGGCTGCTCTGCTAGATTCTCTGAGACCGCACAACTGACTTATAAATGTCGTGACAACGCTTCTCTTTTCCTTTTTAAAGTGTGGCAGCCCTGCTCCCTCCCCTCCCTTCCTCTCTCCCTCCCTCTCTCTGTCTCACTCACACTCCTCTGCAGAATTTGTACATTTTTTTCATGGTTGTAGATGGAATGGACACAGATTTGAAAAGGTTAGCAGCAAATGAGTTTATCTAATTCCATTTCAGACTTTATGTTGGAGATTGCTCGACCGCCCTTAAAAATAACTGAATATTTAAAACAACATACAATAATATTAATATAATCTTGATTTCATTCATTTCAATCAATGAAACGTTTAAAGTAGATATGTCTCCCCATTTTCAACCGCATTGGTCTGTAAACGATGCGCAAGGGAGGCTGGTGTTAAACGCTTTGACTGGAGGTTACAAGCAGAGCACGCGAGTAGAATCCCGCATTTCAGAAATAACCCGTTCCGGATAACACACGGAGGTGTTGGGGGGGGGTTGGGGGGGGGGGGGGGGGGGGGGGGGGGTCTTTGAAATGGTAGAGCCTGACTCAGAAGTTGAAGCATTCGCAGCATGCAACCTTTTAATTAAATAGGATAACGCTGAAACCGACACCATCGCCTTTAACATTTATCGGCATCCGTCAGAGCCTTCGCAAATTGTCGTAAAGAACGTCGCACTGCATAAACCCAGCAAGCTACATTTGTTTTGCCAAATTAAAACGGTGCAGAGAGTGAGTGTTGTCACAAATGACAGAAACGATGCGAGCGAGTGTTAGGGAATGCTACTTGCGTTCAGAGACCTACGTTGCCGTGCAGGCGACACATGCGGCAGGAACACACTGTACTACACATACAGTATATCCGGCTCTCGTTAATTTTTACAGTCCGGAAACCCTGCCCCCTTTAGCACAACCAGCACCATCCTCCCCTTAGCTGAATGAAGGGCATTTTCAGCGGAAATTTCCCGATAGGTCTTGACAAAGGCGTACAATCAATAAGCGAGACCCCCTCGGCACGGATACACCTCTGATCTGCCAACGGGGAAACCCTTCACATATCTCCGTATTTCAAAGGCATCACTCACCCGATGTTGCTTAGCGCCTGCTCGAGCAATTCGGTCTGCAAAATATTCTGAGGCGGCGAAAAAGCCCCATTAAAATGAGACAGAACAGAGCTACAAAACTGACGCAATGTCTCAAACTGCATTTTCCTTTTCTCCTCTTCTGCTATCCTCGGTACGGCCCTTTTCCTTCAAAAACAACACATCCACCTGTCTTCTCGCCGGAGTCCCTCTATCTCCCGCGAACATTAAACGAAAAGACGCCAATCAAGTTCCATTTTTCTCCTGATCTTTGTAAAAAGTATGCTTTAATGAGCAGCAGTCGATAGTTAATTCTTCAGTCATTATGCTCCGAACTTGGGCCGAGAAAAATGTAGGCGCGGGGACAGCTTTCTGCCTGACTGTAGCAGGATTTCTTCAGAGCAGAGGGGGATGAAAAGAAGGAGAAAAAAAGGCAGCGAAGCATCTTTCCGGGGCATCGCTGGACGGTGCTTCAGGGGCCGCTTTCACACACAACTCATTTCTCCGATCTTATTAAAAATATACATTCACTCGCGCACGCCCCTGGCTTACCCACTCACTCACACTCCAGCTCGCGCACACTAATACACGCACGGGGCGAGCGAGATGCTGTCGTCAGGACTTTAGCCACATCTGGCTGCCAACCGTCAACTCTCAGAAGTAATAAAGGGGGTGGAAAAGGCACCCTAATACCATTAAAACGGTGTCTGAGGAGGGGGTGGACAGGACTGCTGCTGGAAAGAAACCTAATGGCTAAGACAGTTTACACACAAATCACCCGAGCAGATTCTGTGTGGGAGGACAGGGAGTTGTCTCCTAATATCCAGCGTACAGATGGGAGTCAGTCGCAGTAAAGCACAGGGCAATTTAACACAAAGGAGAAAGAAAGGTAGCAGCAAGGGTGGGTGCACAAACAAAACAGCGGCTTGTCATCTTGGAGGATATTAGAATATTTAAAATATAGCCCATGTACACCTAATCATCAATACACTACCAATTAAATATACATTGTAATGCACATTTTTGTGTAATAATACACACATTAATGTGTTTTTGTAATGAAATACCACAACGTGGTAAGTTATCCAACAGGACACACATTGGTACCTCATGCTACAATCAGGTCCTCAATAACATCAATTAATTTACTAAATATCAATGCAACATTCAGTAGCTAGATCATTATTCCCTGATCTCTGTTCCCAAATATTCTTTCCAAGAAATGCAGTTTGATTAAAACATGAGAGAAAGGCTAAGAGGTTGTGCAAGATTACAGAGATCCCTGACATGCTACTTCAATAGCGTGCTCTGCCCATCTTTCTAAACGAAACCCAGAGGGACATGGAACACCCCACTGCTGAAAAAACACTTAAATGTGCAATTTCAGCTCTTACATAAACCCCCTAATTGCTCTCCCACTCCTCTTTCTGACTGTGTCTGCTCAATTATATCCTTCCTGCCTGAGACAACAGAGCAAGGTCTTTCAATTAAACAATCACTGCTGTCCTCATGCCATCATAATAGAGAATTCCATAACTGCAGTAATTCACATCTTATAATGCTCACATTGCAAACACACAACTAAAACCACTTCCATTTTATTTCTTCCCTTTGAACACTAAAAGCAGATACCAGAAGATTTGATATCAGTTTTTTCCCTTTCCAAGTTTCACTGTGAATTTTACGACCACACGATCACATCACTTTCATCAACCTATAGTAAACAAAATTAATTACAACGTCAAAACAACTATGGGATTATTTGCCTGCTTGTTTTGTATTATAAGGGCTCTTGTTTGCACCCAGCTCTTATAAAACAGGTATTGCAGAAAGTTTAAATGAATAAGAGAAACTGGGAAATACAAGTGGGTAATTAAATTCTAAACCCAGCATAATTATTGTTTCTTCAGCTTCACTTCAGTCACTAGTCCCACAGTATCTGTATTTTCATTCAAATGACACTTCTGAGACCAAGATAAATTAAACCCATCCTAAGTTATTTCTTGTTATAAATATGCTGTCAGCATTTTTCCCAGCAAAATAGAATTAGATAATAGAGTTAATTTAAACATTTTTATGATTAATGAAAGTGACTTCTGGTGCTTATGCTCCTAGGACTTCTTTTTGTGGGCCTTCCTTTATCAATTATTGCCGTTTTCCCTTGAAATTTCAGATGGGCACCCTCCTGGTAGAGAACATCAGCATTAACTCAATCCAACCAAGGTGGCAGTTCATTACTACTATCTTCTTTATTAAAGACCACAATCAGACAAGATAGAAACTAATGAAATCAGTGAATCACCATATATTTCAACAATCAACCCAGTCACAGCTCTGTATGTGCTCATAATTACCTGAAATGTGTTTGAAATTTGAAAGAAGTTAATTCCTATTCAATGTAATGAGTTGAATTGTTTATTTATCAGGGATAATGCAACTAGTCATTGTTGCAGGTTAAAACATGAAACAGAAGCACTGCATTCAGGATTCATTGCATTCCCTGTCCTGCATTTTGGTAAATTAGTTATACTGTAAATTTGGAAAGTTAATGTAATACATGAGATTCATCAGAGCAATTTTAAGTGTGAATGGAATACAGTTGCCAATAATACAACCATGAAAGATAGCTATTGGCTATAAGAAACACTGGAATAGATGCACCTTAAGATGTTAGTATATATGATAGTTCTAAAATCCTAATTCTTTTTATTTTTATAACTATTTCAAGTAATTTTTTAACTGTCTAAAAATGCCTATATGTGCTGGTACTTAACATTTAATATAACTAGAACAGTTAATAGCTGTAACTTGGAGATATAGAGTTATCATGGTCTAGTTTTTCAGTTACCAGAAAAACACGTTCTGGCTTTCAGATTTTCACAAACACGTCATATGGTTACCTACTCCATATTCTGAAGCAAACAATCATACAATTCAAAAAAGTTTTGTGCATGTTCACAGACCACTGCTCCAATTCAAAAAGCATCTCAACTGAAGACATACGGTTCAGTTTAACATTCAAAACTGATTTTAAATCAATGGAATCACTTTCAGTTGTGCAATGCATTACATATTATGTTTTTCTGTACTTTGACAGGGTATTACCCAGCCATATGCAAAGCATGTCAGACCTTTATGTCTCACCTTTATCTCCATAGAGGGAGACCACACGAAAAGAGGAAGGCAGGCACACGCATACACACACACACACACACACACACACACACAAATGTGGACATGCATACACACGTAGTACACTCACAAGTGTTCATCATCCAAAACGAACAGAAAAATGATCACGTAGTAAGCCAAAGACCACAACAGTAGCTTCCAGCAAGCTTTAGCTTAGCATGCACAGACTGTGAATAACGACACATATTTAAACAGTCTTAATGATCTCCATGGCCTGCACTGCCTGACAGAGCTGCGGATGCAGTTTAAAGCACTCTGATAGCCGAGAGCCATTTTAGAGGGAAAAACAGCAGCGTGGAGCAGCCAACCACAGGCCTGTGTGCTGCCCACACCAGAAACAAAGAACGGCCCATGCACATTAAAATACAACAGGCAGCCATATTGGCGAAGCTCTGTCCCATTACTGAGGGGGGCAGGGAGAGACGGGGTGTGGGTCACAGCTCTCCCACATGCCATTGCAAGGTCATAAACTAGGTGATCATTGAGAGGGAACCAGGGCCTGTAGGAGACCTATCTTCCTGTCATGACATCCCCCTCTGAAGAGAAAAACAGAGCTTCGCTACAGAGCCAGGCATCCTGCTGGTCCCATACCGACATGGACAGCACGGCGTGCTGACAACAGCACCCTCCTCCTGGTGAGAAGCCGAACCCGCTGCCCCAAGCATGGGCAGGAACGTGAGGGAGACATCTGTTCCTCACAAACCCACACATCACGAAAAACCTGAAGGCCATGTACCTTGGAACATTGGGGCGGCTCACAAATAAACATGCCTCTGAAACTGAGTCTACAGGCCAGGAGCTGGGCTGCTTTCTGCTCAGGCCTTTGAGAGGGAATACAGCCCCTGTGGGGCTTTGAGCAGCAACCTGTGCATGACATCCTGTTAAATCACCATGGACCTGATTTTCCTAAGACACAGCTGGGCCAGCCTCATTTCACAAGGATAGCATTGTTTGTATTATCATCATCATCATCATCATCATCATCATCATCATCATAATTCCTGCAGCATACATGTAAAAGTACATTTTACCAAAACTCACTATTTTAATCAGACAGTATTTGTCATGTGTATTTGTTCCAAAATATATACTCTAAGCCTCTCTTGAAAAATTCAACTTTTATCTTGTAAAGACAGGATTCACAAGCTCATCACAGATGCTTTAGCATTTTATTCTGTATACATTTTTATGTATTGTAAAGGGTATGGTGTTTTCATTGAGCTTGAAACTTGGTACTGCATCTTTATCTCCTTTAAAGTACTTCCCTGCTTTGGGGATTCTACATGCCAAGCATTTCTTCAGGGGGCTGAGATCAGAGCTGTTCCATACAGTGAGGGTGTGTGACTGCATAGCTGGTGTTAGGTTGGCCCCTAGTCTGTCTATATCGAATGTCTCAGAAAAACCAGCCCTTCTTCACAGGTTAAAATGATTAAACCCAGATTATGTTGTCTGATGTGCCTTATTTGCTGGAAAGGAATGTTTTTATCTGTTGTTTTTACCCCACTCTTCCCCAAACCTGCCAGACAGCTTCACACAGCACCGCAACCATCAAAGTCATCCCTTTATCGAAAAACAGCTCGGTGAGTGAGATCCCACACCTCTAACCCACCAGGATGGGAAGGACAGCCCCCTTACCTGTCAATGGGTGCGTCGCCTGGACCCGAGTGCCTGAGGCCTGATCCGTTTCTGAGCGACCCGTGCGGCGTGCCCCTGTCCTGCGTTGCAATGGATGTGTCCCCTGAGGTTCCCTGGTAGTAGGACGGGTCCTGCAGTTTGGCCTTCTTCTCCTGAGGTGCCTCCTCGTGGCGGTGGCCGCGGTGGGCCTCAGAGCTGCCGGGCTGCCGCGGGCCACTCAAGCTGCCGCTGTAGAACCAGGCTCCCGACTTTGTGAGGATTTCTTGTTGTTTTCGGCACAAGTTGCAAACCCACATAACCTGCAGA
Organism: Albula glossodonta; assembly: GCA_019788955.1. NCBI lineage: Eukaryota > Metazoa > Chordata > Actinopteri > Albuliformes > Albulidae > Albula > Albula glossodonta. Next base: position 959,440 of record JAFBMS010000070.1, read on the forward strand.
GACAGTAGGAGAAGCACTGTCAGAAGTCTGCAATGATAACAGTCATAGGACACTTTCAGTTAAGAACTGCTTTTTATAAACATGTATATGTAGCTATAAAAAGATAAGCATGTGCACTTCTTGCTGAGAATAATAAAGTTATTCTTTTCTAGTATATTCTATGATATAAATAAGCCTCTACGCAAATACCAGACCAAAAATGAAAAATCCATTTTTCATGTGCATCTACCATGTATTTGCACATTTAAATGTTTGAAAACTGTATTTATATTCTCAAGAAGGTTGCGATATAGTCATCAAAAGCTCATGCAAAAAGCCCACAAGGTAAATTTAAGACCCGAAGAATGAATCAAGGATCATGGATTCTGTGTTGTAGCAACAAATTTCTCAGCAATTTAAAAAAATGTCTTTCCCTCCCAATACAGAATGGCAAATAATATTCGGACGCCTGTTCCAGTCTCATTTTGGGTACATACATGTGCTCAGAGGCTTAAACCGTGCCTCCTTTAGCTACACAATGGCTAATTACGATCTGCCTCACAGGACTGGTCAGGATACAACACCCAACCTTGGGGTGCGTCACGTCACTGAAAACCACACTACGTTCTGGGAAATAGGACGTTTTGTTATTTGGACGTTGTGCGAACACCATATTACCAAAGTTGTATAGGATACTGTAGTGTATCTGTATTGACTAAATTGCCAAGATACTGTACACATACAGAACTGTATTTCAGCTAATGTATCTGGCAAGGTAATATGGATTAAATAGGTTACGTCCGCTATGTCCCAACCTCCAATTGGGATTTCTGAACTCTATTATAACCTTATGGGACCAAGGACCTATATGCGGTGGGACACTGCCCTAATGGATGTTATGCAGTGCAAACCTGTATTCCTGGGCAAATACCAAACCAACAACGCAAAGTGAGGAATCAGCCCCAGGCTGTGCAAGAGGCTCCTGAGAGGACCTATCATTCTGAGGGTAACAGGGACAGCTATAGAGCCAGGTTGCTGTTGTTTGGGGAGGATTAGTTGTCTATGTCGGGCTTCAGGATGAAAAAAAGAGAAAAGTGAGGGAGAATGGCATGGCTCTCCCTGCATACGCTCCGCAGCACAGCACATTAGTGTCATAAATCTGGCTGCCTACAGAAGCCCTGATCACTCCAGCACAGAGGCTGCTGCACTGCACTGGAGGCTGAGCTCCACAGCCATGCCCTAAACACCACCCACAGCAGCCCAACTTTCCACAGCCACAAAGCACTGCAGCGCGTTTAGCAAAATGACTGAGGTCAAAACTGCGTCCAAGATAAGCCCGCTGGTTGCATTAATCGAAAACATTTTCATAAAACATACAGCCCTGTGAAAATGTTTTACTTTAACATATAGCCCTGTGAAAACGTCTTACTAAAACATATAGACCTGTGAAAATGGTTTACTAAAACATATAGCCCTGTGAAAATGTTTCGATCACACGCCTCGTCAGTGCTTCCCTGCAAAACTGATTCGAAAAAGAACAATCAGCAGAATAAATGGACGTGTTTTTGACCTGCCGGTTACCAGAAGAAAAAGCCTACCACTTGACCTAAATGCGTTTTCCAGCTGTAATCAAAGGAAATTTAAAACGACTTGGTTACGCCCGAATCCATACATGCCCACACATCGCCTCAGCCACCTGTTTGACAGCTGTAATGCCTTTGATAGTCCGCTCGAAAGCGCGTACGGTTACACTTTGGCTCGCACGTCTTGGCAGGTGCTGACAGTCTGGACGGCTGGAAAGACAATAAGCAGAGAAATACCGAGAGGCGGAGGAGATGTCCAGGTCTTAGCTCTGCCAAGCGGTCGTCCCCTGGACTCCGACGGGGACACACGGCCCCAGAGATCCGTTTGGCGGTGCGTCTGCAGAGGCTGATGGGAGGTGACAGCCCTGTTTCCCTCTCTGCCCTCCCACTGAACGGCCCTCCCTGCCCTGCGTCCGCTGGTCGCGTGCTGACTCACTACACTACCCTGATTACTATGGGTGGGGCCCCGCCCTCTCTGGCTCACTGGCTCGGACACAGTCCGTTGGGGGGGGGGGGGGGGGGGGATTTGGTAGTCGGGGGAAGGAGGTTGAGCTGGGCACCATCACCACAGATTGCCATACCCATTTCTCAGCCCTTTTTCTTTCAGAGCCTCTCGTCAGTCTTTCCCTGGTTAAAAAACATTACAGCTTCAACTAGGAGAATTTGACTTGTGGGGGGGGAGGGGGGGATGTCAAAGGTTCCATTTTTTAAATATACAAGTCATACACTCTACGTTGTTACAGCAATACCAAGGAAAATTGTAGCTGGCAATAACTGAAACAGTGTTGCTTAATGCTGATCAACCTACACCATTTCTAAAATGACTACATTTCAATTTCCTGCTCTGAATGATGCAATTCCACAATATCATTCATTATAAAAATTGAAGGAAATCCACAGCATTCCAGCTGGCGAGTCACAAATGCCCTTTCTCCAGAGTCACATGCTAAAACCTGGGGCTATACTTTCCCTCATGGTAGGAGAAACGCAACATTTTCAACATACTCCTCTTTCTCCATACCCCAGTTCCTTCACAGACAGAACACGCCTTGTGCATCAGCTATGACCTACTTGTGTGTTCCATAGAAGTGCAATTAGCATGAAGTCAGTGGTAGCATGGCTCTCCAATCTGCCAATGATAATTAAGCAAATTCAGGGCCTCGGACTGCATATATGGGGCCTTTTATCTAATCAGCAGAGGCCTAATGAAATATTAGGACTCCAGAAACGGGAATGATAATGTAAAGAGGCAAATGATCCTGAGTAAAGTACTGCAGGGCCTCAAAATCAATCCATACATAATTATACTGGTGCCCTGTGTGTGGCAGGCGATCAGTACGTCTACCAATGCAAAAAAAGAAAAAGCTAAAAGCTGAAAATTGAAGGCCTGATTAATTAGAGATCATCTGAGTTTTTTTTCTTTTTCAATTAAACTAATGCATAATTGCCCTGATACACAAAGTACTATGTCCCAGTACACAAAATAGCTACAGTCTATCCCATGATAACATATCTGTAGTGACTACATAGGGTTCTCTGTATGAGTCAATTTGTTTGTTATCTAATTATATTAATGCTGAGATTTGTGAGTCTTGTTCACAGATTGAGGGCCAAATTTACAAAGGAATAGTCGCAGCGCAAACATATTCACTATACACAACCTTTTTGCGGTCGCAAACACCAAAATATTAATGGCCGATTTACCCAGATTTGTTCTAATTACGCAATCAAAAAATGTTACGCTCTCATGTCGCAATTTTGCGGTAGGAGACGCCCATAAAAAGGCCATATATGGAATGCTTACACATTTTGATAACAAGCCGCTCCGAGATGAATACGGAGCAACCAGGCGCAAGTCGAGAAAAAACATAAAAATAAAACTTGTATTTACAGATCAGGTAGAACGGCACAGCTTCATAATGCCGTATTACAGTATATAAATTAAACACCAACTGAGAGACGTATGTTTTGGAACGACATCATGTTCAAAATGAATTTATTATTGGTACAGATTAACAGAAAGAACAGTAAAATATGTCGTGATGTTCGGCGGCATACAAAAAGCTTTCCAACAGCATAATCAGGATAATAACACCGCTGGTGGTCTAACAACAGACGGAATATTAACATCGATTGGAACAAGGTTAATACAGCACGGATAATACATTCCACTTGTTCCAACCTCTCACTTTCTGTAGACAGAGCAACTCCTGAAAATAAAGCTGTCGTGACGTGAACCGCTGCACCTTGCAACAACATTTGTGATTATTTGTTTTGAATCACAACCTGCACATTCATGGGATATGTGTATTTTCTACTTATGAACACTTGTTCGTTGTATGATGGAACAACCCACCTGTAAGGCATGCAACTCTACTGAAAAGACCCGGAGGCGAAGACATGTAGTTAACAGTTAACAGCATCACCACAGCCGACAGAACATTTTCTTTGGGTGCGTGGCTCAAATTCCTCCAGTAGAGCAAATATACCTAACCATTTAGCCAGTGTAATATCACGTCAGTATTTGCAGTTAGATTAACTGAAAGAGGGTAACGCTCTGAAGGCGCAGAATTTACCGCCTGGTTTCAAAGTCGTAAAAATTCCCACTCAAACACGGTAGTCGCAGTTATTGCAAGGTTTAGTAAATTTGACGGAATACTTACTTGGCCTCATTTGCAAAATCTCCACCATGTTATTGCGCCTTCACCCTAGGTATGCATATGCACGAACAGATTTTACTACGTATCATGCGGAAAGTCGAAAAGTGACGAAGTCACCGCAAATCCGATTTTAATAGCGATTTCACCCATTGTGACTGTTTAGTAATTAGCACTTAACTACCGAGGCATATTAGCAGCTGTTTCTACGCCCGAAAAGCAGTCGCAATCCTTTCGTAAATCTGGCCCTGAGTCGGACACTCCAGCATTCTCAAGGATAATAATACCAGTGTTTCTCTCTTTTGGTGATTTCATAGGCTCCTCTCATTCATAAGGATTCACATTCAGCAATGTTTCCAATCCCTGTACAACATAATTTTAATGCACTGTCCTTCACTATTGCCAAAGACCAATGCAATTACTAACAGACACTTTTCTCAACTACAGAAACACTGTATACTAAGTCTGTGACGGCCGCAGGTTCCCGAAATATATTCAGATCACATTCAAGCTATATTATACTTAATTAGATGGCCCTTAATGGGGAGTCTAAAAAATAAAAATATATTGTCCAACACTTAGAATTACTTTTGTGTTTGTGTTTGTGTGTGGTTGTAACCATACTCGCTGGCAGTCATTTCAATCCCCAGCGCTGTTAATATTTCCCCTGTGCTCCAATTGAGGGAGCAGATTAACGGTGACATTTTTTTCAAAGACCAAAATGAGCTGACTTTGAAATTAAAGATATATTGATAAAGATGCTGGCTAAATGGGTGACAGGATAAATGGATTGTTGTCCTCATTTTTGCAGTACAATGAACAGGATAGTGCCTTAAGATTCTTGCAGTGAGGCAAGAGGACAGTGTTATAAACACAACCAAAACAATGAGCTATTCACAGTTACTAACAGACACAAGTGCCATAGTTACAGAACATGTAACAGTTACATGTACTGTAGGTCAATAATATTATTTCAGTTTGGAACTGCATGACCTGTGCTGACATTCACCACCAGAATGAAAAACACCAATAAAAACAATATCAAATCAACTTCCTAATGCATATATTGGCTGTAATCTCAATTTTCCCAGTTCAGAGGATGAAGGATAACATGTGATGATATGCCCTATTAGTACTTACATAGGTTTTGGTTACTGTCCTGCTCCGTTCTCAAACTATTTCCATGTCAAAAAATGTTCTCAGAGGATAAGGTGGCCCACAACCTTAACCCCTTAGCAGTGCTTCAGTTTTTTAAACGATGCACACTTATTTTCCCATTCTTAAAAATAACCTGTATCTGCCCTCCTGGAAAGCATCTTACTTTTCATCATTGATTGCTTGATTACTCATTAGGTGAAGCTAGAAATACAGCTGATGAAAATGTAAATACTCTGATTTGCATATAAATATATTACATTGCCCAAGAACTCCAATGAGCATGGGACTGATACAAAATGCAGCTGAATTATTCAATCATACACTGATCATAAGTTGGTGAAAAATAGTTTCAGATTACTTGAAATGCAGCATGGTAAAGGCATGGAGTTTTGAATCTGAGGTTCTAAGTTTTAAGCTCTGCAGTTTAATTACTATAGCATCATAATTTCTATTTCATGGTCAATATGACAAGTTTGGTTGTCACTCACACATATTTGAGTAATTTCTCGATACTTACTCTGTATAATGTGAGAACAGCTACAGTGAGCATGCCTCATCTTTAAAGCGCACAAAAAAAAAACACAATTTCCCGTGGGAAAGCAACCGAAAGAAGATACTTATTCAAAGTTGGAAGCAGTACACGACTTGATTTTGGGTCGCAAAGAGCGGTCGCGAATACGAAGTCCCCTGGCGCATTCAGGGCAGCGAGATCGCCTGATCGCACTGCGCTAAAACTTCCAACAGCTGTGAGGGCCAGATGTGCCAAACTGGCCGACAACTCACCTCTGCTCCGCTCACTATGGGATCCAATAGACGCGTGTTTAGTCATGCGTTCACATGTCACAGTGATCCTAAATGCAAATACAAAAAAAGCTTTACGTGCTTCAAGTACTCTTGGACTGGAAAGGGGGACCCCACAGAGCGCGCTAATGTTTGATGTCTTAGCGCTGCCTTGAGGTTCAATGTGACTTGTACACATACGGTGTTTGATTGGCCTAGTTTTGGAACTGGTGATTGTGCTTGCACATGCAGCCGTATTACTTCACCTTTAAATACTTCAAATAATCAAGTGTTTATACAATATAAAGCATGCTTCTAATTCATTCTATTGGATACAGAGCGCATCTAGTTTGGGCCATTTGGAGCGTATTCACTTATTACACTAATTTAATGTCCTACTGTTCTCTACATTTCTGTTTCAGGTACCATTTTTTTTCTAAAAGCCATAAAAACAGAAATAAAACAACAGTCCGCTTCTACGTGTGTCGGCGGAAATGCTGAGGTGCCCTAAACGGCCGGGGGTGAATATTTATTTATTTTCCAAACACACGTTCAATGGGTTTGAAAAGAACTCCCTTAAGATGGAATGTTCCCTTCAGCTATGACATTTTGTGCTTAGCTGTCATTTTAGCTTTTCTGAATTTATATCACGGCTACCAATGGAATAAGAAAGTTGACAAGTGAGTACATTAACTTAGGCAATGCACAATCTCACAGCCCCCTCTTGTGGACAAATGTAATAATGACATTCTGGGCCTGTTCGATGAGGATGCTAGCAGCAAGCATCTGGAAGAATCTGTAGCAAATCATATTTTTAAACATTTCCATTAGAAATAGGGACACCTTGCTAAAAATGTACAACTGATGGCTGAGTCAGGGGCATTAAAACTATAAATGGAAAGCAAAAGTCCCTGGATTGTCCTTTCCTTAAGTTACACATTGTTTCTGTGTCATCTGCATCCACACTTCTGATATTAAACAATTTATCAGTTCCACCATTACATCTACATTTTGAGAAATCAATACTTTCAGTGCACTTCAGGCAACTTCACTATGGGCTGCTAAGCACAATAATAGTAGAATCCTACCCATACATTGCCCCAAATACACACGCACATCTCATCTCTGACCTCTCAAATTGACAAATTCAGAACACAAATCCTGCTCCTGTTACATTTAGCATATGCTCTTACCAAGAGCAACTTACACAATTTACATTTCTACAAACTATACATCTTTCCATTTTTGTACAATCTGAAGGTATTTGGGTTAAGCATCTCACTCACGGACACAACCGCATTACCTTACCTAGGAATAAAACCCACCACTTCTGAGCCGACAGTTCAGCTTCCTAAACATTACCCTATACTTCCTATTTTTTCTGCTAGACTCAGAAATGTTGATTTTCCAGCAAGTATAGGCATTAGCAATGTTTCATTGCTATGAAATACAGGAATTTTTTTTACATAGGTTTAAACCGAATGTATGCATGATGATACAGCACCCTTACAGTGTTTTTCGCATAACAGAGCAAAAGGACAGGCTAAATGAAAAGATCTGGGTGGTCAAATATTCATGTAGTGATGAATGAACTGTCATTTGTATCAGATTGCAAGCTTCCTTCTATCACCCTGTGTGAACTTAACAGCTCATTAAAAACCCATTGTTTAAGGACTGTCTGGAGGACAGTTTACCACGGATACAGTATATTAGAGATTTTTGAATCATACTGGATACACCACAAAAGAGCACACATAATAATGTCAAATACATTCACAAACAATTCTATGCATCTCTGAATAATCATACCAGTGTATCCCTACCAACTAAATAATAAACAGATATATTGTATTTATTTAAAGTCCCAAACATCAAAAGCATTGTTATTCATGGAAGGCAACTGCATTAAAAAATAACTGTTACTCCTGTTCTTCATTGTATAACAATGACTACTTACCAAGAACTAACACTAAGGACTTGTGTAATGAGCTAGCTTTAGGTTTGTAGAACAGCTGGTTATATCTGTTATAAAAAGATATTTTGACATTCCCATTTAAATAATATCTTGGTGTATTTAACTAACCTCATCAAAAATATAAACATACAATATAAAGCGATGCAAGACGGAGGGAATTTTGGGAGAGCCACGAGCCCTCCCTCACATGCCCGAGGAGCGCCTTGCACGTGGAACATTAGAATTTAATGAGCGTCTAATTTTAGTGTTCTGTTGCTGATAATAGATCCACTGCATATTTATGCCTCTACATTTTCCAAAGCAAAAAGAAGCCATGTTCAGAATAACTGCTAATAAAGAGGAGAAGGAAATTCATATCAGGAACGAAGATGCGTCGCAAAGTCTCACAAGACAGCCAAGACACCGCTGTTAAATATTCATTTGTTAAGCCTTAGAAGCGCTACTTGTTTTTCTGTTTAGTCACCAGCACCAGACAAAAAACTGTCTTCTAGTTACCACAAGCAACCTGTACAAAGACGCATTTTATGTACAAAAAGTAAAATAGAAGAGGAGAATTTTATTCATATGCTGTCTTTCACATTGTTCATATCATACCGAAATCAACAATCGAATTTAGCTCTGAAAAATACAAAATGTTCCATGTAGCTACACATGGAAAGTAATTACCTCCACAGTTTGACATTATGTCGAGTAATAAAACAATCATAATGGTTTGCATTAATTAACATCACGGAATACCATACCCCACAATGCCCAAAGGTATTCTAAACAGGTATATACATTCAGTGCAAGGTAGAAACATGCAGAATTACGAGTCCTCCCTGTACTGAACATAATCACAGGAAAAAAAAAAAAAAAAAAAACACTGGTTCCAAAGAGGGACGACAGTCATCACTGACCCTTAAGTAATGATTTCTTACCCATGGTGAAAATTTGGAGCATCTCGTTAATTCACAAGTAGAGGGTCTATAATCCTCTCTGAGTTGAGAATCTACTGCACGTGTCCCAGGTGTTACAGACGGCTACAGTGCGCGTCAAACTTCCAGCACTACAGACAGTTCAAGATCTCACTGACTGCAGTCGGGTGTGGTTTCTTGTTTTAACGGGAAGCAATTGACCCACTTGAATCCTCCCTAACCAATAAAACGTGTAGTACTCCCAAAAAAACCCCTGATTTAATCTTCAGACAAGATAATCCTTCTAAAATTCCTCATATGAAACGCTGCATTCAAATTAAATGACAAACATAAAAATAAAGTAACTTCAAAAAAGAGCTAGATGTAAACACGATCCGATAATCCATGGGACTCCGAAGATAGATTACACAATGAAAGCAGTTGTTGCTTGGGGAAAAGATGTGATCGAGCGAGCAAGACGGAGCGTAATCGTGTTTCTTGCCATCACTCTATTAGTAGTTATGTCTTCATTATTAATAAATGCGAGCGCAAGGCTCCAGCTATTGGAGCTGCTTCCAGCTCATTAAGAATGCAGATTGTCTCCCGCGAAGCCACACGGCCCAACTGTGGTCAAAGTCGAATAAGGGTGCCATTACACGCACGGACTAACAAAAAGATTTGTCAGGCTATTTCGGATGCACTGGCAAGTTATTCAGTATATGAACCAATGCTATGTCTACAATTTCTACACTGGAGATATAGACTAATCGTCAGGAAAAGTACAGGAAAATATCTAGGCCACAGTGGCAAAAACCGTGGCTAAATTATGACTAAAATATTCTCAGACAGCCGTCATTGGCAGGAAGATAGGTGCCAAGAGATGGATATTTGCAGCAGGTGCTGATTTTCACAGAAATTCAGTGCTTCACAAATTTCCTTGCATCTCATTTGAGTCTGAAAATGCTGTCTTATATTACATAGCTGAGATATTCTTAGCATCTTTTCATACCGTTATTTTTATTACTTCTGATCTCCAGTCTGGGATGCCATGCCACAACAAATGTGGATCAGACACTTATCAAAGCAATCTCCACCAGCACAATCTACGCACATCTATGACAACGATCAGACAGATGCTTATTTTCACCAGCATCACTCCTCTTTCATATGAACACATGTTCACGTAAGTAACGTGTCACTGCACGCTCTCAGCGACCATCAAGAATATTTTTTAAAAGTTACCGGAATCCAATGAGTTAAATTATGTTTCATACATATTACACTCAGGTTTATTCTACATGTGCAACATCCCCAATAATTCAGGAGCGTGTAGACTATAACCCCTCAAGAACCGCAGTCTGCCAGCTGAGCTGCTCAGGCACCGAGCCAGAACACTGCAATACTTAAACACATCTGGATTAAGCAGAGTCCAGGCAACCGATGAACCACATAGACTGAGGATGAGCGATACGGTTGGAATAGGTTACCAATCAATGGCCTCTCTCTCCAGGCAAGACCACAGGAGCTACATAACACTGTTCTGTGTCAACACTGTCAGCACTGACACTGTCAGCGCTGACAACACTGTCAGCATTGACATGGTCATGATAAAAGACCATGGAACATCCCCCTGCACCTGGGAATGAGTGTTTTAATTAGACACAACACTCAGCCACCCACTGATAATCTTCATTACTTAGATCTCAGACGACAAAATGGCTCTACACACCCATAAAAGCTTCATGAAAAGTTCTGTTTTTGTATAATTATGGTAACCTTGACGTCTGATCAAGGAACGAGTGCAAGCACTAGGCAAATACCGAAACAGGATTATAAAAATATTCATTTTACAATGTACATCTGTACATTTAGCAGACACTTTTCTGTAGTGCAAATTGGAAAAATGTGTATCACAGGTTTAGGCAACAAGCAAAAGATGTTACCAAGTCAAAACCAAGAGCTGTAGTCATTTCAAGATACAGTATTACCAAATCCAAAATGTCACATGACTATGAATCTGCAGCTTCCATCTACCCATCAGCTTCTAGAATATTCTACTGACAGCAGAGGGACAAATTAAACTCTGATTACTCACAGATTAATGTTAATTTCATGGCTTTAGTGCACAACGCCACAGAAATGCTGGCTGCTCTCAAGCCTCCCATCTCATACATGTGCATTATCACAGCTAAAAATAAAACACTCCCTGTTGACAAGGCCTCAGTGCTTTAACCTGAGGAACTTCAGACCAAGATTTGTTTGTGACAGAAGACTGTGAACTGGTGGGGGTGTTGGTATGACTTGTATATAAAATCATAATTTCTGAAGCTTTCAGCCTGACATGTCACTGTCAAGTGCAACACAGCTTTGAATGACACAGCAAGCAGTGTGCTTGCAGAGAACATTTTCCAGTATCTTCCTCAATGGCACACACATATTTGTTTAACCTCAACTATTTGTCCAACTTTAAAAAATCAGCCTTGTTTTAGTTCAGGCAGTTACTTATTTTGTTGTTAAATCCTCTTATTAAACTCTAATGTTCAATGTCCAACAGTTATCTAGCTGCTGGAACAGGAAGACTTGTAAATATTGATGCTGTTTCGCCGAACAAGATCTCTCTCCACAGCTGTCACTGTAAAAGTAAAGGAAACGCTGATGGAAAAAGAACAGATTTCACCACCAACTGTTTCACTGACACACAAGCTTAAAGCCCAGCACTTTGGACTTAACTAAATACATCCAATCAAACACAGCAGTGCAGCTTCCACAATAGACTTATAACCATTTCTTTGCACACAAACACAAACACGCATACAAATGCGCGTGCGTGCGCACACACACACACACACACACAGAAACATGCACAAACATACACAGACACACAAGCATGCAGACTTCCACACACACATGCATGCAAACACATACACACAAACACACACGTGCATGTGCACAAATACACACTAAAACATATTTTTACTCAGCATTTGGATCAAATATAAAATTAACAAAAAAGACCTGCTTTTTGATGCCAGATATGGTTTAAACTTTGTATGTATCCACCATGAAGCAAAACCAATGTCACACAAACGTGTATGTAAGCATGCACGCACAGGTGAATATTATTTAATCAAATGCTTATGCTAAGAACATCTGTGTCAGGTTCATGTGTTCAAACTCCCACTTAACTCAAAGCATATATAATTTAGCCTTGCAAGACGACTGACTTACGGATATCACTTATCACTATCACAAGCACAATCATGTCATAAATTTGTCTGGAGTGAGTACATATGATATGTATGATAATGACTTATCCATATGAGCACACAAACACACGCATGCGCACACATACACACACACACACAAGACACATACACACATGTGCACAGACACACATACATGCACACACACGCACGCACGCACGCACACACACACACAGACACATTAAATTTCAGGTTACATAATTTCTTTCAGAAGTAAAACTATTGCATCCTGCTGTAGCAGCTCATGCCGCACAGAAAAAATGTTTCAATAGGGGGAAGCAGGCTAGCCATGTCCCAGCTTGTAAAGAGACCATACCCATCCATAGTCTCGACTGCCTGTCCTTGAGCTCTGGGACACTCGCCTGCGGCGACAGGGGCACAGCGCGGGTTGTGACGTAAGATGCCCCAGGGCTGAAAGAGAATCTGGTCACCCGGCACTGCAGGGCAACTCTATCCGCTGCCCGCTTGGCCCCGTGGTGCCATCAACACCGCAACCAGACACAAGACCTGCACTCCCTTCGTACCACAGCCAGACACAGAGCCCCTTACTAATACTCCACAGCCAGACACAGAGCCCCTCACTAACACTCCACAGCCAAACACAGAACCCCTCACTAACACTCCACAGCCAGGCACAGAGCCCCTCACTAACACTCCACAGCCAGGCACAGAGCCCCTCACTAACACTCCACAGCCAGACACAGAGCCCCTCACGAACACTCCACAGCCAGGCACAGAGCCCCTCACTAACACTCCACAGCCAGACACAGAGCCCCTCACTAACACTCCACAGCCAGACACAGAGCCCCTCACTAACACCGCACAGTCAGACACAGAGCCCCTCACTAACACTCCACAGCCAGACACAGAGCCCCTCACTAACACTCCACAGCCAGACACAGAGCCCCTCACTAACACTCCACAGCCAGGCACAGAGCCCCTCACTAACACTCCACAGCCAAACACAGAGCCCCTCACTAACACTCCACAGCCAGACACAGAGCCCCTCACTAACACTACACAGCCAGACACAGAGCCCCTCACTCACACTACACAGCCAGACACAGAGCCCCTCACTAACACCGGACAGTCAGACACAGAGCCCCTCACTAACACTCCACAGCCAGGCACAGAGCCCCTCACTAACACTGCACAGCCAGACACAGAGCCCCTCACTAACACTCCACAGCCAGGCACAGAGCCCCTCATTAATACTCCACAGCCAGGCACAGAGCCACTCATTAACACTGCACAGCCAGACACAGAGCCCCTCACGAACACTCCACAGCCAGGCACAGAGCCCCTCACTAACACTACACAGCCAGGCACAGAGACCCTCACTAACACTCCACAGCCAGGCACAGAGCCCCTCACTAACACTGCACAGCCAGACACAGAGCCCCTCACTAACACTCCACAGCCAGACACAGAGCCCCTCACTAACACTCCACAGCCAGACACAGAGCCCCTCACTATTAAAGAATTAAAGAACCTTTCAGTGACAGAAACTTCCTGAAATATTTTTAAAAACAGAGAAAAAGGAATTTCCTGCTAGCCTAAAAAATTGTGACCACATCAGTTATGAAGAGGAGGGGGACGGAGGTGGTACAACCTGATAGATTAACATGGTCACAGCATTTAAGATCCAGAAGTTCCATGGGCATAATTTGATCTGCGGGAGAGACCCAGTTCAGAGGACACACCCCGAGGGCAAATCTGCCATCAGTGGGGGAGAAGAGGGTACTAGTCTGCCAGAGCGCATCATAAAACCACGGCAGGTTTTTCATTACACAACAGCACCTGCAGAACCCTGAAAGACGATCCCCTCCCCTATTCTCCTCCCAACAATAAAGAGAGGTTCTCACCTCTCGCCCCTGACAGGTGGGCCGACCCTCGGCTGTTCCTGTGCTATCTGACCCAAACAGGTGAGCTGACATGCCCGTGGCGAGCCCTCAACCCCATTGGCTTTCACGCTCAGACAACCCAGGAAGATGGAGGAACACATACACGCTACTCACTCCTGTCAGCCTTGCCATTAGCGTTAGCCACAACACCTCTTCTAAAAAGGCAAACAGCATTCTATAGCATATCACAATACAACAGAATTAGGACTGTGGCAGACAAAAGTATCATGCTACCAAACTCGGTGTTTTTGTTTGACTACTACCACACTAAGTAAAAAAGGGCTAAAGTAAAAGAAAAAAGCAGCAATTTTTAACTGTTCTAAAGGACACACACAAAAACCCATGAATGCATACCTTGCCAAAGACTTCCATTCACTTCACTTCACCAGACAATTTACTTCAAACATCTCAGCCTTTACACGATAGTTTATAATGAAATTGAATATATCAGCTCAAAACTTTCCAACAAGCAAAAAACTAAATAAATGGCCAAAAACATTATATCTTACTTTTAAATATGAAGAGGATAAAAATACCAACTTTTATATTACCGTTTTGGCGCACAATCAACTTTAAAGTTATTGCTGGCCCACTCTCATTTACCATACCTTGGCATAATATGAAGGTACCAGATAACACCAACAGTACAGTCAACTCAAGTCAAGCTTGTTGTTACCCTTTCCTTACAGTATTAACATGGTAACTATTCCATCCCATTCATTCTGTATTCTGTTGAGATTCTCCTGGCAGTATAACTCTTTACCTACAGATAAAGACAGACAACACAATGGAAAGTTCAGGGCCAACTAAAGTCAAGCTTATCATACCATATCATACTGCACAGTTACGACACAATTTTCAGACAGAAACCATCCTGTCCCTTGATTCTATAGTCCTCTGAGGTTTTTTTTATGTAATTTCCCAGTACCCAGATATGTCCAAGAGAGCGGAGCTTCCAAGTGTAAGTCACACCTATTACCCTTTCACTGTACAGTATTTACCTGGTAACTATCCCGGTCCCTTCTTTATGTAATCTGTCGAAGTGCATACAGGCAGAGGTAAGTAGTCGATGAAATGACACATGCAAACCTTCATCACATAAAAAATACTTAAGGTGTAAATAGATATGCATTACACATTCAACAAAGTGAATGTGTGGTAGTTTTTCCAGCATGTTTCCACTCAAAAAAAAAAAAAAGAAAACGCCACACTTAATTTAATAACGCTCTACTTGACTGAAAAACAGGTGTTCTTAGTTGAATTACTCCTTAAGCATTTAAGACAATATTTGTAATGTTTTTTAATACTCTTTTTTAATGTTTTTTTGTGAGCTAATTAAGAGCTTGTACAGAAGGGTGGCGCTGCCTCACCACCAAGACACGAACACATAGCTAGCTTACAGCAGTTCCTTCAACAGACACACAAGCGAAGAGTGAAAGCAGCAAGTGTTTTTCATAGCAGATACTGGTCTATAGACAAAGGGATCAAAGGGAGCTCTCTTAGTATGGCACAGCGTGTTCAATGAGCCGCCCTGTAGCTGCATGGAGGGTTTGGAAACTGCAGACTGGATTGGGGTAGGTGGAGCTGTAACACAGAATAGGGTATGTAGCTTTCCTCAAACATAATACAGACAAAAGACACAGCTGGATGTCCAACAATGAAAAGAATACTAACACTGATTGGAAAGAGGTTATTACAACATGGCTAACACATTTCACCCTCTCACTTTTTGTAGATACAGCTACTCCTGAAAATAAAGCTGCCGTGACATGAACCACTGTACTTTGCAACATTTGTGATTACTTGTTTTGCATCACAAAGTACATTCGTGGGATAGTCCATGTGTGTTTTCTATTTCTGAGCATGTGTACGTCATGTGAATGAACAATGGCTATTGTACTTTGAAAATATCCGCACACAAGATCATACAGTTAATAGTAGCTTCACCATAGCTGACAGAGTATTTGATATTTGGGTGCATGGCTCAAGTTCATCCTGCAGTGTGATTATCCTGTGACTGTGCTACATATATCATGTTATTGTTTGCTGTTCAGTTAAGGGAAAGGGGACAATTGTTGGACAGAAGACCATCTTTTTTCTTATTCTGCTTTGCCTTTGTCCGCTGTATCTTTTTCTGGCTCTGATAACTGTTGCTTTAGCAGGAGAGAGATCAACTTATTAACATGCCCGCCATAGAGTGATTACAGTATGTATCAGCACAAAATTTCCACTTGTTTTCAGAAGTTGTAAAAATTCCTTTGTAGTTGTAAAAAGACAGTCGCTATTACTGCAAGGTTTAGCAAATTAGACATCATACTTCATTGGTCTCATTTGCAAAATCTCCACCCTGTTTTAATGCCTTCATCCCACGTATACATTTGTATGAACAGATTGTACTATGAATCAAGAGGAAAATGACGTCGTCACTGCAAATTCCATCGTAATGGCGATTTTCACCGATTTGCGACTGTTTAGTAATTCCCATGTACATACCAAGACAAATTAGCGGCTACTTTTACGCCTGAAAACCAGCAATCCTTTAGTAAATCTTAACTTTTTAGATAAGCATATTTCTAAAATGTATAAATCTATTTCACATTTATAGTAATTTATTTTATTAATTTAACCTTTATTTAAACAGGAATTCCCTTGAGATATAAAATCTCTTCTTAAAGGGACACTTGATCAAAACAGCAGCTTTGCAGAAGTGTATTACTTACAGCATTCTCTTCACAATTCTACAAAAAATGCTTATGCAGGATGAAAATGACAAAATACTCTAGTAGAATTTTGGCCACAAAGGGTGTATTTTAGTGTCATTTTGCTCCTTTCAGTCAATCATTTTGCATTCAAAATTGACTTTGAATTGGAAATGAGTGACTTGATGTACAACATTAAAAAATAATACCTAAAGGAAACCCCAGTAAAAAATACATACATATTAATGCCTCCATCCACAGCAACAGCCTAGCAAGTGCCTATTTAGGGTGGCTTCAGCTCCCTATATTTTTGAAACGAAATGCTTTAAGAACAACCCAAGTAAGCAAACCTGTTTGTCATTCAAATAAGGCATATTTGAAAACAAATGTATTCAGTGTGGTGTCTGAGTCATCAGCTCATACACCTCTTATTGCTGCTGGTGTGCAGTTATCGTTTTCATGAAGACATGGAGATCTGGTGTTAGAGCCTCAGCAGAATGCAGAACCCAACAGGATAATTACCAGTCAAATACTGTATGGTGATATGGTAACAAGTTTGACTTTAGTGGCAGGACTGTACCATGGTGTTATCTAGTATATTCAGGTAATGAGCAAGAATGTTCAAACAAACTCAGTAGACTAAGTGGACTAATTTGTGAAAGCAAATATTTATTGCTAAGTTATGTATTTATTATCATAGATTATATTATCAGGCTCCTCCAATATATAGGATGAAATCTGATATATGCAAGGTTCTTCTTAAATATTTATAATGAATGTTTAAATATGTAAGTATTTTTGTACTGTACTGTATAAGTATTTTCTTGAACATACCGACTAAACTTTATACCATTCCTCTCAAGAATCAATTAGTTGCCTCTTGAATTTGTCACGTGAAACTGCAGCTGTTCTTTGTATGATGCCCCACAGTTAGCCTGCCTCAGATCTAATGCCGGTCACAGATATGTGATGAGATACCTGACCATACTAAACTGCTTATTAGGGTGTTTGCATCACATGAAACTTGACCATGCAGTGAGAAAACCATATTATAAATGAAAGCCTGTCTCAGATACTCAGAGGAAGAAAATGAAGCTGCTAACCACTTTGTCCTCCTGTTACAGTTCCAGCATAGCAGTTTGGCAGCATGGAGAGAAAGAGAGGAGAGAGATCATGAATTTCATTAGCTGTTTTTCATATTTAACACACCTTCAGTACAGACTGTACAGTGTCTGGCACAATGGTCAAGACATTCAACGTGATGCTTACCATATGTGAGGACAGCTGTGGGAAGAGTTCAGTTATTAGCAGCAGGACAAAATGTGCAGACATCTAAAACAACTTCTGGGAATAGGTGATAGTTTGTGGTGACAGGCTCCTCCTTGTGGTCACAATGAGAACCAAATTTAAAGAAAATTCATATTTCAGGGACTTTTAATTTCATCCAGCTTAAGAAAGCCGCCTCAGAGATGACGCAGATGGAGCCCATTTTTAAAAGATCCAGACATCTTGTGCATTCATTTATTTTAATAAATAAATGGATAGAAACATCATACAGAGCTGTGCTACTGGCACAAAGCCCAGATCCTGCTTTCACCCACGTTTCATAACCTCAGATTTTAACATGAAAATGGCACGCAGTATATAAACTATTTTTACACCATGAAACACAAAAAATTATGCTCTTATATGACATCAAGGCAGCAGACCTGTGGTGTATTCACTTAAATTCTCTTGTTTAACTAGTCAAATTAATCTTTTTAATTTGTGTGTGAATGTGTGAATTAGTGATCATAATTTAGTGAATCAGTGAATGTATGACATGTACGTATGGATTTCATAGCATGATGTAATTAGCAGCAAATTCTGAAAGTTTGGAATTTAGTCTGAATTAGAAACATTGATTATACTAACTGCTGCCATTGTCATGGCTGAAAATACATCAGATTTACTATACATACCATGTTGTTTTTATTTGGCAGTATTATCTCTTGAGAATACACCAAAGCCAGCTTGGTTGGCTTCAGTGTCAATCTTTTAAGCCATTTATGATAAAACTCATGAAACTGAGGATTTATGATGCAAATCTTTGGACTATGATGGTGAAAAATGCAGCTGCATGAAACAAATGCCATGCTGGAACAAAATGTGTTTCTGACAATAACATAAGACAACAGTGATCGTAAAAAGGGCGAGTCAGAGGTTAGCACAGGGGCCTTGTAGGTTACAGGCGTGACTCTGTGATGTCCAGCAGCTTTTCTCTGTGTTTTTTTTGTATATTTGGACAGTTGTATTATAACAGTTTTGTCTCAACTGAGCTCCATGTTAAAGGTTACATTAAAAAGATCCTTCATCTAACTCCACTGTTAGCAAGACACAGTGCTTGATTCCTTTGTATATCCAGCCGAATAAGTTGATGATTTGTGACACAATTCTTACCCAAGAAGTAAATGGATGTTTTCTGGATTATAGAATGCACCTATGCACATGTATGTGTGTGTATGTATGTGTGTGCTGAGTGCATCTGTATACATGTGTGTGCGTACAAGAGAGTGTGTGAGTGTGAGCGCACGTGTGTATGTATGCACTATATTTGAGAGGTGTGTATATGTGTGTGAGTGTGTGTGCATGTGTATATGTGTGCATGTGTGGCGTGTGTGTTTACGTGTGACAGTGTATCTGTTTGAGTGTATTAGCATACATGCGCAGAGGAGACTTTAGAGGAGTGCGTGCCTGTGTGTACTGCATGAGTGTGTGTGTTTGTATGATTTAGAGGTGTGTGTGTGTGCCTTTTTGTGTATATATGAGTACGCGTATGTGTGTGTTCATACCTTATTTGACCGCAGAGACACACGACCCCCGCACCGTGCACAGAATTTAGTTTGGCAATATGAACAGATGTGACCGCAGCCGTCGGCAAACTTGGTCTTGTGGCAGATTCCGCAGGTGGGCGCTTCACCTTTCTGCTCCTGCGTCAGCGGAGCCTCCTCCCCCATTTTCTTCACCTGCTCCTTGTACATTTCAAACTGCTGGTGCAATTTCCTGCAGGAGTTCCAGATACCCAAAGTAAGAAACAACATCCATTCTTTCTGCAATACTTCGTGTTTTTGGTGGATTTTACTTCACCAAAACACACCATAAGCTCCTAAAATCAAGATGTCTGTGTCAAAAGAACTATACTTACCTCACTTTCAACAATTACATTTTTTTCCAGTTTGCTTGGAATAAATCTCAAGCATAACTTAGAGATCCATAAAAAACATATTTTTGTTGTAGTTAGAAAACCCAATGGGCCTCTGGGTCTAATGCATTTTAAAGACCATAACAGTAATTCAGGATGAATTGTGCTTAGTGCAGAGCATACTGCTATTGGCTTTTATCTTTATGACAATGCCTGTTCTGAAAAACACGTTTGCTTGCTGCACACAAACATGGAACCAACCAGTGCTTTTAACTTTTGTCTTTGAGGAAACTGACACGTTTTCTGTTATGTGTAAAGCCACGAAATACAAATGCATGGCCTCTCAAAACAGCCTTTCTGGGCATATTATGTTAAGACAGCCAACCAGTGACATTCAGGTCAGCTTTGTCTGTTGGATCTTTACTTTCCAGTATCTCACCCTTCCTTTGGTAATGCAGTAGAAACAATGACCTGCACCAAACCAGTGTTTCCCAATGTACTGTACAAACATTTCTCAGAAGAAATAATGAATTAATTTCAAGTGCAATGTATTCTTCTCTCTCTGCCGCATTGCATTCTGTTATCCTGAACATTAACTCTGAATAGCCCACCTTAGACAGTTTTTGCACTTTCTGACAGGCTTCAAATAAAATCAAAACAGAAAAGAGCCACGCTAAGATAATTTAAATCATGCCTGCAATACTCAGCACCTAAAATATATGCATATTACATAGCCAATATTTTCATCATCATCTTTGACAACTTTACCAAATGTCTCTCCAAATACCTGATGTCTTTCTATAAAAAATATAAAATCATATAAATTATATAAAAAATAAAAAATTCTTCCTCTTAGCTAACCTTTGCACCAGGGCCTGATTCTCTTTCATCTGTTAATTACTGGCTTGTCTTCAGCTTGATGTGGAGTTTTACTTTGGGAGATGCATGGTTTGCACCGGTTTGCCGATGTTGTTCTTCTCTTTCCTTTATCACTAGCCTTTCACAGGTCCGGTTTACTATATTAGATTTTAGCTGAGCTGTAGTCATTTTTGTTGGCATATTCACATTGCAGATTATCATTTTTCCTGCTAAATGAAACCAGAACAGGCTACCACTTCATCTACTGATACCAATTACAGTGTAGACATAGGGAATTTAATTACTAATGAATCAATTAACTTAAATTGGTCACATTACATTAACATTTCTCTATTTGTGAGAATAGGTGGATTTAAGGTTTTTTCTTTTGCTTGGGCTTTAAAGCCACTCCCAATCAACCCATAGATTTTCAGTTCATCTGTGCATCAATGCAGTTTGAAAACCAGTAAAGAAGAGGAGGACACAGTGTATGCACTTTTATGACACACAGATTCAGCTTGTTTCAGAAAAAAACATCACTGGCAAACCAGAAGTTTTGGAAATCATTTCATGAAAGTATTTGCTAGCAGTTCTGGTACGATGTCATGCAGGCTTTCCATAGAAAAGTGTACTACACTGTAGCCAACATGATGTATGGATACCGTATGTCGGCACCTGTGGCTAGACCACATGTACAGGTTCAGGATCTTACTGCTGTCTAGGGTCAAACAACCAGCTTGACTGCATTGAAGATGGGAATCACATGGACATCTTGCATCTGCTTTTTTAAACAGACATGAAAATTCCACAGCTGCCAATGTTTTTACTGACACAGCCTGTTCCATATAACCCATTCTGATGGACAGAACTTCATTTCAGACTGCACAACAACCACACTTTCGGGAAGTGAGAAATATTCTATGATTGACAAGATTAGAAATTCCACAGTCAGTCAGGTGCATTTGTGCAACCATTTAGAAAATACTGGGGTATATCATGGGTCCCTAACATAGCTGTGGGTAATTGCAGGGACTGCTTTCTCAATCATACCCAATCTATACCTTAAAAACCAAATGAGGTGACGTAACTGAATATTTTTACACATATAATACAATTTAATTTATCTTTAATGAACTGCTAAGCAGCAATAGAAACTAGCAGACAATGTGACGCTCCAAAAAGATGGCTTGAGAACCCCTGGGAAATGTGGTTCAGGACCAACAGAATTGTTTACCATCCTTAAGTAACATGGTTTAACACATGGTTAAAGAAGCATATACGGTGTTTCCAGCCAGCGATCATATCTCGAGTAAACTTCATGCTGTTGTTTGATGGTGTTCATTCTTTCAGATGAAAGGTTGTCCTAATCGTACATGAAGACCGAATCAAGCTATTTTATTTCCGACTGTGTCTTCAGATTTGGGCCTAAAGCTTAAATGTCTAGTGGTCAGACCTGCTGGCTGTGCTATCTATCAGCTAACCTTTTCCACACAGCCATGCCAAGTGTACGTAACACCAGAAGGATTTCCAATGCTCGGTACAGTGGCAAATGCGCCCCTGCTGGACTCCAGTGCTAATGTCCACTAACCAGAGTGGAGCTTTTCAAGTTAGGTGGCACAGAGAGTGCAGGGGAGTCTAACATGGTCACAAGATACTTTCAGAACAGGGCCAACCAGAGACTGTCTGTCTACATACAAGATGGTCAACTCTATACTCCTAACATGTAAAAGTTCTGTCACTGTAATTGTCTACAAAGTTTTCTGACTAGCTTTCCTTTTATGAGTATGAAGAGGTACTTTATAAAACTGAGAATTCATAGCCTAAATAGCAGGTCAGACAGAAACAGAACCTCCAGTTACTGACTGGAGCCTCACATACAGAATTAGCACAGATGCTGGAGGTACTCAAGATCTTACTGTTTTCTTACTGAACATCTGTACTAAAAATGGCAAATTTTGATCTCAAATCACTTCCTCCACAATACTCACTAAGATGTAACTGCTAGCTTGTTACTATATATAATCTTTAATACTTGTACTTTATTTCTTCCCGACCCTGAACTCAAATTAACAAGCAGATCTTTCATAACAACCCTTCCTGTTGGTTTCAGGAGGAAAACACTGTAAGCATGTGAGTCCTAAAATCCATGTGATGGCTAATCTTGCTTCTTTCCACACTGCAGACAGACAATAAGTTCCATACTGTCCACATGATCAGAGGACCATGAGGCCCTCAGGTCATGCATCTGCAGGCACCTGACCTGTCAGACCAGGTTATCTGGAGCTAACCAGGTTATCCCCTTTCATTCCTCAGTGAAGCTGGGCCAACTGTCACCCTGTCAATGTTGACCTCCAGCCATGGCTGACAAAGATGCGCCAGGGACTAGAGCACCCTACCACAGATCTCACACTTTTTTTTTCCAGAACAAGGAGCTTTACTACTTTACTTCACTACTTGCTCTGTCATTAAAATGTAAATATGCTGAGGCAGGCCTCCTACAGGTTGTTTTTTTGATCAATGAAGGGTACACAGTACTGACCTCACAGTACTGACCTCCACTCACAGCAACCACCAGTAGGCACTCTCTGTTTCTTCTTCACTGTCAACCCCAGTGTTATATGTCATTGTAACTCTAACAAACAAGCAATAAAAAAGCATATTGCTTTCAGTACCTACAGGTCTGATTCCTTTCTTCAGTAAGTAATCCATTTACTTTAATAACACATAATGTGAGCAAACACACTTGCAACTCCTTGGCCAGAAGCACAAGACTACAAACTCTAGGAACTGTTGTTTCCCCTTAAAAAGCTTAAACCTCAACATCATGTTACCATTTAAACAAAAGAGCCCCTGTGTATCTGAAAGAGGTGAGTATCCGATAGCTTTGCAAGTTTAAGACCTAGCTACACTTAATTCCACTTTCTCAAGTTCCCAGCCGTTTAATGAATCATTTGCACCTGTGTGTCTATTTCAGGTCTGGTGTAAGATAAGAGGCCAAATCACTGAATCTACACACTTCTTGGTAAAGAAGCACTGAAGGCGTTGGATGTGTGATCGATACCGCTGGCCCCGGCCTCCTTCATCAAACAGCACCGCAAACAGACCCAGTTTACTGTGTGGGGTCCTCAGTGAATCCATGAAGTACCTCAATTGTGCAGATAATATTTCTGATAGCTGGGTCATGTATCTTAATTTGCATGTGCCAGAATGACTAACAGCTCAAATACAAGTTCTTCTACTGTTACACTCAAAGGAGACGGTGGGGAGGGGGGAACAGGGCCTGGCAGCTCCCAGGTCGACCCGACCGGAACCAGGGAAGGACCGGGGGGGACGGTTGATGGTCGACTGAAACGCTACCTCTGACCCTTGCATTGGCAGCCATGCATTTTGTATGACAGCAGTCAATCCGCCGTAGCCCTGGAAACTAAACACTGGCTGACTTCATCATATCGCGATTGGAATGGATCGAGCCCACATATCCACTGCAACATTCATTAGGCCTCTGAATTATTCAGAGGGGCGATCCTTTTACTGCCGGTCGTGGTGCGGGTGAAGAGCACGCCACCTTCCTCTCTCTGCAAGCAAACTTGTTTTGCCATGCTCCTGATCAGAACAGAAGGCAGACCATACCCTGCCATTCAATCTCACCAGTCTAGGATCCACAGTGCTCATCTGTTTCATGGGCTATACCCCTTTTCTTCCCAAGGCCATAATTCACTCAAAATGCATAAACTCATTAACTTTATCAGTATACATCCCAGTTTTCTTTATAATACAATTTGGTATGCCTAGCTATAATTATTGGCCCATACCACTGTTGTAAAGTCTTTCATCAATTCAAAAGAGCACACACATGCTTGAACCTCCTTTGAAATATGTCAACCATCCTCCACTTCTTCACCAGCTGAGTGCCACACTCAGCACAACCAACTCTACTCAGACAGACAGGGAATAACTCCACCCTCGGCAACGATGAGGCCTGATGTGCTTGTGTATTACTCTCTCGAGCATCTTAGCTGGGAGGAATCAACACAAGGTCTGACCTGCATCAGCTATGCTGTTACCTTCCTCTCCCTAGTGGAGGGCCACTATTAACCCTTTCCTGACAGGGGCTGTGTGTGTACTATAGGTGAGTTACTACTGCACTAGCCATAGATTTCCAGGTTTAGGAAATTAAAGTACAGGGGATCCTCGACTTACGAACGAGTTCAGTTCCTACGACTTGTCGTAAGCCGATTTTCGATGTAAGTCGGAATTTATACCGAAATTATACCTAAGTTAACACCTTAAGTCACTCACACTGTACACACAACACATGAAGGACATATAAAATACAGTAATTACATGAAACAGTAATAAAAAAAAGAGAGAACAATTTCTTATCTTTATTTCTGTGTTCGTATTTACGAACCAAACCGCGTAGGTCAAAACTAGGTTTTTTACATAATTTATGGAAGTGCGTCGTAACCAAGAAACGTCGTAACTCGAGACCGTCGTAACCCAAGGACTCCCTGTATACACTCATCAGAGAGAGACATTGGTTTAAGCTTGCCTGCAGTTCTGTGTGCCCTGTAGAGTAAAACTGCAAAACTGTTTACTGTCTCCTAGGGCTGTGACTGTCACCATATAACCGCCGGATCGATGATTATAAAAAAATCTACATGATAAAATTTTTCTCCCCATCTGTTTCGTGTCCATGTTTCTTATTTCGTTTTAAGCAAGAAGTGGACATGCATTTTTCTCTCCCTTCCTGACAAGCCTATACTCTCAACTCAGTTGACTGGCTTGTATAGGTCAACCTACTTTAGCAAATGACATTGTTCATGAACATGCTGTATCAGCTGTATTTATGCACAAGACTCTGTACAGTACCATGGAAGTGTAAGCATGCCCTGGAACATCAGTGCTGGCAAAGGGATGGGGACATACAGGGTGTGTGGAAAGTGTGACAGATTTCTCAACATTAACAAACTGTTTTGAATAAGGTAGTCTATTAAACACCCGTGATAATGAAAGTAGATCGCACCCTCACCCCCTCCTAAATTTTTGGGTTAATGAGCTTTCAGTTCTATGACAATTTGACACTCAGAAGTGAGGTTGTCTATCCAAATTCCAACGGCATGCTTTGCTCACAAACCAGCAAGAAGTGGTGGTTCATGACATTGTGTAAGCTTACTCAGCTGCTCAATCACTGACCTATTATATAACACAGGCTACAACTTGCTATGATACAACCAAAGAGATTGCTGGAAACCCACTGTACAAATTATAGTAAATTCCCTTTCCCACTCCACAGAAAAACAAAGCCAGAGAGACAGCTGACCCAGCAGGGTTTGTCAGAGGAATTATGGAAAGCACAGCAGTAACCGGCCAGGCTCAGCTGATGGTTCCGGACTACCTGGAGAGGGACAGGCAGCACAAGTAAGGCTGCTTTGTTTCTCACTGCAGCTCCCTCGCTCTGTGGAGAGTAACCCAAACTCTGCCGTCCCTCTGGGGCTTACCACATGCCCTAGATCAGATGGGCGATGTCTGGAGAGTGTCCAGCCTGCAGAGGCAGCTGGTGGATAGGGTACGCACAGTGGCAGCGCCCCTTGTCCCCCTTGATTGGATCAGAAGGCAAGATGGCTGATATTTAATCATGCAGTCCCCCTTTGTTCTGCACCCATATAACTAACCCCTACTACAACTAACAGGGGTATAAATGGGTCATGTGCATTCTGGGAAATGTGAGCCTCACTTCCCTAACAGACATCACCATGTTGATCCATCCAGAAAAACAGAGGGAGGATTGTGTCTTCTTTGGGATATGAATGAGCATTGTTGTAATCACAGTTTCCCCTCATTTTCATGAGCTTCACTTTATTGCCACAGTCTTTATAATTAATACAGGGCAGAAAAGCATGCCCTCTCCTTCAGAATACATAATGTCAGCTGTCACTTATTTTCACACTACCATCCACAAGGTGAAGTTGCACAGACATGAGTGTGAGGTAATGTAAACTCTTGAGTGTGAGGTAATGTAAACTCGAGTGTGAGGTAATGTAAACTCTTGAGTGTGAGGTAATGTAAACTCGAGTGTGAGGTAATGTAAACTCTTGAGTGTGAGGTAATGTAAACTCTTGAGTGTGAGGTAATGTAAACTCGAGTGTGAGGTAATGTAAACTCTTGAGTGTGAGATAATGTAAACTCGAGTGTGAGGTAATGTAAACTCTTGAGTGTGAGGTAATGTAAACTCTTGAGTGTGAGGTAATGTAAACTCTTGAGTGTGAGATAATGTAAACTCGAGTGTGAGATAATGTAAACTCGAGTGTGAGGTAATGTAAACTCTTGAGTGTTAGATAATGTAAACTCGAGTGTGAGATAATGTAAACTCGAGTGTGAGATAATGTAAACTCTTGAGTGTGAGGTAATGTAAACTCTTGAGTGTGAGATAATGTAAACTCTTGAGTGTGAGGTAATGTAAACTCGAGTGTGAGATAATGTAAACTCTTGAGTGTGAGGTAATGTAAACTCTTGAGTGTGAGATAATGTAAACTCTTGAGTGTGAGGTAATGTAAACTCTTGAGTGTGAGATAATGTAAACTCGAGTGTGAGATAATGTAAACTCGAGTGTGAGATAATGTAAACTCTTGAGTGTGAGGTAATGTAAACTCTTGAGTGTGAGATAATGTAAACTCGAGTGTGAGGTAATGTAAACTCTTGAGTGTGAGATAATGTAAACTCTTGAGTGTGAGGTAATGTAAACTCTTGAGTGTGAGATAATGTAAACTCGAGTGTGAGGTAATGTAAACTCTTGAGTGTGAGGTAATGTAAACTCTTGAGTGTGAGATAATGTAAACTCGAGTGTGAGATAATGTAAACTCGAGTGTGAGATAATGTAAACTCTTGAGTGTGAGGTAATGTAAACTCTTGAGTGTGAGGTAATGTAAACTCTTGAGTGTGAGATAATGTAAACTCGAGTGTGAGATAATGTAAACTCGAGTGTGAGATAATGTAAACTCTTGAGTGTGAGGTAATGTAAACTCTTGAGTGTGAGATAATGTAAACTCTTGAGTGTGAGGTAATGTAAACTCTTGAGTGTGAGATAATGTAAACTCGAGTGTGAGGTAATGTAAACTCTTGAGTGTGAGATAATGTAAACTCTTGAGTGTGAGGTAATGTAAACTCTTGAGTGTGAGGTAATGTAAACTCTTGAGTGTGAGATAATGTAAACTCGAGTGTGAGATAATGTAAACTCGAGTGTGAGGTAATGTAAACTCGAGTGTGAGATAATGTAAACTCGAGTGTGAGATAATGTAAACTCGAGTGTGAGATAATGTAAACTCTTGAGTGTGAGATAATGTAAACTCGAGTGTGAGGTAATGTAAACTCTTGAGTGTGAGGTAATGTAAACTCTTGAGTGTGAGATAATGTAAACTCGAGTGTGAGGTAATGTAAACTCTTGAGTGTGAGATAATGTAAACTCGAGTGTGAGATAATGTAAACTCGAGTGTGAGATAATGTAAACTCTTGAGTGTGAGATAATGTAAACTCTTGAGTGTGAGGTAATGTAAACTCTTGAGTGTGAGGTAATGTAAACTCTTGAGTGTGAGATAATGTAAACTCGAGTGTGAGATAATGTAAACTCGAGTGTGAGATAATGTAAACTCTTGAGTGTGAGGTAATGTAAACTCTTGAGTGTGAGATAATGTAAACTCGAGTGTGAGGTAATGTAAACTCTTGAGTGTGAGGTAATGTAAACTCTTGAGTGTGAGGTAATGTAAACTCTTGAGTGTGAGATAATGTAAACTCGAGTGTGAGGTAATGTAAACTCTTGAGTGTGAGATAATGTAAACTCTTGAGTGTGAGATAATGTAAACTCGAGTGTGAGATAATGTAAACTCGAGTGTGAGGTAATGTAAACTCGAGTGTGAGGTAATGTAAACTCTTGAGTGTGAGGTAATGTAATGCAAAAATGACGCTCTGGAGAGAACAGCTGCTAAATGCCTAAATGTGATGTTCCAACAAATTTGTTTCCCTCCTTTCTGCATGATGCTATGGGTGATAATGTATCTCCCTATGGAACTGTTGACCACATGAGTCAGATGCAATACAAGATCATTTGACCTATCCACTCAATGGAGCATAGATTTAACAGGATGAGCTACCTAGCAGCTCCCAGAAGAGCTTCTCCTTTTTCCACAAACAGCTACAGTGATTACAACACAAACATAGCTGGTCATCTTCAGCTATCTTCCCAATGTAAAATCATATGTTGTTTTGAGTGTTTCACAAGATTCTTTATTTTTACACACCCATTCCTTACTCATTATCTTTGTATATTTTCTCAAAATTTTAACCACATAAATCTACCATCTCAGCTCTAATGAATGCACAAAACATGTTCTATAAACACGGCCAAAATCTGATTTAGACAATTAAGATTTTGCACTTGTGCCATTAAAAACACCAGTAATGACTGACAG
This sequence comes from Albula glossodonta, assembly GCA_019788955.1. Taxonomy (NCBI): domain Eukaryota; kingdom Metazoa; phylum Chordata; class Actinopteri; order Albuliformes; family Albulidae; genus Albula; species Albula glossodonta. The sequence continues at coordinate 988,838 of JAFBMS010000070.1, forward strand.
ATATTTGAATCAACAAATTAAGTTAGCATTTATGTTTTCCTCCAGCTCAAAGCATCCTCAATCTTCCCACCCACCGATCATTCACAGAACCCACTCACAATTCTACCTGGAAAGGACTCCAGTACAAGGAGAAATTTCTGATTAACTACAGGGCAATAATTGAAATATTACTCAACAACTGAGAATGGGAATTGAATTCCCTTCAGCATGAAGAATATGGCAGATTGACTCTACATTTTGTTAATTTAAAACAGCAAATTCTATTCTAAATAAAGATATAAACGTATACCCCACATATACAACCTTCTTTTGCCCCAGGTTATCTCTATTTCCCTGGAATAGAGATAACACATGGTAGAGAGCACATAATGGCATTCATTCCAAATGAGCCATTATGTACAGTATTATGTGCAGTAATTATGAGAGAATAATCACACCAGAAAACATTTGAGGATTAAAACAGATTACACCAGCACATTGAACTGTTAATAGCACAGGAAATATCCTTGTATGAACAAACTGTAAGGGAAAGGTAAACAAACAATATAAACATCATACACATTTGAGGTCCACTTTTGAACACAAGCCACAGACTACAGGGAAGTAACCAGCATGTTGACATCCACTGCCCCCTGGTGGACAGTATTCAGGAAACACGAGGGAAGCTTCACAAAGGCTATTCGGAGGGGGTCTTTTACTTACGTCTCGGGCTCCTTCTCGTTTTGGGACCTTTGCTGGGGCTGAAGAACGTTATTTACCAGATCTGTGATCCCGCTAAACGGAAACCACCTGTTCAAGTAAGCACATAATTTGTTCTGTCAGAGGCCGAGTGCTGGCTATGATGACAAGCACAGAGGCAACAGTCATGTCAATTACGCAGAGTCGGACAGGACTCCAGCATCAGCGCCTATGACAATACAAGGGACATTGATGACAACAGTGACAGCAACATAAACAGAGAGACTCTATAGCAGACAGGAAATCAAGAGTCATCAAGCAGGGAAGCTACAGCCAATGAAGATGAAATCGCATCTTAGGATAATAGACAATAGGAAGAGAAAACAGGAGTCTGTACAGTAAGATTTAGTTTTCCTTCCTTTTTCATAGGTAAATCTGGTAACAAAGCAGGAGGTGAAACAGATGCATCCAGCTCATGTGGATGAAGTAAGAAGCCAGACGAAGCTGTCTTACCAGCCAATAAGAAAGCAGATGACACACTAAGGGTAAGGCAGGTATCGAGGAGGGGGCTGACAATGTCCCCCCCCGATAAGGAGGTAGCCACAGGAAGCACAGGGCACTGAGCGAAAGGAAGAAGTGTCAAAGCCTAGAGCACTCTGGGTAATTTGTTACTTACTGTGCTGGCTGAGGCTTTTGTTCTTCTTTGACCCTAAAAAGATAAGTTGGCACAGCTCAGTGCACATACAATGCAAAACGATGAACAAAAAATAAAAAGCAATAAATCATAACAGTAACCATGGTTTTGAACACAACAATGGTTATGATAAGGATAATGATGGTGATGACACTTATAGAAAACAACACAATAATAAGTGATAACATCAACAATGACATTAACTATGAAATTAAATTAAATGATTAATTTGGTTGCTTCATTTCAAGTGGCCTCATAGCTGGACTGGAATAGCTCTATTCCACCACATATGTGGAAAAGCAAACATTTCACACAGAATGTACAAACACAGCTATGATTTTCTCTGAGGGTCTCCAACTCTTGACTTCAGGAAGGCTTTTTGGATCAGGACACAGTGGACTTCACTGAACTTAGGGATCCATTTTCAGTTGAGAGCTCACACACAGCAGTAAAGCCATTCAGTTCAGTTCAATCTAATAATCAATCAATTCATTTGACCTGCTCACTGCTTAAGACACAATCTTTTAAAACTAGACCTTAATTTTATAATATCTTGATTTGTTGCTGAGATATTTTCATTTATTATGAAATTATTTTATGCTCCTATAATTATATTAATATGTTATGATCGAACATCCCCTATTTCTTTGCATATATGTCACTGTTATATTGAACATGGCTACAAAATTTCGAGTAAGACAGGGTTCTCCAGCAGCACTGTGCAACTATTATGTAAACCTCATAGTCTGTACAGCAAGGGGAAAGAATCCATATTGTTTGCATTGTTTCACACAGAAACATCTACAAGGCACGTCTGAAAGATTGCTATATGCACTCAATACTGCTCCTGTGTAATAAGTCTACAAGAGAGTTTGAAATAAGTCTACATTGAATTGATTCACAAAAGCTGAAAGGTAGACAGTGGCCTTGCAGTTTTCCTGAATACTTATTTGAGTTATGTTTTATCTTGGGCAAAGAAACCAAAAAAGGTTCACACCCCAAAATAGCTTAAGCCTTGACTAGAGCGTAGAGTCCAACATACAAAAGCCAAGTACCTTATTTGAAGAATATCATTTACAATCAATTTGTGATATCAAATAAATGTTGTAATTCATAACTAAATAATGTTTGTCACTGTAGAATTTAAATTTTGGTGTAACCTAAACAAAAACAGAAGTGTGATCTGTTACAATCCACTTTTTCACTCAGAACAGTTCTCTACATATAACAGGATATCTAGCCTTGTTTTAAAGTTGTCATCACTTGAAATCGCAAATGACATCTTTGCATATCTTACATGAGTTTTTTTTTCTTTGGCCTTTACCTTTGGCCTGTAAATCTCAAGCCGCAATACCAATACTAATTTTGATCACTTCTTGAGCTATACTCTCCATATAAACTGCAATATTATGAACTACCAAGCTTCTCTCTCCATCAGTTCAACCATGCCAAGGATATACATGATCCTCTTTAAGAAATGAGTATCAAAAGAAAATCCGGAGAACATGTCTCATGATTCCATAGATTTGAACTAAAAATACAAAAAGCTACTCACATCTCCCCTGTTGTACTGACTTATTCAGAGTTGTGGTTCCCAACCCTGGTCCTGAAGTACCCCTGTGTATGCTGGTTTTCATTACAACCAAACTGTATTAATCAAGGATGTTGGAAACATGTACTTAAGTTGTGTACTTTTGTTTCAATGACCAAGTGTGCATCTTGACTTCCAGCTGCAAATCCCTAAATTAATCAAAACAAAATTCAGCCTGTTCAAAAGGAATCATTTAAGGAATCATCAAACTAAAAAAGAAAACATGAATTGTCAGAAAATGTAAATGGTTAACAGCACATTGATGAATAAATAAAATGAATTATTTGTATGACAAATAAATGTTTCTTATATTAAAATGCAACAATGAGAGTAAATCACTAATCATTTTCAAGTATGAGTGTCTTATTAAAACAATGAACAGCTCTTTGTACTGCAGGAGCTGCAATTAAGGTTGGAGGAAAAAAATGAGCATGGACAAAGGTATTCCATAAGGGTTCTCCAGGACCAGGGTTCTGAACCCCTGATTTAGGTGGCTATGACATCAGGGTACCAACCTGCTTTCTGTCTTTCTCCTGCAAAGATTAGTTGATGGTAATAGAAACAGTATTCAACCTGACACAACTATTAGAACATTTTTACAAATAATGGTTCCCAGCCTTACTTCTGCATTCTTGGTCCCCGCCCCTGTTTACTCTCCACATGACACCGATACTTTCCTGTGTTGCCCAGGTCACACTGTGCTCTGCACTGTGGCACCGGCACTGAGCGTGTTGGCGCCTTCATGAGCTCCTGGAAGCTTTAACAGGATTAGCACCATTTCAGCCAATCAGCTTGACAGTTTTCAGCCACTGACCCCAATTCTTAATACAGCTACAAAGGCAAAGATTGCCGATCCTCTCTCTTCTTATCGTTCTGTCGCAGAGACTATGCAGCCAAGTAGCGGCTACAAAAACCACGATAGTACCCTCTATTGGAACTCAATTATAATCACAGATTCTTTGCTACCAGATACCCAGCTCCTACATTCTTTTTGCCTTCATAACTACCAGAAATTTCTGTGTTTTATTTTTTTCAGTAAAAAAGCATCCATTGCCACAGTATTGTACTTTGTTGTGGCCTTTAGTTAACTTTCAGAAGATGAATCAAACTGGAATGTTTAGTCTTCAAAAGCAAAGAGAGAATTTGCAATGATAAGCAGAGTATATTGTTGATCAACAGAAACTTTGGTACAATGTCACAGGTGATTACTGAAATGCAGACCATCTGCAGTAGAGGACACTGTTTGCCTGCATCCAGCAGGGATGACATGCCCACACCACGGAGACAGGAAAGTAATTACATAACGGCCTGCTGCTGGGAACGTTTCAAAATTCGAATAATAGTCAATTCAATTAATCTGACTAATGGAAATGCCCTCTTAACTAATAGTTTCATCTTTGAGGACACTTAGGTAGTATCCTTGTGCAATAACATGACAGTGCCACAAGATGGCACTACATTGAAGCTTTTCTCAGGAATAACCTGAGCAAGAAGAGCAATAGTGGAGTCACAGGAATAAACACCACATCTGAAACCACCATGACCTACTCTCTTAAAACTTTTTTTAAACATTTGACAAAAAATAATGATGAATGATCAGCCAAGAATAAAGACCAATATACAAAACAGTGCACAGTGTGAGTACTGTGCCATACATCTGTTGTTATTTTTATTCATCCTCTCAGATAAATAAGTTTTTCTGCCCAACATATAAGCATGGCGAGTTTAAATTTATACATAATCTGGACGCTTACTGAAGTGATGTTGACACCTGACAAAGCATGCAGGAAAAACAATATTGTTTGCTGCAACATAGAATTGTGTTAATGGTAAAATATAGCAGAACCCCTTATTATTTATGTATTTTACAACATCAGATTAACTCTGGCCAGCATTCAAAACAACAGATGAGTGTTGCCAACTCAGGCTATTTCATGCCTAATTGAATTTACTTTTCCACTGTGCAGGCAAAAAATGCACTGGATAGGTGTCTGTATTTGAGCAAAATTTTCTTCTGAAAACAGTACACTCATGATAACAGATTTTACTGTTTACCCATTTTTTTTTCCACCCCAATTTTTTCCCAAACGGAACTCAACTGAACTTGTTGACCTCACTGTAGCACCCGTTCTGCTGGCTTCGGGAGGAGAGGCTGAACATGTGACTCCTCTGATTCACGTGACGACAATCTCACTTCTATTCACGCTGCAGCAGCACCACTAATCGCACACTGCCTGTGACGTTGGAGGATGACGCAGTCAGCGTATCATCAGTTTGTGCCACCACAGGCGCCAAGCATGACCAGTGGGCAGTATAGCGATGCGACGAGACCAACGAACATAGCCAGCTTACCCCCTACTGTTCACCTATTTTTAATACCACAGCTTCAGTATGCGGCCTGATTCTCAAAGATCACAATCTGTTACTCATAACCATGTAATCAACTGCCCAGTGCCTGCAAATGACGTAGACTGGGCATGACTGTTTTCAAATGACTCTCACACAAAAAAGTACATGAAAAAAGACTGCAGTACTGCAACCAACCAAAAGATGTCAGATTCAGACCTGGTTCTTCTAATGATGATACATACACAGGAGCAGCTTCACAGTTGAAGTCATTAAAATATTTGCTAGAGGTATTTTGTGAAATGAATGGAGGAGTTAAGATGAGGCCTAAACAGACCAGCACAGGATACAATGCATTCACAAAATGATTCTACCTCATTCAGGAAGAAGCACGATGGAGAGGGAGCAGTAAGTCTTACCACAGTAGAATGCCCTGATCACAAGGGGAACATGCTCCATCGTATGTCCAACACTACAGACAAGGATCCAGCTACTGTCCAGACTGGAAAGTTTTAGGCTCATATTTTTATATATTTTCATATTATAATGTATAAAATGTAAAAAAAAAAAAAAAAAAAAAAAAAAAAACCCAAAGACAGAAAGCTGTGGTGGTCTATGTTGTACTGCACTGGCACAAAATACTGATCTCAGCGTACTGCTTTCTAATTTGTGTAATTGTTGTAGTCTACACAAATTTATTTTGTTTTAAGGGGTTGGGGATGCATTCGTGAGATGGAGAGAACCAGCCTATCTGTTATTTTAATAATTGATGTTAACATAACAAAGTTACACAAAAAGCAGAAATGCAATGACCTTCCAACGTCCAACAGCTACAGCTTAACTAAAACAGAAATGGACTAGATTGAATTATAATTTATAGTAAAAACAATAACATAATGCCAACAAAGACTATTCATATTTTATATTCTACTTCATAAATTCCTCATAATAATCCATTCACAAGCATACTGAAGCCCATCAGAAAAAGAAGCAACCCAACCAGGAGAAATGCAGCTGACCGAGAGCACTACTAGACTTTCACAGAAAAACTGAAAATATGACAAGACTAACAGTGGTGTGTCCCCACTTTTTAAACTTTACTATGAATGTATCTTTGCTAATGGTACACTGACACTCTAAAGTTAAGTCCCCATTTGTCAGAAGGACACAAGGGAAACACATTTGCATTAGCTAAGCGGAAGCCTTCTTCCAGCTGTGCTGACTTTTCAAAGCAACTAGCCTACACAAACGGTTCCTTAAATAAGTTCCTTATCCAACTCAGAACACATCAAAACCTCAAAGACTATCTATCTGCGAATCGTACCCAGGTATGAATTTGCATAATCAGCAATGTCAGCAGCTTCCTGCACATTCACTGTTCTATTTATAGATCAGCTCTAGCTAAATTAATTTTTAACTCCTCAAAGTAAACTATCTCACTGTGAATGAAACACTGGCTGTAAAGTTTTGTTGCAATGAAGCATGGGCAATTTTTCTTGCCATGGAGTACATCTCTGTAATTTGTGACTTTGATAACACTTAGCACATTTTTCTCACAGGGCCTTCACTGAAGAAAGGGATATTAGTTCTATTAGGTCTACCATGCCCTCCATCTTCTGCGTATACAGTAGCAATGCGCACATCTGTGTCTGCTTCTAATATCAGAGGTAAAACAATACCTCAGTAGAATATCAAAAATTAAGTGTGTTTTTGATAGCCATTTACACAATGACCTCAGACACAAAACAACAATTAAAATGCACACCATAAGCTCAGCCCTACTAAATAAAAAAAAATAAACACCTTTTTGATACTCAAGATATTCAAAAGCATCCGCTCCCTGTCCACAAGTGTCTCGACATCATTCAGCGGAGCTGTTTAGCCCCTCTCCAGAGCAGCGCCATATGCAGCCTTATGTAACACAAGGACAAAAGGTGCGCTGGAGCACCCCCAGGCCCACCCAGGCTATCCAATGCAATAATTACCACCTGCTCACTTTCTATGAGACAAAGAGCAATGCTCCATTTCACAGGCTCATTCAGAGCAGCTACACCCCACAACTGCATTCAGTATAACCTTAGGGGAGTTGGCTCAGTCACTTTGCCAGTGAATGACTGAGGGACTTTTTTCCAAGGGTAGAAAATGAAAAGTTGACTGAAACTGAATTTGATGACTGCAAATTCTCATCATAACTGATCGATTACAAAATTGAAAGTAGGAAACACATCCTTGCAAAGAGGGATGGCTCTCAGTATATCAATGTAGCCAGACAGTTCCTTGGACAAATAGATTCCAAACAACAGGTATAAAGCCACAAAAAATCACCAAAATGAAGTGGTGTTTTGGGACATGGGCCAGAATGTGAACATGGAGGATTTGAAAGGAAAGAAAGCTGCTAGTCAGCATCAAGATCTTTAAAGAAGACCTGATCCTGAGAAGTGAGTGCTTAGGTTAAGTATAGAATGTTACAACAGTTATACAGAAACATATCAATATTATATTCATCACATTTGGATCAAGTTTTTCGTCTGTACCAAAGCCAATGATTGCTTTAGTCGCACTGAGATGACACAGCTATCTTCAGTGTAACAACATTACATCAACCTCCTGTGCTTGGAGCTCTCCTTCTTTCTCCTCCTTTGTCCCATCTCCAGGATGAGCTTCATCTTCTTCACTGTGGAATGTATTGATGTAAAAGGCTGCGTAATGAGCCCTGAATCATCACGTTTTCATGGTAACAATGCCCTGAAGTGTCATCCTCACTCCTGCAGGTTCCCACAACAGCCTATGTGTGCCCAATGACTTCCCCTGATCCAAATAAATACAACTACACTGTCCTTCTATGTCCTTCAGTTTAAGCTGGGGAGTTTTGTCACAGGGAAATGATGTTAGGTTTGATTTTCAAAACATTTCAATACACCATACTGCTCCACTCACCAGTATCGAAAGAGGTCTAGGGGTCTTTGAGATTTCCTAAACACTTTTACACCTTGCTCTAAGAGATATTTCAACAGGATGACCACTCCTTGGATGATTCATTACTTTATGGCTCATTCTCCATGCGGACAGCATGACCTTTGACTGTTGGTTGGTGGAGCCCCTGGGGCTTTAAATGTTGCTCTGTAACCCTTCACAGACTAACAGGAATAAGCTCCTTTTTTCCTGAGCTGTTCGGGCATTTCTTTCGATCATTGGATGCCTCTAAAAGATATGATGGCAGCTTAGTCAGTCAGACATGGGACAGGGATAGCTCACATCAAGCCTGATTGTCTCTCCAAGTACTAAAACAGCTGACCCTAAATCTCCCTTTGACTGGACTAGAATTAACAGTGGGACAGGCATTTCTCCATACTTAAAGAAAATAAAAATAAAAGACGCACAAACATTTGGTGTTATGTTTTCTCTCAGGCTCCGTTTGTATACTACTATAACACACAAAAAGGGCAAAACGGAGAATTAAGGAACGGAGAAAACGGAGAAGTTTTAACTAAATTAATTCAACAATAGCAGCAAAGCAAATTACAACAATAACAACAACAATGTATCTATGCATTAATGTATGATTTAACATCTATTATGTCCGTGTTGTAAGTAATGTTCATATGCATGTGTATGGTTAACTTTTTAATTTGATGTTTTTAAAATACCATATTAATTGTATACCAACACATCACACTACAGAACCACTATACAGCAACATACAATGTGTTTCACTATTCCATCATTTATGTTGCATAGCAACATAGGCTTTGACTGCAAGCTTCCACACTTGAGTAGTGATCCACGGTCTGTCTGTTCTATTTTTAGCATGCAGGGCAGTAGTCCAATCTCTACATGTGTCCCCTGAAACATGAAACCATGAAATGAAAAACCAAAGCCAATGGCAGACAATGACCTGTGGGGTGGCATCAGATTTTCATAAGGAGGGGCCAGGGTTCAAAATAAGGGTGCAATGTGGGGTGTACAAGGCACAAAGGAATGCCCATAAGAAACAAAAATATAAGTGTAGGGGTTCCCCAATTTCTTCATTACAAAGACGTTAAATATCGACCCCCTATATTAGTATTTCCCGTCAACAGACATAGTGGCCTGCCAAAGCATCTGTATCACATGACACAGTTTCAAACTGAGCCTATCCCGAACTGATATTTAACTTGACACCATTATGCTTACATAATCTTCAGCATACTCAATCATTGCCTTGTCCCTCTGTCTTTTGCTCCTTGCAACTCTATAAGCTTCACCTTCTAAGCCTTGCCTTCTCTGGTGTCAACAGTTAGCAAGCGAGCTATTCACATGCAATACTTTGAGTCTGGATTGCACATAAGATAACTTATCTGTTTGTCAAATAAAATCCACTAAAAAGATAATTGATCTGTATTTGTATGTGTTTTCATGCAACAAGCTTCATAAATTATAATTCTGTCTTGTTATATTTTCTAACTTAATCCAGTAGCAATTACCAATTTGATTCTTTAACACACAACTTCCCTAGTTTTTTCGCCATTATGCCTAAAGCTAGTAGTCTTGGCTGAAGGCCGACTATAATACAGTGTTCTGATTATTTTTTGATCTGATGACCAACAAATACAATCAAACAAACGTAAATCATGCATAATCATCTTCCTTTGCAGACTGATGTTTTGTGCAACTTTGTGGCCGGAGGTAAAATATTGGACACATGGCGTGTGATTTTAGTCTGTAATTTTATCCCGTAAGTTAATATGAATGGACATTTTTATCGAGAGAACTGAACAAATTGTTTGTTCAATGTCGCTAGTGGTTATTCAGCCTATTCATACTTTTAATACTTATGTACAGAGAGCCATAAAGACTGAATGTTCATCAAAATCAGACAAGTGAGTCTTCATGGCAGGTAAGTCTCAAAAGGCTGTAGGCTGATGCTTAATCACTGTTTGGCAAAAGGCACTGGAACATTGTTAGTAGGATCTTTAACACACACATAGTATACTGAGAAGAAAATCAACATCCCAACCTTCTCCAGCACTGACAAACTGTCCCTGCTGCGATTACATTACAATGGTATATACTATACAATAGTGATGAACAGGGCTGTTGTGGGTAGCTGCTAGTGGGAACTGAGGAGTATTGGACTTTTTGGCTGTTTGCTGTGAAATAGACACTCTCGCATATATATATATATATATATATATATATATTATATACTTTTGAACTGTAATTCAAAAGCATGAATCATGCTGCAGTTTTATTTGTGCATTTTACACAATGCGACTCAGCATCTCCATTAAACCTATATTGTGGAACTAAATGACATGTACCTGTATCACTATAAAGTCCTCTCAATGTTAACTGTTCAGTCAAATTCATTTTTCTATTTTTTTTCCCCTATATTTTTGGCCCTGTCCTCAACTTGGTTATCTGAAAGGTAGAGGTGCTTTCTTCCTGATGCATGTACAGTAACTGCCACTATTCTGTAGTGGAAGAATGAAATCTAATCTTTTTTTCTTAAAATAACATTTAAACTACAGCATGTCCTCGAAATTGCTGAAAAATGTAGTTAATATTTTCTAAAAGCAACAAAGGGTAGGCTACATCATAGGCATAGTCAAGGCTAAAGGGCATACAGGTAGTGGACCTAAAAGATGTGTTGGCATTAAAGTACAAGGCATTTCAATCAAGCAGTGTCTCTGTTTAATATTTGTGTTTGCCCTGTAAAACTCGATGTTCAAAACAGTTCAGTACGTAAGCTATTAACTTTGGGGCATTTCTGTAATTGTTTCCTAAGCGTGGAAGTCCAGTCATCCCAATGACTTGTGATTGTAAACAGCTTTTTCCATTACAAATACCCATATACAAAAAATATGTCTTTACTGATTTTTTTTTTGGCAAGCAACAGTTCAGTTGGACATATTAACATGTCTTAACGGTCAAGCTCTATCTTGCTCACTGCCACTTCTGTTTTTTGCTACCACTATGCACTTTCATCTATGCAAGGACGTTGAATACCAACAGAATCTGTTCTTAACTCGATAATTCAGTCCAATAACACTGTCAAACCACTCTATCAAGTCTGGTATGTTTGATATGAGCTGCTAACATTTAGGTACTCAAATATGGACAGCTAGAAGACAGAGCCAGTCATCGCTACCAATTAGCTAGCTAGGTAGCTTGGTCGTAACTTCGTGGAACACTAAGAATAGCTCAAAGCAACCCAGTCAGACTTCTAGCTGGTTATTTCCAGCCAACTTTAATAATTGTATTATTAAATAATACAACGAATTTGTAATAGCTGGGTAGTCGCATCGGCCTTTAGCTACAGCTTCTGAGTTAGGATTTACCTCGGTATGTTTTTCGCAGGTTCGATGAGTTTTTGAGTGTTGAGATTACGGTGACTTTGAGACGGTACAAGCAGTACTTCCATGATAAACCGCTGTCTTCTCCACACTTCGAAGGAAACAGTGAATGCAAGGGACGGCTAGGGACTGTCAGCCGTACTAGCTTCACGGCCATCATTTGTGAACAGCTGGTTACTGGTGGCCTCACAAACCAACTGAACAGAAAAATCCTCTCCCTCAAAAGAGTATATATGTAGTAAGTCACATACGTTGTCAGCTGGAAAACATATCTCTAATTGGACATCAACAGCAGGAAAATCTTAATATTCTTGCAACGGAAACAGATTGGCGAATTGCAACGAAATAAAAAGTAAGCTGATCCTCAAAAAATAATTCAGTTCGAGATAACGTTGAAAGTACGCACTCCTCAAAAAACGTAATCATTGACTTATTTGCGTTACTTGTAAGGCCTTGTTACCCAACCCTGCTGGTAGCTGCTGTCTGGGTCTGGTGGTGAGATATGTGAAACTGGTGGCTGTTAACTGTTAGCTGAGCCTGTTTCAATTTGCTGTGGTAGATCTTCAGCCCAAGTCTCATTCGAAACGTTTGCTGTCATGGAATGACCAGTTTTCATTATTGTGTTCAACTGCTGCTGACATCCTTTAGTAAATGCTTAAAATAATCCTAACTGTTTGTATTTACATGTAATAAGTAGAGGTGAATTTTAAGCACAGGCATGGTAAGCAACTGCTTGGAGCCCTGAGCATAAAGGGCCCTCAAGGGCAATGAAAGTTGGTCAGAAGAGCCCTATGGCCTAGGGCCCCAACAATTACCTCTGATTTAGCCATGGTTTTAATTGTTAGCTCTATAGAGCCTCTATAACTGTGGTCAATTCTGAGTTGAATTTAATTTTTACCCTGGATTTTTCATGGATTCAGTTCTAGTCAGCCATGTTTCAAAATGCAGATCAACTCACTCAGTCTGAGAAGGGATCATGGAATTTAAAACTAAGGGGACAGAAGACGAAAGTGAGGGTGCAATGCCCCAAGAAGCTAGCCCAAAGACGAACATAAGTTTACAGTCTGTTTATATTACAGTGGGTATGTAATTCGCTACATACATACTGTTTCAATCACTTTTAAAACATACCAGCAAGTCTTTTCATTACAGAAAGCACACTTTGTATGCTCTCCAGGGACCTCCATCGACTGAACTATAAAACAGATTCTCACTCGGCTAAGCATAATATACAATTTTTTTCTGTAATAATGAAACTGATGTCATCATTCTGAGTCTGATTCAGATTTTCTGTTATAAAACTGAATTTTTTAACAGAATGTCCGTGGAAGTAGCCATGCTGTTGTATGATAGTAGGCCTAACAATCACAACACATTATTGTAACAGATGTAGCAGTCCACCAAGCAGCCAAGGGCATTTTGTCACTTATGTTTAGCCACTTGTAAATTGTGAACTTGATACAGGGAATTAATTCACACAGTTTGATGCCCTGGGGTTCACTGATCTTTTTCTGTAAATCAGAGTATTTCCAGACACAGATCTTGGAGATTCACAGTCCTGTCAGTTACACTTGGGTTTAGTCCACACCGTAATGATCAGAATCATGGTATTCCAAGTTTTGAGTGGAAGAGAGACCATCAGAATTTTGGCTAATTATTTGTAACCTTCTACAGCATAGGATATAACCTTCTACAGCATGCTGCCTCCATCCGTGTGCTGGGGCATTGGAGTTCAATTATGTCCAGAAAGAAGAGCACCCCCTACAGGCACAATTACACATCTCCCAGCAGAAACTTTGGAGATGAATAGTTTTAGCCAAAGATGTCTCCAATCCAAGCACTAACCCAGCAAATACCTGATATCTGGAGCTGTTTGGCATGAAGGCCCAGGTTGTTATGGGATTATTGTAAAACCATAATTCATCAGCATAGAGGCTCATTTGTTTGTGTTTAGGGGGTCAGATCATAAAAGTCCCTGCCCGCCCATCAACAGAATCCTATTTACTGTGTCAGTGTGCCGATGTCTGGCAGAGGATGCTCACAGTTACATAATAACCGCCATTCTGCAGAGACTGAAGGCATAATTACTGTCCAATTACTGCTCGTCTTTGCCTCACAGTGCATCAGTTTCCCATACTCAATCAGTCTACCATGTCTTACAGTGCCTTACTTTTCAGTCTCTCTGTAATCTCATTTTACAAGCATCAGTACAAATCGTGACAGCTACCATACTGCTCTAGTATGACCTAGAGAGCGGGGAGGTGCTGCCTGTTCCCATATAATCATACTAACAGCTGTATTTAGGAGTTCTAGAGGTCAATTGGCTATTTTCTTCGATTATATACTGTAAATACCATCAGTGTTGATGTCCCTGACCCTAATGCAGCACTGAATATTGCATTTGCTCAGACTGATTGGCAGCAGCTCAACATTTCCATCTCATCCAAAAGCTCTAATCACTCCATGAGAAAGACAGACATTGGAGTGAAATGCACTCAGTGACCTGGTAGTCTCTGGCAACGAAAGCAAACACACTCTGAGACAGAAAGTTGGGAGATACCACACTGTGATGTTTTGTTCTGCTCCAGCAATATCTTTTGACTCTCATCCGTGGCAAGGAGCAACCACACTTTTTGTTCTGGGTGTGAAAATATCAGTCAGGGCCAAAAAAACGTTTTGCAGCATAATACAATTTGATCAGTATTAAATGCTACACATTTTTGAGGTGCCCTTTTCTATTGTTTTCACCACTGTACTACAGTATGTTCTCGAAACCATAGTAGCCTGTTCCGTTTAAGTACAGTAGTCTCTACAGCAGTGTAAACCGCATTCCCGCCACAAAGCATCTACCCTCAGTTATACAGAGCATCTGTCTTATTCTAGGACACATGGCTCTGTTCCAGAGACAGCCTTGATCTCACTATGCCTCCTTAAATCTGGTCAGTGTGGTTAGTCAGGCCAAGGGGGATGGTAGGTAAACTCAACTTAGCCTCAACCTTGACTCGACTTGACCAGCCAAGATAAGGGTGACCAGCGCTCACTAATAAGACAAGCTAAGTCTCCTCAAGCCGGGTGATAATTGGATCATGAGAACAACCAGACTCAAAAGCAAAGAGCAAACCCAATAGCACCTTTCAACTACCTGGTGGAAACACCATGAATCTCAAAAAACACAACAAAGCTAGCAGTGGTTTTGACATTGCGTTTACCTGTGCGTAGCTTGCCAAAACAAACAAGATGGGAATAAAAGAATAATTCACAATATCACACTACCATACTATGATCAACATTAAGCATTCTGTGATGTTTGGGGTGTAAGGGAAATGTTTAGGGCCTACACCATTATGAATACCTTCACAGCCTTTATGAATGAAAATGAGTTATCGATTCTTATCACTGTTTTTATTATTATTATTATTATTAGTAGTAGTAGTAACAGCAGTAGTAGTGCATACCATTAAATTACATATTTTACAAATACAATTTGTTGTGCATATTGTTGTAGGAAGTGGCCACTCAAGGATGGCAAACCTTCAGCGAATGTAGTCAGCCCACCTATATCCTTATAGGGGAAAGATATGCACATTCCACCATCTGAAAGGAAAAATTCTCATTAAAAGAGAGCATATTAAGGCTTGAGACACCTGTTTATTATGCCACTTTTTTGTTAGAAGAAACAGAAGGCTACTTAACACTACTCAAAGAGGATTATGATTAGGCGAGAGCAGATCACTTTTTCAATCCACCATCACAATGCAATGATGGGAGGGGAGGAGGAAAGGATGGAGATGGTGGGGATAGAGAGTGAGTGGTGGGTGGGGGGGGTTTTGCTGGTCTGCAAAATGGTACATTTTATAAACAGGATCAGGCTTTCAAGCAGCGGCTAGCCAGTCTGCAGATGCATTATTAGTATGAGCAATCCTTGCCTTTGACTCCCCCTCACACTTCCTGAATAAAAATAAATAAAAAAGTATGCATGCCTGTCAAAGAGTGTAGGTAAAAGGATTGTCAGAACAGTGGGGAATTCACTAATCTGCAGCCAAATATAACTAAAATCCATCTGTTTGCAAAGATTACCCACAGGCCTCTGCTCAGCACTTCATATCTCTCCACCCTGAGTCATTTTAGAGTGGCAAGAGTGTCAGCTAATCACCAGGGGCTGGTGTGTGTGTACGTGTGTGTGTGTGTGTGTTATATCCCTTGTCCATATCATCTCACTCATTTTTGGACAACTTCCTTCCAGACCAGTTTTAGACTCTCTCTGCTGAGCTAATGCAGCAGAACTGATGCACCCCACTTCCACAGCTCATGCACATGTGGCTCTGCTCCAAGAGACATCAGTGAGGAGAGGGGGTGAAGTGTCTAAGTGTGAGGGCCCCACTTTTCCCCCTTTGCCTAAGTGGGAGCCCAACCAGGAGGAACAACCTCCAAGTTGTAGATTAAATTCAGGGCACTGCTGTTGTCCTCTTGACAAAGCTACTTCACCAGAATTGCCTCAGTAAATATCCAGCTGTATAAATGGATAGTGTGTAAAAACATAAACTCTGTAAGTCTCTCTGGGTAAGAGCATCTGCTACTAAACGCCTCCATCTAATGTAATGTAATCAGGACCAGTCCTGGACAGTCACATCGTAGTCAAGCTGGAAAGGCAAGTATGAACGCAAACCACCTCTACTCTACTAAAATACAGGCTGTGAACACAAGAAGAGTCCATCAGACATTTGTTTTGTCCCTGGAAGGTATAAATTCAGATTTATATTAGTCTCACAGTTCAGGGTAAGAACAGACATGCACAGACAAAACAAAATTATAAACACAGACTGAGCAGCCATGTCACCAGAATTAGCACATTCTGGGGGGGGGGGGGGGGGGGTATCTATTTAACCAAGTTTTGTTCTGTCTGCCATATAAACTAAACTGAGTGTGTGTGTGCACATGTGTGTGTATACAGTTTCATTCCATGTAAGTGGAGTGTGATCACATGGTATCATGACCTGCAATCTTAGACATCCTGTAATGAGAACAACAGCACCATTTACGGTCAGGACCAGTGA
This sequence comes from Albula glossodonta, assembly GCA_019788955.1. Classification (NCBI taxonomy): domain Eukaryota; kingdom Metazoa; phylum Chordata; class Actinopteri; order Albuliformes; family Albulidae; genus Albula; species Albula glossodonta. Next base: position 1,005,536 of record JAFBMS010000070.1, read on the forward strand.
CCCTGGATGAGACAGGGACACAATGATGACAGATCACCTTATCCAACAGCATCACCTCATCTGGCTCTAGCGCAGAGCAAGTGCCATAAATAACATGGATGCAGGCAGTGGCAGTGATCAGTGATCTCAGCTCTTTGTATCGCGTGGTCACAAAGCAGCGTCGCCATACACAGTGGCCCCCAAGGGACCCACATAGCTCTGCTAGCTACGTTCCCGCCAACCACATTCAGACTGATTTTTTTCACCCATGTAGAGAGTGGGAGGGTAGCTATGTGCAAAGTGAGCAATGCTGAACTGATATTAAGCTGTGGCGCTTTTGACAGCTTGAAGCGTTCTAACAATAGAGCTGTAATGGATAACATATCTACGGTGGTGAAGCTGGCCCTCTTTGTCACTGCCCTGTAAACAGGCAAACAATTTCTGCTTGGCTCAGCTTAACTCATCAACCAAGACAAGACAATGATGATAAGACTGCTATTTCTAAGAATCTGTATTATCACTTCCAGGTTTCCATATACTGTATTTTTATTTTCCAAATACGGGACTCCAGTTTACAAATTGTAAAGAAAGAACAAGTTCAATAAATGAGCTCAGTAAATAATATCAATACTGATGTGACTGTTGATACCATGAAGATCAGCATATTTTTATATCATGAAATAAATGAGTCTTAGAGACATTTCGTACGAAAATATATAATTCTCAGGGTGTCTAAAACTTTCAACAGCAAATCATTTCAACAAATAATGCTGCCTTCATGTTGTTCACTCCAACAAGCTATTGTATAACTGTGAATCAATTCATGCACAAATGTCTTGTTGGTAATATAAATTAGCAGTGACACAGGTAATATGGGGAATGAGCACATACTTTCTCTAGTTAATGGAGCTATCCTCAAACACAGAGTTTGTGGTCTTCCACTCGCTTGTCAATGTTTCCCTGTGGAGTTCAAGTTGTTGGTGGCAACGGTTGACACAACTGTTAACTGTGAAATTCTCAAGTCAAAAAAACAAAGCAGCATGTTTTGGTAATTCCACAGATACACCACTCTTCTCTCCTTTGACTACCTTTCCCTTCCATCATTCTGTTGATGCTGAAATTCAGTCGAAGGATTCACATGTGCAAACCACTGCTTGGCATTAAAACCCACCCATGCAGGTATGACCAGATTAAACATCCGCTGAAAACCTCCCCAGCTAAGGCATTACACAAAGGGCAGCACAGTGTAAACACTAGCCAGAGTGCCTGGTATTGCATTAGTGTTAGTCATATCACCTGATGATTCAGTCGGAAAAAAGACTATGTTTTTCTCCTGAAATGGAGTGCTGTGGTACAGCAGGCTCTGCTGTTGATGTATCCCATAATTCAGCATTCCCAGTGACAGCCTCTCTGTGGTTCCCATAGTAATCCCTGCTGGAGCAGCCTCCCTCTGGCCTCTACAGTGTGAACAGATTAACTCCTCAGCAGACAGTTGGGACAGAGTTCAACGCTTCATGGCAAGCACACAAACACAATTAGGGTGAAGTCATATTGACTCTATTACTACACCAAACTGTCGTCACACCATCACACTGTGACTCAGTGTTTTGTACGAAATGACACTGGAAAGCATGCATATTGTATGAGCTGGAAAGGTGGAAAAAACAGAGCATATTTGGAGGAAGCCTTAATTCAGATCTGCAAAGCAACACATTGATCTGATGTGATGTAAATATATTATAGTGGGGATCAGCCAGGCAAGAGGTTTTCCGAGCATGAGAGCGTTTGCTATGTGCAGTGAAATGTAGGTTTTCTTTTAACTATAACTTATCCGATTGCCAAACCATTAACGTTTAGAAAGAGAACACAGATTGTGATTTTTAAGTTATTTCTCCTGAGAGGAGCACACAAATACAACACTCCTCTCCACAGATGGAGTTTCAGCTCCTTTCATCCACTCACTGGCAGGCCTGAGACAAGGCTTGCCTACTGAAATCTGTTTCGTATCACCAAAAATAGATGATCAAGGGAAGGATTTAAATTTCCTCTCTTTCTCTTTCTGATGCAAGCAGATCACTTCAAGGCTGTTCTCTGAAGAATCGGCAGTTTAACCAATGATTATCATTTAACACTTGGAGTTTTCCGGAGTTTAAAATTCCATAAATATTTGAAAATGAACTCTGGAAACCATGTTTTCTGTGCCGATCATGCAGGAAAGTTAGGCTCAGAAAATAGTGAATTATTGATGCTTACTGTTAACTGCTGACACAGTTTTCCTTGCATTGCTCAATATCACAGTGCAACTGTTATTTAATGATAAGAATTTTTATTTTTATATTATATGCTTCAGTTTACAGTTTTTTGTGATCATTATCCTGTGGTGAAATTCAATGCTCTAAATCCTGTTTAATCCCATAATGCCCCATGTAAACCATTGATTGCCATTACCACCCGCACACGCTTGCTAAATTTCAGGAGGTAGTGTTTTGTCCAGCAGGATATTCTCCATCTCACCCCATATGGGTGACTGCTCTTGTTGATCGGGTGCTTGCACTATGCCTGTAAGAGCTGCAATAACTTCACTCTGGTGCAATGGCTGCACAGCTGTTATTGAAAGGAGAAGCAGCAGAGGGGCATGGTGCAGAGGGACACACATGCCAGCATATGCCCTCCCCAACTGAAAGGTGCAGTAGTGGGACTTAAATTAGGGGAACAAAAAAGTTCTTAAAAAAACCTCAGCTGTTCTGGAAAACTCAATTTTTCCCTGAGAGAATGGACACTGAGCCTCAGATTCTGGCCTCTCCCCTTTGTTCAGCGATTAAAAATGAAGTACTTTTTTCAATTCTAAAATACATTTCTTTAAAGACAAAGAAGTTGATTTGGAGGCAGCAGAGTTGGACAGGCACCAGTACTTTGTAAAGCAGGCAGTCAGGCTTCCTGCCTGCCTCTGGGTGAAACCAACAATGGCCTGGCTATTTTTAGCCTGCCAAACTGCATGAGGATTCTCACTCTTTGTGCTCAAACAGCTTGAACTGAAACAGTGCCATGGCCTACCTGCTGTGACGCCTCTTAAAATAGTAGCATGCTGCACACGCGCACACACACACACACACACACAACCACAAAACACACATACACACATATGTATAACCACGAAACACACAAGCACATACCAACCACACACACATACACATACACACTCTTAGTGACTGGAGGACTTTGTGTTAAGGGTAACCAGGGTGACGGATGCAGCCAATGGGATTTTCTTTTCTGCCAAGTTAGGCATATTAATTGCTACATGTTGTATATAAAATAGATAAATTGGAATGATTTCTATGAAAAAATGAAAAATGTAAGAAAAATCAATGAAATTAGGTCAGTTGGTCATAGGAGATTGCAATTCATCAGTGCAAAAAATCTGCAAATTAATTACTGTATTAAGCCTGTGCTCATCAGATTTAATCGCTTTAGCAACTGGCCATTCCACAGATTACAATATATTCCTAATTTAGAAGACAATATGCGCAATTACACTATGCTTGCTGTTGCCTTATAGCTTCAACGATCAGCAACCTGTCAAGCAATCAGGTCACAGCGTTTTCACCGTCTGGTTGCTGGTTGAGTCTGGGTTGTGTTCCTTTTTTAACATCAATTTTTTTTCAAGGACCAAATCTTTACATTGTAACACTATTGATCCATCCATTCTCTACGCCTGCTTCGTCCAATCAGGGGTTTGGGAGGTGGCTGCCCCAACACTGGGCCAAAGACAGGGAGACAAAGTCCAATCTGCCTAAATTGCATGTCTGTAGAGCATGGGAGGAAATGCAAGAGTTCAGCAAAAGGAGCAAGAACATGAAAACTCTACACTGAAAGAGCCAAAACATGGTGGATCCTGAACCTGAGTCCATCTTGCTAAGAGGCCACAGTGCTAACCACTGAGTGACCATGATGCCCCACACTGAAACTTACAGGCCTGAAGACAAGTGTACAGATGTTAGATTAGGCTAGGTTTATTTTGCATTTTTACCCAACGACTGCAGTTATCCATTTGGTAATCTGGTTTGATCCTTTACATTTAAACTCTTTCCCTCGCATGTGACCACTAACCCCTCATAACGCATACACATAGAGGAAATGGACGAGGTCGAGGGGAATCTAAAAGTGCCAGTGAACCAGAGCCCTGTGCGCTCCTCACATTCATCTTTGCCACCATCCACCTGTTCCCCACCAGATCAAGAGGCACTCCCCCAGTCATGCTCTGGCACCATCCTGCAGAGCTGTAGCTAAATCTCCTGACCTCATGGGACGACCCCTCCATAGAGGTGGCTCATCCATCTCTCAGTGACCTGGACTCACAGTGTTTCCCACCTTTACAATCCCCTTGACTCAGGCTTGGGGTCAAACACCCCAAGGCCCCCTCTAACACAATGGTATGAATCCCAAAAATGAAGGCACTTTTGACAACCCAAATAAAACTATGTATCTGCTGAAAATATGAATCTAGTAGACCTTTAACTTTATCTTACAAATAAATGGCATACAAAAAAATATTTGCTTCTTTTAATCAGTCTCTAGAGTTAACTTTTGTGAAAGTCAAACTTTAAGAAGTAAAAAAAAAAAAAACACTTTCATTGGTGAAGGTATATAGAGTCCAGGTTAACAAACAGGATTCAGTAACACTGCAGTTTCACAGAGTCTCGGTTTTGAGTGTAACTAGATCACCCCTTCCCCCCCCCCCATGCCTCAGCCGTTCTGTTTTGGCGCTGAGAGTGCTGCTGCAGCCAATGAAAGTTTAATCCAGTAATTGTTTACACTGTAAACATGGTCTGTGTGTTTTAACTCCATTTGCGTGAGTGATCTGCATTTAATGTAACTGACTGGTCTGTTCCTGTGCAAAAGAATTTTGATTCATAAAAGGTGCTATGATTTGGGGAAAAATGTTCAAGTCTCATTTCCCATGAATGAATAGGTATGACAGGAGATTTTAGGATAATAGGGGTTCTAAAATATTATTTCCTTAAGAATTTCCTTTGACTCAAATGTCTCCATGCCTACAATATAATGTAGAAGAACAAAGAAAGATATCACATTACTCACCAAGCAGTAACTTAGTGATATATTCAGACTATAATAATCCACATTTCCTCATACAGTGTTTTACATTTTAGACAGAGTATTTATACATGTCCTTTGAAAATATCTTTACCCTTTTCCCACATGACAATGAACAGTAACAAGAATTTCCTCCATATCTGCATTCCCTCACAATCAATTTCTTTCAATGTAAAGACAGAGAATTCCTTAATTGTTTTTGGGGAAAAAACTGTGATGAACCTTACTGATGTAGACACTGTTTTAGAACAAAGCATGCTGGGAGACAATGGAGATCTCTCTCTCCCTTCAAACAAGCTGTCAAATTGAGATTATGAAGAGATATCACTACCAACAGGTTACTGTCACAATGGGATGCAGACAGGTTTGTTGATGTCAGCACTTTCCTCAGCTCTGTCAAATCAGTTACCTCAAGAGTATTTAGGGAACAATGAAAACTCTTCATCATTACGTCTTTTTCCTGGCAAGAACTCATAGCCCTATAGTCATAAACCCTGCTGCGAGGGCCAAAACATCAGCCATGCTTAGAAGCTTCCTCCATACATCTGCCTAATGGAGTGTACTGAGATCCCTTATCAAACAAATAGACACTCCTCCACTGATTGTGAAGACACTGTGTCTGTTTTGACTGTATGCTTCATCTGTTTGTCACTTCATGGACCCAAGCACATGTAGAAATTATGTTTTCACTAAGTCTACCTTCTATGTGCCCCAAGGGAGGTAGTGATGGGGGTAGGGTCTTCACTGAGCTTGTGTGAGAGAGCGCACTGTCTTTGCGCTGTGAAAGGAACATATGCGCATACCATCCAGAGGGATACATCTGCAAGCGCACGGGTTCCTCTCGCTTCACTGCACAGCCATAAGTTTCTCCTGAAAGCGCAGCTTCCCAGGCCGCTCGTATGTTCAGGTTTCCAGGGCCATGCACTCACTGCCTCTGGGGATTCGCCTCTTAACAATGAAGTTATTTCTCCCTGTGACCTTAGCCTTGAGAGATGGATCACTTGGAAAGGGGAAGAGTCCAGCTTACTGCCCATGGCGGCACAGGGATATGGCCTCTCTTTCTCTGTGCAATCTCTAAGAATTATACAGTGCTTTAGGCTGTAATAACATTTGGGTGATTAAAAAGCTCCTAAAAAGCCCATTTTCACCTCTGAGGCTATAAGACTACATACCCATCACAATGTATGTCAAGGGTAAATTATGTGTGTGTGTGCTTGCAAAAGGGGAACCTTCTCCACAGATTAAACAGAATCCCAGCAGTAAAGCATGGCATGGCAAATCTTGCACACAAAAAGGTTTCCAACCTCCCTAACCCAGAGGCAGTCAGGGAGCATAGATAAACATGCATACCAGTTGCTACATGTTTAGCATCTGGTCATCCTGCATACTTTTTGCTGGCGGCTAATGCTGTTTACTTACTTCCTGTAGAGCCTCCTGGATCACTTAATGATATGATGTAGTTTGATGTGATAAATATTAGGGTTGGTTGCGGCACTGACAACTTGCTGTTGCCTCTGTTTGGTAAGCTAACCTGTTGAATGCACATTTGTAAGTCATTCTGAATAAGAGCATCTGTTAAATGTTTAAAATTAATCAAACCTCACAGATCAAGTTGATCAGGTATGCTGTTTATTCCAAGCCCATCCACACAGCATGTGAAGCGTATATCTCCAACAAAAGCATTAGCTCAACTTGTGGACTTCAGACTGAAAATAACCAGTGACGTGTGCATCAGCTAAATCAGACTGTTTCTCCCTGTTCTCATAAATTCATGGAGGGGGCTGCAGAAATGAAACAGGTTTCAGAGTGAATTTAGGTGTTCAAAACTGAACAAAAAGAGAATAAATCATGATAAAATTTGATTAGGAAATCACTTGCAAAGAGAATTTGTAAAGTAATTCCTCAGACAGAAAAATCCACAGATGCACAAAAAGTACAGTACTGTCATTCTGACAGTCATCTTTTTTCTTATATTTGGTGAAATTAATGAACTAAAAAGGTTAAAGGCATGATGATCAGTGAACGGCACTCATCCTGTGTATTTCTCAGGACTAGAACCCACCAGTTTTCTGAAGGATTGGGTCAATTTGGTGCTCCAAACAACAGCTGTCCCTCCAGTGTCAGTCACACAATGGACATTTATACTGTGTGTTATAGTATAGTAGTGTCATATATTGTACTGTGGCTACCAGTGCCACAGAAGAATAAAGTGAGATGCAAATCTGTGCAGTCAGAAACAAGTTACAAGGAACCATAAACCAGGAACAGGGTTCACTTTGACACACAGAACCTGTGCTTTATAAAGCTGACCTATCTGGTCCATGAATGGTCCCTCCTACCATGTGCTATCCCGGAGTCTTATCTTCATGTACTCATTGGACAGTTCCAGGGAACCTTCAAAATACACAAATATTCTCCTCATAAACAAACTAAAAGTAATAATATCCTAACAAACATGGAAATAAGCCTACAGCACTTTTTGAATGTTTCTAATGGTTACTGTATCATTTGGTCTTCTCACTAAAAAGGAAGAGGTTAAATTGGGGTATTTCCCAAGAACCACACTACACAAAAAAGGTAAAAGAGTATTGTAGATGCAAAATATCCAAAGCTGCCTTTTAAAAACATTTGTCCATTTCTATGAAGGCAGTGCATTGTTTTAAAATAATATCATGTAGTATCACCTTTTATTTGAAATGCCAGTTCCCTGTCCTAAGGGAGTTGGCCACCTAAACTGAATATGATGTGCTGTTTTTTCATCCCCATACTTCATTTAAACGACAGAAAATTACCCTGAAGAAGGTTGCAGCATATTATTCACGGCAACTGCGAATTTATAAAAGCTATATAAAACACATCTCAAGTTACTACAGTAGTTTGTTTGGATCTTCTACTTGTAAGAGTGTTTCAAACACAGCATTTTGCTTTGAAAGAAAGAGGAAAAAAACACAGACAGGCATGCAGAAAGAACATACACGGGACGTGGGAGAAAGCCTCTGGCAAATCCCTATCTAGTTAGGATCAGAGGGCTTCCGACAGGGCAGAGGCGACTCGCAGGCTGACTACTCGCGCGCACACACGGAAGGCCTGCATTCGACGAGATATCCCTTGGGAGGAGCCGGGCTATCGGATAATTACACCCGAGACGACAGCGCTTCTTCCCTCCGCTGGATTTTCCAGCCGTCGTCTTTGTGGCACGTCCAGAGGGGATGGCACGGACTTGGCAGCTTCTACAACTGGAGGCTTCTCCTCCTTCCGCTCTCTGAGGATTCCCTGCTTCGGACTGCCAGCTTCAAAACCCTGCTCCCGAGGAACGGACAATGTTGTTAAAATGTAGATTTTTCTCGTTCGTTTTTATGTTTATTTAGCATAGTGTTTAATTCTGATTTCAAATTCTGTTCAGTTTTAGTTTTATGAGTTGTTTTGCTGCTTTCAGTTCATTTATTATTTTAAACAAAAGTGCTATTTTATTTTATTTTACTTTACGGTGGTGTTTTTACAAATCTTCTTTGTCTTAGTTTTAGTCTACGGATATAATCTTGATTCAGAGCCAATGCTACCACTGTGGTGATAAAAATCTCCAGGCTTTCGACATACTATAAATCCTTCGCCAGTGCTAAAAATGTAACAGAAAGCAGTTAACCAATTAACGTCCCAATGTATCTCAACAAGTGCTGTCCAGACATGGGCACAACGTAAATTTTAAATATAAAACTCAATCTATGATGTGTAAAGTGGCCTTAGCGAGAACAGCCAAAATACCTGCACAGCCAATATTTCAGCACTGTCTTTGAAGCATGGTGATATTATATTCAGAAAATATGTTTTTTTTAATCTAAAAATATATTTCCAAATGACACTGTTTTTATGGTGTACCTTCCCATTTTCAGGGGTGATTTCATACAGGGATGTTGCTAGTCTTTTAGCACTACTGGGGCACAGACCCCTAGTGCCCACATCCTCACTCTTGCAATGTATGATACATTTTTAAAAACGAGTTATTTTTCATGATCATTTACTGGAGCACAACAAATTATTACTGGGGCATGTGCTAATAGGGTCTGGTGATGCCCCTGATTTGATATCTGCGTAAGCCATGTACTATGACTCTATTTATATGTTAACAAAAGCAAATATTCATAATTGACGACTATGGAAAAACATCAAACCCTTTGTACAGTTGTAATTGTATTCCAGTCATATAATTGAGCAAGGCATGTTTCGTTGTTTGCAGTGGTAAAAATCCATCCATATGAATAGGTAACTGAAAACAAAACCTTGTAAGTCACCCTGGACTATCATATCTGCAAGGCAAGAATGTGCCAAGGGCAGAAATAAACAATTCAGAAATAACAAAACTCAATATTCACATAAGTAAGACTATGTATTTCATTCCTTTTCTTAAGAATATTGCACTTGGAATATTGCCAATAGGCCTTTGCTTACACATAGTTTTAAGGGAATGATCATGGGGTATAAAAATTATTATTGAAGGTTTTAAAGAACTGAACTTTTACAAGACAAGGCCCTTGAGTTTGCACTCACACTGAGACAAATATTGAATTTTTCAGTGTGTGGGAACGTGAATGCCTCTGATTTATCTTCCCTATGTATAAGGTACATAACCAGTACCCTTTTAGTTTACAGTGAAATTATACATTTACGGTGAAAATATTTTAGATGCATGTAGTGACAGTTCAATCATGTGCCAATAATATTTTATTGAAATTCCAAATTTTGTACAATGCTTGTCATTTCCTTCTGTATGTGCCAACCTGGCTGGTATTTTACTAAAAACATTTCATGCTGTAAACCAGGATTGCATGTTCTTGACACCTGTCGCTCATGCTGTATTCAACTGGCTTTGACCTCATTCTCATTATCAATCAACAAGTGACAAAAGCAGACAACCCTGTTAACTGGAGGAAGTGAAAACTGTGGTACAAAAAGCTCAGCTCTGGAAAAAAATCTGTGATGATTCACATGGAATAAGCTGGTGATACAAAGTCTATGAGTCATATTTACCACAGAACTGCCACCACCAACCCTCCCCACCCCACACACAAATTCCCCTTTCATTAAAATGCACAGCTATTATTACAGCAAATATTTACTTAATAACTGAAAACAACAGCTCCAAGAAAGCTGCTGTTTGCCACATCTGTCAGAATTGCAGCCAGTCATGGTGTTGCCCTGTACAGCAGCCATTATTTGCATAATTCCCAAAGAGGCTCATAACTCGCACAATTTCACCTCTGGGAGGAAAGCTTCCTCACATTTATTGTACCCAGGTGCAATATAACTGACAATACACAAAAGTGAAGCATTCTTGGAAGAGGTACTGTGAATACAAGTCTGACTGAAACAGTTGTCACCAGTTATATGGCACGTGTTATTTCAGGAAACAATAGTGTGTGGGGTACAGGATTCAAGGGGTTTCATGTTTAGGGGTGTAAGGTAATAGAGTTCAAAAACCACCAGAAAACACAGCTTGGGTGTTTACTGTCTATAAATTCTCACTCTGGATCTGGACCTGAAGTCCTATCAGTCTCCATAGTTTGTGAACTGTGTGCTGTCCTCTGCATTGAAATTGGTTCTCAGAAATGGGGTTATACTCATTAAAAGTGATAATATGAATGTAAAAGGCTTAAAAACAACTGAGTAAAATCAACTTGGTAAAATCAATAATTTATTTTTAAAAACACAAGCACATACAAGTAGCAGTCCTTCCATCTCTCTTTCTATTCTCCTACAGCCACTTTTAAAGGCTTCACTACCAATGACACCTGACTTCACTCAGTCAGGTGTTGCCAATTTCTTTATTGGGTACAATTAATCAATGGAAAAACTTTAGGGAAGGGCCACCCCTTCACAATGGATATCAGGTACTGAAAATGCTTACTATTTACTGAATGCCTTACAGACCAGCTCTCTACTTTCCCCGTTTTAACATTGGATCTACAGTGTACACTGCTTCATCATTGAAAATATATGATTTAAAAAGTGCCTTTTATTCACTTAAAGGCTGTGCATTTGTGTCCACTAGAAATCTTGTTTCATTTTTAATTTCTAACTAATGAATATTTGGAAACACAGCTGATATGCATACAACTACCGGGTTAAAAACTGTAAAAATAATAATAATAATAATAATAAATTACCATTTTACTGTAGTTCAGTTTAACTGCGTATCCTCCCCTGTTCTCGGCCCAAACAAAACTTCACAATTCCATCCATCTCAGCAGAAACCAAGCATCAATTAATCCATGAAGAGGATCCACACGATTTTGACTTAAATATACTTAAAATATCTAATACTCAAAGTGAAGTGGCATGCTTATTGCTTTTAACCAACACCTGTAGATTTAAACGATACAAGAAGATTGGTAGAGCCAAGAAGCTGCCATTTGTCCCACCAAGTATTAAATTATGATGCTCTTGACACTTTCAGTTCAGGCATGTCCAGCTGATGAAGATACAACTACAAAAGCTGATGCAACCAGGAAACACATCTTACATGCTAAGACTAAGCTACACTGTGCAATGAGAAAGGAACTGAAAATACAGTACATAGCATAACCTACTGCAAGATGTATACCTGTGACATAAGCCAGAGAAATAGAAACTTTTATCTGCAAAACTAAACAGTACTTTAATTGTAACCTAGCACCTAAGTGGGCAATCATGCACAGTGATCAACATTAGATGAGTCGCCACAATCCAGTGTTACAGACTCATATCATTCCTGCCATGTTTTCTAGCACCTTATAACACTTGTTGTGACATCTAGTCTGATTATTGTAATTTCCCTTTCTCCAATGAGTCCATTGAAAAACAGAAACGAAATCTGAAAGAAGCACAGCCTAGTATTCGCCTTTATTAAAGGTATATGTTTGGTAATATTTATGGAAAAACAAAGGTTTGGGGCAGGCACACATTGACAGGTCAAATAGTGGACACAGGGCTGGGGGAAAGGTATGACTGGATTACCATTAGTATCTGTAATTGAGGGAGAGACTTCTTAACAGGCTGTTAGCCTACTTTTCTAACTACTGAATCATTACCGATACTGGCCAGCGTGCCGATTCCTAGACTTTCGTGGGGGGGGGGGGGGGGGGGGGGGGGGGTACAAGTAAATATACAAGTAAATACAAGTAAAAGGTATACAAGTTGGAGAAAACGTGACCTAAAAGTGTACTACATAAATAACACAGATTATCGAGCCGCGAGTACTTCCCACGAAAAGTCCCATAGTCTCGATGCGACCATGACTTCAAGTAACGTAGCGACCAAGTAGCGATCAAGTAACAGCATCCAAAATTCACACGCTTTGCCAAAGACTTGAAGTCTGAAATCCCATATAGGCTACGTATTAATTTGTATTCTGGTTAAGTAAAGGATAGGCTAATGCCCGTAAGTACCAGAAAAAAAACACTGTCAAAAATGAAGTAAATCAAAGCTTAATGCGTTTTAGGGATAAACAGAAATATAAAATAAAATGTGATATCCGATTCTACATCAAACTGCAACTTAATTTATTTGTCCTTGTCACTTTACTACGGTACAAACAATATCGGTGAGATAAAACATTCACTCTGTAACGTGCAGCAACGAGCGACTGCGAAAACTCTGCTCCACCTTAAACAGAACTGGACAGCGCTGTGGTGCTGAAAATGCTCGCAGCGAGAGACATGCGGGGAAAACCCTTCCTGTTTGCACAAGACAACGGTCTCCTCGGACAGAGATATAGCGAATATTTCGTTACCGCGAGCTTTTCGAAGGTGTATACACCCCACACTCCTCGCTCTGTGTTCGCAGGGGACCCTTGAAGCATAAACTTCGTAATTAAGCAGGGTTCATACGACTTTTAAGCGAAAATGGCGGCCGCGGCTAACCTAACCCAAAGCTAACAGACTAAGTAGGCCCACAGTATACCTATAGCCTTGTAGACTAACTAGCGATAACAAGCCGTGTGTAAGCAGATATAATGTATAGGACTAGCCTATATATTGTCGAATTCATTGACTGAGTCAAATGACAACACATCACCACAAACAATAAAACAACTTAAAGATTTGCTTGGCGGAGTTGTAATTTCTCACCTTCTCGGTACACTATTTTCCCTAACAATATTCAGAATAAATCTGACTGTAGGTTATATATGCAGCCATATTGGATTTCAAGATACAAGGATACACGATAATATTCAATAACATTCATTCTAAGGAGAGTTACTACTGAACGATGTATAAATTATTCACATGCCAATATCACACACCAACAATCCCAAGAACTATCACTGCAAGGAGAAGATCTAACACAACTTGTTTCAGTGTGTGTTAGGCTATGCCAGTGCATTGCTATCCGTTTTACTTAAACATTTGCAGGCACGAAATCGCTTACTTTAACATGGACTGTTCTTTTTCCTCTTCTTTCTTCTGTCGGTCCATGACTCCGAGGATGATCTTTCTTTCCTCCTCCGTTAGGTGACTGAGGTCCGGCATCTCTGGTAGAGGAGCAGCCGCGGGGGGAGCGACCGGGCCGCCCCGGGGCCCGAGCGGAGCAGACATCTTTAGATTCAATTGCTAAAAGACCAACAACCCGCAATAGAATAAACTTAATTTAATGAAAAATACCTGTACAACAAATATCATATCCTCCAAATACTACAGTGTAGGGTCAAATACGGAATTTAAAGAGCCCGGTACTTTGAAACATTCATTAGCCTAGTGTTAATTTTTTTTATTTTACTTACACATAAGCACACACGTCCATATAAATATGTGTATGTGTCTAAAACAAGAAAACAACAACTAAACGAGGAGTTCGCTGAGAATACTAAAGCATGAAGGCTTCTCACTTCTCAGTGTAGTATACCAAAGCCACAAAATATCCGTGTCTTTGAGGTTGAAGAAGACACGATAAATTGTGTTTTCTTCTTTCAAAAATCGAATCAGATTATGACCACATAGGGGAAGAATAATTTTGTAATAATTGAACACGGCGAAGACAACGACCAAAAGCCATATGAAATGCCAGATTCACAAAATGGATTTTCAAAACACCCCAATTCCTGAAAGAGGGGCTCAGAAGGACAGGTTGGCCGGTAAAAAAGCCCAGATTTTTGAAGATATGATCAGTTCCACTGGCCCCAAGTATTCCAAACATACTTCTCACTCCATCCACTGATACGTTCGCGGAGCAGTATATAATTAACTCTTGCCTTTTTATTTTGCAATCATGTTAAATCCTCTCTAACCCATCGCGGTCATCTTCTAGGGAGAGGTTATTCGCATCTTGAATCGAGGGAGTCTCGTTCTTATTTGTTTGTTTCTTTCGCGTCCCTTCTCCCTCTTTCTCTCTCTCGCTCTCCTCCAGGTTGTTAATTCTTGGAGATTTCTTAAATGCACAAAAATGGATGCAATCAGAAAAAGAATCCCAAGGGAGCGGGTGGGCGGAGCGATGGAAATACGTAGAGCAAAGCCGCCGCTCTCGACGAGAGGAGCGGAAGAGAGGATGCTTGTTCATTGACAGTATAGACGGAGAAATCGCGTCGAAAACACGGGCTGGATAACGCGTCGAAGCTGGATTAGTCAATATTACAGCATGTTAAACGCCTATCGACGCAGACAAAATCTTTTAAAAATAAGAGGCCGAAAGTAATGATAGAAAGCGGCTATCCATCAACTAAACCACCTCTGTCCATCAGTTAGTTATCAGCCTGTGTGTCACTGTGTTGAAACCTTTAACGTTTTTGGCCGCCGACACTAAACTCTATTATCTGATCTTCGCATCTTAGACCCCTATCAATTCTTGGAAGACTGAAAAAAAGAACAACTGCTTATGTTTTGTTAATGTACTATTTGGGCTTACATACGGGATGGAAAGTGGTTGGATGTCCGATCTGTTTTGCGTGGAACACACGGTTGTGTCGATGGAGATTAATAGTTAAAAGGTTAGAAATGACGGTTTTCCAACGTTAGTATAGTGTAGCCCACTGTGATGCGTATATGCCCGCGATCAAGTTTCTGGTACATAAATTATTCATTAAGTGTCTCGGCCAATGGGGTCTTCCTCAGAGTCTTTAATGTGTCCGGATATTCGCGTCCATGATATTGTGTTTCAGGCGTCCCTTGTGATGAGGTTAAAAGCGTGACATAATTTATCTCATCGTTCAAAAACATTATGTGCTTTAAGGTCTGTGTTTATGGGAAAGATCAAATGGAATGGTAGAGATTATACTGATCCAAAACGATTTTATCTTCTTATCCAAATCTTATTATACCAAAGCTTGCGCTGTTTGTTATTGTAATTCTAAACAAGTGCATGTTTCTGTTAAATGTCAGCTTTATCCATCTATAATGGTTTTAGATATCTTCCATCAGAAGCACTAGCTGTTTTGAGCTCTTGGACTGTATAAATTGTGTTTTGTATCAGTAGTGTTTTTTTAAACCCAGAGCTTTTTCGCAGATCTTACAATGAGCAAAATTTACCTCAATATGCACTAACATTTTGCAGTCACATTTATGGCGTCATTTATAAAAATACGCCATCCCACATAAAACAGGAGAAAATCTAAGCTTTCATCACCAAAATGAACACAAAACAGATTATTTGACCAGGAGACGAGGCCATTCATGAAGATTTACCATCAGTTTCACAGGAAAAATCCAAGCAGATTCTCCCATTGGTGCTTCCCCCAGACTTCCTATCTTCAGGTGCAAAACCACAAATGTCACAAGTGACACTGAAAAGAGCTCTCTCCTCCTACCTGTTCTTAAAACTTGGGATTTTGTTATCAGAATGATTGTGGACCAACACACTTTCAAAATGTCATTATATATTATTGTTTAATTTGTCCTTATACTGTCTTGTGCTTTTTTATGATTGATGGTGAGTGATTCATTCAACTTTGGTGCAAAGATGATTCCTGTTAAGGGCAATAAAGGTTTTGTTCATTAATTAGTACTGCGCCATAAATGACACCAACAAATTAAGACATTGAACTGATGTTCCCTCATATAACACCTTTATACACCCACATGCAACTTCACACACATGCACGCATGCACGCACGCACTCCATCTCTTTCACTTCTGAACAGTATTTATTGGGTTTTATCTTTTCATGTACAAAACAAAATAAAACTCCTGAAAGAAGGTTTTACATCATCAGGACATAGACCAGATCACAAGATGTTATGAATCATTAAGAAATATAATTTCACACAACCTTATTTTCACTACCACATTCTTTCCTTATTGAATGTTTAAGCTCAAATTTGAGTTCCACCTAATTGTCCATAATGTGTCGTGTTTTGTAGCGCTGATTTCACCCAAAAATATTGAAGGTAACAGCATAGAGACTGAGACTGATGCTGTCTTACTGAGCGGTTATAAATATTGTCTTGAGTGCACACCAGCGCAGGGACTGCAGTGTGCTAAGTGACACTGTGGTGGCGGGGATGTGGCTTTATGGTCTCTGGCAGGTGCAAGCAGGAAGCCGGCCAGGCCACACACTCCTCTACTTGACCACGGTCACCACGTGTTTCTCCTTCTCTGTTACCATGGGAACAGATCCAGGCTTGCTGTGCTTACGCACATTTCTCTCCCTGGAAAGAAAGACAGCGTATAATGAATGACATGGAACAGGGAATGCAAAATAACATGAATGATATGGAACAGGGAGTACAGAATAATATGAATGGCATGGGACAGCGAACAAAGATTAATACAAAGCAGACAGAGCAGAACTGTCAGCCTGCCTAAGGCTGAAGAGGTACAGCTGAATTGGTACACTTCCAGTTAGTACTGTAAGTAGTTTAGTAGTAGAAGTGAAATCGATACTAGCCACTGAAGCAGTAGTTTCTGCTTATATAGGAGTTGAAACACAATACCTGTGAAATTTTGCTTTTGGCTTTGTGTTGTAATCCATTGTTGTGATGAGGGTGATGTTCATAAATATATAAAAATGTATTGTAAACTTTTGCTCATACCTATTTTCTGGAAACTGATTTTAGCAGCTCAATATAATTTCTGGTAGCTGCATTCTGGTGAACAACAGGAGGCAGAACAAAACTTACTGCAGAAAACAATAAGTTAAGTGTGGCTAAAAACTCACCCCTCCTGCCCCATCCAATGAAATGTTTCTGCATACATACTTTGATTTTGAGGGGTCCAACTGAGATAGAGCAGAAGTACTTTCCATTTGATTAAAATTGTCCGATCCTGCTGTTATACAAACAAGTTTGATACTCTCATTGTAGTCAACCTCAGGCCAATGATGGATTTACAGCAATGAGCCAAAAACAGCCATATCACTTGCATTATCCTTTAAGTTTAAAGTATTATCTTGGTAACCAGCTAGGGAAGCTACAACCAGCCAAGTTCTCAGTTACTGTGATAACTGTTGAGTACTTGTGTCAACACATCAAGGAAGCATCATACATTTGGAAAGACTGTCCTTGTTTCATCGCTTTCAAGAGCTTTGCCTAATTTTAACCAAGAAAATGCAGAGTGTGGATATTTTATGAATACAGGGCTGAATCTAGACCTGAGTTAAAGTGCATTTTGTGCATAAGTCTCTAACTCTCTCCGTGATGAGTTCTGCTGTAAATGCATTCAAGTGGAGTTCAGAATCTGGCTGATACTTACAAAATTACTCAGATCTATACACCTGTTATTAATCCAAATAAATGAAATAAATGTGCAGTCCTTCTCACTGTAAAATGATCACTTACAATATGAAGTTAGTAAGTTTTGCAGGCAGCATGGTCTGAATAGCTTTTAAAAACTGCCAACTTAGAAACTTATTATATCATATATAAAACAATTATATCCACTGGTTATAGTTACAAATTAGAAAAAGGACCATAGCGAAAACTGAAGAGCCAACCTGGTAACTCCGTACACTAGGAGTTGTGAAAGGGTTAAAATTTTTATTTGCCTAAACATTGTTGCAAGTCTTAACTCAAAACAAAAAAATATACTTGGGTTTATTAAGTGATACTCCTCAGTGACACAGAAATGCATCATAATAATTTGGTGTTTATGCAGAAGTATCAACAACCTGACCAAATAAAATCTGACCAGCTGGAAGATTTGTGCCCTGCATTTGCTCGATCTTGAGAAAGTGCATTTTGAGAAGGTGCAAAAATTAAGCAGTAAGATATTGTTAATGGTTCCTTTAAGAAAATGTGTATACATAGGCCAGATTCACACTGACAGGAAGCCATCAACTGCAACTACTACACAGAAACTATACAGGGCTTTGCCATCTGTGAGGCCAGCACATGTCAGGATTCAGGATAAACAGGGAGTGGGTTTTATGGCAGTCACTTACCAAGGCAGGGAACTCACAATCGAAAACTCAGACCTTGCAGAAAACACTGCCCACCTCTAAGGGAGAGCACGTCCAAGTATGTGGGAACACTACACCAACAAACCCATGAAACTCAAAGAAACAGACTGCCAAGAACTCTTGTCATGACTGGAAGATCAAACTGGGTGATAGTTTATCTGGTAAAGCCACTGGGACAAACAAACTGGAATACTTTTTGGCAGCACAGTCCGAATTCAACCAAACACCAAACTGCTTTGTCCTTATGTGTAAATAATAAATGTACTGTCAATGCCCCCTCCTTGATTGCTTACACCATACTACGTTCAACAATCACTGATATAAATACTGAGTCACAGAGGATATTAAAAGTAACAGGATTTTGTTACTTTGTTTTGTCGCCAAAGCTGGCTGAGGTTTGAGCTCAGTCTGGCCCGTGGGCAAGCTGAATGGAGGGACACTCACTTCCTGCGACGTGCTTCCTTCATGATGCGCAGCTCCTTGCTCTGGCTGTAGATGGGTTTGGGAAGGTGGCGGTGTCGAGCGATACGGCGGATCTGCGGGTGGTGCTGGAATTTCTCCTTCAGCTTCTCACTGTAGTTGAATGCAGCTTTCTCACGTGGGGACAGCTGTGACAGGAGAGGGCATGAGAAATAGTCACGGATCCAACAGTCTCACGCTCACACCACTGAGCAGAGCTGGGCCAATCAACGCAAGACCATCAGTATCTAGATTGAAATGACATCTCATGTCCGAAATGTTTTTTTTTTATTCTGAATAAAAAAAAAACTCAGAGATCACACTGAATTACTAATAAGGGTAGTATTATGTGAGTCCAAAGAGATTCCAGTTAGTGTGTGAACTCAACTTAAACTGCAACCTTATCTTTGTAACCACATCCACAACCCTATTTGAATTCAAAGGAAAAAGGACCTCTCTAAGTTTTATTTACATAAAAGTGAGTGTGAGATAATACCACTCCAGGAATGAAGGTTAAGTGAAACTCTGACATTTCAGTAACTTTGAAATTGGTGTAATAT
This sequence comes from Albula glossodonta, assembly GCA_019788955.1. Classification (NCBI taxonomy): domain Eukaryota; kingdom Metazoa; phylum Chordata; class Actinopteri; order Albuliformes; family Albulidae; genus Albula; species Albula glossodonta. The sequence continues at coordinate 1,025,005 of JAFBMS010000070.1, forward strand.
ACAGTTCTGAATCCTTCATCTTACATCTTACATTGTTGTATCATTAAATAGGCTACTCTCACCTTTAAGCTCTAAACCTTAGTCACAATGAACCAAATATCAAACCAGCAACAATCAGGATCTCATTAGAACATACATCTCCTTTTCAACAACTGCTCAGCTGCCTGTTGAGTCTTTTTTGCATAGTTTGATTTTGGTCCGGTAATTTTTTTCAAAACACTGCTGTCTATACTGTGTCTATCATGTCAAGTCTTGATCAGCTAAAAGTGTGCCTTTGTATGATGCTCATCTTTGCATCAGTGACATAGCAGAGCTTAGATGGGGATGGTACTTCCAGATTTCTATACTGAACTCATCTGCCAGTTCAGAGCACAACTCTGAGGTTCTACAGTAATTATATAAAATAGAAGGGAACAAAAGATTCTGTTGTTGCTCCTCCCCATTCTTCAAGTATATTACCTATTTCAGAGATTACATTACAATTCTTTTGTTGATATTCACATGAACACTTGCAATAGGATTTATGATATAAATAATAAGATGTACACATTTTGTTATATAAAACAATTATAGATCAAGAGTAGTCAGATTTTTTAAATAATGGCAGTTGTGTTTAGTTTTAATACACATAGGAAATACAATTTTGTGCAACTTCTGCAGCTAAAAGCATAATGTGAGGATAATGCAAATGAACAATGGCCACTACAGGGGCAATTAGTTATGTGTTCGGAAGTGAACAAGAAAAAATTAAATTAATTGTTACGGTAGTCAGCACATGAAACATTAACGAAGGGGAAAAAAGTGAAACTTAAGTGCTAATTAACCTGTCTCACTCCAATGCTCCCTGCAAATCAATCTACAGACCCACTCACAAGTTCCTGATGGACTAATTACCTGAATTTAATGATTTATGATGTGATTCAAATATCGATTTATTAAATTTATACACACAATTGCATTACATAAAAAGAATAATGGCACTTCCTCCAACAGCACATACTGAGGTGTAGAGAAACAAAAACAAAGTATTAATACTAAGGCAGAGTAGCCCAAAAGTGACATATAGAATCTGAATCAGGTCATCAAATAAACCCACCCCATGTTTAAAGACTTCTTAAAGAGTACTTCAAGTTCCAGAAATCTATGAATTGTGAACATGTGGGCATCTCACATGATGAGAACTTTTTCTAAGATTCAAGATTTCTGGTGACCTTCTTCCAGCTCCTCAAGTTGAAACTCCTTACAGCTGATTTTTTTGCTACATAGTAAAATACAACAGAGTATTTTTATTCAATGTTGGAAATAATTGTTAATTTATAAAGTAACTAAAAATTAATTGCAAACTCAAGATGAGATAAATACGATTAGATGACTTCTGTGAGGTGATCAATTTTAACAGTACACTGAAAAAAGGCTGTTATAATGAAGATTTAAGCATCATTCACTGGAAACCCCATATTTTTGCCATATGTGTCTGGGGAAGTTTCATTTTATAGCATATTGACACCCCACATCTTTGAAATATTCATGCCAAACATCACTGAAGAAAATAAACTCTAGTTGTACCATTGCAAAATGGGTGGACCATTAAAAGAGAGGCCATAGACCCAGTTTAAACTGGAATAAAGTCTCCAATCGCCTCTGAGTTCACTGGGAAGAGGCTTCAAGTCTGCCTCTATTACACAGGCGGGCCTATCCAGTGGACTGTGGTTTTACTCAAACTCGTCTCTCCTGCCCATAAATCCACAGGCTTCATTGCCATTCCTGCTCTCCACTGTCTTTACTGCTTGCTCTTTGTGGGCTTTTATTCTAATTAAAAGCAATGATTTTCTTAAATTCAATTTGTTTAAGAAAATCGAATAGCTGCTGATCCTGTAGAATCACACTGCTTCCCTCAACAAAAATTAGCTTCCCGTTAATTAGGAGCACTTGCACAGAGCGCTAGCATCCTCTTGTTTTGGTTAGACTTCATTTTGTTTCATTTTTTATGCCTGTTACCCTAAAATAACATTCAACTGTTATGCTGGAGACTACCCAAACTTGGTAGAGTTGTAGGCGTGGGATGAACTCTTGCTTCAGGTATAATCTAAAGGCAGATTGGCCACCAGTATATTGCAAATGACAAAATTTGGACTTCTAGACCTCAGCTCTTCCACATCATTTGAGAGAGTCAAACATTCGGTACATAAGTCTCTCCTCATGAGAAATAAATCTGAACTTCAACAATGTTTAAACTCTGCAAGTACCATCATACTACACCAGTTTAAACATCTGATTTGTCATTGATTGAAAGTATTACTTACGTAATTGTCTTTATTATGAAAGTCATGTAAGAATTATGGAACCGGATTTTCATAATTACTATTATAATATATAATAAGAATTTTGTTTTTTTCCAGAGTCTGGTATTTCTTATCTAACTGTTTTCCTTAGAAAGCTTTATAGTTCCTGTTGCTAGATAATTCAGTTGCCTGTTACTTATTAATTTAGGGAAGATTAAGGAATCTGAAGTGCTCCCTAAATAATGGTACATTCTATTGCGTGTCTGCTCACTTCTGGGACTAAAATCAAGTTCCAGTCAGGGCTGGTCTTTTGTGTGTAGAGTGCAAGCTGAGTTATGAGAATAATGTCAGGAGAGATGTCATCTTCACTAGAATGCTTACACCCTCATTTTAGCAAATCATCATTACTTACACATTTTAGAATAGATGCTTCTAAGAACATGAAAATCAAGTACAGAACCCTATCTTGTCACTGTATTACTATATAATTATAAACACTGTGAAATGGGTAAAACCAACTAGCATTAGTGAACTTTACTTTTAAACATTCAACTGGATTTACTGTATTCGGTTTAACCACAGCTGATTTAAAAGTCATTAGGGAGGATACTCTGCTAACTGACTGAAAGGATCATTAACCCCTTTAGAAAATGTACAGACTGCAATACCAGCACCATTACGTTATTAAAAGATGGAGATATTGATATTGTGCTGATGCATACAGCTATTCTTTGTGCTTTTTTGCTATGCTATATCATGAATGGAAACTGGAACACAGTTTCAGCTACAACACATTCAGGACCGGAACTATCTGTTTTATAATAGGTGCTCAATAGCAACCTGAAGAGTAACGTTACTCCACCCATTCTCAAGACTGCTTTCCAATACCCAACCCCTAGTGTGAGCCTGAATCTCACACTGGACCTGCAGGTCTTCCTTCACTTGCTCCAGAGAACCTTGATTCAGCATTTTCCGATTTTAATTAATCGTCCTGTTAGGGTGCAGCAAACAATTTGATCGTTAATGCTTCATTATTTCCACGGCAACCTGCTTTAAGTGATTGGCCGGTTTCAAACTGCTGATAGGAGCATGCCACGTCTGATTCTTTTAAGTGCAGGGCTCAAATAAATCTTGTCTTATATACTTACAGTACGACATGTGCCAAAAGCTGGCATATCCTCCCATTCTGGTGCACATTAGAGGAATAAGAAATGAGGGATCAGATGGGTGGACATGAAGAGATCAGACACAGGATGGGAAAGCGGCCATTACTACACTTAAATTTTCGCCTCATTTAATTCAACGATGGCCTTTTCTTTCTGTGGAGTACTTATGGCAGTAAATAACTTATCTTGCTGAATCTTAAAAAAAAAAAAAAAAAAAAAAACTTTTGTATGACATCAGTTTTGCTGTAAATGAGTTTTAAAAAAGATAAATGTTTCATATACAGTGAAAAATATTCCCTGAGGTGTAGATGTTTAGAGGAGTAGTAGATTAGAAAGAGTTATTAAGGCTTACAAACTGCTACATGAAGTCTGACAGATCTGAAGTAATGTGATCTCAGAATGATCACACCAGACAAATTTCCTAGGCAGTTCCTCATGCTAATTTTCCTGTGTCACAAAAAAAATGGCACTTTCATGCATCTTCAACAGCGGTGTCATTTTTCTCAGGTTGCAGTTCAATTTGCAAATTCATGCATGAGTAAGGGTAAATTAAAGTCTCCAGCAAATACCATAATTAATGGTAACTTGAGTAAAGCATCGCTAGTGTTTAGTTTCAAGTTTCAACCCCACTGTTTCCCTGCAGAAGGGGGCCCACTGTTTCTTTGCTGTGGATAGCTTGGCTGGATAGCTTGGACTCACCATTCCTAGTTTCTCTGACGCATTGGCCTTCCAGAGGCGGATGTTCATCTCGTCGGACCCCGTCAGGATGTACTTGCTGTCAGATGACCACTTGACACAGATGACGTGTTGCATACGCTTTGTGTGGTAGACCTCCCTGTGGTAGCAAGTGCAAACAAAAAAGGCAATCAAACTGCTGCATGTACAACAGCCTTGTTGAACAGCATGCTGGCTAGCCCACAAGCTAATAAACTACTCTTTGCAATGGCGGTCGGAACGTTTCCAAGCCCACTACCCACTTTATTACTGACCATGATTTCTGTGACTGACTGATTCTTAAAATGATGCATGTCATACATTAAATATTAAATGCACATGATTTTAATTCAATGTGAAAATAACCACATTACACGTGTAACCATTTTTATATTTTTACATTTATGCTGTGACCTGCCTCCTTTGCATAAAACCTATAGTCTCAACCAATGACCAACTGAAATCCAGGACCAAACATACATAGTTTCTACTTTTATGGCTAGTTTTCATCCCTGGCTTGAAGATGACCTTCATCACTGTCTTTCATTTTTACTACATTAATCATGTTGCCAGTGTCATCTGCATTTTTAGTTAGTTAAACGTTCAGTTCCATCGGCTTCTCCTTTAGCACGTTCTCTGTTCAGCAGACTGTGGAATATTCTGCAAAATCACTCACCATTTAATATCAAAATCAATGGCCAGCAACAAAACCTAAGCAATCAGTTCAATACCCCACAACTGACTGATCAATACCACTTACATTAAACAATTATTTTAATTTGGACTTTGCAGGGTGGTGGCTCTAGTTATTCTGCAGCAATTGTCCTAAAAATGCCCTGAAATCTATGACACAAAACCTGAGCTAGCTTTCCAGTGTGCCAGAGAACATGTCAAGTCATTTAAACATTGTCTGTTTCTTTAAAACCAAATTACTGTACTTAAAAGGTAAATATGAACTCAAAATGCAGATTCAATATAATTGCAACGGATTTTGCACCCAACTATAAGGTGCAAATCATATGCTACCAACAGTGACACCTGTGGAAACAAATGAAAAATGCTGTATAAGAAGTGGGAACTAAAAGGCTCAAACTTGCTTGCATCTGCAAACTTTCACTTGACGGGGATTTCACTTTGGTAAGACTTAGGCTCTATAGTTCCCTTTGTTATCATGAACTTGGCAGAATAATTTCCTGTTCTCCCTGTCTTTCTTACAAATGAACCAAGTCTTGCATCTGTGCAGGTGAACACAATCGACGTGGAACTTCATAATAAGTAACTTAAACTGACACAGTCCAAGTATTGTTGTACACCAAACTCTGAGCAAATATGGCTTGGTACCACAGCCGAGGTGGAAGTACTGTGCGTTTTTTTTATTTATTATCACCTGGCTATATTGTACTCCCTTTCCCCCCAATCAGTCTGGTTTAACGAGGGTTCACTGTAATTGTATGTTATGTGCAGCTTGGTTAGTGACTTTCTAGTTTTTTCTTTTGACTTTCTAGTTCTAAGTTCACAATCTCAGTAAGGCTAACATGCCCCATTTTATAGTGGACCAATTCAGCAACATGTCCCTGGCTCAACAGTGCACCGCAAGTAAGCATTTCACCCAAAAGTACTGAAAACACTGGATCTTCTGATATTTTATGAAAAATATATTCTCTAATGAAAATATTACATAATATTAAAATATGCATATTCATTTTCAAAATAAACACTGATAAGACACATGATAAACACCAAATGACCAAGTTCTGTGATGACTGGCCTCATATGTGGCCGAGGTACGTTTTCCAGATTTTTTCCATTAACCGAATGGAGGTGAATGGAGGAGTTAGGATGAGGCCGAAAGACAAAAGCTCATGTTTGTTTGGAGCGTAAGACTAACACAAAACAATCCTACCTCGTTCATGTAGTTTACCCCAGAGGTAAGTAAACTATACCGTCTTACCAAAGTGAACTGGCCCTTTCAGAACAAAGGACATTATTAGATTTAGATTTATAGCCTTGTTTTCAGCGATTTCTGTGATTAACACAGTGAAAGTGAAAATGCTGGGGAATGATGGGGGATTATATGCAGAATGAACCTCTCCCTGCGAAACAGCCCAGCTGTGTGTGGTCCTGTGAGACCTGCATTCAGAACAGGGTCTCAATCATAACTGACGCAGCCCTGCATCAATTATGACGTGTCTAATGTGTTAATGCGTCCAACTATAACTTAACCTTTAAGTTAAATGATCATTATCATTTAACTTAAAGGTTAGGTGAAATAAAACTTTTGGGAGAACTCCTATTTTCTGAGGATCTGGGCCTCCACAAATTCACTTTAATAACAAACAATGTTTTGTTTTTGCTTACAGGAAGTGGAATATGGTTTATGAAACTTTCCAGCATCAAATTTCTTAAGAGTTTAACACAAACAGTATGAGGACAATTTGTTCAAAACAGGCCTTGCTTCCCAAAAGAAGTAAATATGTATTCTGAGAAGCACTGTCCTACCGGTTATTTAATCGGCGTATTCACCCATATCAATAAAAAGGTGAAAACTGCATTATTCAAAGGGTCAAGCCTCCTATTAATCAAATCATAGCACTACAGAAAAACAACTCCAATACATGTTGATGTTGGCTGCATTTACATTACATCGATCTTCCTGATTATGCAAACAGCCTGAGCCAGCGCAAAAGAAAAAGGAAAGCAGGCTGGACACAAAGAAATGAAACAGAGAGCGGAGATAACCGCTCTCTACGGCCATGGTATGGAACAGAGAGCAGAGGTAACCGCCCCCTACGGCCATGGTATGGAACAGAGAGCCGAGATAACCGCCCCCTACGGCCATGGTATGGAACAGAGAGCAGAGGTAACCGCCCCCTACGGCCATGGTATGGAACAGAGAGCAGAGGTAACCGCCCCCTACGGCCATGGTATGGAACAGAGAGCAGAGGTAACCGCCCCCTACGGCCATGGTATGGAACAGAGAGCAGAGGTAACCGCCCCCTACGGCCATGGTATGGAACAGAGAGCAGAGGTAACCGCCCCCTACGGCCATGGTATGGAACAGAGAGCCGAGGTAACCGCCCCCTACGGCCATGGTATGGAACAGAGAGCCGAGATAACCGCCCCCTACGGCCATGGTATGGAACAGAGAGCCGAGATAACCGCCCCCTACGGCCATGGTATGAAACAAAGAGCCGAGGTAACCGCCCCCTACGGCCATGGTATGGAACAGAGAGCCGAGATAACCGCCCCCTACGGCCATGGTATGGAACAGAGAGCCGAGATAACCGCCCCCTACGGCCATGGTATGAAACAAAGAGCCGAGGTAACCAACCTGCTATGGCCTTGGTATGAAACAGTGAGCGGAGGTAAACGCCCCTTACAGCCTTTGTATGAAACAGTGAGCGGCCATGGTATGGAACAGAGAGCCTAACCGCCCCCTACGGCCATGGTATGAAACAGTGAGCTGAGGTAACCAACCCCCTACTGCCATGGTATGGAACAGAGAGCCGAGATAACCGCTACGGCCATGGTATGGAACAGAGAGCCTAACCGCTACGGCCATGGTATGAAACAGAGAGCTGAGGTAACCAACCTGCTATGGCCTTGGTATGAAACAGTGAGCGGAGGTAAACGCCCCTTACAGCCTTTGTATGAAACAGTGAGCGGAGGTAACCATCCTGCTATGGCCTTGGTATGAAACAGTGAGCGGAGGTAAACGCCCCTTACAGCCTTTGTATGAAACAGTGAGCTGAGGTTACCAACCTGCTACTGCCATGGTATGGAACAGAGAGCAGAGGTAACCAACCTGCTATGGCCTTGGTATGAAACAGACAGCGGAGGTAAACGCCCCTGACAGCCTTTGTATGAAACAGTGAGCGGAGGTAACCAACCTGCTACTGCCATGGTATGAAACAGTGAGCTGAGGTAACCAACCTGCTACTGCCATGGTATGAAACAGAAAGCTGAGGTAACCAACCTGCTACTGCCAAGGTATGAAACAGTGAGCTGAGGTAACCAACCTGCTATGGCCATGGTATGAAACAGTGAGCTGAGGTAACCAACCTGCTATGGCCATGGTATGAAACAGTGAGCGGAGGTAACCAACCTGCTACTGCCATGGTATGAAACAGTGAGCGGAGGTAACCAACCTGCTACTGCCATGGTATGAAACAGAGAGCAGAGGTAACCAACCTGCTATGGCCATGGTATGAAACAGAGAGCTGAGGTAACCAACCTGCTACTGCCAAGGTATGAAACAGTGAGCTGAGGTAACCAACCTGCTATGGCCATGGTATGAAACAGAGAGCTGAGGTAACCAACCTGCTATGGCCATGGTATGAAACAGTGAGCGGAGGTAACCAACCTGCTACTGCCATGGTATGAAACAGTGAGCTGAGGTAACCAACCTGCTATGGCCATGGTATGAAACAGTGAGCGGAGGTAACCAACCTGCTACTGCCATGGTATGAAACAGTGAGCGGAGGTAACCAACCTGCTACTGCCATGGTATGAAACAGTGAGCTGAGGTAACCAACCTGCTACTGCCATGGTATGAAACAGTGAGCGGAGGTAACCAACCTGCTACGGCCATGGTATGAAACAGTGAGCGGAGGTAACCAACCTGCTACGGCCATGGTATGAAACAGTGAGCGGAGGTAACCAACCTGCTACGGCCATGGTATGAAACAGTGAGCTGAGGTAACCAACCTGCTACGGCCATGGTATGAAACAGTGAGCGGAGGTAACCAACCTGCTACTGCCATGGTATGAAACAGTGAGCGGAGGTAACCAACCTGCTACGGCCATGGTATGAAACAGTGAGCTGAGGTAACCAACCTGCTACGGCCATGGTATGAAACAGTGAGCTGAGGTAACCAACCTGCTACGGCCATGGTATGAAACAGTGAGCTGAGGTAACCAACCTGCTACGGCCATGGTATGAAACAGTGAGCTGAGGTAACCAACCTGCTACGGCCATGGTATGAAACAGTGAGCTGAGGTAACCAACCTGCTACGGCCATGGTATGAAACAGTGAGCTGAGGTAACCAACCTGCTACGGCCATGGTATGAAACAGTGAGCGGAGGTAACCAACCTGCTACTGCCATGGTATGAAACAGTGAGCTGAGGTAACCAACCTGCTATGGCCATGGTATGAAACAGAGAGCAGAGGTAACCAACCTGCTACGGCCTTGGTATGGAACAGTGAGCTGAGGTAACCAACCTGCTACGGCCATGGTATGAAACAGTGAGCGGAGGTAACCAACCTGCTACGGCCATGGTATGAAACAGTGAGCGGAGGTAACCAACCTGCTACGGCCATGGTATGAAACAGTGAGCGGAGGTAACCAACCTGCTACGGCCTTGGTATGAAACAGTGAGCTGAGGTAACCAACCTGCTACGGCCTTGGTCTTTGGGGAAGATGCGGACCGATTTGTCAAAGCTGGCTGAGACAAACTCCCTCCCTGTGGGTGAGTAGTCCACATCCAGCACGGCAGAAACGTGATCCATGTGAACCGTCTTGGGTGTGTCCAGACGCCTCATGTCAAAGGTGTACAGGCTAAAAAGGGGAGGAGACAGGGAGATGTAAAACTGCCTGAAAAAGCTATGCAGGCATCTCTACATGACTGCACGTGAGTACTACATATGAGACAAAATGGACTCTTCAGAAGGAATTACTTATTTTGAGATAACTACATTTAAATTACACTGGAGTCCATGCTTCTGCTTCATATTATTGTTAATACCCATTTCCAACATGTTTCTGCAATAAATTTATTTTTAACAATAGTTTTAAAACCAAAAATGAGAGAACGAACAGATCTTGGTGCAGATATGTATGGAGGTGTGTCAGTCACAAAAACTGGCAAATTGTTTAAAAGCATATACCAACACATCTTAATTCCTGATTTTTGCTGCAGGAAATGCTGATGAAACAGAAAAAGAGTCAGAATACAGGATAACTACATTACATTTTTAATATATGCAAGAACATACATGAAAAGGTCATTTTAGAGAATGTCAGAAACTGTACTATCACAGTCAATTTAGTGATTATTTAGATGATACGTTAATTTTAAGAATTTGATCATTGAGCAACATCATTTTCAAACAACAGGATGTGATATAAACCTAAAAAGGATCAGGATGAGTCAAGTGGGTCTCTCAAGTATTGAGGGGAACCATGTCAAAATCATGATGCAGGCCAAATAAAGAAAGACTGCACTAGAGAACAACCAAAGGGTCAAAGCTCACCCAAAGACACAGACAATTCACATGATAGCTGGTAAAAGCCCTAAAACAATAGCCTCAAAAACACAGAACCACATAGCTGAATCTCAACTACCCGGTCTCAACAAAAACTGCATCTTGTGAATTTCACCAAGCTTCTATTTATAAATAAATATAATGGTCAGAGCAAAATATGTATAATCTTGACCAATATCACACAAATATCCTGGACTTCTCAGTAGTGAAAGAAAAAAATTGTTTGATTCCCACAACTCAATGGTTAATGTTTGGAGAAAGCCAAAGGAAGCCATCAAAGCACATTGCCTGCTCCCATCTGTTAAAAATGTTGGTGGAACTGTTATGGTAGAGGCAGCCATCTCATGGGAGATACCAGGTGCAATTATCACTCTCCACGATATATATGCGCCAAAGAAATATGAACCCATTTTAAGCAACCAGGTGCACCCTATGATGCAATCATTGTTTCCTCAAGCTGTTGGTCTCAGCCAACAATTCTCAGCCAATAAGTCCATCATACTCACTCCTAAATGGATTCAAGAATGGTTTCATTAACACCAAGATGAGCTTCCTTGACCTTCCCAACCAACACATCTAAACATCTTGAATTTTACTGGACCTTCTTGAACATAGAGTAGATTTCCACCTGCACTACATTGACTGAAAGCTTTCCCCTGTAAAAATGGTCCAATATCCCTGTAGAAACAGGTCAAGACCTGTATGGCAGAATCCGAGAAGGACTGAAGCTGTACAGAAGGCAAAGGGTAGCCCATTTCAAATTATTAAATTAATTCATTTTTGATGTTTCCAATATTTTGTCATTCTTCTCAGTTGAAACAAACAACTCTGATTCAAATGTATGCTTTTCAAAGACCAAGATCAAACACCACAAGCTTAAAACATTAATGAAATCCAAATACATGGACACAAACACATTTTAACATTGCTGCACTTACTTATAATCTTCATTTGCACAGGTGAAATTAAAAGCTTCCATTGGGTTCCAGCATACTGTGTTGCTCCTCAAACTCATAATGACCTATGGCACAATGGGACAGAGATGTGGAATCATAATATACAGACTATGCTATGAGAACTATGCTATCAGCCCCTTCCAATGTAATCTGTGCCCAAAAGCCCAGGAGTAATCAGCTGCACACTCTGATTCATGTGATGAGTAGAATTTTCACACTGCAGATGTGACACCAATCACAGACACCAATACAGATACCAATATAATCAAAGGAATGCAAGCTAAACTTCAATTTATTTAACAGACCAGTCAATGAGGAGAATTACCTTTTTGAGTGGAGTGGCTTCCCTCATGTCATACAACACAATGCTTCTGTCAGATGCACAACTGGCAAGCAGATGTGTCTGCAGGAGGACAACAGGGATTGAAAAGGGTGGGTCATTGCAAACACAGTCATGCAACAAACATGCATAAACACACTAACATACACACAAAAACACATATACACAAACATACACACACACATAAAAGCAGTCACTCAACATAAATATGTACAAACACAAAAACTTACATACACAGTCACAAGCATGCTAGCATACACACAAATATGTACACACCCAAAGACATGGTTGAACACCAAATCGCATATCTGCACACCAAAAAGTATCCGTGAGTGCACAATCTCATGTTCAATATCAAGTATCAAAACCACACACCCACGTCTGCACATGCACAACCACGAACCATGACTGAGGAAAATAATGACAAAGACTCACCTCCACAGGATTGAAGCGAACGCAGTTAAAGCTGTCCACACCCCAGGTAAAGGTACGAATGGGGCTGCTCTTCTGCTCGTCCCAGATGTCTACCTGCTGGCCGCACGTCACAAAGACGGCCTCCTTCCAGTGATGGTCGATGCCTGTGTACACAGCCTGCAAGGGAACCACACAGGTTTCCACAAACTGAGCCATCCAGCTCAAGCACCTCACACACATCCATTACACTCTCTACATGTACAGGATTACTATCACAGAAATGTGTTTCAGATAACCCTGCAATCTGATTTGGTTCTAGCATGTTTTAGCTGGTGGTGAGTTACTTATTGGCACATATAATTTTTCAATTTGAATCAGACTCATCAGCATCAATTGGAGCCCCACCTGAACAACATCATTATGCATCAGAAGAAGCAAACTGAGCAGCAGTGTTATAAAAGAGCATATTCAGTCTGTACAGTTTCCACAAGGTTAGAGGACTCTCAAATGAAGCTACATCTATACCAAACACACTGCTTATCTCAATTAAAATAGTCTTTTGTGTAAAAATGATTTAATCAAGAACAAGCTACCAATATTCATGGTGGGACTACTGAATTAAAGAGACTCCAGGCACTCCAGCTCTGCTCTTATGCTTACCTTCCCCAGGATAGTGTTCAGAGGCTCCTCTTCCTCTCCATGGGCTGGTGCTTCCATTTTCCACTGCTTAATGGTCTGATCATCACCCACCTGTTAACCAGAGTCACATCCAGAAAAAACACCAATTTCAGACACCATAACACCATAAGAATTGTGAAATAAGCATCTGTAAAATTCACATCAAGACCAAGACCACAAAAAATAAACAACTTACAGGGCTGTATCAGAGACTGCGTTACAGTCTTAGTATTATTATAATTAGTTGCAGTAGTTGTTAGCACTAACACTAGATATGACATTCATGAAAGTTTAATTTCCTCTCACTTGGAGGCAGCCAGCAGGAAAACTGACATGGTTGCTATAAAAAAAAGTGAGTCAGAAAAAATCAGGGTAGTTACTGTGAAAAAGGACGTTCCGCAGAAGCGAGCACACATGCCCCTGACGAAGCCTTCGTGTGCCTGCAGAGTCCGTGTGGATTCCCGCTTGGTCAGGTTCCACATCTTCACCTGCACAGTACAGTTACATTCCTGAGTCCCAGCCAAACATCACAGAAAACCTACTCCACTACATTTTCCTGAATGAATCTTGTTTCAGACATTTTTGCCAATAGTGAATAATGAACACAGCAAGCACAAGCTTGTGATGGGATTCTATGGCAAGAATACATCATGAGCTGCGTTAATACTTGTTGCATTTGTCCAGTTTGTGTATCTCTGCGATTTGAAATTGTTGGTCATCTCTTTGCACAGAAAACTTTGCCTTTAAAAGCTAAATTTCATAAGACAGTTACACTGTTTCCTTAATGATGAGAGAGACAGATCTTTAAGGGTTAAGATTTCAGAGTTCAATCCTGAAGTCATCACTCAGTTCAATACACCGCAGGATCCAGAATCAAACCCTGATCATACCAGTGATCAATGACCGGCCGATGTGAACGAGAGCTCAGTGTGGGGACACTGCAAATAAACTGCAGGGTCCCACTGAGTAGATGTATACTGTTACATTGCACAAGAGCAACCTTGAAAGTAGGCTCACTCCATAGCAAATCAACACAGAAAAGTTTAGTTCAACACCCTGTTCTGAAATTGTGATAAACCATTGTGATTAACACTCCTGTACCATTATTTTATAGAAAAACTATGCAAAGTTACAGTCTGAACTATGTCTGAAAAGTTACAGTACCTGTACCCAAACTTCAAGCTTTCGTTTCATAGGGTTCATATAATGTTCATTACATGTTTCCAATTTCCAACTTGGACCAAAATTCCTTCCTAGTAATGTTTCAGATATGCAGAATTCAAATGGATTTTTACCATCTAAAAGACGGATAGACTTTGATCATTTATTTGGATTCCGGATCTGACACTGATCTGCACAGATTAGCCATTCCTTGCACATAACAAGTGGAACGCCCCTTCTGAAACGCGTGAACAATGTGTGTGCCCAAAATTGTATTTAAAAACCAGAACGTGCTTACAGATGTTCTTTACATATCCCAAAGCATGCAAGAAATGATCCCAGTGAATACTGTTTCAACACTGAAAATAATGGACTCACGACGGTCTAGTCACTTCTCCAAGGAAGCATTATGTGAAACAATATAAACTACGAAGGAATCTGTTTACACAAAAACAAGCTATCAAGCTACCTCTCCGTCGCAGGATCCAGACAGTAAGGTGGAGAGGCTTGTGGGATGCTTAGTCAAGCAGTTCACCCCATCCCTGTGTCCGTCCAGAGAAGCCAGAAAAGGCTTTGCGAACACTCGCTCCAGTTTGGTTGCATTAAGCGCCCGGGTGAACTCTCTCGGGACCTCAAACGGATGGAGGGATGGATCGTAATTCCTGGGGACTGAAAAAAACAGAAATAACTAACTAGTTCGCTAGTTACCATAAACATCGACAGAATCGAAAACTAGAACGGGAGTTAGCCCTAGCTAGTTCAGTACACAGACTCACCGCGCTGTATATCTTTGGTTGTTTCACGAACATAATCGTCCGGATTTCTGCTCAGGACCTTCACTTTCATATTTTTGTGTTGTGTTTATTCTTCAATTTAACTGTTTGACTGGATATTCTAAGAAAAAATTCTGTGTCGCCACCCTCCCAGTCTACACATGTGTTTATACTCGTGTCAAGGGTCATGTGAGTCACTGGAACGCTCCGTCGCCATCGATATCGCGTCAGGACACTACATGGGCTGCCATCTATCGGGTCGGAGTAAAAGTGCTTATCATACGAGGCGTGAAAAATGTTGGTCTTTCTCTGATGAGGGTACCCTAAGAGACGTTTTTTGAGACGGCGATGACGAACTTTACTGAAAAGATTATGATTTTATATATGTATTTGTTTAGTTTTGTGGAGTACTCAATTTGTATTGCGAATCTCTCCAACAAAAAGCCCGGTCGATTTTTTTGTTGACGGGAACTAGTTCTATGAAATCATATCTGGAATGCAGTATTATGTTTTGAAGTGGACTCAATATAAACTATTTGCTTACACAGTAAATGACTTTCATTTATCCGATAATTCTTCATTAACCCTTGAGGTTTAAGAACATATTGTGACGAAGGCAGAGTGGAAAAGTTGCATTTTGAGAAAACTTAATCTCATCGGCAGTTCTATATGAAGTACATCCTTGTGATTACAACTAACAGGCAACATTCTCAGTATATTTCTTGCTTGCATTTCAATCTTATCTCACACTCCACCGACTGTCTCGTCTGTCTTTTTAAACTGTTGCATTATGGGGTATATAGTCTTCCGCCTTGCGTCACATTACCTAAAATGTTTTTGCTAACTGCTAACTAACGTAGCCACCCTAGGAAAGGTCATGGAAGGAAGGAAGCCTCGTTGCAACAACGTGGGTAAAATGTCTCTGCGAGGCACTGATTACTTAGACAGTCTGGAACGATCTAGCTAATACTTGCTACTGTTGCAAGTTTCAAGTCAATAAACAATTCAGCTCTAGCTCACCAGCTATCCTTAGCTACAGCCATATCGTTACAGTAGCGATAACCACCGTAATATCGTATAATTTCTATATAGCACCAGCTTGCTAGCTATCAGTATCTTCCTGACAGAAATGGGAATAAGCCCTGCTTCAAGACCAGACGACACCGCAGGCTTTCCAGCCGCCCCC
This sequence comes from Albula glossodonta, assembly GCA_019788955.1. NCBI lineage: Eukaryota > Metazoa > Chordata > Actinopteri > Albuliformes > Albulidae > Albula > Albula glossodonta. The sequence goes on from JAFBMS010000070.1 coordinate 1,040,942, forward strand.
AGCGCGTCTCTCTCGATAACGGGAAGTCTTCAACGCCTCTTCAGTCATGTCAAATATGAAAATTTAGTTGCAGGACTAAGCGGCGGAGTCGTGTCGACCATGGTCTTACACCCCCTGGATCTTGTCAAAATCCGTTTTGCAGGTGCGTAGCCGTAATGCTAGCTGTCTGGTTTCTTATAACCGGCATAACAAGTTAGCGATAATACGATGGTTAGTTTCGTGCCAAACTAACCGTCAGATCCTGTATCTTGATATTGTTCTTTCACTGATCTAACGCTGCCCATTGACTTCTTGTGATGCAATGTAATACAGACAGTTAAGCGGGCATGTCGTTTTTTAATGACCAGTGTACCCCCTCTTTGTATGTAGTAAGTGATGGGTTGGAGTTGAGGCCCAAATACCAGGGCATGTTACACTGCATGAAAAGCGTCTGGCAGCTGGAGGGAATTCGGGGGCTCTACCAAGGAGTGACACCCAACATTTGGGGAGCCGGAGCCTCGTGGGGACTCTACTTTTTCTTGTACGTAAGAAAGTCTGGTGTTATTTTATGCTGATCTTATGTTATTGTGTTTACGAAAACATTAAGCTTTGGAGACAATGTATACCACTTAGAAAATTGCATGAAAGTGTTGCAAAGACCTGTATATTTATTTACTCTGTGTGTGGGTGCCTTGCTGTCCGTAGCTACAATGCAATCAAGGCATACAATCAGGAAGGCCGTCAGTCTGAACTGAGCGCGACAGAGCACCTGGTGTCTGCTGCACAGGCAGGTTAGTACTGCTTCAGACTGGAAGCCGGCTGGCATCGAGACTCATGTCCTGCATCAAGGATGGACTGACACGTGTTATGCAGACCTTACAGTGACCTTTGCCCATGACTCTGTACACTTAGAGTGTGAAACATCCTCATTTAAGAAAATAAGTTGCCTAAATATCCCTTTTGGCATGGATCTTGTAAGATGCTGTCAGGCTGAGTAAGCATTAAACTCTTACTTGCTAAATGGCTCCCCAAACTGGCTCATGAGCCTAAATGTGGCCATTTTGTCAGAGGATATGGTCATTAGAGAAGTAAGGACCACAGATTCTAGTCTTTAATAACAGTAATTGGTTAAAGAAGGGGCTGCTTTATGTCTATTTATGGCTTTAATCAATGCACATGTGCAGCACATTATATTATTATGCTAGTGGCTTCTGCCCAGTATCCTGGAACAGCTCTTAGCAAGAGGTGGAATAGCTCAAGCAGCTGGGCAATGGGAGCATTTCCATCCCTCCTGGTAGTAATTGGGATCATGAGAATTCTCTGGCATCAGTATATTATTATATTGGGGAAAATTCCGCTCAAAGCGTTGAATGTGGGCACTCAGTCCTTAGTGATGTAAGCAAAGTCTTGTGGCTCAGAAGCCTTCAGCTATGATCGTAGAACCTATTTATGTATTTGCTTTGAACCAGCACCATGGGCAGAAATGACTGGTAAATAATATCTACAAAGTGGACTCACTGCTAGGAGTGCATTCTTTAAAAAAGTAAACACTGCCACATAAGAAAAGAGAAATTTAATGGAATGATCTTCCTTTGGTTCAGAATGAATGTTTTTGCTATGCACTGTACAGAAATACAAGGGCAGTTCATGGCAAAGCATGCTCGAGGCCTGTTTTAAAAAAATGTGTGTTTCTAAAGTGATGGTTAGGAATGCAGGCTGTCAGGTGTTGACGCTCTGCTCTTGCGGAAGTCCCTTATGTATTTGACCTGTCCTCTACATTCAGGAGCGATGACACTGTGCATAACAAACCCCATCTGGGTGACAAAGACCCGGCTCGTCCTGCAATACAATGCTGATCCTTCTCAGAAGCAATACAAGGGAATGCTGGATGCTCTCGTGAAAATATACCGACAGGAGGGTATACCAGGATTGTACAGGGTAAAGCTTGCTTTACAAGTATTTCTGATGTATCTTTAGATGACATTTACACAGTGTTTTTGGGGGGAAATCATTTGTGCTATTTATATTACTAACCTATGACATTTCACCCCCTGCCCTTTTTACATGATGGCATGTTGCATCATTCAGTCTCATGTTGCAGTATGCAGTCTACCACTAGGTGGCTCTAGTACTCCACTGAAACAAGTACAAGTATAATTTCCTTGGATTTACAACAAATTGACAATTTAGATTAGGTAAAAGTTTGTAACAATAGCCTGTCCCCCAAATTATCTATGACCTATTTATTGTTATATGCAAAGGAAACCCATTTATTTTGTATTGTTAAACATTTAAGGTCTGATTAAAGTAAAAGGGTCTACATGTTTGGTACAAAGTAGTGTAATTGCATTTATAGAGGCAGGATAGATATTACTTTTTTCTTTATTTTTAATATAATGTACAAGCATCCCTTAAAAAAAGTGCTGTGTCCTTCAGGGTTTTGTGCCTGGACTGTTTGGTACGTCCCATGGTGCACTGCAGTTCATGGCATATGAGGAGCTGAAGAGAGACTACAACAAATATAGGAATAAGTCATCAGATGCACAGCTGGTGAGTTAAACAGGACATTTATAAAAACACATTTTTACATTGTAGTGTGTGGGTAGGCCCCACTGTCTAGACTCATTAACAACCCATGGCATTGCTGAATTGAGAGGGTGTTGTGAGTCAGCTGGAAACCGACACACCAGGGACCCTATCTTGACCATCAGGCCCTGTCTGCCTGCCATACTAGAAGTGTCTGCTTTGGTCTTGAAATCTGCACAAGTGTAACTGGTGGACCATAGAATGAAAAGGGGTGGGTATTTGACGCTACATTTCGGTGGATGTTTGTCTGGTGTCTCGTGAACATTAGAGAAGTGAGCAGCAATCAACACAAACACACACATTGTGTATTCCAAATTGGGAGAAATAGGGATATGATTAAAGAAAATCAAAACTAGCCAAAGGAAAAATGTATACAATTTTATTGAATTAGTGTGTGACAATATGGCTAATAACATAGTTGCTTTAAATTCTTTGTAGTTTATTATGAAATCATACTGAATATGTGAGCTATAAGCTACTATATTTTATATAGTTTTGTATGGAATATATGGACTGTTTTAACCAGGTTTCTGTCAATGTTTTGAACTTAAAGGGAATTACATGGTTAATTAAATGTGGGAAAAGACGTAAAACATGACTTTCCAAAAACCACAGTTAGACTTAGTGGCCACTGGAACAGCATCTGGAAGACCGGTAAATATATGAGTCACAATGTCCTGCCCGCTTTTCCCACAGAACCCATTGGAGTATATCACCATGGCAGCTTTATCCAAAATATTCGCAGTTGCCTCGACATACCCATACCAGGTGGTCCGAGCCCGCTTGCAGGACCAGCACAACAAATACAACGGGGCTGTAGATGTGATAAAGAGGACATGGAGGTAATGCTAATGGCTGACCCAATAGCCTGAAACCCTGGGGTCTACACTGTGTTTTATGTGTCCTAAGAGTTTGACATCTCTAAATATTGGCAAGTTTCTTTTTCTTTGCTCCCAGATTTTAATTTCTACTTTGCAGATTATCGTGTCAACGGGATTTAAGATGGCAACCTTTTGGTCTGGTTTTAATTTAGTTTGTGATTCCTTAAACCTCATATAAGCCACACATATAAGGTCTTTACGTTTATTCCAACAAATCAGGACATGTATGCATGACTTAAAGGAACAGTACATCAGTTTGCCCTGTGATTGGTTTCTCGATTGCAGGTCATGGTAGCCTGTTGTAATGAAAGATATGGAGCTTGGGCATACATACTTAAACATCCCTTAATACGCCTTATATAAATTAATAAAGAACTAATCAAAGAATTTATATACAAATGGCTATATACTCTTTCAATTGTGGTATGTCATTGGTTTCGGTGGGGAAGTGATGAAAATTGGATAGTTGAGCTGCTTTATACAGTGAAAACTATGCAAAGTACCTTGCAGTGCATTAGGGGTGTGTCACCTGATCAGAACATGTAAAACATCTACCCAATGTATGCATTTGTCTCAGCTTCTTCCAAGAGAAGAAAAGGCCATGAAATAGTACTATATTGATTATTTCTAGTTGCACTTGGTAAGAAATAGCAACTGTAGTCAATGATGTCATTTATTCCCAAATACAATAGCAATCGAGAGTTTACACTAATTTTAGGTGTAGAATTAATGTTTCATTTTGTAGTTCCATAATTTAAAACAATTGTGGCTTCCACTTTCATCTACATCAAGACATTACAGTAATATGCATCCTAATTTCTACAAGGTCCTAATTCGTAAAACAATCTTGTAATCTGCTTTTTCACATATATAAACACTCATTTTTTTTCTGTGTGTGTTTGGTGAACTTGGATAGCAGTGTATTCACAGTGTCTCTGCTTTTTCCATAGAAACGAGGGGGTCTTTGGATTCTACAAAGGAATGGTCCCCAACCTGATCAGAGTCACGCCCGCATGCTGCATCACATTTGTGGTCTACGAGAATGTTTCCCGCTTTCTGCTCGGTGACCGAAAGTGAAACCTAGAAGCAGGAGCAAAAGGCCAGTGGGCGGGTCCAGCTCCAGAGACTCCAGGCTTCGTCCAGTGACGTCTCACCCACGCCTCTGCGATGAGAGTCACCTTACAAGGCTGCTGAGCATGTGGTAGCATTACAAACACAAGGGACCTGGGAGTCCTGCCTATTTTATGGTGGCCATAAAGGCTCAATATTTGCTCTTAAAGAAGTAGATATACTTCTTGAAATGGAAGCATTCTGTCATAAACTACCCGTAAAAGAGTGTGGGATCCTTTCAGATTCCCTCAATGAGGAATAAATAGGATACAGGTGACTGTATTAGAGGTACAGTTTAGATATTGTTGCAATTTTGGTTATCCACTCATATATGAATTAAAATGAGGCTGGCTTTATGGTCAGTTTTTATCCAATACCCGAGGGAAACATTAAGTATTTGTACCTTATGTGTCCTTTATAGTTTGGCTAAAATTTTGTTACAGAGGTTGTACCAAGGTAAATTCACACAGGAATGGATTTCCTGGAAGTCTAATGAAAAATGTCGCACAGCTAGGCAGAGTGCTTTTAAATCAGGACAATATTTCAGACATGGTTTCTATTCTTTGGATGTGTGTTGTTTTTTATTTGTTTTTATTTAATTTATTGGTTTTATTAGTTATCCCTGGTAAAAGAACTATGCAGTGCAAAAACCTGCTGTCATGACCAGTTTTCTGCAGGTTGTTTTCTTTCAGCCAAATCTCAAAGGCATTGCTTGTAAGTAATGTTTTTGATGTGAAATATAACACCTGCTTTCTAATTCTACACTCCACTTTGTTTCCTGTTTTGTCTGTATTAAAAGCCTGGAGAAAAACCTTTATTATTCAGATGAATGCAGACATTTTGGCTCTGCCTAGAGACAGTCTCCTGTCAAAGACTTGCATAATATGTGTGTATGCGGTTATCCAGGCGTTCACTTATGAGTACAAGTGTCCATTGAGCTGGGAACTGCATGTCTTGTGTTCATCATTCAACACAAGTAATTTCACACCCTGGGACTAAAAAAACAGCACTAAACACATCATTTTCAGCACTGACCTTCACTCTGGGTACTGGAGGGCCACAGGCAATGCTGGTTTTTATTATCTAGAACAGTTGAATTTACAGTTAATTTCACCTGGATTCTTTGGTCTGAAAGTGGGCCTCCAGGACTAGGAGTGAGGACAGTTCATTTACTGGCTTAGATCCCATAATTTCCATTCTAAATGTACATTTCGGAAACAAAATATGCATGATTATGTCCAAACATTTTAATCACCTCCTTGATAAAGCTTTTATGACAGTTGGCCTTCAGCCCTATAAATTCTTTCGATCACAGAATCATTTTAGCTCATTCATTAATGTAAATTTGAGAATGTTTGTAATTGTGTTAACTTGAATGCAGCTACATACATGACATGACTTTTTTGACTGAAAAAAGTTTTTATTTTTGGTATTTCTATTTTCAACATAGTTTGTCAATGCCTCCAGCAAGAGCTGTTGTCAGAAATCATGGCATACAGCAAGAAAATATTCAACAGAATGCAGGATGTATCTATGTGAGAGAATCATTATTGGTAAACATATCTCAATTGACACTACATTGAATTTCCTAAATAGAGGCCTGCCATTATGTTAGCACTCTGATTTCAACATTAGCACCCTAGACAGTAGCCTGTTAAAATAACTTCAGCATACATTCACCAAAAGATACAGTAGGAAGCTGGGGAGGATGCAGTAGAGTACTGTTGCCTGCATTTTCCCTGAATATTCAACTTCTGCTGTATACAACAGGCCAAAAGGGTTGGCATTGCACATAAGCCCCTGCTCCTCATTGGTCAAGTTATGGCATGTCACACACAAGAGCCAATCACAGGCAAGCACCCATAAGTCTATCAAGATGAAGTAAAAAAAGGAATGTTCCTATTAAGGTGGTTATAGGAGCACTGTTCTACACAAGTATCTGGAACCAAGAACTCAATGTTGTTGACGTCAGAGGCAGAGGTTAATGCCAAAAGTCCTATCGTGCACTTGGAATAGAATCAGCTATTAACCCATTATAACCCATAACAACAATTATTTTCATCCCGTATTAAACATTTTGTACTGTAATAATTGGGCTGTGTGCAATCACATTGTTCTCTATTGTGGTTTATGGGTCGTGAAGTCCATGAGCAGTAGATACTCGCGTTTAATGACCTCTGGACTTCACCTCCCATTCGGCCCTCCTGGGAATGAATGTAATGTGGTGCACTGTGTATGGGATGCAGCTGTCAGCAATAGAATAACAGATGTAGAACAGCTGATCACATGTAATTAATTATAACCTTACTGTGTAGTAACCATGTTACTATGAGTGAAGGAAAGGGAGAAACATAAATGATCATACATTGATTAATCATACATTGATTTGGATTACACTTTTTCATTTCTTCAATACAGTGGAAGCCAAGCATTTGAAAGTGTGTAAAAATATAAATGTCAGGTGGTAAAATCCGGTTTTACTCAAAAAAAGCATGAAAGATACAATAAAAAATGATGTGATGGTGCACAAGTGATACAAATGATACTGGGTAGCATTGCATTGCATGGAAAATGCTAATTTAACACTAAAATATAAAAGATGAAATATTGACAATGCAGGAATACAAAAATAGCAGATGACCGCATCAGATCAAATTGATAAAATAACCCAAAATGATGAGCCACAGAGCTAATAGCGGTTTTTCAACCGAGGTAGAACCAACAGCCCTTGATCAGGTCATAATTATGCAAAGTAGCAAATTCCTCGTCCGTGCGTAGCAGGTGGTCAGAGTTCAGGTTAACTCCCACCCATAAGTAGCACCCACGATTGCTAAAGGTTTTCCTTCAGTGACATTCAGGTTGACGACTGCTGAGGGGCAGGACGTCCTGTTGGGATTTCACAGTCGGGAAGGGGGGTGGGGGAATCCAAATTGTTTATACCAGGGTGTCTGAGTCGGGTGGGGGGAGGGTGCAGTGAGGGTGGCAGGGGGGTTGAGGACTCATTTGGGAAGCTCCTCGATGATGATCCTGGACACGGAGTTCCAGCCGGTGGAGGCGTCGCCCCGTGGGTAGTCTGAGCAGGTGCCCACCCAAATGGCCACGTCCACCAGTCCAGCATGGATACCTTCACATAGCCCTTCCACTGGAGCACAGAGGGGGACACACGGAGCACCAAGCCATCAACAGGCCAGCACCATATGAGTGATCAGCATTCACCCCAATACCAAACCTCAGAGTTACGCCCTGACCAAGATACCAAACTGACATGAAACAGAAAGCTGCATTGAAATTTTACATTTTATTATTATCTGTGATGGAATCTCTGAAGCATTAAACAGTACCAATGCATAATTTTGTCAATTGTTAAAAAATATGAAATACTGGAGTGGAGACAAGGGCACTCTATCCAGCTTACCTGCAGAAGTGCGGTGGATGTTGATGGTGGAGTTGAACTCGGGGCTGCCTTGGTCCAGGTAAATGATAGACTCTATGGGGAGGGGTCCTGTACACTCGGCGCCATTGAAGGTGAAGTACCAGCGCTGGCAACAGGCTGTCTTGCATTTGAGCCTCAGGGAGCCGCTGAAGAGCACCCGCAGAGCACTGTCAGAGCGCAGCTTGGTGAAGGTGCACTCCTGCAAGGGAATGTGCATCCAAAAGACACCAGTCAACAATCTCCAAGCGCAGAATGAGAAAGGAGCCACCCAAGTGACAATTCAAACTCCGTATCTGGCATTTTAATGACTAGCACAGCCAACCCTGAACCTTAATGAGCTCTATAATCCTCACTGTAGTATCTGGCATGGTGGAAAACAGAAGGAGTGATATCATGTGAAGCAATTGCATGCTAAAAGAATAGCTGTTCACCTTGGTTGATGATTTTCGTAATCTTTTCTTTGTTGTTTTAATATGCATGATCATGATGAGCTTACTGTAATTTTTCCCAGGTCGATCCCATAGTTGAGAGAGTTCCAGGCACACTGCTTGTAATTGGATCTCCAGGGCTCTTCAAAGATCTCCCTCATACACTCCCCCTTCTCCCCCTTCATCCCGTCCCGTCCGGGGATACCTGGTGTGCCTGGGATCCCATTCGCTCCCGGGTTCCCCTCCCGACCTGGGGTGCCAGGAGGACCCTGTAAGCAGCCATTGTACTGAAAATAGAGGAGTCATACGAGAAACAGCTCAGCAGGTATTGGCACACCATGCTCAGAGCAATGCAAACCAAGTCCTTTCACAGAAGGGCATCCAGCGAGAAAAGGCTGCCCTGTATTTAACAACAAACTGAGGCTGGAATTCAAGGATATCCTGTCTCAGATTCTTCCTTTGGTCTTGGAGCCATATGATCGTGCTGGAGGCTGTAAATCAGCTGTCAGCTTTATTCTAAACAGTATAGCCCAGTGCTCTTTGCTGGGAAAGCTGCGAGTTAAAGAGAGGGAAGAGGATTTTTTATTGGTTGAAAGTGTGAACAGTACAAGAAATGAAAGAGAAATAAGTGCATATCTGTTGTTTTTTTCATCATTTCCCTCGGTACCCTATTAGGAATCATACACCTGTTAGAATGTAGTTATTTAAGATTTGTATTAAATAACGACATTCTTAATATTTGATTAGCTGGTTGATAAAGTGACAAACATTATCACATTGAACTCCTGATTGCACAGACACTTTTGGGCTCATTTATCAAACTCAGCATAAATTTCATTGTGAATTTAAGTGTATGCTCAAATCCATAAATCTGAATGCACAAATGGCTTTATTTTAACAATATTAGCACATGCTCATTTAGGAACATTTAGGGTGTGCCCACATCCATTTTGGCAGCTATATGGCTGTAAGCTGGAGTGCAACTGTGGCATAACTGTCACAGAACTTCCAGGTTTAATTTCTTATGGGTGTGTCCTGAGGGTAGTAAACCAGTCAATCACTACTTACTTTCAAACCAAAGCTTGAGCCATAATCAGTTGTTGACTGATGTGTCTGATGTCATTTTACATTCCCTTTGAAAGCCACCAGCATTTGCATCTTGAAGGATTGTGATTTTCACAGAAGTATCTAAGTGGTCTCTGTGTAGGAATCCATGCCACAAAACATAATAATACTTTTGCTGAGGTGGGGCATATTACCGTTAAATAAAATTTACTCTCCCTGTATCATGTTTGGAACAAAGAAAAGGCATTAAACATGAGTTGTTTTAAGATGAACTGGCAAAATAAATATACAGTGCAGTGAGAGCTTTGCGTTATACCCATAGGATTTATTATTATTATAGACAATGACAAAGCTCCAGATTTGTGCTCCAGTGTGACTCTGTTAATAGTCATAAATTATGACTGATGGCAAAGAATGTGTCTGAGTTGGTGGACACATTCCTTGGGCTTGTAATTTTTAAGATCATATCAACAAAAGCATGGCACTCTTTCTAGAGCTTGAAAATAACATTGAAACAACTGTGACTTGAAATTTGACAAGGTTTTTGTTGGCTGTAATTACTTTGTGCTGAATCAAAATAGCCTGACCACACCTCATCTTAAGACTAACCCGCCCAAATGGACACAAGTTCATCTGCTATTTTAAGAGGGAAACAAAATAACAACTGCAACTAGCAAAGCAATTTCAGTTAGAGCTACTAGCGGTTAGCTTAGCAGCAGGTGTAAGATAGGGCCCAAGGTATTTCTGCCACTAATGATTTGCTGATAAATCATATTTATCAGTTGATGTGTGCACTGTTTCTGAGAGAAACGTGTGTGTGTTTGATGGAAAGTTATATGAAATTGAGATGATGTGACTATATCACTTTTTAAATGCAAAATAAACTGAAATGGATCTAACATTTGGATATGTATTTGTGAATATATTAAAAGCCTCGGCCTATATGCAAAATAGCCCATTCATTGTCTGGCAAGACAAAAATGTTATGGAAGCTAATATATATATTTTTTTAAGTCATTCGTTTCACTTGACAGCTAAATACAGTCTTTGCAATGCTAGATAGCACTTTATTCAGAGTACATTAGTTATTTAGCTGACATTTTTATCCAAAGTGACTTACAGTTGATTAGGCTAACCAAGGGCCAATCCCCCCCTGGGAGCAATGTGGGGGTTGAGGGCCTTGTTCAAGGGCCCAACAGCAATGGTATTCTTGCTGTGGCTGGACTGGGGCTTGAGCCACCAACCTCAAGGGTCCCAGTCATATACCTTAGCCACTAGACTACAGGCTGCCCCCTGTAACAAATTCATTGTTATGAACTGGATTAATTGTATGGATGTTGGGAGGGGCAGCTGTCACATGTTTGGTGTGATGCAGATTTGCTCTGTGACAAGTGTGTGTTTGCAGACGTTGTTTGTAGTGTACTGATCCTGGAGGAAAATCAGTCTGCGTCATGTCCTCCTATAATCAACATGTGGGAGGCCACAGTGGCATATAGCCCAGCACAGCCTATTTATAATCCTGGTTTTGCTGTTTCTATAGTCTTTAATAAAGGAACAACAGCCAACAAGCAAATAGCAAATCATTTACAAATTAATCTAAATCAACGTTGTATTGGAAGAGTGAAGTGTTTATGGAATCACATTTTCAGTACCTACTTGTGCATTGGCATTAAAGTTTGAGTACAGGTAGAATCAGCTCCTCTCAAAATCAAGTTCAAATTTTATACATAATTTTAAACAAAGCCTGCTAACAATGCATTGTATATAATGTCAAATTTTGTAAAACTATGAAGTCTGTCCAAGTTACAGATAAATGTGTAAGACATATATGACAAAATATTTGTATACTGAAATATTTAGTCAATTTTTTTTTTTACAAAAAAGACATAGGATTTTACTGACTTTTTTGTTAAGTACAACACTGAGTCATCCAAAGGCTGTGGTCAGAGGTTCATGACATAGCACTGTGATTCACAATCTACCCCAACACTGTTTACACAGATGTCAGGAAACAGAGGCAAGTCTGTGCCTTACTCAGGCTGTTTTAGATGCAGACAGACTGCCCTGTGAAAAACCACAATACCATATGCATGTAGTAAAGAACTAATATAATTTCATCTTATATCATGAGAACTTTATTCACACCATAATTTCTGCATGTGGAAAGTCCATTATTTGCATCCTTGAATGACCGCTTCACCATGTGAATCTAAAAAACTCAGTAATTAGACTGAGGTTTGTTTTTGCAAAGCTAGGTCAGGGCTCCCCCACACTGAGTTTTGCATTGTATTTTGCATCATCATTGGTCCTCATAATTTTACCACAATAGACTTAAATACACATCTGCAAAACTGACAGAGGGAAAAGTCAACCCCTCTGGAGACCAGGCAGCTGTAGCTGGAAAACTGCCAGGAGGCAAAGCCTTCAGTCCTCAAATGAAATCTTAAGTCATAGAAAGGTTATATAAGACCAGGGTTATTACAGCAACGGGTGCCAACATGTCCGTATGCAAAAACCATACCCATACCATTTATTCATGCTTCATCTTGAAAATGGTTACATTGTGAGCAGGGAGCTTGGATGTCTTTTAAAGGATGCAATTACTGAATTTCAATTTCAGAAGTCTAGACGAAAATGTGATCCTCTGAACCGCGAGGCTGTTTGAGTCATTGGGTTGTCATGGAAATGTATCACCTGAAATTATTCTGGGCTGTTAATGTTGGTATGATCAGCACATTCCATGAGTAGTGACTGTAAATGGGTAGAGGTAGATTTTACAAAAAGCACAAATGCAGAGATCTGAAAGCTGCAGCACTTTCTAGTATTACTAGATTCGTTGTCTCTGAATGAAATGAACTGTGTAAATGACAGACCAGCTTTCCATTCAGCAATTCTAAATCACAGGTAGTCAACCCTGGGCCCAGAAAATTGCAGCTTCGCTTGTAGTATGTTGTAACCACCCTCTCATCTCCTAAACTGGTTTGATTACAGTATGAATTCTAAGTTTGGCAAAAAATTACATTGACTGGTGGTTAAGAGACACACTGCAGACAATATGCAGATTTGTAGCTTTCTAGACAGAAGCTAACCTGACTCTTACACTGTTGTACTTTCAAATAGATTAGATAATAATTGGAGAGAAGCTACTGGCTTTTGGTGTGAGCCATGATTATCTGGTTCATGTTCCAAATAAGGTTTTCAATGGTAACATCATTTCCTCTGAAATAATATGTTTGTGACACTCTTTGGCCTGTTTCTCTCAGGCTTGGTGGGTATATCAGGGGTGTCCAGCAGGAAATTACGTGTTTAAGCAGTGCTGTATGTCAATGCAGTCCTCCTCATGACTGGAGCAGCATTTCTCAGTTTTGATGCTGAAGGCCATGGAAACTATCTTAGGCGGTCACAACATGGAAACTATCTATCACAGGTCACAACCCAATGCATTAGTTCCATTAATATTACAAAATATTTTTTCTGTCTCTTTACTCATTTTGATTATGACTGATATTTTACTGCATAGTCACTTTTCCATTCTTCTGAAAGTCAAACACAAAGGACATAAGAAACTGCTGAACTTAGCAAACTAAGCTAAAAAAAACCTAGTTGTACCACTTGCCTATCACTGCATGCTTTAGGAAGCTTCTTATTCCAAATCTAATTTGACAACCCCATCTGATATTCTCTTTTTTAAATTGCAGAAATGCTGAAAGAGTAATCCGTCTGTCCCTGTCATTCTCATTCATTATTCACATCTAAAATCAGCAGGACTTATGGCTGATTTTAATGTTTTTCCAAACCCTTTTCAATGTTTGTCCAAATCTTTCAAAACCTTCTTAAACAAGAAAGCCAAATACAATGGCTTGCAATGATGCAGAAATTTGGGCAAAAAATAAAGGTATGTTTATTCACAGTTTGGCAAGGTCGTTTGAGTAAAGGATAAATTAAACCAAACACAAAGAAAACAAACATCTTAAATTCTTTGTAAATAAGACGTTTGGGACAAATGTCAATGCAGTCCAGACCATGGTATGATTGGGTTTTGGCGCAACACAGGGAAGACTAATAAGAACCAACGGACAATCAAACCAAAGGTGGAAAAAACAAGCTGAAGAAACAAGATCTCCAAGCATGAGACTGTCAGCTGTTCAAGGAGGATAAAGTCCTTCACATGATTAACAACAATCTGTTACATAAACTATTGATTAATTCTGAAAATGCCCTAGTATAAGAGGGGGACCCCAGACCACCCGGCAGACTCCTGCAGGCAGGGTCTCCGGGGCCCCGTATTGCTGGCGCAGCTAAAGAATAAAGGACTCTGAACGTGTACTGGCTTGAGAGTTTGTCTTTCCTTCAGTCTGGATTCTTGGGTAATTCCACTAAAGTTTCACAGTCTGGCTTGATTGCCCTTTTTTCCGGTCTTACATGTCTTTATCATGTAGCGTATCCAAGTTTGGGTTAATCTTCGGAATGCCTTTTAAAAATAGAGGCTATTTTGAGAGGCAGATACACATAACTATCGGTTGGGTTTCTTTATTGACCTCTGTGTCCACATGCTGCATAGTCAAGCTCAGCAGCTGGCATTAGTTTTTGCACTGCAATAAAACCATTTCAATGCAAGACTACTATTTTATCTCTGCAGGCTGGTACTCTCTGGGTTTCAATGGTCACTTCAAAAGGATCAATGATATTTTTTCTTTCAGCCACATGAAGACTAAAAATGTTTTTGGCACAAATCTGGATGACCAAAAAGTGTTTATTTTTACCAAGGCACACAGACCCTTCAAGGTTTAACTTTGTCCTGCAGCCAGACCAGCTCCAAACTTCAAGCACATTGTGAACAGCAGCTTCTACAAAAATATGCAACAGGGAAAATGTGGGGTGCACATGAACCTTATGTCCTGAATGTTTTATATATATTTTGACAGCCAATGTATGAATTCCAGCTATATTTTAAGGAAAAATAGGCACCTCTTAAAAAAGTCTACAAAAGATTGTATATAGCCAAAAAGTGATTACTCTCAGAGAAAAGTTGTTTTTAATCAGCTAAGATCGCTTTAAGTTTTACCAAAGACAGTATTTGCTGTCCTTTCAACTACAAACAGCTGTGGATTCTATTAACTCCATGAAAAGGCACAAAAGATCCATACTTCAAAGGGATGTATAATCATTCACCGAGGATTCACCTCACCCTCCCCCCATTCAAACTGCTCAACCTGCTTTAACATCCTCTCTCACACACACGCACGCACGCACGCACACACACACACAGTTAGGTTTGCACATTTATATGATACCAGGAAGACAGTCTTGCCACAAAGAGTTATCACTGAAGAATCACCACCCCAACATGCATGGTTACAGTTAATGAAGTCAAGCCAGGGTAGAAACAAGCTAAACAATGAAACTAACACTTGGAAGAATGCCATGAGTCAGCTTGGCAGCGATACAAGACACACAGCGTCATGTCTGTGTGGCTGGAGAGGCATTCTGGGAAGGGAGAGAACAAAATATTACCACGTTTACATGAGCAGAATGGGCATCTGTGGAGTAACTGGTGCAGTTCTGCTTGTCTGTGTTTGTCCCAGTACACTAGAAGGTGATATAAATGATGTCAATTAAAACAGGTTACCATTTTCGTTTTGCTGTACACTCTCACCCTGTCTAATAAATTTATAAAATTTGATTAGACTACTATGTTGCTGTGTCCAGTAACTGGGCATTCTTACAGATAATCCATTTCCTTCTGCCTTTCACTTTTGGTGATCATCTCTTCATCTTAAACATTTTATATTATGAGCACTATGTACAGGAATTAAATTTTGTAATGTGTTCTCCTGTTAGTGACAGGGGAGACAATGAAACAGATTGTTCTTTATTTCCTGTTGGTCTGAAGCCGTGGCTGCGTCGGACATCTGCCAAACCTAAGGCGATGCCAGTGATGCTCAAGTATTCCCTCCAACAGAGGATCACATGAATGAAAATGGTCTACCTCTCTTATCTCAGTGATGTTAAGCCGTGGTTTTTCCATAAGCGGAAAAAGTATTGGAGTATAAACTGTAAAGATTAACATAAAATGGCATAAACTGGTTCTAACTTGATTTTCATCGGTAAAAATCGGTATTCATGGCATTTCACCGAAGCAAATATTTTACATCTTAAAGGATAGATAGATAGATAGATAGATAGATAGATAGATAGATAGATAGATAGATAGATAGATAGATAGATTGATAGATAGATAGATAGATAGAGTATGCTCAGTCAAGTCCAGCATTATATTATTAAATAATCAGTTACTGTACTTTCGTCTATGCCAGAACGCTATAAAGGTATTCACAATAAGTGTATGCAGCAGTGTAATATCCTCAAATCTTACTCTTTCAACAAATTCAGCATCCCTCTGGCGCAGACCCCTCTGTCTCGGCTTCTCCGTTCCACAGGAAGGTATGCTTATCAAGATGAAGAGTAGCAGTCCAGATGGTGGAGACAACATGTTCATCCACTCGAAGTTTCAAAAACTAGTGCTACCGTCCACAAAGATTCTTTTCAGAGGATCTTTTGGTGGTGTGGGACCTACGGAGACGAATTGTGCACTGTCCTCTCCTGGTACACCAACGTACGTTTACCCCCCACCCCCCCATCCCCCCTCCTCCCCCCTCCCGCCTTCTCACCCCCTGGGATTATCGGAATTTGTAAACCCGCACTCTTCGACCTACGGGCGACTTTTATTTTCACAAAACCACTCTTTCTTCGGCTTGGTTAAAGTTCTAAAGCATTTATAACAGAAACGTGCATTTCTTCCACATACACATGAAAAAAAGGCTCGTATTAAATCAAAAGCCTCGTATGGACTCAGTGCAATGTATACAGTGTATATATTAGCTTCAACTTAAAAAAAAAAAAAAAAACAAGGCGTCGTTTGTTCCGTTTGTAAATTATTTTGGCAGTTGCAATGTATGTTTCATCTTTGAAATACTTCAGTACAGTGAAGTCGTTGTAACCCCATAGGCACAGCGGCAGACGCCGGCAAAAAACTATGTTGGGTCTGGGAATTGCAATGATTTAGTGAATCTTTGGTTTTGAGGGATGTACCTCAGAGAGGCTCAAATTACAACTCTCCTGCTAAACTAGTGATGTTTTATAGTCTGTATAATTACCCCAAACAACTATTAATTAACATGTAAAAAAAGAATACAAGAGATAATAATTTGCTGGGATATTCTGTCCTGTACATATCTATATGCAAAACCCAAAATAAACATTTTTGGCCAACTTAGTCACTCTTTTTGGGTATTCTTTTTTTTTTTTTTTTAATTCCAGTTTCCAAATCCTGACGTTGGTTCCAGTCCTTCACTCAGCAGATCAGTCTCTTCATTTACAGCACTGTCTCCCTCCCCGATTCGGCTCAATAGCCACATCATTGTCCATATTGGCATAGTCAGATAGAATCTTTGTTATGGAAGGCCGGAAAAGGAATTTTAATACACGGGGTCTCATCGGTTACTTCTGAGCACTGGTCAGGGAACGTTGGTCAAGGGTTGTTCCAAAAGACACTGGCACTTTTGCGTAAAATATATACACTATCAACCATTACCACCAACTTTGCCTTAACATGGAGCTAGTAGTATTTAGAGTAATTACGGGTACTGACGAGCGTAGATGGCGTGGGTGACAGGGGGGATACATCCCCAAGTTTCACTGGGACCCCGAACAAGTAGGACTTAAGTGAACAAATCAAAGGTTTTGCTCTCTACAGTAAAGGGTATGGATATTTTAAAGTTGTCACTCAATACAGTGACCATTTTCGGCTTTAATTAATCCTAGAACTCTGATAATTCATTTAGATCAGCGGAAATTCGAGACCATGTGCTTCGAGGGACATGTGACCAATGTGTCAACACTCTTCCTCAAGGTGTCACTGTAAGGCTATCGAATTTCAGAAATTATGAGACAATCCTCACAGTTGACCGAATTTACAGACTTTAAATTCAAAACCTTGAGGCTGACAAACGTCTGAGAGCATCCTCAGTCCAAAAAGGGAAACTGACCGCTTTTTTTTTTTATCAAAACCATTTTCAAGGAACAAATGAGGTACAAGGGTGGACATCTCATGGTAGCATATATTTGGTCATACCTCTGAATTATTTCAATTTTTTTCTTGCTGAAAAAGAATGGGTAATTTCAATTGGCCGCTAAACTCTGAAACGACTCTTAATTGTGGAAAAGACAGGATATAAAACTGTTGTTTTTCTTTGGTTTAAACTCCACAAAATGAGAGTGTGCTTCGCATAATCAACGGCGATTCAGCTAGAATCATGCATTGTACAGTAATTAAAATGAAACGTAAAATACTTCACTGTATAATCCCTGATTCTGCTGGACTAGACATGGAGGTGACGCGCATCCAGTGACAATGAGTATCTCCGGGTATCGTCTATTTTCGAACGTTTATTGCGGTATTACCATTATAATGACAGTTGTATGCACTCCATTAAAAGACAGAACATTTATATTAGTGCAGTACACAAAAAAAGCCAGTTTTCAAATTTGTCTGTGTAAAATATATTAGTATTTTGCTGTGACTAAACTTTCCTACCAGAGAATTGAGTGCTCCCAAAATTTTAGCAAGGGAGATAATTTATTTACTGATACAGTCTCTACTCAGACGCTCAACTCTTAATGGCCGATCAACAATATTTTAAGTACTAAAATACATATGTTGAAATGATTTATTGTGAGTATCGTGTTTCATTTATTGTCAGTAATAATATTAATCACTGATTCTCATGAATTTATATGGCACACCCAAAGGTTTTCTGTTTTTATGAGCTTTCAATTGTCAGTGCTATTTACTATGGTTTTCACTAGATTCAATGCAAACTTGGCTAAGGTGACGCTAACAACAGGACCATGAATGGTTTATCAAATTAAAACGTGCACTGATCCAAATGACCAGAATTCCATGCACCATTTTTACTATTGTGACTAATCCATTTGCTTAGTAGCTAAAAACATGTTTGTGCAACAATAAGTCAGTTAGGCACAAAATGGTCATTCCTCTTGCCAAAGCAACACTTTTGTTCGTTAAAAAAAAAAAAAAAAATCATTAGAACAGAACAAACAGTTATACTGAAATACATTGTTCAAACGGAAAGTCAAAATTTAGTCAAAACTAAATTTAAATTTAGTGAAATACTAAAAGCACATTACAAGAGATCAACATGAATGAAATACTTTATTTAAAAATAGTAAATATGTACTCTTTTTTTATTCTACATCCAAAGTTTATGATATACAAAGACAGACCTCTTAGAAAGCCAGACAGACTGTAAATACCATTGTAGTCATGTGTATTTAAAAATGCCACGTTTCCCTTTATGTAAATATGTCTTCTGGTAGTGTTAAAATTCACAACAACTAAAATTTTTATTGTTGGATTAAGGATCCAGAAAGACACCTGAAAGGACTAATACAGTTTGCTTGTTTTTCAGGTTGAAAGGGACAGGGATATTCACTCACGACTCGAGTGACAAAGGCAAGAACTGTCTCACAATAACTAGGAACAACATTGTGACAAAAAACAGTTCCTGTGTAGGAAGGGAAAAAAACAAGAAAGCATGATAATTTCAAGAAAGACCTAAACAGAAATAAAACAGTCTACCATAATTTCCAAAACAAGCTCTAAATAAAACAGAACTGGCAATTAATGCTGAAAAACTGCTTTCTAAATGAATACTTATGGTAACAGAAAAGTCATAGTTAAGCAAGACACTTTGTGGGGGTCTCAGAAATGGTGATACATGACCGAGACAGAGTGGACCCACAAAACCAAAATTTCCCTTTGAGGGATATTATAACAAAAGCTTGCTCCAACATATCAAGTTCGAGAGACTCCTTATGCCTGGCTATTTTTTAGCAACAAAACAAAGCCAGAGTTGGAAGCTTTTTTTTTCATTTGGAGGAACATGAAAGAAAAAAAAAACCAAGGCTGGAAGAGACTTTTCATATATCTGATCTTTGTAAGTCAGACACTGTTACAGGTAATAACCCAGTAAAACTGTTCAAAAATCCTTTATGCCTCATACACACATCTTTGATTTTGGACTTAAATTCCCTTTTGATAACATCTGCCTGGCTTTCCACATATTTCAGAGGACTAAATATATTCCTCTTCTGTCTCTTTCCTAGTGACAATAATGTGTTTTCCTAAAGTATCACACCAGAATTCAAGGCACTGATCACTAAAATTCAGTTTTCATCAATTACATACAAGAGGAATTTAATGCTTTAAAAAAGGTATACAAAAGAGCTTAAGCTAATTGACACCACAACAGAATCTCTTTGGACACAAATCAATTTCAAGGACAGATTGTGGTAGAAATGGTTACGAAACAACAGAAACTGCTTACAGTGGTTATCTTCCTGAATTCATTTTGGAATTGTCCAACACAGTAAACACAGAGAATGTTCAATTTAAGTAAAGCAGCAATGCTTTGGACTTTTTCATTATAGCTTAAAATTGAGCTTTTCAATTTTCAAAAAAAAAAAAAACAAATCCAGAAATTTCTATTGGTGCAAAACTATGTGAAGGTCTGGTTCTTTTACATTTATTGCCATTCAGTAAATATACTGCAGTACAACTACAGTAAAATGAAACATATTCTAGCATGAATTTGCATCTAGTATTCATGTTGGTCAGCATACTACCTTTTCTATGCATAGTCAACATACCATTATAAAACTATGTAAGGGTTGTTTTTCAATTAAATACTCAATCCGATACTCAATGATTTTACTTTTTGGATGAGCATTGTGCTACTTGGTCATTTTTCAGAGCGAGAATAGGGACACCTACATGTGTAACCTTTAGAAAACAACAGAAGCATTATAAATTTTCTCAAAAATGTATTATTTCTTTGGAAATGTATAATGTGATACATGACATTCAAAAACATGCTTTGTATATTCAAAGCTTATTTTATGGGGTTAAGGCCAGACACCTTGATAAAATCTCAAATGAAAAACAAAATATACTTTGAAATGAAAGATAGCACTTCATGAAATGCTAGACACCATGTTGTAATGTATACTCATTTATATTAATACTGAGAAGACCATGGTTGTATATCAAAAGGTCTGAGTAATTCACGGTTTAAGAAACGAATATATAGAGTATAAACTGTATAGAGTATAATGTAACATGTTGTATATTAGAAACCTATTAATAAGCTACCATGTTAAAAAAGCTCAAGGTGGCCATGCAGAGATGACCTTCTGCTTCATTTACTCAATAAAATGTTAGAACTCATAATCATCTCCATGGAAACACTGAAGGCATGATACTAACATGTAAAAATTAAATATGACAAATCTAACACAAAATGCTGTTATCGGATTGTTTCAAGCCATAATCCATAAATGATCACACTACTGTAAGTACAAACAAAATAGGAAACCCTGCTATATACTATACAACAAAAATGATTGTGAAAAACCTCTTTGCAGTGTCCAGGATGTCTAAAATTTCTCACCAACGAACATTGTTTCAAGAACTCCAGACAGATATATTAGGTAAATCTTAAAGAAAGACCCTCCACCAAAATTCAGTGTATTGACAAAATTCCAGTGTTAGTTAGTTGTATTGAAAAGATGAAAAAAGTTTAAAACAACACCACTTTTGCAGTGTGCACTCTACATTCATACTGTTTACATGCATGTAACATAACAGGCCTCAAGTTAGACTTTACACAGGAGCATATGGGGCTTCAATCCTAGCCCTACCGATCTGCATGTCTCTGACCTCAGCTTCACCGAAAGACGGCAAAACAAACCTTAATTTGGCTATGGGTTGGAGGTATGATGAACTCTGTGGTTTGGTCTGTGATGGCAGTGCACATGTGCAGCTCCTCAGAGACCAGGCAGCCCATATGTCACGAGGCCTGCGCAGTGTGAGAGAGGACACAGGTCGAGGTGGGGAGATGGGACAGACGCTTGGAGAAGCATGGAATTAACTGAGCGATGGGGCTCAGGCATTGGAGCTGCTGCCCTCTTTTTCCTTGGTCTCCTCTGGCATCAGGCACACCTCTGGGGGTGCAGAGCCCCGGCTGCTGTGGGAGGGGCTTAGTGCCTGGGGGTGTTCACTCAAACCCTGCTTGCCCTCCAGGAAGTCACTCCTGGGCGTGTTCCTCCAGGGAGCAGAAAGAGTTGTTACATATGAATCAGGTGACACAAGTACTAGCACAAGCACTATCCATCATATTAACACAGATAATTCAACAGGATTATTAAAAACATAAAAAAACCTCAGTGTGCTATGCATTTTAGCATGAATTTACATTCATTAATCACATTAGCCAGAGTGCTAACATTCCTACAGCTGAGATACATGATTTCAGAAACTCATCAACACGTCATCAAGAAAGGGTTCATTTATAATTACTATAGTGCCCCATCATCAAAGAGTTAATTTTTTACAACAATGTTACTAGACCATACCATTTTTCAAGAGACAATGAAATTGAGGACACTTAAATGTCTAACCTTAAGAAAAAAAATGTTTTATTGTCAAATGCAGAATTTCTGATGAAACTGGATAAATAAATATAACATTTTCTAAGTAATTAAAAGACTTAAACAGTACAACTAATACTAAGTATCTAGGAGTTCTACACTTCCTCTTGATGTATATTGCCAAATATCTGCTTAAACTACTGCTGTATTTTTAAGGTGTGAACAGTTCTCCTTTGAACCATTTAAGGATGTGCAACAGCATTATGGTAACAAATACTAACATGGCTGGATGAACCAATACTGACCAATAATCTCACCTCACAATTAAAGGTAGATCAATCAGGTCTAGGAGGTTTGGGAGTAACAGCAGGGGCACACGGGAGCAGGCCCTGTCTGCCCTTCTGAATTACCTGCCATCAGGAACTCTCTGGAAGCTCTCGGCACGGCTGCTGACCCTGCTGGAGCTGCCTGCTTTGCTGCGCCTCTCAGGGGCATCCCGGAGTGGGAGGGCCTGTCCCGCTGGCTCTCGCTCCCCGCCCCCCCGTCGGGACCCCCGGCCTGAGCTGCACCTCTCCACCTGCTCCTTCCCTGACGCCTCCGAGAAAGATGACTGGCCCGGGACGTAGTGGTTGCCAGCAGATACGGTCAAAGCTGAGGGCGCAGCATGGCTAGCAGCACTGGAAGCTGCTGCACCAGTGCTGGTGCCCATGGACTTGGAGATGACTTTGAGCTTGTGGGAGCTGGACTTGTACTGCTTCTTTTTGTGCTGGACACGACTGTTATGCTTGAGGAAGAACTCGCAGGACTCCTGAAGCACTCTGCGGCTCTCACTGATTGGACTACCATTCAGGTCAAAAAACAATATGCATGAAATTTCAATTAAATATTTCCAATTCACTAAAATGTCTTCCATACCAAAAATATTTACCACTACCATCATGCTGTCAATTACTCATTTTCATATGCTTATTTCACTGAATATTACATTACAGCCATCTAGCAGATGCCCTTATCGCACAAAACTTACACATAAAATTTTTACGCACTATCCATTTCTGCATGTTAATATTTACTCATATAAATACTCATTTGAATTTATAACACACATTTGATGTGGGCCAGTGGGGTGCCCAGAATAAAGCAGTAGTTAGCCAAACTCTTACTCTTTTTTGCGAGTCCTGTTGAAGAAGAAAGCCCACTCCGAGCAGGTCTTCTTGCTGCTGACCCAGAACACTGCAGAAATCCCCACCACCAGCGTCATCAGGTATTTAATCAGAAACAGCGACAGCTCAGGCCGATCAACCTCCTTCTTCTGTAACCACAACAGAAAAAAAGAGGGTTGCCAGTATTGTTAGCTGGGCCAAAAATCTACATTATCTCAGTCCTAATATATTGGCTAGATTCAAGAATTATACCCAATCACAAAGTGACTTCTCAAAGGGTAACACTCATGCTAAAACCAGGCTGTTCAAATTTAACTTATTCAAGAGGTGCTATTTTATGGGATTTTTATACAGAAAAAAAAACACTTCTACTCCTTATCCCTTGCTAAAATAGTCAGTTTTAGTACAGGTAAGCAGAATGAGTGTGGGATCTTATGCCCACAGCTCACTTGTAAGTACACCAGTGCCAGGGCTACCAGCAGGCTGATTAAACAGCTTTTCTGCACTCTGAACAGGTTCGGCTCTCTCCTTCACATTGAAATATCTCTGAAATATCACTGAAAGAATCTCCGTCTTTGCTAGAACTGAGGGTATATGGATTGCTTCATGAGTATATACAAAATAATACACAAAAAATAGACAGTAAAGAACCCTCTTACTATTTAAGTAAAGAAGATGGAAAGAATACTGAATATTATTCTCATATACAGTGCATTCGCATTTTACGTGAAGATGTGGTCCTGAAAAGGCACACTTAAAGCAAAATTGCTTAATTTAAGTCTAATATCCCCATTAAAATTAACGGAAATGCTCGAGATGCGTTCCGCGGTCGCATAAGGATTGAACTTTTACCATGTTTACTCAGCTGCAAAAAGCATGTGACAGCTTTTTTTTTTTTTTACATTTTTACATCAATGTTCTTTCATTATCATCAGTTAAGTTCTTTATTACCACTTTTTTTTTTACCTTGTTTTTCACCATTTTGACATCATTGTTCTTTCATTTATGAGAGAGAGATAGTGGATATCGTATTGGTAAAGGGGATATCGGATAATGCTAATGGTATAGTATATAATTACATTTTGCCAATTCAAATATTATTAAATATTAATATTAAATATTATTTTAAAAATACCACTTGCGTTAAAGTGCGTAATGTCGCGTAAAGCGATAATTTTTTAAACGTGTTTCAAGGGGCGTTAAAGCGAATTCACGTATTTTAGGTCCGTGTTAAAAACGAATGCACTGTATTAGCATCTAACATGCAAATGTGAAAACTTTTTTTTTTTTTTTTTTTTTCAAAAACCATGAGGTTTAACTAAGTGAGCCTACAGAGGCATGAAGGCTTCGGACTGTTCATGTGGCCAGGTACCAGGCTGTAGGATGTTACCGTATGAGAGCAGGGGATGCTGTACTCCTGGCAGTGGTCATTGATCCAGGTATCCTCCCAGGTGTGGCGTTTAGCCTGCTCGTACACATAGCAGCCTAACAGGGTGACCAGGGGCAGCAGGTAGAACCCACTGAAGACACCAATGCGGATCATGAACTTCTTCAGCTTCTCCTGGTTCCTCTCGTCGTGCTGGATCACCTGCCGCACATTGTTGAGCGAGATGATCCCAGCCAGGAGCAGAGAGAGGCCCGCCAGCACACACACGCACAGCGGTGCGAGGATGAACCAGCGCAGGGCGTCCAGGTCATACAGACCCACGAAGCACACCCCACTAACACTGTCCCCCTCCACCTTATTCAGCGCCAGGAGCATGACTGTCAATGCTCCAGGGACCCCCCAGGCCACTGAGTGGAACCACACTGCTTTCTTCTCAATGGCTTCACAGCTCCACTTGGGACCCGCTGCTAGGAACCAGGTGATGGTGAGGATGACCCACCAGACGGTGCCAGCCATGGAGAAGAAGTAGAGCAGCATGAAGAGCAGGGTGCAGCCCTTGTTCTGGGACCCCAGAACAACCGTGTCGACGGCCCCCGCCTGGGTCGCGTGATTGCAGGCTGTGCTGTTACCCAGCAGGAAGCCAATGAAGTAGATGAGCGACACCACACTGTAGCAGACTGCATAGAAGATGATGGGCCGCTCTGGGTACCGGAACCTCTTGACGTCAATCAAAAAGGTGAGGAAAGTGAAGAGTGTGGCGCAAAGGCAAACAATGGAGGACACGCCAATGAAGTTCTTGGCAAATTCAATCTCGTGGGGCTTGAAGTACATGTTGGCGCAGGGGGGCGCACAGTCCCTCACGCCCAGGAATGAGGAGCCCTGGTCAGGTGGGGTCTTAAGCTGCAGCGGACACCAGAACCCCAAGTCTCTCCTAGCAGATGGTGAGCTCTTGGGTGTGGTCATGTACTTGGTGGGTGGAAGATCTGAAATGTCTGATAACCAGCGACATTCCTCCAACCTAATGGAGACATGGAAGCTTTACAAACTAAAAACAACCTGAACATCTAATGCAGAAAATGGAGGGTAATAATTAAGGCAATTTAACTGGTACATTAGGTAGCTTGATTAAAAGTCTGATTGTTATTTCAGCCAGGACTAAGTTGCTTCCTTGTGTTTGTGATTTGAATACACTGGGCAGTCAACAAAATATTGTCAAAGATGACCAAAACCTCCCCCATCTTAAGTCCTATAGGCCTTTTATAATTGTTAAAATTTAACAGCAGTGCAACACCACCCTCTGGTGAAATGTCAAATGCCCTTCCCACAACTGCCCCACTCTTGCCCGGGATGGTCACCTGTCACACTGGAGCTCTGGGGGCCAGATAACGCCAAAGGTCTCAATGAGTTTGCTGCAGTCAGAGTGAACAGCCTCACACAGGGCACGGCATGGCCAGGTGATCTTGGCAGGCTCGGTGCATGCTGGGACAAAGGCCTGGCACAGGAAGTGATGTACATCTGGGGAGCACTGCATATTGATCAGGGGCATGAACGACTGCAAAAAGAAGACAGAATGACTACATTAACCCTACTAGGTCCTCTAGTCATTCATTAATATATTTATAAAATTCAGACATAGCAAGAATGACTAGTTAAAAACCCATGAAATGAAGACTTTTTAAAATACTTAAAAAAAAAAAAAAAAAAAAAATCCAGTCAAAACTCACACAGGACAACAATGATAAGATGGGAAAACAATTTAATGAACATTTATATTCGTACACATGGCTTGTAAATTGTGCAGATAGGTGCTACTTTTGTAGATGGTGTGTGAAGACAGCAAGCAGTACCTGACCATGTAGGTCAATATTGTGGAATGAACAATTTATTTGTTTTTTCTACCAGCTACACAAAATTCCTCTGTACAAGACGCTAACGTGATATATACAAGCACCGATATTATCAGCAAGCATTTCAAATATCTTTATCAATCAGGTCAGTGCCTTGTAAATTTTGATGTACAAATGAAACACATGAATAATGACTGACTATGAATAAGTGAAAACAGAATGCGAGATAATATTTTACATAAGAAGGATACTTCATGTAGAAAGTAATCCAGTACAACAGACATGAAGTCATTTTGGATCACATGAAAATTTAACAAGATTTACTGTTCAGGGAGGGAGAGGAGGGGAAGCTGGGGGTTTGGAAGGGGTACTATAATGCAGCGTTGACACTTTGTTTCATGTTTATTGTCTTTATGGAAAATACATGTTAATCAAAAAAAAGCTGTACTGTTACAATAAAAAATAATACATCTATGTGTTTTCGTTTCTCTTCGAGAGCAATATTTAGGAATCCACTAGAGAAAGTCAATATCAGAGATACATATCACAGGTAATTTTGCTTCCATGTTACCATCACAAGTATCAGTCTGTGTTCTGTACTTATATTTGAGTAGTTATTTGCCCTTTTTAGATGACTAGCTGTTGTATTTCTGTGATAATGCAAGGAAGTTTGAAGTATGACCTCAACTGAAAGTCAAGATAACATGATCATGAGACCAAATCTGCCCTAACCAGAAGAAAAACACACATTTTCCATGCACTAGTCATTCATGGAAAATGACTGCTTTGGGTTTGTTAGATGGAGCTGTATGAATTTTAGCACAAATGCCTTTGATCAGTAATTGTTAGAAAATGTTGAGATTACTAGAACAATAGCTAGATTCATGCTACTTGGATGAATGACAGAAATGTTCAGCTATTTAAATCCACAACATGAAATCCAAAGAGGAATTTCATCCACTTTAACTAAATTATATCACTGGACACTGAACATCATAAATTAGGGGTTTTGCCACCATAGCCTAACCAATGTCTACTGACTGCAGGATTACTTTGTGACCAAGCCAAACATAGGTATGTTATTGTTCTGATCCAAATAGTGCTATTCACCTGAACAGCAGTCACAGCAGTCAGTCTGGTGAGCACCACAGGGTGCAGCATCCAGCCTCACAGGAGAGCTTTTACACCTCATTGTGTTATCAGGAGACAAATGCAACATGAAACTAATATACACAAATACTGTGGCATGGAACATATCCATGGCTGGACGACAGTTTTCATTTCCTGTGAAAATGACTTGGTTTAAAAGAAGCAGGAGACTGTAGAGGAGGTCTGTAATGTACTGCACTGTCCAACAAAGAGGTCCTTTCACACTCTGGCACTCATATTCTTCCGTTTTAACTGACGGGCTGGTGGCGGGGGGGGGTGGTTTGGGAGTCAGGAAATTATGGCTGGCTGGCCTGGCAACAAACAGCAACTGAGAGGAAAGCTGCTTGCCTCCAACAGTGGAAGAGGAGTCATTTTTGCTTAAAATAGAAGGTTTAGGTACTTTTTTGACCAGTTTTACAGTGCCTATTGTTCAGAGAGGTAGCACCTGATTCTTCACATGCGTCAGAGGAGATTTTAGAAGACGTAAATGCTACAGTACTATAAATACTGCGCATTCATACTGCTTTCAATAACAGAAATGTAAAATGTATGAATAATGTATTTATTATATTTCATGCACTTCTGTATAAAGCACAAAGTATGTACTTTAACCATACAAGTCCTTGTTTCTGTCTCCTAAATACTTTGTAGTCATTGTCAGATTTCATTCAAAGATAAGAGTTCCACTGTAAGCACTTTTTAGAGTATACACCAAAGTCTTCATTTTTTGCAACCATTAATGTTCTGCAAAGCACATTCTTTCAGAATGGGGTAACTGACAGGAAAGATAGCCATTGGGGACCTGAATTTGAGACTTGTTGGTTTGACCTACAGTCGGCCTGGGGCTCTGGCCTTCAAAAACAAAGTTTACAAAAACAATGGGTTCACCTAAGGTGTCGATCTGAAATGCACTCTTGTTTATTTTGTTAGCAGACACTGTGTAAGTGTCCTGAGGAAATTTGATACACTTTGAAGAATATTTAAAACTGAACTGGACATCTCAGTCTGGGCTTCAGGGCTGAGTTGGCAGTGCACACTTACAGAGTTAACATGCTATGTGTTTTTAGTTGCTCCACTTTCAAAAACAAGCACCACCTATGTATGCTACTGCTAGCTTTCCATCACACTGAAATGAGGCCACTGGGGTGTTTTTTCATTCTGAAAATATTTCTTTCCATCCATAAAAATTCAGACTGAACTGAAACACAGTAAAAACAAACGATATGCTTTCTCTTACATAGTGGCAGCACAGGAGTATTTAAATGAATTATTTATCAAAGTCACAGAAAAACTACAAAAAAGGCATAATTTTGTGAGCTTCAGAGACCAGGACCACTTGAGTTACTAATTTACTATATTATGACAAACATTCTTGTTCGGCTTCCAGAGATGGCTATTCTAAATGTATGCCTTAATAGGAAACCCTGAGGATTACTCCGGTTATATAAGGGAAATTTCTCTCCAGTAGTGCTGAGCTCTGCTAACAAGCCAACCATTCATGTGGCACATGTATATTTTTTTCTCTCCTCAAGCACAGTACCATGCAGATCTGGGCTGAGGGCAAGCAGGCAGTACTGTGGGAATCCTTGTTTCACAGGCATGGAGGTCCACCTTCCTAGCTTCATGCTTTTTGAGTCAACATTTCCAGGTCTCTACTTTCGCTTTGGGCCCAAAACCATGAATGCATAAGCAATGCAAGAGGAAAATCATACCCGTGCTTGTCTTTGAATAAGCTTAAACCCTTTTTTCCCCTCTGAGTTCCTACCCCCAATGGGATCATACTAGTTCTGGACAAAAGGTTTCAAATTCCAGTGACAAAATCCCTGCACATTTTAATATGCTGTCACCGTGATATAAGCTGTGCACACTAGTTTGGTTACATGGAATAAATTATGCTTTAATAAATTAGGCCGTTGTTTTAATATACGCACCCCAGTTCTTATCTGTTATGTTGCTTAAGCATAAACATTTCAAAGGAGTAAATAAAGAGTATCTACCTCTATTCACTTTACCCTGCTAGTCAGATGAAAGATCAACATGACAAGACTGATTTTGTCACAGAACATCCATTTCTAAAAAGCAGTAAAATGACATACACATAATGTGTGACTACAAAGTTTGAGGATTAAACCTCTGGACCTAAATAGTTCTCAATATCTAAGTATCTCAATACCTATGGCAAATATAGGCCTAGAAAAAAAAAAAGTGAAGATCACCTAAATTAACATGTTTGTCTTTGTTGTTACTACGATACATCTGTTACTGTCCATTTTACCCCAGCATAGGAATTTATTCCACCTGATCCATCTCAAATAATGCCTCCTATGAATGGACTAAAACTATACTTCCCATAATGCATTTCCATGTGTCTGACCTTGTAGGCATGATCAGTGGCTGGGTTTTCAGTGTTTAAAGATGTAAATTTTTTTAGGAATTCCTTTGATCCTCTAACCTCTGCTGAGATTGGAACTGGCCTACATGCATTGCTTTATAACAACATGCGAGACACCAGCAGGCCACCAAAAGAATTCATAACGCCAGTTTCTGCACTCCACCTGGCTGTGGTAATTATCAGGAAGCAGCTTGTGCTGATCTACTATAAAAAAGCTCAAGTCTTACCCACTATAACCTGTTCAAGGTTTTATTTTCCATGGCTTTTCTCAAACAGAGACAGAATGACACAAAAGACATAAGATAATGAAGCATCCCTGAACACAGGTACTATGTGTATGCATTACATGCTGGTGAGAACACTGGGTGAATAAAATCATGGTTAGAGTATCTGTGTGTATGCATGACCAGGGTTGGACTATGTGTTTCTGTGTGTGAAACAGAATGCCATCTCTAAAAAGGGTGTGCTAAAGCACCAACTGACCACTGGAGTATTGTGGGTAATCAACACAAACAGTTTATGGTCAAATTACAGTAACTTGCAGCAACTTTCATGGTGGTCAGGACAAGTTTACACTCTTAACAACTGCATTTCAATAGCGACACATCAAAATTATGTTTTTATGAATTAAGTACTTCACCCATTAGTCTTAATCTCAAGACTCCCTGAAATGTTGAGAATCAATTTAAAACCATATATTCTTAGGGAAGCTTTGAACAGCTGCTGTTCATCACTCTGCTTGGTGCTACATGGGTGAGTTTCCCCCTTCCAGTAGAGTGCTTTCTGTATTAAGATAAAGTGCTACATTATCATCATTAAATATAACGAAAGTTACTGAAGAGCATTATAACACAATGCCAGAACAGAACATCCAAGCAGACACTGCTGGGTTAATGACTAAAACTAAATGTTAAACGTTAATGAGTCTATATTTATTGTGGATTTGCGGACTGAGGGAAATGAACTGAAACGCAACCATGCAAGAGTTATCATACTTCAGGCAATACGGTAACACTGAAAAAAAAAATATCGAAGTCTGATCGATACGAGTGCACGACTTAATTCAGTATAGTAGTGCGCGTAGGATACGGGCTCTAAAAATCCTCTTAAGTCAAAATCTGAATTCGCTTAGAGGATATTTTAATGAGAAATGCCCCGATTTATAGGAATCCCTGCCCTAACCTCGCAATTCTCCTAAACATGAGTAATGGCTCCAGGTCAGAATATAAACAGACACTTGAAATTGCGCGCAACTGGTCAAAAAAGCGCTTAAGTCGTGCTGAGCCCAGGTCTGAATAGGCACATCGTTCGCGAATTAACTAACGTAAACGAGCCAGATGTTTTGTCTGAGGGACAGATAGCGCAGCTCAAGTATCAGTTAACCAACTAGTAACACCAGTGGGAGAATGGTGTGCTCATGCAGCCTGAACATTCAAAGTATTACAGCTTAGCAAGAAAACGGTTGCCTTACCTTACTGAGCACTAACTTGATGTTTAAATAATACTAACGGAAATCAATGCCTAAATGTTTAGACCGAATGGCTTACTGTAAACGGACAAAACAGTCAGAAAAACCCATTGTCATGGACATAGCAATTTATTTTCATATGCTACATCAAAACCAGAAACTGATGAAGAAGCTGTGGCACCTCAGTAGGTCAACTAACCACACGGTAAACAGCTGCATTGGTCTTCTGCGGTTAGACTTAGAGCTGCCACCTTCTGCGTGTCACAGATAGTATGCATCGATTCTTAATTTTGTATAGGCCTACTACCTATTAAACAGTATGTAACCCCATACTCAATGTTCTATATGATTCAAAACAAGCTTAAAAGATGCAGAAGAGACTTCGGACGCGGAGATAAAGCATTCAGTTCTTTAATCTTATTTCCAGCAAGCAAATTCTCACACATTTCTCGACAGGGGTTTTTAGGGTGTAGTCTCTCGTGTACAATACGTTCAATGCGCGTGTTATGCTACAGTGTTATGTTTAGTACAGGCTGCTATATGGACAATAATAGCATAAATTGGAGAACACATTAATATAATTGTTTCATTTACAACATTGGGATAAGTGAGTGATTTAAGTACTCGGTCGGTACTCGGTATCAAATTAATGATGTACTTGCTATTCGGATCGGTTCTGAAAAAGTTATGTCTGTGTACTTATACTGGTGACAGTATACAAACACTGATAAATGCATATGTAGTAAACTAATCTGCCTGATTTTCGGGTAGAGGTTACTGTCAGTCTGCCTTTTATTACTTGTTCTTGGTACTAGATTGGAAACCTCACATGCTAGGCAAGATTTTTATTCTGTATATTATTTTAAAACAGGCATGACAATCAGTGCAGTTGAATACAGTACTGTACTTCACTCAAGAGTACACTTTAACAGTGAATGAAACACACCCAATACAGGATATGGGCTGTCTTCCTCAAAACACTGTTCAAATATACCTTAAATTACACTTGCCTTTCTAACAGAGGAATTTGCCAGAAACAACATAACAGAACACACTGATAACAACTGGGCCTTCCTCTGATAACATATTGAATTTCCTAGATGACCTTTTCACTTGGCTGAGTTCTCAACTCTGGATATTGCCTGAAACAAAACAACATTTGGGGCTAAGAGGGTACAACAGGGTTCCCCAGTGAGTATGAGTAAGAGAGTGTGAGACAGCTAGACAGAGAGAGACAATTACAGTGAGTGAGAGAGAAAGGAATGTATGCTTGCCTTTGTACAAAGCTGGGTGTGTCTCTTTCCTCCCTAAATCAAAGGCCTCACACAATGAAGCGCCGAAAGTTCCCCATAGCCAAGAATGCCCTGAAATAAGAGGTGCTTAGCCATCCGAACACCATGCCTTCAGCAGTACTCTCAGATCAGAACACCATTCTATACCTCCATCAGTACTCTCAGAACACCATTCTATGCCTTCATCAGTACTCTCAGAACATTCTATACCTTTATCAGTACTCTCAGAACACCATTCTATGCCTTCATCAATACTCTCAGAACACCATTCTATGCCTTAAGCAGTACTCTAAGAACACCATTCTATGCCCTCATCAGTACTCTCAGAACATTCTATACCTCCATCAGTACTCTCAGAACACCATTCTATGCCTTCATCAGTACTCTAAGAACATTCTATACCTTTATCAGTACTCTCAGAACACCATTCTATGCCTTCATCAATACTCTCAGAACACCATTCTATGCCTTAAGCAGTACTCTAAGAACACCATTCTATGCCCTCATCAGTACTCTCAGAACATTCTATACCTCCATCAGTACTCTCAGAACACCATTCTATGCCTTCATCAGTACTCTCAGAACACCATTCTATGCCTTCATCAGTACTCTCAGAACACCATTCTATGCCTTCATCAGTACTCTCAGAACAACATTCTATGCCCTCATCAGTACTCTCAGAACACCATTCTATGCCTTCATCAGTACTCTCAGAACACCATTCTATGCCCTCATCAGTACTCTCAGAACACCATTCTATGCCTTCATCAATACTCTCAGAACACCATTCTATGCCTACATCAGTACTCTCGAAACACCATTCTATGCCCTCATCAGACCCTGCATACCAACATAAATATAAGCATACTTCAAAATGTATTGCTCAGATACAATAAATTCTCATACACATTTAAAAGGACTACGTGAGACAGTGCAGCAGCTTTTCATGTAAAAGATACAACATACAAAATATTGACTTGTATAATGGTTTAAAATTAGACCAAACAAAAAAATTGTATAGACAAAGGAAAATATAGAAATAGTAAACAAAATGTATGTATTATATATTGTATTATATTTTATATTTGCTTTTTATGATTTATAACTTTATTATGATGTGTGTGTCTCCCTGCCAATGTAAGCTGGCACAGGCTCCAGTCCCCATATATTGGATGAAGTGGGTGTAGATAATGTAGCGATGGGTCGATGGATGGAAGGAAGAATGGAAGCAATAGAATGGAAGTAAATTCATATATCAGAAAAACAACGTATGGGCCATGTTGTCACACTACAGCTAATGGCAGGAAAACAAAATACTGGAGTGAGGTTCAGCACAACAAAAATGGTCAGCAAATAAATGGGTGCCTTGTTATTAGAATACCTTAATATCAATATTCATAATCTTATAATTGATTGTACAGTAGCATGAAAACGTATTTGACATCTCCCTGATTTTCTGCATTTTTCACACTGAATTTGGTCAGATCTTTTTTGCTGTTGTATGTAAAGGGAGGGGGAGAGAAGCACATAGAGAAACATAGTCTGGTGCTTCTTACATTTGTTTGTGAGCAAGGTAATGACACATAAGTGAAGCGTAAAAATAGTTATGGCCTTGTCCTGGGCCTCTGAACCACAGTCAAACGGTATAATCCAAATGGAAAAAGTAAGGAAGAGTACTGAGTCTTCCCATGTATAGCTGTTCTGCCAAATATTTCTCCAAGAGCAAGGCATAATATTGGCCAGGAGATCACAAAGAACCCTTGAAAAACATCCAGAGATCTGCAGAGCAGGTGACAAAGCAGAAATCACTGCCTTCTATAAGAACATAACTTCTCATCCCAAGTTTACTGAACAGACCTTGAATGTTCCTCTACAGACCTAGAATTTTATGACCAAATGGGTCAAAAATGGAACTTTCTGGGGAAAATGGGCCCTATTATGTCTGGCAAAAACCAAACCCTGCCTTTTCAAAGACCCTAATACCAACAGTCAAGTATTACGGTGGTACAAAAAATTAGACAGCTAGAAAATATGGTTTACACTTTTATAATGATAATATTTATATTATTTTGTCTGATTTTATTAGGACAAAGCAACAACGATATTTGACACAGTCCACTACAATGAAGTCAGAGATTCCATTTTAATCTCGGTGTGGGCAATTTCCATCAGTAGTATCTTTTTATCACAACATAAGTTCCAATTTCATTAAAAAGGGAAATAAATGTATCCCCACTGTTTCAACAATGATCTGCACATAAAAACCTCCCAGTTAACTAAGTGAAAAGAGTCTTTCCTGCTCAGAGCCATCTGAAACTTTATAGGCATAGAACACAAATCAAATTACTGTAATTTCAATTCCAAAGAAGAAAAATCCATCATTATACACCAGAAAAAAAAACATAATAATGAACGACTGTAACACAGCAATTTCACCAACAACTGTGGCAGGCTAGTCCTTCACTGAAACCAGCAGTCTGAATCATTACATGTCTTTTGTTAATAGTTTTGTTCCATTTGTGGGGGTGGTGTTATGTGTTTGAAAGAATTGCAGCTGAATTTATCATTATGATTAAAGTACAACTTAAGAATGCACCTGGCCAGCCCTGGCTGGGATAAAATCAATAGAAGTTGTTAATTTTGGCTCATAATTAAATACAAGTGTACACTTTTATCCTCATCGACACAGTTTGTACAGGCCAGCAATCAAGAAAATGAACTGTTCTTGTGGAGAAAAACTCTTATTCATTGTAAGTAAAAATTAAGGCCAAATGTTGATTGAATCCCACCTTTGTTTTACTGTTATTAACAAAATAAAATACCTGCCAAAATGACAAACATGTAATTTGTTGCTGTGCACAAGACAAATTAACTGCAATTTTGAAGTCCTAGATTTGAATTGTGAAGGTAATAAAGTTCTGACCACATTATGGCTATGGCTGCCAGCACCAATGCAATCACAATTTAAATTCTGCCCCAAATATTCTGACCCTTTACTCAGGACTAGCACTAAAGGTGGACATGCCATCTAGGACCCCACCTTAGTCCCACTTTGAGAGATTCTAATTCTGCTAGAAAATGAAACAATGCTGTCTTTGCAGTCTGTTGTAGGTAGCTGAAGGCAGCTAAAGGTCCTATTCACATAGCTGTGAGTGGTAACCGATTATGCGGAGCAAAACAGACATTGTTTGATACTAGAGTAGTCAGTACATCAGGTATGCATTTGATTAAAAGTTGCAAAATATCAGTGCTCAATGGATGCATGTATTTAAGGCTTATTGAGTCTGTTCTGGTTGAGGTGCAAGGAGAGGACTGACCTCCATTTTGCTTGCTGCCATGTCTTGGTCATAGTGTTCCATCATGTTGGGAAAGTAAGTCATGTTGTAAGGCATATTGAAGCAGCGGGGCACTCTGATTGGCTCGCAGGTGAAGTCGCTGTGGCCCTGGCTGTGACCCAGGCCTGTGAGCATCAGGAACGCCAGCGCCAGCCTTGGTCCCCACATGATGACGGCCATTTAGGGAGATGTCTTTGCTGCTCAGAGGTCCTCGCGTGCTGTTGTCAGATACAGAGAGGGAGGTCTTGTGCTCGCCGATGAGCGCTCAATATTAGTCTGGATTCTGTATCTCCTGAAGTCATCTCTGTGGAGATGGGGCCATTTGCAGTCTATAACTTCCCATCAGACACTGCTGCAGCCACCTCACCCGCTTCCTCTCAAGTAAACGTTGTGCCCTGTGACAAAATGGCATTTAGAAATGTTACATTTAATTTCTAGGACTTATGCAAATACACGATTAAGTCATGGACCAAGAAACTTGAACAATTGTGGCACAGAAGAAGATCAAGGAATAGCTACTCAAACTGTAACTTTGTTGCCTTAATCCGTGTGATGAAAATGCAGCATATTTGGCGATCAGAACAATCACTTGCAGAACATGATTAGAACAAGGGCCAGCTGTGTTTTTGGGTAACAGTTTAAGTTTACCCAAGGTCAACGTTAAGGACTTACCTAATTAGAATATCTCAAATGTAGCCTGAACAAGTTTGGGAAGAGAAGATGAAATGTTAAAATAGATTACAGATTATCAGATTCATTGAGGCTGCTAAAGGATTATTCTATCCATTTGATTGTACTGCTGTAGTTCAGTGGCAAACTAAAAGTGCAGATTAAGTATCGCAGGTATATCAAGTGTTGAAAAACTAGACAATATAAGGCCGTTGCTTACAGCCTGTTGATACAAGCTTTGCTTCTTTTGTGTGCAGGTATGCCGGATGTAGGAGTGTCAAATTTCACCATTACACACAGGTACAGTAATTATTCACAGGACATTCAATGGAGACTTGGTAACAGTTTCTTTAAAAAACATTTACAAAGGCCGAGGGACGACATGAAGGAGGTAGTTTATGCAAACATTACGCCTCGCCAC
Organism: Albula glossodonta; assembly: GCA_019788955.1. Lineage (NCBI taxonomy): Eukaryota > Metazoa > Chordata > Actinopteri > Albuliformes > Albulidae > Albula > Albula glossodonta. The sequence continues at coordinate 1,078,057 of JAFBMS010000070.1, forward strand.
GTTTAATATCAGAAAGCACGTTTGGCATGTCTAATTCGCCCGTCCGAAAGTCACTATGAAAACGACGTTACATTTCAGTAGCTATGTAACCTTAGGACTGTTTACGGATTTTTCGTATTTTTACGTATCTTATCATAATCTAGCACATATTTTAAAGGGTCATTAATTATTAAAGTGAATTTAGATTTATAAGAACTAAAATCAAGTATATGTTGTTGTTTTTTTTATAGTTTCCGAAAAAGACTTTCTAACTTCTGGTTAACGTTTCATGGCAATACAATACTAAAACTTAAAAGAGTAAACGCGTAACGTTTTCAGTTCCCGGCAATTTAAGAATCTAGTCCGTGCGGCAAGTATGGCTACATGATTAAAGACGTAGGGTTACCAGGACAGATAGGGTAGTCGTCCCTTCTTTCGGTATCATACTCCGGGAAGTAAAGTAAGTAAACGTCGCTGCTCCAAAGGCTTGGAAAATGGCCTGAGTGAACAAAGTTTAGATCATATGACTACTTAGCTACATTTGCACTGAGCATCAACAGTCAAAACGCCAACAACGGCTTACCTGCGTTTCACGTCAGCTCTTAGTACTTTCAACCGATTATTCCGTACGTATTATTTCTTCTGCGGGATTCGTTTTCCTCGCTTCCTGGCTTCTTCATGTGCTCTCCGCCTTGTCTCCTTGTACATATCCCGCAAGTAGCAGTAAATATCCACGAGGGGGAACACCGGAGCATATTAGGTGGATCACCTTTACTACCCCAGAAGTTAAACTTGTTTTTATTTATGTTTTATTTACCCTGTTGCCTGCAGGATATGATGATTTTTCAAACACTTCCAAAAATATTTCTGCCTTCCAAAAATGTTGAAATGACACCAAATTAAAAAGCATTTCACCCATGTTTCACAGAAATGACAGATTCACCTCCCCATGTATCATAGATATTAATTCTTGTGTGACCCCCCCCCCCCCCCCCCCCCTCTAAAAATGGCAGCAGAATAGAGTAAACATGTAGGGCTGGCTCTCCAAACATGTTTTAAGCCTAGTTCTACAGTAAAAGAAAATTTCAATGAAGATTTGCACTGAATGAAGTTCTACAGTAGGACAAGACTTAGCCCTTGTCCTTGACATCAACCCGTAAAGTGGTAATAAAAAGAATAAAGATTTTCACTTAATTGTAATGTAAGTGTAAATTTTTGTATGATTCCAGTCATTTGATACACAAGCATTAAATATACATATTAGCACCATCAGGTTCAGAAAAGATCTTACAGACATGCTGTTAAAAAGGCCCAAAGCTCTTACTTTGGAAGCAGCTGGTATTTGGCTGCAGTAATTATATAAAAAAATTACCAACAGGTGGCAGTAATGTCCTATATTACTGTATCTTTATCAGCTTCCCTCTGTGTGTGTGTGTGTTTGTGTATTTTAGATCTATATAAAATTGAGACGTTAAGTGGATGTATGTGTGTGTATATTAAACAAATAGTCATGTCATATATCATTTTTAATTATAGTTATTTAGAATGCGTGCAAATTCACAAATCATTTTTGATCATTCCTTAGGATTTAGCCCTGGAGGTGGAACTAAGTTCTACAACTTAACTTTCTAAATTGAAATACCAGAAAGGAGGGTTTGCCAAAAACAACATACAGATTATTTAATTGATTTGATTAAATGCTGTTTCACACGTTAGCTATCTCCTACACATCAGCACACATTACACGTACAGGCACAGTTATGGATATGTAAAGGTAAGCAAAAATAGTTATAAGACATAAGTCACACAAACATATGCAGCATATGCATCCATTCTAATAACTTTGTAGTAACTTCAATGCCACAGATTTACAAGTCCTACGACATTAAACTAATTGCTTATAGCTTGCAATACAAGCTGTAAGCTATAAGCTGCTAAGCTATAAGTACTCTATGACATCTGCATTTTTGAACCATGTGCCAAGGTCAATACATCAAGAAAAACACATTTATGTCATAATCTCAATTCCTCTTAGGATTCCCTAGGATCATAATTCTTGCCTAATAATAGTGATTCCTAAAATACACATTTTTCTTATTCTGCCTTATTGCATGTATATGCAGTGTATATACAAACAGGAAACATGAGCATTACTTAAAACAAACGGTTTTAAAATGTTGTAATGTTCCATACTTTAAATGGTTTTGGTGATAGATTCCATATATGTATATTTGTACATACATTAGAAGTTAGAACTATAATGTGAATGAAACAGAGGTCTTATGGTATTTGTGGTCACTGGGTGAAACATTATGTGAAGCCTCAGAAATCTGTAGACACTGAATATTTAATTGATGTATCATTTACATGTGTAAATCATATGGTGAAATGCTGCAGTTAGCATAGATGAGCTCAATGGCACTTGGTTAGTTTTGTCACTGCACAGGTTTGCAAATTTGTATCATACATTGATCAGAATATTGTAATAATGTGCAATCAGGCCCTGTACCTTGTTATCATGTCTGTAGTAATGATTGTGAATGAAAAATCCAGCTAACAGGTAATCACATTCAGGCTTAATAACACGCTATAGCCCTGGTATGGCTGGAACAGGCAATGTCTATCTGCCAACCCAAACAAGTGCTGATTTGGCCTTGAGTCTATTGTGTCTTGTCCTGTGTGTAACACATCCAACTAGTCAGGAAACCCAGTATCTCATAGTCTTTAGAATCAACAGCCAGCTAGGGGAGGCTGCTGTACGGTGATAAAACTGAGCATTTCAACTGCACTGACCCTCAGTTTTCCTTATATTAGTAATTGTTGCTTCACCAGTGTGAACTTTTGCTGATGGCCGGTGATGCTGTAGCTGAGACTCGTGGGGCAGCTGCACTGCAAGTTTGTGCAATAACATTGTGTAGCCCCTGAAGGCCTCGCCTCATATTCTGCGCTCTGTCATAAAGGAACATTTCAGTTTGGTCAGTAGTCTGAAAATGTATTAAGAGACATCATCATTGAAAGCACTGTGGCAATGGATAGTATTGAGGCAATTGTGTTGTTTAAACTTGCAGGATGTTGTAGTGGCACTGCTACACTATGTTCTCTTACCAGTGCTACAAGGTGAAGTTACCTAAGCACGGTACCTAAGCAAACAACAAAAAAGCAAACAAAAAACTTGAAAACCTGAGGTAAAAATGCACCTTTGAATGTTTCTGTTTTTTGTGGATTTAATGTACAATTCACACCATGTAACAGACTTACTCATGCAAGTGCTGTATTGCAAATACTCTTCCAGGTTTACAAGAAGTGAAGAAAAAAAACAAATAGCATGCATTGCCGGTGTCTCAATTATAAATGAATATGAAATAATTTCACCTACTCCGATAGTGTTCAGATTTGAAATGTGGGCCCATTTTGGCTTCCACAATGAAGTAGGCAGTCAAGAGGTGGAATGGCACATGCTGTTTGCAAAATATGCAATTAAAAAATAATAAAGCAAATAAAAGTTTTAATAATTATCTTATTTAATGAAGTTATTTGATAAAGATCTGATTTTATGCATACTCAGGTGTGATCTGTATGATATTCCTCTGAAATTCTTCCAAATCATGTGATTTGTAATACTGCAATATAGTGAATCATGACATTTGTATTATGATATGCATTTCATTAGCAAATTCTTGCTAACACACAGACCTAATACAAATGTGTGAAAAGATAGAAATGTGTTATAGTGACTGTTTCAATCAAACATTTGTTGGTGATCTAAAAGCACAAGCCTTTAGAAATGCTGTGGTGGAACCAAGAAAACAAAATCATACCAGGGTATAATCACTTACAAACTGAAACCTCACTAAGAGCAGGATGTAACAGTAATGGATTTCACGATTAGGCCAAATTATGCAATACTTCTTCAGTCATGTTCCATTTTCATTCTCAAAACTGGATGGGAACTGCTAATAATTGGCTAAACAAACAAGAGGGTTCCCATGATATGGATATTATAAACATAAACATATAACATAGGTGGTTTCTTACTGTGTGAATAATAAGCAAGCCCTGTTCATATCACTGATGTGTTTCTACAGCAGGGATATCAAATTAGTTAGACTTTAACTGCAAATGAGCCTGCCATCCCAAGCCCCAGGTAGACAGGTGGGCCCTCACTATTGTAGTGGAGAGGAAGCATGACTCACCTTCCCTGTAAGCAGCCTCTTTCCTCCTACTCTCTCTGACGGCATGAGACAGAGGGACAGGCAGGGCAGGAGATCTGCCAGGTGGGTGGAGTCGCTTGGCTAACGTGGAGTGCCAACTGTAAACAAGCATTCCCCCAAAAACAGGCTTTCCGTTGACAGTAAACAAGTACAACAGACAAACAGCAATATCTGGGTTTGACAGTCAGTTCTAGCTACTATTTCCCTTCTTATTTATTTATTTACACAATACATTGTCATCACCTACAAAACCAAGACTGTACTTTAAGAACTGAAACACTTCACAACTGATACTGCATATAAAAGCACACACAGCATACAGTTCAGGGAGATGGAATGCAATGCACTGATGCAGACTGACCTCTTTCCAACTCAAAGAAATGCTCCTGCAGTATCAACTAAAACACTGTGTTTGTGTACATGGCATTTTAGTTGATATTAGCAGAGCTTTCTCTGTTCTGCGGTTGTCACAGTCAGAGAAACATTGCAGTTATCATCACCTGCAGACTGATTTCTCCATTCTTCGGGAGTTTCTGGGAGGGTGATCAGACAGTCACATCTCATCAGCGGCAATGCTGTAATTCTGTCATTCTTTTTTATGCACTTAGAAATTTTACATTTTACTGCACATCTTATTTAAAAAATATATCAGTGTGAATCCAGCTTTCCCTTTGATTTATAAACTATGTTATCCCTTATAAAACTGCTGAAGCCTCATAAAACAATGATCCCTCAAATCCCAAGACACAGTAACTCAAATGTAAAATGTTCTCAACTTGTTTTTAAAGCAATTACCAACCTGTATTTTACAGGGGAATATACTACATGAAATCAGGTGGGTAAAAGCAACACACGAGTAGTGATGCTGACAGAAAAGTTAGCAGGGGAGGATTTTAACACAGTTTGGGTTTTTTTTTTTTTTGGATTTTGGTTTTGTTTTGGCTGGCTGGATTTTGGGTTTCATTTTGTTCTTGTTTTCTTTCTTGATACTTTTGCTTTAGAGGAACTGGGAATCACAACCCAGGACCAAGTTATGGTCTATAGATTTGATTAATTTGGTTTCATTTGTTTTTTGCTTTTGTGTGGGGGCGAGTGTTGTTGCTTTGTGTGTTTTTAGGCAGCATCCTGATTGCGGTGGCAGAGAAAAAGCTCTGTGAGGATCCCTGGGGAAAAAGACATGAATCATCAGAGCAGCAGCTGGTCTTTGGAGTCCTCTGACCCAAAAGAGTGAGTACTGGGGAGAAGGAGTCCCCAGGAGTGAAGGGAGGTGGCTGCAGATTAACTGCGTGCTTTGCCTCCCCAGTACGGTCTTGCGGAGCTGCCTATCCCATGGTTTATGTGTGCGCCCTGGGTCCCTATGTTCCCTGGGGAGGCTGGCACAGTTAAGTATGGGGAGTGGCAGGCAGGTCCAGGCTATGCTCAGGGCCCAGGGGCTCACAGAAGAACAGAGGGTGGACTTCCTGAGGGGAGTTCTTGAAGGGCAGGCCCACTGGGAGGTGTTGCTGTTGCTGGTGGAGCGGCACAACACGGTTGACCTTTTGTGGGCCGTGCTAGAGAAGCTGTGTGCCCTCTACAGGTGTGTACAGGAGAGGGGAGAGGGCTTGGATGGGTACCTCCTTAAGTATGGTACATGCTAAATGGCAGGTGTGTCGCGAGGCCTGCACGCTTGATGTAGAGTTCCAGGGGAGCAACGGGTCCGTCTTGGCCGTGGGTTGTTCTGCTCCAGGAGGGAGGCCTGGAGTGCTGGAAGGATGAGGTACGGGTGGAGATGAGGCAGGAGCTCCAAGAACAGGTGGCCGCATTAGGAAAAGCTCTGATCACCAAGCTGAGACAGCAGTGGCCACAGGCTCTAGCCACCCTGCCTGCCCGTGGCCCTGGGGGCCATCACCAGACCGGGTCGGATCAAGGTTCAGTATAAGTGGGGAATGCTGATGGCCAGCTCATTGGTGCCAGCGTGCCTTTGAGAAGTTGAAGGCTGGCTTGCTCTCTCCCCGGTCTTTGCCTATGCTGACTTCTCATTGCCTTTCAGGGCGTTCATGGATGCCAGCATGGATGGACTGAAGCTGCTGGCACTGAAGTAGGCCATGACCGAAAAGTTCAAAGATTACCTTTGGGGTATAAAGGTCACGGTCTTCACTGACCACAACCCCCTTGTGGACCTGGGAACGGTGCACCTTGGGGTGACCGAGTAGTGGTGGGTGGCTCAGCTTGTGAGCTATGAGGCTTGAGAGCAGAGAGCCCCCTCGGAGGGAGGAGTGGTGGAAGGCCTCACCTGCGGAAGGTAAGTGGTGGAGGAAATTGGAGCGGCTCCACTTATGTGGGTGGGTCTTTTGCATCTGTTGCATTATGAGGCTGGTCGCCCTACGCCAACGGTTTTACTGGCCGGGTGTGGGGGTGGACGTACACCGTTGGTCCTACCTAAGCCTTGTCATAGGTCAATGATTGGCTATATTGGTTCTTGGAATTTTTTTAACCCAGTTCAACATCAGTGCTGTACTGTGTGCTTTCTTTTTCTCATGAATGTAACATTCCTCATTAGTGCTGGATAGGCTGTAACTGATCAGAAAAAATAGTCTGAAAAAAACCTGACCTCATTAAGTAATTGCTAATTAGATGTGCTGTGACAAGGTGTTTCTGCACATTTTCTCTTCTGAGCCTTTGGTTGGATAAACGTACCAATAAGTCAGAACATATCCAAAGCCCCGCTGATATGTGACTGCATAAAACAACAGCATTTTTTTAAAAGATCTAGCACACACTGCAACCACACGAGTCTACAAATTTAACATTGAAATGAATAAACAGGGACCTGATAACCAAGTAAATTAACAATTTATATTCTTAGAAATATAAAATCTGGGAATGAAGACATTACCAAAATATTCCAGCATTATGTCATTGTCTTAAATATAAGACGTAACCTGCTGTCAAGCAGGTTGTTTCAATGATTTTAACAGAGAACCCAAATTCATTTAAAAAAAAAAACAAGCATACATATCAACAGTCTTTAATGAAATCATAGCTGTAGTTCCCACTTTGGTATAGTTTCCATGAGACAGGCAAGATTCTGTGTCCCATTTATGTTATACAAAGTGAATTCATCATGATTAAAGTATCATGAATCTTGTATCTGAACAGAAATAAATAAGTTTGGGACATTATTGCTTATGAGTACCTCACTGTATAAGCTACAAAATGAAGTCACAAACAGTACAAATGTGAGCTAACATAAGCAAGCAGTTTTGTCAAAATGGAGGTTGTGGGGTAAAATGTGACAGACTAATTGATTTTCTGTTCTTGCTGTTCCACCAATTGTGAGGTTATTTAGTAGTTTTTAAAAAACATTTTTTAACATCTTTTCTTGGAAAGCATCCTTCATCCATTGGTTTGAATGTGAAAGTTGGCTTGAAAAGTGGAATGTGGAGTTAGCCATAGTGCCAAAACTTGAAGATAAAACACAGTCATAATACTTAGACCTGAGTTACTTCTCTCTTATAGCCACACAAAAGCACAGCACACATTTGCACATATACTCTCTCTCTCTCCTGGACCAACTAACACATATTCACACACAGCAGCAGTCTGATGTGATATAATGTCAACATGTGACAGCTGAGCCCATATGCATCACCAAGCCCAGAAAACATTTGTTCCATTGTTGAAATTAATGAAGTGCACTATTTATAAAAAATGGTGTGACTTTATTTTATTTGATATGTAGTTACTTTGGTGTGGCACTTTTTACCCCACCTCCATACTCAATGTACCCCTGCCTGGGGGCAAGTTGTGCCAAAAGACCAACTTTTTTAATGACTCATACCTCTTATGCTGCGTTAATTAGAAGCAATGTTTTCATTTCTATGGATAGACAACAAGCTTAAGTATACATAACAAGTGTTGTTTGAAATAAATTCACATTTGCTTTGTGGTAAGATCATGAAATGTAAAAAGTGTCTCTATTTACCCCTTTCTGCCCTACTTACTAATTCATTTCTCTGTGTAATTCTCATAGATGATAACCTCATACATTTGAAGATGTAATACTAATGGAAAAATGACCTTATACTTGAATCAATCTTATAGGCCGATAATTCATGGGAAACAATCCACCATACTTCAAAAACCCATCAAACACATTAATATAACTTTTTTTGTAATTTTTTAATGTTGCTGTTTGATGCTCTACTACTTAGCCCTCCTCCTCTCAGCTGTCCTCCCCAATTTATTGAGTCACGAGCCACGACTCTTATTTTTATTTTATTTTTATTTTATATTCTATTATCATTTTACTTCATGGTGTCCTGACCAAATTCACAACTCAGCTTCTCTGCCTGCTTAATCACTTCCAGTGTTGTGATGTACTTTGAAATGGTGAAAAGCGAGTCTGCTGCTAACCTTGCCCCTGGCCAGTCCTAGGGCTGGACTGACATGTCCTGAATGTGACACACATTCCATCTGACTCCAGTCTAATGCCGCCTTCCCAATAATTATTTGATATGTTGAGAAAACAGATCACAATGAGAAATTAATTTTTGGGGCCAGGGTTGAAGTTACTTTTTGATTTCTGAGCATGACTAATCACAGAAGAAATCATCTGCAAGTTAACATTGTCACTTCACCAGAACTCAGACCCTGACTCCACCTTTATCCCTCATCTGAGCTACTTAACGGCCTAACGGCCGTGTGACATGTTTTCTTTTCAAGTATGTTCTCACACTACAAGGCATGACTGTGACATTTTGTGTCACGGCAGACAGCTCTCAGAACAGTTTGTTTGTGTCCCTGTTTGGCTGTGGAAGATGACCATATACATTTCCCTCTGGGCGGGAACAAAGTGGACTCAGTTAAACTCACAGCAACTGAGGCGCCTGCAGATTGGCCATTTTAAAGACTTCAATTTTAAGTTCAAATAGCTGCACTGTACACTTTTCTCCAGATAGAATAAGTCATTGCTGTATGCCACATGTGTAAAAGCCAGCAAGAAAACTCATTGTTTGGAATCCAGCATTGTTTTAAATAAATGATCTGCTAAGTTGTTCAGATTTCATCTGTGTTTACTTATCATTATATAATATATATCATGATATTAACATTTTCAGAAAATATGGTCTTGAGGATTTGTTTTTCCTGAAAATATCTCAGTGTTGACCTGACAGTGAAGGGAAGAACAGTGAATAGGTAAATGATGATGCAGGTAGCTAAATATGATCTGAGAAACCCAGATAAGGTTAGGTTATAAACATGAGCTGATGCACTGTTTGAAGGCAAATACACTGGCTGTTTCAGAGAGATTGTTTATTTTGCCAAGCATATAGTGAAACAGATATGCTACTTCATTATTTATGACCAATATGTGTCAAGTTTAATGTATCATTATGTAAGAGAAATTTCCATTGCAAGTTTGGATGAGAGAGTTTTTTTTATAATGACAGTATCAGGCAATGGACACAAGCTTTTTGCACATTTTGCTCTGTGTTCTTGTAAGAATACAAAGAGAAAAATGATTGAATAAGACAATAAGACAGTGAACATAGATCAAGGGTGGTAATGTACCGTAAGTCACTCAGGCGTACCATTAGCTCATCCGAAAATACACAGAATCGAAGACAGCTGAACTTGATTGACACTTAAAAAGGTTATATGGTCAATTAAATCAGCTAGCTTTATAGATATTTTACTGATCAAAATGTATAATTGTATTAATACTTTTATGGTTCTTTAAGTAACATTCCTGATTATATGAACTTGCCTTTGGGCAGATCACCAAAGAGAGTCTCCAGTTTTGACAAGTGTGAAACTGGGTAAGCCTGGAACTGTACAGAATTGCAAGTACATCATGCCATATGATCTTAGTCAGGAGGAACTGGCCATTTGTGTATGACTGCTAGCTCTCATTGACCTTAAGTAACACATGACTGCATGAAGTATATTTGAACTTCACATGACGCAAAGCTGTGTGGTACATTTCTAATCTGATAGAAGTTCATTCAATACCCCCTTTTAACACTGCTATGATCTGTTTTCAGAAAGGATGACCCGTCTCAGATCGTAAGCTTGAGAGAATATCTCAGCGGTTTTCATGTTCCTCATGGTGGTGATGGTAAGATGATTCCTGGAGTGCAGATCAGGGCTTGCTGATCAAATTATTGGGTGCTGATTCAGTGCATCTGCCAAGGATTAGATAGAGAGGAAAAGGGTTTCCAGAGGAGGAGAGGATGGAGCAAGGCAATAGGCTGAATGAAGTGGTGGGCTTAGCTTGACTCAGCTCTCATCCTGGTAGTTTACGGCTAGTTTGTGCTTTTTGGTCGGAGTACTGTGTGCATTTGTACATGAGTAAGTTTTTCTGTACAGGGTACACTTGCTGAACAACAGACGCTGAGGGAGAAGCTGGGAACCTAGCAAAAAGAGACATGTCAGACATGAGGCTGAATGAGGTTATGTGTTCCAGTTGGGAGGAAAACTTATGTAGACATAGATTAAGCTGATGGAGATGAAATCAGCTGCCAGAAAACATTTGGAGTGACTTGCGTTTCCCTTATACATGAGGGAATAAAAACATCTGTCCTTCAATGTGAGAATGTGTGTCTGTGTGGTGGAGTGGCAGCTGCCAGCCTGTGTGCCCTGGTCACTCTTTTAAATGCATACCCACAGAACCACCCCAGAGGGCGGAGAACTGAGTGGAGGTTACAACCTAATCTAAGATTTCCTTTTTCTCATTTGTTTTTGTAACGGTCCCCATCTGAGAGGCAGGGGGCTTCACACCTTCAGTGTCTCAGTTTTCTGCATGGTTTGGATGGGGTATGCACCCAGAGACCCAACCAGGGTGCAGAAGGCATTGCCAGAGAAAATAAAGGGAGCTTTGTGTGTATGTGAGGTGAGGGGGACCTATGTCTGAAAAGAATAAAAGGAAGAGTGTTGTACATGTGACTATTCTGACTCATTTCCAGTCTTACTAGACAATCATTATACTTCATTCTGCACAAGGTCTGTGTCAATGTATTCTGGCTCATGTAAACAACATTATCATGCTTTTTTTTAGCAAGCATGCTTTGTTTTGCATTATCAAAAGACACCATTACATGTCTCTGTACATTCAATCATTTCTGATAACAATCAGTTATCAGAAATGTAAAGACTCGCTAGTTTTTATTTTCATCAAGAACATACAAATACCGGGATCTTGCGGTTTTAATCAACCTGCTGATGCTGTATTGTATTAATTAGACATTGTACAAAGACAAGCTATATGATTAATTTGATTTAAAACTTATTCCAGTCACAAGAAACACAATCACAATTCTGATAAAGCACAAGTTCTGTGTCAGTATGATTGAAGGACCTTCAAGGTAAAAAGTAGGCTATCAGAGATGATGTGGGACATGGAACAATGTCACAGCTTCAGGACTGATAAGCACTGAAGTCCTCTCTGCTCACGCACCTTTTGTCACAGAGATATCAAGCCCCACAAATTATGACCACACAAATTCCCCATCAGTTGCCATTGGCTGGCATTCCAGGCTGTCATGTACTGTACACCACCAGTCATCCCAGGCTGTGGCCTGGTTGTTGTCTCAGCTCCAGGCAACTGCTTTACCAGTGCACTTCAATCAGTATAACATTTACTCTGCAGATTTAGCATCCCTGTGTGTAATTAGCTTCCAACTACTTTAGTTCTGCATCAATATAGTCATACTTATATTGTACAGGGGGTCCTCGACTTACGAATGAGTTCCGTTCCTATGACTTGTCGTAAGTCGATTTTCAATGTAAGTCGGAATTTATACCTAAATTATACCTAAGTTAACACCTTACGTCACTCACACTGTGCACACAACACATGAAGGACATATAAAATACAGTAATTAAATGAGACAGTAATAAAAAAAAGAGAGAGAACAATTTCTTATCTTTATTTCTGTGGTCGTATTTACGAATCAAACCGCTTATGTCGAAACTAGGTTTTTTAAATCATTTATGGGAGTGCGTCGTAGCCAAGAAACGATGAAACTTGAGACGGTCGTAACCCAAGGACCCCTTGTATATTGAAATTTCTCTACAGAGTAAAACTCTCCCTCAGCTCCTGGTTTCTGACCTTCCTAAATGAATTTCAAGTTAGTAGGCTGACCAAAAAAGAACTTAGCTGCAAAGCTCAAATCTGGTGCTTACAACCACTTCCACTGTAGTTCTTCGAGGTATGCCATAATTTTGCATTCATTATAATTGGTGTTAACTGTAGTCCAGTGAATTGATTTCTCTGGAATGAACAAAAAGAAATTAATTTTGCCAGTTGGTTTTTCTACTCTTGGTAAATAAATGAAGGGGCTTAATTGCAAAAATGCTGGAATATCCCTTAAATGGATTGTCTTGTGTGACAAGAAATGTTTGTTAGATTGATGTGAGATGGTTATAGCTGAATTTATTTGGTCATCCATTTGTGCTAATGGAAATATTTAATTTATGATCATCTCCAGGAGTTAACTATACCTCCAAATATGCAATAATATGAATGAAGTATATTGTAAACATATTCATGCTTGCCGAGTGTGAGGACATTGAGGATCACCATGGAATGGGAACAAGTTCATGAAGGAAAGTCAAATGAGATTCAATTTGCAAAAAGAACTATTAAATAGTGTCCCTTTTTGAACTGCTGCCCAAGTACATTGCCATTATGAGGTTATTCATTACTGTATCATTTTCTCATAAATACAGTCATTGTGCCTAGGGATCTGCGGTTTTTATTTCAAATAATAAAAGATATACAAACACATACAATTTATGTACTTGGATACAATGTTGGTACTTGATAAAAAAAACTTGGTACATGGTAAAGAACAGACATATCTGAATGGAAAATTGTCAAATTGTCTCTCTTCTCACTGTGCGCTTTGTGCTCAAGATTTGTAGTTTTAAAATGCAGACATTGATCCCAATCCTAGGAACTCTCACAGAGCAGAGTTTGTAATTCCTTCTGAGAATCAGACTGAGATGGATGTTTGTTGTTGTTGAGGTAAAAATAAGTTGAAGACGTATAATGTGGTCATACCGCTGCATAAAATATCCGGGGGTCACTTCATTTTATTGACATATCCACATTCAGGGCCGGACTGAAGGCCTCAAATTATTATTATTATCATTATTATAAGAAATGATTTTATTATTCCTCACACAAGGCATCAAATATGGAAGAAGAAAATGAATATTATTTATATTCTCAAAAAGGGCATGCCAAACATATAGTTAAGATGACTATCAGTCATAAGGTGCACATTAAATAGTGTAAAAATAATTTATAAATGACATGGGGTGTAAAATAACAAGAGGATAATGTGGTTGCTTTTTCGGATATAGTATGGATGCCAGGTTCTAACACAGTGACAGAAAATAATAAAACTCTAAATGTGCAATTCAATAAAAATAAAAAACAGCACATCTCAAAACCAGATTTATACACACCTAATGATACTCCCATTCCAGCAAAGGACAGCTGTAATGCAGGAAGCACAGCTTTCTGTTGGAGAGGGCTCTTCTTGTCCTCGTAAATGTTGCTCATAACTCTAAACACCTGCTCACTGTGCACTGATGAAGGTGGACATGCCAAATATCTCTTTGCCTGAACAGATAGGTGCTTGAAGTGGTTCACTCCAATGGGTTGCCCATCTTCCTGTCTAGTACAGGCTCTTTCAGATAGCACTGTAGTTCTTCCGCAATGCCTTCATGTGCAACTGATTCAGGGTGGGTGTCTTATGGCAGCACAGTGTCATTCAAGGTGTCCAAGACAGATGGAGCCTGATCTAACCTTGGTTTTTTCTCTCTTGCTTTTGATGTGGATTTTCTCTCAGGTGAAGCACCACTCAAGACTTCTTAATCCACCTTCTTAATCTTCCTTCAGTAGCTTTGTAACAAGGGTCAAGCAGACATCCTCTTTCTTGTCACTCATGCTGGAAAATCTTTTCTCTAGACTGTCTAGCATGGTTTACCTCATAGTCTGGGTGTGTAGTCCAAGTGACTGAAGAAGTTGCCTGAGAACTTCAACTGCTGGCAAGATATTTGAGAGGGATGCATCTTCCATGCTCACAGTTATCTCCTCAGATAATGCTGAGGGTGTCTGCAAGGTTGCCTACAATATTCTACTGTTCAGCAGAAAGCCAAGCCAAATTTTCCATAGTCACTCGTAGGCTGTCAGAGCTCTCTCTTGTTCTAACATCCTTTGCATCATGTGGAATTCCATTTTGTTGGAATTACTTGAATAGTGGAGTAGAGGGGCAGGCCAAACTCTTGCTGAAAGCTGTGCATTTTTTCTGGGTGACCACAGAATGATTAAAGTGTGTGGCACACCTCTTAAGTTTGGCCCAGACGTATTTGACCGCTCTCTGAGATTTGATGCCATGTGTAACAAGCTGTAACTAGTGTGAAAAGCAGCTTCTGGCATTCTGGAGATCTGGCATTTCAATAAGCTGCATGTCCTTCACCATGTTTGTTGCATAGCACTAGCAATATAAGATCAGAATCAATATCCTACTCCTCCAACATAGTCATGAACATCCTGCAGATGTGGGAAATATTTTTGTTTGTAACTTGTATTTCAGTTTAAGTTTTGCCTTCAATCTCTGAAACTCAACATTGTCAACCATGTTACATGGCAGAATGTCAGTTGCCACAATTCCCATGATGCTTTTGTCCAGTGCTTTTGTCCTTGGGTCAACCAGTAACCATTTAGTGGTCTTGTCTAAGACTTGATGGAGTAGGCTGCAGTGTTGTTTAGGGAGGTTGACTTTTTTGTTTGTTCATAGGCTTTTCTGGCTTCTTAATAATGAGGGTGGCTCCAGAGATTGGTAGTGTTTTATATTTTGCTGTATTTGAGTCCTGGCACACAGTCTACTGACAGATCTTACACTTGGAAATTCCATCATGTTTTTTTGAGAAATAATCACAAATTTCAAAAAATGAATACAGGATCTTCCACTTCCTGTGTGAACTAAATTACATGGTGAATTTAATACAGTTAATTTAAGAAATCTCATGTTGAAGTTTGCAGATTTGAAGTGTAAGCTTTGTTTAATTAGGCTACTATTATTTAATCGTAAAAAACTGTGGATATTTTGTGTCGGCTGAAATTGTAAGTGTAGAAGAACTACTGGAAGACTACCATTTTTTGCCATGGATTTAGAGCAGTGTTTCCCAATCCAACCCCCGGAACCCCTCTGTCCTGCATATCTTCTATCTATCCTTACTCTAAACACACCTGATTGCCATTAGAGTGATTAACATGTTCTTGATTAAATCAGGTGTGCTCAGCTAATCAAAAGTGCCACAGATGAGTTCAGTCAAGTAAGTAGAGCAGGGAAAGATGGGAAATGTGCAGAGCTGGGGGGCCCTAGGATCAGTGCTTTAGAGTAATGAGAAAATCTCATCAGCACTGTTCTCCTGAGCAGAAGTTGCTTGCTTGGCTTGTGCAAAGGATACCCAGCAGTGGAGCCAAACTGCTGCAAAACTTTCTCTGGCAGCTTATGCTGGTAGCAGGCATCTTCAGCAAGCTTCAGGCCATAAGGCACCTGAAGGATGGAGCTAAGGGCGATGAGAGACTTTATAGGTGATGTTTCTCAGCTTGGACTTTACCGCACTCATCTGGCTGAAAAGGCGCTCTACCTCGGTATTGGAATGTGGGAGAGAAAATACCGACAGTGCAGCACAGCAAAGCTCACTGAAGGGATTCAGACCTGCAGAATCTCTATAGCATCTCACCTCACACCAGAACTGAATGATGTCTGCAGTGGCATGCCATGGCAGGAGATGAATGGTCCTCCACTGCTGTATAACTTTGTCAATGACAAGACTGGAGAGCCCTAGCCTCTTACAAACCTCTGATACCTCAAGGATTTTATTATGTTTCAGAGTCTATGTAACACTGAACAGCGCCATGTGCTTCAGTGCTCCCAAATTAGGTGGTAGCCTGGATTTTAACTCCTGTAGTAGGGCAACAACATAACGCACACACCTTGTCCTGACATGTTTCTCTTCTTCGGGGGAGAGCTTTAATTCTGCTACCTTTTAAACCTTTGAGGAACTCAAGGTATGATTTAGGGCTTAAGTACCCATCAATTGCCTCCGCAAGGACATTAATTCTTGTCATTGGATTTAAAAAACGTGTGGCAACAGACTTAAAGAGACCAGCCAAAGTTTCTGAAAGCCTGAGTGGGTCTCCTTGCTCAGCTTCAAAAGCCTTCACAACATCTTCGACCTCTGATAGAATTGACCTTAAAAAGGTAAAGCTAATTATAGTACATTTTGAAGGTCACTGTACATTGCATAAAGTGTCTCTGCCATGTAGCAATGCTTAGAAGACTGTAAGGCCAAAGTGCAGCTTCAACTCATCCCACTGGTTCAGGATGCAGTCAACTGTGGGCTCAATGGACAACCACCATGTTGCTGACACCTGAATGATTTGCTGGGGCTTATCTCCAATGTTTATTGTCTCATAGATTGCCCTGTAAGCCTCCCTCCTTTAGAAGACACAGAAAACCAATTATGTCTCCCTCACAAGGTACTCCACACTTCTTGGAATGGTGTCCTGTGATGCATGGCTGAGAGCTAGCTGGAGAGAATGGCACTCACATCTAATGAGCACAAGACTGGACAGGCCGTACTCATCCCGAAGGATTTTGTAAACACCATTATTTATGCCAGTCGTTACAGAGGCATTGTCTGTCCCAATGTCAATCAGATGTTCCTTTTTAAACCACACTTGAACAGAAAATCCATTAGTGCATTTGCAATAGCTCTAGCATCTCCACCCATTAGTTCAGCCAAACCAAGATATATGAAGTTTACCTGATTTTTCTTCTCACCAAAGTAGCGGACCACAATACCTATGTATTTTGTTTCAGTCTTGTTGTTTGAACTTGTGTTTTTTCTGTTTTTACTTTTAGCTTTGTTTGGTTGTTTCTGTGTTTTGGTTTTTGCGTTCCCTGTCCATGTGCTTTTGTTTTCGTTTTCCTTTTGTGTTTCCCTGCCGTTCTCGTTATTTGCCTAGTTGATTGCTCATTTGTTTCACCTGCCTTGCGGTTCACCTGTGTCTTGTTTGCTAGTTAGTCTTGTGCATTTATACCCTGTTCATTCTTTAGTTTAATGAAACTTCGTCTCAGTGTTTTTCTTACCTGTTGTGCTACAAGCCTTTTGTATCCTGTCTGCCTGCTCGTTTTTACCCTGTCTGTTTCCTGTTTTTTGCTTCCTGCTCTTCAATTTTGAACCTTTGCTGAGTCTACCTGTTACAATCATTTTGTCTGTTTTTCTGACCACTCTTTTGGATTGTTTCTGTACCTCTGTCATGCCTGTGTGGTTTAGACCTTTGCCTGGACTTGGACACTGATTTCTGTTTTTGTGATTTTGTGGCTGCTTAATAAACTATGGCTTTGAGTTAGACAGTTGCAAAAGTCACCAAATTTGCTAGATACAACTTTTAGTCACTAGGAAAAAAGTCACTAAATCTAGCAACAAAGTTGCTAAATTTGCAACGCTGACCAGCAAACGCACACAAAATATATGCATTGTTAAGGTATACTGGGAATATGTAAACCAGCTATTTTTGAATACATCGTTCATATAGGCAATGTTACTGTAGGGTCTTTATTTGTTCAGCAATACAAAGTCTAGCGTCACAGTCTTAGCTTTTCATCCGCTTGTAACGTTTTCTTTGACGAACACAGTGAAGGCAGCAAACTCTCATGTCGCTCATATGTGGCTTGTTTGCAGAAACTGTTTGGGATGCTAACAGTAGGCTTTACTTCAGCAATGGAGCTTAGATCTGACGCAATCTGTTTTCTAACTTGGAGAAATCACACAAAGGAAAAGTCACATATAGACTACACAACTGACTTTTATGTTCATTGACTGCTTATGATGAGAAGAGTACTATTCTTGTGTAAAAGACGACAAAGAATGTTCGCTAGCTAGCTAGCTATAGTGAAATAAGTCAAAGCAGGTGTTTCTTCCATGAGCACACTTAAGGCTGACCTACTGTAAGAAAAAATTGGAACTTTTCTCAAAAGGAAAACTGTATTACCTCTGCTTTGTTTGGAATTCACAGGACACCGTTCTTATCCTTCCTCTTCCGCAATGCGGAATAATGCAATAAATGGTTGTGTAGCTATAATTGAAAAACTCACAATTTTATCACTAGATAGTTAACTACATGTCCACTGTGGGTGAAATAGATCAGGCTGTTTTTTATTTGAAAAAAGATTTTTGTTTTTCCTCTGATTGTCATTAACAATGCAATAAAAATGCAGGCTACTCAAAGTCCAGTCCCAGTGTTTGTGGCAGGTAGTAAACATTGCTGAAGTGAGTAGATAAAGTTTTTTGGTGAACCTGATGTAGTTACAAACAGAATGGCATTCTTCACCTGGTCATAGCTGCCAGCATCAGGTCGTGGCAGGATTTTTTGGCTTCTCCTGTGAGGAATGGCAGTAGTATGTTTGCCTACTCAGCTCTGGGCCACCTCTCTCTCTGGGAAGTTCTTTTAAAGATGTCCAGGTACACTTCCACATCATCTTCTAAGGCTTCTTCGTGGATTGCTGTCCTTTTGCAAGGTACTGTTACCACTCTGCAGGGAGGCTTGGACCTGCAGAAGGGCTTTCTCCCTGCTTTCTTCCAGCTAGGTCTTTTTTACTCCTCCAGATGACTTGCTGTCCCTTTCGCATGGATTCAGAATGCCCACATTCTCCACCGTGTGGTAACTTGGCTGAGCACGAGATTGTGGGCAACTGAAAAACAAGCTCCAGAGGCAGGAATGTTGTGAGAAAAAACACAAACTTTACTGATAATGTGATGGGGAGGTGGAAGTGGGGGAAAAACGAAACTCTGGTCCTCCCATCCTTGGGCTTTCACTGGGCCAATAACGCCTCCACCTGGCAGAGAGAGAAAGGAAATGGGAGACGGGGATGAGACAAAAAGAGCTGGCGGTTCAGTGCTCCAGCTTCTGGAGTGATGTCTCCCGTTCCAACACCAAGCCTTTTGATCTCCCCGTTCCAGTCGCAAAATCCAGTTTTGTGGCTCTTTGTCCCTTTATTTTTGGCACAAAGCCTCCTACCACCAGACTACATAGGAGTGCACACATCCTTCCTCTTGTGAGGCCCTAGACAGTCTGCTGGTGGTTCCTCTGGCCTGGCTTAAAAGTGTGGCTGGCTGATGAGTGATGCCCTTCATCTGTTGGGGGAAATGTGCATATATATATATATATATATATTTTTTTTTTTTTTTTTTTTTCATTCCCCTTCAATCGCAATTCTGTAGTCATTAGTCATTACTCACTACTTAACCACATAGGATCTCAGAAGAAATAAATGCTCAACTAAAATAAATACTAAGGACTTCAAGGTCATCCCCTGGTGAATAGGTAACAATTACTTTGGGAAAAGTAGTTCACTACAAGAAAAAGCAATGTTATTGCAAAAATGCTAAAGGCATTGTCACATTTATGATAGTGTAGTTAAACTAACACTGTTTATATGCAGTGCCATTCTGTGCTTGCATCATTTATGTACACCATAAATACCTGTCTCAGCACCAACACAATCATTTTCTGAGCCTTGATTCCCCAGCTGCAGACTTGTTTGTAAAAATATGTGTGGTAATTTTGTACATTTAGTCACGTCTTGCTTTAATGCTCATTTTTAACCTTGCCTTTTCCGCTAAACCTTTTTTCTTTTCCTTCTAACACAAATGTTTGCATATGTTAGGTGACCGGTCTGGAATCAACCAATTTGAGATCCGGGATGGGGCTGCTGTCATCCCATATCAGAATAAAGGTTTTTGGTGTGTATCGTGTGTGTCTCAGGAGGTGAGCCTGACAAGTGCCATTTATGGGTGAGGTGGCTTCGCCTGTTAATAGGTAACATGGGTACTGCATAGCCAAGAAATTGGATGATTCCTTGTTTTGCCGCGGAGTTCGCCGCACACCTGAAATCGTTCTGCTCATCAGGCACAGGAGTCAAGTATATAGGAGCAGGATGCATTTTAGAGTGTGCAGACAGCTCTAGGAACATGTAGGCGAGATGTGGTGTGTTTTAACTTTGGGATAAATGTTGGTTTACTTGTTTGGTTTTTTCGGTTTTTTGAGTTTCCTTTTTCTTTGCTTTCGCTTTTGTTGATTGTGTTTGGAATCTTTCTCCTTGATTTCTTTGGATTGGTTATTTTTCTTTTGTTATTTTTTTTGTTTGGTTAGTTTCTTTGAGATGTTTGGTTTATTATATTGATACTTTGGAATAGGTTCTTTTAGTGTGTGGTAGTGCATGTTTGTCTGTGTGATTTCTCACAGGCAGAGTGCTGCAGATCCACAGCTGAGCTGCAGCGGACACTGCAGACGGGTGGGGGCGTGACTGGGTGAGAGGATACCCAGGCCATGCAGGAGACTGGGAGCAGCTGCACCCCAGGCTGGGCGGAAGGCATAGCGAGGCATTGCCCCCATACAGAAAGGGACATGTCTCGCTGGAACTGGTTGAGCGAGTTGGTGTGCCTTGCAATTAGTCTGCCCAGCCAGAGTGAAGTGATGATAGGGCTGTGCTCTTTTTCCTCTCTCCAGTGTTTCCACCCCAGCCAGAGAGGAACGTCAGGTGGCAGGCAGTGGTGGCATGGCACTGATAAGTGCTCCTGAAAACAGTAAGGGCAGAAGTTGGGAGGGCTAACCAGTAGAGGCAGCAGAGGGCTCATCATGGTAACCGTGGTGGTTTGTGGAGGCTTATTTGGCAATGAAGGTATGAAGACGATAACTCTGCAGACTGCTGGTGGTGGTTGCAGTGGAGGAGGGCTTGTTGCTCTCATGTGGAGGAGATCCGTTAGGGGAAGCCTTGTGACTGAGCACTGGGAGTAAATAGCTTGTCTGTCATCTCCCAGGTGACCCTCTCTCCTAACTTTGGTACTCACTTTTCTAACACAGTCCCTTGCCATTAGACCCCTCTTGCCACATTGCAGTGGCAACTCCTTGATGTCTTTCCTCTAACTGGGGTGCTGTCACCACCATGCAGGTCCTGCCTCAGCCAGGACTGCTGTAATTAGGAATCGCTTCCAGGTCCTCTGCTTGGCTCAGGACTTCATTGAGGTTGGTGGGGTGTGTAATGTACACCTGCTGGATAGATGCTTCTTTAAAGTATCTATTCAGAGCTGCACTGAGGAAGTAGAGGGTCTCATGTTCGTCTGGGTTGAGGTTGAGGAGTGTCTGTGCGGGGTGTCGCTGCACTCTGCTCTGCTTTGCCAGGCTCTGTGTTAAGTTGTCATGTATTGAAGGACAGAGGATAACTTCCCAGATAGCATCTGCCATTTATCGTCAAATACAGCTGCCATGTTGCCCTGACATAAAAGGGTGACTGTCAAAATTCCCACAGGGACAAACATACTTACAGGAGAAGCACCGAACAGCACTCTAGAATGACATTAGCAGACTGGGAACAATTTACATTAAAGTAACACTTACCTGAAATAAAAATATATTGAAAAATATATATTTTTAACTTTATTCATATGTAGAGATAGATCATATCCTCTGTGAAATTAGGCACCCTTTTAAAGATATCATCCAATATATTTTGTATAATTATAAAATTTTCAGTTTTTTCATTTATTGACATACCCACATTTTGTCTCAGAAATGTTTGGAAAGATTTCATAATATGATTAAATCCTAATGAAAATGTATCATATTCTTATAATAAATACATGTTGCAGTGTTTTGACAAATAATTTAGAGTAGAGTAGAATTTTAAATACAGAACCCATGTAATTCATTTAAATGAAAACAATTTCAATAGAAATATGCATCCGCTATATACATCAATGAAATAAAAAAATGTAGGTAGCCTCTAAAGGTGAAATGGCTCTGAAACCAAATCTGCCATTCATAAACCCATAGTCTCGGTTTGGAGTTACAACCTGAATCATTTTTCATTTTTGCATGCTTGCTTGGACAATCATTAATACAGTGTCTTCCCATACTACTTATTCCAGTGGTCAGGGCATTGGATGTTTAATTTGACTTGTTTCAGATTGGTATCGGTCGCAGTTGGTGAGCTGAAAATGACAGGGTGGAAAACTTCCCTTTAAATTCATCAATGTCTTAACCTGTTTTAAATAATTTCCCAGAATTAATAAGCATGACGATAATTTGAATGATCAAATGACAGGTAATCACATTGATTCTTTCTCCACATCATTTTAGGGAGCTTAAATGACAAATTTAAAGCAGAATAAAAATTTCAGTGACCAAGTATACATTTAAAAGGCTAACCACATTAACCTTCTGTAACTTTTCTGCCAAATCAGCATCCAGGTAAATGCCTTGAATATTCTTGAATTGGGTGCAGAGAATGAAGAGTAAATAAATCCACAATTTTACTAGATACTAATGTAGAAATGTATGATGGTAATAAAAATAATTGTATTAGTTGCTTAATACCCTAAGCTTAATTAAGGAAAACTATCTATATCTGATTTTGTGAATTTTTTTTCAATTATTGATCATTGTATTGTTAGACAAGGACAATGACAAAAAAAGAGGTTGAGACCAATAGTCAGATTAAAGAAATGAGTTAACGTATGTTTGTACCAATGTAACACTATTCCTTTTTTGTTTGATCTTATGGCACAATTTATTTCCTTGATTCATGTTTAAACTACTTGATTACGTAGTTGAACTGAAGTATATTTTCCTACAGTTACAAAAATATAAAGTTCTATTAAGTTAATCTATCTACCTAACCATAAAAATAGATCCATGAAAGCTATTTGCTGCTTAGAAAGTGTGTCAGTTTAACAATGAATACAGATTTTATTCCTCAGCTGGCTTGACCTGTTGTTATCATTAATGTCAGTATTACGCAAGAACCAGAGATGAATTTAAGGCTCTGGCATAGCTGGACTACTCTTTATAGCTGTGATTAAACCTCTTGGCTGGAACTGATTCACAGGTGTCCATTTACCCAAAAAGACTGTACATAGACCAGCCCAGGGGCGGAGTTACCGGGGGGGTGGGAGGGTGACGCGCCCTTGGCCCGGGGTCCAGGGGGGCCCGGGGCCTTTGTTCCGGGTCGGTGCTACTGGGTGTCCTCGCGATACATTCATTCGATGTGCCATATGTGTGAGCTTATATATGTTGCCCAGTCAGAATGAGTCATGGTTGGTAAAAACTTTACAAGACTGACTTTAGTGATGTAGGTAGGTGTAAAATATGAATAAAATGACGTGCTGCATGACTGGCTTTATTTTCACTCTCACATTTAACTTCATTACGTGCAAATTTACAAGTGGATCGCCGATATTGTCTCCAAGTGTATTTTGGGTAAAATCGTTATCAACCGTCCATCACGTCATCATCAGTCATTTGTCAACAGAGTGCAAGCTAGGTGTAGCATTTTTACGGACTAAGCTACACATGAGTGGCAGTTCATATAAGCATAAAAGTGGAGCGGCAAAGCGCAAAGAAAAGGAAAAAAGAGCAAGGAAAAGACAAATTTCAAAAACTGGACACATATTTTGTTCGTCCTCCTGGAGATGAACCTGACATTTTTGTTGGCAGCGATTCAATTCTGGCAGTACAGTCTTGGAGCCAGATTTACAGGTAGCAATTCTATCGACCACTACACCACAAACAATGTGTGAGCTGTTGTAAACTGTTGATGGTTGTTGTTTCTAGTAGCCCAGCTTATATCCCCTTCTTTCTCTCTCGACTGTATAGCGGTGATGTTAGGGACTCAGCAGTTTCTTGTGTCAAAAATGTAGTATGTGTGCTTGTAACCCCCGCTGTTGCGGGCATGTGTATGTTGTAAAGCGATGTTATCATGAGCTTTATTGGGTTTAAAGGGCCCGGTCATGTGCCCCGCCCCCGGCCCGGTACTGATTTGTTCCGCTAGTGGTCCAGCCAATCGGAAACAAGAACCTCAAGTATGAGCAACTATGACCTTTAAAAGGCATTTCAGTGAGGTGTGTCATGTCACACCACAGGACAGTGCTGTCACTCGACAGGACATTTACAACAATGGCCATTTTGATGCCTTGTTTGTAAATAATAGCCTATCATCTTAGGGTATGGTTTGCTTTATAATCGTACCATTTTATGTATAATTAAATTCCTTTTTCTTTTCACATTTAAAATGTAAATGAATCACACTACAGGGCAGATGAGAATGTACTCATCAGTGGTTCACCTGAAAGTAAGAAATTTTCTCATTAATATAAGATGAAAACTCTCAGTTTGTCCCTGTTATCCACTTCCAAATGTCTGTGATCAATTTCCAATAACTTCAGTGATATCAAAGAGAACCGTTCAGGAAAGTAGACCCCTGTGGAATTACGCCAAATGCCATTTGATCCAATATCAGGCATCATTGTCTATTTGACTAATGTTTACATTTCCTTCTTCATGTGTGATTTATTGCTGAAAATGAGATGTCTTTTCAACTACCCTTTTACATTTTAATTTCCATATTTCTATGGAGATATAAATCTCCATATTTAATATATAAATGATTCCTGGTCCAACTCTAGTGCAGAGGGTACACATTTACATGTGTTCTGGGGTGTGAACCGATTGTGTAACAGAGGTGGTGTCAAAACCATTGAGAGAACAGAGGTATTACCAAAACACTAGATCTTTATTTATTAAATGCTGGGCTTTGGATCTTCCCTTGACACATTGATTTTTGGACATCACTTTAATGGTTGCTAAAAAAAGAATTCCTGAAACACTGGTTTGAGCCACAGTTATCTGTGAGTATGAGGTGGGTGCTATATATTTTTTAAGATTTCAGAATTATTGTGTTATTGGTATACTCCACAGCAAGAATAAACAAGGCAAAGGCTTTGTACTATTGAAGCCTGAAACACTATTTCAGAGTCTCTAGCTGTAAGATTATGGAGTTATCAAGAGTAAAAATTTCTTATGTAATCAAACACATTAAATAATCAAGAATAAATTATATTAACCTTTTCACTAAAATGCCACTGTATTTGTGCTGATTTAGGCCTCGTACTTGCATAAAAAAACCACATGGTTCTTGCTGAACATTGCTGAAAATAAAATTGTTGATCACAAATGAATGGCAAATCAACCACGTGTTGGAGCTGAACTTTTTGAAGTCAAATGAAGACAAATGCGGAAGCCCAGTGCAAAAAACGACTGATTTTTCATAAAATTATGGGGACAAAGTTTGTTTGTTTTACATTAGGCCTTGGAAAAAAGCCGTGACAAGGGAAAGCAAACAATGGAGAGAAAACAACCCAAGCAACCTTGGTTAAACTGACATCCAAGGGTACAATAACATAGATGATTCAATCTCCCCTTCTTTCCTGTTTAAAGCTTGTAGGCTAGTCTTACGAGTTACATAGACAAGGTTTAAAAAGAAAGGGTGCTTATTTTTTTATTTCTAATGCAAGGTAACTCCAGCAAACAACACAGAGGTAAGCCATTTTTTACAGCCCCAGCTATTACTTTGCCTTGATGGTATAGAAAATATTGGGTCCAACATTTAACAAAATTCACTCAGTTGGATGCATTAGTGTACTGACAATTCAGGGAGGCTAAGTGCAACTTTTGGAGACAAATATGTCAGAGAATTACATTTGCTCTAATAATTTAATGGAAGTGTCATTTTGAGGTGGAGTGGGGTTTTTCTACTTCAAAGCTGAGTCAGTATATTATACACATACCACGTACATGTTCTCAGCTTTCAGTGTGGTATTACCTCTCAATGATTTAAGTGGGCTGCCAAACAAAAAACTGAAATCTTAAACTGATCCTTGTCTGTCTTAAATGTATTTGTCCAGGTCAGGGTTTTCGAGATCTCTTTTAACAACGCAAATGGGATAAGAGCATGCAAGGTTGCGCAGCTGTAAAAAGGTTAGTTTAACATTTAGTACAACTTCAAAAATGTGTTTATCAGAGTAAAAGAAACACAGTAAACTAAAAGGATGCAAATGCAGAAGTTGCTGGCTAATTAAATCCTATAAAACCCACATGCACCACTGTTAAATAATATAATTCTGCAAAATTATACAAAAAAATTATACAAGCGAGCAAACTTGATTTTGCTTCATCCATGTGTGATATCCATTCAAAGCGAAGTGTGACAATTACCAATATGTACAATGGGGTCCAAAAGTCTGAGACCACTAGTGGAAGAGCATTTACAATGAGCACAAAATAGAATACAATTTACAAAGCAATTTTTAATTAGAAATTATATTTACAATTTGAGTGAAAGGTTTTATCTTAGGAAAATGTACATGGATTTCCAGAATGTCTTAGTTTTCAGTATGTCCCCCTTTTGTTTTAATGACAGGGTGCACTGGAGCCGGTATGGACTCCACAAGTTTGAGCAAAACCTGATGCTACATGTTATCACATGGTCTTTGAGTGCACAAAACTTTCTTGGCCGTTAAGTGCCCCCAATAAATGTTTAATGGGGTCTGAGCTTTCCTACAAAGGAATTGACAATGTCAGTGTCACACATTTGCTTAAATTTGACCTAGATATTGTGCAGAATCTTCAATATTTCTTCTTCATTTTAGATGTCACAAATTTTCTTTGTTTTAAATGTTTCAAAATTCTAAAACTTTCTGATTATTTCCTGGTTAACATGAAAATGGTTTGGGAAAAAAGTGTGATCTCAGACTTTTGGACCCCACTGTATGTTTGCTTGACCTTGTGCAGAAATTTGAGCACAGCTTAGTATGCACTCGGTACATTGTAATTGCATACAATGACCTCATCGCCTGACTCTGGCTATGCTTGCAGATAATGAACCTTGTTTTGCTGAATTTTTAAACTGCATACTGTAGTTATCTTGTTCCAACTCAAGATTTGCATCAATATGCATCTGTTTACTATTGAAATAAAAAGCTACTTTAATTTGTTACTTGCTTGCATGTAGCCAAAAATGTACTCACAAGGATTGTGCATTTGTTTCACAAGTAAGACATTCCTACTGAGGAAAGATGGCTTACTGTTTAGGCAGGAAAGTGAAACTCTGGGTTCACTCAAGAGACAAGCCGGTGACATGGATTTTATTTTGTGTAAAGAGCCAGGAAAATTTTTTAAAATTGTATTTTTTACCTAGAAGTCTGTTTCGCTCTTTCTCTGTGTTAGCTAGCATGGTGTGGATGCACTCAGATGGTGTACATATGTGCATGCTACCTCATCATCAAGGGTTAAATTGAGATTTGTCATGTAGGAGCACCATGATGTTTCAGGGTTGGCCTCAGTATGCATGCATGCGTACAGCTGCAGGTGGTGTATAATAGTGCATCATAAATAGAATTCATCAAGCCTTTTAAAATATTATTTATTAAATATAATTATAAACCACAATTCAGTTCAATTATTTCATTATTCATAAAGTTTCCATGTACAGCATTATGTAAGACAACTCAACCCTCAGTCTGTTTGGGGGGTAGTCTTCAACCATAGGCATATATTACTTTTAATGGAACAGGTGCTTGAGGTGCACATACACATTTTATGAAGTATGCAAAGCTCATCTGGGGAGGTGAAGTACCTCTCCAGCTTTTTTGCACTGGATCATCTTATGTTGACTAAAAAGGATGAGAAGTTGACTTCAAGTGCCACTGTGCTAACCACTTCATAGAGAAACACTACTTGAAAGCTCAACCCAATCAAAATACTACATCTGAAGAGGCCACTGCCATTACATTCACATTTACATTCACATTTACATTTATTCATTTAGCAGACGCTTTTATCCAAAGCAACATACAAGGATTGGATACAGTCATCAACAAATCTAAAAGTGCATCTATCAATAATGGCACAGCAAATCTATGAATGAAATCTAAGTCATAATAGCATAGCCAGGAAGAATGGTACATAGCCAAGTAAAATATATACAATTATAAAATTATAATATTAGTATTACACAATTAATAAAATAATAAACATAATACATGAATATAAATCTAAATACTAATACATTTACATTATAATGATGCACAATAGTTAATACATAATGCAAACACATTATAAATTAATTATGTTTAATTATAAAGTATATGTATAAATTATACATAACACAAAATAGGTGTACAAAAAGTTCTGAAAGAGCGTAGGATGTTTAGGTCAGATATTGTCTGAAGAGGTGAGTTTTCAGACCATGTCAGAAGGAGTGTAATGATTTACCAGAGTTCGTTCCACCATTGAGGAGCTAACGTGGAGAAATGTAGACAGGATGCGCGGGAACCCATAACTCTGAGTGAAGGAAGTGCCAGGTGTCCTGTCGCTGCAGATCGGAGTGGTCTGGCTGGCATGAATGGCTGGACGAGGCTCTGGAGGTAGTTAGAGGCCGTCCGGTTAGTTGCAGAATAGGCCAGGGTCAGGGTTTTAAGTTTGATTCTAGCAGCTACTGGCAGCCACTGGAGATGTTTGAAGAGAGGGGTGACATGGGAATCCTTGGGGAGGTTGAAAACCAGGTGAGCAGCTGCATTCTGGATTAACTGAAGAGGCTGTATGCTGCAAGCTGGTAGGCCAGAGAGGAGGGAGTGACAATAGTCCAAGCAAGAGAGCACCTTGGCCTGGACAAGTAACTGGGTGGAGTACATAGTCAAGAACGGTTGGATCCTCCTGATGTTATACAATTAGCAAGCATTAGCTAATAAGTAATATATCTATCCCATATTTAGGCAGTTTTACCAGCTATGACTGTCTAAATTGGTATAAGAACAATTGGCCCAGCCTTGCATGGGAGTGATTTGGATTAAAGGTATAATGGGCTACTACTAATGGTCAAGAGAGGAACCATATCAGCAAACTCACTCAAACCACAACACTATTTGATCCTCGCTCTATGAACACTGAACTAGTCAGTTTGTTGTTGATCCACTACCAGGTTATTAGTACATAGGAGTATGACAGCAAATGAATTTACACCATATGTTTCCCCAAAACAAAACTTGGAGGAAAAATGTCTTCATCCTGCCTAACAAAAACTGTACAGCTGAAGTGTAATTACAAATTAGGAAAAAGGGAAGGATGGACTAAATACCGTAGAGAGCAAGACAATCTGAAAAAAATTCCTAAGAAATAAACATAATCTGATTGCAAAATGCCATTAAGTTAGTTTGCTGTAAGCTCCTGTCACACTGGAATTCTGAAATGCATGTAGCCTGGGAGATAATGAGTGTAATTAGATTAAATAGTGAAGTGATTTGCATATGCACATGGTCACAGCTCAATTCGTTCTTATTTTCAGCAGTGGAGCTAACTTTACATTTACATGTATTACGTAAGTTATACATAGCTAGCTTGGGACCTAGCTCTCATATGTAGGCTAAAGGATGCTGAAGGATAGTTTATTGGAAATTTGTTGTTTTTATAGCCAAACAATCTGTTTGTGATAAAATGTGAGTGACAGATTCAAAGGTGCAATCTCTAATCCTGCTGAACTAACAGGTTTAGACAAACCTACTTGAGGTAAGACAAACATAGACAAGCAGTTTCTGTGTAGTATTACAGATTATCCAAGCTGAGACTACATATCAAGTTTGCTAACAATGGCTGTGGACAAGAAGCAAATTAACAAGCTTTCTGACATAGAAGGTAAGGGTGCAGCTAACCTTACCTATAGCAATATTCTCCATCCCACAAACACTCTCCATACTCTTATCTACATGTCTGTGCAGATCTGTTGGAGTTTGCCATACGAGAAACTGTTACTATGTCAATTTAATAAACCCTTTGTCTTATCCATCCATAATATTAATGCCACCACTCTCATGTTTGTTTCAAGGAAGTTTAATGAAAATGAAACTACCTATAAGCATTTGAGGTTTTTGTTGCTTTGCACTAGTCCAGGAACCCAATAAAAAGATTGTACACCTGCCTTCAAAAATGTTAAGGCTTAAGAGATCTGTAGTGTCTCTGGTCTTGGAGGCAGTGATGGTGAAAAACACTCCATGTTTCTGAGCTTGAAAGGGCTCCGTGGCCAATAAAAATGAAATTTCCCCTTAACAAATCCACTCTTCTACACCCACAGCATTGTCATGCAGCAATAAGTTTCAGAAACGTGCCTTTTTCGGGGTTTGAAATATAGTAGTTAAATTGGAGAGGAGATCATGCTGCACCCAGCACTGTGGCTGTATTCTTTGGAAGATTTAAATATTGAGTGGGTGGTGAACTCAAAAAATGTCTCATGGGAACATACAGCAAAAGCAAATTGCACAGAGAGACAGTCTGAGATAGAGAGAGAAAGTGCTGAATGACTCATTGATTATAATTAATCTGCACATCTAATTATAAGGATGGCGCATAACAGTGCATTCCAAATGTAAGTAATGCGTTTTTCAGAGGCACCTATGCACAGAGGAACAAAATGCTTTATCTGAACTTCCACAGATACGTATGACTATTCTGTTTCCTGTTCACCTTCTATAAACACATGTGGGGCAATTCAATTACAAGACAAAACTCGACTCGAATGATAACATGATCCAGTTGATGTACACCCAGCAGCTCATTGATCTAGGGATGTAATTTCATTTGTTTTAAGTAATATTACATTAAAGTCAGGCATCAGTACACTTATATAAAAGTGGTTGTCAAAGCTCGGTAATGTGCTGTAATCACTGTCACTCATTTCGCAAGACTAGTTGTTCCTCAGTAT
This sequence comes from Albula glossodonta, assembly GCA_019788955.1. NCBI lineage: Eukaryota > Metazoa > Chordata > Actinopteri > Albuliformes > Albulidae > Albula > Albula glossodonta. The sequence goes on from JAFBMS010000070.1 coordinate 1,108,904, forward strand.
CTTAATTGTGTCAATGTTAATTGTGTATTCTCCTATTAATGAAAGATTCAATTAGACATTTTATCCACATTTATTTGTTTGAGGCATTGTCACAGCCTGTCTGAGATATTGTATAGGCCTCCCTGTATAGCAGGGCTGCCCAAACTTTTTTGAGCCAAGATCTACTTTTACAGTTGCCAGTCTGCCAAGATCTAACAGTCCTGTCCATTACTGATAGCCTACTTATATATATGATATGCACACAACAAACATAAAAATGATCCAGATATAATAAAAGGCAGTTTTCTAAGTCAGAAAAGTAGAAATAAATGTATTTCTCTACCTTAGAGGGAATGTTGGCACTGGCAGTTGGCAGCTAGTTTCTCTTAGTCAGGACAGTAGGGACAGGTTGCAAGCCTTAGGCAGGCCACAAGGTGGTCATCCACCATTGTGGATCTGTACTTAAACTTGATGATTTTCATGTGAGAAAAAGCAGACTCACACAAATAGTTTGATCCAAAAAGTCTATCAATTCAAGGCGCATCTTCTGAGGTTGGGATACTTTTGCTCCTGCTGTAGCTTCCAGTACTCTCCATTCACACCAGGTGTTGCCCTGGGTTTCATCATTTGTCATTGTGTGAGAATCTCATTCTCAGCAGCAGAGCTGTTCAGGTGGAACAGTGATGCTACTTTGGAGGCAATGCAATCCATGTCAATACCTGTGCCAAATGGAAAACACAGATAGCTGGCCACAGGCTCAATTGATGCAAAGTCAGTAAAGACCCTCTCAAATTCTGACAAGATGCTCTGAACTTGCTCCGCTTAATGTGCGCTGTCAAGCTGCATAATGTCTTGGCCCTGACGTTAAAGTTCTGCCTGCATGTGAGGAAAGTTCCACGGGTCACAGCATTGCAGCCCACTTGATGGCAGTTGTAGCTTGCTTTTGAACGTGTTCACTGAACTGATCATGTTGATTACAGTACATGTTTGTCCGTACTCTGCATCTCTAAATTAAGTTCATTGAGAAGGTCAGTGTCAGGAACACTAAATCCAAAAGCCAGTGGTAGTCTTGTATCTGTGCATGTTCTGCATGTTTTGAAAGCTCCAGAAAATCTTTTATTTCAGGCAACAACTCACTGAATCTCGCCAAAATGGTACCTCTGCTGAGCCATCTTTCATCTGTGTGCAGCATAAGATCTGTGTGTTCTATGTCTCCTGTGAGCACGGAATAGCCTTCTCTGTAGACTCCTAGCCCGAACAGAACACACAATCTTTGTTGCAACATCCATCACTTTTTCCTTGTTTAAAATCTCCCCACGCTTGCTGGTGAATTATACAATGATAATTAATGAAGTCCGGGAAAGATTCAGTCTGTTTGCACAATTCAATGAATCAACTTGTGCAGCCCACCATCGCTGAAGCACCATTGGCTGTGATGGAGATGAGCTTAAAGAGGGGCAATCGGCACTTATTAACAAATTCCATTAACATGTGGAAAATATCTTCACCTCTAGTATGTCCTTTCAATGGCAAAATGGCTCTTCTTTTGCACTCTTCGAAAACCATTCTGATGAAAACGCATAACTGTGCCACGTCCACCATATCGGGTCGACTCATCAAACTGGAGGGAAAAATACTCTCATGCATCAATGCCCTCCTTCTGTTGCTCTTGAGATCCTCTGCTATTCCCTTGCATTCGTAGCCTCTACAAATGCTTCTTTAACAACTTCACCGTCCTTGAGATTTCTTGGGTTTAGCAAGAACATGGCTGACACAGTAAGATACTATTGTTGCAGCCTTACCCACGGTGCTGGGCCTGATAAAAATGGACTGCTGTGCTGCTGACGGAGCCTTCAACTTTTAGCAGGGAAATCTGTTTCGTGGCTTCTGTGTACCATTTTGAAATGCTGCTCCGAATTGCCCTTTTTTGGTAAGGCCACGCTCGCATTGCAGGTAAGACAGATAGTCTTTGAATTTTAATAAACCAAAAAATAACTTTCCTCCCAGTCTGAATGAAAATGATACATTTTTCAATCTTTTGGCCTCTGCCATATTTGTGCTTTGAGTCAACTTAGCTAGCTAGGTACTTCTCCAGTTTGACACTGTCAGTAATGAGCAGCAGTGACATTGAGTCCCTAGCAACGCTCAACTGGTTGGGCACCCCTGCTGTATAGGCTGGTCATTTCTCAGCATCTTGCTAATTGGCCTTATGAATAAACCAGTCAATCAATTAGACCTTTAGTTAGTCAGTTAATTTATTTGCAGCACCAGGTGGTCACACATTGCTAGACAGTAGATATATTTAAAATCTGAACCCAAACAATCCAAACATAATCAAAAGATCAGAAAAACAAATCAAGTCTGTAACTCCTGGAAAAAGGTTGGCGAAAAAAGAAGAGTGGTAATGGAGACACATGGAAACATTAGCAACCCTTAACAGCAACAAGGGTTTTAGCTTTTAACTTCAAATTTGAAAATGCAATAACAAAAATGAAATTTTGTTGCTGTGCTTTGATCACTAGATGTATCGAATATGAATGTATTCTCCATCTGTTTCTCATTACGGGAATGAGGAGAGAGGGTCTTAGGGAAATGAGCTTCACGTCTCTTTTAAGCCAATCATCATCAAAAAGACAAATTGACCCAGTGTCAAAACTCACTCCTGCCCTCCTTCAAATACACCTGAGCCAAAATGAATTTCTCATCCGTAGAGCAAGCCTTTTTCATGCATTCATGACTTAATCATTGCATCACAAAGAGAACATGTCTACACAGCATAAGAATCATCTCACATTGGAGGATGAAAGTCCTTCTTTCAATAGAAACAAGAACACAGCTCGGGTTTTCCCGGGCACTCTTAAATCAAAAATTTAAGTGATTCTAGGCTTATCTAGATCCAGCAAAAATGCTTGTGCCTTCTGAAATAGCAGGGTGCTGGAGAGGGGGGACTGACTGGCCTGCAAGCCTCTGATAAAAACTGAGCCTGTTATATTCTTCAGAAGAGCTCCTCTTAGCCCTCCCTCTGCAAGCCTGAGTGTTTGTTCTGCTGTTCTGTTTTCCCTGAACAATGCCAAATACATTTAATGTTCACAGTTGCTCCTTTTTGAAATTTTAATTTGGACATTATTTTATATTTGATAGTAACTAGAAGAGTTTTCAGTACAGAAAATAGTGCTGTGTAGTCCTCTTTCTGTGTGACATTTCAGCAGACTCCATTCCCAAAGCTGCCTCCTGAATGCACCCAGGAATAATCACATAGTACACCTTCATTTATGTAATGTTGCTCTTAGATTATGTTATTCATGGCAGATGGACACATATAATGATGTTAGCTTTGTTTAATGTACTTAATGCTCATGGAAAGAAGTACAGTTTGTTGTTCCAAGCTTATAAACGATAGAATATTAATATAAAGGAGTGTGTAAAATGAGTTGAAATCCACCAATGTGGTTTGACAGCTTGCATGATTTACGAGTTCTGGCTATGTGTGTTGTTATATACCTGCATGTTTTAAAATGCTTGACTGAGGATCAACTGAACCATATTCCTCCATCATGGTACAAGGAAGAAATATTCACTGTGGGAAGCAATAAAGCATTGCTTTTATATAAAAAAAGATGAGGAAAGCTTGTGAATCACCTAAAGACCAGTTCTTGAGGAATGCTGTTTCAGTGTAATGGCCTCTATATGGAATTTTTAACATCTATAGACATCATTCAGAGATATGAAAAAAGCAAGAAATGAACAAAAAAAATTCAGGTAGCTTCATGAAGGGTGACTGTAGATAAATTCTTAACACTGTGCATTAATAATAAAAAAGCTTAATAAAAAAACTGGTTTAATTTAAAATGATAAAGAAATGGGACCACAGGCAATCATAATTTTGAAGTTGTTTTAGACATGACTTCTTTCACTTGGTGGCAGATTTTTTGAGTGCATGCATTCAGATAATATTAATATAAAATTCATTCCATACATCTAGTTTAGCACTGCTATCCAGAAGGGAGCTAATTTACTCCTCACAGTTAGTGTCTTGCAATAGCTTCGGTCCCTGTTAGTACCGCCAGTCTGGTGGTTTAATTGGAAGGTGGTGGGTATCCCTCTGAAAAACTGCATTTTGCAATGGCTTACTTTATATGTTTATTACTGGATGCCAAAGCAACTGAAGGGGCCATCTTTTAACAAGCATTTCAAGTGTATGGGGAGTTGAAATCTAATGGGAACTAGTAAGGAAGCAGTAGTTATTAACATCTGGTCTGACCCAGGCCTTCTGCTTTTGAAACTTGGATTCAATCAACAATTATCTGACTCACTTAATTGCAAGTGTTCTCTTTTTTCTCCACAAACATAATTTGGTGAGTTCAGTGATCACTGAGAACACAATAATGCTAATTAAATCCAAGCTTCAGTGAATTGGTTGGTCTAAGAACAGAACTGATTTTGGTACAGAAACTAAAAAGCATATGCATTTTATGTCACTCTGAGAAAGTGTAGAGCATAATTTATTTGTGAAGCTGTACACTGATGAAGTTCTATTGTGTTCTACATTTTCACAGCCAACAGGAATTGAGGTCTTATTTTGTTAAATACGACAAAAATTTTGTTAAATAAGACAAAAACAGAAATGTGCACAATATTAGAATCCAGTAAAGGGATATTTTTCTCTCCAAAATGTCTCTCCAAAGGCAAGACTAATACAGCATTTAGTTCATTTTGGCAAGCCAGTGTTTTCATGATATCAATGGCCATCCAAAAACAATGCGGCATAGAGCTCCATTTCTCAGGATGAGTCAAAGAGACGTGAGACGTTTGCACACGCTCTTGTCAGCTGGTGGTTATTTTCACCTTTATTTACAAGTTGAGATGAATGAAATAAATGGATAGGCATGCCGCATTAGCACACCAGGGGTGTGCTGCCTCCTCCCCCACGCCCCCAGAGCCAGCCTCCCACATCACTGGAGATGTGTTTGTACTTCCTCCTCACGTCTCATGCATATGGATGTTTTGACAGCAGATTAATGAAAATCATAACCTATATAGATTTATCAAAATGTTCAAGCGTCTATGTGAGGCTGTGTCAGCTACAAGACCAGTTGTCATAGTTAAGGCATTTGAAAACCATTTGCCGTCTGCCACAGGCAAAATGTATTTAAAGACAGTAATCTTTGCTAGGAGGTAATTTTGTACTCTGATCTCTTTTTACTTTAAACTCTGATTTGCCTGAGGAACAAATAAAATAAACATACAAGCTTCACATGTATGTATATATGCGTTAATTGTGTGTGTTTGACAAATACATCTGTAAACATATGTCTTGTAATGTAGTTGCTTAACAAACAATTTAACAATGTAAGTATGAATTCAGTTGTATGTTTTTTCAGTATTTTTCCAAACTGTGCCAAGTTAATAGTTTAATAGTTCTTTTTGTTGAATTTAACAGGATGCAGTTTCACATAACACAACTCAAACTGAACTGTCAGAAAAAACCACTCAAACATATTACTGTATCAAACAGAATAAGCCATTCAACATCCTATACATAATGCCAGTTCAATGAATAGATAAATACAACACATATCTTCCATATATCAACCCATAACTACAGCCCTTAGAATGACACATGGTGTTGCATTGTCAATTGTTCCAATGCATCATTGGCTTTGAATGGGATGAGGTGAACATAGGGGCACTGACTGTATGATATCTTTAATGCTCTCACTACCCTCACTGGTCTGTCAGTCAAGGGTACTGTTAGAGACATGTCTCACTTAGATAAAGATTCATGAAGCAGGTGCATCATGTATGATACAATTCAGCTCAGGTGATTGGCTGTGATTGTGACGGATAGCTCCCAGCTATGTCAGTGATTGGCTGAAATTGTTAAGGTCAGCTTTTGCAAAGCTGGTGGAGGTGGCTGCCAGCTGAATTCACAATCTCTCTCATGCTTTTTCAAAGAAGCTTATTTATTTCACAAGTCTCAAAGTACACATGGGGGTATATTTATTTTCTTAAACATTCACAAGTAATGCTTTTATAATCTCAGCTCTTGTGACTTTTGTAGGTATGTTTCTAACATCAAATGGAGTAGTTTGCATACATCTAAAGAAATCATTTAGCGGGAGAAACAGAAAAGCCTTTACTTTGCCCCCCCATCTCCCATCTTTAATAAAAAAAAGCTATGGTATGGCAGAGCTGTATCTGGCCCCTGCCATCTTCACCACAGCAATTGGGTGTTTATAGGTGAAAATCGTGGAGTAAGTTTAGGGAGCTGATCTAGTAACTTAGAGCTTACTGGTTTGATTCCCAGCTTAAGCACTGCCACACCCTTAAGACAGGACACCCTTAATAGTTTTTGCTAAGTGCCTAAATGTAATGCAATTATCATTATATTACATTTAGGTATTTTACAGACACTATTATCCAGAACAAATGAAACTGTCTTTATTTTACAAAATAACCACAAAGGGAACCCAAAGCTAAGGTGACTGTCAGTGACATTCCAACCATGGCTGAATTCCTTGGTACACTGCGTTTCACTGTTAGAACCATAAATGAGGACCCATTTAAATTGACACTTTTAAGTGAAACAGGATATGAATATGTTCACCAACAAGCGCCATAGTATCAAATGCATGAATTGGAAAATAAACAACAAACAATAATAGCTGTAGTGAGAGCTGTAATAAATGCAGACATTTAGTTTTAAATTCAGATATAGTGACTGGGTAAGAGGGGAATGGTGTTTCACAAGGTACATTCCACCACTGAGAAAGCAGAGAGGGGAGCAGGCGCAGTGGTCACCACTCTGTGTCTTTAGTGATGGATTATCAGCTGAGGTGAGACTAAGATCCAGTCCTTCAGTGAGTTTCAACACCCACCTAACAGCACAGCTCTGGACGCCTTGTTTGTGCTGTCCCTATATTACTCTGCCTTCGTAGCACTTTGATGTTAGAATGCCTGTGACACCACAGCGGTTATACTACAGCTTTGAAAAGCTGTTACTTTGGCTCATATTCAGCTGCCATGCCGTTGAATTTATGCCCTGTCTGAAGGCTAAATCTGTATAGTGTAGTCATGAAGATTATACTGGGTTATATTTCATTATCATACAGTGTGTGGTTTGGGACATGTGTTTGTGCCGGTGTGTCAGTTGTCATGATTGCTATTGTGACCTCTTTTACCTTTTTTAACAAAGCCAGACTATTCAGCAGCTGTCCGACAAAATTGTTTCAGATTTAATGACGATTGACTTTGCATGACAGCATATTTTGAAAATGTGTTGCATTAAGGATAAGAATTTCTTATTGTCCATTTTGGTTTGAGATATTTTCAAATATATTCACCCTTAAAGCTGTGAATGGGATCTCTTTGTAATGCAAGCACAATTTGTTCTGTTTGTTGATGGAACCTTTTCTCACCAATGTGACTAGCTTAGGTTTGATTAACGTGAATTCCTCTAGGGTATATTCTCAATAACAAACAGAAGCTTGTTTATTGATGCTTTCAATGAGGTTAGTGGGGGAGGGTGAGGAGACACTCATACACGTGGTCGAGCGTTTCAAAGCACTGTGGTTCATGAAATCATTTTAGAATTATCACATGGTTTACAAATAGGTCAAATTTTAAATGCCACTTTCAGTGCGAGCAGCTTTGCAGAGAGAAAGTCCTAGCTTTTTCAGTTTCAGATGACAATTTACAAAATTGGAGGTGTCTGTTGGCCCATGCAGGCAGAGTTGTTCAAGCGCTTTGCTCTTTTTGTCTCCCAGCTGAAATGGTACAGTGGGTTGTCATCTTAAATTTATACGCAGGATTATGGTTTTTTTTTTCTGTGCAATACCCTCAAAGGTTGCTTTTCTAAGATCCCCAAGTAGAGGTGTTATTTTGTGTGTGCACCTAAAGTTTGCAGTCTTTGCAGGTTAACAATTATGAGTCATTATGTAAATAACTCCAGCCGCAAGCAGCCACATTAAAATTAAGGATATTGAATGTCTGGAGAGGATCAAGACCATGATATCACTGTTTACCATAAAAGATGTCCACATTTGCTTAAAATAATAGCTGTTGTATTCCTATAACAATAGTCATGATTCAAATGAATGTAAGCTTATGAATGTATACTGTTCATAATGTAAGTATCAAAAAATTCACGTTTTGAGTACTTCAAGTATTAGCTACAATGTGCCAGCTAATTAGCTCCTATTGTTTCTTAATCATTCTGTATATTCAGTGGAGGGTATTCCAAACACTTGTGTGTCCATACTCACAAATGGTAAGAATATAATGGAAACACCAGTTTGGTTTGTCTGTATGCACCAAAGAGTAAAGAATCAGGGCTAGCATGAGCACCTGGACTAGGACATCAATAGCATTATGTGGAGTCATCCTCAGAAGAGGGTTAGATTGAGCATGGTTGTTTAATGCTGTAAAATGACATCACTTGGATGGGCAAATTATATCTATTATTTTTTCCATTGAAATTCTGACTTTCATGAGTGGAAAATGCCTTCTCTCTGCATTGTGGTCTTTGATTGTAAAGACATCTCCTGCGACAGCCATAATCGTATTGACTGCCTGACTGCTTATACCTGCTTTTCATTCATACTACATTGCACACACAATTACCTTTCCAAAATTTCTTAAGGGATTAGTTAATTACATTAGATATGCTAAAGTTATTTGCATGGCCTCCCACGATTTTGCAAACCGGTGTTGGGATGCCCAAGTCACAAACATAAATATAAATGGTTAAGGAAACTTTAAAACATGCAGTCCTCTTTGTATCTCATTAGTCTCCTTGGATGATTATTTGTAAATGGTAACAGTGCATTGCTACTCCTGGTTATCCAGATGCTTGCAGCATAGCTTCTTAAGAAGCTTTGTTCCAAATTCAGGGAAGCAAACAATATATAATAAGGGATTTAAACAGAACAGTGAAAAGTAATATTCAGACAGTAAAACTTTTTTTTTTTCCCCCTTGTTTTAGGAATTTACATCAGTGGCATTCATCTTTGGTTATTCTAAATCACCAGCAGGACTGAAGTCAGAAGTCACTCACACAAATCAAAGTTAACCTCTGAGGTGCTCCACTGATGGATAACGCCACTTTCCTGGCCGACAATCGATCGGACTGCGAGGAGGTGCAGATCCCATATGAAGTCTTCTTCGCCGTTGGCATAGTGAGTCTGTGTGAGAACCTGCTGGTGGTGGTTGCTGTGATCAGGAACCGCAACCTGCACTCCCCTATGTACTGCTTCATCTGCAGCCTGGCCCTCTTCAACACCGTCTCCAGCCTCTGTAAGACCTGGGAGAACACCATGTTGGTGTTCTCCTCCACGGGACACCTCGACTCCCAGGGAGCATCAGAGCTCCAGGTAGACTATGTAATGGACACTCTGCTTTGCATGTCCTTCCTGGGCTCCATCTTCAGCTTCCTGGCCATCGCAGTGGACCGCTACATCACCATCTTCCATGCCCTGCGCTACCACAACATCATGACCATGAGGCGCGCGGGGTACATGCTGGCCGCCATATGGGGGATCTGTGGCAGCAGCAGTGTAGTGATGCTGGTGTTCTTCCATGCCCCCGCCATCAAGACCTTCTTTATTGTGCTGTTCTTGACCTGCCTGTTCATTAACCTGTTCCTCTATGTCCACATGTTTCTGCTGGCACAGCAACATGCCAAGAAGATAGCCTCGCTGCCGAGCAACTCGCCACAGCAACAGAGCAACATGAGGGGTGCAGTGACACTCACTCTCCTCTTTGGGGTCTTCATTGCCTGCTGGTTTCCCTTTTTTCTGCACCTGCTGCTCGTCACGGTGTGCCCCTTTAATCCCTACTGTGAGTGCTACCGCTCGCTCTTCCAGGTCCACCTCCTCCTCATGATGAGTCATGCCATCATTGATCCGGCTATTTACGCCTTCCACAGCGCAGAACTCAGGAGTACCTTCAGAAAGATGTTCTTTTGTTCTGACTCAAGGGTTTTCTGTTGCTTCATCTGAATACTGTTTTTCATTTATCTTTAACTCAATTTTGCTGTAAGCATTTACAATGCTCATGTTATTGTGCAAAAATGACAATGATTAATTATCAGTCAAAGTTCCAGTGAATGGGATACAGATAACACTGTCAGTTCATTTATAATGTCTTCCTGGCTCATATGTCAATGTCAATACAGTATTTCAAAGCTGAGCAGGATATCTCAACAAACATGTATAGAAATAATACACTGCTGCATGAAACAAATTCTCAGAGATAATGTAGTTGGTTTGCTTTATGCTTTTTTCCTAATTGCATGCCCAGCACTTCTCTAAAGCAACGTCTTTGTTAAAATCTCATTGTTGTGAATTTAGGATAGCACAGAGATGCACGTGTTCTCCAAAACGTGTGAAGTCTGCAGCTGCTGCCTTCCACACAAATCAAAATTACAGTCATTTAGCTGATGCTTTTATACAAAGCAACTTACAGTTGATCAGGCTCAAGGGCCAATCCCCCCTGGGAGCAATGGGGGGTTAAGGGCCTTGCTCAAGGGCCCAACAGCAATGGTGTTCTTGCTGTGGCTAGTCTGGGACTTAAACTACCAACCTCAGGGGTCCCAGTCATGTATCTTAGCCACTAGACTACAGACTGCATGGACCCAGTGCATTCTACTAGTTGATCTGGCACCAACATGATTTACATTACAGACAACTGACCCAACTGGAGAACGATGAGACACAGATACCCCACCAACTAAATCCCTCTCCCCCTGGTGTGGCAGCACCACAATTACCAACACCATTATGTGAGTCTGATACCTGGCCCCAGGGCTCATCCAAACAGTGCGTGTGAGATTGAGGGTATGGATTTATTTCTGACAGAATTACCCCTATGATCACCATTGCTTACATGTATATCCTGTCAAATCAATGTTCTTTACATGTTTTTCATTGAAACTAGAAGAACATAAGCCATAGTCTTCAACACATTGATTTGTTAATTTCATTTCCATACATTCCTTGTCTTTGTTATTGATCATTTACGCTCTTGGCACTGATTCATAATTTATTATTAGGTTTAATAAAATGTTTGTGTTGTATGTCAGACAGAAGTATAGCCTTCCTTTTAGAGATCCCATTTCCTGTAAATTATGGTACTTTAAGACCTCACTCTCTTGCATGCTGGAGCATTTAATGTAGCTGGAGCACTTGAATAAATGCTAGAAGAAAAGCAGTGATTTAACAGAATTGCTCAGAAAGTATTCATCCTTTTTAACAGCGCAGCTTAACATGGTTATCTCTCCAGCCAGAGCATGAGATTGGAGCTGAGTGCTGGGAAATGTCCTTCCTCAGTCACAAGCCTGTGTTAGCACTCTGCTTCCCCCTCCATGCCATTTTATCCCTTCCTCCAGTGCTGTACTTGTATTCTTAAATGGAATTGTGGTTTGCGTTGTTTGTCTTTAATTGGTTATAATGCACAGCTGTATCTATTGAATGTCACTGAAGGCTTTTCAGCCTGAACATGCATTCTTGAGAGTCTTCACAAGTGTTTTCACTGAATGTTAATGAAGTCTTTGTATTCTGAAAATACTGTGATGGTCACTCTGTGTTCTGCTCTGATGGTGGAGTGTTGCTCTGAAACGCATTACCTGTGATTCTCAATAAATGATGCAAAGGGAGTTGCTGACAAAACTCTTTTTTTTTCTTTTCATTTGAACATTTCCATGGATTAGCACCCCTTTTTTCTTCCTTTTGTAAAATAAGAGCACTGAACTTCTGTTTTGTCGCTGGTACCCTTTACTTAACATCAATCATTATTATATGTATTGGTAGGCATGGTTTGGAAATCACCTTTTTAGTTGCTTTTTGAATTGCATTAGTAACTGTACATATCTGTATTTATGCAGAGGAAAATATATACTCTTACAAAGAACCGTGATCTCTGTTAAATTGCAATAAAGCAACAGCAGCCACAAAACTATATTGACCACGATATTAATGTATATTGTACTACCACAACTAATTTGTATTACGTATGTCATACTCTGCTTTCTGTATCTATTTGCCTTACTTATTTTAGCACTTATGCTCTAAAATCAAATAAAAAGCCTAAGTGGTTCTTAACTGTCTTAGGTAACCCACTGAACAGAATATGTCCACTCTGCTTCACCTACATGCTCTATCTCCGATTCTCAGAGAAAACCACAAACTCAAGAATTATTTCACTGTAAAGCAAATGTGTATGACTTTAGACTTCAAGACATCAATGTATAATAAACATGTATTCCTCAATTTTCCCCTTGTTCTCACCCTGAACTCAAGCAAATTTGTTGATGTCACTGAACAAACCCTTTCCTGCTTCAGGATGAGACTCCAGCAGTTCATGTCGTGGTTAATCTCTTTTTTCACACTCTAGGTGCACCACCAGTCACTTACTGCCGATGCTGCTGGAGGATGATGAAGACAGAATCTTCTGGTTTGTGCATGACCAGGAGTGGTTGCTGGAGAGTGACGAGACCAACTGAGATAGTGGGCTTGCCCATATCATTCCCTGGTGAGAGTAGGCCAATTTATGCCTCTCCTCTGTGGACCTCTGGCCATAGTGGGCCTTTGCACAGCTGGGACTGGAACACAGTTGCAGGACTCTAGAATATAACAGAAAGCTAGGTCTATAATCTTCCAAACCCAAGTTGGTCCATTCTGCCCTATTATAGTTAAATTGACTGGATGCATGTTGTTATGTATGTGGAAATGCATTGTGTACCAGCATTTACTTACAGTACTATTTTATGTTGCACATGCATCAGGTACTATTACACAGTAAAAATGAGTGCAGGTAAGTGTATTGATACATTGATTAAAAAGTGTGAACTTCCCCCAGTAAACACAAGGTCTAACCTGCCTCCTCTGTCTTGGGTCATTGTTTTATTGCTGTTGTTCTATTTAAGAACAAACACAACAGAATTGGCAACAAGGCTAAAGACTCCCTGCTGTGCAATGTTACACAGGGAAGAGCGGAGGAGAATGGACCAATTGACCTTAAACTTGGAAAAACTCATGCATTCAACCACCCCGCACAGACGCTGCCTTGATTGACAAGCTAGCTAAGGAAGGAGGATGGGGCGCGTGAGTAGTAAATGGACTGCACGTAAAATAAAGGTAAGAGAACTACAAACAAACAAACAAACAAATGTTTGGATGTATAGGACAAATGGGTGGTTTTGATAGCATTGTAGAGGATTGGGCTACGTATGTAGAGAGAGTTGAGCAGAATTGTCTAGCCAAGAAGATTAAAGATGAAAGGAAAGTAGCGGTCCTGCATAGCTAAACCTATAAGTTGCATCTTACATTGACTTGTGCAATGGAACTCATTCAGTCAATGGAAGCTGCTACCAAAGATGCAAACAAATTACAAACAAAATCAGCAGAATGCACAGTGAATAAATTTCACACACAACATCACGGGAAAGCAAAGGCATGTTTCAGATGTGGGAAGACATCACATGACCCAACAGATTGCTGGTTTAAAGACAAAGGCTGCAGACAATGTAACACATGAGGGCACATGCAGAAAATGTGGAAACTTAAACAAAGTGATAAATACTCAAAGAAGACAGGGAAAGAACACAAGAAGGTGGACCAAATCACAGAAACTTCAGAAGACTCAAATACTTCAAGTGAAGAAGAGTTGTCATGTCTTGAACATTTCTCTCTTAAAGAGACAGATGACAAAATAATATGGGTGACACCTGAGATAGAAGGAGTGCCATTAAAGATGGAAGTAGACAGGGACTCTGCCCTCTCAGTCATCTCTCATAAAGAGTATGTGAGAATTTTCCCAAATGTGAAACTGAAACATTCTTCAGTGATGTTAAAAACTTACACAGGGGAGAAAATTTCTCTCATGGGGAAAATGAAATTGAGTGTGATATGGGAAAAAGCGATGCAACTTATACCTATATGTGCTAAAGAATTGGGGTTTACCTTTATTTGGCTGTGAATGGCTGGGGAGCATCCAGCTTAACTGGCAGTCCATAAAGGCAAAGGCAATTGCTCCCAAGCAGGGCAGCCACTCCACTGACGAAAGACTGTCACAGCTACTGTCAGAGTCTGTGCAGGTCTTCAAAGAGGGAATAGGTACTTTAAAACATATGAACGCACCGATTGCACTTGAGGTTGATGCAAAGCCCAAGTTCCGCAAGGCATGCCCTGTGCCATATACAGTGTGCCCAAAGATGGAGGTGGAGCTCCAGCGCTTGAAGGCTCAAGGGATCCTCTCCAAAGTTGACTGGTGTGACTGGACAACACCAACTGACCCTGTCATTAAAAAGACTGGATCAGTATGTGTTTGTGGGGATTTTAAGCTCACAGTAAACCCTGCACTACATGTGGACCAGTACCCACTCCTGCGCATAGAAGATATTATTCGCACCACTGGCAGATCTCAAAGATCTTGGCAAAGATTTCAAAGACCAACCCGCATGAATATGCACAAATGGAAATGGATGAATCATCACTCAAAGTTTATTTATTAGTTTTTGGCATTTCTAGTGCTCCAGTGATATGGCACTGCACCGTGGATCAAGTGCTCCAGGGGATCTCAGGCACGCAGTGTTACTTGGATGACATCATTGTGACAGGACCTGATGATGACTCCCACCTGGCAAACCAACAGGCAGTCTTGACCAGACTGGCAAGATATGGGCTGAGGGCAAACAGAAGAAAATGTGAAAAGGCTGTTATAAACGCACGCAAGCCAAAGAATGTGAGCCAACTATGCTCATTTTTGGGTCTTGTCAATTATTACCACAGGTTTCTACCAAATCTTTCAACTTTGTTGCACCCCCTTAAACCTTCCGGTTGCAAATGGGAGTTAAATGGAAGTGGTCAAAAGACTATGAACAGGCATTCAAGACCACTAAACAAGACCACTATTACATCAGAGGAGGTGTTAACACATTTTGACCTCAGCCTCCCACTGCGTATTGTCAGTGATACTAGTGCATATGGCATCAGCGCCGTGCTTTCTCACAAAATGCAGGATGGGTCTGAGCGACCCATTGCTTTTGCTTCAAGGCCACTTCCGCGAGCGCAATTATGCCCAAAAAGAAAGGGAAGCACTGAGCCTGGTGTGAGGGGTGAAGGAGTTTAATCAGCCATGGCAGCTGCTCGCTCAGCGATGGGCCCTGTTCCTTGGTGCTCATACCTACACCATAGAGTACAAAGGAACTAAACAACACGGGAATGCTGATGGGCTTTCCCACCTACCACAACCTGCTGAGAAGTCTTCAGATGGGTCTACAGAGACTCAACCTTATCCAAAGTCTATGAGCTGAATGGTTGGCGGCTCATGGGGACCCTGACTTACCTGAGTACTCCACGTGACATGACCAGCTGTCCGTGAGCCAAGGCTGTGTGATGCGATGCATACGCGTCAATGTTCCACCCAAACTGCGCCCAAGAGTACTAGAATCACTGCATGAAGATCACCTTGGCATAGTCAACATAAAGAGTCTTGGCAGAAGTCATGTGTGATGGCCTGGTATTGACAGTAAGATAGAGGATCTGGCCAAGAACGCCAGCCCCAAACAGCACTCCTCCACACATGGAAGCGGCCTGTAACCCCCTGGCATCATATTCACATTGACTATGTTGGCCACTTCATGGACAGAATGTTTGTACTCGATGCCCGAAGTGGTGTGAAGTGTTTACAGTGAAACAGGCCACAGCTACCAAAACAGTGGACCTTCTCCACAACCTTTTTCTCGTACAGGCTTACCTCAGCAACTGGTGAGTGACAATGGCAGCCAGTTCACAAGTGAGGAGCTCCAGGTCTTTGTCACATGGAACGGCATAAAACACATCACCTTGACTCCTTACCATTCTGTGTCGAATGGTTTGGCTGAATGTTTTGTACAGTCTTTCAAACAGTCCTCGAAAGCAAATGGAAAGGAGGGAACAGCCTTGCAACAGAAAGCCGAAACTTTCTACTGGCATATCAGAACACTGTTCATGCAACAGCAGGACAAACGCCAGCTGGGCTCTTCCTGGGAAGAAATCTGAGGTCACGGCTGGTCCTGTTGAAACCAGACATCCGCAAATATGTCCAGGAGAAACAGTGTTCCTCCAAACAAACACAAAAACAACTGTGAACCTTCACTGTTGGATAAAAAGTACTTGCCAGAGACTACAAACCAGAGGCTCAAACCAGAAATGGCAGCCTGGTGAGATACTTTCCAAGACAGGACCCCTGACATATATTGTGACTGTGGGACCTGACATGGTCTGACATGGTCTGACGCTGACATGTTGATCAGCTGCTGGATGCAGCAAACGGCACAGCACTCAGCGAGGCTGTGAGCTTCGCACCTCAACTCGACTCAGGCAAGTTTGCTTTCATGCCATCTGATGTGTCTGATACTGACACTGACATTCAAGAGATTGTTGAGACCCCTGATCAGAGTGCGGTTGCCTCTAATACCCAAGCCAGATGTTACCCTGACAGAAATCACAGAGCACCTCAGAGACTTGACCTTTTATTGTCACTGTGGAAAAGAAAGACGTTTAGCCTGTCTCGATTTTATGTTGACATTGTTGAAAAAAAAAATTGTACACACAAGCTTGTTTGTTCATGAGAAGGACATGGTGCCTTGTTTTTGTTATTGCTACAGTTCAAGTATTGTTACAAGAATGAATACAGATGTACTTACCTTTTGATGTTACCGGTACATCAAAGCTGAAAGGGAGGAATTGTTATGTATGTGGAAATGCATTGTGTACCAGCATTTACTTACAGTACTGTTTTATGTTGCGCATGCATCAGGTACTATTACACCGTAAGAATGGGTGCAGGTCAGAGTTTTAATACATTCATTAATTAGTGTGAACTTCCCCCAGTAAACACAAGGTCAGACCTACCTCCTCAGTTTTGGCTCATGCTTTTATTGCTGTTGTTGGACGGAAGAACAAACACAGCACTTGTCTCTTACGAAAATCACATCTGGTCCCAGTGGTCCTCCCTCACGCCCTTATAGCAGAAGCACCTTAACTTGAAAGGCGAGCTTCAGTGTGATTCTTCCTCTAGACAGCAATAAATTTACTGCAGTTTTAAAATGTATTTCACCTAGTGTGTCTGTGTTTTACTTGTATTAGCTTTTTCTTTTCACACAAGAGAGTTTGGGTTCTTCAACACCAGTCCTGTTTTTCTTCACCTATTTACTATGACTTTGTCTCTTCAATATGCACTGTGAGAAATATATTTTTCTTACCAATTGAGGCACAATTCCATACCTGTTTTGCATGGTTTGGTTTATGGCTCTCTCATTACTATTCTGCTGATGTTGATGGGCTTTTCCACTGAATTGGGCTTTGCTCAAGGTTTCGCTCTGGTAGTCAGGGAGCTTTTCCCTTGCCTAGGTTTCCTGTGAGGGGTCTCAGGCCCGGGATATATGTAAAAGAGGGGTGCAACAGATCACAAAACTCATGGTTTGGAATGTACCATGGTTTTTGAGTCACGGATCGGATCATATTTCTGATCATTATGATTATCACTTTAAAAAGTAACAGCGGCAGTAAAACTGTATTTCACACTATTGTGGTTAAACTTTGCAATTAACCTGTGGTTGGCATTCGTGCCGAACCTTGATCCGTACGGATCAACTACACTTACCCCACTAAATCACTATTGGAATAAAATGTAATTGACTTGTATTACAATAGTCTGACATTTTACCCCTAAATAGTGTTGAAGAAATTGTGGATTTCCTAAAGTCATGTAAAAAAGCTTGAAATACAGGAAAGAGATGCCTGTAACTGCATATGCTTTTTCCAAGCAAAGTATATAATTGCAGCATTCAAAAGTATCTCAGTTTGAAAGAGACACAGTTATCAATTGCAGAATATGTTAGTTCAGGTAAATATATTCAAGTTATTTCTCTGCCTGCAGGTACGCATTGCATAATATAGAGAAGTGCTGTAAAAATCAGATTATATATAGTAAAATATTGTCCATATGTATTATGTTACTTATGAGATTTCCATATCCAAAAAGTAACCACATATATATAACATAAGATATCACAGAAACATGCAACATTTTGTTTTAATAAAATGATTTGAAACATACTAAAATATCAGAATGTTTCCCAGATGAAATAGCAAGTCACTTATCTTTATCAACAATTCTTTATAAACTATAAGAAAGGAATTTTTTTTCAGAAAGGCATACAAATCCTGCAGAAGGCAGGAATTTTAATTCAGCATTTTTAAAGTACCACCATAATCTATGGACAACCACAACCACAAAGCATCTGTTGTAATGTATTCAATATTAAAAGAAAGCTGCTCTGTAATTAAGTCAATTTATTGTCAATAAAAATACAGCAGCAGTAAGGCCCAGTGCTTAATAATCCCCTTAGGCCCAGGAAAAGCTTACCACCTAGGTCAGAAAGTGTGTCAGAAGTTTTTTTTTCTCTTTTAGAGTAAAAAAGCCATACTCTCTCATAGCTTTTTTCTCAGACCCCACCCTCATATTCTTAATTACACTGTACGTAGGCTAAACATGTATTTTCTATTAACTCTAAAGACCCTTTAAAACAAATTCATGGCCAAACAGATTTTAAGGTCTCTTAATTATATTACTTATATTTTTTTAAAGGGTGCAATATTGTCAAATTAGAGACATTAAATGTGAGCATTTTAGCTTTGAAAATATTGCATCTCCAAGACACATCACACATCTTTCTCATTTTGATAAATCAATCATTGAATTCTCTCCCCTTTACTATATTATGGCAGTATGGCTCATATATCGGCTGGGAATGGGAATGCTGATATCATCTGCAATGACAAATCAAAGTTGTGGTGTTTTCAGCTGCAACACGGAAACGTATTTTCGGCTGAAACAGGTATCAGACTTGAATTTGCAGTGCTCATTTTCCATGATTGAATCTTCCAAAACCTGATGTGGATGGGTTTTACCAAAGTTTTTATTTTATGATGCTACAATCAATTTATCCCACAGACACAGCAAACATGAGTCAACACACAAGTACTATTTTATAATATTTTGATCTGAAACAATTCACAGCGTAGACGCTTCCTAACTTACCTTCCCCACAAATCAAGCAGGAAAAATATATTTAAACACAATAATCTGTCTAATAATCCATCCAAACTAAATACTGTTATCAGGCAGTCTTTAGAGTAATAATAGATGAAACAGGAATTTACAAATGTTTATAAATGTATTCCAAATGATTGTTTGATACATGTCTAGTCCTAATATTTGCTGGAGAGCCCGCAGATGTTACGTAGGCTGTAGCAGCAGATGATCTCCTTGAAGGTCTTCCTCATCTCTTGGCTGCGGAAGGCGTAGATGAGCGGATCGATGACGGAGTTACACATGATGAGGATGAGGTACATGTTGAAGTGGGACATGAAGCAGACACAGTAAAGGTTGTGGGGGCAGCTGATCATGAGGATGAGGTGAAGGAAGAAGGGTGCCCAGCAAACCACAAAGATCCCAAGCAAGATGGTGAGGGTGATGGCGCCCTTCATGCTGGTGCGCTGGTGGATGGAGTTGTAGCCAGGCAGGGCGGCAATGCGCTTGATGTGTGAGCGCGCCAACATGAACATGTGACTGTACAGTGAGGCCATAAGGACCAGCATGGCGAAGAACATGGACACCAGGCAGACGATGACTGGTGTGGTGTCTGAGTAGATGATGAAGACGATGCCGCAGCCCGTGCAGAAGGTCCAGATGCCACCGATGATGAAGCCCGCACGGCGCACCGTCATTATGTTGTGGTAGCGCAGCGCGTAGAAGATGGTGACGTATCGGTCCACAGCGATGGCCAGAAGGCTGCACATAGAGGCCACAACTGAGATGCAGATCATAGAGTCAAAGACATTGTCCATCTGCCGGATGAAGTGATCTTCCACCACCAGCTGCCGGTTGTTGAGCAGGTAAATAATGATGGTCTCCCAGGCGTTGGAGACGCTCACCAACATGTCGGCCACCGCCAGGCTGCACACAAAGAAGTACATGGGCGAATGCAAGTTTTTGTTCTTGATGATGGCGCAGATGACCAGGATGTTCTCCAGCAGGCTGATGATACCGAGGGTGAGGAAGACCTCGGTGGCGATGTGTACCTGCTCGCAAGCCGTGAACTTGGTCTTGCCTGACACGTCGGTCAGATTGTGCAGTGTGACGGAGGAGTTGCCAAAGGCAGCCTCCTGGAGGAGGGGCCTTGCAGATATGTTCATCTCAGCGGGGGTAGTGGTGGGGTTCATCCACGCTGGAGTCTTACGGATTGACTGCGCAGTTCATCATCACGCTGCATGACACACAAAGCAGAAGCACACTACATTCTTATTCCTGTTTTAATCCATCTTAAAATAATTTCAATCAGACATTGCTTTGAGGGCCAGTTTGCAGGACAAGGATTAGGTCTAATAACAGTCTGAAAACTTTCACATTGGAGACCTTCATTGACATTTTCTTTATGTCTAGGACTAAGAATAATCCATGTCTGGGATACCAGCCCTAAATTAGTCTGCATCACATATTTTAATACTCATTTGGCAGATGCTTTTTCCAAGCAAAGCACATAATTGCAGCATTCAAAAGCATCTCAATTAACAATAACTTTGGAAAAGGAAATGCAGATGTGGAAAATATCATTTAAGTACTGATTTATTTTATGAACAAGGATTAAGCAAGCACTTGCAAATGACAGCTCCTGCATGAATTTAATTAGCATTGATTTATAATTTGCATATTATTAAGGGTTTTATTACATCAACCCCAGTTCTTGGTTTAAAAACACTTAAGTTTATATTTGGTAGGAACACTGTTAAATATTATTTTATCATAAGCTGGCTGCTGTTCAAAAAGGCAAATTATTGTATCTATTATAAACAAGCAAGCAAAAATGCTTGATAACAAAGACTGACAATGATGGAATTACAGTGAATGAGGCTTTTAGTTGGATTGGCAGGTAAGTAAAGATGACATTGCATGTGCCATTTTCATGTTTCATCATAGGTAAATGTTGCTGAGTTGTGAGAAATAGCAATAGCTGCTACCTACTTCTTCTGAACAACATACAAACATTGATAGCATATTTTGTGTTTTTTTCCACGACAAAACATTCAACAGAGCATTGAAATCTCAAAAGGAACACTGTCGTAGCCATATATCTGGAGACCAACATTGGTGTCATAGCAATTTAATTATGAGCATTTAATGGAGCATAGTAAACCTGGACAACCTAAACATAGTAAACCTGAACAACCTAAACATAGTAAACCTGAACGACCTAAACATAGTAAACCCGAACGACCTAAACATAGTAAACCTGGACAACCTAAACATAGTAAACCTGAACGACCTAAACATAGTAAACCTGAACGACCTAAACATAGTAAACCTGGACAACCTAAACATAGTAAACCTGGACAACCTAAACATAGTAAACCTGGACAACCTAAACATAGTAAACCTGGACAACCTAAACATAGTAAACCTGAACAACCTAAACATAGTAAACCTGAACAACCTAAACATAGTAAACCTGGACAACCTAAACATAGTAAACCTGGACAACCTAAACATAGTAAACCTGAACGACCTAAACATAGTAAACCTGGACAACCTAAACATAGTAAACCTGAACAACCTAAACATAGTAAACCTGGACAACCTAAACATAGTAAACCCGAACGACCTAAACATAGTAAACCCGAACGACCTAAACATAGTAAACCCGAACGACCTAAACATAGTAAACCTGAACGACCTAAACATAGTAAACCTGAACGACCTAAACATAGTAAACCTGAACGACCTAAACATAGTAAACCTGGACAACCTAAACATAGTAAACCTGAACAACCTAAACATAGTAAACCTGGACAACCTAAACATAGTAAACCTGAACAACCTAAACATAGTAAACCTGAACAACCTAAACATAGTAAACCTGGACAACCTAAACATAGTAAACCTGAACAACCTAAACATAGTAAACCTGAACGACCTAAACACAGTAAACCCGAACGACCTAAACATAGTAAACCCGAACGACCTAAACATACTAAACCTGGTGAAAATATATGGAATGCCGAATGCGACATAAGATGCAATTATTTTACCATGCGTTTTTTTTCCACATTTAACTGACACTCACATTTAAGCAAAAAATATCACTTTTTTCTACATTTGTAAATGCATAATATATTATTCTAAATGTTAGTAGTGAAGACAAAAAATAAACTTAAGCTAAATATCTTATTATTTAGTAGTTTTCAACATTTGATACATCTCGGAAACATTTAGCTAAATGTTCGAACATTTAACAAATATTTTTCCCTTAAATGTTGCAAACATTTAGCAAATGTTAAAAATATTTCGTAATAGAGTTTATGCAAATATTTTATACATTTAGCTAAATGTTCATACTTTTACTTAAATGTTCATAAATGTTTTTTTTTCTTCAAATGCTTCAAACATTTGGTAAATGTTTCATGTACTTACATAAATATTTTAAATTTACTAAATGTCTTGTTTCTTAAATGTATGAACCATTAAGCTAAATGTATAACACATTTTGAATGACACATTCATGTATCAAATTAACAGGGAAGGACTGAATATAGGGTGGGATAGGATAGCATAGTACCCAGATAGTTGTGTGTATATACTGTAACATTCAGATGCTGAACTAATGTTTGGAAAGTTGTTATTTTACCTGTAACGGTAACTTAAATTCATTAAGTTGTCTTTTACGGTAGACTAGAAGCTATTCTCTGCCTCCTGCACAGTAAGGAGAGAGCCAGAAATGCCAATCACCAGCTGAAAAGCCCATTTCTTCAGCTCAGTCACCAAATAAAGCTCCAGAGGCAGAGCTCATTTACATACATTTCAAACATTTACAAATGTTGGAAACTTCATAAGCATTTAGCTAAATGTATAAAACATGTATGAAATCAAACATTTGGCTTAATGTTTCATACATTTAAGAAATTAAACATTTAGTTAAATGTTAGAAATATTTAGTTGAATGTATGAAACATTTAATAAATGTTTCATACATTTAGCTAAATGGTTCATACGTTTAAGAAACAAGATATTTAGTAAATATATAAAATATTTATGTAAATACATGACACATTTACTTCATGTTTGAAACATTTAAAGAAAAAACATTCTAACATGCAGCATGCAGATTTAAGTGAAAGCATGAACATTTAGATAAATGTATGAAACATATATGAAATTTTAACATTTAGCTAAATGTATGAAAAATTTGTCTAAATGTTTTATACATGTAATAAGCCAAACATTTAGTAAATGTATGGAATATTTAGTACATGTTTCATGCATTTAGGTAAATGTTTCACTCATTTGGTAAATGTATAAAATATTTGAATAAATGTATGACACTTAATAGATGTTTTAGACATTTGCTAAATGTTTGCAAATGTTAACAACATTTAAGGGAAAAACATCTCCCTAAATGTTTCAAACAACTGAAATATTGAACAACTAAATAATAAAACATCTAGCTTAAATGAGTATTTTTTGTCTTCAATATATACATTCAGAAAACTATTTTTATATTTAGATTTGTCATTTTCCAACATCGTAAATGTAGGAAAAAGTGAAATTTCTTCACTTGAATGTGAGGAAGAAATTGAATATTTCAGTTAAATGTCAAAAAAATGAGGGTAAAAAATGCAGCATATGTGACATTCAGCACCCCACAAAAATATTTTAGTGGTGTAATGTTTTATGTCATTTGGAGGTAGTTGTTGTTTTGTACACGTAAGCGGATCAGTACTATTCATCAAAGCATGACTAACTCAACTAAAAAGGCCCCTTTCTTTGATTCTGTAGCTGAGGGCTTCTAATTCCCTCCAGAAATTCCCTGAATTCCTGGGACTTCTAATTCCCTGAAAGATAGGAACAAGACGGCTTTCAGCAATTTCGTAATGTGTTTCCATGCACCTGCCCCAGTGAAGCACCAAGTAGCCATTCCATTTTTATTTTACTTTCAAATCTGCTTTGAATATGAAAGGTGAGGATCCCAGATGGAAAAAGAGAACCTAATTTAGGGAGCCTTCAGGCAGAGTGTATTGGAGCAAACAAATACTCGACACAAGGGGACTGCTGTCTCTCTCCGTTAATGACTTAATTACTATCCGCATGGCAGGAGTCAGTTAACATTGTCAAAAGACTGGCACAAGACTTCTGGGTGTCAGCACTTATGTGCAGTCTCACCTATAGTGAGTAAATCAAATAACTCAATATCATTTAAAATGTATCCTTTTTCCATAATAAGCAATAATGGAATACATTCATTGGCATATTAAAGACACACACAATCTCTAACAATCATGAGTCAGGACCCAAAATATTTCATAAAGCCAGTTTGTAACTGCACTGTAAAGCCCCCTAAATTCTCAATTTTTCTGTTGGGGTGGGTGGGAGGATGTAGAGGTTGGGAGGTGAATAAAAACATCACTACAACACCCTTCCTGTGGTTTGTGTTTTTGTGGTAGAAACCCAAAATGTCTTGCGACCTCCACAATCAGGCATTAGCAAATGACCTTACTTCAGGAATGCAATTCGGAGAAGCCACTGCAATCTGGACTAGTTCGTTACTTCGTTTTTCACTCCATTGCCCTTCATATCTGCTTTACCATTAAAGTACTATTCTTTTTTCACAAAATGAGAAAAGTGTTGCTGACAAGACCAACTTCGGCAGATAAAATTTTATTTTTACATTTCATTTCATTCATGCTTTTCTTAACGTAATTACAGAAAGCACTGGTGGACCTTGTGCACTGCAATGCGACATAGTTCCTGTAGGTAATCAAATGAAAAGCCAATAAAGGCAGTTCTCCCTGTAGTTATTTTTTAAAATGCTACAATCAAATAATACATTTATATATACAGTTCGTATGTTGGGTTTTGTATTAGTCCGAAAGTGATATAGAATGTCATGAATGTCAATATTGCCCTCTCATTTGCAGTTGCCTATAGTTCAAGTTTTCTTTGCCTCTGAGAGATCTCATCTGTAATGTAAACCCTGGCTGTGAAAATTAGCCACTTGAACAGGAAGTTATGGAACAATGCATGGAAAACATGTGGGTGTTCATCCAGAATCATTATGAAGACCATCATAGACTACAACAAGATGCTATATGTGGACTTCAGTTAATTTCATTTTCATATTTAATTATACCCTGCATTACATTACATTATAGTATAATCATTTAGCTGATGCTTTTATCCAAAGCAACTTACAGTTGATTAGGCTAACCAGGGGTCAATCCCCCCTGGGAGCAATGTGGGGTTAGAGGGCTTAGGAGGCTTGAACTGCCAGCCTCAAGGGTCCCAGTCCTGTACCTTAGCCACTAGACTACAGGCTTCCTCACTGTAATGCATGCTTTTGTGATGAGATGTCACCCTCTGAATCATATCTCATTACTAAGTCTTTTGGGTGCTTGTGGTTGTGAGATGTCTGATTTGTCAGATTTCCCAAACTGGTAGCTGGAACTAAGCAATTAAAAAACAGCTCTGTACTTCTCAATCATTTAGAACTATTTTCCCAGAAACTGATTAAGCATGCTCCAAGACTAAAAGAATATGTCATTTGAGATCTTCATTGAAAAATGTTTCTAATCTAGGAGCAGGCTTAATCTTAATGTCCCAGAAAATGGTCCATAGCTGCATATTTCATCACTCCTGCCATGTATTTCTCTATTTTTGATCCTCGTTTGGAATTCCCAGTAGTAACTGAAGGCTCACCCCATTGCTGCAGTACTTTCCATCCAGCTCCAAGGCAGATATGTACTTTCTCTAAAGCTCTTTGTCGTCTGAAATTTTCATTAACCATGATAACACATTTTTTTAACTAGGGTATATTTATGCCTAATGCCTACAGTGAAATTACTTGCCAATCACATATGAATCCTTGTTTTGACTGCGTGGAATCTTCTGTTTTCTCTGTTGTGGAGAGCTACCATGCCCTATGCAGACAATGCTGGATTCATTTAGGGACTTTAGCCTTGAATGAATATCATAGACATTGTCCTTAAAAATACAAAGATGATTGAATTTCACTCAGAGTAATTACTGCCATGAATGCAGTTAAGTGCATCATGAAATATTTAATTATGAGAAAACAAAGGCTATGAAAAGAATATCAATTATTTGTACAAAGCTTGAATGCCATATCCTAACTGACTACAGCATGACTCAACAGACTGAATAGATGTCAGCAAGCGCATTGCTTATTAACCCTTTGGACCAGAGTCTCCAGATGCATTCCAGAGGACCTTATTTCTTCAGCTTGTTCACCTCAAGCTTTGTCTAATCTCTTGGAGTTGTAGTGAATAACACAGAAAAAAACGGAACATCTTCTGAACATTCTAGAGTGTGGATCTTTTTGCATGGAATCAGCTATTCTGAAATTGTTTTGTGACAGATTTATCAAACCTTTTTCCACATTTTGCACATATTGTGAATATGAATAATAAGACTGGCATTGTACATTGGTCTTCTGAAAGAAGATAGAGCCAGGAAATAAATACTCTTTCAATAAAATGTATAATCTATCCTGTGTTTCTTTCAAATATTGAGTTGAAAAATCCTACAGTAGCATTCATGAGTACCTTTATGCTTTATTGTATTTCTGCGTACAAACAGATGGCCATCTGCCACATTTGTGGGAAATACAAATGAACAGCTATGACTCAATAATGAGAGGTTGCTGTATACGTGTACTCCTTTTCTTGCACTGAACCTATCATTTAAGCCATATGGGTATACGTGTTACTGTTGCTGTATGATGTCATGCTGTCCTAATCAACCTTTTTTCTCAGTGTATATTATTACGTCAGCATGAGATGCCATTCTGAGTTTGCTGGAACTTTGAGCAGAAAATCAACCAACCTTCATTGCCATTATGTATAGAATTATTTTCTAAAGCCAGGAAAAAGAATGTATGCTATTTATTTTATTAATATGCAGAAACATATCTTAAGAATTATACTGCATTTGTGTGTTTTAATTGATGTGTGTTCCTGTATTTGTGAATATTCTAACCTGAATATGTTGATTATAACTAAAAGAGCTTTTCACATGCCTCAAGTACGTCAGTAGAACAGAAGTGGAAGGATTAAAGAACATATGATAATCAAATGAGGAGGAGACACCCTTAAGAGTGCTTTAATATGTTTTCGATCCTAGATTTGATGTAAATCTATTTAACATGACCAAAGTTTTTCAATGGCATGATAGCATTGAGTCATCTGTGAATTCACTCTTCATTTTAACATCAGTTCTAACATGATTTAATAGTTAACTTTAACCTGGTAGTTCTTATCCCATAAATATATGATTGTTATGTTTTCTTAAAAACAGAAATGAAAGTATTTGTAAATCTAGACCAGAAACTTAATGCACACACACACACACACACACACACACACACACACACACACACACACACACACACACACACACCAGCTTTCCAAATCAAAGGTCAGATGAATTTTTGATCCTTCATCATAAGGCCTGATAGCTGGACATTGACTCGGAGTGATCAGAGGAGGCAGTGTGTGTGCTGATTGCTAACACTGAGAACAAAGCACAGACACTCATCACACTCTCCTTCCTTCCACACTTCCTTTCTCATGGTGTAAAAACAAATCATTTTTGAAGATACTTGGCCACCAAAGTGCTACAGGAAAAGGAAGTAACTGAGAGTTGCCGAACAACCCAGAAATTCATTATAAAGTTATTTCCAACAGCTGTAATTACATCTCTGTTTGTCAACTATGGTCCTCTTCATGTGCTCCATTATAAATTATAATTACTGCAGAGTCCATCTCTCAATGAAGAAAAGGTTTGGCTATTCATATGTTTTCATCTATTAGTTCTTAGTATTATGCCAAAAAGATCAGGATGTACGTGTTAGAGCTGTCAGCCATCCACATGTGCTGAGTTTGTGTATGTAAAGATGATAAACAAATCTGTTCAAATCAGGGCCATGTGACACCTTCCTTTATGAATGTAATTTTTCATCAGCCTTGCTGCAATGAAATATGCAGTATGTATGTGCAGCCACAGTAAATAGCCTGACACTTAATTAGGTTCAAGTCCTCTCAGGAGGGTCTTCAGATGTAATTACATTGCTATGTCACATGATAATTCAATTAATTTCTCTATGCATTTTGGCTGGTTCTTTACAGTGTATCTGATATTCCTACATATTTACAAACACAAGCACACATGGGCATGGCTGTGTAATCAAATGCACACACAAAAACACACATGCACACACACACGCCACATGTATACATATGACTGACATGGCTTTGTAATGGTGATATGAAAAGCTGGACTTATTGGACTGAGTTTTTTCATTTTTCAAATATGATAATATATCTCTTATGGGAGGGAGAGGCAAATGGCCATTTTTGAAAGCAGTTGCTGTTTTATGATATATAATATGATAATATTTAATGACATTATCAAATACACTTAGCTGGATATGTTATGTTTATAAAGGCCACCAAGTTCTACTCTATACACATATACATATATACACCAGTGTGGCACTGACACAGAAACTTATGGACGTAGGAGGTGATCATTTATTGTATCCCAGTACTGGACAGTATAGGTATGTCATGAGATGAAATTTGGATATAATGTTTGCCTGATTATGGTATGTAAACAAATAGCTGTGGAAGGCACGGGGTAACAGTTAATTGCAACTTTAACTATGTGTTTCTTAATTGCTGAATGACCTTTAATTAAATTGTGGTCTGTTAAATGCAAAACTGAAAAACAGTAAAAACTATTTGATGTAAAAGACACAAAAATGAATGCAGTGAATTTTATACAAATAAAAATGTCCCATGCATTTTGTCTCATCTAACAGAAATGGCCATAATTATGGATCTTCTCTTCATGTGTGCACTTACAGACTCAACAGTCTGTCCTTATACATGTATAAAAATAAATGCAGAGGTTATCTCTGAGCTATGTTTTAGAAGAGTGAATTATGAAAGATGAGGACCAAGGATTAAGTTCACATGAACAGAAGAGGATTCCAGGTAGAGGGTTCTGCAATACAGAGTGGCAGGAAAGCCCATGGGAGAAGACAAAGACCGAACGTTTCAGATTAACTCTGTGCCACAGCAATTGATTACGTTATCACAGCCTTTGATTGACAGAGTGGAAAAGCAGGTTCAGCCCATTAACAAGGTTAAAACATGTGGCCAAAGAAGACATCACCCAAGTATATTCTAGAGTGAGAATCGGTTATTCACAGTCATACCTTACTGTATTTTGGTCCGAGTGTATAAAATAAGTATAATATATATTGTTTTTTCATAATTTTATACAATCATTTAATGTAACATCACTGTGTTAATACATTTCTTTACATAATTTAAAGACAACCCTATGCTGGTTGCCTAGGTTATGTCTTCCATTCAGAGCAGGAAGCTACAATCGTGTATATGGTTGAGGCCAACAATACCATTCTTTCAAGTGACAATCTACACAATATGTATCCTCAATGGTGTACATGTAGCCATCGTGGATCAGTTCTTTAAAAGATATCAGACTGAAAGGAAACAGATCTAGAAAATGCCCTTTACTGGGACTGGAGACAGAGTGAAGCAAATAGAATAATAATATATTCAGGCAGGGTTAATAGTGTAGTATATTTTCCTATGGATATATACTACACAATACCCAGTTGGAATATGTTTTAAAAAATATCTATTATTGGCTTTCATTTTCTGCATTTCTATCTAAGAGCTTGATGATGCTTAAAGCTAGCTAAGCATGTCCTGGTGTGCGGTAGAAAGAGAATTCAACAGGTCAAAAGGTAAGACATGTGCAAGGAACATTATCGATCAAAAGGCCAGGCTAAAGGGAGGACAACATATTAATGAGGTTCACAGTCTCTAGTGTGATGTTCTTACCTACGGTACCATAATCAGGCCATACATTACAGAAGATCTAAATACATTCCTTGATGTGTCCTGCCAAAACATTGTCCAGAAAGAAGAGTTGGGAAAATCACACTTTTCAATCCTATGGGTAAATGTTGCACTCCATTACTCCTGTCACTGAATGGTTTAATGCAATTTCTCACTCTACTCCCCATTTCTCAATTCAGTCCTTGTCATGGAAAAGGAGGAAGTATTATGACAACTGTCCACATGACCAGCTATCCCTCATAGATATAATGAATGCTGTGCTGTCTGGCAATCACAGCTTCAAATGATCAAGAGTGAATGAGTCACTGCTGAAGGTATTTTCCTTTTTGCATGGCAGGGGAAAACATCCATTGTGAGTTCGAAGAGAGCATGTGAGTTTAGTAACTAGAAAGAGTTGGTTTTTACAGAGATACAGATTTAGTTTGCATGATCAGCTAGGCACCATTGTATTCTTTGTGATCACTGAATTTGTTCAAAATACCTCAGCAAAAACATTTCAGCATAATTGTTCAGTGGTTCTTTATTTACTTCAAAAGGTAGCATACACACTTACAACATGTTGCCATGTTATGGTATATTTATCGTTGGGCCGTCATGCAGTGACTGATAGAAAAAACTCTCAGTGAGACGAGACATTACTGAGACATTACATTTATGTTTAGGCCGTCTTAGTTCATTTTCCAATTAAATGAGTGAATTTGGCGAAAACGCTTTAGTTTTTGGGACTGTGTAAACAGTTTTTCAAGACTGGCTTCGGTTTTAATAAATGTGTTCAAGTAATCGAGAAACTGTAATTCTACACTAGATAATTATATCTTCGATTGCGTGGACTGCTGTGTTCTTTCCACACAGGTGTAACGTCAACAAATACATCGGATCCTCATGCACTCTCCCACGTACACACAAACATCACTAGCCTATATAATGTAACGTTGTCCTTATATAATCAGCCGAAACTGATTGCATAACGAAATTATTTCCACGGTAAGAAAGGTAATCAAACGCATACTTCCGCCGATTGTTTGAGAGCGGGGATACTTCACTCATATCTAAATCCTTAGAGCCACTTTCGCTCAATAAACTAACCCCGTATATTATCAGGTCTGCACAAATGTGTCTGTTTGACACGAATAACCACCGCCACCCAACGTTAACCCTTCATGTTCGCTTGACATGCAGCGAATGAGGTTTTTAACGCCCCAGTTCAGGACTGCTGTATGGACAGCGCACAGTTTTGGACTCGTCGCCCGCGAGCTGAAAGGCGGAACGAGTGCATTTGGTCAAAGGTCGGTGAGCTGGTCAAGTCTGGCAGGCAAGAGCGGAGTTCAGCGAGTCGAGCCCTAAAATTGTTGTTCTGATTTGTCGCAATAATCCTACCTCCTGATCCTCGTCACCTAAGCTTGTTTTTGTTTAATGACTCTAAATAAGGTGATGGAAGTCTACCAGAGTTTTCTGTTGAAACAATGTCGCATTTAGGTATGGTTATATGACATTGCTTAGTTGTTGCTATCTCAAGTGTTGCCCTCACACACATCTCGTAGACAAACGTATTTTACGATTATCAAAAATGTTTATTTGTTTATTTTTATTTGTTTTGTCACAGGTCGTTTACGTTTATGTCAGGGCTATATACCGCACATCATGTTTTCCCCCTTCCAACTCAAATAATGTTAAAAAACCAGTGTACACGAATTGTACAGATTGTACACGAATGGTAAGAATTAAATATATTCATCGGAACATCAGGACAGGCGGTTGTCATGATAAAGGTATCAGCAATATAGTTGAATAAAACAACTAATCAAGTTACTATTTAAAGTAACTTGAATCTATCCTCGAAATTCCCCTAAAATAATTTTAAAGGAAAATTCTTTTCCAGTGCAGCAACCAGAACTAATTAACTATGGATGTTAGTACAAAATTGGCATACCTCTTGTTGCTGTTGAATTCCACGGCGGACGGTCAGTACTGAAATCCTGCGACGAGCGCTCAGGGCTGTTTTGCCTGGGATCACTGCGGCTCCCAGCGATTTGACACCTTCGCCGAAGCAGCGGTGATATGTCCGGAGCGTGCGGCGAGATTCAGTCACGGCATTTATAGACTCTGAGTGGATGCTGTTGAGGATAACTCCACCTCCTACAGTAACTCAGAGCTGGCTTTGCTGTGCCTCGGTAAGCGCGAGGGTGCTGGGGTATTTCTGACTACCCCTTTTGTGCCTTTTTCGCTTGATCGCCAGTAAAAAGCAACCTCTCATAAAAATGAAGTAATGTGTACATTACTTTTGGAGCCCTCTGTAGCACGTACGCAATATATCTTGCGCTCACAAACTGTTGGAAAATTTGATGAAGATGAATAAAAAGGATGCATAATAATCATAATAATAATAATAATAATAGGAAGAAGAAGAAATAATAATAAGAAGAATCACCATATTTAACAGTAAGTATGAGGTTGTTCTGTATGTGCATCACCTTTCTATTGCCAAACATACTGGTGTTGGGTGTAGCTGAAGTGTATATCAGCTGCAGGACCTGGTTCTAACCACCAGATTACAATCCACAAAAAAAGAGAAAATTCAGAAGAGTTCTGGAGTAAAGTTTTATGGACAGATGAGACTAAAATAAACTTTTACTGAAGTTATGGAAAGCTGAAAGTGTGGAGACAGGAAGGAACAGCCTATAGTTCAAAACACATCACCTCATCTGTAAGATATGGAGGAGATAGTGTCATATGTTGGGTATGTATGACTGCCTCTGGAACAGGCAAAACTCAACTTCATAGTTGATGTAAATGATGGTGGCAGCTAAAGTATGAATTTGGAAGTGCACAGACAGATTTTTTTGTCTGGCTATGTACAAAGACATTCTGCACCAGCCAGCACTTCACCCTGCAGCAAGACAATGACCCCAAACAATGAGAAACAGTGGAGAGTTTTGGACTGAACAAGTCAGTCACCTGATTCAAATTCAATCTAGCATGGACCTGACTTGCTGAAGAAGAGATTAAAGACAGAAAACCCCCAAAAACAAAGATCAAGCCATCTGCAGTGAAAGCCTGGAAAAGCTTTTCCAAAGAAATGAACAAATGCTCAGTGATGTCAGTGGGTTGCTGACCTGATACAATTATTGCATTTAAAGGCCGTAAACTAAATACTCAACTTTATAGCTTTGACTTTCTAACTTATTTCAGTGAGTTCATTCATTAACTTAATTATAGACAGCTAAAAATGGGGGACTCAACCCAAGAACTAATGTTTCTGTAAAATGGCAAAACATATATGCATGTAAATAATACAAAATAAATGCAGATTTTTCAAAAAAAAAATAAAAAACTAAATAAATAAATACAATCACTCTTTTCCCCACGTTCATCTTTTGATCTCAAATCCAAATGCCTGAAGTACACTGAAAAAATGACAAATTTCACTAAACCATTACCATAAATGTGGAATACACTGTATATTTGAGCATAAATATATAGCTAATTGTCAATGTTAATTAAATCTGTACAGCCCTTTTTTATCTTCATCAAAGGTGCCAATAATCTCTGAGTCCATTGTATACACATGAGGTAGACAAAGTAACAGAAACACAAAAATTGAATAGTTATTAACTAATAAGGAGTGAAGCTCCCCTTCCATCTCAGAACAGTAGTGGTATCTGTACCATAAATGTTCATGTTGTATAGCTCTAAATGTACAGGTTTGGTGAAACTGGGTTCTCAAAGGTATAGATTCAAGGGTAATTTGTGAGACCATTGGTCTGTGGTTATTAACAACTGTTAAAAACTGTTTTTTTAATGTGTTTTTAAATCCCTATAGGTGAGCTTTGACTTCCTCTTTCCCAATGCAATTCGTCCTTTTCAATCCACATTGCCATGACTTCTGTCTCATTTGGCCATGGTAATTTTGCATTAGTATGGCTGACACACCTGAGGACTCCTTTTTAATTGTGACTCCAAAATACAAGAACCATGACATTTGGTGTTTCCTGCATTTTGTCCTGCCCCTGTAAATATACAAAATTCAGCCTTAATAAACATAGAATGTGGAATTAAGAGGCTATATCATCCCTCATGATGCCACTGGAGAGCCCATGAAGCTCCAGCTCCAGCACTCCCACCAAGCCACTGAGTGGCTTGAGGCCAGTAGGTCCATGCTACTGTTCCATCCATCTGAGGGATAATCACCCACGTGTATCAACGTGTGATTGGTGTGATCAGCAGGTCCAGTGCAGATAGTCTGCCACAGGGGGCGCTGTGACCACACTACACAGAGTGTCATCATGAGATCGGCTGCATGGCAGGATGAGCTAGATCTAAGTTCGAGTAGCCATTCTGACTTAGCAGAGAGAAAAACCTGACCTATGCCATGCAGGTGACCATTGGAGAACAGTTGGATCATCCACTTTTTTCCAAGGGCTGAATGCCCAGGCGCACCCACAGATGACTAATCCAATCAACATGAAATCTGTGTATGACCAGCGGGGCCTTGTCCACTGTGTGAATCACTACGGCAACTAAAAATCCAGCTGTCTGAATCATCACACTGTTTGGTACTTCATCTAGCACAACACTTTTCCCCAGATGAATCCGGACTGCGAAACATCTTCCTTCAGTCTGTGCTCTTACTCTTTTTATCACTTTTTCCTTATTCTCTTCTTTATGTCCATATACTCTGACACATAAAATCTTGTCCTTTAAGCAAGTACCCATTTCTGTAATTTCTACCATCTCCCTTGTCCACTAAAAGCAGCATGAAACATTTGCGCAATGTTACACTACCCAGCTTAATTTCCCTACAGGCAGAAATTATTAGCTTTCTTGCAGAGGATTGAAAAATAATTTATGAGTCAATATCAATGTTATTTAGTGGTTCGAAATCAATCACAAAAGCCATCTGACTCCTTAATTTATTTCTTCAGGCAAACTGAGCCAGCTTGGTGATATTTAAGATGATAACATTTTGTTTTACACAAAACTGTCAGACAGGACCTGTGGCTGCAAAACAGAGAAGACCCAGTTTGGGGAACAGTCTCCTTCCTATTGGCAACTTTTTTTGGAGTGTGTTCAGCAGGCAAGATGACGATTAAGGCAAAGCCTCTTTGGCTATTTAACATGAGTAGATATTTCAATATTAATCATTGAAAACCCCAAATAAGCCATAGAACTGGAAAAATAAGCCTTGGCAAAATAAACTACAGCAGTGATTTAAGCTGTGCATTAAATGAACATTAATTGTCCAATGTTCCTTTGAGCCAGCTTCTTCCTTTTGCTAGCGCTGACACAAGTGTGCATGGAGGGCCTGTGAGGATGAGGGAAAAGATGAGAGGGAAACTCTCGCCGTCTTTAACTTCTCCCTCATTATCACACTCAGATGTGTGTGCAGAGAATAAATAGTCCCTAGATTCGTAACAAGCACATTCAACTTGGGGCCTTCTCTTTCAGAGGAAGGTTATTGTGGGATAGTGATTAGATAAACCCCATCCAGCTCTTGAGCTCCCTCTTCCTTATCTCTAGATACGTGCATTTAAACACATATTCCAAGACTCACAATTAGGAGCCATAAAGTTGCGTGCATAAAGATGTGTGAATCTTCCACTATAACAGGCATAAGAGGATCTGCATGGGTTCTGCATGTTTAAGACTGTGAGAAAACCGAGGGAGCAACCTAAGGGAGGGGAAAAACTGTTTCTTTTGTATTTGTATTGGAATGAAAAGTCAAAAGCAGAGTGAAGAATTTCTTTTCTCTCTTTGAGAAAGCCATTGATCTCGCTAGCTTGGTACAAGTGAGGTTCAACCATAAAGTTGGTGGGCCAACTAGGCAGCCCCATTACATAAGTAAGAACAAATAAACTCCCCAAAACCCAAAATTTTATAAATATGCATGGTGGGGTTGAGTCATTTCTCTAAGCTTTTCAATTACTCTTCTCCCCCCTCTGACTTAAACTATGTAGGAATGTGGTGGCAAACATAACAGCATGCAATAGCAGTTGTCTGTTGGCACTGAAATGGGACCAGTTCTTTCAAAGATAATCCTATCCTTGGACTGCAGAGATTGAATGGTGAAAGCTATTCCTGGACCAGAGCTTATGTTGTTTCCTCAATTTGTGTACAGTGTACATAGTCCATCTCAGAAGCCTGGAGACTTGACTTACAATTGGATTTCTTGACTTATAGATGGATTTTGCATGTATTGTGTGTACTTTTGAATATAAATATAATATAAATATGATAAATATGTTTAATGCAGTTTCACCCCTGATGCTGGAAGAATATCCAGGAGACAAAAGCACTCAGAGGACATCCGGGAGACATCAGGGAGATGGGAATGAAAACTGGGTCTCGCTCTCTTTCAAGACGGTCTGGATTTATAAAACATAATTTTTATCGTGTAAGTTTGGTAATATGGTCAAGTGTACAGTGAAGCACTTACATTTTCACTGCAAACAAACATACATTTAACTATAATAATTTAAAAGGATTTAAACCATTTTCTTAGAACATCAGTGGAATGCTCCCAAAAACCTTCTGGAGGCATTAGGAAACTTGAGCAGATTTCCTGTTCTGTTGACATTCTTATCGAACTGTCCCATACGCTTGTGTTAATGTTAGTGGAACATTGTTGGTTGTGAATACAAAACACATACACACAGTTATCATAGTGCTTGTCCTGGACATACGTAATTCCACATGATTTTCTGTTTACTTGGAAAACGGAAAACTCATGAAACAAATCTGATTTATACTGGTGTTCATATGGAGGAGAATTTGATTGTCAAGCAGGATATGAGATTTGATTTGAAATGCTAACCAAGAGTATTTCATGGTATTCATTTAGGTCTGCTTGCATCAAAATGTGTATAATCTAATTTCCACACATGTGAAAAAACTGCATGTTTCAGGAGGCTCTGGCATTTGGATACATTCTCAGAAAACCACACGGAAAAAACCCCAAAGGCCTCATTGAGTGTCCACAGGTTGCTGGTACTACAATTTTCATAGTGCTGCGTATGCAGTTGAGGTTATGTATATTATGAGAGATCACCTAACATCATCAAACATAAGAAAACAGCATGTTTGATCAAAATTTGAGAGGTGAATGAATAAGGGACCTTACAATTCAATAGCTTTTTTGGAAACGTTTTTTTCAGCACTTAGAGATCGCTTGCAAACAAATGAAAGAGGCATCAAATTTTGGTGTCATTTTTATCTCTGAACAGAGTACAGGAAACAATACAGTAGTGTAGCCAAGGCAAAGGTTTGAAGGTTTGAGCTCCTTTCCTGAAATGTGCTGTATCAACTAATATCCAATCGTCTCCGAGAAATTTGTATTGTTATTGTTATAATCCATTTTTCAAAGAAAAAAATAAAAACTGGTACTCTGATAAAGATTTTCCTTTAAATAAATAAGCAAGCAGAAAACTAATGTAAATAGAAGATTTCAGAAAGAGCATTTGAAAAATAACGCCATTCACTCTGCAATGAAAACATGTCTGAATTCTGGAACAATGGGGAAAATTTATTTCCTCATCTGCACAAGTGGTAAATATTTGTGGTAGATACAGACCATATGTACCATGTTCTGAAGAGCATGTGTAGACTGTTTCCACAAATAAGAAGAGGTCCATGTGTTTACCCTATTCTAAAGAGAATCTCTAATGTAAAATTGGAGATAGTTAATCTATGAGCTACTTATTTGTAAGATTTACAGGAAAATAGATCATGACTACTGTCAAAGTATGGCAGGGTTGGGATATACAAATAACTAATATTGTGCTTTCCATGAAATGCATCCATTTTACAGTTTTTTAAATCTGAATCTCTAAATCAGAGGAATGCAAAACAGCCTCAAGGAAGGAAAAGAAAATATAAGATTACAGTACCTATGCTTGGCTTTATCTCTCTAACAGTGGTAAAAAGTCCACTGCAGAACATGTGACACAGATGGAAAACCCCTGATTAAATTTCCCATCTTGTTGGATTTGAATGAAGCGAAGGAAGACAATTTTCAGCAGGGAGTGAGAAAACCTCTGCCAGGAAATCAATATGTCATTACACTTGCCTCACTTGACACCAGCATTGCCTTTCTCATCTGATCACTGTGGAGTTCTTGAAGTGAAACAACTATTTTGCACTGCATGAAACTATTTCTGAGAAGTAGCTTGCTTCTGTATGCATATCCTTATATTTGGGTATTTAAAAAGTCAATCAGTGATTGACTATTATTAAGTGTCATGGTTTTAATACGCAAGGGGATGTTCATGTTTCTCACGTCCTCTTAAGCTGTTTTGGAACTATCAGCTATGTTTTCCAATACCCAGGCACAACAGGAAAAGGTAAATAATGGAGGAAATTGAGAATGAAAGCAAAAGGAAGTGACATCCTCCACAGTGGCGGTGCGGAGTGAGTCACAGTATCCCTGAAAATGGTATGTTCTTCTGTGCTGTGAATCACAAGCACATGGCACTGAGCCTCACAGGACCCTCACTGTGAATTAAACAGCCAGACAGTTATGCATGCGTAGTTCACCATAAAAAATACGTATATTCCTTCATTTTCTCACAAAATGTAATATATTAAAATGTAATGTACTTATAGCTCACAATTAATATCATGGATATTACCTCGTTTTCTTGCCTTACAATATTGTAAAACTGCTTTCTCTGCAGCATCAGTGTCCAGATTTGAGTCTTCTGTGGCGAATCACTTTAGCCAGTTTGGAAAAATAATGAGATAATGTATGAGGTCAAATCTGCATTGAAACGGTTATAACAGCACAGCCTCTAAATGGCTATTGTGACTCATTGATTATTTTTTTTTTTTCGTATACAATGTTGAGGCTTCAACTAGTGAAACCATGTCTATGGATGGCCCTAAATTTTGAAATTGTTTCTTCATGGACAACACACACCTGGACATACGGAGGATAGATTTCATTGGTGCATCAGCAGGTATGATGAAGAATGAACTCTCATTCTGTCCCTAAAATAAAGCTGAGGTTCACACATTCAAACTCAATTCCTAATGAATCGATGCAATAGGCCTTCTGTTTGTGCTCATTCCCCAAGCAGATCCTAAACTTAATTCCAGCAACACAACTTAGTCCTTCTCATTAGGTTCAAAGCAAAAACTATTTGCATTCTCATTAGATTAGAAAGTTACAGAAGTTGTTTACCTGAGTTAAAGAAAACAGTACCGTGTGAAATTGATTGTGGCGAGGTGAGGATGAGCTGGATAATTAGATTTCTGAGCTACGGTGTAAGCTTGTTAAAACATTACTCAAAACCAATAAAGACTACGGCTTAATTTCTAATGTGTGTCTATAAGCATGAGTCCGCAATAATGTTGTGTTGCAAGTATAACATTTATACAGTGCCAAATAAACAAAACATTTTTGATGTAGTATCTTTCAGAATCCATTATTTTTATTCACATATTTAGCTGTTGGTTTTGTGATTCACTGTAAACTATTGGTTTTCAATTCATTTAAGTTGAAATGCCCATCTTTTCTTTTTTTTTTTTGCAAATAATTGAATAGGGTCAGAAGTGAAATGGAATGAGATCAACAGAAAAAGACTAAAGTTTGGGTCCCCCCTTTCACCCGAAAACTGTAAACTGGTATTGTTAGATAAGTGATATGTCCCAATTATTTTCTAAAAAGATGTACACAAGTGTAAATATGTTAGGATCTTTAAATATTCTGACTCTTTCTTGCTAAAATGTAATATGTCATTTTATGGAATGCATGTCTGGTTAATACTTGCTCTCTGTTTGCAAAATGCACTCACAATTTACTTTCTCCTGCACGATCTAAGGCTTAAACATGTTCAAGTCAATCTATTTGCATGGTACACTGCCAATAGTTTAGGAAATAATACAGAAATTACTCATTTTATTCAAGACAGTAATGAACAGTTCAGGTGCCTTTCCATTTTAAGATCCCCAGGGCATAATGTTTGCTGATCAGCTTGGTTAAAAAGGTAAAAGCAAAAATGTTATTTAGTTATACAGTACATATGTAACTAATTAACATTTTTTATTTTAACTAACCTACTACAATTTCGTGGAACCTGTTGACAAAATAAACTTAATTAATGTTTCATTTTTTTGAGTGTACATGTGATTTTACACACGCAAACCCTGAGTAAATCAAATCCATTATATCTGATCTTATTGCTGCAAGCCAGGGGTTACTCCCTCTGCTAAGAATCATTTTTTCATGCTGCAGTCCAGCACCTAAGAAACACAGTCATAAGAACATAAGAAGAACACATGAAGACAAGCACAGGCCATTGACCCCAAGTAGGTTTGCCTTGTGAAGGGGCATTTTACTTCACTAAGATGATAAGTTCTATTCATTCCTTACCTTTACTGTGTCTTCATGGCATGCTGGAGGTTTGTTTTCCAGGTTTAAATGAACTGGCAAAAGATTTGTTCCCTGTAGAGCACAGGTTGGATAGCAAATGATACAACCTCATTCATGAAGACACACTGGAGGTAAGAAAACTATAGGACCTTTTGTATACCTGAAGTAAAATGTTCATTTATCTGGGAAGACACAGCAGACTAATATGCTTATCAACCTCCTTTGAGAGAGGCAAAGGGCTGTGTGAGGCAACTGACTTCTACTGATAAAGGTGCTGTGAACGCTCCCTGTTTAGCCCTGCTTTGAGCAAATTTACTGAAGTGGGCTCTGAATTGACTTGTATTAAGGAACACTTCTTAGAGTCCCCGGTTACGTCAGCCCAAGGGGTGCTTTAAATTGAATAACCTTGAAGTTGCAGTGAAGAACAATCAGATATTTTGTAACTAAATTCGTTCACCATAAACGAACCGGCATAACGTAATGAGGTTATTGATGGGCTAAAAGAACCTGTTTAGGTTTATATAAATGTGCTTGTAAAGCTGGAAGCCAGTGAAGCCTTCATGTGACTCCACTCACTGCTCCTCTTTTATTTAAGTTCAGTCTCATTGTTGTTCAGGCCCTTCCACAGCCTGTCATACCAGTTTCTGTATGAATTCAGTTTAATAATTAACAATAAAATCCTGAAGTCAGAGTGATTGAATGTGCATGCTGACAATTAAGACTAGTCTTGTGTAAATCTACACAATCCAAACTATGAATTATGCTTATATTAAGATAACTAAATGTTGACATGGGGAGTTTTTATATTTATCATCAGTGAAATCAGCCAAGCCAAACAAATTATATATTGTACACAACTACTTAATGAAATTAAAACGAAAGTAAATTTTTTAACCACATGCAATACAAAATATAATCTACGAATTTCACAATTCTGAACTACTGCAGGAAAATTTCACCCTAAAATAAAAATAAGATATGTTGTTTATTGCCTCAAGAACCATTTGAATAAGTTCTTTTATGAGGAAAATCCAGTGATTTACATCAAATACATAAACCGTTCCAGTGACGTACTTCTGTTCTGTCCTGAAGCATCTCACTTGTCCCTTGAATGAAATTATACAACTGTGATTCAGATTAGAGAGAAAATATTCATTTCTGACTTTTGGACATTGCTGTCAGTGAGTTTTTCACCTCTTTGCAAGCAATGTCAAACATGATTGAACCACCAACATCACTGAGGTATGCACAGCTCCAGCGCATATGAATATAAAATTACATTTCACACCCTCTCACACAAATGACTGTAAAACTGTGTTTGATTGGTGTCGTCCTATGTAGGCTTATGTAATAGGTAATTTTGTTTTTCTGTCGTAGATATATGATATGCTGTAGAACCTGAA
The DNA here is from genome assembly GCA_019788955.1 of Albula glossodonta. Taxonomy (NCBI): domain Eukaryota; kingdom Metazoa; phylum Chordata; class Actinopteri; order Albuliformes; family Albulidae; genus Albula; species Albula glossodonta. The sequence continues at coordinate 1,150,657 of JAFBMS010000070.1, forward strand.
AAAGCAATAGAACAGGTAGAACACAAAGAACACATATGTATAATTTATTCATTCATATTTGTTGATACCTTACAATATTTTTTTTATTAAAAGCATGTAAATGTTATGCCGTGTTAAATTTCTGTGACCTGCAAATAGCAGATCTGGAACCGTCTCTAAGACTGTTGTGTGAGAATGTTGTTTTGTTCACTAAGTCTGAAGTTCTTTAAAGGAGTAGCCATGTCTTCTATAGCAGCCTCCTGGAATAGCCTGCATTTAAATCAATCCCCTCATGTGATAACAGAACAAGATGTTCCAAAGTCAGTGGCTTGACATGAGTTTCACTGAACATTCTCATGAGAATGTCATTAAGGCTCGGGGATTTTTCATTTTAAAAAAAGCACTTATTTTCAAGCTTTATTTAACAGGGAGGCCTCTTGTGACTGATAGCCTGTTTGACAGATTGATCTTTAAGTATCATTACAATACATCCATCCATTGCCGACACCCATTTCATCCAGTCCAGGGTTGTGAGGTAATTGAGATACCATTTGACAAATATGTGTTTAAAATTCTCAGCCATTGCTACGTCTTGTTTTAAACCCTACATCCTCCAGATTTACTTCACAATATGTAATTGCAGTATTTTATTACTATTATTTTTTTCATTATTGTAACTCTTTTTCCCATCCAGATTCATTTCATCAGCCACGCCAAACAAAAACCTCCCTTAATATCTGTCCATCATTTTTACCAACAAACGAGTGAATGTTATGCATTTTCTCCACAAGAACAGAATTGGTGACGTCATTTTCATGAACCGTGTCACTGAAGACAAAAATGAACATTTTCGTTTGCTTGTGAGCCAAGTAAAAGAAAAATATTGTTTGAAACCCAGCCATTGTCATTACAGTGGAGTAAGCATTCCATTAACTAATCTGCAGGCACCTGGCTGCCCAGCAAAGATCATGGGTAAGTTTGCAATCAGAAGGTCTTAGAGCCAGTTTACAGACTGTTTTTATCTCTCTCTTATTAACTGTCAGCTGTACAACTGCATAACCAATGGATTTATGTAGTGTAACCATAGCTGCTATGAAATCCTTCATAAAGGCAGAACTTGTAGCAACACTTTATTAAGCATTTTGTCATTTATTGGAGTCTGATAAAATACGCACTTCCCATCTTGATCTCCAATTCCGGCATTCCTCCTCCACCCTATCTCCACCATATCCCTATAGAAACTCTTCTATATCCATTCATGTTCTCTGAAAATGTATTGTAATGAACTGTAGCTGCTTAACTTTCTGAGTGCACAGATGTAGGTGGCTCATTTGTTATTCCTCTCAACATGTGCTCTATCACTTTCTGGGCCGTGACATTTTCATTGGTGCCTTCATGATGGTTATGCATCCAACGTGCTGATGCCACCTCTGGATACCACAGCTTTGGCATGTTTAGTCTTTGATATTTGGCACTGACTGTTGTTTATGCTTCTAGCCAACTTCTCTTTCTCACACCAGACAGGATCTCTGAGAACAATGGCTGTTCTCTGAAAAGGGTGTTCTCTCTCCTTTCTTCGTCTGATGCATTTACCATTTTGCATACCAGCAAATGAATTTCCTGCTTTGTGTAAGTGTTCTAAAGCAATTTCTTGGCATGATTTATCCAGCTATGTAACAGCATAATTTTTTAATCAACAACCAAAGGCCTGGCAGCATAAATAAAGAATTCCATCTCATAATCATTGGATGTCAACAGCTGTCTGAGGTAACAGAACTGTGTAGACTCTTTTTTTTATTTAGTGACATAAAAAGAGCAATTACCTCAAATAACACTTTTGTTACTTATTCAGCAACACTCCAAAATGAAGCACCAGCTTACTGTAATTACTCTCACAAAGTAGCCAATGATCCTCTGTCGGGCAGTCAATAATTATCTGACAACAATTTCCTCCACAGTTCCTTTTTTCATCAGTCACTCTTCATCTGAGCCACATTATGCTTTGTCCACATAAGCAACTGTTCCTTTTTTGCTTTCATTTGTGTTTTGGTGGCTTTTGCTTGATTTCTTACTCAATATTTTTCATTTAATTTGTAACTGTCTCACTCACAGTTAACAAATTATTTATATATTATCTTCTAGTCATTCCTTTAATGGCATAACATGTTGTTGCTTATGCAATACCTCTTGCCCAACCTCCAGGTGTCCTTCCTGGCATGTTTCTGAGGCTCCTCCACCCAAACTTGATTACGCCCACCCCCTGCTTCGTTCCACAGCTGTGCCAGCCAAGGTAGTTATGCAATCTTATTTCCCATACAAATTACGTTAATATCATCTGATGTTTTCGTCTGTTTGGAACCTTTTTTAATCTTTCACATGCAGAAGTACTCAGCTGACTAGTGCGAGCACCGACACCCTGATACCTCTATAAGGATTTATTCGTCTGCATTGGTATTGGTATTGAGCAACTCATTTACTTTGTTAATGAAACTGTAATTGAAACTGTTATATGTTGCTTTATTTTCAAATAGGGTACTCTTAATTTTGGTATAGAGCTCGCTTGCGTTAGTGATTGGAATTAATAAGACATAATTAGAACGATGCTCCAGACCTTTTACCCCATTTAGATTACTGAGTTCCTGATCAACATTCTACAGTATTTGGTTAATTGTTGGTTGTCATATGTGTCATTAATTTCTATTTTGGTAGAAGGCTCGGCTGTTGAAGGGGCTCCCTGCTGAGAAAGCACAATAACATCCTGACCAAATTAAATTATATACAGCATGGAGCAAAAATCCTTAAAATCTTTTATGAACATATAGAAATCAAATCCTAGTGATTTGCAGAATAGTAGTCCCAGATAGTTAGAGGAAGGAGAGAAAAGCAAAAAATACTACAGCACTAAGTCATAGCAATATCAATAACTGGCATTTAAACAGATGAATGCATGTATTCTAATGTGCGCTGCCATCATTGGATTGGTGCCATCTCTGCTGATGTGACACGTCTGACTGTCCCCCTTAAGAGAGCTGGGATTCTAAAATACAAGTAAAAAATACATGCTACTATACATTGTTTTCTTTTTAAGCCAGTGTGAATTTCTATTAACAGGCTTCTAAAGACTGTTGGGAGCATTTGTTTTAATGTTGAACATAATTTGTTTTAATTCCCCAGTTTGTGTATAATACAAGCATATTAATTACATCAACAGATCAATGGTATCCCAGCTTTGGGATTGCTTGCCAATTAATTGTTAAGGGGCAAACTTCTTTTACAAACAATCTCAAGTTTGTTTGATTTAATAGTTTGGAACTCTAAGTATTTAATGTAAAAAGGGAAATCAGTAGCTGTATAATTCATCATCTTTGAGCACAGCGTACATGAGGGACCGGCTGAAAGACTTCAAAAATGTGCTGTCTGTCGGGCGTTTTAGCCACATCTTCATCAGTAACAGTAAATACGCACAGTAAATATTTCTTCAATTCACATCAATACTCAAATGGATTATACACAAGTTAAAATACATTGTGTGTATCAAAAATTCCAGAAAAGTGTGGATTAAGGAACAATGGCTTGCCAGCACCCCCTCCTTTCTCTTACCTGCTACACAATATCATGATATCTCAGGATTAAAATTAGTTTTGACATTTAACAGCATCTTGCTAAAGGTTACTAGTGAATTTGCTGGTTGCTAATACACACCCCTGAAGGTAATGAAAGAAGAAAGAGAAAAGGATCAGAAAAGAGTGATTCTTTAAGATTAAGATTAATCCAGTTGTATATACATATTAGCTAAATAAAATAAGTTTCATTGAATTTGAACAACATTCATTTATTATAAGCTTTTCATCTTTTTACATTGCATGATTGTGCACTATTCCTGTCCACTGCTTCCACCCACAATTTAGCCAGAGGTCAGTCTCCTTGTTCTTTAAATACTTGAGCTTGACAGTGTGATATATTTGAATGGATATTGTGGTCAAAATGTTTTTTAAAGACAATAATAATAATAATCTACTTTCAGAATACTCCTTCCCATCGGAAATTAATATTTCTTTTTATATATACAAATAATGTTTACCATCATCGTTAAAAGAAAACGACATAGAATGTCAGAAAAAGACCATACATGTACAGCAAGCTTAATTTTGTCTTGAGCATGGTTACATAATATAATTATAGATCCACTTATCTCTGACCTATGCCCCAAATGTATTTCCTTCCTCAGACTTGGTTTAATCTCCAAATTTTAAGCAATTACACACGTCTCGGGACACAGCAGGGCAGAGGGCTGTAAATAAACTGAGGGGTCTGGTCCTCGCTTTTCTCATGAGCCAGGATATCCCTGGAGAGATGTGAATTTGATACGCTCGTCTGCTGGATGATTTGTCATGCTTTGTGTGAGCTGCTTGGTCATGCAGGACTGCTACCCTAGCACACTGCTGCAGCCCACCTCAAATCACCCTGCTTTCATATTGCATGCTATCCTCCCATTATTAACTGCTATGTGTGCACAAACCATGTATCTAAACCACAACACTGATAAGGCTGACAAGCCCTCTACGATTATACTGCATATCATGATAACAGATAAAAGCCAACTTCTCAAACAATCGAAGCTTTTCTTTTCATATACACATTAATGTCATACATTCCTGTATTTATCTCTGGTTTTTTGTTTGTCTGGACACATTTAGCTCGGCATTGTGGAAAAATCAGAACAACAACTGACTGGGACATTTATTTACCGGCAATATAAACAAACTTGCAGTCTAAAAGCAAGACACAGCGCTAATAATTTGTGCTGTTAGCCCTCATAGTTCTGTCTTTAACAGACTACAGTCTATATTGCCTAATCATCCCCTCCATGACATTGATTAATTTGACAGATTTGCCATTCTTTATCGTATTCTAGGACATTCTTGCACAATTCCTAGAATAGTATCGAACTTTTTCACTTTGCCAGTCAGATAATCACAAGTTGGTCTTTAGCATGGTCAATTCATTTCAAGAACTTTCATTTGATCATGAGCATAACCTAACTTACCTAATGCTATAGCCCCTGCCTCTAATTGCTTCTGTCTATGACCTTTTAAACTGCAATAGGTCAAGTATTCTTTCATCTGAATAAGTTCCTGTCAAAAACATTCTAACAAGGCAGAGAAGAGAGCAGCTGTCTGTTCTCTGGAATGAACTCTTTTAACCCAGAAAGTGTAAATCTCTGGATCACCTTTCAATTCAACAGGGAACATCTGAGTGAATATTCATCCAGTCATTTGTTTGGTCTAGGTAATACAGGTGGATGAAATTGTATAATGAGGGAGATATGCATGTGCAAAATTAAGTCAGAAAGGCTGCACTTTTTGCTGAGTTTGCTCTACAGAGTCAAAGAAATTGATTCTAAACCAGAAATGCAGGAAAATAATGATCAACAAACAGTTTGTGCGAGATGGATATGATGGAGCAATCGATATGATGGAGAGTAAGTCACAGCAAAATGACTTGTTAATTCTGCATTTGGCCAAGAGGGAGGAAAGGGGAATTAACGGACTCTTACCTGTCTTCCATGCTTGCAGAGATGTTCTTCATATCGAAAGGGCACACTGCTTTAGAGTGAAAAGACAAGTTGTAAAAACTATCACATTTAAATTATGGCATTCTTAAAAAAAGGGAAATCCCATTACAATATAGGGCAAGATGATAAGAATCACTCCTGACATGTCCCATCAGTTGGGATTTTACATTGTTCTAATCCTTTAATCCTTTACTAATTGAAATCCTCACACAATTGTTGGCTTGTTTTTAAATAAGCTGCTCACATTTCATAGAGCAATCAAACCAGCTGCAGAAGCTCCTGTCAGTTCACACAGGCACACACCTTAAAAATACACTCCAGCTGAACTTACCTCCTGATCTGATTTTACTAGAGGTACTCATGTCATGGAAATCGAGACTAGTGAGGCATAACTTTGCTGAATTATTTGAAGTGACGCCCCTTCATTTGTTCATTTGCTCCAGTAACTTTGCGTGATAGCTAAGTCACGCCTGTAATTATGCAAAAACATATGACATGGAACATGGGAGCTTGTTATGTGTTCTGGAGTAGAATGAGTTCCTTTTGAAGATGGGGCTGCCCGTCACCATGACATGTACAGTATACAGTACCAGTCAAAAGTTTGGATACGCTTTCCCATTCACTTCAATGAGAAAGTGTGTTCAAACTTTTGACTGGTACTGTATATGGGCAACACTGGCACAGCAGGAGAGTAATTACCATTAGAACAACGAAGAAACACAAGACCCCCCCCCCCACACACAAAAAAACTCATTTCTTTTGGGGGGAGTCCCTCATGACTTTTGTTCACTCACTGATAATGTTATTGCTATGATTGTCTACCTTGTTTATTGATTAACTTTATATTCTTAATTCTTTTTTATAAGCAACCCATTTGCTAACTTCCCCATCTTTTTTGTTTCTGATTTAAGATTTTGTATATTGCTATGGCTTTTGAGGATTATTGAGGTTTGCAAGCCATTCAGTTTTTTGAACTCTTTTGCACTGATGACAGGAAGTGATGCATGTGATGCTTTTGTTTCCAGATTTCCACAAGGTCACAAGTGTTAGTTTTCTGGTTCCACAAGAAATGCACTTGGCCTCCTTTTCACAAGAGCTGAAGGGCTCTGTATGGGAGCATGTATTAACTGTACTCTCACGAATGTGCTCAAAACATACGACCATTGTGTTTTCTGAAGGATTATATCAGCTTATTTTATGATTCTCCCGGGCTATATGTCAACATACATACTGGGTTCAGAAAGTATTCCGACCCCTTCACTTTTTCCGCACTTTGTTGTATTAAAGACCTGATTTAAAATGGATTACTTTTTTGCCATCAATCTGCACGTACTGCCTAATAACGCCAAAGTGAAAACACTGAAATATGTATTTAATTTTGATTGTATTGTTTTTAATAAATTATGGAAAAATTATGACAACATATTTTCACATTGGATTTAAGGAGTATTATAAGTAAATTGCAAAAAATGATGAACACATTTTAAATGAAGTCTTTAACACAACAAAGTGAGGAAAAAGTGAGGGATCTGAATACCTTGTGAACACACTGTAAGAACTGTGTGTAAGATTATTCTCCCTCTATACTGGCTGAAAAACCATGCATTTGAATGCATCATTTGTGCATTTACTTATCAAGACCTGTAATTTTCCTTTTTGCATATCAATTTAATCCAGAACTCAAGTTTACTCAGTTCTACAGTGATGCAGAACCTGAATAATTATGATTATATGATGTTATGTAGACAGTCATTTTGCAATTTGATGAACACACCACGGCTAACTGCTTACTGGTTTTGTAAGCCCCATGAGGTCTCTCCATAGGGATTCATTCCCCCATGCTATCTGCATCCCAACAGCTTCTCTGGACTGGATTGCAATCCTGCCATTGGACTTGATCCCAAAAGAAGAGTGACCTCCACTGGCCTACAAAAGCTTCTAGGAGCACCATGGCTTGCCAAGTACTAATCAAGCCCTGCCCCCTAAGCTTCAGAAGCCTCCAGTATGGTTTTGCTGCTAGTGATAGAGGTTCTTCTCTGAAAAGAACACACACCACATATCTACTTGCATTTAGCAGGCACTCAAGGTTAGACGTTGTGCTAACAGGTTAGCACACCAGACAGAAAGGATGCCAAGCTGTCACTGCAGATGAAAATACATGTTATATCAATCTACACCATATAATGAAATTCTTTTTTAGGTGCCAGGGAAAGTATAGATATGTACGATCGGGTATATAGTGAGAGGTGGATGAAATTAGTGTTCAGGGTCAGATGGATCAGGATGTATTTTAAACAGAGGTGTTTTCTGTTTGGGGCAGGAAATGGGCAGATATTCTACTGTCCTTATTGTAACAGGAAGTTTATTCCATTAAAACCTCGATGTACTTGTTAAAGTTACCCCACTTGATGAATGCAATGCCTGTTTTGGACTCTGAAGCTTTTTCTGTTGAACCCAAACGCTTGGGCCCAACAGCTGCAGTCTGATATCTGCAGGCACCTTTGTTGTCATGCACATTTGTCATCACATGATCTAAAGTAGGCCATGGAGTCATAACCACACATCTCCTTACAGTAAACAATTTGATGGAGAAAGGTTTTTTGCTATTCAAACGTTATTATAAATGTGGGGTGAAAAATCACTTCCCAAGGGCTTTTCAAAAAAGGACATCACATGGAAGTGATGTCACTGGTCTTCAGGGAGGAAGAGGATAATCTGCTTTATTGTTCTGTATTACCCCATTTTCTAGTGATTGTGCTGTACACAGCTCATTTTCTATGTGGCATGTGTGAAAAACAATCATTGGACAAGTGCACCACAGGGGTTGCACAACTTGGTGCAAATGGCACATTTGTAAAAATAAAGGGAGAATTAGGGCAGAAAATTGATAACAGATGCAGCATAGTACAACAATGAGAAGCAAAGCAATACTTCTTTAGAAATTCTGAGAAGCAAAGAAATATTTCTATAGAAATATTTTGAATAATGTGGCTGCATTGTAAATTATGTATTCAAACTGATTGGTGTATTTAGCCAGTACACTAGCCAACCAGGAGATGGAAAATTCACACCTCTAGTGTCATTTACAAGGGATAATAACGTAAAGCAAGCTACTTACAAGTGTAATTAATCAATCGTTTAATGTAAAATTTATGGCTAAAAATCTCTATGCTTAAAGTGTATCATACTACAAATCTGTCCAGGGTGAATTAGTGGAATCAGATTCCTAAATCTCACTAACTACCAGCCAAACAAATAACAGGGTGCTTTCCCTTTATCTGTGGAAGCTTTAAGCTGTGGAAAAAATGTCTCTGTAGAGAGTTAAGTACGCGTGCCATGAGTTATGCTGGAAAACACCAGTAAAAACAGTAATAAAAATAAACCGTGCTATAAGGTTTGTGTGGTAGGACATGTATTCAACTTCCAGTTGAGGTACCAGCAGTGCTGAATCTGTCTATTCATGCGGAAATATAATGTATGTATGTCTTGGTGCGTGAAAGTACCACTGTGGTAAATTTACCACAACACTGGTAGAGTATTATGAATTCAGCTGTCACACCTATCAAGCTATTACTACTACGACTTTCTTGACAGTGTTATTTAGGGTAGTCTTGGATCACAGTCAGATCTCTAAATAGGCCAGACAAGCTGGTTACACTAGCATTCTTTAATATCAATCACGGCAGACCGGATTAAGAACCTTTGTTTCTGAATCGCCGATTTCACGTTAAATCTGCTTGAACTGATTTGATGCAATTGGTTGGAAAACATTGGTTACACCCCATAAGGCAATCTATCTGAACTGCACTTTTTCAACACAGCAAAGTTATCTTATTACTCTGGCATGTGACTACAGAGTAGAGAAATCCACATGTATCATTTTTAGTTCTGTTTGTTCATTTCAAGACAGCTCTGACCGATTCACCTGGTAACTGGTAGCAGTTATCAAAATTAATTCAAGTCTACAGTCAAACTAGCTCTAAGCTAGGCGGCAAAACCACAATAACTTAGTTTTAAAATACATTTAGAGGGGTTAACTTACATAGCACTGTCAAAATGTTTCTATGTAGCACACAGGTAGATAACAAAAGATGTAAACATGCTTTTTTTAAACAGTGAGAGGTGCTGGTAGCTGTGAAATGATGGAGGAGCCCAAACAGCCCAGAATATGTATATGCTTTCAAAGTGATATTGCTCTTGCATTTAAACAGGGCAAAGCCTGCTGCCAGCCCTGAATCACCAGACACAGATCAGCTTCAGCGCCTTCAGATTCACAGCAATCAGCCACCACTACGGCTCCCCTGCACAGTAAGCACTGAACCTCAGCTTTCCAGCCATTGTGGCTTCAGGGTGTGAAACATAAACTCTTTCTATTCAAGATAGATATTCTTAAGTTTAGCTATCTAGCTGGCGAGCTAGAGAGCATGTTTATTAAAAACAGTTACGTGACACACAGTGAGTCACACATTCCAAACACCCCCCACCCCCACACAGGTGTACACACACTAACCTTCACCCTGCCAAGACAATGAACAACAAACTGTAGACATATACCACACTGCAGCTGAACGTGAAGAAGACGAGGGAGATGGTGGTGGACTTCAGGAGGAACAAGCCACTGCCGTCTCCAGTCAGCATCAATGGGACGGATGTGGATATGGTGGCCTCATACAAGTATCTGGGTGTCACACTGGACAACAAATTGGACTGGTCCACCAACACAGAGGCCATGTACAAGAAGGGCCTGAGCCGGCTTTACTTCCTGAGGAGGCTCAGGTCCTTTCACGTCTGCAACAAGATGCTGCAGATGTTTTATCAGTCTGTTGTGGCGAGCACCATCTTCTTTGCTGTGGTGTCCTGGGGTGCGGGAATCAAGACAAAGGACGCCAACAGACTGAACAAGCTGATGAGGAAGGCAGAGTCTGTCATTGGCTCTAAACTGGTCACCCTGGAGGAGGTGGTGGAGGGCAGGATTCAGATGAAACTGCTGGCAATCATGGAAAATCCCTCTCATCCCCTCCACAAAACACTGGACAAGCTAAAGAGCAGCTTCAGCAACAGACTCACTCAACCCCGCTGCTCCAAGGAACGATACAGGAAATCATTCCTACCCACGGCAATCAGACTTTACAACTCACCTACCTCTGTCAGAGCCATGGTCACACAACTGGACTAATTCTACCTGTCACCTTCTGCACTACATATAACATAGTATAACATATACTTAGTGTTTACTATGGGACATGTGGGTATATTATCCATATTGATATTATATATCATATTTTTGCAGTATTTTTCGCATCCTATTGCACATCCTATGTACATATTCATAGTATATTATTTAAAGTATGTTTACATCTTGTTTATATCTTGTTTTGTTTTTATTCTCTCGGCCTCAGTAATTTCTTTATTTTATTTTTATTCCATTGTATCTGTATTGTATTCAAATTTACTGGACTGCTATGACAATCTAATTTCCCTTCGGGGATGAATAAAGTCATCTATCTATCTATCTATCTATCTATCTATCTATCTATCTATCTATCTATCTAAATGTTCAATTATCTTCCCTTTTTCTTTCTCTGATTGAAGCTAGTGGAACACCTTGTATTAATCTAGTCCTGAAATCACCAATCAAACAAATAACAAGGTGGTTTCCTTTTATCTAAACTGTGAAAAAAAATGAGTTATGCTGGAAAACAACTGTAAAAACAGTAATAATGGTATTAATAATAATAACAGGTACATTATGGGTTTTCATTCTCACATCGCACCCGTCAACAGTGTTGACACAGTGACAGAACCATTGATGACCAGAAAAGTGGCCAAAGGCTTCCTGACACTATGCAGTTTAACTTTTTCAGTGAAGGTCATTACTTGTTCTAGAAGGCCAGCAAGCGAGGTTGCACCTTTGTACAGCACTGTAAACAGCGGTCTGGCTCTGGATATTCATCTTTGGTGTTACTATGTTCAGGGCTCCCTGGGACAGTCAGAGGTCTGATTTCAGATCATATTCCACATCAAGAGAACATTTGATACCGGTGACAAACAAACAAATAAATAAATAAAAGTCAAACTAAATGTAAATAAATACCTGGTTCCTAGATATACAGCTAAATATATAACATTGACCTTTTTATGAAAGGTGATAAATAAGTCTACCACATGCAAAAACTGCAACATTCATCAGCCATCTTCATGGTTCTCATTCCAATTTCCAATCACTCCAAACTCCACTCAGTTGGTATTGGCAGCTATGAAGATATTTAAAATGAGGGAAGGTCACAAGGCCAATTCCATCTTGATCAGCTATGTTTTCTGCCTTCTATCTCTGGAGAAGACAATCTGGTGATACTAAGAACTGGTGTACTGGACCAGCAGTTTGTTTAATAGCATGCGCTGCTGAATTAGAAACATAATAAGAATACAATAAGAAGAAGAGAAGTTCCACTTTTCAGTCTCTCAATACTCACTACATTGCAGTTTATTTTTAATTTTCCTGTCAGCAACATATAAGAGATACAAATCAGGGAACCTTTGCAATATTATTCTTATTGTCTTTAGAGATTGAACAGCAAACCACTTCCATCTATGAAACATATCTTCAAGTCTTGAACAACTCACATCAATCACTGGCTTTGGCTCAATGGATCTCAAGTCAATGAAATACTTATTTGTGATTGCTAGTTTCATTTTTCTTTGAGTTAAGTATGAGATTATGTGTTTTTCTTACATTACATTACATTACATTACAGTAGGAGCATTTGTTAGACGCTCTTATCCAGAGTGACTTACAAGGCAAAGTGCATAAGAACAGTACAAAAAGTGAAAAGATAACCCTAGAAAGGGGTAAAGTCCCAAGTGCTGAAAGTGATCGAATAGATCAGGACTCCCCTACAGACTAAGAGAAAGTAAACAGCCGAGAGAAAGTAAATAGCCTTTAAGTTCATAACCATGAACAATTGTACCAGAGAATAATAATTATTATTTCAGTTGTTACAGCCTAAGGGTTTAAAATTATCTTAATATCAAAGCAAATATTCCAAAGAACTAAATTATGAACACATACACAGAACAATTGAGGGAAAAGGCATCAAATGCAAGAGCCGTTTAAAGTGAAATATTCAAAAAGTAATCACTGCCAGGAATCAGTACGGTCATAAAGCTGTCTTTACTTTAACGGGAATTCAGACAGAATGATTCTACGGCCTGAAGAGGGAAATGACAGAAAATTCTTTTGAGAAAGATGGCAGATATGAAGTGGAGGCACATCTATAACAATATGGTTTTGTAGCTTTTATAAGCTTTCCTTTTATGGATGTTTTTTTTCTATTAGACCATGAAAGCATTTGATTGACGTAAGAGTTCTATTAGTTTCAGATATAGTATTACCCAATTTGTCAAACAATAAACCCATTCTCTCATCCAGGAGCTAAAAAGGCTAAGCGGGAATAGTGAGAATTTGTTTGACCCAACTTTGATTCACTTCAAATGCTCCATTGAGCAAAGATTAGATGGAATTTGTTTCATAACCATGCCCATCAGATTAAAAGCATGAAAAACATCAGACATAAAGCAACACTGACACTACATAAAACAACTAAAGCAAGGAAAACGCTGTCACGTGATTATCACCACTGAAGAATGAGTGAGCAGAACAAAACGCATATCTGGTATTTACAATAGGCCAACACATGGAAAAAAATTAAATTATTACAATACAACATCTTTAATATCTTAGCAGTCCAGTTCTTAGTAATATTAAGAGAATCCAACTCAGATCTGTTGGAGTTTTGTTTACAGAGTTACATTTATCATGCTGTCACTGATGGATGTGGGACTTTGGCGAAGGCACTATGTATATGTTACAGCCAGATGAGCTGTTGTCTTTAAGCCAACCCCAAATGTCCATGATGCTCGCAGGATAGGGAATAAGAAAACAAAAATCTGATACTGAAAAGAAGAACTGTGAATGAATTTTAAGAGTACATAATGTTTTAAAATATTTAAAATAAAAATATCAGTATTATAAAGATGGTTTTATTCCTGCATTGTTGAGAATTCCAAAATACCAAAAAGAAAAAATAGTAAATTATTGTTCTTATGTCCTTATCACATTTTCACAAATACAAGTTGTAGCCAAGTTCTCTTATTAAAGGTGCATTTGTATTCATTTGCACTGGGAGCTGAGGCTATAGCCCTGACAGGGGCAGTAATGCCTGCTGATGATGCGTTTAACCAGCCCCAGCTGCCTCCATGGATGGTACAGCACAACTAAAACAGGGCAGCCTGCAGTCTGGTGGCCAAGGTAAATGACTGGGATTCCAGAGGTTGATGGTTTAAGCACCAGTCCCGCCGCAGCAAAAATGCCATTGCTTTTGGACCTTTGACCAAGGCCCCCAACCTCACATTGCTCCCCAGGGGGGATTGGTCCTTGGCTAACATAACCAACCATAAGTCACTTTGGATAAAAGCATCCGCTAAATGATGATGATGATGATGATAACTAATACACATTCTGCCCTCTCAGACCAAATCACCAAAATTCACCTCAAAAATGTTATTCTTGTAGCTCACACTGCGGTACTGTATCCAATACTTTGTTGATGTTATGATCAATTTAAATATTATGGTGTGTTGAAACATGCATCAATCTAAAGTAATTATAAAAAAAGAATAAAATTAGTTTCAAGCAGTGTGAAGAATTGTATGCTCCATCTCTTGCAGTAGAACAATCCATATTGTGCTTTGTTAAGTCAAGCGTGCAATGTCATCTTTGTGTATATTTCAGAATGTATATATTCTGACCAATACACAAACATACACGGAAACCCGCCTTTAGAAATCTTCATATAACTCGGTCTGGTATACAGGAATACAAAATTGTACATTGTATGACCAGTGCAGTTATGGATGATGTCTCCTACTCATACAGTATTAAATCAACTTGGACGTGGATTAGACGTTCAAACACATTATTTATTGATTTATTTTATTGGATTTGAAAGTTACTGCATCACCTCCCTCCAGCCACACCTGCCTGCTGATGCTTTTGTTGGGGAGGATTAGAGGCTCCATTTTTGATTAGTAAGCATCATTACTTTTACAAGTAACCAGAGGAAGGAATCAAAGATATTCTGGCTCAGGCCAGAACCACAGATCTTTAGTACCATCAAGTAATGCCACCATTGTCCCTGTAAAGTGCTAATTGCAGTTTGTTAATAACAAATTTCAGGAGAGGCAACCCTTGGACAACCGTTCACTCAAACACCAGTATCCGTCCAATCCGGTTGTATACGCAGTTGCCACATACCCTCTCTCCCATCACGCTCTCTGTTTCCAGCATCCCTCCCCCTCCCCATCTCCACCTTCAAGTCTACTTCCCTTTGTTCTGTTTTTTTGCATTCATGTTGTCTGAAGGTTCATTCTCCTGAATGTATTTAACCGAAGTTCTGGGGACTTTCACTCATAAAGTGTTACATCGAATGAAAATTAATCACATTCAAAAGCCAATTTAATTCAGCAGCTGCTTTGATGTGTGAAAATGAGCTTTGGCAGAATAATGTGGTTTTTTTGGGTGGGAATGAAAAAAAAAAATTTTTCATTTTCAACCGTTTTATACATTAATCTCATACATTAATACTCTCCAAGATTGAGATAAAATGTAATAAAGTGGAAAGATATTGATGGGAAAATGAGATTCTCCCTTTATAAATGTCAAACGTATCCTGGTATTTACAAAAAAAAAAAATTTGAAATAATATCTCACTAAAATGAAGCAAGGGTCATTTTCTCTGCAATTGTAATGTAAGTACTCATGATCCCCATGGTTTTTATTTTAAATCACACCTCCTGGAAGTTTCCTCCAAGTCAATCTAAAAAAATGTATTCTTAATACTGTTAAGTGACACTTTTACGAGCTAATGGAACTTATTTTAAATAATTTCAAACAAACTGCTGGTTGAATTGATGTGCTGTAATGCAGTTCAGGTTGAATTGATGTGCTGTAATGCAGTGCGGGTTGAGTTGATGTGCTGTAATGCAGTGTGGGTTGAATTGATGTGCTGTAATGCAGTGTGGGTTGAATTGATGTGCTGTAATGCAGTGCGGGTTGAATTGATGTGCTGTAATGCAGTACAGGTTGAATTTATGTGCTGTAATGCAGTACAGATTGAACTGATGTGCTGTAATGCAGTGTGGGTTGAATTGATGTGCTGTAATGCAGTACAGATTGAATTGATGTCCTGTAATGCAGTGTGGGTTGAACTGATGTGCTGTAATGCAGTACAGATTGAACTGATGTGCTGTAATGCAGTACAGATTGAACTGATGTGCTGTAATGCAGTGTGGGTTGAACTGATGTGCTGTAATGCAGTACAGATTGAACTGATGTGCTGTAATGCAGTGTGGGTTGAACTGATGTGCTGTAATGCAGTACAGATTGAACTGATGTGCTGTAATGCAGTGTGGGTTGAACTGATGTGCTGTAATGCAGCACAGATTGAACTGATGTGCTGTAATGCAGTGTGGGTTGAATTGATGTGCTGTAATGCAGTACAGATTGAACTGATGTGCTGTAATGCAGTGTGGGTTGAACTGATGTGCTGTAATGCAGTACAGATTGAACTGATGTGCTGTAATGCAGTGTGGGTTGAATTGATGTTAACCCCCAGTGGTCATCACACACCTGGGGGACCCCTGTGCATGCCGGTTTTTTTTTTCCAACATTTGCAACCACCGCTGAATTGTGACAAGCCATAAATTGCTCCTAATTTGATATTTTTATTTTTTTCTAATCGCACTAAGCTATCGGTCACATAAACTAATGTTTTCATTCTCATATTGTAGTGTATACAGTAAAAGGTTCATTTTAAAGATTTTTAAAAAAGTTTAAAAGACGTCACATTTTGACACATGGTGGTGAATGAATCAATGGAGTTCTCAACCAGAAGGCATCAAGAAAACTGGCTTGGTCTTCATGTCACCCTGGACTCTGTGGAGTACAGGTGGAGTACACCTGTACAAATCCTCACCATGAGACAACCATGGTGCTCTGAGGAGCACTGCAGGAGCACTGCAATACACCTGTACAAATCCTCACCATGAGACAACCATGGTGCTCTGAGGAGCACTGCAGGAGCACTGCAGTACACCTGTACAAATCCTCACCATGAGACAACCATGGTGCTCTGAGGAGCACTGCAGGAGCACTGCAGTACACCTGTACAAATCCTCACTATGAGACAACCATAGTGCTCTGAGGAGCACTGCAGGAGCACTGCAGTACACCTGTACAAATCCTCACCATGAGGCAACCATAGTGCTCTGAGGAGCACTGCAGGAGCACTGCAGTACACCTGTACAAATCCTCCTCTGGCTGACTGGCAGAATCTCAGTGTCCAGAGGCAGGCTGGCTATGAGCAATGATTGGATTGGGTGAAATTCAGCCTAAAGGTGATTACCATCAAGAGGTAAGCACATACACAAGGCTCTGTCACAGCATGTTTGGAACAATCTGGCCCATGATGAGCAGTGATGAGACTGAAATACCAACATAGCATGTTTAGCATTATGGCTACAGGACTGCAGCAGACCTCAAACAGTGCTGGAGATCCTTCATTAAGTGGATTTGTGCTGCTTGTTTGAATTTTCCATCTTTTGACAAACCCAAACATTTCACTTGTAACAGTTTTTTTATTATTCATTCCACTGGATTCCAGTATATCACAACAGAACAGGGAATATATACATGATAAAACTGATTATCTACCAGGGGGATGGAACAGAAAACCAGTCAAGCCTGAGATGGTGAAATAATATCATCCTGAAAGAGGTGCTAAATATCTCTCTGTGCTAAATATGTCTCCCCTGAGGTCTGATTTAATAAGTGACATTTAGAGGTAAACATGGGATGCTTGCAATGACATCTCACATAATACCCCAAATGGAGGCTCAGTTGTTGTTTCTTTTGACTTACATCTACATTCACTTCTTGTTTTGATGAAATGGGGTGATTCTGAGAGGAATGACTCAGACTTCAAAGAAGGAGAAAGCCTGAATTGCTTCATGCGGTGACAGCTGTGTTTTCACAATCTGCCGGCCAATTAAGACCCTGGACGCAAATTCAGGTGGATAATTCAGGTAACATGTGGAAGTAAGAAACCTGTTAGATCTTCAGTGCTGAAACATTTTTAAAATGTGCATCTCTACCATTAGTGTGCCAGCATTGCAGGGAATATATCCATTTCCAGCCACTGCTGGGTAGAACCACCACAACTAATAATCCCATCAGTGGTCACCCTCCAGCCACACATCCTACCAAAAGACTCATATTTAACATATAAGCTTGTGTTTGTACTTTTTTCCACCATTTATTCCTTTTGCCTGCCTTCTTATATTCTAAGTGTGTTAGCAAAATGGCTTAAATTATACAGGAACAGATATGTGGCTTCTCTTAAAAGTGCAAATTAATAGTTTAGCTGCTATGTTGAGGGACACACTTGTCATCACAAGACTTCAAGTTTTCAAACCTTTAACATGACAGTAACATATTCGGGTGGTATAAAAAGGTAGTGTGATCACAACACATACATACATAGACACACACATGTGCATGCACGCACATGCGCACACACACGCTGCTTGTCCAGGAGGAAAAAGGAGTGAGAGGGAGAGAGGTGATGGCGGCCTGTGATTAAGAAAGTTGCAAAGGATTCTACATTTGGGGGCACATTAAGGCTTACCATTAAACAAAGAGGGTTCGTAACACGCTCAATTCTGCTTTAATCTGGTAACCCCAAATGTAGATCCATTTTGACCATTAAAAATGTGGTGGTTTAGGTATTTGATTGGGATCTTGAGAGAATGGTTGTTTAAGTAGGTGAGTAACCTGTGCTCACGGACTTGAAGGTATTTATGATTGTTAGCCATTTCTCACTCCCGAGCTCTATTGGCTTATCTTATCTGCCCTCAGTTTGGCCGTAAAATGGGCAGATGACCACAAAGGAAGTAAAGCAGGGCAAATAACAATAAAATGCCGGGTTGCTCTCCCAACACTCTATAACTGTATACCATTTATGCACATAACTAATACACAGCATTTAAGTGCTGCATACCGAGCTTGGGAGCTGCTATAATGTCTGTTTCCTTTCTTTTAAGAAGAGGTTGCAGTTTTCCAGATGACATTCACTGAGGTTACTGTAGGAACAGACCGATAAGGAATCAAATTATGAACCCAACCAACCGGGTGCACTGCTCAGCTATCCCCGGTAGGGTGAGGAGAGGTAATTAACAGAGGGGTGAATGACAGAAAACCCACAACCTGACAATACAAATGCAGGTAATCACATTCCTTACAGTTCTCTGATACAGGACAAGCTAAATCTTTAAATCTCTAGCCTTTAATAATTATGATCAACCCTATGAGACTCACACAGTTATAATACAATAAAATGGGGGGGGAGGGGGGCAGGGACATTCTGCACAAATTTTCACATCTACCTCGCTATGAAGTGAGGGAGTGCACGTGGGTGCCGGACTTTTGTGCATTGTATTGACAGTTTATAAATTCACAGACTAATTTTACTTTTAATATAAAGAATTCATTTGTTTCATTCATGTTATCAGATACACACAATGAAAAGTGTTTTGTGTACAGCATAGTTATCATCAAATTTCATACATGTAAGCAACATTCTGAACATTTTAACTGAAATGTGAAGAGAACACTGAATGTCAAAAGTTACACACTCTATTCAGAGTGTTTTATAGACTAATGGGATCCAGTTGCCCTATATCTGATTTCCTTTGTATTATACATTTTTGTTTGTTTTTTCTTGTTATATGTTATCTGTCGTTGAGCACAAATAAATGTCCTGTCTAGTTCACCCCAGTTCCCAGTTCTTCCATCCCATAACATATGGTTTCATGCACAGCGTCAGTGGCAGGCATTGTAAATATAGGGCTGAATCCAGACATATGTTACGTATTAATATCAAGCTACTCAGGATCTCTCTATTACATCATCAGTTTAAAATTCTTCTTATTTAATCTGTCCAGGAGGTTATTATTTTATCCAGGTTTATGCCATTGTCAATAAAATGTATTACGGTAGCCAATGTTATGATGTTACAATGACATAAATTACAACATAAAGCATCTATGAGACTGACGTATAAACCGTACCTCAGCATTATAAATTCTGTTTTAAAAAGTTAGATTTTAAATGACATGCAGCAAATACTGAATAAATGATACTTGAGTAAAGGATTCAAATATCTCCTGGGGTGATTTGGCTTGTTCCATGATAGCAAGATCATGACATCATGTGCAGTCACAGTTAGTCTGTCATCCTGTATCAGCATGTTGTACGTCACCATTTAAAACATTTAAATTGAGAAACAAGAACCAGACCAAAGCACTCTTATGTAACATTTAGGAAGCCATAATCTGCAATAACAGTCATAAAAAAGACTGAGTGGCCTTTGAGTGTCTTCAGGCTTGTCTTGCAGTTAATCAAAGCTACTGACTGCATGATTTGCTGCTCATGCACACTGTCTGTTCTTTTGCCAGTGGGCATTCTGTCAGAAATTGAACAGGTATTTGCTTTATATTAATTATGAGTAAGCAGCAAGCTAGATAAAAAACCACTGTTGTATTTAAAACCTGCAACTGGAATGAACAGGTAATAGACTAATATCCTAAAGGTATTTTAATTTAATATCATTTATTTATCATTTTTACAGTTCAAAGATGCAATTTATTCCATCAATCTATACCTGTTTCCAAAATAAGGATGAACTGGAGCCTATCCCAGCATACAGTGGGTGAAGGGCAGAGAAATACTTTGGACAGGTGATCAGCCCATTGCAGCCGGGCCAGGAAGACCAACACTTTTATAAATCCAATCCACTTAACCTGCATGCCTTTGGAATGTGTCTCGTAAACTAGTGTGAAGATGGGGAAAGCATGCTAACTCCATGCAGAGAGGGCGTGGCCAGAGTGGGAATCAAACCTGGTTCCTTTTTACTTCCTTCCACAAACAGGTTGCAATGGTCTACTAACCATTGACACAATCATGTGCCTGATGCAAGAGAAATTTGTTGCTTTGAATAAATGTCACCATTTTGCATATATGTGACTACACTGGCCTTGTTGCTGGTCATTATAATGTGATCTCTAAGTAGGAATCAGTGTACCCAACAGGTACTTTTATTCATTTTTCATTTGGCATGCTAAGAGCAGGTTGTCCCTCTCAGAGTTACTGCTTATCCTCCTTTTCATAATCCTGCATTTCCATACACTGCACAACAGTGGTGTGAGGCAAAGAACACATTTTTAATCGCACAACCATGCCTTCTGACCTTCTGTAGATCATGTTGCAAAATTGTAGACCTATGTACCTGCACTTATGTTTTTTTCTCATCTAAAAGATGCCATCACATGTTCAATCCTCTGTGTCATAAGACTCAAGCCAAGGCATTGCCACTAGTTTGACCTCCTGGGAAAAGAAAACTGCTTCTAGAGATATCCTAAGAGAAGAGTCACTTGGGGCCAGTCTTCCCTGTGGTAAGTAAGTAAAAGCCAATGCCCCAGTGATCTGGACAAAGAATTTTAGAACAGTGGTTTTCAAAACTGGTTCTGGAAGACCTATTGAGTATGATAGTTTTTGTCACAGCTAGTCTCTTGAAAAAATAACATTTTTAACATGTATAAGTTTTACCCTAATTTTGCTCCTAATCAGATTTCATAATAGTTCTGGTCTTGCTAGTTGCCATTTGCTTTGTCATTACGCACTTCATATACACAAATGATTTAGCTATAGTTATATTTGTCCACATTGTTAGCAATTAGCCCCCCCCCCCCAATTTCACTTGTCAGTCAATAACTGAATCAGTTAAAAAATATAAGAAATTATCCGTTATATGGCAGATTGCAAATTCAGCAACAGTTGATCTGCCTGATATTTGATTAAAAGTACTGGGAAATGAATTGGGTACATTTATCTCTGTGGATTATTTATGACAAAGTGTTGAACTAACAAGGTGAATCACCCTTCAATAGGCAATTAATGTGTCTGATTAACAAAATGTAACAATTTGCTCCAAGCCAAAGGTTCCAATCATGGAAAGTCAACAAGGGTTTAAAATGAGGGAGGCCTGGGAGTCCAGGAAAGGAAAGAAATGTATGAGGCTATGTCCCCCATTGTGACATTGCACCAATGTAATTACCCCTCCGCTACATACATGCATACCCACCAGGTGGTGCTGCAGCCATGGCTGGGGCAGGCATGAGCCCCACAGGGGGGCAAGACACTTAGCATGGAGGGGACTGTAATATCAGCTTGAAAGAAATTCTAATAGATTTATGTAGGGCTGTTACACGGATGGTTGTGGCAGTGGATTTTACAGTGAGACACCAGAGCAATAGGGACTGCTGTAACCCAGGTGGGGTGTTTATGGACCAAGTGCCAAGCAAAGATAAACATATTTGCATAAACATATATACATTACAATAATACTAATAATAATCAGACTTCAGTTATGGTCTGACTTTACCACCTACTGCCAACAACCACTAACATCAAATGACCTTCTTAAGTAGGTTTTACTCAGGAACATGAGTTGGATCATACCAATACCAGCAACAAAATCAATTAATAATCAATTAATCCATAGAACAATTAAAATGAAATTTTTCCTCAGTCATCATAACGTATTCATATTATCAGTTCCAATGCAAATTACTGTCTCCCTCTCCCCTGCATGCCTGCATTTCCCGGTCACGTCGCCTGTCTCTTCTGGCTCCACGCTAGTGGAACGACCTTCCCACAGAGGTCAGAACAGATGGTCTGTCCACCTTCAAGCACAGATTGAAGATTCACCTCTTCAGGATGCACCTCTCTCCATTCCTCCCTAGGTCCTCTAGTTAGCATTATTCCTAGACCTTATTTTCCATCTTATGATTGTTGCTGCCGTTACTAATGGCTTTTGTTTTGCTGTTCCTTCAGCAGGTCATCCACAGGGTTAAGTCCATGCTATAACTTCTGGCAAAATGCTTGTAATTTAATGTAATGTAACAGCCCATTGTCCTGATCCTACACTTTCAATAAAGTTATGCAAAACCAAACAGTCTGTTTATTTCATTCAGCTTTGAATGCAGAGCAGCAGGAAACAACAAAAAGGGTTAATGAATTTTACATTGTTATCATTGCATATCATAGTCTCAATATTTAACCATTGCTAACAGGAAACTGATGTAATGTGGCGAATGATTTTATGTACATGAACAACTGCAAACAGAGGTACATTCGCAAACATAAACAGTGTAAAGTGATATTTATGCAAGTGGTGTATGTGTACTGCACACTTGACCTCACTTCACAAACAGAAACAGTTTAAAACAGTGGTTTAAAGGGAACAGAAGATTATCTCAGTTACAGGGGCCCAGTTCCGGTTTCCATTGCTGGTGGCTGTTTGTCCACTTGCTTCTTCCATCTTGTTGGTCATAGTTGCCGAGGGCATCTCATCTTGCTGGCTGGTTCTGACCGAGCTAATGATGGAGCCCGTGACAAGGATGTCCATGACCTGGCACTGGATGTAGGGATTGGGGTTGACTGTAGTCGACACTGCTGTTGATTCCGTTATGGGTTTGTTTGCGATCTGAAGTGCCTGTAATGTCTCACCTTCCAGGGACACTGTCAAGCTAATGCTGCTGCCTTGCAGCTCCACCCCTCTGCATCTGTGATCTGTGACATCATACCATTATTAACCAGTTATTAGCCAATTTATATTTTGCTCCTGTTCCATTAATCTTCAAGGCAAGAATGCTGGAAAAGAATATTATTAATATTATAACATTTTTCTCAAAATGAAACAAAATGAGAAGTATATAAACCTTGGATAATACATTTTCATATGTTCTGTAAATATGTGAATAAATGATCTTTTTTCTTCAGATTGTGTTCAGTCCGGTGTTATAGCTGCATCAGTATTTTTGGGAAAGAGAATTGTTAAGTCCTGGTTCTTTGTGGTTGCTGCTTGTTTCCTGGGCTATCTCTGTCATCCACAGGCCATTGCGGATCACAAAAAGATTAAAGAATTACACAAATTACATTTTCTAATTCCTCATTTCACCTCCTCTACTTCTGGTGCATTTAGAATCAGATAATGCCTTATTTAGACTGATAAAAGATGTGTGCTTCTGTGTTGTCTTCTAAATCAAAGGAACATGCTCTAACTGCGCAGTGCCGCAGAGTCCACAGCCAGTTGCCATAGATCTGATATGTTGTTGCTGGCACAGACTGAAAGCTAAGGTACAGAGCTGGAGGTTATCTCAACTCCTTTCTGTAGAATGACTGAGCATCCCAGCATGTACAGGTAATACGCCAGCGTCAGTCTCAGATCAATTTACAGTACATTCCTTCATGTACAACGCTTGGGTCCGCAGAATGAGCCATTAAAGGCTTGAGTCACTGCCAGTGCATCACTCTCACATCACAGGGTGACAGGGTGATCAATAGGGTGATCAATAATAGTGCTGCTAATCACCTGGGTGGGAACTGAACATCCAACCTGACGTGTTGGAAGCACACAGCCCCCCCCCCAGGAGTGAATGAGTCACAGAAAAGAAAGAACTACAGTATTTCACCCAATTTTTCACAGAGAAAGGTGGGTGTAGTCTGTGAGTGGTGTAAATTAACCTGTTAGCTTAGTCCATAGTGAAATAGGTTACTTTTGCTCCCCTAACATTTGTTACTTAATATCTTCCCAGTAAATTCAGAGTGTCTTTTAGCTGACATTTAATCAAAGTCGGCAAACTTTTAGCAAGCTATTCGTACTAAATCAGTTGTCCCTGCTGAACCTGGTGCCATCCCCAACAGATGCAGCCTCAGGCTCGGCAGCCGTTTCTCCCCATCCCCCGAACCAGCCCTGCTCACAACTGAAGAGAGAGGTGAGCAGCATTGTGTTGAATGACATGGCACTTGGTATAATTGCAGGGGGCTTGTGGGAATTTCAGTTTTTTTTATTATGAAAAAAAGAAAAAATGATTAAATCATTTTCAATGATAAGAATTTAAACACTGTAATTATTTTCCACATAATGATAATTATATTAAACAAAAACAGCCTGTAGTCTGTATTGGATGCTGGACAGTTTCAAGCACTGAGTGATGTGTCTTTAGCACAGTTATAATAGAGGGTATCAGTCTAGCATCAAATAGTGAATTCCACTGTATGCAGAATGTTGCATGCATGTCTGCACAGTAGCTCACTGTCAGTATATACAGGGCCCAATGTAATATCTTTTTAGGGTGCCCGAAATCCCTATCAGCAACCCTGCATACAGCACAGAGATACACACACACACACACACACACAAACACATGCCAGACTGCTTATCTTGCCTGTTATCTTTTTTTTTCATTTTCCTGTTTCCTGTTATCTGTTTCTAATAATTTTCCTCAAGACAAGCAGAAACTATTCTGTATACATTCGCATCTCCCACAAACCCAACTTTGATAGACGTCTTTTTGGATGGTCTTTACACTCCATCTTTGGATGAAGATTCCAAAGCCCTCCTGGATGATTCCACTATCCCTCATGAAATAAATCCCCCAATCAAACATAAAACACTTTGGTGGGAGGTAAAATTGATGAGTGCTGAATATTAACGAGCACCTAAGCAGAACTGTACATTCGGAGACGATGTGTACATGTTTCACATAATTATATTCAAAATAGCTGTCTATCTATAGTGTACAATGTACAGATGACAGTATGGTTCTGTTATTTTGGAATAATTGATACAATGTTACCTGTCATGTTGGTCAAGTTATTGTTCTATAATAATAATAATTTGTTCTTGTACCTTCACAACTATAGTTTGTACTTCTTTTTATGTGTTTTCTGTGTATCCATTTATGAGTTTGGGATTGCAATCCCAGAGGATCTTGAAAGTGCCTGTAAAAGAAATAAATGTGGGATGCCTTAAGCTGTGTCTTTCACTGTCTATGAAAAACAAAGATTAAGAGACCATGACCATCAGTAGCATCGTTAGAATATAGCAGCAGGGATAGCTAATTAGCTTCTATACTGAAACCTGCTCAAGAATCTCTCCAGGCTTATCTACACCCCACTTGCAATCACGGTGAACAGGTCTTCTCTGTGTTCCACACATTTTGGTCCTGTCCAACCTTAGCAGCATTTTGGGAATCAATATTCAAATTCTGTTCTTTTTTTAATAACAAGCAAAAAAACTGAGCCCACCCCTTTAATCTGCCTAATCCGCCTGTTTGGTGTAGCTCCTGAGAACCTCGCATGTCAAAGCCACAGTCCAACAGTTTGGCTTATGCTTCCGACTTAGCAAACTGCTCAATTTTATTGACATGGAAAAGTAACCTATGGCTGATGAATTTGTGAAAAAAATGCAGTTTCTTATGCAGTTTCTTAAACTCTGAACTCTAAAATTTCTCCTGTATGTAAAGCAATTAACAATGCTTCTCACCTCTCAGAGGATGAAGCTTGAGGTCAAATGTAATGAAGTAACTGCTCAGTATGCATGGCTCTGTATCCACCTTATTAACATTATTACTGTTTTAAAGTATGCATTCCATTTTTACTTTGTCATACTAGTTTAATTGTTATACTTTCTTTTGAAAGTACTTATCAATTCATAACTTAAAATAAAAAAATGTATGATCCTTGCACAAAAGACCAAACAGCCCCTGACAAATGAATATTCTCTGATGTAGCTCCACCTTATCCATTTCACAAAACAAAAGGCAGCACCTGAACAGCTGACACAGTAAATGATACCTTTGGCACCAAAAACACAGAAACACACAGAACAGGTGGATGAAGTGGCTGGTGAAGGAGCACTGATGTGGCTTCTGTTGAATATGTCTTTTGGTTACACTGAGGGGGTTCATTAATACCTGTACTGTCCCTTCAAGAAAATGTGTTTGATGTCGTCATTTCTTGTACACTCTCAGTCTATGTTTGCTAAACTGAGGTATGCACATCACATTAGCTGCAACAAATGCATGTATTATAAGTCATAAAAATAACACAATTGTACTGCAGTGTAGTTACACATATTTATTTTTAAATGGTGAAAAATTCTGTTGTCATTCAAATATGAATGTGGCAAATGCATATTTTGTACATTTCATGTAAGACACATGTTCCATATGCCACAAGGTTTCCAGTATGCTTTTTCTTTGCTAACAGTCTATTGATGTCACATGTGTATCCAAGCTGCACGTCATCATTGTATTTTATGTTATTAGCCCGTACAGATATGTTATTCTCAGTGTTTTGTTTATTTACATCTTAACGAGCTTAAATGCTAGTTGCGTCTTAGATGATTGGAGTTCATATTAGTGATTGATATTGCATAAAGCCTATAATTCATTTTCCTTTACCCTTGACATTAGCTATGTTGCAATGTGCAGGTCAAGTGTAAACTCAGTCTACGTTTGCGAAACTGAGAGCAGGCCACTGATGTCCCTTGTGTGTGCAAGCTGCATGTCATCATTTTATGTTAACCCATACAGACTCATGCCCCACTACTCTTCAGTAAAAGAGCATGTGATCATGGTCCAAGTCCTTTAAGCAGCACAGCGCAGAAATTTGAAGGCTACCGGCTGTGCAGCCCAACATCTATTAGACAGTGGCAGAGCAGGCTAGCCCCCAGTTACACACAGTTGGAAGATACTCTGATGCATTCTGTCCCAGAAGACTTTTCGTACTTCTGAGTGACTTGATAAGATTAAAAGACCATCCCACAGAATCAGATTACCATCAAAGGGTTAAAAAAACAGGTCAAGGAATTAACCAACACCCAAATATAAGTGCCAGCACAGTATATAGTACCCAGCAAAATGACACTATGTGCAAGCATTGTAGTTTGCTTTTTCAAACATGTCCACTTAAATTGTACTCAAACTAAATTACAATTCAGAATTTTACTGCTGTAAAATTGAGCTTGTTATTGTAGGTGTAGGTCTATTTACATATGACATATGATTAGCATAAATTGTAACTCCAAACAACAAAGCAATTTAATGCAATGTAGGTGTACTTGACATCACATCTCATTGCATTACATTTTGCATAAATTTTGCATTAAACCTTTTGCAGTTTTGCATAAAAAGGGCTGGTATATAAAAACTGTATAAAAGCTTGTGTAACTGGTTTACATATCTGGCATCAAAGTTATGATATGGCTAGCTCATCAAACCTGAAGCTGCTCTCCCCTCTTGTTCCATCTGCTTCTGAGTAGGAGATAAATGGCAGTGTGAAATTGGAGCAAAGGAGATGAGGAGTGCAAAGCTTCGGTATGCACCCTTGGGTTCACCTCTATTACACGTCTAAACTGTAATTAGCTAAACATTTTAGCCTCTTTTTAAAATGAACCATTCGCATTACAGCACAAGAGCAAAATGAAAACATTACCTCATCTGAACAATAATTTACCAGTCATGGGATGTTAAACAGGACGATGGGCCTTCTTCTGACAGAATGTGGCCTATCCCTGACAAAAGTGTACAATAGGAACAATCAACTGCTTTTTACAATACAGTGGTTTCAGCTGTGTCCAGGACTAAAACCATCATACACAGCGCTCCCCCAGGACCGAGTTTGAGAACCATTGTATTTACATGCACAGGCATGTGTCTGCTCCTCGGTCTGTGTGTGCGAGACCTAACGCTGCTGTGGTTTTTCAGTCAGAAAGCGCATAAGCGCCCAAAGGCGTTCATCTTACTGCAGATATAATTTAAAAGTCTCTCACGAGGTGAACAAAATTAAATCAAAGGGCGACATCTGCTGGTACACGCAGAAACGATCATTTTGGGGGAAAAAAAAAAAACAAAAAAAAAAAACCCAGAGTAATAACCAATAACCAGAGGCTGGGAGCTCACTACAACGGAGTTCATTTAAGCTCAATAAATCCGTATCTGAAACAATATTCAAAGTCATTGCACACATTTGAAAAGGACATTCCAACAACTTCCCCCAAGCACACAGACATCCAGTGTAAAAGTTTATATTTCTCATATATAAAACCATTCTCAGTGGAATTAAAAACTTTCATTTGCACTTAACTTTCATTTGCATAACTAACCAATTAAGTACTATGCGTGGTGTACAACCAGGAAGGAAAACACTTCTAATTAAAATTTTAAGGTGAAGACAAAGCTGCATTTGAGTTTCCCCGCTGCTCTTAAAATGACGCGTGAGAACCATAGACGGTCTAGGATGCGCTCGATACGATAAACTAGTTTGTTCTACTTCCTGTCTTCTTTGCTTTTTTGAGTAAATCATTTTCAAAGGTCTACATCTTCTACATAAGCACTGGGAAATTGAGTTTTAAAATGAACTACGTGGGAAAGGTTTGAACAAGTGTGTTACTATGTGAACTATATTTCCCAGGCTGCAATGCTCATCGGGGTACCATGTGGGGTGAATTCTTGCCAGCCGTACAGTAGTCTGAATGACAGAGGGGACATGCATGGTGACCCTAAAATTGGAGGTGAAATGTTTTACCGTCGTACTAGATCCAGTTTTTACACTTGAATATATGTATATATTGAAATAAAAAGTACATATCTTAATAAGCGTGTTACTAAAGTCAGATGTGCTACCCAGCGAACAGGCTGTTTAGATAAGTAAACTGGCGAGGGTTCAGGACTTGGCCTGAAATTTTTCTAAACCTGGAAAATAACTCGTAAGTTGGTATAATCGTGAATTTTTCTTCGTAAATTGTCGGGTAGCTCCCAAAACTGCCTATGCAACACCTATCTGTCGCTGGATTTAGCGCGCGAGCTAGTTAGATAGCATGTAATTTTAGTCTAAAATGTACATATAATTGGCATGTGTTGTCGTAACTTCTGCAGCTAAGTTAACGTCATCTCTGTAACTAAACGTGTTTGCAAATATTTAACCATGTTACCCATAGATTTACGCTGACGCGGTTGTTAACTAGTTGATGTGAGCATACGTTAGCCAGCTAGCAACTAATAACTACCATCTCATTCTCATTAAAACGTTCTGTTTCTTTCCAGCTTCTACGCCTATGGCTGTGAACAGTTGTTTCAGTTGAGGTAACTTTCTTCACTATTAGGAAATAGATCTGAAATGTGTTTTCAGCCTTTCGCTGTCAGTTCTGGTTTGCGTGCCCTCTGCACTAGTAACATCAGAGGCAAACATCTCTTTTACCTTCAGTGTGTTGACAAAATTATTTTTGTTCTGTTATTTTTCGGTATTCGTAAACATACAATACTCAAAAGTGCCACTTTTAAAAAAAGACACTATTTACAATTGGGACAGGTCAACGAAACAGGTTTAAAACTAGGAAGTAGCATGTACAATTATGCCTTGTCATGCGCCTTGCTATCAAACACAAAGGTTGTTTTATTGTCATCGCTGATACAAAAAGTTAATAATTAACTGCAAATAAGACAAAATATATCGTTTATATTAAATCTTGAATTCTTTCAACTTGAAATTGAAACAGGATTACCTGTTTTCCTGCTGGATGGCAGTATTAGGTGCTGCTGAAAGGTATACTTTCATTATTGTGTCTTATTTTAGCTCTGCTGTTGTGCTTAATAGTGTCCTGGCGTGAATGCGCAGTTATGGCATTTGTTTCCACACACTTTAAACCCTTCCAAGTGGCACCTAGTGAAAGCCATGTAAAGTAGTTTGACACAGTTGTGAAGCATGCGGGCATGTGTATGTAGTATGTGCATGCTTCTAAGCATGCATGAGTACTATATTAGAATATTAGTTACTTTCCTTATTTTAGTTTCTCTGCTTTATTAGAGTGTAGCTCCATGCATTTCCATCTCTCTTTTCCATTCTTTCATAGAAATATCATATTTCATGGCATTAGAATATCTTTGAATGATAAAATAAACCCTCTACAATTATGAGGATAAAAGAATATCTTTCTGATGTACTCAGAGCTGCCTTGACTGCCACTCACAGGGACCGCTAGAGGAAGTGACGAAGAGATGCTGCGTCTCCTGTCACAGAGGGTGGTGCAGCATGTGGGTGCTCTACATCACATGCTCCGGGGCCCAGCAGTCCTCGGGCTGTCGTCAGGGGTCCGGTGCACTCGGGCAACCCCCCATCCTCGCTGGGTGAGCACCTCAGCGGCCAAATGGACTGCTGAGTCACGGAGGTCAAAGGTGGAGGAGGAGCCTTTGGTCACTCCGCCCCAGAGCCAGGCTGGCACTGACCCACAATACAAAATGGACCCTGTGAAAGACACCGGGGCAACTGCTGAGGACTCCGTAGAGATAGACCCCCTGCAGGACAAGTCCATTGGCCTCATGCAGAGATTCAAGAAGACCTTTAAACAGTATGGCAAAGTGATGATCCCAGTTCATCTTCTCACCTCCTCTGTGTGGTTTGGCACATTTTATTACAGTGCCATGAAGTAAGTTACCTCACTGGTTTCTCCTGACCTCTCACCTCTGTATGTCAGTTCTGTTTCTGTTTTAAAGATGTGGATGAAAGCATCCAGCAAAAAGTCCACAATAGTTGGTAGCTCTGAAAGCTGACACAGTCTGTCACATTACAGGTTGAGTATCCCTTATCCGAAATGCCTGGGACCAGAAGTGTTTTGGATTTTGGATTTTTTTGGATTTTGGAATATTTGAATATACATACAGCCATTCCCCTACATATGTCCGAGTTCTGTTCTGACCGACCTGTTGTATCTCGAAATGGACGTAAGTTAGCATGGCATGTAGAAGTACACATGTAGCATGTAGAAGATGTACTGCACAATGTCGGGATGTTGTCTGACAGTCACTATCGTACACACGCAGCGGACGTACGACTAAGCGTCATTTTTTTTTACATTTATTTACATATATTTTTCTTTATATTTAAAATGTATGCAGTATTTTTTTTCGGTCATAAGTACGGATGGTCTTAAGTCGCATAGATCAGGTGTGGGATTTTCCACTTGTGGCATCATGTTGGAACTCACAAAGTTCAAGATTTTGGAGCTTTTCGGATTTCGGATTTTCGGATTAGGGATGCTCAACCTGTGTTTCGTTTTTGTTGAAGAATAATGAAACCTCAGAGATGTTGCATGAACAAATATGAAATTGGAATTAGCATACATGATTATGCCTCCTAATCAAATACATATATTATTTTTATTATCACTGATGAAAAAAAGAGAACAGTGCCTGAGAATAGGTCACACTTTTAATTGATAAAAAAAAAAAAACAAATTGAGGGGGTGTTTGCTAGCACTGTTGCTAAAAATCCATTATGGAAAGGTCAGTAGTTTGATGTAAAGAGTAATCTGAAAAAAAGACAAAACACAGCAGCCCCTGAAAAGAAACATAGAAGTCAGGCAGTTGACTTTGGAAAAAAAAAATATTTTTTTAAGGTAATATTCTTATTAGAAGTCTACATAATACTACTGTAATGTATCTTTTTTGATCATGAAAGGGTTGATATTGTTAACAGTGGTCCATTTTGGCATTGCTCTCAGAATAATGAGAATTTCAGCATTCCAGATGACCCACATTCACAAACCGTTTATATGTCTGTGATTCTGTGTTTGCAGCATGCTTCTTCAATGTTATACTTGATCTATGCACTCTGTTGACATACATTTCTCTTACCTTGAAAAATTTTTACTTAACCTGAGTGATGATATTGTTTCCAGTAGCCACAATACTTGTAGTGAACTTTCTGTTCCCCTCCATGTGGTTGAAGAAATAGTTAATCAGTTTCATTACACCTGGACCTCTGCACACCTGGTGACTTAGGTAATAGTTTCAACATTGAAATGTAAATCAAAGTAAACATTCCCAGGCTAAACCAGACAGGGTGTCCTCATAATTTTCACTTTGACTCATTTGGTAATGATTCTCAAAGGAATATGAATGATGAATGATGTGAATTATGAATGAATTAACAAATATACTGTCTTTGTTTCCTGCTACTCACCAACACTTTAATGCCTCTGGGCTGTTTGTGAAATGCATGAAGTCTGTGTGCTGGTCAGGTGTATTGTCTTTGTTATTAATAATAATTGTCGTTTTTTTCTTACTAGTGGTGTGAATGTGGTTCCATTCCTGGAGCTTATTGGTTTGCCTGAAACGGTTGTTGGCCTACTAAGAGACTCTCAGAGTGGATATGCACTCACTGCCTATGCTATGTACAAGGTAAGTATAGTAACTGACCTGCATTAAAACTACAAGTTCTGTACAACTCTTCAACATTTCTGGTAAACCACCTGTGTTCATTCCATACGGGGGAAAAAAACTCCTGGAATCATGGGATAGCTGAGCTGTGTTTATGAAGAGGACACTTGCATTTAATTGTGGCAACAGGGATGAACAGCCATAACTTAAATGATTATTGTGATAATGTTATTTAGTAACACAATTTATCATGTCTACATTTGTGTGTAAAGATTGCCACCCCAGCGAGGTACACCGTGACTTTGGGTGGAACATCATTCACTGTGAAATACCTCCGCAAACATGGCTACTTCTCGACTCCACCCCCGGTTAAAGAGTACTTCCAGGATAAAATGGAGGAAACCAGAGAACGATTGACAGAAAAAATGGAAGAAACAAAAGAAAGGTTCTCAGAAAAGATGGAGGAGACCAAAGAGCTTCTCTCTGAAAGGATGGAGGGGACGAAAGAGCGCATATCTGAGAAGATGGAGGAGACGAAAGAGCGCATATCTGAGAAGATGGAGGAAACCAAGGACAAGCTCTCAGAAAAGCTACAGGAAACCAAAGACAAAGTGTCCTTTCGAAAAAAAGCAGAGTAATTTAAGTTTTACATGACAAAAGGTGATTCCCTGTGCTTCCCTATACATTAATCAGCATACTGTGTTTCATTACATTGTTTCCTGTTTTAATCACGGTGACTCATACCACATTACAGCCAAAACAATCCTGGGCACCTGTAATGATCTGGAGTGAGCAAAGAACTCAAACAGTTTTTGTACTTTGCTTCAGGAGGGAGTGGAGGCGTACAGACAGGTAAAACGCAATACGCAGTCCAATTAGTCAAAATTCAGCATTGTTTCATTAGTTTGTTTAACTTGGTCCTGTCACTTCAGTTTTGAAATTGTACCGACAATTTCACAGTGGAAAGAAAAAACAAAAGTTGACTGATATATTGTTTAAATACGGGTTATTCATGTATTTTTCCTCTTGCAATTATAGGCTACCTGACAACTAAGATGGGTTGATTGCTATGGTTTTTGTATTTTAACATTTTTCTATTGGTAGTAAAAGCTACATTGTGGACAACTGTAGAATTCATTTCTGGGTAGACCACTGAGACCTGTTTCAAAGGCCTGGATCCCCAAGTTCAAAATTGGCTTAATGAAGATATGAATGCCTCCTGCATGATGTAATTTAGGTAAAGTGTGTCCAGAATGTGAGTACTTGAGTACTCTGTGTCTGAACTGAATTCAGCAATTGCGCTGCTCTACACAGGTCTCAACATTTTGCAATGCCTAGATTGTAATAACCTATTTCACAAAATTGTGAAAATTCTTTAAACGACAATTCCAGACAAAAATGAAGAGAGCGGTATACATTTTTCCTTGCTGCAAGAGCAATTAATATAATTGTATGTGATGAGTACAGAACTGAAGCACATAATTGAAGCGCATAGTTTTGCCTGAAAGCAATACATGGAGACAATCCTCTGTGGCTTATTACTGGGGTAAGTGGTGATTTTACAAGTCTATGTAAAACTGTATGGGCTGCTGGAGTTTGGGTGGAATTCTGATTTATCGACACAGTGAAAGTTTGTTTAGGGCTCTAAACACCAGCTTGTGACAAGTCATATGGCTGCATTAAAAAATGAATGTCATGTTCACTCGGGATTGAGCACTGCCAGTGTGATGGAAATTCTGAATGAAGATGAGAATTATATGCACTTCTGTTTGTCTTTAGTGTACACCGGCAGCAAAGATTTGTAATTGTCTCTCTCTAAGTATATGTGGTCAAGAGCATATCGACTTGTACCAATTCAATTGGTGTGTGGTAAGTTTAGCAGAAATAAATGTTGCTCGCTGAAATTTATGTTTTGTTAACTGAATATTAAAAGTTTGTCATAGAGAGTAAATATCAAGCATGGTTAAGTGCTTTATCATTTTGAGTGCCTTAAGGATTAAAGTATCTAAGGCACCATTTGACTCAGTGATAATTCCTTTATTAATGGCTGCAAAGACATGGATTTAAAAAAAATTATCATTATTTATAAAATTTGTCAGATGTGGCATATAGCTGTCTATAACTACAATCCTAAAGTGGTTGAAATATGGAGAATGCCTAGCGATAAGACTTGAGTTGACTCAGAACTACGAACATTTTGGGAATTTAAATTCACAACCATGTTGGATTTTATGTCCCAAGGTCCAAAATGTCAGAAGTTCAAACTGATATTTTTCCAGTCAGCATAAATGAATGCTCAGGAATTGTGAGTGAGGTGATAAGGTCTCATTTTGTCAGAACGCTAAGGTGAAGGGAGGACAGTTGAGAGTGACTTTCCTGTGCCAAAGACACTCACTGGCCTAACTCCATTGTGGAGGTCCTCCTATGTGATTGTTAGTGTTTGAACATTTCATTTGGGAAACCAGTATTGGAGATTTCCATCTCAGGTTTTATTGCCATCTCATTTCTGTACAGCTCTCGCCTTGTCTTCAGACTTAATACAGTTAACATAAATGAAAATTGTATTAGGACTCAAATAAACAAAAAATGGATGAGAAACACACAATTTTGTTTGTTATTCACACCAAGTCGCTAGATTAAATATTACTGTTATAACAGTTTCAACTAAGACATGGGTAATAATGTTAGTTTCATTGTCATTTTACCTCCTAAACTGGGAATCGCCCATTGTGTTAGGTTAATACTGTGCCACCCAGACAGAAACACTACAGCTGAAGTGTGTGCAGTCTGCCATTTTATATCCAGCAGTGGAGAGGGAGTTTCAATGAGAGGAGTCAAATCTGCCACTGTTGACAGCTGGTAGGGTAGTTAGGAGGAACTAATGCAGAAGTAACCTGAGTGGGACGAGGTCAGTCATATCCTACCATTTCATCCCACCCATGGGGATTAGGCTGTAGTTTGCTAGTGACACCCAGGTTCAAATCTGTGATTTTAGGCACTTAACTTTTGTTTCTGGTGAATTCCTTTTGGTCTGATCATCTCAAAAGCCCCATTCTTGGATTTTATTGGACATATATCTGGAAGGCCCAGCATTTCAACAGTGACAAATTTAATTCCATTTGTATTCTCAGGAACATACCAAGTGCTTGTAGATTTCTCCCACCACAGCAAAGTATTCTATTAATGGGACATTAAAAGACTTTTTAATCCTTTAAGTGTGTGCCGATTTCTGGATTCAAAATCGAAAAGAATGTTGGGTCCTACAGCCAAGCCATGGATAGCTCATTGGCACACTATAGCCATGAGTATTCAGCGGAGGGGTGTAAGTGGGTTTAAGGTGGGGCCTTGGATGACTCGTGGAGTAAGAGCTCCCAGTTGCATCAGCATAGAATGCAGCTGGAAGTACACACTAGTTGCAGCCTCTCCTGGCCAGCTCTGCACCTGCAAGAGTCAACTGATCATGTGTTGATTCTGTGTTCCTCCGATGCTGTGGGCAGCGTGGAAACTTTTAGCTGAATCAGTGGAGTCGCATGTATACGGCTCCCTCCTCGGAGGTCTATAGTCGAACAGTCTTTTAACAAGGATGACAGAACAGTAATTCAGTGATAAAAGGGGGGAAATTGTAGAAGATGTGGGTTTGAATCAGCCAGGCATTCTCAAGATACTGCTATGTGCCCACAAGCTACCAGTTTCTTTTAATGAAAGAAATCCATCCACAAAGTGCTAGCAATTCTGTAGTGTGCACTGTGAAAAAAAGATGGACGGTAGATTCCAAGTAAATTTCATCAGTGTCAAAATCAGGAGAAAAAAAAATCTGATATATGAAACAAATTTTCATGTTCATGTAAAATGTTTAGAAAAATGATGATACACGATAGAAACTGAACACCCTCCAACAAAAGACAGGAACATTGATTTCTTTTTAAAGTTTTAATAATTCCGCTGCAGTTTGACCACAGCGCAAGTACAAGCATAAAATCTTTGACTACAACAGCACTTAGAGCAACATTTTTTGATTTTTTTTTCCTGTAAAAGTATTGCAATAACAGACCTTAGGCCTAAAACCTATTACATCACAATTGCTTAAATAAAAAAGAGGCAAAATACACAAGTTTTAATTTTGTATGTATATGTGCATACATATATGCATATGTACATACATACCACATTTGTATGTAATATATGTATGTATACATAACATATGTATGCATATTTGCATGAATTTATTTTGTAAATAAAGCAAAACAAATGTTAAAGTCCATGATGGAAGTAGTCCTGTGATAACTGTCAAGACCAAAGATATAGAACTGGTGTGACATTTTAAGAACAGAACATTAAAAACAGCCACCGTCAGTAGTTACAGCCAAACTTCTGATAATAGCTGGAGAGAGGAACGCACTGAAGATATCAGTCTTAGCCCAAGTTAGTTCTTCAAGCTAGTGCAGGAAAAGTAAAAAGTACAGCCTCTGGCTTGAACAAGAATTACAATAGATCTCTCAAAACTACACAATTGTCACTTGCTTAATGCTTTGAAAAAACAAAAGAATGGCATTGCTATGTACATTACCTAGAGATTAGAATGAACATGCGCAACGGTTATTGTACAGTGGAGTCCTTAGTATATAAATAAATGAATGCAATTAAAATGCTTTTTTTTCCTATATACCACATACACTAATTATGAATAAAATAGAGAAAGAACCTATGACAATCTGCTTAACTGTATTATTCTCTCATTTATTTGCATTACTTTTGGTTGGTTTGTTGGCTGACACCTTTCTCTGTAGGGTAGGTAGCATTGCTCTCCGCCCTGGTCTAATGTAATATTAAGATGTCACAGGTGTGTTTCTCAGGGAGAAAAGCTTTGTTCAATGACTAATTGTGACTGATGAAACACTTGGAAATCTCCTGCAAATCACTGTTTTTGTATAAGGGTGGTCACATTCTAGTTTTACTCCATTTGAAAAACGTGGATGATTATTTTTTTTTATTTTTTTTTTTTAAGAGAAATGAACTTACATAGAACGTCACATATTCTGTAATTCTGTAAAAGGCCTTAAACGTAACCATGGGTTTCGTCCAAACTTGTTGGCAAAACCATTGCAGGGCACACTGGTCCATTCAGTTTGCAAATATATGAACCACAACTTTCTCTGTGGCGCCTACTGGTCTATGCATGCTGGGAGTATAGGACAATGTGTAGCATCAGTGTGCATGATGAACAGTGCGCAAACCACATTCTCAGTGGCTGTGATAAAGTGGATTACAATCCAATCAATCTTCAAACCAACTCCACATAACGTTACTGATTTCAACTGTGTCTGAACACAAACACCAGTTAAACATCCACAAGACATTATGGATCAAATGTGCAGGAATGCCCCTGGATACTGGGAGCTGACCGTTCACAGTTTTTAAAGGTGTATCTGAAGATTGCAAGTGTCATAGTCAGGAAAACAGGGCGTTCAATAGGAGTCAATTTATCAGCTGAGCATGCATGTGTATCAATACAGCAGTTATCTTGGGATGTTGAACTTTTTCTTTTTAGAGTGCAGGAAGGAGAATCAGTCCGTTTATGGTACACAAACCTTTGAGTTTGGTATACTTAGCTTTGATTTTCTGATTTACATTGTATGGGGTGGATGTAATAATAATAATAATAACAATAGTAATAATAATAATAGCATTGCTCTGGTTAAATGTGTGTAATACTGGTCCAACCAAATAAGAGTCACTAGAACAAATAGCAAACGTTATGGTGCAGATCATTTTCTGAAGGAAAAAAAAAAAGCAACTAATTATTCTGTTCAACTTTCTAAATTCAGAACATTTGTTTTAGCCTAACCATAACAGATCATTATTTATAGGAAAATAATAAGTAGTAATTTGTATTTATTTTGTACTCATATTTAAGCGTTACTTTGCAAACCTTTTTCCATGTTTACAAAAAAGACAAAGCACATTTGTGGCATTCACAAATCTGATGCCGCTGTGTTAAAATTTTTCCTCTTTTTTATATCATCTATACATTATATTACATTATTAACAATGTCTTTTTTGTGGTTTCTACCCATTGGGTAGGATATGTGCATAATATATTCAAGTTATATACAGCACCTTACAAATAAACATAAAGAGAGACAGACTACTGAAAAAAGCACCGTTGGAAGTGAGGCACAAGGAAGGTGGAGCTTTTTGAGTGCAAGTGGGTTCCTATGTCTGCTCAAACATGAACATTAGGCACCTTAATTGCTCACATAATAGTAACATGCAAACCTCCTCGTAGAAAACACAAAAACAATTTTTTCCTCCTTGTTAGCTAGCTAGCTAAGACTGCAGACGGAACGCGCATAAAACAAAAACGAGGAAAAAGCAGAAGGGAACAGTCGCTTCATACAGTAAAATAATGGGCTTTCACGTAACATGTTATACTGGTAAAAGCTGACGTCGGGGAGGGGAGGAGAACGACGAAGAGGACAGCAGCAGCAGCAGCGGCGGCGATAGCAGCAGCAATAGCAGCAGCGATATAGAAACGACGAACAAAACTCCGCTCTCTGGAAGAGCTTATCAGAATGCAGGACAGGTGGAGTACGTTGGTATCAAACTAACGGAAGGCTTTCATCTCCACGTCTGGGATCAGTGTTATTCTTTCATAGAAAAATAGAAAATAAAACAGAAACCAAGAACACAAACACATTTTTCTTCATTATTTCTCGAACACTTGTATAAATAATGCTGGGGAAACTTGTTGATCCTATTGTCTCCAGCTTGAGCACAGAGTGCGACTTCGCCCTTTACAGCTATAAAACCGAGATCCCTTCAAAAAACACAAACCCCTATACAGGTGCAGGGAATATCATTGTGGTGTTATACCAATAACATTATCAAAATTGTTTCTCATCATGCACCAATCCTTCAAAGCATATGGATCTTCTAAGGCTGACTTCACAGTGCTGGATGTCAGCACTTCAACACTGAAAGACATGACCTTATTTTAGCAATGCCTTCGTGACGCAGATAAATTGAATAAATTCATGTTAAGTTTTTAAAATTCCCTTCAGATAAGCCTTATACAATCATTTGTGACTGGATGAACATTGCAAGCTTTATGAAAACCAACAACACATGCACTCCTAGGTGAAGCTTACAACTAAGCATGATTAGTTACTCAATGCCTAGAGAGTTGGGCACACCTTACAATCAGCAAAGCTAAATCAATACCACATTGCTCAGGCAAAACTAAAGCAGCGGTAGGGTAAATGCCACTGGTTGACTGAGGGAAAAGGGCAATGCAGGACACCCTACTTAACTTGGAAATAATGACGAGGACATGTGATTAATGAAGCAGCGTATATAAGCGTTTAATGGGAAACCTGACCAGCGTCAGGAAACAGCCAATCTGGGGTTCCGTTCTACCTTTTTAAAGGGATCTGAGAACTGTTTACGGGACACACTTCGCTGTAGTGGGAGTCACAGGTAGTAAACATAGTAAAGAACTAGTGGGTTGGCTTAACACTGTTGAGTGACAGAGCAAGAGCAGAGGAGAAGGCAACGATGCGCACGGGAAAAGGCTAGTTACGAAGGTAATCAAAAGGACCCTCACACAGCCCTTTACTTCACCACAGTTCAAAAAACCTGATAACACTGACACAGATAGGAAATCTTCACACATGGCTTCGGGGGTGTGTGTGAAGAAAGGATTGTAGCTTATTTGTTTTTTGTTTGTTTTTTGAAGCCTTTTTCCTGTTTTTCTACCATTATTTTATTTCATCTCTTTTCATGGTTCAGAAATGAAAGGATGTTGGCTAAATGTACCATGCACGTAGGCGTCTATGGACAGAGACGGAAGCCAGGCGCAGAGAAATGTGGAAGTGACCGCAAAAAATGTCTGCCTCGTGAGAGCTGCTGGATGGAGGGCGGAGCGGGGGTCTAATTCGAGGACGCTGAGCACTGTTGCCATGACAACCGCCCATGTGCCATGTTTAGGGTTTTTTTGTTGAAGAAATGGCCAAAACATTGGGAGGGTATCAATGTGATCGGTTACAGTCATCATACAATTTCTAGGCTGCATTTTCCAACTTGATTTCTTACCCCCTCAAAAAAACAAAACCTTGGTAAATACACATTACATTTTTAAATGTATACATAGTAATTTACCAGAAATGATATGCTGCATTTGGGTGACCAAATCTCCAGACTGTACTACAAAAAATGTCACAGTTTAAGGATTCGGTGACTTTGCACTGTCATTTCCCCTATCAAAACATCCATGGCAGGCAGTCTGACAGGTTTTGCATCAAAAATATTTTCAAATTTGCATGGACAATCCTCTTCTAATTTACATGGACTGACTGGGAAATGGGCCATGGAAATGTACATTGACCAAAATTCACCCTTAAGAACCCGCCCCCCCCCCACACACACACACACACACACACACACTCACACAAAATTTATAGCGGTTATTTAGTTTACTATGTTAAATGCCTCCCATCCAACACACTGTGGACAGACTTTTATAATGGTCTCTTCGAGAGAATGTGAAAAGTACAAACACTTTCCTTTAAGTGTCCCTGTAGTGGTAGTTCGAAACGTGAGGATTTAGGCTGGATCCAAGTTTCTCTTGTGTTTTAAATGGAAAGGACAAATCTCCTATTGCTCCCACTGTAAATGCCTTTGGAGCTGATCACCAATCCACAGACAAAAAAGACAACACACAAATAAAAATTACATAGAGCATTTCCCTCTTCTCTTTAAACCATAAGATAGTGCAACTTTAGATAACTTTTGAATGTTAAAGGAGTCAATTCCCCACATTAACTTCCACATGAATCTTGGCACTCAGATTTGGATTTCAATTGGTTTTTAAAATCATGTTTGTGCACAGATTCCGGTCTTTAAAAAAAAAAAAATTCTCTAGCCCATGACCAGTATTGTCCTTTGGGGGGGGTGTAAGTAGGGGGGAATCTGTGCTAATCATCGTTTTCTCAATTTAAGGAAAGGATACAAAAAAGATAGCTACGAAGCCAAAAACACCACGCAGTGCGTACAGGCCCCCCCCATCTACCCCCCTACCCCTGCATCTTCTATCAGTATGAATTTGAAAAGATTGTTTTTAAGCTCGGTTCCTCTCCGCTCTCATTTTTTCTTGTCGTAGTAGTGAAGGTTGATATTCAATTGTGCATGGGAGTGTCGAGAACGAGGCCACTCCTCCTTGTGTGGAGGGAGGGGGCGGGGAGTGGGGGGGGTTGGAGTCAGCAAAGCACAGCCCCTCCCCCTGTCACACCAGGTCATCCCGGTGACCCTCCTTGGCAGGAACTATTGTGCTTTCGGGGTCGCCCTGGGGGTGAATCGTTCTGCTTCCTGCTCTCTGCGTGGAAGGATTATTGCTGTGCTGGTGAAGAAAGAAGGAGGAGCCTGGGTAGTGCCCCATGACCTCGCTGTAGGTGGGCGGTGGGCCCTCCATGCGCCCGTGGCTGCTGGAGTTGGCGGCACTGATGCCCGAGTTGCTGCTGGGCGGGCGTGGCCCTCCGCCGCTGTGCATGTCGATCAGGTCGCTGTCGAAGATGGTCCGGTTGGGCGGGGCCCGGACGGACTCCCGGTTCAGCTCCATCTGCTGCTCGGGGTCCCGCAGCTGCAGGGTGCAGGGGCCCTGGTACGGGGGCGGCTCCTCACCGTCCGACAGAGAGATAGTGGGGGGCAGGTCGATCTCATGCTGCATGTAGGGGTAGGTGGGCTGGAAGCGACTGAATCTGTCCCTCTGCATAAAGGAGGGGGCAGTGAACCTCTCCCTGGACTGTGGGGCGTACATAACCTATGGTGGGATTAAAAAAAAAAACAAAAAAACACAAAAATTCATTAAAATCACATTTGAATGAATCTCAATAGTCAATTTGCATCATTTCATCTTAAACAGTAAATCAATTTAAATAGTAGTTTTTGCTCCTGACCAGGTATTTGAACAAATGGCGATGGTAAAATCTTAGAGAAAGCAAAATCTCCCTAGTGCCATAGGAGCCGCATTAATATTTCTGAATGAAACACCAAAACGGTTTATTTGTACTACAGTTGTTGACTGTAGTTCAAGATGTACTTCACCAAATGTATTTTGCATGTAATATGTGTGGTATAAATGCTTAAGTCTTGCTCCTTAACGATAATTTCCACAGATGAGAACATAGAAATAATAGTAATAAGGCACTGCCATTTTTAAAATCCTACTCAGTTTAATGCTTGTTATTCACTTCCCATTTCTCTGCTATATCACCATGGACCTTAAAAATATCAGATGCACACAAAGCATAAGAGCAAACTACTTTTTCATATTACATTTTCACATTATCTCCAATTTCTTTTCTGACAAAGCTATGCATTGCTCATATCACATTCATCTTCAATAATCTCAATCTACCATTTATATACCAGAATCAAACAAGAAATATTTTAAGGAGGGAAAGAAAGAAAGAAAGCAAAATCTGGCGAAAATAAGTAACAGCAAGCCATGAATTGTTCTGTATACAGTCTGGAATAAGTTTTGCTTACAGGCCCAGGTGTACATGTTCTGTACTAATAAAAAAAAAAGTTACTAATGTAGTAACAGTTTCCTGTGGTATTAACATGGCATGCTATTCATTTCTGTAGCAAGGAGAGTGTCTATATGCGATATGCTTCAAAATCTTGAAGAACATACTATCTAGGGCTGCAACAACCAATCGACTAAAATCGAATATAAAAATAAGTGGCTACGAATTTCATAATAGATTAAATGGTCCAAGCGATGAAGCACGCTGTGGCATTAGCTGTGTCACTTTAACGACAACAAAGCGTTAAAAAATGGCGGAGGATACAGAGAAAACAGTGCGACTGAGGACATCCAAAGTATTGGAGCACTTTACCCTAAACTCTGCAAAGGTGTAAAATTGTCAGGTGTAAAATGTGCCACGCTGACTTTGAGTGGCACATGAGCACATCAGCTATGCATGAACATCTACACAGAAAACACGTCGGCTGTGGCGAAGCAAGGTAAGTTAAAAACTAAGTTAAGCCGCCTAAACTGAAGACAAATAAACGACCACGATGCAGGCTAAAGCGGGTGTGGAATCATGACATGACTTGTGTTTTAAAGTGAGGAATAATTCAACTAGTGAACATTCATTTGTTACCAACACGAAAAAAAAAAAAAACTGAGAAGGTTAACATTACTTTATCATATCCAGTTATCTTACAGTTGTGGAAATTGTCCCATAAATCAAAATCAGTCTTTGCAAGAGGGTTGCTAACCTTAAAAGTGGGAGGTATGTACTGTGAAATACAGGGGGACTTACGAACGAGTTCCGTTCCTACGACTTGTCGTAAGCCGATTTTCGACGTAAATCGGAATTTATACCTAAATTATACCTAAGTTAACACCTTAAGTCACTCACTCTGTACATACAACACATGAAGGGCATATAAAATACAGTAATTAAATGAAACAGTAATAAAAACAGAGAGAACAATTTCTTATCTTTATTTCCGTGGTGGTACGAACCAAACCGCGTAGGTCGAAACTAGGTTTTTTAATTAATTTTTGGGAGTCCGTCTTAACCACGAAACGACCTAAGTCGAGACCGTCGTAACCCGAGGACCCCCTTATACACAATATAAACTATCTACACGAGAAGACTCCGCTTCATACATACATACGTATACGACCTCCTTTAAATATGAACTTTTACATTTGGCACACGCTCAGAATTCTTCAATTCGTTGGTTAAGTGTAACGAGATGATTGCATCTTTACAGAGGGTTGATAGCAAGGTTTCTAGTAGCTAACACAATTAATGCTACAACTGGAGGACCTCTGATTTGTTTGTGGAAACAGGCAATAAATAGCGCTTGTACTGCAGTTTTTGCCTCCTGACAAAACATTTTTATTTTTCAGTTTTATCGCGAATAATCGGTCGATAATATGTGTTTTGACGATAGCTCCACATATTTGAAAGCGACATGTTGGGTTACCTGACAAATCAATACGGAACGCTATTTGTCATGTATACGAGTATACAAATAAATACAACAACTGGCAACCATAATCAGACATTTTTTTACTAAACCATGTAAAGAGAGTAGTACGTCGCTAACCGAATTAGATAACCGGTGAAATGGACTCTCTCCCTCTGCTTAGCCTCCTGGT
The DNA here is from genome assembly GCA_019788955.1 of Albula glossodonta. NCBI lineage: Eukaryota > Metazoa > Chordata > Actinopteri > Albuliformes > Albulidae > Albula > Albula glossodonta. Next base: position 1,195,563 of record JAFBMS010000070.1, read on the forward strand.
GTGTCACATTTTTGTTGTTAGCTCGCGCAATTGTCGTCTGCATATGTAATCGCTTGGTGCTAGTGTTGGAGAGTGTGTGTATGTGTAGAATGGAAGACTCCTAAATGCCATACGTGTATACAATGTTCAAATGAAACAGGGATCTATTTCTGAGTCAGTAACATGATAATGATTCTACCTCCATGTTCACTTATTTTTCTTAAGTGCCTAACACTTAAGTGCCACTTAATGTGTTCTATATTTTTGTTATTATTTATTTATTACTTTATACTATCCAGAACATATTCTCACTTTCCACACAATAAAAGCAAAGTGTACCACTTTAGCGGCCAACCAACATACTAGAACACACTGGAGTACTGTTATAAAATGCTATTTTTGTGTAACTTGAATGTTTCTTTTGCATTTGTATACAAAAAAAAACTATTTACAGGGAACTAAGTGATACATCAGGAGTATGTGGAATTCATATTACCATATGAATCTCTTCTAAACTAGCAGCACTGGAGCAGAAGCCCCAAATATCCACAGTCATGTGCAGTTACAGACTACTTGGCATCTGTGACATGGATGGTCTTACAAATCACGTTATGCCAAAGTTCTTCAACATCAATTATGTTAAAGCTGTCCTCGAGAGCAACCATGAATTGTAATAGGCAAATTATAACATTCTCTTAAAGCATAACCATTACTGGCAGTCTGTAGTCAGTCATTTCCAGTATTCTCTGAAAAAGCCTTTTTTCTTTTTTTAAAAAACACGAAGAAGCTGCATGAAACAAATCAGTTTAACTGCATGAAAACAGTCAAACTCCATTTAAGGAATCCTCTGTTTCAGTCACTCAAATGGCCCTTAATCGTTGTAAATGCACAAATGCCAGCACACAGCTCCGCTCATCCATACCTCGCATCAAAGCGTCCCGCTGCACACTTCCCCAGCTGGTAATTTGCACATCTGAATGCTTCAAATTGGTTAAATCGTCGAATGTGCAGACCCCTGTCTAGACGCTGTCAGAGGAAGTATTAGTGATTAATGATGCACCAACGGGCACAGTTCCTCAAGCGTAAATCCCTTCCCTATGGCGCTAGAGCCCTGAGGAGGCCCCATGGTGATGGCTCTGTGCTTTGGGCAGCTCTGAGCTGAGGTGTGCAGGAGTGGAGCCCTGAAAGGACCCTGTGGCAGTGGCCACATTGCTATGGGTGGCCCTGGGGAGGGCAGTGAGGTGGAGGAGTGCAGGGGTGACTCGCTGACTGCTTACCTCAGAAGCTCCCTGTCGTGACACACTGTCTGATGGCCACAGACACCCGTCCTGGGGAAGGACAGACAGAAAGTTGGACAGGAAAGGTGAAATCAGAGAGTAAGGGTTAGACAGACAGGTGGAGGAGACAGACAGTAAGAGTTAGACAGACAGACAGACAGGGAGACAGAGAGTAAGGGTTAGACAGACAGACAGAGGAGACAGAGAGTAAGGGTTAGACAGGCAGAGGAGACAGAGAGTAAGGGTTAGACAGACAGAGGAGACAGAGAGTAAGGGTTAGACAGACAGACAGAGGAGACAGAGAGTAAGGGTTAGACAGACAGAGGAGACAGAGAGTAAGGGTTAGACAGACAGACAGAGGAGACAGAGAGTAAGGGTTAGACAGACAGGCAGAGGAGACAGAGAGTAAGGGTTAGACAGACAGACAGACAGACAGAGGACACAGAGAGTAAGGGTTAGGCAGACAGGCAGAAAGAGGAGACAGAAAGTAAGGGTTAGACAGACAGACAGAGGAGACAGAGTGTAAGGGTTAGACAGACAGGCAGACAGAGGAGACAGAGAGTAAGGGTTAGACAGACAGACAGGCAGAGGAGACAGAGAGTAAGGTTTAGACAGACAGACAGAGGAGACAGAGAGTAAGGGTTAGACAGACAGACAGAGGAGACAGAAAGTAAGGGTTAGACAGACAGACAGAGGAGACAGAGAGTAAGGGTTAGACAGACAGACAGAGGAGACAGAGAGTAAGGGTTAGACAGGCAGAGGAGACAGAGAGTAAGGTTTAGACAGACAGACAGAGGAGACAGAGAGTAAGGGTTAGACAGACAGACAGAGGAGACAGAGAGTAAGGGTTAGACAGACAGACAGTGGAGACAGAGAGTAAGGGTTAGACAGACAGGCAGAGGAGACAGAGAGTAAGGTTTAGACAGACAGACAGTGGAGACAGAGAGTAAGGGTTAGACAGACAGACAGAGGAGACAGAGAGTAAGGGTTAGACAGACAGACAGAGGAGACAGAGAGTAAGGGTTAGACAGGCAGAGGAGACAGGAAAGTAGACGTGGAAATAGAGGGGAAAAGAGAGAAATTTGGACCGAGGCAGAAATGAAAAGAGAAGGTGGGAAGAAAGGGAAACAGAGTGAAAAGGAGGGAGGAGAGTAATAGAGAGAAAAGAGGTGAGAGGTGTCCCACTTTGATGGCCACACAATAACCACTTTAACGACCATAAAAACTGCTCTATCCTGGTCTGACTGGCACCCTGCTATGAAGGAACCACCAAGAAAACATTATATGTGTGTGTGTGTGTGTGTGTGTGTGTGTGTGTGTGTGTTAATGACATCATCTTGTCAAAAACAGCCAGAGCATCACATATCCAAAACCAGAGTAACACATAAAAACACAAACAAGAAACACCTTCTGTGGTAAACACACCTACGAGCAATCAATTCAAACTCAATTAATGCCAAAGAAGCTCAGCACTGGGAAAATAAAGGACTCAATCACACAGTAGGATGCGTCACAGAAGGGAAGGGATTCAACAAATTCCTCAAGACCTTTGCTTTTAGTTGTTGACTACTAATTGCCACATTGTGTGGAAGCCAGCTCCATAAAAATGCACTGCTATCAGCATGGTACAAAAGCAAATGCAGAAATGCAGATTAGGAAATGGCAAATCAATGTGCTCAGCACAAGGACTTCAGTTTATTCGGCAGAGGCAGCTGGCTTCGGTTCTGCGTTACATAGAAGATAAATCAGAATTTCAATATTGGCAGCTGGAGCCATGGGCTCAAACCTATGAGGGAACCAACATGAAACTCAATGGAACTCAAAGCTCACAGGGTGATGGAGAAGAGCTGGGAGGAAAATGCACCAGGGAAAGAGCAATAAACAGGCATCATTTTCCTGATCCCCACCAGAGATGACATTAGCTCTGATTTTACACTTTTAGAAGTAATGAGGCTGAAGAGACCTGTAATCTCTCTCCCTAATTCTCCAGAGTGAGACTGCCAGCCCCAACACTGATTGTTCATGAATTAAAATGAACGCCTTTTACATGGTTCTTTCCATTTCTGAGTGCCGGCAAGGAGAGGGGGTGAGAGGGTGGGGGAAGGAGTGGCACTCCGTCTAGACAGAGGTGAAATAGACAAGTGTGGATAAGAACACACACACCCCCTCTCACCACACCCACACCAACACCCACACACGCACACAAAGTCACACCCCACCTCCCCCACACACACACATCTAGATACAGAGCCACACAGTACATATAAACATACAAGTGCAGATCCACACATATAAAGATACAAGCGCACGCTCACTCAAACACATGCATGCCCACACAAAAGACAATGTGAAAGGTGGCTTTGGCATTATCGCTGTTGCTCATACTTTGAGCAGAAGACTCCGCATGAGCAGAACCAGTACATAATACTTGATTTCATTTCAGACATTTAACCAGGTGGGCTGTAAAGTGTGGCCCCGGGCCCTGGGCCCCAGGCCTTGGGCCTCAAGACCCAGACAGGGACTTAACCTACCGGCTGGAGTGCCTCTTCCTGTCTCCTGCCTTGACTCTGCCGGTTTATGAAGGACCAGGTGGAGAGCTTGTAGTGGTTCAGCAGGCAGATGATCACGACTACCATCACGGTCATCACCACAATTATAATGATAATCTGAACAAACTCCAGTTCAGCTGAAAGACACGACAGGAGAAGAGGGCAAGTCAGTCATGCACAGTCACATTTCAACCACAGAGGGGCAGCACAGATCAGTCTTTTGTCAATGCAGGGTCATTCTCTGAAACCTTGAGAAATGAGCGTTGTCTAAAAATATGAAATAATTTAAGTGAAAGACCTGGACTAACTGAATCTGTTTGCTGAACAGTGACTCTGCAAGTCACACACAGAGGAACAGGGGAAAGCCATTCTTTTTTGGGTAAAGACTGTGGAGGAAACATTAGCTAGCACTATATAGTAACACTTCATTGCATTGTCTCTCTGACACCGTGCTATTAATCTCACCCACAAAATGACAGTGGCTGCACTGCAGACTGAAGCAGTGTCTGATGCAATATTAATATTGATATTGCTTTTCTGTTTAAAGTTGGGTGTTGGGGTGGGGGGTATCTGAGAACACATCAGAAACTTATCTGCTCCTCCTCTCCATGTCTCATTTTGATAAAAAGGCTTTTGTTTAAAATCGCTCCATTGCCATGGGGACGGATGACGAGGTCCCGGTTTGACCGTGTGGACACTCAGCAGGTCAATGAGAGAACTTGTCGTCCCTCCATGTGCCCCGGATGGCTTGGCACGTTCACCGAGGGGAAGAATGGGCACAGCGCTGCGTTCCGTGCGGGCCTGTACTAAGAAGCCTTGTTTAGGCGCTCTCCGCAGACCGCAGCACAGTGCTGGACACAATGAGCCCGCACAGCCTTGTCTGGCCTGGCCACAGGAGCAAAGGAGCCCCTTTTTCTGAGTATGCCATGCAATCTGCATTCATGCACTTAACACCCTCTCCTGCTGGGGGCACACTTGTACAGCCAAACTACATATGACACACTTACAGAGATACACTGTTCTTACAACAAATATAAAGTAATTATATTTACAGACAACATGGCTTTCATACTAATAAACCCCCACACATGTAGCTTCTGCACAGAGCTTCATACAGTGGTACCTACAGTTTTCACAACTGTTCGTTAAGACAGATATCAGTGCAGGACCTTTCTTTATCATTGTCATGTTTAAGTGTATCCAGTTTGACCTTGAGAAGTCAAAGAGAATTCTGAAGCATATGAAGAGACAGGTATAAGTAGGGTTAGTGTGGCCAATCAAACGCTTTCCCATAGAGTGCCAGCAGCTGTTCTGGCATCTCCTGTGGCGTGCTGGCATGCACGTTCCCTCTGTGGTAAGATACTGTCGCATCACCTAACTGTGTACATACCCCCCACCCCCCATCCCCAAATCTACAGCTGTTGCCCTTAACCAAATTGGGGGGGTGGGGGGAGGTTATTGTGGTGCCCCTGCTTGGGGGGAGGAGGGGGGCACTGTGTTTTTTTCCCCCCTTTTTTTTTGCACGAGAGAACACACTGCTATGAGTCGGCGCCGTTCTTCTCAGAGGGCTGAAGAGAGAGAGAGAACAGCATGCCCCGCCCTGCTGACTTTCGGAACAGTATGTACCCGCGCAGGAGGAGAGGCTGGTGGAGCTGGTGCCCAAGCCCCGAGCCCACTCCTAAAGACAGGGGGCACAGGAAAGTAACCACATTTCCCTGTGGCAAGACAGACACTCCTGTACCACACTGTAATTCAATCCTCACTGCAGTCTTTGGCAAATCCAGCTGGCAATCTCTGATTCCTCGAAATCATCTTTCAGAGCAAGACAGAGAGAAAGTGGGCTGGAGAAAGGAAGTAAGGAGGAGACAATTCCCTTGCTTGATAATAATCTTTCAAAAACAAGTGAGAGACTGACAAAGAAGTCTTCAGACACCCAATAGTAAAGACTGTTAACCATGCATTAAAACTGTCTTTTTGAATGAGAAGTATGAGGAAAAACAGAAACGGAGAGAGAGAAATAAAGAAAGAGACAACTGTTCTTCCCTTCATGCTGCAAGTGAATGGTGAGAGAGACTGAGAAAGAGATTGAGAGAAAGGGAAACAGAAGCAGACTGCCAGGAAAACAGGTGAGAAAGTAAATGAATATGGCGACAGACAAAAAAGGAGTGAGGGAGGAAGACACAGGCATCTCTCAGACCGGCAGCAGACCCCACAGTGCCACAGACAGTTCCTTATCACATTGCATCACACAAACAGATCACAAATGATGACATCACAAATTGGCAAGCAGTAAAGAGTGAAAGGAGCTGTGCGAGACACATTAACACTCAACGAGGCCCCATTCACAACCCCCCCCCCCCCCCAAACATTTCCATTAGCTCTGCCACATCTGAGTGTGTGTTTATCATTTATCAGGGAAATATCATTTAAGATAATGACACTCACTGGAAGACAGGGTGTCTGATAAAAAAAATTATAAACTACAAAATAAAGTAGAATATATTGATCTTGGCCTCAGTTAATGCAAAACATCCAACTGGCTATGATTCAAATCAAGACAACTTGTCATGAGAAACTGTGCTACCAACTTCTCCTGATACAGTATGATGGTATACTTAGCACAGCTGATTTTTGTTCATTGATATTAGTTACCTTAATTCCTTAAAAAAAAAAACATATTTGAGGATGCCTCTTCTGCTGACGAAGGGGGAGGAGGGTGTAGCTCTACACCGCATGTGATGTCCTTTTTAGCTGCACCTTCTCAAATTTGTGCACTGATACTGTATACGTATATAATATCAACCACAGGCCTGTATCTGTCATCATGCAGTTCCGACAGAGCGCCCACTCTGCACTGCACTGTGATACACAGATCTAGTGCTTTTTGTCCATTTCCTGCACACCGTAAAACCAGCCTGTAAAATCTGCACCAGATACAAAGCCTGGCTTCCGCCATCCCATTCACATGCTCAACAAGCAAACCAGACCACGCATAATATTTTCATTTTTATTTTGAAAAAATGGTGCCCTCAGACGAGATTGCCCCTGGAATCACGACACTGCCCTGATTATGATGGGTTAACACACCGAGGCTGCAGGGAAGCTGCTGTGGAGCTGTCTGACAGACAGTGGACACTGCGAGGGATCAGCTGTTTATGTCTGCAGTAAAATTTACAATCCGTCTGCCTTTCCAGCTCTGCTTCCAGCGCAGCTTTCAGCCATCAAAGTGTTATTCAAAGCCAGTCTTAATACTTAATAACCAAAATGTTGTTTTTTTTATAAATGCGACTTGGGATTTTTACACAGAACACAATTGTATAAATACCGTGCAACAATGATTACAGAACGGACCTTAGCTTGCAACAAGAACTCTGAAAAATACATGTATGTCTTCATTTAAGTGTATATATCCATGTCCTTAACAAATGTACATATAAAGCCTTGAGTATATAATCCTGAGCGAGGACAACAACGGAGTGGGACTTGCAGGACCTGGATGCTTGGAGCCTGCTCTGGTAATCATGGTCAGAAACTGGGAAAACAATGAAAGAACAAAATAATAACATAAAAATCAACAATAACTTCTCCAGGGACAAACCAAAATTCAAACAGCCTCAGACTGCGCAAATCAGATGGGTCAATCGGCTTACTGCTCTGGCAGGCTGGTCATACCGGGAAAAGACTGGCTGCAGCCCAATCGGACACAACCATTTTGCACTAACAGTAAAAAAGTACAAAAATCCCTATGAGCCATACAAATAGCCCTTTTTCTTTTGGATGCGGCAGTCAGAAACACTCTGCAGAGAAGGCTTTCTGCATGCAGAGCTGAACAGTGGAGCCGATGGGTTTCAATCCAGTACCTCCACACGAGTGGCTCTTGGAGGGCTATTTTTGTAAAACCATTTCCTGTTTCCTGCTTTGCAGTTCTTTCACAGAGGCCAGATCAGCGCTGTGCACTCATGATCTGGAGATTAAAAAAAGGGAGTTTAGAAACGGAAACATCTCTGTGCTGAAAGCAGTTGCCTGACTTTTTAGCAGCAAAATTCTCGAAATGAGCAGCCGTCTTCCACAGACAGGCCTACAAATCCATGACGGCCTGTGGGTTAGACAGACACAAACACACACAAACTACATGAAAGGATATATTCAAAAGCCAATGTCAGAAAGAAATTCTAATCCAGACCTGACACTTCCTTGTAAACAAACACTCGTCGACAGTCAAGGTGCAGCCAGTCCCTGCCAACCCCCCGGCCAGGCCGCTGCACGGCAGAAGGACAGCAGCAGTGGCGCAAGCGGACGCGTTTGTACCTTTCTCCAGTAGAGTGAGGCTGTGCTGGGCGACCTTTCTGGCTGTGACATTGCCCTGGTCTCTCAGCGACATGCTCAGCACAGCGGAGCTCTGGACAGCTGCACGGGGGCTCCAACTCTGTCCCAGATACCGCTAGACCCCGCCCCCTGTCCCCCCCCCTCCAAACCCCCACCTCCTGGCTAGACCAGCCCGCTGAGCTCACTCAGCCCTGCCAGGCAGCGCTGCCGCCGTCGCCATGGCAACGGACGGCTCAGCAGCTCTATCAACAAGGGCCCAGAGCGGCAAGGGCTCCAGAGCGGCGGACTGGCAGTGAGGCCACTGACAGAGACACACACACACACACACCCCTGGGACTGACTGGCCTGTTATATATAATATTTCTCCACACAGGAAAACAGAGAGGGGCCAAGGATACCACACAGGAAATAGGATATTAGTGTGATTCCAATCCACTGAAATACTATCAAGGACATCATCTCAAAAGAATCACAAAATGGCCAAAAATGATTGCAATGTCTCCTTTCTCATTCTCCATATAATAAGAAATGTGTTTCCAGTGGGTGCAGATAAAGCGTATAGCTTAGCTATTCATATCACAGACACTAAATGCTGATCAGTGAAGCTTCTGGTGAACTTTCCAACCAACTTAGTCCTGACTACGCTGATGTTAAACTATTATGTTCATACTAAGCTGAACATTTTACAATTATATTTACTTTATTTTTAACTTCTGTATTTATAATATTTTACACTGCAGCATACTGATGGCTTGCAAAGGCTTTGGTAACGTTTAAATGAAATACAAAGTGTATGTTTTTTGCAAGCCACAGCAACAAGCTTTTCCATTGCTCTGTCCTGATTCGAATGCCTGCTTACATTTAAATGCATGAAAAGATCACAAATAGAAGCATGCTGTCCACACCCTTAGCCACACTGCTAGGGAGCAAGCGATAACAAGGGTCTACAATCTTTTGAACTTGTTGACTTGTAGCATCATTACTAAAGGGGTTTGATTTTTCCTATTGAACAAACGAGGAATATTTTTTTTCTAGAAGATCAAAACAGCTCTGCTGCATTTCTTGTTAGTGAGAGGTCTCACACTTTTTGTAAAAATGTTACATGATAACCAATCAGCCAACTGCCTGGGAATACTGCAGTTTACAATGGGTTTCAATGAGGGCACAGAAGACAGCACTACCAGAAGAGAGGCTGATGTGAAACAGATTTTTCTCTCAGGCTAAGACCACACTGCTTCTCTTATTTTGTTCCTGTTGCAGTATGAGAATTACTAGCTTCATAAAAGGCTGCACTAATTACAACCCAAAACAGAAGACTAAAAAAGGGAAAAGCCACATAAGTAAAAGCATTTGATTATGACAGCATACATCGTGTGATAATGCAACATGATTCAGCACACAATAATGTGATATCTAATGACAAAGAAGTCCTTTATAAGAACTTTTAACCTAATCTTATGGTAGAACATGCAGCATCGTTTCCCTTCTACATTGGGGAACTGCAATGACACATGTCATTTGTTTTGTCTGTGTCCCTCCCCTTGCTCAACAAGACATGAAACTCAGACCCGTTGAATACTGGTTGCATAAGAAGTCAAACAATATGATGGCTACAATACTGTGCTCATGTTAGTATGCTAGAAAGTTGGCTACCATTTAAATTATGTCGCACAATATATCGCATTTTAAAAAATATCGCAATTCTATTTATTGCGATAAGCATATCTTAATGCGTTGCGATAATATAATTAACAAATGTACTTAGTGTGCAGAGAATAGTAGAGAGCGCACAAGAGTGCACACCGATGACATAATGCGCAACATGCGCAGGGAATAGTGAATCCAGGGTGAAGCAAAGAACCCCTTAGCACGCTCGCTGGTTTGTCGTCGTCGAGGGTCATAGTGAGGCATTCGGACTTTGGGTCATAATGAGGCCGCACCTCGGTTGTGTGGCAGTATTTCGGTCTTACACGTGAAGACCACACTCAATCAGAAGTGATATGCAGTTAAGAGTCAGTCGTCACTAAGTTGGGAGTGACACGTCTTTACCCAGGAAGAACAGGAAACATGCCATGTCATTATTGGGTTTTAAATAGCATATCGAATTTTTTCTCATATCGTGCAGACATGTAACTACAAGGTCTGTATGATTCAAGGCCATGACAGCTAGGTCTACAATAATCTAGCTATTATTAACAATCAGGCATAAATAAAAACTCTTTAACTTACCTAACATTAAAATTCTGTTATGTTTTATTAGATTTCCCCACCCAAACCTACACATTCACATAGATTTCCATTCAATATCCACGACACCTAAAATTGAAGCCCTACCTAGTTTTGAACCTAATTTCTTACAGTAGGTTTCGAGGTTTATTTTTGTATCAATTATTTTGTGTGAATAAACTGTTCTTAAAATATTTTCATATTATTTATAACTATATATTTAAAATATATGAAAATATTTCTTTAAGTTATTAAAACTAACTGCTAAACAGACTGACATACATGTTCACGAAGCTGCCCTTAGCTTAATGTAGTTTGTTCATTATTAACAAGTTTGCATCAAATAATACAGATGCCATTAGCCAATCATCTCTTACAGAATATCTGAAGGGGGCTATAACCTCAGACAGTTCTTTCTTGTTGTAAGAATCATGTGATGTTCCATCCAATAAAATTTTAATGGGCAGTTCATGACAAGAGCTATACCATGCATCGTCTCGGGGCAGATTTTTATCCAGTTTATACATTAATCAATATAGCTGAGCTACGCCGAACAAACAACATGAAGAGACGGTCTTGAAGCACTTGCTAGAACTTGGCAGTTCTTAACTGAGGGTCATCATATGCTCTCAGTAGATTTCATACAAAAAGGATTCATTGTTTGAAATCCAGTACAACTGCAGAATTTATACATACAAGCACATAAATTCATTGGTTGAGTTTGGAATTTGAAGGAAAAGAACACATAACGTGACCACTGAAGCCTGTTCTGAAATTTTAATGCCCTCTTTCCTGTTCTTTCAATAGGCCTCATGTAACATTTTCTTACATTTCTTGAAAAAACTGCATACAATTTTTACCATGCCAAGACACATGATTCTGTGCTTACTCAAATTTGATGCATGTGCCTGTCAATCCCAAATATTGTTTACAAAAAAATTCACATAAAATGTCTTATATGAAAACATGCAATCTGAAGAAACCCCTAAAAAAAAAATCAGAGATATTGCTGTGTAAATTCAACTGAAAATATAATTTTCAAGATGGGGGACAGTTGTTTGACCATTTCAGGAAAAAGGAATGAAAGAAATCATGAATGCCATCAATGTAGATTTTGCGCACAGGTTCACTTTGAGATCTGCTTTGTCAATATGAAACTTGGGCAACAATAAATCAAATAGTAAAAAAAAAAAAAAAACGATAAAATTGTTTTATTCAACAGTGGAAATGTTTCAGAATAAGCCCATTTGCAGAGCATTTATGCCCAGACTGTTCATTAGCGTAAATGTTGCCACGTTGATGGTTTACAAATGGACATATAAAGGAGTGCATTGCAAGTATAGTGGATTTGAAATGGATCACTGCATCAGAGAAGAGATCAGTGCGCAATTATCAATTTAAGTCCGATATGCTTAAGTTCATTACAGCTCAACATTCCTTACGAATGGAAAAAAAGGTAAATAGCTTATTGCAATCCTTCAGAATTTTTACCTTTGCACAAAACATGAAACAAACAAAACACCTCTTGTGCACTTCCACTACTTAAATTGTTCTTTCACACGGCTTACGGTCAAATCTGGGCGTACACAATCTATGCATGAGGCTCATTGAAGCCTACCGCTCACACTTGTCACACTTGTATAGTATTGATCATTGAAGCTTTACTCCCTGTAGTGATTAGGCTGCTTTCATTTTTTAGTTATTCCCACTTTTGAGCTGGACACATTGCTGCTGAACTCTGGGAAAATGCACCAGAAATATACCAACATCAAAAACCTCATTCATTATCTGTTTTTGATGACAGCCCATATGTAGGGGTACGGGCCACCAAGTCAAAATATCAGAGATAATGTTAGTGTTACAACACAAAGTAACTGTAAAGTAACGCTGCATGATTTTTACACCATAAAGAGGACACATCAGACAAAATTATACCAGGAATGAACAACAGAGGCCATTAAAGATCAATAATGAGCCTTAACAGATTTTAGACAAAGAGAACAGCAGAAAAGCAGAGGTAGATCAGGCCAGTTTTGGAGGACAGTTATCACTGTCAAAAACAGTCCTTCACATCATTAGACAATAAATCTTAACTTCTCAGATAAACCCTCAACTAGACATTTAGACGTACATGCTCAAGAATGCATGCGCCTGCACACCCACACACAAACAAACAAACACACACACACGCACACACAAACACATACACAGGACAAGCAATGCAAATGCATCCACACAGCCCTGAAAGCAATGGGATTTTCCTGTGGTTATGGTCGTGCAGTGCGAGCAAAGTACCCTAATCATATTAACAGCCCAGGATGAGACTGCAGCATTGGCTTATTTTAGAACAAAGCCACTGTGGAGATCTGTGCAGGAGACTCGCATCCCCCCTGTTATCTGTACCGTTTCCCAAGCGAATGAACAAAGGCGCAGGCACAACCTGACAAGCTACGTGGGCAGGAGCCTCGGAGACAAGCAGGTTTCACAGAGAGAATGTGCCAGACAGGGGGAGTTGTGGCTCAGAAGAACAATAAGCAGCCTGGTTTCTGAAATATTCCTGCCAGCGTGGAGTGAGTCATGGGAGTAACAGAGGAGCACCAGTGCTTTCACCGCCACCGTCTACACACCCCGCCACCTCTCCCAAAATCACTTACAAAAAACCCCACACATATCCCCATACGCTCCCACTTCCCCCTCAAACACCACACTGCCCACCTCTCCTACAAACACCCACAGACAAAAAACTCACCCACATACTCGCACCCCAGTGCCACAAACACCTCCTGTAATGGACCCACACACATCCCCTCACATCCACACACACATGCGCATGCGCGCACACACACACACACACACACAGGCAGGCACAAGCACACACAGACACATACAGGCACACACATGCATGCGTGCGTGCGTGCATACACACACACACACACACGCACGCACACACACACGCACACACACATGCACACACACACGCGCACGCACGCACAAACACACTCACAGACACATGTGGGCACACGCACACACATACACACAGGCCAGAAGGCAGCAGCCTTGTTATTCCACATTTTCACGAGCTTCACACTCTGTACATCGTCAGTACAGCCTGTACCATACAAAACTGACTTGTTGAGGACAGAAATGCGATCCAACTTCCTCCTACCTAAATGACCCCAGAACTGACGGTCAAAGTTTCATTATGCATAAAAAGCAATGAAACAGAGATTTGATCGTAATTTACAATTGCAGGTACACATTTTAGCAGGCAAGGTAAGACAGGGCCAGAAATGGCCTTGCAATCACTCAGGAAATAAACCTTTTTTATTTCCAAACAGAAAAAAGGAACATTGTATGATTATATCTTACCATACAGGCTTTAGGCTTCGGAGAGAAAATTTTAAACAGCGCACAAATGAAGTATCAGTCAATGTTTGGTGACTTATGAATGGGAAAATTACCTTGCATATGTTGCTAAAAATGAATGCAAAATGTTGAAAAATATTATCTCACATTTTATTTGCACTTTACCTGAACTTAATTTGGTTATTATAATAATGTATATATAATAATAACATAAGTGAACAAATTTCTGTGAGAAACTCACAATTTTTGGGGGCAACTTCTGTGAACCATGTACAGTAAAATGTGGTTTCCGACATGAAATATTTCAATCACCGTACCCCATTAAGTCCCATGAGGCTATTCTTTAAGAAAAAAGGACTCTGTAGTGATGAACAGTTTTAGGAGATTCAACTAATAAATTAGTTTGTTCTGTGAAAAAAATAATGCTAAATTTATATGCAAACAGCTGTAGGTAGGTATTCAGTAAAGATGTTTTGCTGTGTATGTCAAAGAAATTTACATTTTCACAAAGTACCACAATCTTGCATTATTTTTCTACCCCTCTTGGAATTATTGTGGTGACCATACCTGGCCCTCTCTGAGGCAATTTCAGGTTACATGAAGTGCAGCTGAAGGTGTTCTGTTGCTTTAAAGCAAGAGCAGCAAAACAAGATAATAAAATTGAAAACATAACAAAAAAAAGCCAGACTAAATACAGTCCCACCTGGAAAACAAACAATTTTCTGCACCCCAAATAAAAAATCATCCCTTCCTCTGCAGTAAAAAAAAAATACAAAACAAAAAAAAAAAACAACTGTATACAAACATGACAACTGTGAAATACAGTGCGGTAGCTATATGGGGGGTGGAGTGTGGGTGGGGGGGGGGGGGTTAGAAGGACCTATATTTAATCATGTTTTCAGTGTGACAGGGCAATTCATTTGAGCTTCGTTTCTCACTTCTCTGCAGCCCTCCTTGCTGACCTATGTTTCTAATCTCAGATAAAGCACCCGTATTAAAGACCTCCCAATACAGACTCCAGACATGTCTAGACACCCTGTGTCATAACACAGACTTTCCTTGAATTATTTAGCCTCCTGGTAAGACTGTGCTGGGGCTCAGACTGCCTGATCCTAGACACCACCTGCTGAAGTCCTAGCTACCTTTCCATGGAGACGGGCCTGTCTGCCACCCAGACATGCTGCACCAAGTCCCTGGGCTGCTGGCCGCAGCTAAGGAATTGTCCATTTATTTTCATATGGATTTTTTATTTTTTTTATAGCTGAACCACACAGTCGTCTACCAACTTGCGGCCTGGATTCCTGTATGTGGCATTCAAAAATAAAGACAAATGAATAATATGACATGTCAGCAAAACCTGGGCCGCACAGGAAAACGAGCTACATTTTGGTATCACAATCAGGTTACCTTTCAGCAAAAAATGTAAAACAATGGAACACATAAGCTGAATAGATACATCATTTTGTTTTCCTCTACTGTAGATATTTTTTAAAATATCTGTTCCCTTTTTTGGATAAAGCATATATCAGAGAATAAGAGTATGAGAATTGTGAATGCAGGTGATTTGTGAAGGCACTGGGAAGTCTGAATTCCCCTGAATTAGGATCTCACAGAACAAATGGCAGAACTGAGGGCCCAGACACTACTGAGGACAACAGAAAGCCAGTGCCAGGATATCTAGCGAACACAGGGTCCTGTGTGATACCTTCTTAAGGTAACTGATGAGGAATGAGGTCAATTCAGCAGTTTAAGCCAATAATGGCCATATACAGTTATAATATCACTGAGACTAAATCTGGAATGCAAGACAATGCATACATTTCTAATGCATTTCAAGCACTGTCAAAAATGTCAGTTGATGTTTTCATCTAGGCTGGAGTAATTGTACATCCACAGCAGAGGTTTTTGGACGGTTGTTCTTACAGGTTGCCTGCGTAAATTCAAAGACACGGAGCAAGCAAGGATGGCAGGATAACAATTCTCCGCCAGGCGGGCACCCTGCTGTGCAATGGAGGAACAGGCAGGCGAATGTAGGTCTGGAAAACAAAAAAAAAAAAAAAAAAAAAAAAAAAAAAAAAAAAAAACCAAAGCTGACATCATAGACGGATTTTGACAAAGCTCTGAAACGCAACAGTCTGATCTCAAGGCAACAGAACAGTGGAGAAATGCAGGTTTACAATACAAATTTGTTTGTCTAAATACAAAATGGCATGCCCCAAAAGAGAAACCTGTTTAAAGCTTTAAGAGAAGAAAAAAAACACAGACGTGGAGGTGTCCCCATTTATAGAGACAAGCATGGAGGAAAAGAAAATGAATTTTTAATGATGCTATTATTGACACAAAATTATTCTGCCATTATGCTATCAGTAAATGTGACTGTTTTCCCTGCTACAGCTTAAGACTGACCACATAACAATATATCAAATATGCAAATATAATTAACCCAACAATAACCTATCAGAGCAGCTTTGATAGGTTCGGCAGTGTAAACTGAAATTTCAAATATAGCTTTACTATGCCAAAGCCAAAGATAAAAGCAACATGCTTAACTTTCGGAATAAGCCTGCAGATTCCCATGAGCTTTCCAGTGTCAAATGCAACAGCCATAAAGGGAAGTCTCACAGCAGGATTAGAAATAAAATGCACTTTGGTAATGTTCATATAAAAGCTCCATGCTCCTAAATCCTCCTCAGTGCCCGACAGCTGAACCTACATTTCTACTGATGAAAAGGGAGGAGGGATCCTTTTTATGACACTTTAAGATGACGCCTTTTTTCACCACAAAACAAGTGAGAGACCTTTTCAAGTCAGGATGTTTGAATTAAATTCATTGGGGGGAATTCAAGACACTGTGTGCAGAGGAGGTTTATATGGCCAAAGAGGGGTGTGGGGGATGTTACTAGTAAAGGAAAGACGTGTTCTCTGTCCAAAACCGTGAAACCATATGGCTGTAGCCCAAACATGAAGTTCATATACGGGTTTAATGTTAGCATGAGTGTTTCCTTTCCTGGTAGAAAAGACCTTAAACTGTGCCCACCCTCTCTCTGCCCATGTTCTTCCCCACTTCAGTAAATTAGCACCCTCGGCAGCGGGCAGAGGGTGAGACTGCATTTACGTTCTGCATTTACTGTGTCCGCCCTTACTGTGGAACTCGGCAATCTGGGAACCAGCTGCAGCCCCAGAGGCTCATGGGCTTGCTGCACAAGCAAGATGGCCCTCACCTCGCCCCCTGCTGTCCACAGATGGCAAAGAGGATGACTCCACAGCTAAGCACAAAGTGAACCATATTTTCCCTAAGGCATGAAGCTGTAGAGGAAATGAAGTACTGAATTTGCATCTGGCAAACTAGAGATTAATTCTGCTGGCAGAACATCACTGCTGTACTTTTTTTTAAAACTTTTTGTTCCATGCCTTCCCTTTTCCCTCAAATTTAAGATACCTGCTTGCAAAACAACCCGCCCAATCACACAACGGCCTCATTCTGCATCCTGCTGGCAGTATGGAGCAGTCATTAATGTACTGAAAGCCTGCACAAGGAATACCCTACTTACCAAACACTTCTTCCCTGGCCAGTGCTATCGCCAGTCATTAAGGGCACAGACAGACACAGGATATGTCATTGACAGTGGGGTGTATCTGTACATCAAAAGGTAGCGTTACAGACCAACACACCACCCAACCACTGTAGCTATGAAAGAGATATGAACCTAGTGGAACTGATAAAAATGGACTTCACAGGGCACCAAAATATTAGAATGCAAGGTGTAACTTGTGGCAGAAAAGCCAGCAATCAGAAATCAAACACAACCTGAGATGAGAGATACCATCACAAGCTTCAGGGATTGAAGAACTCCTCTTTGTGTGCTAGGAAATAAACAGAGGAGCTGAAGTCACAAGCTCAGCTCTCAAACAGCTATGTGAGACTGAGGTTAACAGCAGAGTGCTCACTGGCACTGTAACAGTGACCTGTGTTAAGTCTTCAGAGGGTCTTATGCCAGTTTATTAAGACCCAAATCGGCAAAGCCACATGGTCTCTGACAGAGACGGACACAGTGTCGCCAGTGTATGCCAGCGCCTCTCAGCTGGGACTCCTCCTCTCATCAAGCCTTGGATCTCGTCCAAAACGGCCATCACCCTGACAGCAAAAACCACCTTTGCTTCTCACACACCTGTAACAGCGCTCCCCAAGCCCAGCTGCCCCTCTGGGTAGTTGCGGTACAAATGACAGCTCCTTCAGTCTGCTGCTTGAGTGTTCTGAGCGGACTGCGCCTTCCCCTAGCGCCTCCCACTGGAGCTGCACTGAGAATCTGCACAAGTCATCTTTGAGCCAATTCATTACACTTTCAATAACAACAAACAATAGCAGATGTAGTCAGTCTAACATCACTAGGGAAGCATGTTTACGCACTTGGTAATATGTATTCAATATGGTCGATACTGCAAGGAAATCTTTATGAGTTAATCAGTGTTCAGGCACAATGGTTGCAGCATGGCACAAAAAAGCATTACCATGTAAACAACACACCCACAGCACATGATTAAGACTGTGATTTTGTCACGCAGGTCACAGATCCTAAAATAACAAACAGCAGGAAATAGGCATCTGAAAAATATGTTCAAGGTTTTCCTTTCTTCTCTACTTAAACGATATATGGTTGAGCCTTCATGAATAGCTTATCCAATAAAATTTCTAATAACTACTAGGATCTACCCAAGGAGGCAGTATTGACAGTAAACAACACATTGACACCAAGGCAAAAGGAGATCTCCTAGCAAAACATTCAAAGGAAACATTTCACAATGCACTGGATTGATTATATACTATAGCACAACTCTCAAGACAAATTTATGAAAAATGTATTTCAATAAAGCTGCTGACAACTGGTTTGTAAATAATGATCATGACCAGTAATGATAGGTTTTATTTCACACATATACTTTTATTTTGGCCCATAAAAAAAGAAAGCCTGAGAGATCCATGAAAGATCTTCCATGAATACAAAAGCATATGCATGAGTATGGTCATCCGACCATTACTGTTCCACCCCGTAAACTGCCAGCTAGGATGCTGCAGCAATACTGTAGCACTACACCCAGCGCCCAGTGGGGGTGCAATTCAGTGATGAGAAGATTTGCCCAGGCCAATCTCTTTCCCTGGCTGATGTTAAGGCTGATTATGCTTCATCCTAGCACTGGATCTTATCCAGGCTTCAGGACACTTGCTGCATCACACACAAGTGTTACAATCAAACAAGCACACCTCTCTGAGACCCCCTGATGGAATTTACCAAACTGACCTGGAAAAGCCTGTAGACTGCTTGATCTGACACCCTCCAGCTCTATGACCAGGATTGTGTCTGAATGTATCATAAGCTTTAAGAAGACTTTAACAATTATTGTACGTGTTTATTCATACCTGCAAAAGGCTCACATTTATCTCAACATGTCTCGATGACACATTTCCCTCGTTTTTGGATTTTACAGAACAAAGATTCTGTTTCATAACAAGAGAAAGCTTCAACATACTCAAAAAAAATATTAAAACAGTAAGACAGAATTTTTATTAAAATGATTAACCTTTGCATTCATGCCATAAAACTTGCAAATATATTTTGATAACAACCATCGTAAAAAGGGGAAAACTTCTCCTAAATACATCCACAATACAGGCTACCGGACACCTCAGACATCAGCCAGACTTTATACAACATCATCATTGTTTGGTTACTTGTTGGATAACCAGTTGCTGTTTCAACAATAAACATCATGCTAACATGGGTAGTACAAAACTCCAGAGTAAAAAAGGCTACACTGACAGTGTGAAGGTCACGTTCCCTGAATTACCATAAAGGGGAGGGATGCAGAAAGGACAACAGATTGCACCCTGGTCCCTAATACAATAGAATAGGCCTCTTCAACTCACTGGGATCAGCTGGCAAAAGCAGGGAACTGCGGAAGACT
The DNA here is from genome assembly GCA_019788955.1 of Albula glossodonta. Classification (NCBI taxonomy): domain Eukaryota; kingdom Metazoa; phylum Chordata; class Actinopteri; order Albuliformes; family Albulidae; genus Albula; species Albula glossodonta. The sequence continues at coordinate 1,215,247 of JAFBMS010000070.1, forward strand.
AAGAAGACGTCAGACAGCCAGACCCACCCGCCCCCCCCCCCCACTAATGAGGGCAGGAGTCTGACAGAACCACCGACCACCATCACCTCCTGCCATTGTGTTTAAAAGAATTACACCGAGACACCGGCCTCATTTTCCTTTAGCAGACAGCACAATCATTACAGATCTGAGGAGTCTCCGATCTCCTGGGTTCACTCCTGGTAATCCCTCCCAATTTCCCGTAATAAGCAGACACCCATAACAAGGCTATGATGGAAAGCGGTTGCAGGAATGACTCAAGCTTTGCCGTTTGAAAGAGGCACTGATGGAGGTAGCGGAAACTCAGGAGAAATAAGGGTGGGTGGGAAAAAAAACGAAATCTATTTGAGGCTTTGCAATATCCTTTCCCGACAGCAGCCTACACCACAGTGTCCCTACAGTTACTTGCTGTTCATGCACAAAACAATATTGTTATAACAGACATGCAAACCTATACGCAATTCTCGTATAAATAGTCATATGTAATGCATAGTAATTAATGTTCCTTTCAGATTTGACATGATTTGTTTATTTATTTTTGTTTCAAACATTTTGTTTAAATCTGCCACCATCCAAATAACTGAACAGAAATGAGTCAAACCTACTCAGATTTCATTCCAACTGTAGACCAGGATGCAATTCACGACGGAACTAGACTGAGTGCCATTTATAAGGGAGTCCCAGCAGGCCAAACACCCTGAGTAAATATAACGCGGCGACATCCCCCCATCCCACAGACGTCTGACTGATGGGCCATCCCCGCCGTACAGGGACTACAAATCTGGTCGGCAGTGGGGGATGTGCAGAGGAGGGGGAGGAGGGTGCAGACACAAAGGGGATCCGTGCCCAGTGTCAAGGCTGGCTGCCTCCGGTTTCCCCCGAGCCCTCTGGTGCGGGGTGTCTCAGCTGGGGTGTCAAGGGTCTGAGCACGCCAACATCCAGAGCTGACCTCTCCATGGTCGCAAGTCAGACCCCCAACAAGGATGTCTGGTCCCCCTCCCCCCAGCCACAACCCTCCTGCAAATGCTTGTCTGCAACACTCTGACTTTGCTGGGGAAAAACTCAGACAGCTCAGCCCTCTGTAACGGCTCCAACCATACAGATATTCCCTTTGAAATTAATTATGGGAAAATAAGAAAACAAAAACAGAGAACTTTCATTTTTAATTCTTTCCTTTTTCAACATTTCTCTCAGTTAGAATAAACTACATAATCACACAAAGCATGTGAAATGCACAGTTTACTGCTGGGACCCCCAGCGCTCTGATTTGGTGGATGGGAAGAGCTATTTCACTTCAAACATTGTCTTTCCAGTTTTACTTTACAACAATTTTCACCAACATTTTTTACACTGATTACACCTCCAAAGAGACTAATATGCCACTAGCTTTCTGCAATAGTAGCATTGCAGCTTTATGGCGTACATACTACGCTCTACAGACCACATCACATACACACAGAACGACAATGTAGAGGTAGCCCAATGAGAAGGTGGACAAACCTCCACGGACTAATCCCACAGTGGGTGCCCGCTGTGCCACAGGGAGGTGCCAAAGCAGAGGTAACCTGAGGAAGCCTGGCCTAGTTTAACCCACCAATTCTCTGCCACTGCCCTGCTGCTGCGGACTCCTTTTATTATTGGAGCTACACATGTATCCCTGCTTTCGTGTTAGAACGTTTAAATTACCAGAGGATGGATGGATGAAAGTGACAAAAATCTCATTTTATGTATGCAATGAAGAGAAAACTGTTGAATGGAAATGAGAGGCATATGAAAACCCTTCTTATGTTTTCAGTGGTGAAATACTTTCCTATTCTGTACATTACATTTAGCATAACTGTGCTGTAAGTATGCATTTTACACAGCAAAAAAAGAACAACCTCCTCAGAGGTACTATCATGAAGCAACGCGTTACAGGTAGTCTTCAGGCAAAATTTGGGTTGCAATAAACCTAAATTAATCATGCTGGGAGCTGTGAACAGTACAATGTAAAAATTCTGATTTTACCTTTAGAAGACGGCTGCTAATGTTCGGCATGAGCATATCCTTCTAAATATGCTTCCTTCTAAATTTACACAAATAAAGGAAACAATCTGTCTGAAAACTCTGACCTTAGTGCTAATAGTAACGTTTAAACAATGCAGAGAAAGCTCGTTAGATTGCTTGTTAGAATCACTTGTACATATGAAAATCGCCCCTTAAGTTAGGCCCTGCAAGATCTTTGAAGAGCATTTGCAACGTCAATGGCGGCTAAACCAAGATGGAAGACATTTGCGTCTGCACATCTGTATGTTAATATGCAATAGAAGACCAGAATTTTGGGACATACAAAGGGAAGTCCTATCTCCTGCACAACGTTTGGTGGAGCAAACATCAAATATATAAAGGCTAATCGCAAGTAATGGGAGCGTTTACATGGATAACGGTCATTTAAACGTTCACAAAATATAGCCTAATAGTCGTTTAAATCTAACAAATACAGCTATTGCAGTTTCAGAATTTAGACTTGTGATTTTGTTATGACACTAAGACCAGCCTAGTCTTAACAAAGAACGTATCTGGATTGCTCGCCATACCAGACTAAGAACCGCAGACTTCTCGTTATTACTCGTCTCAGGAGTAAATAAAACCTACAGATGTCATACTAGCATGCCATGAATAATATGTTATCTGGCGAGAAGGACAACGGCATTTAGCTACATTTAATTAAATCCTGGTGCAATTTTTGAATCGGTAGTTGAGAAAGTGACTCACGTTTGGGTGCAAGCTTTAAGCTAATTCTGTCACATCTTAGAGCATGATTTTCATTCCCGAGATGCGGCCACCAAATGTGGTCTGTGCTATTGCTATATACACGCTACTTCCAAACTCAATGCTTAATGAAAGCAAATGCAGTTTTGCAATATCTTAGTCACAATAGTTTCGAAATCATTGTACAATGACATCTCGACAAAACAAAAACTCAATTTAAAATGCATTATATTATTCGAAAACTTTTAATAATTACAATTTTCGACAATATTATTTATAAACGGCCTGGAAACAGAACGTGAAATAGCCTGCACATAAAGCTCCTTTCTCATGGCAAGTTTATTGTTTTCTCTTTACACCATAACTAAGAACAACACTTGCATTAAAATACTAAATTAGGCTATAATACGCTAGCTATTTACTGTTCCCATAAAAACTGCACAATGACCAGTTACATTCAGATTAGTTTTAATGTTTCTCAAATAAAAAGCAGTTCCCATCCCAAATGATTATCAAAACTACTGCCCTAGCGAAAGAAGCCCAAAGTTAGTTTTGTTATTATTTACATATACATGTTTGTAGGTGCCTGAAGCCACTGGTCGTATGTAGACTGAGACAGAGAATTTCATTTTGTCTACAGCAAAAAGACATTGCACTATTAACAAAAAAAAAAAAATAGCAACCCACACATACACCAACCTACACAGGCCTCTGAACAGAACAGCCCCTGTCTGTCAACTCCTATACAGATAGGTCTACTCTTAATTAAGCAGACAGAGCTCATTTGCATTTTAATTTTGAGGACGGGGCAAGAAAGCATTGAAAACAAACAATCAACAATTGTTCTTGAAATGAAAATCAAGAGAAAATTTCCAGTTATCCAGTAAGGCTGTTTTATTCTTTAGTAGCTCAAGCTTAATCTATGTGTTGTGCCAAAACCAGATTCTGAATGTGTGTGTGTTGGGGGGGGGGGGTCACTAGCACCATTATCATTTATGGGCTGAGTGCTATGCGAAGAATGCTTTGGTTCATAGATGCACATCTACCAAACTGATCATCCAGTATCCCGTTTCCACCTTGTGTTGTCTGAATTTGCCCCAGGCCCAAAAGGAAATTAATTTGGAAAAACACATTTAGCCATTATACAGTCTGCCTGTGGTAATCTTCCCATTGCAAAGACCATTAGTGATGACATCACAATACACCATTTACAACTTCGACCACACAAGAACAAATTGGCCAAATGTTTTGTGGACAGAATTAAAGCTTTATCTTTGTCAGTCTTAATGTCCTTGTCTATCCTATTCCAATTATTAAGCACTGCATTTAACAGAGCTAGTGGATCATTTTTAAATGTCCAATTTACTTACTAATTTCCCATTCTCACATACTAAGGCAAGGTTTAAAAGCACTGTGATTATTCAAATTTCCAGTTACAAAAGGGGGTAATTCCACTGCTAATGAATATTGATAGGGCCTAAATGCTTCCACACATGGCCAGGTGGGTGGTTCTTGATGTGTGTAATAGTGGCAACCCCAATTCTTCCAAAGACCAGGCCAACACCACCAATTTGCCGAAACTGAGAGTGGCACACTGGCTTGTGTTATTCACAGCACATTCTAAGGCTACCATAAGGTAAGCCACAAATTTAAGTGACAATCTAAAGTAATTAAGATTAGAGAAAGTAAGCCTTTGTAGAGTTGCACCCATAGTCTCACAAAGACCTGTGCATGCCTTACAATCTCACAGGCTCTCATTTTAAAAGGCAATCATACTCCAAACCCAATTCCTTCAACCTCCCAAAAATGCATGACAGCAAGACAAAAATAAGTCAGGAATTTGTGAGTGATTAAAACTGGATATTCATTCTACTTTTGAAATGTTTAACTTGAAATGCAGCACTGTGAACCTCAGTTTGAGTGCAAGGATGATAACAATTTCTGTTGTTATTTTTTGGTAAATATTTTTTTCATCATAAAAACATGCTATTGTTTGATTTTATTTAGAATGTATCATCATGTTATTCTACTTCATTAATAACTATGAATTTCTAAAGTTAAGTCAAACATAGAGCCTAAAACAAGCCTTCATAGGAATGATTTGTAAAGATCCTCTCATGATATCTGAGCCTAAAATTGATCAAGAGTACAGCTTAACTTACAAATGACATTTTACAGTTTCACTAACTTCTCTAGGATGATTAAAAATACTTTCCAATAAAATGTTTTTCAAAGGAGATGTATTAGATAGTCCACTTGGCTAAACGGTCACTTATCGGTGAACAACTAAATAAAATGATGATAAATTGGCAAACACCACTACAATCAAACCAATATCTTTCTTTAATCAAACCTGCTTTGGAAATACAGTAAAATGTATATATTCTTGATATAAACCTACAAAAATAAACGCAAAACCAGACAAACTAGGCCCACATTAATATCTTAAGTGCTTATTATCATTTATGACAATATGATAAAGGTAACACTCGTATGTACATCGCAATCCATTGCACAGTTTTCAGATGGATCACCTGCGGCTATTCATAACCTTTCCTGTAAAAGAGAAAATGAGCAAATCAATATTAATAAACAAAATGTAAAGGAACACGTCAAAAGTGAGGGGGCCATGCGCCTACCAATGTATGAGCTAAAACTAATTTTCGTTCTGATTACAGAATACATTTTTGGCCATTTATCATAACTGCTAACAACATACTGCCCCAGTCCCTGTCAGTCTTTTTACCTCCCACTAGCTCATTCTTACAGGCCCTTTGTCCTCGGTGTGGTGCAGACAGTCCGGCAATCTTGCCCAGTCTCAAATCTTGAAAGAGTCTGGGGAAGGCGGAGGGGGCGGGGGGGCACTCAATTTTCTTTCGAATTCATTTAGATTCCAAAACAAAACCAACAATAAAAACGACAATCATTTGTCCGACGCACAAAAAGCCCTTCCCAACCCTCAGCGATGTAGTAGGCTATAGTTAGTGTAACCTAAGTACTGGAGTTAGTGGCCGGTGCAGTACAGAAGTTTGCGAATACTTTCCTGATTATTTTAACTAAGTTGACAATCCGGGATCAGCTAAGTTCTATAATGGTCATGTGAAGCACATTTCATAGCCATGGAGAATTACATCCGACACCACAACTAAGCCGAAGCACATGCTAACCTTTATATTCAAACGTCCAACTGGCTAATTGTAGAATCGCAAGGAAAACTAATGTCACAATAAATTATCTCAGAAAACGGAACAAACATGTTTAATGACGTCCCTCACAGGGATTCTTCTTCCCAAGACTGCCGAAATCGGGAAGTAACCTACACTAACACTCAGTCATCCGTTACGACGAGACTAAGTTTTAAACTTGAAATACCATCGACAGTACTTGAAAAACACAAACATGTACTGCTGTCTGAACACGGCCTTCAATCAGACATTGGATTTTCCAGTATGCCTATTCCGAAAAAAAAACCCACGGCTATAATAAGATGACGCTCTAGGTGCACCGAACACAAGCTTCCAGCCATCTGCCGCTGACACAATGTAGCAACTCCGTTTAAATCCTTTGTAAAATATTAGTTTGTGTCATATAAAACATGCAGACGTTTTAAAAATGTCGTATTCCTCCATCTCGACCACAACTACTTACATATCTCCATCCCCTGGGGCTGGGATCCGGTGCAGTTGCAGGAGCAAATGACATTGGAGTTGGAGTTGATGGAGCTGCCCAGAACCGTTAGGTTTTGCATGAGGATCGGGAAAACAGTGAAACAGAGAGGAGCCACCGGCAGCGGCCCAGGGGGACGGGAGGACAACTTTGTACCAGCCCGCTGTCAGAGTCTGCCTCTCCGACCCCGCATTATTTCACGCCATCCTTGCCGCAACCGACGTGGCTAGTTCGCTATGGCAATTTAGCTCCCAACATATTGTCGCCTGGTCTCTCTCCAGCCTTTCCTTTCGTCTTCATTCAAAAGAATGGCTCGCTGTTACGTGATCATGTGGGCTGGCTTACTTACACCCTCCCTAAAAAAAAAAAAAAAAAAAAAAAAAAAAAAAAGGCAGCGGTTCAGGCCAGACATGGGGGTGCTGTGAGCAGACTCGAAGGGAGACTGGTGGTGACAATGGCGATTGGGGGGGGGGGGGGGGGGGGTGTTTTTTGCCAGTGGGGATGGGGGGCGGGTAGAATTACACACACTCATTAGTGCCAGCCACGACCAATCAAGGCAACCATTGAAGAAGCTAACCTTGAGGTGACCCCATAGTCTAGCAGCTCCGCGGCACATGTGCGGGACCCCTCCTGCCCAAGCCGTCTACAGTCTATAAATAACCTCGGCAGTTAAAAAATGCACCGGGGCAGGCAAGATAGCTGCCAGGACATCTGCTTCTAAATCCCAAATTCGCGTTTAACATTCAGCAATATCTGCCATATAACTAATAGCCTTATAGTTGCTGTGAATTTTATCATACCGTTCAAGTGGAGTATAAAATAAATATTTAAGACTCCAAGGATGAGTAGAATAGAGGAAAATATATTTCCGATACCATTACAAATGTCGTGTTGATTATGATGATTTGTTTTATAATTTTAAGCACATTTTGCACTCACGTGATTTTGTGAGGAAGAAAGTTCCAGCAAGCCCTCATAATGGTGCCAGACAATTTAAATGAGTCGCCTCTCCATGAGGGACTCTGGGACCCCTGGGCCAACAATTTAGCACACATGGGAGCGGGGCGACGTGACTTCCAGACCAGACAGTAGACAGATAACACCAGGCGCTGAATACCAAACGAATCCCTACCCTCCCCCAGTTTGGATGACTGCTTTCATAAATAGAGAGGATGGTTTCACGAGAAAAGGACTCTAGGATATCCTTGATCTTAAGAATGACATAGGTGTAAAAAGCCAATAATTATTGAGAAAAAACAATGCCAAAATCCCAAGAGTGAATGGCATCTAAAAGCCATAGGCAATCAATTAATTTATTAATGGTATATTAACTGTTGTAAATAAACTTTTGTTATATGTTCTACGTTTATGTTAAATAAATGTATAACTGTTTGTGTATATTCCTGTTTACAATCTGTATTATATGTATAAATATATGTACAAATAAACTAAAGTTGTAGCCAAATAAACACATGTATATTGTACACATGCATTTATACAATGGATGTGTGTCAGACCACTAAAAGTCAGGATAGACAGTCTATAATTCTAAGGGTTTTCGTGGCTGACTTGTTCGTCTGAATGCATCCAAATGCTCAGCTGTACGAAACAAAATAATGTATTGCAAAGCTTCCTATTCTTTTTTTTGCAGCTCCACCTAGTGTTCACACTGTGGCGGTGCAAGTATCAGTGACAGGCAAGCAATGAATCGGTGGCGAAGATCTTGTAAGAAGTTTAAAATCAGGATAGATGTGTATTCCCAATAATAAAAAGGGAGGAAAAAAGTGGAAAGACGTGCAAATGAATGTCATCCACTCAAAACGTTCTACAGCATTAAAGTACCACATAATGGAATTGTAATATTAGAGTCCTGCTCCGGTCAAAACCCGTGCCCTATTTTTCCCAGTTAAAAACAATCTATGGTTAAAAGCATGACACAGGATCTTTCCCCCAAAATAGTGAATAAAATAATTTAAATATTGGCTTTATGGAACCCCTCTTTTTCACCAAGGAATTCAGGACTGATGCGCGCGCGCGCGCACACACACACACACACATACACATACACATATACACATACACACACACACACACACACCCTTGAACACAGTAGGCACGGATATAAGCCATGACTTTTAAGCCCTGTATAATCAGGCACTCTGACTATCCAATGAAATCATTTCTACAGCATGGAGGCAGCAGAGAGCTGGGGACAAAGATGACATGAGAGCCCACAGTGGTGAGAAGAGGCTATCCAGCCTGACTCGGCTTGCCATTAGCCTATTCTACAGAGGATCCAGCACTGCATCATGCCTGGACGTGACTACTCTAAGAGTTTCTATCTCTACTACATGACCTGGCAAGCTGTTCCAGGCATTAGCAGCTCTATAAAAAATACTTCCTGATATCAGCTGCCCTTAACTAATTTCCTTCAAGGCCCGGCAGAAGTCAACCTGAAATTATTTTATAGTTCACCTTGTTTAACCTTTTTATGGATATAAAAGCATCAATTAAATCCCTCATACACTACATTTGCTAAGTATGAACAGATTAGGTGGCCTAATTCAGTCAAACTTCTTTTCAAGAATCTGTATCTTCACTCTAGTGTGGTCATCAGAATTGTACACAGCACTCTGTGTGGTCTAAGGCAATGTACAACTATAATACAGCCTCCTTTGATTCATATTGTGCAACAGCACAATGCACATTATCCTCATAAACTTTATTCACTCAGTACCTACAAATCCTCTTTAAACTGACTGAATTATATTTTGTTTACCATGAAAGAATCCTGTCTTACATTTTTATTTGCCACAAGTAGAAGAAAACGAATACGATCTGCCAGGTTTCCACCCACTTCTGGATTTCTGGTTCGACCTTTCCAAATTTCCTTAGAGGATTACAAAGTGTTTGCTTAACCCTCCAGTTTTGCAAACAGGTTACAGTCTCCTAAAACTTCACTACTGACCTCCATATCAAAGAAAAGAAAGAACAAGGGCCCCAAGACTGATTCCTGCAGGACTCCACTTCAAAAAAGTGGTTCCACCCCTATGAGCAGCAAATTCTGTCTAAATTATTACACAAACCCAGAACCATAATGGCTTTCTCTATGGTAAGGCTGATTAATATGAAATAAAACAAGTCACCTATTACGAATGTCTCTCTGTCCAACATATTTTTTTTATGGTATCACAGAGCACAGTGCTGTCATCTGAAGTTGGTGACCTCCAGGATAATCATATATTTTGGCCCCTCTAATTTTCCTATTACCAATATGAATCCAGATATATTCACAGGCACTCGAAGAGCCAATTCCTGAGATTTCCAAAACAGTTTCAGCCCTCTTCATTGTACTCCCTGTCCCCTGCTACTTCTCTGCATTCCATTATGTCATAACTCTCATTAATCGATAAGTTGCAAAACAATTTTTTGTGTTTCTAGCATTTATTCAAAAGAATTACATATATATTTTTCTCCCCTCCCACTCTTGATTGCCACTGTTAAGGTAGGCTTTATTTATTTAGTCACTTGCTTTCTACTGGAACAACACAGATTGCACAGTCACAAATTAAAAGAATAATTGGGGGAGGTGGTAATTACCACTGTACTGTTTATGGTGGTACACACGCATGCACACTGACAGCAGATATTGTGAGGTGCTAGCTAGCACAAAGTAGTAATTTACTACAGTACAAAAGGACACATGGAAAGGCCTGTGTGTGTATGAGTGTATGAAGTATGTCTATGTGAGTGATGTATATGAGGGTACAGAGGTAGCTGCATATGAAGGCGCAGGAATTCCACCCCCCACCCGCCCATCTTCCCCTGCAGTGTTCCTGTAGTCCCAGCGATCTGAACAAGGATCTTCCTCCTCCTGTTTGTCCCAGACTGTCCCTCGTCTCCCTCACCCACAGGTTCCAGCTGGGGTCCACCCATGTCCTAATCCCCCACCCATTTACCCCCCCCCCACTTTCTTCCTACCCTTATTGGTATGAGAGACAAGGTGTAGATTCTGTGAGGCAGCACATCTTACCAGAGGCAGGAGAGACACACAAGGGGGGGGGGGGGGGGGGTGGGAACCTGCAGGCCGCCGCCACAGCACAGAGTGTACATAATCACCAGGTATTGGGTTTTTCGCTCCTGCAGGCTTGTTGAGCGTCGTAATGGGCCGTCTGCCCAGGAGGATGAGGTAATGTCTAGCTTTAATGCCAATCTCCTGAACTGGCAAGACACTGTGGGTAAACAGGCTCGCGGGGAATAAGGGAAGGGCAGAACAGCAGCCATTATAAACTAATATTAAAAACGACCGTGAAGACATCGTCTCTCTAAGGTAAACACTTTGATTACGCAATTGAGACATGAGACATTGCCGTTGTGGATTCAAACCACTGTCACTTGTCTTGAGCATGTCGATTTTATTAGTGTCGTGCTAAAAATAAGCAGCGCAAATTTCATGCATGTTCCGACTGACTTGTGTGAAAATTACAATCTCGCTCCAGACATGGAGGGAGAAGAGGCATAGAAGAGAAACGCAGGAAGAAGGCAGAGTGTCCCTGATTCACTCCAGCAATCTGTGACAGTAGTTTGATATGGAGTGAGGTAAGTCATCCACTACACTTGGTTAAAATAGTACATCTAGATAGAGTTTTAGTGTGGTCAGGTGGCACCCTCATGTGACTGGTACCCAATCCACTGGTCCATTATAATAACTATAATTTCACAGCCTCCTGCAGTCAAATCCTCCTGGAGGTAAACAATAGCTCCATTTACATTTAATTTTGGCTTATTTTGGTATTGTCTGCCTGATCGTAGAGTCAGGGTGTCACTACGGGGGACTCAGGGTGTCACGTTCAGGCAGACCCCAGTCCATGGCCCAGCTTTATGTGGTTTATGAAGTGTAAACAGTGTCCAGGAGTTCTGCATGGTAATACTAAGGAGGCAATATCCTCACCCTGGGAGGGAAGTTTGCCCCTCCGGCCAACTGGGCAACTGCAGTCTGCCGGCCCCAGTGGGGCTGGTAGAACTGACTGTGAAATTCACTCTGGACTGCATAGTGACTCAGTAATAGCGGCTGGCAGCTTGCTCTTCAGAGGGCAGCATATACTAGACTGCACTCTTCAAAAAACACAAAGGATGGTGCAGAGACGGGACAGGCCTACAAACCGACAGAAAAGGTCAAAGAAAGTTCAATCATAGTGGATTGAAACAGATTAGAATAAATAAAATAGCTACCAGGTCGACCATAAATATGACAGTCAATCTCTGAGGGAATGGGCACTGTGTATGCACAAATACTGACAAATAGCTGGCTATCTAGTGGGAGCAAAAGGTACATGTGTATAACAAAATTACAGGATAAAAGACTTAGTTAGCTGCACATCAGTTACTGACAAACATCTCGCTAAATTAGACTCATTTCCTTTGCGCTGACTCTTGTCATAGTGTAACCAAAATCAGCAGGATAAAAGCTCCATTGAGGCTTTTGTACGCAAGTAGCTGTTTTGCTAGCTTGCTATTGTTCGAACGAATTGAACTTGGCACAGCTTTGCAAACTTTGCTGCTGAGGGCGGTTAGACAATATTCCAGTCATAATATGAGGCTGAAATATTGTTCAACTATGACAGACACTGAGAAGTGCAAAAGGGAATGTAATCCATTGACAACATATCAGCACATACCTTGTGATTATTTTTAGCCCTTTCTTATCCTCCTCTGTTGTGGTTGATCAATTTGAAATCAAATGGGTGCTTTAGCTGACTTACTGCCTACAGCAGTGATGTGTCTGGGTACCCAAAAGGTAAAAATGCTTTCAAGAATCAGTTTTACACCATGTTGTTATTAATTTAAATATAATTTAACAATTGTACATGTGTGTGTCTGTTTCAGCAAAATGGTCGTTCTAGGTGATCCTTTGAATGTAGACCACAGCTAGGTTTCCTAGATCAACAGAAAACTGCATTCTGTGCCTGCCTCTGTCGAGCATTAAAGCAAGATCATGAGAAAATTCTTCAAAAGTAAGTGGGCTGTGTAGTCTCCATGTTCTTTATAAAATTACTGTAAGCTGCTTACACGTCTTAAGACATCATGTACCTGTCAGATGAAAACGTACCATAGAGAGATAGACCAGATAGAGAGATACAGCGGCACGTTTCTCTGTTATTACTGAGGAAGCTCTTGAAGTGGAGAGTCTAAGCCTGTCTGGGCTAACATAACACAGACACCACATTTATCCATTTAACAAAGAGGCCTTCATCTGTTTTTTGAGGTAGGGAAATGGAACACGGGTACCATACTTTAACCATGATTTATATGCAGGTAAATATTTCATAAGCTTTTATGTACAACAGTTACATTCTCTTCCAATGTGGAATGCAATTAAACAACACATTTCACAGGTTCCTACTTCTGACTCTGGCCTATCGGTACTGAGTGTTCACCATGTGCCTGCGGTGACTAAATCAAAGTAAATGAGCTGTATGGCGCATACTTCCCTCTGGGTGCTTGGCTAATGCAGCAGGCCGTGGTGTCCTGTCCTGAGGCCTAGGGGAAAAGACCTGATGTGCTCCATGCTGTTGAGGAACACATTCACCCTGACGAAGATGGGAGGGGACATGAAGGTTCTCTCACCGTGTTAACTACCAGAGCGGCGGCCGTCTCCGGCCATCTCCTGGACTGACTTTGTGCTATTTAAACCCATGACACCCTGGACATGGAGCAGAAACTGTATTGTATAGGAGACGTGGGTTTGTGACAGTGGCGGACGTCCCCTCCATTAACTTCTCATTAAACATTTTTCCCTTCAATCACCTTTGGCCAGTTCATGATGCAAATTGTACCACTTTCCCCCATTTTTGTGCAGTGAAAGATTAGTCACATCACAGCTTTGCGTAATCCCAGTGGAGGAAACAGACCCCCACCCCCCTTCCCCTGACCGAGACGGGAGAGAGGGAAGTCAATAGCTCCAGTCTGTAACTCAGGCTAATGAATGCCGCCCCTCAGGAGCCTCCTATCATGTAAGCAGTTCATCATGGCACACTACTGGACTGCGAGCAGGGCTATTCCCTGCTGAGGAGCTTAGAGGCTGTCAATAGCAGAATTCCAGAGTCACCCTCCCTTTTCCTGGCACTGGCAGCCACAGTGATTACTCATGATAGCGCATTACAGCGGCTCTCCCTACCTCCCCATCCCTGAACCAGACACAAACCAGACTGCGGTACAGACACACAGCAGACTGCACCACAGACACCAAACAGACTGCATCACAGACACCAACCAAACTGCTGTACAGACACAGTGCAGACTGCACCACAGACAGCAACCAGACTGCATCACAGACACCAATCAGACTGCTGTACAGACACACTGCAGACTGCACCACAGACAGCAACCAGACTGAGGTAAAGAGTCAGGCACACAGCAGACTGCACCACAAACAGCAACCAGACTGCTGTACAGAGTCAGACACACAGCAGACTGCATCATAGACAGCAACCAGACTGCGGTACAGACACACAGCAGACTGCACCACAGACAGCAACCAGACTGCGGTACAGAGACAGACACACAGCAGACTGCACCACAGACACCAACCAGACTGCATCACAGACACCAACCAAACTGCTGTACAGACACAGTGCAGACTGCACCACAGACAGCAACCAGACTGCATCACAGACACCAATCAGACTGCTGTACAGACACACTGCAGACTGCACCACAGACAGCAACCAGACTGAGGTAAAGAGTCAGGCACACAGCAGACTGCACCACAAACAGCAACCAGACTGCTGTACAGAGTCAGACACACAGCAGACTGCATCATAGACAGCAACCAGGCTGCAGTACAGACACACAGCAGACTGCACCATAGACAGCAACCAGACTGCGGTACAGAGTCAGACACGCAGCAGACTGCATCACAGACACCAACCAGACTGCGGTACAGACACACAGCAGACTGCATCATAGACAGCAACCAGACTGCTGTACAGAGTCAGACACACAGCAGACTGCACCACAGACACCAACCAGACTGCGGTACAGACACACAGCAGACTGCATCATAGACAGCAACCAGACTGCTGTACAGAGTCAGACACACAGCAGACTGCATCACAGACAGCAACCAGACTGCGGTACAGACACACAGCAGACTGCATCACAGGTAGCAACCAGACTGTAGTGCAGACACACAGCAGACTGCATCACAGGCAGCAACCAGACTGCAGTGCAGACATACAGCAGACTGCAGTACACACTTGAACTGAAGTGCAGTTATAAGCCAGACCTGCTCTGTCACTGCACTGTGCAGACCAGTGATTTGCGATCCTGCTGTCTTCCAGCGCATACACAGCGAAAGCAGTCGCTTTCTTTTTCTGCAACAAAAAAAGGACAAAAGAAGGAGCTGCATTTGTTCCTTGACCTAAAAAAAATTCAATTTGACTTTGGGTACAGCTAAAAAGATAGAGCGGGTATGAATCTTTAAACTTCCCAATACAAACTGATGCATTTTTCAAAGGAAGCAGGAGAGGTGAAAATGACATTCAGAGAATGCCTCCCTTCTACAGTACTATTCAACGGTAACACTGTCACTGCAAACAGCTCTGATTTAAAATCCTCTCAAAAGAGGCGCTTAGTTAAAGAAAGTCAACACTGTCTGTGTGGGAGTCACAATGACCTACTTCCCGCCCCCCCCACCCCCAACCCTAAATACTACCACTAAAAACGCGACACGCGCTGCTCTGCAATATTCGTCACACAAACTTCAGACCCCAGGTGTGCAAAGGGAGCTGGAGATATTCAAAATTTCTGCACAATTATTACAAAGTGAGCCCAGTCTGTCCAATCCATGCCCTCGCTTTTGCACCAGGGAACAGCACCATAGATATTCCGCTGGATACCAACTGCCCCTGTCAAACTTACAGTAATGTTTTACAGTTAACAAATTACTTCCCATTGTGTGCCCTAGCCCTTGTTTTAATGCACTTTATGCATCATATTCTGATGGCCCTTGTAAGTGTTTCTGGATGAGAGCGTCTGCCAGATCAATTAATAATACATAATGATATTGAACGATTCGGAGGAACTAGACAAATGGTGGGAGGCAAATTTCATAAATCCTCTTACAACGAACATAAGAGCCGACTGCTGCAGAGTTACCCAGATCTTACTGCATTTAGAGGCTGAGCTAGGCTGGGTGTCTGTCAAAGATCAGTTGACGTGTAATTTCTTCTTCCCAAACCCTACCCACTTTATGTTTTTCATAGCACTAGGTAAACACCTTAAAATGCACTGCTTACATGACTAAAGTCATTAGTTCATTTAGTTAAAAATGACTGACTTGTTCTTGTCATCCACTGAGCTGCTATGCTGATTCTGACCTCCAGGGCTGCCATCGAGGCCTTGTCTTCTGACTGGCTCACCTATGAGTCTCTTGCTCTACTACTACCATGCTCTTTCATTCTGCACCTCCTCTGCTGCAGTATTCCACTTGCGGATTCTGTTTGTTTTGAAATAAAGCTGTACTTGAAAAAACCCAAATGACCGACAGCAAGGTCCTTTTCTCTCTTTCCCTCACTCGAAAAAAAAGTCTATGCCTTAGTTGTTGATACGCTTCTGTGGTGTATTTTGTTATTACTCTCTTGGCAGAACGTCAGAGCCAGCAGTAACTCTGCCGGGACCAAAATAAACAAAATGTGATAATAGATTTCTCAAAGATCTGCTCAAAACCTTCCCATGGCACACTGGGGCAACGTTTTCACTCTGTGGTAGATTGTCATCGTAAAATGGTGGGCTTAGGTGCAGCTTTGGGAAACCAACTGGAGGCCCTCTAACAGACCTGATTGTGAACCTTTTGCCCTCTGACCTCAGTGGTTACTGTCACACTGATGCAGCTATTACTCACATAGCTGCCACTCTCACACATGTACAGCTGATCTGGATCATCAGTACAAAGTTGCTAATTTTCCATTGAAACATTCATTTGGGAAACTTGCCTAATTACAAAAAAGCACACACTCATATATATTGTATCTTCAACATGGAGCAGGTCTCCACTTAAACTTACAAATACAAAGGATGAGTTCTTATACTATTTCATAATTGTTAGATCTTTACATCGTAAAACTTTATTTTATGAGAGAATTTGACAGATTGTATGCTGACCCCTGACCTCCAACTGGGAATATTCGCATTCTCGACCCACTGCAATGGCTTTGTGTAACACAGAGACAAGCACTCTATCGAATAAGGTAAACTGTAAATGGTACACATTCCTTTGTGATGATATTTGTGAAACAGACATAAATTCTCCAGAACGCTGCCTTATCCTAAGATGCTTCAGATTTTTATTATGATGGGATTTTGTTCACATTAATTACAAGAATAGGTATTTGCAATTTGATATACCTTGTTGCTAGTTTACCCGCACTAGGTCATTTACAACATCACTCCCAGCTATATGAAGATATTTGTGTGTTCATAACTTTAATAGCATTGAAATGTTTGATTTGATTGAATTTGCTCTTGGCATATTTTGCTATCAGAGGGGGGTGTGTCAAACCAGAAAAATAAGGAAATAAATCACAAAAACTTCCCATAAATTCATAAAATTCCCATACTTCCCTTTAAAATTTCCCCTCTTAAAGTCCTCAGCAGCCAGAGTTCTGTACCTGCACGGACAAAGACACCGTCACGCATCAAATGACCGGAGGAAGAGTCACAGCTGCTCAAGTCTAATCAGGTCAACGGCTGTCCGTTGCACAAGTAAAACAGAGACGTGAGTGAACGCAGCCTGTCCGCCAGGGATGCTGGCCTACCTGCACGAACATTATAGCTGGGGTCATATCTCGCTTTTAACGACACACCTCCTTATTTTAATTACACCAGAAGTTTCAGTAGTTTTGCAGGGAAAAAGGGATACGGTTCTTTTTGACTCATTCAGTTGTGTCATTTGTGTGGCACTGCCTTGCTTCTTACAGCCAATGAAACAAGTCCACGGTTGTGTAAACTTTGCACAGTTTGTAAACATCTTGTTTGTTGTCTAAATTCTATGCAAAATGAAGATGATTAAAATGATAAGCAATTATAAACTGATATTGCACAGGGCTTTCTGAGTGGCATAGCGAGCTTAGGCGCTTGCCCCTTTAGGTTGACACTGGGTGTCCCTGGGGTTGGCTCAGCTGGTGGAGTGCTTCCATCACATAAATGGCAACTGGCAGCTTTTCAGATAATGCACGTATTAGCAAAAGACAGCCTAAACTGACAGAAGATGTCATCGATGTGACTGACCTGTAATTATGGTGAACCATTCTAAACTATTTTTTTTTTCTTTACAAGATATGGTGTAAAAAATGAATCCGCATGGTATCAGCAACAGTGGACATGACCATGCACCATGAGTGGAACTGTGGTCATGATCACGCACCATGCATGGAACAGCGCATGCGTGGAACTGTGGGCATGACCGCACACTGTGGGGGGAACTGTGGGCCTGACCGCGCACCATGCGTGGAACAGTGGGCATGACAGAGCACCGTACGTGGAACAGTGGGCATGACAGCGCACCGTGTGGGGAACAGTGGGCATGACAGCGCACCGTGCGGGGAACAGTGGGCATGACAGCGCACCGTGCGGGGAACAGTGGGCATGACAGAGCACCGTACGTGGAACAGTGGGCATGACAGCGCACCGTGTGGGGAACAGTGGGCATGACAGCGCACCGTGCGGGGAACAGTGGGCATGACAGCGCACCGTGCGTGGAACAGTGGGCATGACAGCGCACCGTGCGGGGAACAGTGGGCATGACAGCGCACCGTGCGGGGAACAGTGGGCATGACAGCGCACCGTGCGTGGAACAGTGGGCATGACAGCGCACCGTGCGGGGAACAGTGGGCATGACAGAGCACCGTGCGGGGAACAGTGGGCATGACAGCGCACCGTGTGGGGAATAGTGGGCATGACAGCGCACCGTGCGGGGAATAGTGGGCCTGACCGCGCACCGTGTGGGGAACAGTGGGCATGACAGTGCACCGTGCGGGGAACAGTGGGCATGACAGAGCACCGTACGTGGAACAGTGGGCATGACAGCGCACCGTGCGGGGAACAGTGGGCATGACAGCGCACCGTGCGGGGAACAGTGGGCATGACAGCGCACCGTGCGGGGAACAGTGGGCATGACAGCGCACCGTGCGGGGAACAGTGGGCATGACAGAGCACCGTACGTGGAACAGTGGGCATGACAGCGCACCGTGTGGGGAACAGTGGGCATGACAGCACACCGTACGGGGAACAGTGGGCATGACAGCGCACCGTGCAGGGAACTGTAGGCATGACAGCGCACCGTGCGGGGAACAGTGGGCATGACAGCGCACCGTGTGGGGAATAGTGGGCATGACAGCGCACCGTGCGGGGAACAGAGGGCATGACCGTGCACCGTGCGGGGAACAGAGGGCATGACCGTGCACCGTGCGGGGAACAGTGGGCATGACAGTGCACCGTATGTGGAACTGTGGGCATGACAGCACACTGTGCGGGGAACAGTGGGCATGACAGCGCACCGTGCGGGGAACAGTGGGCATGACAGCGCACCGTGCGGGGAACAGTGGGCATGACAGCGCACCGTATGTGGAACTGTGGGCATGGCAGCGCACCGTGCGGGGAACAGTGGGCATGACAGCGCACCGTGCGGGGAACAGTGGGCATGACCACGCACCGTGCGGGGAACAGTGGGCATGACAGCGCACCGTGCGGGGAACAGTGGGCATGACCACGCACCGTGCGGGGAACAGTGGGCATGACAGCGCACCGTGCGGGGAACAGTGGGCATGACAGCGCACCGTGCGGGGAACAGTGGGCATGACCACGCACCGTGCGTGGCACAGTGGGCATGACAGCGCACCGTGCGGGGAACAGTGGGCATGACCACGCACCGTGCGGGGAACAGTGGGCATGACAGTGCACCGTGTGGGGGAACTGTAGGCATGACAGCACACTGTGCGGGGAACAGTGGGCATGACAGCGCACCGTGCGGGGAACAGTGGGCAGGACAGCGCACCGTGAAGGGGAACAGTGGGCATGACAGCACACCGTGCGGGGAACAGTGGGCATGACCGCGCACCGTGCGGGGAACAGTGGGCATGACAGCGCACCGTGCGGGGAACAGTGGGCATGACAGCGCACCGTGTGGGGAACAGTGGGCATGACAGCACACCGTATGTGGAACTGTGGGCATGGCAGCGCACCGTGCGGGGAACAGTGGGCATGACAGCGCACCGTGCGGGGAACAGTGGGCATGACAGCGCACCGTGCGGGGAACAGTGGGCATGACAGCGCACCGTATGTGGAACTGTGGGCATGGCAGCACACCGTACGGGGAACAGTGGGCATGACAGCACACCGTGCGGGGAACAGTGGGCATGACAGCACACCATGAAGGGGAACTGTGGACATGACAGCGCACCGTGCGGGGAACAGTGGGCATGACAGCACACTGTGCGGGGAACAGTGGGCATGACAGCACACCGTACGGGGAACTGTGGGCATGACAGCGCACCATGCGGGGAACAGTGGGCATGACAGCCCACCGTATGTGGAACTGTGGGCATGACAGCACACCGTGCGGGGAACAGTGGGCATGACAGCGCACCGTGCGGGGAATAGTGGGCATGACAGCGCACCGTGCGGGGAACAGTGGGCATGAAAGCGCACCGTGCGGGGGAACTGTGGGCATGACCGCGCACCGTGTGGGGAACAGTGGGCATGACAGCACACCTTGCGGGGAACAGTGGGCATGACCGCGCACCGTATGGGGAACAGTGGGCATGACAGCGCACCGTGCGGGGAACAGTGGGCATGACAGCGCACCGTGCGGGGAACAGTGGGCATGACAGCGCACCGTGCGGGGAACAGTGGGCATGACAGCGCACCGTACGGGGAACAGTGGGCATGACAGCACACCGTGCGGGGAACTGTGGGCATGACCGCGCACCGTGCGGGGAACAGTGGGCATGACAGCGCACCGTATGTGGGAACTGTGGGCATGGCAGCACACCGTACGGGGAACAGTGGGCATGACAGCACACCGTGCGGGGAACAGTGGGCATGACAGCACACCATGAAGGGGAACTGTGGACATGACAGCGCACCGTGCGGGGAACAGTGGGCATGACAGCACACTGTGCGGGGAACAGTGGGCATGACAGCACACCGTACGGGGAACTGTGGGCATGACAGCGCACCATGCGGGGAACAGTGGGCATGACAGCCCACCGTATGTGGAACTGTGGGCATGACAGCACACCGTGCGGGGAACAGTGGGCATGACAGCGCACCGTGCGGGGAATAGTGGGCATGACAGCGCACCGTGCGGGGAACAGTGGGCATGAAAGCGCACCGTGCGGGGGGGGAAACTGTGGGCATGACCGCGCACCGTGTGGGGAACAGTGGGCATGACAGCACACCTTGCGGGGAACAGTGGGCATGACCGCGCACCGTATGGGGAACAGTGGGCATGACAGCGCACCGTGCGGGGAATAGTGGGCATGACAGCGCACCGTGCGGGGAACAGTGGGCATGACAGCGCACCGTGCGGGGAACAGTGGGCATGACAGCGCACCGTGCGGGGAACAGTGGGCATGACAGCGCACCGTACGGGGAACAGTGGGCATGACAGCACACCGTGCGGGGAACTGTGGGCATGACCGCGCAACCATACGTGGAGCAGTGGGCTTGACCGTGCACCGTGCGTGGAACACTTTTGGCAAATGGGGTGGCACTACAGGGTGACTGCTTGCCTATGTGGAAACATCGCACGCAGCTCAGAACTGGTCACATTTCTGCCAACATCACAGAGAAAAGTGGCTATTTATAGGCCAAGAGAGTGGCTGCCCCATTCGCATGAAACAGGCAGACATTTTTACAGTCCTGTGTGTTTACTGTCCCTGTTTCAGTGCGTGTGAATAAGTACATGCATGTATGTATGAGTGTGTGAGAGAGATACGGGGGGTGTTTGATGGGGTGTTCCACCATGACAATGTGACAGGCGACAATGCAGATGGAGTCGCTCTGCTTTGCCGTGCCCCCCTTCCCGACATGCAGCACAGACCTGTCAGACTGTTATAATTATCGCTCTTGCTCTGTGAGAGGAGAGCAGCAGACCCACGCTGACGATGACAGAGAGGATCTGCGATGGCGTGGGGAGGGGGGGAGCATTTTCGTGATTCATCCCACCTCCTCCACACCATACAAGGCGTTTTTTGACTGGTGCGTTACAGAAAAATCCATGCCAACCATATTAAAGAGCTCCCATCACGGCCCGTTCTCTCTCGTCATTAGCAACTGAAGGCCTGTTATAAGCCTGGCTCTCAGCTTCTCCAATGCAAAAATAGCCCAAGAGTCAGGAGGGCCTGACAGTGAACTGATTCACGGGCTCCTCTCCACGCATGCCACATTCAGAATTAGATCGGTGACTAGGCTCCTGGTTAGCATATCCAGCCAGGGCATTTGTCACTTGTGCACAGATGTGTCCGACAGTCCACATCAAATCCTGAACCAGCTGCTATATAATGTTTTTTTGTTTTTATGTTGTGATACATAACTAGGGACAATAAAGACTGAGTGACAGACTGATTTATGAATTGAATGACTGTAACAGTGGGTGGGAGGTCTGTATAGCAGCACCTAATTAGTCATAGCTTAGGGTTTCCCTATGCCTCACTGCTGTGCAGTGACACTTTCAGTCACTCTAATGCCTGCTATCTCCTTAAACCAGCTACAGCAGTAGTGAATAGTGATGGCTGACATAAGGTTTCATTATCCTCCTTTTGGGTGGAGCTACACTCAGCTGTCAATCATTTAATCCAATCACAATTTTTTGCTCTCCACAGTTGATATGGTCACTGATACCATATGGTAGGTCCCGACATGAAACCTCACTCCCCCATCACTAGCTGTGAAGTCCTGATTCACTGACTGTTTACATTCACTGATTTTCTTCTTCACATACTACCTTAACTACACATGTAATCATGTCTTTGTGTTCAGAAGTTATTGTGGCTGGTCAGACATACATGGAACTCTATCACCTGCATGTACGCTATGTAGACCTTATCTGAATGGAGACGGTACTACAGTGGTACACGTCAACAGTTGTATTCGTCTTTTCAAAACTGGGCCAGAATAGGAACTGAAGGGAGAAATGAAAAGTAAAGCATACATAATAAATCAAGAGACAATCAAGACAATTGAACTCTTTTACTGAAGTTATGGCTGCATTATATCCCCGCTAAATGTTGAAGTGTAAAAATATGATACTGGGGCTGGCAGAGGGGGGCTGTCACATGACACAGAAGATCTATGCTGATCTAAGGGGTGGCACTGTGGGGTGCTGTAGGATTTGCAACCAGATGGTTGCATGATCAAACCCTGGAACAGCTTCTGCGGTCATGCCTTTGAGCGAGGCATCTAGCCTGAATCGCTTCCACAAATATTCAGCTGCAGATGATTAATATGTAAAACTTCAGCTAAGTAAGCGAGGGTCTGAGGAGAGCCGTCTGTTAAGCAAATATCAGATGGGCCTGAAAAAACCTGTTAAGAGCCTGTTGTAAATATTGCCTTTGTTTCAGCTCTCACCATTCATTTTTAATCCGGGACATTAAAGTGGGAAAAAGAAATAGGGCTAAACTTCAAAGAGAACTCTATCCAATGTTCAACACATTTTCCTAACAGTGGGTGAGAGGCCTGCTTGTTAGTTCGTTGTTTTCTTCCTCTTTGTGGCGGTACGGGTTTGAACAAACCCCAATTCTGTCTTGAGCGACTGCAGTCTAACACAACTCCATTTATTCATTCTGCCTTTTTTCCTCCTTCCCCAAGAAGTTCTTTCAGAAGAGGAATGAAAGCGGAGGAGGAGAGCTGTGGATGCCCTGCTTTTAATGGCCCCGGCTGCATCATTACCTTGCACACACACACTGTGGGGAATTTATTGAGTAAGAAAGGGAGGGAGTGGAGGAGCAAGAGACAGTCTAAATACTGTACACAGGGCACCTGAACACACTAAATAAAAAAGGGGAAAAAAGAAGCAAGAAAGAGGCTTTGGGACTTTGGTTCCCTCACACTGAGCCAAAATGGCAAACCTGCTCAGGACCCCTTTCTCTTGCCTCCATGGGGTGGCCTCCGCTACGATGCCATCAGTTACCGTTTCAGTGACAGGAAACCGATTCCCGGTGACACGCCGCAGTTTTGGGTGATGTGTTGAGGTAGGAGAGGGAGACGCACAGTTGGAAGGATGTGTGTGGGAGAAACGGATCAAACAAGTGAGTGGAGGGCACGGTGTCCCAAGGGGGAGCGCCATGACAGATGAAGTTTCATTAAAATGATAACATCCCCAATAACTCCTTCTGGAAATATATGGCTTCCTGTTGCGTGGTAAATTCATGGAAAGTCCTGTGCCCTTTCGTGCTTTCGTGCTTTTCTGAAATCAGGTTCTAGGAAAAGGTTCCTCAAATACAAAAGGTATGTCCTTAGAAGAGGTCTCTTAAATCAGCTAGCAATCACACAACTGAATGTGAAAGATAATGAAAAAGTGTACTCATTATTTTCAAATCTATGTAATGTATTTTTAACTTTATATATATGGCCTTTCTGAATTCACCCACCATAGACATTGAAATAACCATGAAAGCAAGAACACTCAGGGAAAGGTCATTACATTTCTTTTAAATACTTCTCTCTGGCCATTTTTTCCCAGGAATTTTTCCCAGAATTTATGAAATCTTACAATTGACCAAGGTTGTGAGTAAACACCACAGCTTGTGTGACGTCATCTTTGAGAAAAGCATCATTAACACATTAAAAGCAATTAATCCGCAGTAAACTTATATAAGAGAAGAGGGTACTGATGAAATACATTATGCAAATTCTATGCTCAAACAAATTAACATCAGTGCAAAGCACACAAATAAGCCCGATCACAGGGGGGGCGAGCGCTCCTCCAACCACATCTTGCTTTGACCTTTGACCCCAAGAGCACCAACAGCTTTGTGATCTGGCCTGAAGTACAAGCAACAGGTGAGCTTAGAGGTGCTTTTCTGCCATCTCAGAGCTTGATTTACCAGGAAAAAACAAAAGAGAAAGAGAGAGAGGTACAAATTAAGATGTGTTGCACTAAATAGACTCCAGCTGCTGTCAGCTTTAATTGCCCAGTGCGGTTTTTTCTTTACAAGGACGGGATGTTCGGATCTGACCCGCGCTGTGATAGAAAGCTATTAAACATGCTTCAAAGCGTGCCGTAGGCTCCAATGGCCAGGCCTCAGAAACATGGCCCGAGGCCTGAAGGCGGGAGGCAGAGAAAGAGAGCGAGAGAAAGGAGGAGAGAGAGAAATAGAGAGAGGAAAAAAGGAAAAAAAATCTCATCATGTTTATTCAGTCGCTCTCAGATAGTCTACTTAAAATAATCCCTTAAACACATGGTAATGAGAGTGCTGTGAAAGTAGTGCAAAACTGGACAACAGGCCGGCAGATCTGCATATCAATGCCAGCCCTGCACTCCAGGGGCAGCAGACCCCCCCCCCACCCCACCTACCGCCCGTGTTCAGAGGGGTGCCCTCGGCTGAGGGGGTGGCGGGCGATGGGTTGCCATCAGCTAAAGACGGCACAGGAGCAGGGCCAAAAGAGCCCACGCCTCAGCCCAATGGTGCCTTTCAGTCTGACCATCCAGCGAACTCATTTTCTGCTTAATTGACCTCAAAGTCACGCTGGAAAACATTCCTACCAGCTGCAACCAGGCACTATATTTGATCCCCCAGATTGGAGGCTAATTACCCTCTTGGTGACCAAACACCAGTTCCAATCCAAAGCAAACTGCTTAATCCATCCTTAGAAAGTTATTGGGGTTTGCGCTGTGATGGGATTAACAGATGGGAAGATGGACTCTCAGAAAAAAGAATTAAAAAAAAACAATATGGCCGGCTAATGTGTAGGATCTTTCAGTCATCGGGGGAGTGGGGGATACAATTAAGACAATTTTATGAGATCCTATATGAATAAAGAGGAAGAAGCTATTTAAAATTGAATTATATTGCTTTCTTTTGCATGAAAAAGTAAATAAAAGCCAACTGTCCGGAACAGGAAGTTCTTGTTGTAGCCATCTGGTCCTATAATAGATGAACGGCTATATTATGAATTATTATTACGAGAGTATGGTCATAGTACTACAGTACCAATCATACAGTTTCTTTGCTAAACACAGTTTTTATGGGTATGTAATCTCTTTAATTATGCTAAAGGAAACATTTCAGAAAATTTTTTATGTCCTGAATATGTCCCATTAGGTTTTTTTCCCCAAATTCAACAAAATATCCATCTGCTAGTTTTAAAGTTACATTTGATGAAAACACACAGCTGAGTATTTCAAAAGTTTCACCTTGCACAGACTTTAAATAAATAATATGTTTGTTGGAGAGACATATTGTATTAATGATGCCATTGTAGGTGGTGTAGATGTTATTTTATTTGCAGTCATTCTCAGCATTTTTGCAGAATTCATGTTACAGAAGTATCATTTTGGCTTCTCAATATTAAATTGCTCTAAAAAATTTTCTGCTGTTTCCCAGCAACATCTGGTACAGCACAGAGGTCAAACTCAAATGTGCAAGAACATCAACCGCATTGAGAATTATGCATCCTCTGGCTGTTGCTATTTAGCTAGGATAGTTTGAATATCTCAGGAGTTAGTTCACAAGCAGTTTTTTAGTCTGCTAGCTGTGGTCAGCAAAAGCTTAATTTTCGTCTCTGGCGTAAGTCATACGTTAGTGTGGCTATCGTGTTGAGATAAATGACAGGCAGACCAGCCAGTCTCAGTCATGCGAATTAACATGACAACAGTGAGTTAGTTAATGCTACAACAATGACCTGCCATGACACCACATTCCACTTCTGTTCTGCACTGTCATTTAAGAATGGAACACCATGAGTAACACATGTATATGTGGACCACTCCTCTGTATTTTACATCATTTAAATGACACTGAACCCACAGGCTGAGCAGGGATTGCATTTTGATTGAGCTATGTGAGGGACAGCTCCATTTTGAAAGGTGTTGAAAACAACAGTCTTTACATAAGTTGAGTTGACATTCTTGCTTTATATTATACAGTACCAGTCAAAAGTTTGGACACACTTTCCCATTTACTTGAATGAGAAAGTGTGTCCAAACTTTTGACTGGTACTGTATATAACTCCCACTGTCACTTAAAATGTGGATCTCTTGGTCAGGTATAAATACATTTTGTATCACTGCTTTACATGGAACAGCTTAGCAACAGGTTGGATTTCCTTGCAAATAATATCAACTGTTTACTATATTAGATTGCAGATTGCAAAGGGGGAACAAGTGTATGGGTTTGCCTATATTATGCTCCCTGAAGTAGTCCCTAACAGTTAAGGTAGGTGAGGTGGTGCTGTTTGGGGTGGGGGGGGGGGGTTTGGATGACAAAGTGGGCCTGAGGAACAAAGCAAAAGCCCTCTTTCTCTGGCCCTCTATTTGAAATTGTTAGCCCGAGCAACAGAGGCGGTGGGGGAGACCACAGCGAGTAGGCAGTCTCAAGTGACACTGGACTCTGGCGCTTTCTTAGCCATTCACCTGCTCAACACCCATTTCCTTCTGCCCCTGTGTAATCTCAGGTCACATACTGTACTGTACAGAGCATGCCTGGCTCCATGCATACGTACAAAACACTGACTGAATAATCCATCTATCCAGCCTGCTAGACACAATACCACAGAATAGCCCATAACGGTCTACCCAACTGCTAACAGCATCGTCCTTTGAGGGTTACTCACTGTGAAAATATCCCAAAGGGCAATTTTCAACTGCACCATCAGCTACCACTGTGGTAGCAAAAGATTAATGCCATGGTCTTAAGGTCATTTTAAAAGAGATGGCAGAAAAACTTTTCCCATGACAACCAGGCCTGAACTAAAATTATTTATACATCTATTTGAAATCTGTCAGATTCTGTCTCAGGTCAGATTAAAAAAAAAAAAAAAATCGATGTTCGATGAAGTCATTGATTCTTGTCAACTTAAACAGGACCCCAGCACCCCCCCCAACCCCCCTTTAAAAGCCTGTAAGGAACATTGTACATCATTTGTAATGACCCCTTGGCCCCTCTTATGTGTGTTAATGGAGGGGGTCTTCCACAGTGGTATCCAATGCATTGATTACCATTTGATCAGGGGGGGCAGGGGTTTAGGGTGAGGGGGATGTTGCAAGAGACCTGAGGTCCCCATTACTTAAGCCAGCACTTCATTGTTTGTTCTGCGAGATGGCCGCTTCACTCAGCCGTACAGCGTCTAGACAGTATTCATGATCCATCTGCCTGGCTCAGGCACAGCCGGGAAGATGGCAAACTAGATTAGAATTGAAACATTTCTCTTGCCTCTCCCTCAGTCTCTCTGCCTCTCTCTCTCTTGCTCTGCCTCTCTCTCTCCTCGTGTTGGCGAATCAGTAGTCTGGCTCAGAGAATTACAATCATTGTACAGGTTTTCCCCTCATAATGCCAGTGGCAGACACTTTCATTAACATTCGCTCGAGACAACTAAATATTTTAAGTGCTGCCGCTGGACTTGCTCCCATTGGACGTGAGTGGCCCTCCGACAAGCTGTCTGCGGAAGCAAGGGAGGGTACAGAAACAACAACAAAAAAGGGAAATGCATCAAACCCCAAATGATCCAAAATGTGCCATCGATGAGGTGAAAGAGCAGGAAGAGGATGGCAGAATGAGACGAGATGGAGGGAAGGTAGAAAGGGAGGGGCGACAGACACACTGAGGCACTGCTGCCATAAAGTTTTTTTTTCTCTCTGGAAGCCCTACAACCAAAGCTCAAAAAACCCCTAAAACAAAAGCCTGCAAACATCAAAGCTGCCTGGCAGCCCGCCACCCCGTCTGACTGCCACCCTTCACCTTCTCCATTGATTGCGCACGGCTGAAAAAACACCCGCTTCTCTCTTTCTCTGAGACCTCATTTGCATTTCAGACCAGCATGCCGGCTACCTTCCTGGTATCTGAAGAAGCCGGGAACAAGGGTACAGTCCAGCATACAGACACCCACGACCCGCAGGTATTTTTTAAGAGAAAACCTCCTGTATGTGCCATAGACAAGTTCATTATGCTCTAAGGAAAGCCATTAACATAAGCATGGACTTGAGCTTGTAACTGGCCTTGTAACCAGGAGTCTTTGGGTTCAAATCCAAGTTGCTCTTCAACGATGCATTGAGTCCATTCAACCCATGTCCAGCTGTTTGGATATGTAAAACAGTAATGAATCATAACTCCTCTCTGGGCATCTGACTGTGTATACCTCATTCAGAATTTTTTCTACTGATATTCAAATATTGCGCTTGTACCAACCATTGCTCTGTAATGTCAGCTTAAATAACTATTATAATCATTAATGCAAATATATAATGTACCTTGCTGAAGATATACCTTTGCTGTATAGTGCTATGAGACTGGTACATGAGGCTTTTTACTTATCAGGATGATATGTATGCTGTAGATGACCTTGTGTCAGACCGCCGTCCCCTGGGGAGCTGTGTGAGGGTGGGGCTCCAGACCCCGCAGATGGTCAGGAGCACCTGGGGGGGTGGAGGGTCTGGGTGGCGATTGGTCCTGACTAAGTGAGCCAGAGGTCTTGGGGGGGAGGGGGGATTTCAGCCTAGCAGTCAAAAATGCCTAGCTGAACCTGGTTAGCATTTCAAAACTTTTTATGCAGTCAAGGATGGCCAAAATTCAATGCCAGGTTCGGATTCAGCATCATGTTCACATCAAAAGGAAGACCTGATGAACACAATGCTGGATAG
Organism: Albula glossodonta; assembly: GCA_019788955.1. NCBI lineage: Eukaryota > Metazoa > Chordata > Actinopteri > Albuliformes > Albulidae > Albula > Albula glossodonta. The sequence goes on from JAFBMS010000070.1 coordinate 1,244,540, forward strand.
AGTGAAAATAAGAGAAGAGAGGAGGATGAGAATGAGAGACTGAGAGAAAGACAAAAAGAGAGAGAAGGCACAGTGAGAAAGCAAACTGGTCAAGTACAGGAAAGGGCGGTACAGAAAAACAGGAGCCAGAAGTGCAGAAACATCTTGAGAGAAGTAAAGTAAAGCACAGAGTTATGCATCAATAACACAGTGGTGTTTGGTTCTGGCAACAGAGCCCGTTTTTGCCCTAAGAGGGCAAGAGGCAGCGAGGCAGGAGGAAGCAGTGAAACCCCACAGAGCACTCACAGTTGAAAATTGCGGGCGGAGGGTGCTGTGTGACCACTGGGCAGTTCTCCTCATCGCTGTTGTCCCCACAGTTATTCAGCTGATTGCAGATTAATGAGCCGAAACGCAAGCAATTGCCATTGGTGCAGTGGAATTTGCACTCTGGAAAAGAGAGAGAGAAAGAGAGAGTCACAGTGTCAAATGATTCAGTCTATTCTCACACCACACTCATTTTTCATTGAATGCATGAGGGGGGTGCCATTAACAGGGATCTAACAGCAATACAACAATACAACTTCTGCAAATACCTAAAAAATATCTTTAAAAATTGACAGAGACTTGTTCCATTAGGAAAAGCCATTGGATTTACATAGCATTTACCAAAATCCCTGCATCCCCCCACCCCAAAATACGACATGAACAGTCCCCATACTTTTCAGAGAACAGGTCTGGGTGGCCTTTAAGCACAGGCCAATTCACACAAACTGGCTGCAACCACTCTGGTCTCACAGTGGGCTAAGACAGAGCAGCTACACAGCTAATATATATTAAATATAGCATCAGAAATCCCATCAGGACAGCCAGCATTCGCAATTAAACCCCCCTCCTGTTGGCATGTGCTGAGGGAGGGGGCCAGAGGGCCCTGGTCTGCACTGCTACCAAGAGGAACGGACATACATCTCCATATTCAACCTTCACAGCCTGAGAGCCAGAGCAAAGGCAGCTCAGTGACAGCCCTGCCACTCAGCCTGGAAACGAGACGGACAGAAACGAGACACAATGTTCAGTCTGGATGGCAGAACACCTGCTTCCTTACACCTGGGGCGACAGACATTTTGTTGTCCACCCTGGTTGCCAAGGTGACGATGCTATGGCAACGATTCAGAAAATGTACAAGTCGTAAGCTGGAAAATTTTTAAAAAAAATTATATGTTTAATTCCCTGTGAAGTGCAAACAAGACTTAGATCTGGGGTTCCGTGTGTACTGGAGCAGAGAGAGAGGCCGCGGGTTAGAAACTCGAATGGTGCCGTTAGGCTGAGATTTGTTTTCTGTATCGTAATAGTTATCATTTGGGTCACCGTGTCCCTCTGCCCCCGCATTCTGACTAAACCATGAAAAAGGAGAAGGAGACGTCAGAGGGACGAGGTTCGGGTGTAATGGGACGAGACCCAGACTTCTAACCACAGGGTTATGGGATCAAGTGTAGCACTTCTAGCAAGGCTCTTAACAGCCTCATAAATGGATAATATATGATAAGTATGCTACCCAAGTTACCCTGGAGAGCTGCACCTGCTTAGCAATAAATAAATAAGTATTAGTGATAGATGAAGCATCATGGATGCAGATGGTAACCTTGCTTGACGTCTGAAATGTGCTGTCCATCTAAAAGAAGTCAAGCGCCTCATTGAAAACCCACCTCCTCACAGACATAGTGATAACTTATGCTAGGACCGGAGCCTGTTACACATTCAGTAAAATACTTGATGTTGTACTATACAGCACGAGCCGCCGAGGAGCAGAAGATGCAGGCTAGTGCCAACAAACAACCCACCTAAACAATTACCACATTATATAGTCTGTAATATTCATTAGGCTAAATACTATGTGCATGTGTATTATTGCTTTCAAAAGACAGTGTTACATTTAACTATGAACAAATTGGTAAACTTTGAACTGCAATAAAAATGGTCTGCACAATTAAAAATGGAGGCAGTGGGGTCTAATTAGCAATGTCATCTTGTAAATAATACCACAGCTGTATCTAGCAACAAGAAATGCAAACCTGGACTACAGAACTTTTAACCTTTGTCATGATCATTCCAACAACTCGACATCAAGTAATCTCTGTTAACTATGTTTTGTGGTTTATCCCTGGTTGAAGTAGTGGCCCAGACACATACATACACATCGACCGTGTTCAACAATCACCGTGAGAAGCCCTGCATGCACCACACAGCCCCGTGTTGACAGCATTGAAGCTCAGCCCCTCCTAGCCCTCAGTCCTACTTCCACTACCCAGACCGACCTAATGACACAGCAGACTTCTCCTCCTGCCCCCCCACCCCCCTCCCCACGCCTGAGGAGAACAGCTTCTGCTTCACTCGTCTAGACAGCATGGAGAGAGGGAGAGGGAAAAAAAGAAAAAAGGAGGAAAAAACAAAGGTACAGAGATCCGATTCAATGAACAAACCAGCATGACCATTCTCTGTGAAGCATCGCTGCCCCCCCCCCATCCTGTAGTGAGTGGCAGTTAGTGCTGCCTGCGTTTCTGCTGCAGACTCCCCAGCTCCAGCTCGACAAACAGCTGCCTGGGGCAGAGCGGCAAGCCTGTCTCTTCAAATGCAGCACACGGCATGCCCTGCTCCTCTGCAAGCAGGAAGAGAAAGGCCCACCGCTACATGCCCCGCTCCTCTGCAAGCAGGAGGAGAAAGGCCCACCGCTACAAGCCCTGCTCCTCTGCAAGCAGGAGGAGAAAGGCCCACCGCTACAAGCCCTGCTCCTCTGCAAGCAGGAGGAGAAAGGCCCACCGCTACAAGCCCTGCTCCTCTGCAAGCAGGAGGAGAAAGGCCCACCGCTACATGCCCCGCTCCTCTGCAAGCAGGAGGAGAAAGGCCCACCGCTACAAGCCCTGCTCCTCTGCAAGCAGGAGGAGAAAGGCCCACCGCTACAAGCCCTGCTCCTCTGCAAGCAGGAAGAGAAAGGCACATCACTACATGCCCCGCTCCTCTGCAAGCAGGAGGAGAAAGGCCCACTGCTACATGCCCTGCTCCTCTGCAAGCAGAAGGAGAAAGGCACATCACTACATGCCCTGCTCCTCTGCAAGCAGGAGGAGAAAGGCCCACCGCTACAAGCCCTGCTCCTCTGCAAGCAGGAAGAGAAAGGCACATCACTACATGCCCCGCTCCTCTGCAAGCAGGCAGAGAAAGGCACATCACTAACACGCAGTTTGAGGGAGGGTGTGTTTGTAACGGACATCCTTATAGGTATTCTTGGAGTATAGAAAAGCCGAGAAAAGAGTTTTAGAGACTGAAGGATGCTTATATGAAGAAAAAACTGAAAACTGAAATAAAGGTTATTTCCAGGTTACCATGGTTGTTGACTATGCGCCTTCCTGAAACCCTGAATTGTTGACTGGTTATTGTTGCTACCTCTGGGTTATTCATACACTGGTGACGTCAGGAGCTTAGAGGATGGCTGCTGTTGGGACATCGGGGTGGGGGCATCCACAGACTGCATGCTTGTGCACCCAATTAAATTTCAGGCACTGTTACAACATATAATTGAATGTGTGTGACTTGATTGTGCCCCCCCCTGCCCCCACACACACCTTTCCAGGCCACTGCAGCAGCAGTCGTTGGACTCTAAAACGGAGTCCCCCAGGGCCACTCTGTCTGTGTGGCTTTCCTTCCTAGATAAGACACCTGACTGGGCCTCATCATCGCCTTTCCTCAGGCCAGTTTAGACACCGGGTTTAATGGGAGCTCAAGTGCTGGTACTCCAGGCCAAGGAACTCCACAGGGCTGCAGATCTGCAGTGACACCCCTCCCAAATGGACACCCAACTCCTCATTTTATGCAGCTTTCCATTTCTCCTCAATCTCTCTTTTTCCCTTCCTCTTTCTCTCACCTTCCACCTTCCCTCTCTCTGTCAGGCTCTGACAGGGCCAAGTAAATTTGCTGCAGATGCATTTGTGAAGCATCTTCACTGGCTCCAGTCCTCCCGTGGCTTAACCAGAATAATTAAGCTGAGTTGTGCTGAGGTGGCAGCTTTGACACACTGAGAGAAAGAGAGAGAGTGTCAGACAGAGAGCCTTCGGTTGGTGTCTCTGTCTGCAGCGGTGACGAAGACATGCTGTGTCGTCTCAGGCTGGACAGGCGGAGGATGACTCCATACCAGATGTATTCATATATGAGTGCATGCAAGTGTGTGTGTAATGCAATTCATTTCTGAGGGCCACACTGCACGGTGTAAATCTGTTTCATGTACACCCTTGAAAGACAAAAAAAATTATTTGCTGGAAATCTGTTTGAACAATTGATGTTGCTGAGGATTGGCTTAGAATCTCTGGGAGGGGCTAAAGTGTGCTGAAAGTCATGCTGGGGGACGACCTAAAAGGCTATGACGAATGCCATTCTACTCGTAGAAGGTCAACACTGCTCCAAAGAAGGCCGCCTCCTTGGAATAGGGATACAGGAGTCCCGCAGAGCTGAGGGGAAAGAGCCCCACAGGATTAGGATCCAGCGTCCGTCGATTAGGGACTCACTTTGTGGTCAGCACAGCACAGCACTGCTCCTTTTGGCAAGGCTCCCAGGTAGACTTGTAATGCAAGCCACAGCTTCTACCACCCCAACCACCCTGCTGTAACCCCACTGAGACCGGCTTTACTACGGTACAAACAAGCACTGTCCTCGGGTTTCACCAAGCGCCGGGATCAGCCTGCCCCGATATCCACTCAGATTAATTACGCACCTTGCCGTCCCAGCTAAGCAGACACTACTAATTCAGTTCATCGCTTGCAGCCCAGTTCATGAAAAGGGATTTTAATTTGTCTCATTTTATTTCCATAAACTGATATGACTAGAGAAGAGAAAATTTTGCATATAACAAGCTTGAGATGACTTCCATAAACTTGATGAAAAATCAACATTTGGTCAAGGAGGTGTGCATTTTGCACATTTTTCACATTGAATTTGGTCAGACCTGATCAGACCCTCACAAGTTTGTCACAAAGCACCTGGATGATCCTCAGGATCAAGGTTCTACAAACAGAATGTTTGTAGGGGCAATGTGGACCTATCAGGACCCAGGAACCTATCAGGTGACCAGTGATATCAGGATCCACTTTCCACAGTGAGCATCGCATCCCAACAGTCAATCAAGTCTGGGGGTGTCATGGATGCTTTGAGCATCAGGGCCTGGATGACTGTAGGAACCATGAATTCTGGTTTGTATCAGAGAATAATCAAACCCACTTACGTTATTGCGGCAGGACCTCAAAAAAGCTGTTCATGCCCGACAACCCTTAAATTCAGTCAAGGCAGTTTTGTGTAATGGAGTGGGCCAAAATTCCTCTACAGCTGACAGACTGATCAATGACTACAGTGGGACTGACAAAAGATGCAGTTGCCTGGGACAGTCATATTGTCAACTTGGGCTACCAGATTTCATCCTATTAAAGCCCAACAGGATTTGATTTTCATTTCAATACAAGAATAACCTTGTGATCTTAGCTACAGCCTTGCACACATTATCTTGCCTCTTATTTGTTCATGACATCACTGTTTTTTTAAGTTGTGTTGCTATTTCACTGGCTCTGTTGAACACACAGTCGCTATAAAGTCGTTTTTGCAATGCACATGAACGTTGATGAAAGTGAATAAAAGTTTTAGCCATCCAGGTTCACGCAGAAATTACAAGCAGCATAGAACATCTATCAAGAGGTAAGAATACATGGATACATACTATAAACATAAAACAGTTAACTGAACAATCTCAATCTTTTTTGAGACAAGTTTAACAAAACCACAAATAAGACAACAGGGAGACTTACTGTTTGTTTGCCCACTAGCTGGCAAAGGTTAGCTGCAGTGACATGATAAGCAACAACTTATCAACCTCTTCTCTTAAAGTTTATGTTACTCGATAGTTGAAGACAAACAAGGCATGGAGTGTCCTGAACATGATGTAATAAAAATGTGACACTCAATAATGTAATGTGATGTAGCATTTTCTCTGTTGGACAAAAATAACCTTTTTCCCAGAAGCTGGCATCAAATGGGAAAAGAGAGTAATTGTCAAAACTGAATGCTAACGTTTAACTTCATTAGTATGAAGTCAAATACATTTTAGGTAAATAAAAGCAGAAAATCAGTTGGGGCAAATATTTTTTCACCATAATGTGAAAAAGAGGCCTTGCTAAACTAACACAGATGTTAACTAAGCCCACAGTGATAACCAAGTAAGCTTTTCTGAAAAGACGATTTGCTGGTCATTGAGGTCATGGTTAACTTCGGCATGTAAATTTACCAAAAAAATCACAGGAAAGGAAAACAGAGTGGGCAAAAAACTGCTCCATAATCTGCACTGAACACATTATACATCTTTCCACACTCTTAATATTACTGATAAAGCAAAAAACAGTGAATATGTATGTCATTCACTCACTGCACATGGATTCTAGGTTATATGGGCGGTTAAACAAGCTCCAGCCATAATTTGCATTTCTTGTAGGTCTGCTATGAAAGGGCCACATCTTTAATTCCTGTGGATTTTTACAAATGGAAAACAATGTACAGATCTATGGCAAAAAAAAATTTTTTAAGCAAAATACATGCTAGAATATGGAAAAGAAAAAGACAGTGGCAGACTGACTGCTTTGGCAATGCAAAACCTGCAAAACCTGGGGTTTCAAGACAGGTTTGTGTGTGGAATACTTATTATTATAGTATAAAATTACTGTACAGCAAACATTTCATAACTTATTAGATCAGCCATACAGTTACACAATCATTAGGGTACTTGTGCCCCCTTCCATAAAAGAGAAAATGATAGAGACAGCAATTAAGACAGCGATAGGGAGGAGAGGGTGTGTGTGTGTGTGTGAGTGCGAGTGAGTGAGAGAGAGAGAGAGAGAGAGAGAGAGAGAGAGAGATGCAGTAAAAACACGCAGAGCTCTAGTTTAGTATGCAGTCCTTCCCCTCCTGCCTGCTTTTACTGCATTCCATTCCAGGCAGGGGAGCAGAGAACAGGGGAGAGACAGCAAGGGCTGGAGAGGACTAGAGAGAGGGAGAGGAAGGGGAGGGGAGCACGCAGACCACGTCCAAAACACAATAAACGGGCAAGAATGAGCGCAATGCGTGTGTGTGTGGGGGGGGGGGGGGGGGGGGGACGGAAGGAGATGGAGAAAGAGAAGGAAACAGATTGGGGAGGGGGTGGGGGAGGGGGTGGAAAGGGTGGGCTGCAGGAAGAAGGTCGCAGAGAAAGAGGGGAGAAGGCGGAGACAGGGAGGAGAGAGAGAGGTAGAGAGAGAGCCAAGACAGAGAGGGATATGGGAAACTGCCAGTGGTGCGGGAGCTTGGCTGACGAGTCCTCTTCCGTCCCCCGAGCCAGAGCTGCAGTTCCGTCCAAACCTGGCAGCCCAACTGTTCCGTGCCCAGACCGAGGGGCCAATCTACTCTCCACCCCATGCCCCAAACCTGGCAGCCCAGCTGTTCCCTGCCCAGACCGAGGGGCCAGTCTACTCTCCACCCCGTGCCCCAAACCTGGCAGCCCAGCTGTTCCATGCCCAGACCGAGGGGCCAGTCTACTCTCCACCCCGTGCCCCAAACCTGGCAGCCCAGCTGTTCCATGCCCAGACCGAGGGGCCAGTCTACTCTCCACCCCGTGCCCCAAACCTGGCAGCCCAGCTGTTCCCTGCCCAGACCGAGGGGCCAGTCTACTCTCCACCCTGTGCCCCAAACCTGGCAGCCCAGCTGTTCCCTGCCCAGACCAAGGGGCCAGTCTACTCTCCACCCCGTGCCCCAAACCTGGCAGCCCAGCTGTTCCATGCCCAGACCGAGGGGCCAGTCTACTCTCCACCCCGTGCCCCAAACCTGGCAGCCCAGCTGTTCCCTGCCCAGACCGAGGGGCCAGTCTACTGTCCACCCCGTGCCCCAAACCTGGCAGCCCAGCTGTTCCGTGCCCAGACCGAGGGGCCAGTCTATTGTCCACCCCGTGCCCCAAACCTGGCAGCCCAGCTGTTCCGTGCCCAGACCGAGGGGCCAGTCTACCGTCCACCCCGTGCCCCAAACCTGGCAGCCCAGCTGTTCCCTGCCCAGACCGAGGGGCCAATCTACTCTCCACCCCGTGCCCCAAACCTGGCAGCCCAGCTGTTCCATGCCCAGACCGAGGGGCTAATCTACTCTCCACCCCGTGCCCCAAACCTGGCAGCCCAGCTGTTCCCTGCCCAGACCGAGGGGCCAGTCTACTCTCCACCCCATGCCCCAAACCTGGCAGCCCAGTTGTTCCCTGCCCAGACCGAGGGGCCAATCTACCCTGCACCCGTGCCCCAAACCTGGCAGCCCAGCTGTTCCCTGCCTAGACCGAGGGGCCAGTCTACTGTCCACCCCGTGCCCCATCTGCCTTCAGAGACAACCAGCTGTTCACCTTTCAGAGAGACATGACTCCATCCGTCCTTGGGCACAGAGAACCCTTAGAAACCTACATATGTGCCCAGTACAGACACAGAGCACTCTGGGAAAATCATTCTTTGAGATAACGCACATTAACCCATGGCTTCGCGCACCTGAGCCATTCTGTATAGACCTTTGACAGAAGCAGTCAGAAAGTTCTCATTCTGAACAACATGTTCCCATTGAATCTGTTATTAGCTGTTCTACGACAAATGTGTTTCATATGGCAGAAGGTTAACGGGGGTGCCACCAAAACTCATGTCTGCCATATATGTAGCATCGCAGGATGACGAGAAACATTATTTCACACCTCTGTATGTTTTTAACATATTGTGGAAGAGACAATAAAGCTGACTTGACTTCTGACACATTTATATGTGCACAGTGGTTACTATAAGGAATTAATAAAGAAATTACTGAAATAAAGAGTGAATGGTACAACAATCCTTTATTTCAACCCTGAACAGTCAAAACACCTCAATAGTGACCCTCAACTCCTTCAAGTGAGGAACAACACAGCTTGTGCTCTGTAGAGGGCGGCAGCAGTCATATTAACTCAATGCATTCCATTTTTCCTCTCTCAGCCTGTGATTGGCCAGGAACCATATTTTGATGCTTCAAGGGAGGTGAGCCCCCCTTCGCGATTGACACTGTGTACATCCAATCACTGGAACAGCATTCCTGAGAAAAGCTCTGACTGTTTTAAATCACCTGTCTACCCATTTGTCTGTGTAAATCCGGCAGCTAAATTGATCGTAGATCAGTGTTTTTAGAGATACTTCAAACAGCTGTGAAAAAACACTTGTCATTTTGTTCAGTTCTGACAGGAAAGAAAAAAGAGGGCTTCAAACAGAAAACTGACAATAGTGTTTATTAAAACACTGCAATGTTTGAAAATTGTCTTCAATTTAACCATTCTATATTAAGCATAGAGCAGAGATGCTTACATTAAAAAAAACATACACTGGTGACTTATGTCCGTCAGTAGTAGCCTATTTTAGGTTTTTTCTTGATGCATTCAAAAGTGTATGAGTAGTTTGAATATTAGCATTCGTACATCGTTAATAATTTGCATATGTAATAATTGGATGTGTTATTTAGGCTATTTTAAAATAAAAGTGTTCATATAGGCTATTTAGCAAAATTTTATACATATGAATAAAAATATACAAGTCTCTAGCTAACTAATATAGAAGGTAGTAACATTTATATAATAATTTCCATTGCTTATTTGCATAAATTATGTCATTCTTTGATGAAACATTACTTACATCGCATACCTAGTTATTTTACGAACCCGATAAAAATTGATAAAGGGAAATCAAATTTTAATGGTACTTACAACTCATTTCTCTGTGTAGTTCTCATAGTACTCACCGATAACCTCATACATTTGAACATGAAATACTACTGCAAAGTGACCCTATTCTTGAATCAAACTTGCAGGCCAACAATTCTCCAATTATCTCCAATACAAGAATCCAATGTACTTCAAAAACCCATGAAACAAATGAATGTTTGTTTTTTTCCCTTACATTTTGTAATGTCCCTAAACTTTATGGGGGTTATGGGGAAGATATTGATGGATTTGACCAGGCATCTTTTTAAACCATAGAAGCTTAACCATTAACTTAAGCAATATTACTTAACTGTGTTTACTTTTCCTAAAAAAATATTTTATACAAGTTCTGATTAGTTTCATATTTTGTATTTTTAATTTTTCCCCTTTCATTCCTATACTGACATAACACATACTTTCCACTTTATTAAAAAAAGAGGAAGAGAAGGAAAAAGAGAAAAAAATATTGCAACAAATGCATATATCCAATAGCCAAATTTTTGCCTTTTTTATACTTTTTATTGCAATAATTGTTTTACACTTACTGCAATAAAAAGTATAAAAAAGGCAATGTACAGAACGCAACTCCTGCTCAGAAAAGCTACATGCAAATGAGGACGCAGGTCTGGGGGGTTCCAAAGGCAAGTCCAGTTCACCTGACGTGAACCCCGGGCGGTAAGCAAGCCCACGCTTTAACCTTGGCCGTATCGATTGACTGCTCCAGTCTGTTTATTCCCCACTCCAGCCATAAGCACAGAGAGTGCCCTGACCACCAGTGACCCCACCTCATATTTTTATTCAGCATCCTTGAGTGCAGCGCGGCCTCTTTAAAGGTCCACTGAGAGGGCTGTATTCTTTGAAAAAGAAGATCCATTTAAAACCACCAACAATCGAGCATTCAGTGGGGTAAAAAAAAGATGTACACCTTGTGGAAAAGAGTCTGTCAGCAGTCTGTTCAGACATTCCACAGTACATTTCACAGACAGAGTTTGAGTGGTTAGGCCTGTATTTATCTGCTTTATGAAAAACACTGCATGGTATGAACGAAAATGTGGGCTACTCTCTCAGATTGATTCTGGGTGGAAATGTCAGACACAAAATTAAAAACAGATGAAGGATCTGTCCAGATCCTTACCATTAGTTTGCCACAATTTATCCCGAATGTTTCAATTTTCTACACTGCCATGATTCTGCATGGGCCATAGAAGGTCTGTAGCAATAGTAAATACAGGCCAGCAGGGTGCAAGTGAGCCCCACCCCCTCCTCACAGATCTGCCAATCACACACTCTGCATCCCAGCGATAATCCAATCACCGAACATTTTTATCTCTGCGAAGACATAAAAATACCTTCTTGTGATATCCTAACAACCACTCTTACCTCAGCTCAAGTGAAGGTTTTTCACCTCACTCTACTGGTTCTGTAAGGTTTAAAATTAATGGCAAATGTGTTCAGCTCACATAATATGGGGCCAACTTCAAGGTCTGTGGCTAAAACAAACAAGACAGTGCGAATGAATTCTGAAATAAATGTACAGAAACAGGGTTGGTGAGGGGGTGGGGCATGGTTATTGGCCACACTTGTTGAGCCCCTGCTGACCCACCAATGGCAGACAGGAGAGCCCAAGCTGTTGCAGAGGACTGTAGTAGCCAGTATTCTCCAGGCATACCCTCAGAAACCATCCCCATGCTGGACCCGTCCCCCTCCTTACCTGTGAAAGCATTGGTGGCTGGAAAGCCAGCTTCCTGCATACTGTTCCCCCCGGCAACGCCTGAGATCCCAATGTTAACCAGTCCGAGTGGATTTGGGCTGCTGGGGGTGAGGCGGCCGTCTCGCTTCCATTTTAAACTCCTCAAGAGTCCATGTCACCGTCCCTGCCGTTTCCCCAAAAATCCCGACTGTGCCGCAGGAGACAGGGCTTGGGCAGGCGGAGTGGGAGGGGGTGGGGGAGGGACGTTGAGGGGGGGTCGGGGGGGATTTTGAGGGAGGGAGTCTGGTCTCAAGGTTGCTCGTGCTCCGAAGGTCTGGGTGAGGGGCTCGGGTTATCCGCCCAGCCAGAGACATCCGGCCATGGCCGAACCCGAGAGTACCGGCGGCTGAGGTCCCCCCCGCTGCAGGCGTCCGCTTGCTCACGAGCGCGCTTCTTCCTGGCGCGCGACTCCGACAGACATGCTGGCCTCACCCCCCTCGCGATGCGGTCTCTCTTCCAACCCCCTGACTCTGCCGTGCCTCGCTCGAGGGCCAACAATCGGTCTTGGGTACTGGCAGCTGAAAGAAGGGAGAAAGAAAAGGAGGAAGAGAATGAACATTTGAATTAAATGTTTAAAATAATAATAGAAAACCTGATCGCAAGCAAGTGGGAAATGTCTCAATAACCCCTGGGCCCTTCTACATCCATGGGAAGACCTGGAAAACACCACACAGGCTGAGTGTAGGTAAAACACCTCAGCACCTTACCCTGACAGTTTGCATTAAAGGGAACTTTCAAAAGCCAAATACTGTGACCCTGTTTTTGTCAAGATGCAAAACCATGACAGGGAAGCACTTTGAAGTCTAAAGATAAACAGAGCTGGAGGTGGCATGTATCGAGAAACATGAAACAATTTACATTTCAAAAACTGCGTTTGTCTGGAAATGAAAAAAGGGCCAGTTCAGCAAAGGAGAACACACCACTGTGCTAGTTAAAAATACTATTAAAAAAAAAAAAAACCACACAGAAGGAATTCTTTGGCAAGAATGCAGACAAAGCAAACAGTCGCCTTCTCTGCCCGAGATTCTAATGACATGACAGATTTTATTTGCTATTCTTTCCTGGCCCTCAGACACCAGGGGGGAAAACGTCCGGCTTTCTGAGACTGCTAGAACTGAATATGCAGTGGGACTGTCACAGGCAGAATTACAACAGATTATGCATCTGTGATACAGGGAGACTAACCATCTGTTAATCTCCAGAAAATCCGTGTTGGAAGGGCATTACTTTGTGCAACTTACTGCAGCATAAAGAAAACATGTAATGCAATTAAAATGGCAGTAAACTGATTGACATGATGTTGTGGATATGCTAACAATTAAAACCACAAAAAATGAAAGGAGTAAGAGGTGGCATTCTAGCTCCACATAACAACAGAATTGCAACACATGAAATAATTGAATGTTACAACCACACAGTCTAGGCACATGACAATGACAAGTGAGGGTGACCGATTGGCTGGAGACCAGGAATACTTTAGTCTTGAGATCAAGCCTGATCATGTTAATCATCTGAATAACTTGAGGGGACCACAGAGCAAGTAAAGTAGTAATGACCACAGAGCACTTTGAAAACACTGAAGACAAAAAACACTTTATTCCCAATGACAGAATAGAAACACCACACAAGCAGCTACAAAAAATAAGTATATGGAATATCCAGCACTGCTTCAAGTCTTGATTTGAATACTCCAATGGTCTCTGCCTCAACTCTATAAGCCCTGTCAAGAATTGACAACTCTTGGTTTAAAATATTTCCTAATATAATTTCAGAATATTTCCTTGCCTAATTTTCATCTATTTCCCTTGTCCTGTTGACATAACTGAACTCTCTTTTGTCTTTCTGCTTGTTAAACCAAAAAAGATCAAATGACCTTCATTTCACAGAAGGAACAAATGTATTTGCCAAAAAACCAAAATAAACAAATTTAGTTTAGTTACTGCACTTTTTCCAAGAGCATTGACATCTTTCTTATGATGTGGTGCCCAAACTGCATACAGTACCCTCATTGTGGTCAGCATAATATGTTATATTGATATTTTGATATTTTTATACCGTCTTTTGATTGCTATGCAATACTTTCTATGATAGACCCCTGCATGCTGTTGACCTATTGACCTTGTTCTGCTACAGTAATGCATAGATTCTTTAAAAAAAAAAAAAAAAAGCTTTGACCAGTGATAACTCTTGAACTCTTTCTGAAACACATTCTATAAATATATTATTTTTCACTCACACAAAACTTCATGTATAGCTACACTGAATACCATTTGCCAGGTCTCCACCAACTTTTTTTATTCTGTTTAGATGTTCCTACATTACCTGATTAGACTCTAAATTACCTGCTAAGCCCTTGCATTTTGTATCATCTCTAAATATAACAATTTTTTTACTGACTTCCATATGCTACCCCTACCCTCAGTTATAAGTTGTAATGAATATTTTTTGCTGTATTTAAAAGCTGTTAAGTTCATGGTACAGCTGTGATTTCCCCATGGCTTTGTGATGGGGTTTCAGCCATGCCATTCCTGGCTATGGCTGGAGGGCTACATTAGTTGAACAACAATTTTCCCGAGCCATGATGGGGGAAAAAATAGGGGGTAAGCCAATTAAACTCAGTCTCCCCATTCTTTAAGTGCCTCAGCTAGGATTAGAGACTGAAAATAAACTGACTTTGTATGATAGCATCAGCTATATTTTATTGGTGTTCCATGTGTCTTGGTCTGCAGTGGGTAAGGCTGATAACATAGGTCACTTCAGATTAATTAACTTTTAATTAATGTAACCATGAAAATGGTTAAATAAGTAGCCACTGATCTAATGTAGCCAGCAAAAGTTAGCTTGCTTTCTATCAGCGTTTACCTGAACAGGACCACGTCATAGGTCGTCAGTTTTAAAATATTGAGCGTGCCTCACTAGATACACTATACTGTGCATATGAACAGAATGAAGGTTTACTACAATTGATGATATGGATTCTACCTAAAAATGTATATTCTAGCTAGATGGAAATGGCTAACATCCACTACAAAGAGATTATTCTTTTTTGAATAATATAGTGTAATATTTTTCTGTGCCCTTCTGTCATTTGTTTGAATCCTCTGAAGCTCCACAAATTCACACTACGTTGAAAATGCAGCACCACAGTTTTTTTTTACACAAGCTTTATTTTTCAAATATTTCTTTCCTTAGTAAGGAGCCACCTAAAATTGCTTCTCCTCTTCAGCCACAGGAAAGGGTGAAGTAGGTAGAGCAGCAGTTCACTTGCATGCAGAGCCTGCAGTTGCCTCTAAAGTAACAGGGGTGGCCGTGGTCTTGGTCTTTCTGCACACATATGGGGTTTAAATAAACGGAAACAGAGACCACACCCCCTCACTCAATGACCAGCATCATGATGCGTGCCTATTACATACAAATATCTTCTACATGCACCACAGATTTTGAAATGTGACAGAGAAAGGTTTCAAATTTCTCCCGAAACTCAAATTTCTCCTGAACTTGTCTCTTCTCTGCATGCCTTCATCCATTGTGTGTGTTAAAGCACTCTTCAGACACATTATAAAACATAACTGGTCAATACACATCCCCTGAGGTTCGCCCATCTTTTTCCAATGCTGCTTCCAGGGTCTAGTTCACCCTATGATCTTAATTGGAGTGTGGCTGCAGTATAGCTCATGTGACAGTCTGGCTATATTTATCTCCACTCCAAACACACTCACTGATAATTTTAACTTGGCCATGGTTCCCAGTATGAGGGGTACAGGCCTACCTAGAGGTAGTATATCTAATTTTCTGGGACAGTGGGCCACAACACACAGGCACTTAAACACTGACACATACTTGCATTAAAAACTTGAGCACACTTCTAAACGCTAATGCACATGCTCAAAGCACATGCTCACATAGGTCACACATAAAAACGCACCAAATAAAGACATCCTAGACCAAAGATGTGGGCAGGTCCCGAGTCATAGGTTAAGTAATGTGCTGGAAAATGAAGTTCAACTGTGCAGAGTTCAAAGGTCACAGTGTTGGTTTCTAACCATGGCTGAGTTGACCAATGCAGAGCACCAGCTCACATGAATACTTCCTGTCTGGTGACATCCTATTAACTGTGACATCTGTGAAGGTTAAGACTTCCCCGAGGCACAACAAACCAGGGAGGTCATGATTTTTTGTTATCAACCTAGCTGTGAGGTGAATTCAGATGACCTCAGTTGCAAAAAAACACATATTAATAGGTTATTAGTTCACAATACTGTATTGTATACTGTACATATTGTATGCATCTGGTCAACTAGTTGTTCTTGCGCAAAGAGAGATGGCGCTCACCCAGTAGAACCCTCCTCAACGTGTAAAAGGCTAAACCCATTCACGTGCTACCTCGCAGTCCTGCTGGGCACAGTCAGGATTCCAGTGGAACACAGATTTTATCAACCACTTTGTGGAATCATTGCATTAGAAAATCAAAAAATTACGTTTTTCATGACAGGGTCAGAGGCCCCAAAAACAAAAATTCAAATGAGGTCAGCAGTTCTTCAAATGGCTAAGAACTCCAAAGGCTTTTCCGCAAATGGCAGATTATTCCTGGCGAAGAGCTGAAAATACGAGGAGCTGAAAATACGATGAACTGACTGAATAATCACATCGGGATATACACTGTGTGTAAGCAACATATATAAACTGAGAACATGATAAGATAGCTATGGTAAGATAAATAGGCTAAGGCCAGCTTCTCATCTGCAACTGCTTTGATTATCTTCCCTCATAAAAATGAGCTTACTTCGAACTTTGATTTCATGATTTTTACAAAAACTACAGATTTCTTATACAGGAAAAATAACATTTCTGTCAATTACAATTTCATAATAGCCATCACAAGAACACAACCCAATGACATCCTGTTTAATTTTCCTGAATAAATGGCTCTCATTATAAATCCACCTATAATCTATATCCTCTGAAACAGGATGCAGCCAGAATGCCCTAGGAAGTTATGCCACAGCATCTGCCAAACCCTACATTGACACTGCACTTGTGCAGTTTCCTTTCAGCGCTGCACTGTCTCTGCAGACAGCCGGCAGCTGCTGTCTGCATTGAGCGGTCTCTCTTTTGATCCTGAGGAACACGTCTGAATGCAGGAGTAAACGCGAATAACCTTAATTTTACCCCCACAGGAACTGCACATAACAACAGGGCCGAACAAAACGGTAAGACTTTCAGGTGCTGGTCTGAAACGATGCGAGTAACTATTCCTGGAGAGAAGGACTTTAATCAACTCAGACACAGAGCCAAATAGGCCATGTAAGGTTCACATTAAGATGAGATTTTCTAAAGCAGTAAGACCATCTCAAATTTAAAGAAGTAATTACCAAAAAATAATTGAAGGTAAAAACATGAAAATGTATTTTCTGAGTAAATAGTGAGCAAAACAACATATATGATTTGTGGTAGTTTGCCTCAGATCTCACCTGCAAGCTATGGTATACAAGGCAAAACTATTCCCTTTCTTTCCCTGTACTTAGTTGCAAAATATCAAAGTTAACTACTTTATTAAAGATGTTTAAGTCAGAGAGGTTGCAGTACATTTTTCATTCAGTCTGCAGTCAACAGTGCTAAATGTTTAACATGAATTAACATATATGTTCAATGTGGTTATTATTGGTGATGTATTTCTTTGTCTGACTGCCTTTCCGTTATTAATCATAGCCATGCCACTTCCCTGGAGCGGTCTAGAGCTTTCCGCTGAGAGCCTGCGTCATCCCTTGCACTGCGGCACGGACCTGTCACCAGGGTGCACGCAGACACCCTCAGACGGACAGAAGGCATCTGTTTCCGAATGATCCTCCTTCATTCCTCAATCGCTGCTCTGCACTTAATGATCTGTCCGAATTCACGGTCTGCAGAGCAGTGTTACAGGAGGAAGGGATGGCAAGATTGTTTTTAAGACTCGACTGTTTTGAGCAAAAAAATCTGTCGTCATTGATTTTGGTCTTTGTGCGAGTCTCCCAACCTCACCTCTTCCCTCTCTTTTTTTGTCATAATCCATGGACAGGACTGCCCCCCCAATCAAGAAAGTTTCTCCCTTTTTAACATCTAATTCAGAGTGCCATAAAGACAGGGGTACAATCTGTCATGCTGCAACATAACGAAGTGCAAAGTAATTGACAAAGCACACAAAGGTGAAAAACAGGAGGTATGATTTGTAATATTCCTGATCTACTTTGTGTCACTTTGGCTGGCGGCGGTGTTTGGAAAAGCTGACAAGCGTAATCTGGCTATACATCAGCTTTATTGTCAGTGTGTCACATCTGGGCCAGTGAACAGCTGAAAGCAGCAGATTTTCCAGACTACATTTAGGTTTAGTACTTATGATTAATAAAAGCAACGTGTGAGGGTCGGTCTGTTTTTTTTCATGGATTGATATGCCTTCAGAGGATGCATGTAGGCTACACAACAGAATTTTATCATATTTCATAACAGTATTACACAAGATTTAATATCTGAATTTCTGAACTGGAAATCTGAATTTCAAAGGGATGTGCACTGCACAAATGGAGGAACACACCATTTTTACCCCGCTAAGTCTTAAGAAGAAACACACACACAGGCAAATTATCTTTGGGCATGTAGGGTGCAGAAAATCCTGTCAATATTTTTTGTTAAGCAGTCAGTATCTAAGTTGAATTAAAAAATGTAGGCATTTTTTGTGCCAGTGTGAAGGTCAATCCTGTTGTGTAAGAAAGAATACAGTTCCTTAGTACTTTAAAGTCAAAATGTAAGGATCTCTACAAAACAGGATTTAAAATAAAAATGAAAACCCCCTTTCTCAAGAGACAGGAAGGGAAGGTTCTGCGTAGCAGAGTCAGCACTGCAGAAACAGCTAGAAGGACAAATATTACGGCAGTCACGCAGCAAAATCCATCTCATCCCAACTCGGCTGCCACATCAGAGAGAAATAGCCCAACCTCTTTCCCTGGAGAGAGGGGAGCGGGCATGGAGGGGAAAATGAATTCTCAGACCAAACATTCAAGAGTAGCCAGGTGTTCAATACATGCTGTCTGAGACTCCTCCTGGCTTTGTATTCTACAAGCCCGGCTTGGAGCTGAATAACAGGGCTGCTCCTTTTCAATGGCCTTTTTGTAATTTTATTCTGTGATGGCCGCCCTACTTGTGCTCTCTGCATTTACTTTTTTTCTTGCTTGTCCGTGTATTTCCCCTAGGTTGAGGTTTCACTTTTAATGTCCACAAGCAACTTTTACATCACACAGACCGTACGCCTCACTCTTGATCCTGCTTCTCAATTCATATCTGTATTTTCCGTTACACTGCGCAAATTTTTTCCGGGGGTATTTCTGGAAGGATAACAGTATGAGGGATCGGCCCTCTCTAGCTGGATGGGATTTTATGGGAAAATCACAAGCAATTCATCTTGATTCTCTGTAACACCATCACAGAAACATATACTGAATTCAGATGAGCCCATTCAAACTTAAAGTTCGCTACTTTGTTTTTATCAGTCATGAAAGGGCACTTCAAAAACACTGATTTTCTGTGCTCCATTACTGAAGTCTTTATTCAAACAAGGTGAATGGCCCAGCTGTATTAATGTGGTTCTCCATTTCATACAATGAATGTTCTGCATAAAAATTACATTTTTAGAGCATGTTGGGGTTGTTATTCAAGTCTACAAATAGCACAAATATCCGGAGAAACATAATCACATTTTTCTCTCAAAAGTCATGTTAAAGTCAGATCCCATTCATGTGCCAATGTAACGCAAAGCCTACATGTCCCAAGTCACCTTTCTCAATTCCCTGGTGATGCTAAACTGCTATCTTCACTAAAACAGCCCCCCTTTGACTCAGCACCTTCAACTCAACAGACACTTTGGTTGTCAGACAGCGATGAAAGACGTGCCAGAGGTTGTTACACTATGGATTATGGAGCAGCTTGATTAGAGTGCTTTCTGCACCATTTTGAATCGAAAAAAAAAAAACCTACTGAAAGCAATAATGTCCAGTGCACTTCAGTCAGTAAAATTATGTCCAACCAATGTATGTGAATTATGCTCTCTGAATGTCAAAATCATTTATTTAATCTATTTTACTTTTACATCCTACTCATTGCATCCTTTAGTTAGATACAGTTCATTAATTGATGTAGTTCAGGGTTGCCTAACCTCATTTGATCAGGTAGAGTGATCAGCTAGCACCATTCCATCCAGAAAATACTTTGTCTAAACCAGACAGGCTGTTTTAATGGCAATGCTTCTCATTCATGGTGACTGGACAGTCACCTCCAGCAGCAGCACGAGTGGAAGCACAGATACAAACCATAACAATGTACTAAAAATGTATAAAATCTTAGTTGTTCCTGCAAATTAATCCCTACCAATACATAACTGTCATACTCCAAGGCATGTTGGAAATTTTCACTCAAAATGAACTCAATCTTGTTGATTCAACACAATGGAGTTTAGTTGTTTTTTATTTATGTGCATTTAAGTCTTAAGATTATATCATGTACACATTTAGATAATTTATTTAGGTAATATAAACTCAAATCTCTTCAACAATTTGAGCAACCCCCAACAATACTACAATACACTAAAGCTACTTTATTTTAGCAAAAGGAAA
This sequence comes from Albula glossodonta, assembly GCA_019788955.1. Lineage (NCBI taxonomy): Eukaryota > Metazoa > Chordata > Actinopteri > Albuliformes > Albulidae > Albula > Albula glossodonta. The sequence continues at coordinate 1,264,704 of JAFBMS010000070.1, forward strand.
TTCTTAATAGGGTTCTATAAGATGAACTACAAAAGATTTTTTTGTTAAGTTCAGTGTGTAGAAAAACAGCAAATGAGTTAAGAGTATTTTCCACACGAAAAGTATTACACCGAGTGTCACCCCAAGTTGTCAATGCTTCGGACAGGCTGCCAGGGCAAGTAGTGGAAGCAGAGTTGACAATGCATGCTGCAGTCAAAGCACTGGTCTGAGGATTGGGCAATGTTTTTTCAGATAATAATTTCACCAAGACTTTCTGTTTAAACAACAAACAAAAATCCCACCTGGAAAACAATTCAACACCCCCAAGCAAGCATGCACTGATTTGACCTGAATAATTTGTTTGTGTGTAGACCTGTTCCAAATCCTCTGAATCTACCAGTAGAGCAGGTTCAGGGGTTTTGGTTTGCCCAGTGTGTTTTCTGGAGACAGAAACAATGGCGGGTTGTGAACCTGCATTGCAAGCGCTCTCGGCGAAGTCTCCAACCATGAATCCATCTGAAACCAGCCAGTAGGAGACAAGGTTGACAATGTGCTGCACTGCACTGTATCCCTAGTGCACACACCTGATCCCGACACCACAGATTTTAATTAGCTATAGTACCTATAGGCATGTGTTCCCAATGAGGAAATACCTGGAGGCTGTGTTGTAATTCTGACAGTGATTAATGAGCGAACAACTTCGCCTCTCTTTGCATAACAAAGAGCAAGGCCATCTTGGAATAAGAAACAGGTCCCCTCTCAACTTCCTGTCCTGCATCACTGCATTAAAACACAACCCTTTTTTAATGCTTTGGTTAATGAGTGTGGTTTTATGGGATCATCATTTAAACAATTATTTGATTTATTTGACAGCTTTCTGTACCATTTTAAAGTCACAAAGAGCAGAAGTTAGTTATGTTATGGCCCTGTAGCAATACCTCACATCCTGTCCAAGTGAATGGCTCATTTCCAAAGCTGTATCTTTGAACTGTTATTCTACATTTCCATGCAGTTAAACAATACAGACCATACATGAGCAGAGCAGGCAAATTCAAGAACATGCTGGATCAGTTTGTGATATTGATGATACATTTTTGTATTTGTATTCTACATGTGGAAACTAGTGGAATATAGAATGTCCATGATAAAAATTAACATTTCAGAGAAAGAACAGAGGCATATCAATCCTAATTACATCAAACACAAAATAATCCATGTATCAACTGAAATGAGATCCTAACCCTATCAGCTGACATGTATGTAAAAATGCCAGGAATGATAAATGGTAAAAAGCTTTGATTGAATAATGAGGAAGGACTTCTTGAAAACAGCTGCCATGCGTCAACCTGACGGTGTCTGCACCTTGGCGGCAAGGTCACAATGCAGACTGACGCAAGCTTCTCAGAGGATAACAAATACAAAAAAATCTTGCATGGCAGGAGGTACCGCGGCTGTCAATTTTTCAGGTATAGAGAGCTGCACGCAGATCAAAATCTATAAAAGATAGTCCGACATCAACCTTGAGGCAAACAGGCTTCTACTTTCCCAACTGCAAGTATATGGGCAACGGGTGGCGGTATGGAGGGTGCCACCACTGAGCTCCGTCGATGAGTGGCTGGATATGATTATCAGAGTTGATTTCCAACTTTACTGTTCATCAGAGTGAATGAATCTTGACGTGAACCTGGCCATCGGGCAACCACATATGCCGGTGTTATTTTGCACACTTGCACATTTATTAAATGGATATTCTTATGATTTACGTACACCTATTCATACACTGACTGCGCCCTTATTACAATGTGAGAGCAGTCGATTGCACCGGTTACATAGGGAAAACTGGTCATCGCTGCAAATAGATTTTTGATGTTTCCTCTGTATAGTGGAATTTGATATACATCGAAGTCAGGGACCATCCATGGTATGACATGACTGAATAAGAGTTTGGGATATACACGACCGGTCCGCTAGTTCTCGTTGGACACTCCCCGAGGCCAAGAACTCCAGAGTTGACAGGATTTTCAGATGGGCAGGTATTGAATGGTTGGTACGTGTAGGGCGCTCCAGCACCGGCCTCAATTCAGCAGAGTTCCAAGAGTACAGTCATGTTAAGCGAAATCGACTCACTAGCCAGTCGTCATCGTGGGCAAAAAAAAGTCGGAACAGTTCCTGAAGACACGTTCCGTCGCACCATTCAGTTCACAATATCCTCATTGCCAAGGCAGCCATGGTCATGCTGTCTTGCTATCCTCACACACTTTAAGTCTATTAATGTGAACAAAATACATTGACTAATAATGATTATTAGTGATTGCTGATTGTTCATATCTGTTGATCTGTTAATTTATCATTTATGGCCAAAACAACATTGATTATGAATAATAATGTGATCCTAATTAATCATCAGGAAAAAGGAACCTATGGTGCAAATTTCTTTTGGCCTCTGGGGTGTGCTATTTAGAGCAAATATGTGCCCTAAATGTGTGTACGCCAGGGTCAAAGGTATCATACCGGTACGCACATTCTCACATCAAGTAGAAGTTTTATAAATCCCAAATTGTGCGTGAAAATCGGCGTATGCACGTTTTGGAGCGTTTTTTTTGTGGGTACGCACCGTTTATAAATGAGGCCCCTGGTTCAAATGATTGGTGACTTCTTCCCTCCTTAGATAACACATTTGCAGTCTCCAATAAACTGTATCTATAAATTAGCCTGTTTTGAAGTATACCGATGGTATGCTTTCTATGGGATTAAAATAGCTAAATGTTACAGCAGCAGCAGTATGTTCAGGACCATCTCAGAGAGGCCTATGTATTTGTTTCATTGATGTTATTTTAGCTAACGCGTTAGCTATCGAACAGGAATGGCTATTGCCTTGTTATTATAACCATAAACATACAGGGATGTCAAGATTAACCATCTGAAAAGGTAATTGAAAACTCAGTAAACTACTTAACAATGCGTGCTTATTGGCAAGCTTTTCAAATTTTCAAACATAATAATGATGTGTTTAATATAAATACATCCCAGCCAAGTCACAGTATGAAAGCTCTGTCGATGGGTCTAAAAGTTACTGCCTCCCACTCGGCGAGAAACCTGGGTGTCATCCTTGACAACAAACTGGACTACATCTCCTGTATGGCACGGTCCTGTTGTTTTCTTCTGTGTAACATCAGGAGGATCCGGCCATTCTTGGCTATGTACTCCACCCAGCTACTTGTCCAGGCTACAGTGCTCTCTCGCTTGGACGATTGTAACTCCCTCCTCTCTGGCCTACCAACTTGCAGTATACAACCTCTTCAGTTAATCCAGAATGCAGCTACTCGCTGGTTTTCAACCTCCCCAAGGATTCCCATGTCACTCCTCTCTTCAAACATCTCCGGTGGCTGCCAGTAGCTGCCATAATCAAACTTAAAACCCTGACCCTGGCCTATTCTGCAACTAACCGGATGGCCTCTAACTACCTCCAGAGCCTCGTCCAGCCATACATGCCAGCCCGACCACTCCGATCTGCAGTGTCTGGAACTTCCTTCACTCAGAGTTATGGGTTCCTGCACATCCTGTCTACATTTCTCCACGTTAGCTCCCCAATGGTGGAACGAACCCCCTGTCTTAATTCAGACTGCTAAATCAATACAATCCTTCCGACGTGGTCTGAAAACCCACCTCTTCAGACAATATCTGGCCTAAACATCCACCCTCAATCTGAACTTGTTGTACATCTATTTTGTGTTATGTATAATTATGTGTTTGTATTATTTAACAATGATATATAATTATGCATATTAATAATGTAAATGTATTAGTATTTAGAATTATATTTATGTATTATGTTTATTTGTTATTTGTATAATACTAATTTTATAATTATATACCTTGTACTTGGCAAAGTACCATTCTTCCGAGCTATGTTATTATGACAGATTTTATTATTAGATCTACTGTAGCATTATTGATAAATGCACTTTTACATTTGCTGATGTCTGTATCTAATCCTTGTAAGTCTGAGTAAGTGTCTGATAAATCTAAATGATATGTACAACTGTTGTGACATAACTGTAGTATTTGTCGCACAATCCACAACTTCTATGATGTCACGTTTGCACACACACAAGTGTATAAATTAAGAGCAAGCAGACTATTGAGATCGTTGGTAGAAGAAGGCAAGTTCTGGAAGAACAAAGAAGAGATGGCGGCGAAAGAAGAAGCCGCCAGACTGATCCTGCCCATAGTCGACGAACTGTGGGACCGGAGCATTGTGACGGGAAAACCGATCCGAACCTTGGTCTTCGAATGCCTTCTGGAATGCCACCTTCAGTTAACACATGGATGGAGGAAAGAGATGATTGACCTTGTGAAGGCACTCAGTCAGCTATCAGGCATTCGTGTCGAAGACCTGCTCCAATGTGTACTTTCAAACGAGGAGTTGCCCGAGTTTGCGCTTTGTGATTACGTGAACAGGGCCATGGCAACCGTGGAAAAATCTGCCTTGGAGGTTTCCGATTTGGCCATGGAAGAGATCGAGGAGGAGGAGAAAGGGAAAGCAACGGCTGTTGCCATGGAGGAAGCCACGGAAAAACCAAAGCAGGATGAGAGAACATCCTTCTGGAAAAAACGATTTGGCAGAAAAACGAACAAGAGTTCTACTGTTGACCAGGCGGTCGGAACAGCCGAGGAGGGGAACGTGGAGGCTAAGGAGAAAAAGGTCCATGCCCCCAAGGTGTGGAAGAAGATCAAACATTTCTTGACACCATCCAGGGGATTCGGATATGTTCGACTCTGAAGAGGAATTCGAAAGGGTGAGTTTGTGGCAGTTAGTTAGCTCGCTAAGCGATCTATGAATATCATCAATTTCTTAATTTTATACGAAAAGCATACTGGTTTGCGAACACATCTCTAAAACGTTCAGAGCTAGCGGCAACGTAGCTGCTAATGAATCTGGTTTATACTAGTACCACAGTTTTGGTCTGCCTGTGATTGGTGAATCATGTACAGTAGCCACAAGTCTTGTTCATGAACTTCCCGCTTGCAATCCACCAAAAAAGAAGAAATACCGCATCCTGCAGCGCAATTGACAGTAAAGCCAATACACTGTAAATGCATAGGCTCTCTGAAATCCGCTGTGGAAACATGGCAGATCTCAGGGGTCTACGCATTTAGAGTATATAAGGCTGTATTGTCAATGGTGCCGCGGTATGCGATATTCATTTTTTTAGGAATGCGAGGGAAAACTCATGAGCCCGAGTGGCTACTGTATATGCCATGCTCATACTTAAACCAGATTCATTAGCAATGCGTTGCTAATAGTGCTGGGCGTCTTCTGGATGTGTTGCCAAGCTAGCACGTTTTACAAGTGAAATTAAGAAATTGGTCACATTTAGACTGATTCACGAGCCTACTGCCACAAACTCACTTCCTGTACTTCATAACAGTTCCTGGCAGTTTTCAGAGAATGACCATTAAATTAAACCAAAAGTAATCACCGACTTTATTATCCATTGTGAGGCTCCCGTCAGAGTTACGTCGTGCATAACAGCTTCTAAGCATCTAACCAGGACAACCCCCCCTTGAAAATAAGGCAATGATAACGACAAGGGTTGCCACCCGTCCCGTTAAATTTCTGAAAGGTGGCAACCCTAGTCGTTATCATTGCCTTATTTTCAAGTGAATAAGTTAGATATGTCAGGGAGGAAAAGTGTGAGTCCTGTATGGGACTATTTTAAACGTAATTGTGAAAGCTGTACAAGCTTACGTATGGTAAATTCAGGTAACAGCATCTTTGGCACAGGAATGAAAGGGAAAAATCCCACAAATCTTAAAGTTCACCTTCAAAGTTACCATTGACGGGAATACACATTATTCATGAGAAAAGGTAAAGCGAGACAGAGCGTGAGTGACAAACATCACGTCAGCAGTCGGCTAACATCCAGCCAGCAGCAGACCCTAACGCTTTTTCTGAACTGGAACTGGAACACTAAAGAAGAGAGAAAAAATGATCCAGATTGTGCTTCACTGGCAAAGTGTGATTCAAACGAATCAGGATCAGATTCCGAAGACGGAAATGTTGAAGGGGTATTTCAAGGTGAGTTAGCGATTTGTGGCGTTAAAGTATATATTGTAATAATTATACATATTCATTTTTTATATTTATTGTATTGCTGTGATGATAGAATCAACTGAATTGTTCAAGGATGAACACTTCACGAGGTTCCAGCACATACCATGTATTGCACAAATCCTCCAACCAACCCTCAAAGATGCAATGACGTCTCGTAGTGCCCGTGTTGTTGTTAACAGGGCGAGGTTGCTTGTTCACGGTGTGCGAAAGTCTCAGTGGCAAATGAAGAAATGATAAAACGGTATCTCTTCCTAATTTGACATCTAGTTACCTCGCATTGCACTGCATGTATTAATGAAAATGAAAATGGTGCACATAATGTTTCAAATGACAGAGAACACAGCAATGTCCTTTGCTTACCTGCTGAACAGACAATTAGACCTACTTGAGGTGTTCGTCAGTATTTTTCGAGTCAGCATATCAAAGTCACTTTTAATTTAATTGAGAGTTTGTTGTGCTTGTTCAAATGGAAAGTTTAATCAAGTAAATGCTATGTCTGATGGCATTTTGGCTTTAGCATTTATTCATGTATTTATGTTTATGAGTTTATGTTTGTTTAAGGTGCAGACCAAACACTAATTAGAGATTGCCTGACATGCTGGAACAGCATATTTGACATGGTCCTGCCCTCCCTGTGCCAAGAACTGGACCCCACTTACCATATTTACTGTTATACTACAAATTTGGTTATTCTACACAAACATTTATTGTACTATTGACCCGATGTACACCCTGCGCCAGCCAGAAGCAGATGGGCTCCCCCTCTGAGCCAGGTTCTGCTCAAGGTTTTTTCCTGTTTGTCGGGGAGTTTTTCCTTGCCACTGTTGCTTTGGCTTGCTCTGAGGAGGTTTCAGGCCAGGGATCAGTTGTAAAGCTGCTCTGTGACAACGTGCTTGCAAAAAGCACTATACAAATGAAATTTAATTGTTGAATCTTGAGGCATATCTGCAGTGTAGCAGTGTGGAAAAGCAAATGGCACAAGCCCTCCTGAAGTTTCTGCGTCAAAGGTTTGCAGGCCTTCTGGACCCCACAGATGACAAGTATGATGCTATAGCTGCAGCAGCATGTCTCATGGACCTTCAGTGTCTGCCTGGTGCTTACAACTGCAGAGATGTTACCTCTCAAGAGAACAGAAGAGCTGTTTGTCCTTGACCAACAAATTTAACAGGTTTTTAACAACCTGTAAGTTCGCATGTGGGCTCTTTAGCCTCCCACTCGGCGAGAAACCTGGGTGTCATCCTTGACAACAAACCAGACTACATCTCCTGTTCGGCACGGTCCTGTCGTTTTCTTCTGTATACATAGTATTCCCATAACTGTATTCAAACACAATAATGTAAAGTGATATTTTTATATATGGTCGAATTTACTTCACAACTTGACTCATTTTGATGTTTTTGTTTTTTTTTTTTTTTAAATACCTGATTTAGGGCATCCTGTGCTTGGTGTTGCGTGATGATTCAAGCCCAAAAACACCATTTCAAAGTGTTAGGAATGTATGAGTATTTCTGCAAGTTAAATTTTCTGAAATCTTCCCAAAAGGTATATGATGCATGTTCTGGTGTATTTTACAGATGTAACATAACTATCCTGTTTGTAAAGTTACTGCCCAGAGTCAAAGAGAAACCCTGGTGCATCTTTTACTTGCCTCTTTGTAGCTGCCTTTAAAGAAAATTTACAATAACCAAATGAGCATTTCTGTTTTGAGATATCAGGTAAGTAACTACATTCCTTGAACCTTACCAAACTCAACCTATAAATGAAATATTCAGCAAAAGAGAGCTTACCATTTCAACTAATTAATTTCCAAAATAAAGCAACTGGTTCTTAGGATTTGTAGCTAGCTAGCTGTGCTGAGTGTTGCCATCGTATGCTAACTCAGTAGCTGCTAAGCTACGATTCAGAAACTTTGCAGGTATGGCCACAGCTCACATCTCCTCCAGTTCAGTGTTCAAAGGCATATGGCTTGTTTCCCAGCAACCTTCAAATATCTGACTAAGCAACCACAGGGGCATAACTGTCCAACTGCATACTCTTATTGCTCATATGACATTACCCTATCATTTCTGTTTTACAAGTACTTCTTTGAGCTAAATCAGGAAAAAAAAGTACTGGAGACAGCCTTTAATAACACTGGCTCAAGAAGCAAAGTGTGCTCTTATCAGAAGTTGTGTGTTAAAATCACGTTGTATAAATGTATGTGTAAGTTTTGAAAGTATGGCTCTGAATGCTGTAGCATGCTAATCACAAACTCCAAAAAATGTAGGCACACCATTCATTTCTAGCATTGAAATAACATTTTAATATAGCTTGAGGTATTATTATAGTGTATATATAGTGTTCTGCCTAAGACATCCACCCTGCCAACACAGAGCATGCAAGTGCATTTTGAAAAGTGATATAAAAGCCTAAACCAGCTTCAGCTGTACCCTCGGTTTTAGCCTCTCTCTACCCACTTTACCATTTTAAAAGATGCTCTGAAGTGGGAGGAGAGAAAGAGAGGGGGGGGGCTTTGGAGCATGTCCTGTCCCTAGCCTCATGAGCCACATTCCCTCCATAAACAGATCATAGCAACGGACATTTAAAAAACTCAGGACACAACAACACATGGTCATCATGGGGAGGGCTGACAAGGGTCAGATTGCCTCTCTCTGATCAGCTTTTATAGTTGAGGCAGGAACTTTTCTCAAGTATGTCAGAATTTTGGCAAAAGAGTTTTGTCAAGATATTGACATATAACTTATAAGACAACAGAGAGGGACACGGGGGTATTTATGTAATATCCAGTGCCCGGGTGGCAGTGGCGCCCCCAGAAATTTTTCATAGGGGTGGCAGTTGGGGGCCACTGAAAATCTTGGGGTGGCACAACAAAACCAAAACCCATAACAGAATTTCAGGAATTCTGTTATGCTGTTGTAGTATATAGGCTAGTTGAAGACTATGTCAGTATGAGAGTTAAGGAATCTGATATTCTGTGGTTTCTTATTTTAAAGATGCTAATTATCTGATCAGAAGCATATTATGCATATGTGACTCTGGAGGGGGGGGGGGGGGGGGGGGAGGCAGTGACTGTATCAGGGCATGACTTCATTCAGTCTGTCTTTACAACCTACGAGAAGAAGCCTCTGATAGAGCAAATGTGGGGGAATACAAAAGCGTATGCACTGGGAAAAGAACAGAAAGGCAGGCTGGGAAATGTGTACATCTGATGGCAGGATGAATAAATGTTTAAGAAAATCTGTATGCTTTTTGAAGTATTTTTATAAACAGTCCAGACAGTTAAGTGTGCACAAAACAACAACCCCTCATGCATAATCTAAATCAGCATCAATTAGCAGAGGGAGATGCAATTAGTAGCACTGTTACAAATGTTAAATTACAAGCTGCAGCCAGTTATATGGGAGGAGGAAACAGAACAACCAAATAGCCAGACAGATGAACGAGTAGTATGAACAGTTTGTGTGTGTGTGTGTGTGTGTGTGTGTGTGTGTGTGTGTGTGAGTGAGTGAGTGAGTGAGTGAGTGAGTGAGTGAGTGAGTGAGTGAGTGAGTGTGTGTGTGTGTGTGTGTGTGTGTGTGAGAAGAGGCTGCCATGCAGGCTGTACCGTGTATTTGGTTTAGCAGTGGAGGAACCCTGGCCCAGGTAAAACCACTCTGCCCTGGGAGGGACAAAGTCAGATATGCCCACCTGCACACTGGCAGGCACAGTGGACCATTGATGGGTCGGATGAGAAGCCCATTCCCACCGTATCTCCCATATGGGACATGTGTGCGTTCATGGAGTGCCTTTACAATGCCCCACTGAAATGAAGCAGATGGCTTGTGAGACAGTACAATGGAGGCTGGCTGTTTCCTGTTATAAAACACGTGGGTATCAAGCGTTGCATTCACACCTGATAAGCTAACCACTTGAGAGAGCATTGTAGCAGCACGTCCCTGCGTCCTCTACCCGCCCACCTTTTGATGCGTTAATGTCATCTCTGCTCTCTGGCATGGCAGACTGGGGTTCACTTCCCCTATCCAGAAATTTAGCTTTTAGTCCCTGCTTACCCCTATAAATTCCATCAATAACTTGGAAAAGAAACAAAAAGATCAGAATATTGAAGAATACATACTCGTGTTCCCCATCTTAGATAGGCCTCCCCATACTGTAGCTCATTTTATGCAAATAATAGGTTTGTTGAGGGAAAGAAAATTGCTGACTTCATTCAGGGGAAATATGAATGTTTCAACAATTAACAACCATTTGAGAATGTGTCAATTTGAATGGTCATAACATTTTAATCAAATATGAAAACTGTTAGACGGCCAACAAAAACAAAGCGCATCTCTCTTTTATTTCTGACACAGAATGAAGGCAGAGACAGAGCATTTTTATACTTCTATCTGACTCCTACAAAGTTTGTTTGTAGGCAGCTGGCCAATTTATTTTGCACCTACCAAGTTCCCCTTAATGTCATTTTAAATGGTTACCAAAGAAGGTAGACCTCCATTTGCTTAGCCTCTTATGAAAAAGCAAAGAAAACTAAAATGATGAAAACTAAAAAAATGCATACAAGAAATAATTTCTGATTTTGCCAAAGGAAGAAGTGCCACTGCACCAACCAGCATGTAGCTGCCGTCCAACGTGGCTGTTTCTCCATGTGATTTCTCTAGCCTTTTCTCTCTTCAGGAGATGAGTAACAGCTCAATAAGGCTGCTCTAGTTAGGTGTACAGAACCTCAGCCCAAGGGCCACAGTCTCAGCAAACGGCACCTGGACAAGGCTACTGGCCACGCTTGGCTTGGCCTGAAACAGGAGCCCTCCTGGGTGCAAGAGGCAGGCACACCTACACTGGGCTTCATCCTTAGGGTCTGCCTGCTGCCATGGCAGGGCCCTCCTCACCCCCTGCAATGACAACGGAGCTGCCAGCCGACACTGCTAACAGCCAAAGTCACCCTGCACACAGCCTCCACCAGGGCACTGTCACCCTGCACACAGCCTCCACCAGGGCACTGTCACCCTGCACACAGCCTCCACCAGGGCAAAGTCACCCTGCACACAGCCTCCACCAGGGCACTGTCACCCTGCACACAGCCTCCACCAGGGCAAAGTCACCCTGCACACAGCCTCCACCAGGGCACTGTCACCCTGCACACAGCCTCCACCAGGGCACTGTCACCCTGCACACAGCCTCCACCAGGGCAAAGTCACCCTGCACACAGCCTCCACCAGGGCACTGTCACCCTGCACACAGCCTCCACCAGGGCAAAGTCACCCTGCACACAGCCTCCACCAGGGCAAAGTCACCCTGCACACAGCCTCCACCAGGGCACTGTCACCCTGCACACAGCCTCCACCAGGGCACTGTCCAACTCAGACTGCAGACCAACACCCGGAAGAACGATGTCTGGGTGTTAAGCGTGTCTGAGGGAGTCAAGTTGCCTTGGATAGGGGCAGCGATGTACGACAGAGAGAGAGGCAGCCAGGCTTTAAGTGGCATCTCTGTCAGGAGCTGAGAGAAGAGAAAGAGCAAAAAGCACACTGTAATCAGAAAGAGGAGGAAAAGGGAGGGGGGGGTGTTTTTTTATTCCTCAAGTCTAGTCATCATTTCCCATTCAATGTCCACTTGAGCTACAAGACATTTTTACCCTTCTCAGACAAAAGGAGAGGACCAAGACTCAACGAAACATGCATCTGTGAATTCCAGTCAAAATGTTCCTGTGTAGACATTCCAGAACTACATCACAAACCATCAACATGTTCCCATTTTTGTTTTTTATCATTGCACACTTTTACATTTGGACATAAATCTCCCCCTTAGTGTCGTTGTCATTGTTTCAGACACCTCATATTTGTAACCTTGCTTTGGTAATGATGCATGTTATGAAGTAATGCCAATAAACCACAATTGTAATTATTATTTATAGGGCAACAGAGAGAGAGAGAGAGAATGGGGCAAAGAGTGAGAGACAGGGTTTCTGGGAGGGGTTCGAGACAGAAAGCAAGAGACAGAGTGATAGGCTGGAGAGATCGAGAGAGCAATAGGATGCTGTCAGTCTTCATCGGGGGTGAGGATGTCCGTCCCACCCTGCCTGCCTGTGCTGCAGGATTGATTAGGCCCCGGCTGGGTGAGTCACTACAGAGCCGCCTCTGCCAGCTCAGGAGACGATTTTACAAGCCGTGGGGGGGGGGGGGGGCGGGCTGCTACCCCCCGCCGACCCCCCCACCACACCCTCCCCCACCCTCCCGCTGGGATCGCATTTCCACTCAGACGGCACCGGGAGCAGCCCCAGCCGGCGGCAGACATCACGCACGCTGAGGAAGGGGGGCGGGAGGAGGGGGAGCTACTCCCATCATCACACTTGATGAGAGTCACTGAGGCTGTTCTTAGTACAGCACATCTTTTTGGGGGTTTTTTCCAGTTATAATTTTGTGAATTGATTAAAAAACAAGGGAGGGTGTTTATCCGGATTTAAGACTGCCCGTCCAGTCTAGGACTTCCTCTCCTGTTCAGCCCTTTGTTTTTTCCTTAAATCCACACGGATCAGGCAGTGCAAGATTGCCACATGGTGCATGTCACTGTCTGTTCTTTTAATCCCCACAATCTCAGCAAAGCAGCAACTTCTCACAGGGGTCCTGATGATAGGACTCAACACCCCGCCATTTCACACTCACCTGCCTTAATCTGTAAGACAGGCTGCTGCATCAGACAGCAAAAGTTTTCTGCTCAACCGGTGGTAGAACAAAAAAAAACGACAAAGGAAAAAAAAAAACAAACAAGAGGGCCAAATGTGCAGGTTGTGACCCAAGTGCCACCCAGAACTGATGTCAAGGGGGTGTAATTAGCACTCTCCTACAGACAAACGGCCTCTCTTTGACCCCAGAGACACTTCAGCATGACCTTAGCATGCTGTAAGGTCAGACGGTTACCCCACACAATAGAGCTCCTTGCTGACACTGCTGCCTTCTCGGCCTACAAGACAACCCCCTGGAGGGAGGATGCATGTGTTCGCTCCACAAAGGCAAACGATCCCACCCACCGCCCTCTCTCCCCCACTACTGCCCTCACACTCCACAGAGGAATCCATTACTCCCACCCACCGCCCTCTCTCCCCCACTACTGCCCTCACACTCCACAGAGGAATCCATTACTCCCACCCACCCCCTCTCTCCCCCACTACTGCCCTCACACTCCACAGAGGAATCCATTACTCCCACCCACCGCCCTCTCTCCCCCACAACTGCCCTCACACTCCACAGAGGAATCCATTACTCCCACCCACCACCCTCTCTCCCCCACTACTGCCCTCACACTCCACAGAGGAATCCATTACTCCCACCCACCACCCTCTCTCCCCCACTACTGCCCTCACACTCCACAGAGGAATCCATTACTCCCACCCACCGCCCTCTCTCCCCCACTACTGCCCTCACACTCCACAGAGGAATCCATTACTCCCACCCACCGCCCTCTCTCCCCCACAACTGCCCTCACACTCCACAGAGGAATCCATTACTCCCACCCACCGCCCTCTCTCCCCCACTACTGCCCTCACACTCCACAGAGGAATCCATTACTCCCACCCACCACCCTCTCTCCCCCACTACTGCCCTCACACTCCACAGAGGAATCCATTACTCCCACCCACCGCCCTCTCTCCCCCACTACTGCCCTCACACTCCACAGAGGAATCCATTACTCCTGGGAGAGCTCCACTGTAAGAAGGAACCTTGGCCATGATTATTCAACTCAGCTTTTTTTTGATATTTCTCTCCCTCCCCGCTGAAACGCGCAGACATGATGTATCAGCACCTGATAAAACAACGTGCAGCCATACTCAAAACCAGGACACATATCTCAAGGTGCACCATTTTGCACTTTTAATAAAACCTTAAAAGGAAAAAACATTTACACAATTAACATCCTTTGCAAGATTCTGTATGAAGTGTTTTAACTCCTTTAATCAATTTGTTTTTTATTTAATGGAAAACTAAATGATTGTCTTTGGTGAGCAAAGGAAGAGCAAATAAAACTACAATTGATGTCAACTCTATTTTCACTCTATTTATCAGAGTGCAGCAATTTACTAGGGTGGTCCAGTCACTTACCCCGGGCTCACTCAAGCCCCAGAGGGTCACAAGCCCTGTGAACACATGGCACGAGTGGATGGACGACACCATGGAGCACTGATCTGGAATAAGTGCCATCTCTTTAAAGATGGTTGTGGCAGGGATTAGAAAAGGGTAAGCTGATCCTGGATCAGTCATGGGGTGGGGAGGGGGAAGAGAAGGGTGCGGTGGAAGGTTTGAGGAAGGTTGCATGAGCATCTCTGCGCGTCTCACGGGCGCTCTGACACAGCGGGGGCCGAGACTGCCAGACTGGAGAGAGAACAATGGAGGCAGCGAGGAACAGATAAGAGAAGAGGAAGCTGAAGGGGGGTTGGCGGGAGGAGAAGAAAAAGGGAGGGGCGGGGGTGTCACTCTGACACACGGCGTCCATTCCTCTGACCGCTGGTTAGCTGCATTTCATGCTTCCCCGCACAGTGGCGGCTGGCCCTTATCCCCAGGCACAGTGATTTGGTGGAGTTCCAGCAAACACAAGGAGGCTACGCTCCCACTTTTAGCCAACCACCTCGCCGCTTTTCTGCCTTTCCATTTGGAGCCAAACTTCAAACGATCCTCTTGAAAGGGTCCCATTTTGCATCCCACTTTGTGCCTTGTAATCCAATTCACTTCACTGAAAATATTGTGTACCCAGCTTACAGCAACATACACAGCAGGCAAAGCAGCAGATTCCTGGAACAGCGGCTAGTCTTTCCTGTGCCAGGGGCCAGTCCTGCACCCAAGTGACCAGCCTCTTAGATCTAGGGCTTAAGATCATGGCATCGAGCATGAGAAAACTGTTATCATCATGCTGTAGATACACACCTGTGGGGCCCCTGGGTGGCTCATAGAAGAGGACATTAATATGTTAAGACATTAATCTGGGAAGCAGGCATGAGCCCTGTGACTGGGGGTTCAAGTCCCATCCATGCCATTACTGGCTATGGCCAGAGGACTGCATTGGAAAGAGAACAGTTGGTTCAGCCTTGCCAGGGTAAGACAGCAGATAAGCCAGGTAAGTTTGTGAGTCTCATTGCTCTCCAGCAGCCATTCCTGGTTGGCAAATGGCCTGCAGACAGACAAACTGAGCAAATGCTGACTTCCGAGAACTTAGAGGCAAGATGTCGTTGAGAGAGCAAGATGCACACCTGCATTGTAGAAAAAAAGTGAGAGCTTCTTGTCACATGAGTCAGAAGAGCCACATGCTCACAGCTGCCTGCTCCTAAGCTGCCTGGGGAGAGTTTCTGCGGGAGACCGAACAGCTCGGCTGGGTTAAGGGGCGCTAAAATGGGAGAACACAACTGCCCTGGTCTTTCAAAAACAAAAACATTCCATACAAACTTGAAATATAATTAGGGTGGGGTCACACTCAACTGTGAATCACTGACTTGTTTGAAGTAGTCAAAAATGTTTCTCTCCACAGCCAATGTGGTCATTCGTCCAAATCACTAATTCACTGATACTACATGGTAGCTTCTCCCATTTGTGTTCAAAGAAACATGACTCCCCCATCACTGCATCATTGGTGGAAACTTTTTTGACAGCTGTTATTGCAGTGAGTCTTTTTGATTCAGTCTACCAGTTTCACACAATGGGATGAAGCCATGTTTTCCAGTTTTCCCTGACAAGCTGCTTTCACTACCTGGCCTATATGTTCCTTCAGGAAAATTTTAAAAGGGCCACAAACTTTCAACTTTGCTGTAGCATATAGATTGTACTAGATTTAAGTCTGAATTTTCAGTGGGCACCTCAAGGACATTCACTTTCTCCATTTTAATCCATTCAAGCATGGCTTTTTTCTGATGCAATATAAATAATCTGCCTAGGTTTAGATTGTTGGCTGACCCAAGCAGGTTTTTCTGTCTCAACCAATGCTTTCCACCAGCCATTTCCCCTCCACCCTCCTGGCCTTCCCAGTCCCAGCTGATAAGACATGTTCTTACAAAATGTTGATGCCACCACCTTACTTCCACACTTGCAAAGGTGCTCAATGGGTGATATATCATTTCTGGGCTTGCACTAAAAGTAGAGAGTTAGACTTCCGGTGTTGTCTTCTCCAAAACGTCACATTTTACTTAAATAACCATGTTTTTGTAAAAGAAAAAAAAAACTGTAGCTTTGTACAATTGCACTGATGTCTTGCTGAGACCCGTTAATGATGGGCATTTAGGCTAAATAATTTACAATTATTAGAATGATGAAAACCTAAGAATGATGACAAGAAAAGGCCATTCAGTCCAACTAAGCTCCCCATTTACTCCCCAATACTCATGTAGTATCCAGCACTGCATCAAGCCCATTTAGCTACAATCTACAGAGTATCCAGCACTGCGTCAAGCCCATTCACCTACAGTCTACATAGTATCCAGCACTGCACCAAGCCCATTTACCTTCAGTCTACAGAGTATCCAGCACTGCATCAAGCCCATTTAGCTACAATCTACAGAGTATCCAGCACTGCATCAAGCCCATTTAGCTACAGTCTACAGAGCATCCAGCACTGCATCAAGCCCATTTACCTACAGTCTACAGAGCATCCAGCACTGCATCAAGCCCATTTACCTACAGTCTACAGAGCATCCAGCACTGCATCAAGCCCATTTACCTACAGTCTACAGAGCATCCAGCACTGCATCAAGCCCATTTACCTACAGTCTACAGAGCATTCAGCACTGCATCAAGCCCATTTACCTACAGCCCACGAAGTATACAGCACTGTAGACTGTAGGTTGTCTACAGAGGTAGGCTGTTGTAATTGTGACTTCATACAATCACAGTTATTTTACCATGATAAAATATTATTTATAATCAATAGGCTGCATTTAATTTTTCCTCCCAGGATTCAAGCAGACAACAATACTGTTTTTATTTAAACAATCATAATTTGTAATTGATGGCTCATTAACTTGACTTGAACAACAAAACACTTGGCACTGCAACACTTGGCACTACAACTGGAGCTGACAGTCACTAATTTGGTAATTTCAGGTGTTAACAAGTGGAATGGTGGAGAGAATCTTAGTTTGAATTTTTCAGGATTGAATGAGGATCAAACTTTTTTGACAAAAATAATCTGTGCTGAACAGGCACTCAGACAGAACAGCTGTTGCTAAGACACAAAGCACCTCTTCGTGCACATCTCAGTCGCTGTGGCATTTGAAACTGAGGAACATTTCACAGTGGAATATTTGAAGTTAGTGTTCCCTATGTACAGAACTATCGCTGGAGGTCTTTCGCAAATTCAGTGTCACACTCCACATAGTTCTGAGCAAACCTCTCCACCTCCAAAGTCTAATGAATAGACTCAACAGCGTTCCGTACATGTACTTAATTGAATACAAACCCCCCCCCCCCCCCCATCTTAGGGCTGCTCAATATATCACTTTTTTTTTTTTTTTTTAAATATAGCAAATTAACTCATCTGTCGCGATAATTTAATTATTTTGATTTAATAAGCTGACAAAACTATGGAAACGTAGAGAGCAGAGAACAGCAGCACGCACCCTTGGCTCTTTCTGCAGATGCGTGCACACCATGGGTAACACAACCGTCTCAACCACATATGGTTCCTGAGAGACTTTGGTTCAAGAACCAGCTCTGAATTTCCTCTCTATACTCTCTCTTCATCTATACCCCTCTCTGCCCTCCAACTGTTTAAGTAAGTCGAAATGCAGCACTGGGAGGTTGGGAGTGATGTTTCTTTATTTAGGAAGAACAAGAAACACACATATTGGAAATGTCATTATTTCAGGTTTTAAATATACTTTAAAATTATTCTATTGATTACATACATTAATCTTTGGTTTATCGCATCGCATATCGCCATCACAATAATCCATAAATTAATCACATATCACATTTTATCATGCAGCCCTGAGTCAGAATTTCCCAATATCAAAATTATACTTTTTTTTCAACCTCCAACTACTGTGACATGACATTTTTATTGCTACTCGTGTTTGTTGGAGGGATTAATTCTTTGTCATTTACAATACGTGGTTAGGAGCCCATTTATAAATGAGCCAACAACTGTTTAAGTAATGGTAAAATCAAGGATTGAAATTCTTTAAACTATGTTGAGGTCACTTTTCAGTAACACAGAATCGTCATTGTTTTTGATATACATATATAAATAAATATCACCATTTATCATATTGAACAAAGTTGGCCATTCCAAAAAAACTGATAATTCAACCATTTTAAATTGATATGCTCTCAGGAATGTCATTTTTAGAAGAATAAGGCACATTTTTAGTCTGTTAAATTTACTTCTGACTGCAAAACTGGGATTACAATACAAAAACATGTAAATATCATCATATGTGACAACATCACATCCAATGAACAAGATTGTTTTATCACCCAGTCTGACCATGCAAATCAATAAATTAACTGTTATAACTGCAGTTAATCTACTGTATACTCATACATTACAATTTATTTTCCTTTCAGTGGAAATGTATGTATTTTTTGTTATACTCAATGTTTCATTAGCGATTGTGAACCCTGTGTTATGCACTTCCTGCATCTTGTCAAAATATATGGCTTTCTGTGTAAGAGAATCTACTAGACATTAACATAAACAACACCCACAGACTTTCATGTGCAATGTTTCTGAATGACATTAGAGACTCAGATTGTTTAAGCTTCGTTCATATGGCAATGTTTAAGGCCCATGAACGATTCTTGCCATTTGGGATCACAGAATACTTACAGCACTGGACTGGTGTAATGCCATGGGAGGGAGAAACCCAGCACTGACATACAGCCCCTCCCATTTAAGCTTTAAGACATGGCGGCTGTTTGACAGGAAAACATATGGCTGGGGTGGAGCACCACATATGAGCAGACAATATTGAATTACGTTACGTGGGCTGCAGACAGACACACAAGGAGGACTGTGCAGCTATGAATAACCTAATGTCTTGTGATCTGGCACACAGGTCTTTAAAGAGCAACCAGGGCTGTTCTCAGCACCTAAAATTGTCAGTTCAGCTTACAACCTTATCTTTAGAATTCACCGAAAATACTTCTTTTTCATAATCTAAAACCGTGAAAAGTTGAAAGCTGTTTGAAACCGCATCTCGCTTAAATTTTTTTTAAGAATTAAGTTGTATGCAAGTATCACGAAAATACACACCAAGTTAATGGCCATTTAGAGACATTATTTATTGGTTACATTGGTTATTTTTACTTGTACTTGGTTGTATTTTATTACAGAACCAATCCTGGTTACTTCTGACACCTATTCAATGGGATAGGGAATGCAAAAAGTTGGTGGTACTGGAAAAGACCAGAGAGCACTGTGGTGTTCTTCCTGAAGTCACTCCCTCTTCTCCTCCTCTTCTTAGACTTGTGCAGTTTGCAACAGACACTTCAAAGGCAACAACAAAATTGCAAAACAACGGCAGATATAAATAAATATGCGAGCAAAAGTTTTGTAATGATTTCAATGATAATGTGACGAGCTGGTGAAGTGTGTCCTTCATTGATAAAGTGAAGCTGTGAGTTGGTAAGGTTAGCATGGCTAATCCCAATCACCCCGAGGTGCTATCAATGCTAATTACGAGGGAAATCCTCTGCAGAGCCAACCATCAAAATGCATTACCGCCCACGCCTGTCCTTCTGAACCTGTTCTCACCTGAACATCACCTGCAGAGATCCCCTGGTGCCCAGGTGCATTATGGTTTAGACCACTGATGAAGGCTGCCTGCACCTGCACTTGCAGAAACCTTCACGATGTGTAAAGTAAAAAACAAATCAAGACCAGGCTACAGACTGAAACAGAATACATCCATCCCTGAGACTTGAACCTGTACAACAAACAGAATTTTTCTAGATCGTTGTACCACAAGACCAGGAGTTGGGATGAGGGAGGAGTAAAATGGTAATTGGCTGTGCCTTGTTCTTAACCAATTTCTTAACCAACTGTAAAACAAAGTAAATAACAAGAGGCCATAGCAGGCTCCAGCTTCTTCATCTGATGGGTGTTCAGACACCTCCTGTGTTCAGCACTTGAGCAGTGACTCATGTCATCGGCTCATTATTTACCATTTTCATTCTGACCGTTCTGGAGACTACAGAAAATCCAGCAACATTATACTACACATGAAAAACCATTTGTAGTACAGGTATGAACTAGAAAAAAGCTGAATCAAACCTTGTGCAATGCAAAGGTTCAAATGAAAAGTTCATAAGTGAGAGACAAGAGACTGGAGGTGTTTTGCTGTCTATTGATCATCAGTCAGAGGTAGGGGCAAAAATTAATTTCCCTTTGAGACATCTGAGTGACACAGTGTTTAGTTTAAAGATCCACAATTTTTTTTCACAGAAAGAGATGTTGGTCCACCTCAGTGGACAATGAGTGCTGAGGCGGTGTTTTCGCGACGGGGGAATGACGAATAGCACCTCCTGACTGCACTTTTGCGTTCACTCGACTGCATTGCCTGACCTGCATGACCCCTTCCACAAGGGAAGCGAAGTAGACACATCAAAGAAGTGGATTCGCAGGTGATCCTATGTTAGAAGAAAATGTTCGATAAAAAACCTTACCCCATGAGAGAGGATGTATGGTGTTTGTCTGAACAGTCTGACAACAGCAAGGTAAAGTTCAGATCTACTTTTTCAATTACTGAGGTGAAATCATTCAGCAAGGTTAGTTAAAATGCTACATTACAGAACCTATATATATATATATATATATATATATATATATATATATATATATATATATATAAAGTCTTTCATTGCCAACTCTTAAATCCACAATGTAATATTTAGCCTGCATACTTTAAATGATACAAGCATGAATGATGTTTAAAAAGAGCAAACTACTGAACAAGGACATTGTGTCCACTGCTCAAGTGTGCTGTCTTAGCAACCAGAAACTAGAGCAAAGCCAAGAAATACATACATCTCATTTACTGCATCGTGAACACAGAGAAAGTCTCCATTAAAAAAACCACTGGAGTCATTTTAGTTAAGCATCAAATGCTTGCCTTACAAATGTGACCCAACTGCATTACTATCTGTTGAGAAAATATGAAAATTCTAAATCCACAGCCACAACTCCTAAAGTAGGAGTTGTTGAGCAAAAATGTGAAGTCTGATTCCTAATACATTGAAATAGTAAATCAATCACATAATACAGCAGTATGCATTTTTCAACAAACATGGATTTAAGCAAACAGTTCCTGGAACAGCCAAACTGTTAGAAACCAATTTCATTTTTTGCTTTCATAACATGTCTATCTATGGGAGAAATTCTGAAACATCCATTTTGCCATGTTCCTCTTTTATAAAATAAGATACACAAAGGATTCCTTGGGAAAAAAATCCTATTTTACATCAAAAGACAACATTTCAAATCACTGCTGGATAAAAAATTTGTCATATTACTGCATATTTAACAAATGGCAGAGTAGCATTTTCTAAAACTCATGTGTATATAGAGACACCTCTGCAACGGCTCACCAAGTGAAATCAATTCATTTATTTCACATTCATTTCTTTTTTTGGCAAACACACTTACACGGGTTAAATCTGCATGCACTATACATTTATACATTAGTATACATACTTAAGTAACTGAATAAAATACTTTGCTTAAGAATAGAAGAGCAATGCCACACCAAGGATTGGACTGTTACAAGCCCAGGTGCTTAACCATTACAATACAAAAGCAATTTTTGTCATAAAGCACTTTTATTTGAATTTGCTTCACCATTTTACTGCACTGCCACCCAATTTACCCAATTTTGTTTTTTTACAAAATAGCTGTACCTGAGTGTATTTCTTTAGCTGGCAGGGCTTATAACAGGCCATGACCAACCACTGTACGGTAATTTACCTCATGTCTGCGTTAGACGCTACAAATGTTCATCAAGCTGCTTCACGTTCTGCTGATACCATTTTAGGAATCATCAAGTAATTAAGGACAGCAAACAACACTTTGAAACATAACCATTCAAAAATATACAACTCCAGAAAAAAATAGGCTTTCTGAAAGGTGCTTTCTACAGGATCATTTTAGAATAGCCTAGAAAGTAAAATATAATGCAGAGGAATAAAGAGACAACCCATCAATACACACTGGGGTTAAACTATGGGGATTTTTATATATGATGGGGTTATAAGGGCTTCTTTAACCCCCGACTACAAACAGGAGCATAATAAATGGAAAGAAATATCTGAGCAGCTTTGCAGAAACAGTTGGTGGTGGTGTATCCTGGAGTTATAGCAAATTCTTTATAAGTAGGCTTGGCAGGAGTCAACACATTTTTTTTTTTTTTTTTTTCAATAGATGTTGGAATTCAAATATATTCTTCATGGCTCACTTGACCAGAATTGTATATGAGATTCTATTTTGAAATTTACAGAAAGTGAATTTCTCTATTCAGTTTGTCTACGATCGTGCTGTACAGTTAGCTTGAAGAAGTAGCTGGATAAAAAAAAGTCAGTTGCACTCGGTTTCAGAAAGTCATACTTCTTGCTACACACCTTATGTAAATTTTCAGTTTGACTCCATAAATGTGTCTATGTAGTGGTACAATTCCTGATATGTGAGTGTACATTAGAAAAAAAAATACAGATCTGTCATAGCTTATTTCCAAATGACACTCTTCTTGGCACCGAATTTTGCCATGCCCGTTGCCTTATCCTGCTTTTGATTGGCCCACACAGTTGACCAGTGGTCAGGGCAGAAGTTGCTCATGACCATACCGTGCCATTCCTCTCCTCAAGGCTTGCCGTTGTAGAACTGGGCCCAAGATACCATGAGGAGGAAGCAGGATGAGATCAGGCATTACAGTGGGAGTGCTTTCCCACTGAAGTTCCTGCCATTGCAACTCCTGCTGTGATCATTGATGATGGCTTGCCCATTTCTGGCATCCATGTCGTCCGTAGAGTTTAAATAATTAAATAACTACAGAAGCAATGTAGTTACACAGCTTGCTAAACCTGTCAACAGCATGATGAAAATCAAGCCAGCACGCCTATCACTCAGTGTCAGGGGTCAGTGAGATGAAGAGAAAACCATCCAAAACCTGGACTGAGTGATTAGTGAGCCAACCTGGTTCAGGCTAGACAGCAGGCTAAGGTGTACTGGTGAACTGATAGCGTTAAAATCCACCAATGGATCTCCCTGATCAAATAATAGTATTACTTCGCACTAGCCCTTGAAAAGCACAGCCAGCACAAGAATCCAATCTCATCAATGTTCGTGCTGACTACGACCAAAAATACCACCAGGTGTTTCACAATGGGCTGCGGTGCCTATAGGGAAGGAGGGTTTCTCTCAGTA
Organism: Albula glossodonta; assembly: GCA_019788955.1. Lineage (NCBI taxonomy): Eukaryota > Metazoa > Chordata > Actinopteri > Albuliformes > Albulidae > Albula > Albula glossodonta. The sequence continues at coordinate 1,288,186 of JAFBMS010000070.1, forward strand.
GGGTTTGCTTTACCATATCAGCAAGAGAAGGAACTGTTGGTCACCTGCAGTCAGTCTGTGCCAATTGCACATGCATTTTAATAATGTGAAGCATTGCTCAGGAGATGGAATGCAAAACGGAAATCAGCAGCAGTTGTTAGCAGGTATTGGAGGACATGCATGCCAGAATGTTCTCTCCACATTGGGCATCCCATACTGGGAGAAAAAGCAGGGGATTATAGACTTTAAAAATTAAAATAATTCCATCAATAACAATTAAAATAATGATAATACCATTCCCCTTTTATATCATCTGGAGTTTCCATATAAAAATAAAATATAATAATATAGAAAATGTAAGAATTGTTGGGAAACAATTAGGCAGATAGCCTTTACAATGGCAAGGTCCCTAACATCCAATGCCTTCCCCTAGTTTTACATCCACAAGTTAACTCCACTTGCCTTTTAAAGCACTGGGGAAAAATGAGCAAACAAAACAGGATTATTTAGGACAGAAATCCTACAAGCCAGACAGAGAACGACATGAACATATCCTGTTCTGCCTAGGTAACAACAAGGACCACCGAGCTAGAAACAATGGAAACCTACCTCTTACCTTCGTGTACATGCTACTGCCAGAAGCAGACAGGCAGTTTATTTAAAGCCTCAGATGCTACAGTGACCTCCAACGAGCAATGACAAACACGGGCCACGGGAGAACAAAGCGGTACACTGTAGCACTAACCGATGAAACGGTCTTGTTTCACCTCCATGCACGCCTTCATCAGAGCCTCCACAGGGCTGTCACGCACCCGCCCCGAACACAAGGCGTGCAACCCACCCTTCAAGGTTGTTGCTGGGAAGTGGTGCTGGGGCCAGTCTGTGCTACTGATGCATTTTGTAACCAGAGGTTGAGTAGCATGGCGGGAGAGAACTATTGCAAATTCTGAGAGTTTATACTTTTTTCATTCTGCAGCCTTAAAGAAAGCAATCACTACTGCATTTAAGATGGCAAAGATAACCCAGGGACATAATGGTTGGTCAGCAAAAAAAATATACCTACCCAACAATGGCAAAAAGGGATACTAAATATCTGAAATCTGAGCATCTCAAAGACATATGAAGACATTTCCTAAATATGCATTTTCAAAGAATGACTGTCCGTCTACAAATATACACATTTACAATACAGTAATGTGCACTGTAAATACAAATATATGCACTGAACACGACCAGTAATATCTTCTTGAACATCTTTAATGCAGTCTCAGATAATGCCACCATCTTTGATAGACTTTTAGCCAAATTTTTAGGAAGTGGACTTCCTGTTAAAGGCAAAGTTTTAAAAGTGTCCATGGATGTTCTGAGAAGAATTTAATCTGATGAGAATAATGACCTTCGACTAAGTGTGCAGGTCTGTAAGTGAAACCTAAGGAAAAACCTGCAGGAGCTCAGCAATACGGTGTGAGTTTAGTACATCCGGCTAAACCTGTAGGGTCCATTGTCATTATCAGTTACATGGTCCCAATATTTGCAGGCCTAAACATTAAAACTATAACAAAGATAAAACAGTGATCATGTTTCAGAGGACAGCTTTCTGTGCCCTTTAAGAAGCCTTCCAGGCCGACCCCCCTCCCCCACCCCCCCTCAGCTGTTTGCTCATTTCTGCACCCGTCTCCCGTGGCGATGGCAGAGTGTCAGCTCACCTTCCACCCAATCAATGGCCAGCCTCTCAGAATTCCATTCACACCGTCTAGACGGGGAGACGTTTAGTGCTCGTCTGCCGTGCTTCACCGCGGGTTCAGCTCAGAGGTCACGCAGCGTGCCGGCCGCCAAAGGCGTGCAAAAAGTCCTCTGTTCAGATGGAATTATTGACCGGCAGGAAGGGGGCAAGAGGGGAGGGGGCTCTCTGGTCTTGAGTCCTAATTTGAGACTAACTTTCTTCAAAAGGACTTTGTTTTTCTGGATTCTTTTCAGAAACATTTATTGTGTTCAATTATGTTGCTGCAGTAGACAGAGCATAGCACATCACATTTCAATGACACTAAGGTTGTGACTGTAGAAGTGTTTTCCACATCGCACACCTACAAGCCTTTCCATTATATGGCGAGGTTAGGGAGTTATTCACTGCAGAAATCACATCATGCCGTGCTATATCACAGCGCCCCCCTGATGGTATCGTTCTGTTGAATCGTACTCTGTTAGAAGATGGCATGTGCCTGGCTCAGCTGTGACAGAGAGTGCAGGGGACACTGTAAGGAATACAGCCGAGTGGTGCAGTGCCATGCACCCCCCCCCCCCCAATAACCAACCCAGCAACAGCAGGCATTGACTACCGCGCTGACAGATAACGGGGGGGGCGGGGGGGTTACTCTCAGCCACAGCGAATTTCACACATGGTAGGCAGAGCGTGGTGAGTAGGCAGGAGTGGGAGACTTTCAGGGGTCCTCATGCTCGTGTGACACCGCAGACAGTGCTGAGAGGGGGGTACAGTGGGGGTGGGAAGACCCCAGGAGACTACTTCATCTGTGGTCAAACACCACAGTCTACAGAATCCCACTTCACTTCTGATTCTGCAGCTTTATTAAAAAGACAAAAAATCTCTAATCACTCCAGCTGTATACCTAAAAGGACACCCATGTCAAATGTGCAAAGATTCATTTCCCTTTTTTTGGCAGCAAGTCAAATTTTCCTTCTATAGAACTTCAAAATGGATAGCGTTGGCTATCAGCCTGCAAGCATTTTACTTCTGAGAAGGGGGTCATTTTACATATTCATAAAGGGTGAGGGTACTGTGTGCTCTGGGTGTCTGCATAGTTAACTGTGGGAGTAAAGTTTAAAACTGAGCAGCCAGGGGGGCAAAACCGCAGAGCAAATGCTCAAACAGTGAAAAACGCTGAAAGCATCGCTGCAGTTCTGCTGTTCCTCGAAAATGAAGCTTACAGGACACTGAAAACGCAACACAGCTGCGGGCACAGGATTATCACAACCAAACCCCGTCGACATGGTCATGCTTCACCAGGAAGTGTGTGTGTGTGTGTGTGTGTGCGCTTCTCTCAGCCTTCACAGCAGCTGATCCTCTTGCTCCACATTCCCCAGAATGCACAGCAAAGAAAAAATTTGGGAAGGTGAAGCACTCACAGTTCTAAAGGCTGTCCTTGATGAGTTCTTAATGTGTTCAAACAGTGGGTGGGGAGGGGGGGGTTACATGTCCACCCTGTATGACTGCAGTACTCATTTTTGGTCATAGAAATGAAATGGGAACGGTGAAAAGGGATTTTTGTAAATGCAGAATGTAATTTCAATACCTTCAGAAGGAAGCCAGAGAAACTTCCAGAAATGAAGAACATATTCATGAGTTGCCTCAAAGATACAGAAGACAGAAAAACAGAAATTAAAATAATACAGTCCTATACTGCCCAATGAATACAGATAACAGAAATGTGGACTTAAAAGTAAAAGTAAATCTTTCTTGAAGAGAGTAACTATACAAATTCACACTCAGTAGTAACAAAATAACAAGTAATATGATGGACCAACTATTTATTTTTGTTGTGATGGCCTCTGGGATGAAAACATTTCTTTATTTGGTGTCTCTGGTGTTGATTGACCCACAAATTTGCTTTTGGTACTTAGGCTGCTGATAGGATTAGCCTGAACATGTATTGTCTATGACTGTTGAAACTGTAACATTCTGGGTATGCCCAGAGACAGTGAACAATAATCAAATTCACCACATACAATCCCACAACGTCCGAGAAGAAAAATAAGGAACCAAGAACATTCATCTGAGGAGCACTCAGGACAACAGATATGCCCAAGTTTCCGAGATCATGTGAGCGGGACAATGTCATGTGATGTGACCTAGCAATAAGACCATCGGGTTTTCTTTCTCAATAACTGCAGCTTTTCCACAGATGGCCTCATCTCAACACAAAGGCCACCGTCGAGTCCAACGCGGCGCAGGAAGTAGCTGTGCCCCACGCTGCGTTCACTCCCACTGTACCAAGCAATGCCCAGCTCCCGCTCGACGCTGCCCGGAGGGGACGGGCTTTGCGACTGGATGCCACGAGGCAGGGGCCCACGTCTCCGGCCCTGCCAGCAGAGGGGATTAGAGCGCACTTCAAGGCCGAATGAGCCTCCATCTGTCCACACTTTGAGCCGTCGTCAGGAGTCCCATCCCTGGGAGCGTGTTTGAGCCATATGTCGCGGCTGGCTGTCTGTCCGATGCCCGTCCGTCCGTCAGTCCACCCGTGGAAGGTGGGGGTGGGGGTGGGGGAGGAGCTAACAACCCACCCCCCTGCCCCCATTGGGAGGGCCTCTCCCTGGCCCTGCCTAGAAGCATACACGCCAGCCGGTCGCCTCCCGGCATTTTCTCTGCCAGCTACTCTTTAACCACTAACAACAGCTGACCTCTCAGGACGCTTGTCTTCTGACTTTTTTTTTTTTTTTGGACGTCAGACACCTCTCCTGTGATGCAGGAAGCTTTCCACCTACGTCTGCGGAACCCTTCTGCTGCTGCAGCTCACAGGCCCTCTCTCCTCTCCCTCCCTCCTCTGTCTGTTCGCTCGTTCTCACGCCAGGACATGCGGCGCGAGATTAATGTGACAGACAAGTGCTGCTCAGCCTGTAATGAATCCATATCAACTTGCCTTGTTTCTTTTTTTCCCCCACAAACAAAGCACTGCTTTCAGACAGGCCCTAACCCCCCCCCCCCCCCCACCCCCCGCAAAGGAGAACAACGCAAACTGTGCTTTATTTCTGTCCATGCTCACGGACAGAATCAAACAATCAAATCCACTGAAAAGCAAACAACCGCAGGTTATTGAGCTGTCTGAAGGGTATTCTGAGTATGTACAGACAAGAGATCTGGTATTTAATAGTATCGAGATTGTTGAACGCATGTAACCCCACTAAGCTCCTTTTAGCTTTGTAGCAGATTTATCATATTTCCACCACTGTGCAGTCTATTTACTGGAGCGGACTGTCACAGTTGGCTTAGACCCATCCCATATAACCATCAGTAGACACAGGGCCACCTCACAGCACCTTTGGACTGGAAAAGCTTGATGACGCTGCAGACTTGAGTACTCACCGCTTTGCCCACAGTGACGGAGGAAAGTTAATTCCACAAGGCAGAGTTTCGCCTGTCTCAATAGTATTAAATTGGATGAATTTGCAGGTGGTGCACTTGTACATTCAATGTTGGACAAACCAAGAACTGAGATGAATAGAAGAACTACTCACTGCAACTTAAGATTGTCAAATGAAACTTTATTTGTCTGCATCAAACCAAGCACGGTTTTGATGTAATTGCGGGGGTAACAATCAGTACTTAAAAAACAGGATAGATATAATACAAAATATATAGAAGAGAAAGAGGAAATTACCAGGACTTCTCCATCTTCAGTAACTCTTACTCCAAATAAAGGCCACACTTTCTTCAATGAGGTTTCACCTCCAGTATGTCAAATGGATCTGATGTGCAAACTTGTTGCTAAGATTCTTACTTGGGCACCAAGAATGGACAAGCATTTGAAGTGTCTCTGAACTCAACGCTGATATATGACGGCAAGTGGACTGACACAATGCAAATCTATTGCCTTGTCTAGACAAGCTGACTTTAATTTCAGCTGAACCTCAATGCAACCTTAGAAACATCTTCTGCAGTCCAGTTCCTAATATGATACTCAAGTGAAAGACAGAGCAGTTCTATACAACAAAACTCTTGATTCCCTCAAAACATCATTGTCACATACCATAAATGATCTCACTGTGTACAAATATATAAACCAGTTCTTTCATTCTATCATTTTATTGCTGTAATCTTAACTACATTTAAACAGACTTTCTTCATGGAAGCAATAACAGAAAGAAAAAATGTGCCTTTCAGTTTCCATGTTTATGTTATTTCTCAAGCTAGCTTCCAAACAGCCAGCTGAAACCCCACATGGAAATTCTATGGATTCACCAATTTCTACATATTCCAGCATCCAATATTTTCTCATCAGTACCAATACGGGCACTGTTATCCATTTTCTAAAAGGAAGTTTTCCTTCAAAGACTACCCTCAAAATGTTCTCATATGCCAAAACTAAAACAACCCCATACAAAGAAGGAATTCAAGGATGGTTTCATGAACAAAAGTATGGCGACAAAAGTCCACGATATACTTGCTTTTAAGTACGCGTTCGCTTGCGCAAAACGGATACCACGCGTATCCTGAGTTCGTTTGAAGCGTTGGCTGTAGGCGTTTCTCAGAAATTTACGCTACGCGCCCGAAAGACGCAATTAAGCATGTAAACGGTGGGGGCAATATAGCAGGATCAGACAGGCTGGCCAACAGCAGAAAATTGTAAGTATTTCATCTGCCTGATTGTGATTGATAGTTCAGAGGAAATTACTTATTAGTCTGCATTGATTTTACAAATAAAACATTGCTACTTGACGTTAACAATATCGCTTGTCCTAACCTAAAGAATGGTTGTCGTAATTCCTATTGGTTAGCTGTTTTGTCTCTTCTTCTGTGGTAATCGAACTTCCCGACCTTTCGGCCCTGATCTGCCCCCTACTGGATACACTTTTTAATCCTCCAGGTACACGCAAAGTACGCAGGCAAGTATGGCCGCGTCGCAGCCGCTTTTCTACGCATATGCATTGTTAAAAAGCAGGTATATCGCATTCTCCGGAATTGCTAGTACCTAAAGGTCAATGAACCTCTGAGAAGTTTTGAAACGCAGATTGTCAAGTATATTTCCATCTCACACAAACTGGATGCTGTCCATCCGGAGGAAAGGTCCAGTGTCCCACTAGAGACAGTTCAAAACTTGTAAAACAGCTCTGTTCTGAAGACACAGGACTGCTCAATTCCTAACGATTTACTTAATTTTCATATTTTTATTTCCATTATCATGGCATATAAGTCAAAGTAAATGCTTATAAAAAGCACTCCATTATTTAACAACAATACCCAATATTCAACTTTCATTGAACAGATGACAGTTATCTGTGATTAACACAAAAGTTAGGTGGACAGTTATCAGCAGGTGACTCATGATACAAAACTTCACCGACGTGGGAGGCGCAGTACACTGCATAACTCGATATTACGTTTTTTTTTTTTTGTGATTTAAAAAAGACTTCATTTTCAAACTCATAAAAACATTTGGAGTCCAAATATGTCACTGATGCACGTCAGTGAAAACAATGCAAGAATAAAAGTACAAAAGCAAATGTGCAGCTTGACGGAATTCCTGTACCTTTTCAAAATAACACTGAAGTATACAATGTTTTGTGAAGCTTAATTTATTACTGATGTAGGTAAATTACAGAATAACTAAAGGTTTTTGTTTTGAGTTAGCAGTTTACAGCCCTGGGGTAAAATCTTCTGGGCAAATACATATGATTTAACAGCTGTTTTTAACAACTCATCTTGAAGGACAAAAAATTAGTATTACTAGCAACATGATTTCACAGGGTACATATCAAAACACAAAAGACACAAATGCTCAAGGACATCTCAAACTACAGAAGACCATTAACCCTTTACATGGGCCTTTGCGATTACAAATCACAGTGTTTTTCTATAAAATGATTGGTCTTACTGCTTAACAGGTAGCATAGGCCATATACAGTCTCTGACTTCATATCTTTTGCAGAAAATGGCTAATTTGGACTTTTGTCTTTATTTATATACCACTATGTTCGGTAAAAACAGAACAGTAAGAAAGAGTGATTCTATATGGGCAATGGCTTTCAGGGCTATAGGGGTATGGCCTAGAGTTTTCAGATAAATAAATAAATAAATACATTTTATCATTCATTTACAATCAAGGCAGAAAAAACAAAACATATAGAAGCTTTAAAATGTTTATATTAATATTGTTTATATATTTTTATATTAATATTAATACCTTATGTATAGTTTCTTTTTTTTCTGGTTTAAAGAAGACACATTTTTTTGCTCCCGGGACAATAACAAAGATAAAAGGGATGTGAATGGGTATTCTACTTTTACTTTCGCTTCAGATAGTTAAGATATCCTGCATTCAATGCATGATCAACGGCATCAATATTTTGTTCAACTTTATACAAGATGAGATGGATCCATTACTTTCCACTATGACAATGTGGGTCCCGGGGCTTTTCGTTACGTATTTTTTATGGTGTTTGCTCATAAAACGTAGCAAAAACATTGAATGTCCGTATGCCTAAACACGTAAAATGCATTTTAAATTTTCAGGTAAACGCCCATCAGGAAATAAGCAGGAACTTTCTCTTTAAAAAAAAAAAACGTCCCCAACAGCTAGTAATTACCTTAGTAAGAGCAGCGCTGCCAGTCATGACATGCCATTAATGACATGAGGAAGGGACAGGGTAAACGCTAGTCAAACTGGCTCAAGGTACAGCTATCAGTAAAGTAACGGTAAAAAAAAATTGCTGCGGTGTTCACTGTAGGAACAAAGGATTGAAGATGCTATAACACCGTAAATTAGACCATCAGTAATTGATCATTTTGTACTAAAGTGAGGAAGGGAAGGCAGAAGAATAAACACTTGGTTTTTTTTTTTTCGTAAATTCTCACACAGGGCAAACATTTCATCAATAAAAATATGAATTAAAATAATCTGAGACAAAGGCCCATGAAACGACGGATAACCAATCGGGAGTCTGAAGACGCAATATTCTTGGTTTCTTCTTTCTTTTTACTACTATTATTTTTCGGGTAACAACGTTAAACCACATAACTTAGCTGGGTGTCTTTACTTCACTAATAAAGCTATGCTGCTATTTGCAAACAGAGTTAACGAGAGCAGCGGAACAGTTTTGTATGTTAAGTAGTAAGCAACCGCTGGCCTTTCACAATTTAATGTTCAAAAATTAATTTATATGTAAATTCATCAATTACAAACAAGTATTACGTCATAATAATATTTATTATTATGCATATGTAATACTATCCATTTTTTGATAACACCTCTACCCCTTGGAACGTGTGGAGGAAATCAACCTTCTGACCAAAAAAAAAAAATTAATTCAAGCCCCAAATTGTAAAGAAGAGGCTTGAATAAATGTACATGTTCAGTCCCACGCTAAGTAATCATTAATTTCTTTATCTGACAGGTATTCTCTGTCTGCTGCCCCCTCCTTCACACTGTATTCAGTAGATTCTCTTCTTCCCACTCTTGTAGATGCACAAAAACTAGTCACAGAGGGCCTCATGCAGACTCTCATTCATTTCTGATGGATGTGAAAGAATTTCCATTATAAAGTGTGCGGGGCCTACAGTTACAGAGATTGGACGATTCAGTCTTTGAGTTGTTTTGGAAATTCTTCAGCAGGAATGAATGGATTCTTTTGCTGGGGACTGCTGGTCAAGAACGGACAGCGCGTTCTTTCTGCACGCTTACCGTGCTTTGCACCACAGTGTCCTAAAGTATGCTGTAATGTTGCAGCATTATCTGGTGCGGCCAGGCGACTGTACATATCTAATTTACAAGTCTAGTAGCACTCGTCTCCACACACTCACATGCCCACCATTATGCCATATGCATTCGTTTAACTCCTTGCTGGATCCTCCACACTGATGACCGGATGGTCCCTCCTGCTCAGCCTGCCATGGCTTTCCTTTGCTCTGGTGAAGGCTTCCGACAGTGGAGAGGCCCCTGACCTGAGAAAGTGCGAGCATGCTAACTGGCAGAGGTGTGATGTGCCAGTCAGTCCCTCTCCACTTTTGTTGGGTAGTGGGGGGTAGCATTAACACCTTTACACACTTTGGGGTGATAATGCACAGCTGGGACAGATAAGGAACACAGGGCACAGAATGGGCAGCACAGAAGGTCTGTTATGGGCACCCTCTAACAAGTGTCTCATTCTGACCTGGATTTGCACTTCCTTTTTGAGGAAGAGACGTTTGGTCCTCAGGAGGCATAAGTACTTAACTGTGCTCTGACCCACACACAGCCTCCAAAGTACAATCATGGTTTGTCACCAGTCATGCAATAGCCAACCTCTATAGGCTGCCATCTCTGCTACAGAATACGCAACTGTCATGGAGTAAAGGCATATGTCTGAGGAAGAGATGGGAGTCCAGCAGCTGGGGGTCAATTCAAATCTGAGTCCAAGATACTTCACTCGCTGTAGCACTTTAGTTTGTCATTCTTAGTGTTCCTAGACTTCACAAAGAGTGTCGATCCCTGCTATGACTCAAGCAGTAGGGGAAGCCAGATTTGAATTCACCATGGATGATCACATGGCCAGAGGTTACGACTCTAAAGATATGAGCTAAACTGGTCAAATCATCAGTCTCCTTGCTCTCTAACAGCAAAGACTGGCCCATCAGGGGCCTGAAAGTAGCTGACCAAAGCATGTACACTTTGTGTTCCTCCAACAGCATAGGCAATATGTAATTGGTGATGCATCAGCAATACAATAAATAACACGTTTTTCCAATGCCTGAGTGGGAGGAAGTCACACAGCTGGTTGCTTACACAGGAGTCTAGGGGAGGTAGCTGCTATGGTGGTGTGGATAAGCTCAGTGCTAGTGGGAAGGAAAGGGGGAATAGAATAAAACAAATACAAAAAACAAAATACAAAATGCATCCATCCAATAGATCTGACCCCCCACAACACTGCAGTCTTCAAAAGGGCGCAGGTGAGTAATGACTAGACACTCGGGCTGTGGTCCAAATGGTGGATTACACAGGAGGCTGACAACAGGATATCTCACCACCGAAATCACAGTGGGATAAAAATGCATCAAAAATATCCTCCCGAAAATAACTGCGGGAACAGGGAAATGACTTTCCACACCCCCCTCAGAGGAACAGGCTATTTTGGATTTTCTAGTCCACAGGGGGCTCAGTTGCCTGAATCGCGGTGGTAGGACAAAAAAGCTGGTGCTGGTAGGGCATCAGCTACCCATATTGTGTTATTCCAGTGTCATTATGGTGACAGGAAGCGATTATTCGGGACACAGTGAGTCAGGGATGATGTAATAGCCTGTGCTGCCAGCCAGGCAAAGCACGAGACTTTCGGTGTGCCGCATCTCATCAGCCCAAGAGAGACCACGTCTGACCTCACCTCAGAGAACAGGGGACCCCTCTCTCACCTCACACTTCCACAGAACGGAAAAAGGAAACATTCTATGTCAACTGCACACCATCAGAAGACAAAAAGAGGACAGGGATACACATATCTGCTTTGTGATTTAACAGAAAGATGTGCAGAAGAGAAACCGTCCCAGAAGAATGGCATGGCTACAAACAGAGAAGCCTGAGCAACGTGGATGCGTGAAGGATGAAATCAGGAAAAAATGAATTTCACGACAAGATTATTCAAGTGTAAACATCTCAATATCTGTTCGCCTCTAGAGGGACATGACATCATTTGACTCCTGACTAACACTGTCCCCAAGACAACTCCTTCCCTCTCACATGACCCCCTGATGCCATAGGTATATTTCATACAGACTGTTTCAGGTTGTTCCTTGGAGTATAAATGTCTTTCACTTCTCCCTTTCGGTGAAATGGGACATATGAACACTCACACCCTGACAAAACTCAAACAAAATGCCGAGATACATTCAATCCCTCACAGAAGAAAACTAATTTCCTATCGGACATAAGCACAAAATCAAAGTGTTCTTTCAAACTTGATGGAGAGAGTGCCAACTACTTTGTCACATTTTAATCTTTCAGTGACAATGTGACAAGCTAGACAAGAAACTGCAAAATACAACAAATGTGTCCATACAAAATCCTCAGTACCAATGACTTGACTGGGTTTTCTTACAAGATCACAAGTTACTGAAAATATTTGACACCAAAATCTGACTGAAAAAAATAAAACACATTGCCTGTGAACTGTTTCAGCTTATAAACCTGGTGAACACATCGTAGCTACTTCCTGCACCTCTCTCTGATGCAGCTGAAAGCAAACACATTTCCAATGCAGCTGGTAAGATTATGCATCACAACAATTTCCAAAACATTCTTCTCACCTCCCAGCTGAGCCTTCTTCTGCAAAAGGCACCATATGGCCAGACTCGTTTAGTGTATTTGGAATTTACAGCGGCAACCAAGAAGGGGAACACCACATATTCAAAGTTTTTTTATTCCCCTGCGGACATTAATAAGTACATCAAAAGGCAAACCCATCAAGGGAGCAACTTGCCAACTAGGTGCCTTTTCATGCAACATCCAATTCAACAAAGTGCCCATGCCCTTCATGTAGGGCAGTGCCTGAGGATTTTTTTTTTTTTTTTTTGGATACTGGGTTTAAAGACCGCCTCATAATGGAGGCGACGGCTGGTCACAATGGCTATCGGCAAGACGCTCTGTCCAAAAGCTGAATGGAGATGGGAGTCCCACAGACTCTGCAGCTCACAGTTTCCCCCTCGAGTCCCAGGATGCATTAAATATGAGCCATCAGGGAGGAGCATATAGAAAATACTATAATGCTCCGATTACCCAAATGTCACGGAAAGTATTTCATTTATGAATGTAAGAGGCTGAGCCAATTTAGCCAATGGGAGGCCACCTGTCTCAATTTCTGTAGTCCAGAATCAAGAATCCCTACAATACGCACTTTAAAAGGTATCTTAATGTTAGAAAGATGTGCAGAGACAATCTTGTTTTATGAGGATATTTTACTTCTGTGGTCAAGTAATTCAGCTATACAGCAGGAATTTAACTTGACACTGTCTTAAAACTTACCGAGAAAGACATTTGCCAAAAAGTTAATCTTCCAGAAATGTTGACTTGCTGCACAAAACTACTAAAACCTTCACTCTCTCAGACACACACAACAGACGCACACAAATGCACATGAACACACACTCACACAAAACCGCAGCCGTCTGCTTGGGTGTGGTTCACAGAGCCCATGTCCCATCAGAGGGTTATATCCCTTAAACTGCAGTCATGTGGGCTGTAGTGTACAATCTCAGCCTCCCAGACACTACCCTCGAAGAACAGACTCTTTTTATAGACAGTCATTTTGTCTTATTGTCTCGACTCAAGCTCGACGGACATCGTCAGGGTCTCTTGTGATCACTTTCGACCCGCAGGAGACTACAGAGGTGTGAGAGGTCACACCTATTAGTGCTCTGAAGTTCAGTAGTTAACTCAACTGACTTGATGGGTGTCCAAAAGCTCAAGGAACACTTGCCAACACCATGAACATACTACATTCATATATTTTACAATGTAGCCCACAAGTTCATCACATCTATACTAAATCAGTCAAACTTGCACGCAGTTTGCATTTAAAAAATATTTGGTATTGCTTCTGATGTCCTTGAACATGATTTCATACCAAGAAATTATACCGTTAGTGTGTTTCAACCTATTTCCCAAATCCATAACTACATCCTTTACACATCCAGCCTAGTTTGTTCAATGCAGGTTTGCAATCACGGTTGCTATAATAACATCACACAAAATCAGAAATATACAGATAGCTGACTATGCCATATGACAAGCACGCAAATAAAAATCTCAACCAAAGAAAAAATATAAATGCCAAAGATGATGCAACATTAGCTCTGTACAGCAAGCAATCAAATTCCTAGCAGATTAATCGTTACGCATTTTAGAACAATGCGGTGGACTACAATTTCATAGGTCCGTCCCTGTCCCTCACGGGACCACTCGTTTATGACATGTGTACAGAAATGTCACTTGACATTAATAGTACAGGTATGTACACAATTACACCACTGAACAGCCAGTTAATCGATGTGCTTAACAATATGGGTACACAACCAAAAACCATGCGCAAAGCCGTCTACACAACTCGGGGCAGCAGTTTTCTTCACCCAACTTTGTATGGGTGAATATTAACGTTAACCAAGAACTTACACTGCAACGCTTAAAACCATGTCAGACTGCTGATAGACGCCTCCGTGTCAACTAGCTAAATTTAAATTCCATCTGCATCCGCTATAATAGAATTGCATTTACCCTATTCTAAATGTGCTGGAATCATCCTGCTGCAAAACCTCCAAATATGCATTTCCCCCAAAGCGAATTCGTTGTGTAACTGCCAATAAATAAAATGAACTGTCTTAACACTGCAATTTGTTTTTCTAACGTTTGATGCCTGCATTATTTCCCAAGCTTTGGCCTGCCGAATAAAAATGGACGCACGGTACGTCTACCAACCTAGCCAGCGAGCAAGAAATTAAAATGGCACAACAGAATCCATGTACCAGACAGCAAGCAGACGATGTAACTGTTTCACTTCATTTTTTATACCCCTAATGCTTTCGATCAGATCATCAAAATGCATTTCCAACCAGCTAACGTTACCTCTTGCTCAACAAATATTTGTCAATGCGGTCCCTTTAAGACCCGCAGACCTTCAACTTGAGCCTGTTTTCACACCGCCTGTGCAGTGTATAACTCTCCGCAACTTTCACTATCTGCCTACTTCTCTAAAAAGTGCACACTACAGTCGCTCATGCAGAACGGAAACCCTTAGCGGTTTACCATTGTAGGCTTCCTACTTAATGCACCAGACGCAACTACATCTACTTTGAGCAACATTACAACTGTCTTACCTCTCAGATTCTGCTCTCCGCTATCCGGCTGAGTGCGTCTATTAGAGCCAGACGCTCGAGTTCCCACCCTGTGGCTACAAAGTGCGACTGGTCCGAAGCTCACTGCCAAAGACTTACCAGCGCAAACGCTCAAGATTACTGCGACTCGGTATTAGTGTTCCGGTCCAGTATTTCATCCTGAGTAACTCACAAAAAATTTGTAGCGACATCTACAGTGGAGGAGGACTACAGGGACCGCGCTAACTGCACATTGTTTAATTGGACGGATAGTACCTGAGAGAAAAAAAAAAAAAAAAAGCCGCATTTTATCGTTCTGGATGTCTTCAAGCTTAATTAAAAAGGTCTTGAAATAACAATTTGTTTCGTTTAACAAAAAGTATAAACGTTATAAATTCTTTCGGCCAGTGTTCAGTGTTGCGATTTTATTTTATTTCAGCATTATGTAAAAAAATTAGGAATATTATACGTGGATCGATGTAGTATTTAAATGACTGAGCAACTGACTATTTTAAGCAGTAGTACAGTGTGGCAACTGAGGAGGTGAGTGTACTGCAACTCCAAAGCTCATAGGAATAAATACTTATAAGGCTAATAGGTGCGTGAACTGCACATCACCAGAAGTTTTGGCGGGCATGTTCCTTATACCCTCGACTACACCACAAAACAAACATTCTGTAAAGCGTTATTTCAAAACACTTCCTTTAACCACTTAAAAACAAAGCTGTTCTCACAACACCTGTAGAGAGAAGATTGCGCTCACTGTGGTCAAGTAAAATGCTTTATGGGTAGGCCTGAAGCCAGTTTATACTTATGTGGTCACGAGAGAGTCATCAATCATAAAGATGTAAAAGGAGGTACAGACTTTTTTAAGTCTGTACTTGAACTTTTTAAGTAAACCGCTTAATTGCATTATACGATCGGTATCTTCATAATGGAATACTAAGTAGTAGAGTGTACGTCAAGTTGCAAGATCATAAATCTAATAAATGATGTAATCGCCTTCGTCTACTGAAGAAAAAATAACATTGGGCTGTGTTCACCCTGCACGCGTTTTTTTTTTTTTTAATGTCTGCGCCTCTTCCCTTTTGAGACGGACGACGCGCCTCGCGTTTTAGAGTAAAAAAAGAAGCGTGCAGTGTGAACGCAGCCTTATTAAGCTTTACGACATTACACTCAGTACATTTATTACGACTAGTCACAACTCATAATGGCTCCGTTAATGAAAGCTAAAACACATTTTAAATTCATTATAATAATGATATTGTATTCATTGCTTTGAACTGAAGTAGCGTTTCTCGACCTCGAATCAGGCAAGAAAAAAGTATTGCAGAAGTCAAGAGGTAATCGAATACACCATCTAGTGGTGGACATACGTCAAAACCTCAAGTATATCATGTGTGCGCTCTGGAACCTCCGAAATAAGGAATTCCGCAAACACGGACAAACTTGTTCTGGGGCCCATTTCAAGATCAATGGTAACATGAACTATTTTAAGTACCAAGACATTTTAGCTGCCTAAAACGGAGGCTGAGACTCATGCACAGCTGTACCTTCCAGCACAGCTGTGACTCCAGGTGACTGAAAACATAAGCAATGATTTACAATAGCTATCTGATTCTCCAGGCTTCCACATAATTGAAGACTTGTGGTGTGAATTTAAGAAGGCAGTCAAGTGTAGACCGGATATCGAAAAGTTCAGCATGGAAGAATGGGCCGAGAGTCCTCCAAATCTCCAACCCCTCTAAACATTTTAGGAAATGGGTCAATGCCATTGTCCTTGCCAGTGGAGGTTACACCGAAAACAAAACAAAAAACAGTATTACACATGTAAAAACAAATTTGACCAATTGAATTAGTCTTTGTGAATTCAATTGTATCAGAGTCTTTTTATTATAGAGTATAGGGTCTCCATTTTAACTTACCTGCAACATTTTCTGACAGCTAAACACAGTTTTTTTCTACAGTTGACAGCTAATGGTACATCATATTGATTTGGTGTGTTTACATTTAAAAAGAAAACAATTAAAATCACTTTCCCATTGTCACCTCATTTCCAAGGTGTTTCCATTTTAGTTTCCTCTGTCCTTCAAACATCTTTCAATTTTGTCACGATTCCCAATAGACAACAGGAGAATACATTTTACATACTAAAAAGCATGGTTTTTCTACATGAAATCATTACATTTCTGCCATTGTTTCATTTTTCCTTCATCTTTACTGTAGGTTTTCTTATTCTGTTTTAGACACTGGCAATGATGAGGTGCGACTTGTTGAACAGCCTGTAATTCTTCAGGGGAAGATCCTGAGGTTTCTGATTGTCTTTTTGTAACTGTTCCAGGACAAGGCAGCACAATTGATGCTTTTTTTGTCAGAGTGAATGATAATTGAAAAGATATAGACAGAACTGACTGCTTGCAGTATTAGAAATGTGTATTTGGAGTAATTACACTAAATCAGGAAAACTAATTTTTCATTGCTCAATAAAATAATCCAGGTTGATATAGAATTGGTCCTACTGAAAGAAAATGAATGATTTTGAAGGGAAACAGCAGGGTACTCACGTAAGTTCTGGAAAGAGAGGTTCTTTGTGAAATTTGATGCCAGTTCAAGGTCAAATTAATCATTTCTTACCATTAAAATGCCTGATACTTCATAAATCTCACAATAATGAAAACCGATGCAGTGACTGAAAAGCATATTTCAGTTTAGCAGGGCATAAGGGAAGTCAATCTGGGGACTGGATTTAAAACACATGAGAAAAATGATTTCTAAAGCAACATCATATATTAATACCACTGAATTAATCTGATAATTCTCTCAGTTATTGAATTAAGGAATTCAGAAGAATTGAAGCCATTCAGATATACATGTTCCCTGAATGTCAATTACAAAACAAACAGCTATATTCATGAAAACAAAAATGAAAAATAAAATACCCACAAATGTCACTTAATGCTCCCCATAGATAAGGTGGGGCTGTGGGTTAAATGGGGCAAGGTGAGCCTTCGTCTTTGTCTGCATTGCGACGTCCCCCTTGGCACAGTATGGCTTGGGACTTGGGCGCGACAACTTGGGCAGAACACGGCGGGCGCGTCCAACTCAGACACAGCCGCCGGCTTATCAGGTGGGTAATTAGGCCACCATATGTTCCCCGGGCACTACTTCTGCGGCCGCCAGGCTAAAGTCCCTACAAGCTGCATCTGTCGATGAAAAAGTACAGGCACTGCGGTCTGGTCACTTGTTTCTGGTTATAATCTCCAATGTCTGGCCTACTTTGCCTCCAGGGGCTGGGGGGGCTCTCCTCCATAGATTTCCTGTTCAACAAAACCCACTTTTAATCCTCAAATGGGGTCAGATCTTTTCATGTTGGAGTGAAAAAAGGACAAAGGCCAGGGATAATCTGTGCCCTGTAGACAGTGTGCAGTTCAATGTGCTGTGACACAAACCCTCTCTCACAACACTACAACTGGTCTCAGAAGGGCTAGTCACTTCAACCACTTCAGCATTGTAATATTAGTACATTAGTCTGTTCATGACTGCCATACATTTACAATAGAAGTGAATATGTACATGGAGAGAAATTTCAGAATACTGACATGCTTCCAAATCAGATACCATTCATGTTAAGCCTGCTTAAATTAATCAGGTAGGTATTTCCTTGGGCTAAATGCACACTTTGAAAAAGGACTTATGCAGCCCTCATTTCAGTTCAGCTTCATTACATACCCTCCTCCTGTCCAAAAATAAACTTTTGTGGATGGGGGAAAATACACCCCACCCCGCACACAAAAAAGGAGGAGAAACAAGTATGCCAAAAGAAACCACACAGCTCTTTATTTTAACAAGCAGGTCATTTAAAAATAAATACATCATGACGCTAAGATATAAACAGAATGTACAAGACATGTGCAAAATTTTTATAACAGGATGGCACAGCTCAGTCAAATCCAAGGATTTAAGAAAAATTCCATCTTGTTTATATGTGGGTAAACTGTAGCATGAAACATAGCCTTCTGTACAAAGGATATCATTTTCAATTCAGTCTCAAAATATGAAATATAAATATGAAACAGAGTTTACAAAATGTACACTTTAATGATCACTCCACTGGTATGGAATCAACAACAGAAACACATGAAAAATGTTGCCACAAACCCATTGACAAATGAACTTATCTGAATACGTTCATGGGGACTCGGGACAGCACTTATTTTTCACCACATTCCTAGGCTGAGCCATGCCCAGCACCACTGAACTAAAGCTAGTTCAGCTACACATGATGCAAAAGAAGCTCAAGTGTTCTGTAATGGACAAGCCATTAGAGGCGCCCCGCTCCACTAAGAGGGCATGACAGCTGAAAGTTAAAGCAGCTCCAGTCGGCCCCAGGTCAAACAGTCCTGCCGGCCCCCTTCCCGGACCCGTCTTCTGGGACATCGGCCGTCTTTAACATGTAACCATTTAACATCCTAATGATTTTGGGGCTTCTATCTCCTACCCAGATTAAAAGCATCTGGACGGAAGGACTGTTGGTTTGGTGCCAGGAGCCGACACATGGCAACCAGCAGCCTGCCAGCTTGGTGGCACAACAGATTAGGCAGCACTGGCATGGATATCCTAGGGACTGCAGAGATCCACACATGATGCAAGGTTCTCAGGATCTAGCAACTGGGCAAAGTGGTTTTACAGTAGGAAATAGGCATGCCCAGAGACACTGTCGCCTTCTGCATCCAGAGACAAACGGTCTCAAACAAACAGATCTTAAAAAAAAAAAAAAAAAAAAAAAAAAAAAGTTTGGCCTTTGAAACCTACCCATTTCAAAAATACGATGCCGATTATTACCTTAATGACAGTTAACGACTACTGTCTGCTTGATTGCTTTTAACTTGAACCCATGCAATATGGTTTCTGAATATATTAAAATCAGAAATTATGCACTTGAAACAATTTGTGATGGAATGCCAAACATAGGATTTTGACCACAGCCTGGAGCCCCAGGAAAGTATATGTGTATTCACCATCGATCATACAGCTACATCACTGTGCTACATCACCATGGCATGGTTCAAGGTTATTCAAATGCCAAGTGGTGAACATCCAGTGACAACATCCATTTAGCATTTTCAATTGCCAAAGCAGCCAACTACAGCAATCAGTTGAGGCGCAATAGCACAGTACAAACATAGCACATTTTAAAAAAGGGGCTGCTCAACTTAGGATGCTCATCTCAACTCCATTAGGGAGCATGAAGTATATAAAAAAAAAAAAAAAACTCAATGTTCCTAGGTCTTGTTGATGGTCTCTGGGTGGATGGTGGTTCCTCCATACGTGCCCTTGGGAGGAGCTGCGGCAGTCATATGCGGCTTTGGGAGGAGGAGCCAGGCTCACGGCAGGGCCTCACCGCTCAGCTGAATGCGGAGGCTGCTGCTTGTGTCCGTCTGAACGAGCAGAACAGCGGAGTACTGTCCTGCTGCCCCGGGTTTGAACTGGACCGGCAGGTTGATGTAGTGCTGAGATCTGGAAAGGGGGTGGGGTGTTGGGGTACAGGAGGAACACTTAAAACACAGACATAGAAAAATCACACACACATGCACGCACGGCAGTTCCCATTGGTATGGTGTTAAGAGTTCAAACATGCAAGGATGAGTGAGAATTGCATCAATGACAACATATGCAATTTAGGCATTGAATGGCTTTATGTGGACAACAACTATAAAAACACAGAAATAACAGGATAAATTTGAGTAGCACTGCCAAATATATAAATATATGGAAAATGTAGTTGGGTACAGATGGCTCCTGGGTCAGCAAAACAGCAAAAACCAGAGAGTCATGGAGCAAAGTCCCTGCATTTTTAACAAAGCCCTAGTGGTAGGCAGCCAGCTCAAGTGGTCCATCTGAAGTGTAGTGGATTTTTGCAAGATCTGCAGGAGCAGATAAACTCCATGATAACAAAGGACAGTTTGCTCATCATTCAGCATAGCATGGCTGCAAATCGAGCGATCACGCTTCCTAACTAATCAAGAAGACTGTTTTCTTCTGCATGGAACAACACTGTAACCTTAACATAGCAGCCACAGAACAACTACAGTGATAAGGAGAAGTGTTACTACTATATTTCATTAAGCACAGATGCATTAAATCCAATGAAAACGTACTCCATGCCTTATCACTAAAACCACCTACTGACCGCATATGGCCTTAATAATTTTAAGGCTTGAGGAATACTCGCCTTGTTGCTTGGTCTGCCCTCTCTACTTCTTAACTAACAAAGAGTTACCAATGCTATATTACCACTTATGAATATTCCATGAATAGTTCTGTCCAACCAAGGACAGAACATCCAATGCCATAGTATTGGTTACCAGTGAATAACATTCTCCACCTCAATTATTCCAATAGGCATACAAAGCAAATAAACTCTGAAACACTCATCTTCTAAGGAAATGTACTTGCTTATGATTCTAGGGAAGAACAGTCATGTACTAAAAGTGGCACCCAGCAAACATTAGCAATGTATTTGGCATTACTGCAATTAGAAACTGAATCATCCTCATCACACTGCAAGGTTCAAAGAGGCTCTCCCTCTTTAGATCAGTTCCCTCAATAGAGCAGCATAAAGGAAAAGCAACAGGGGAACACCTGTTCTTTTCATATGAATTAATGAATTATGGCATTTATGAAAGAGAATTCATGACAGTCACTTCACAGCAGCAACAGCTACTGTGTTTCCCCTCAAAGTGACTTGTCTGAGTCCAGAACCCCTCGTGCCTTGCTTTGGCAAACAGAGGTAATGTTAAAAGGCACAACAATTCAAATTAAAAGCCCTTTCATCACTACCATTACAAATGCTTAAGCTCTATGATAAAGCTCTTTAATGGTTCTTATCCAGTGACTGTGTCGTTTTGAGGAGACCGGCCCATGATAGATTGACCACTCACCTTAAAGAATATTTGGAATGCTTGATGTAGAAAGGCTCCCTGGGGTTTACGAATTTCAGCTGCAAGTCAATTAGAGAAGCTCAACATCAAATCCATGCAAAGCATTCTGGGTAGTCACACAGTACCAAACATGCATTGGGGCACTTAATGCTGTCAAACAGTATGGAGACTGAGGGACCCTGTTCTGAAACATTTTGAAACGAAAATAAAAAAAGGGGGGGGGGTTGGGGGTCAGTCATTCTTTTGTCAAAAATACCTCCATGTTTAGGCATCCTCGAATTCCATGCAAGAAAAGCAAAAATAAAAAGTCAGAACTGCTTCAGAATCGAGTCCCTAGACAAACTACAGTGCCTGTGCTCCAAGTTTTCAAACCAGCACAACTCAACAATGTCCACTGCAGAGCAAAGTAGTTAGTCTGGTCAGTGCTAGAAATAAAAATTAAGCTCTAGAATTGCATTTTTCTATACCCTGTCAAAAAGTCTTTGCATTACTTGACAAAAAGTTCACATTTCATCTTTGCCAGACAGTATTCATCTGGTCTTTTACACAAATAAACGGCAATGGATGCTTAATGTTCATATAGCAAAAAAAAAATGGCACTTTCATGTGGTTTGGCTCCAGTATTTATATTACAAAGTAGTTTTTAACATGAGTGAATAACCCACATCAAAGCATCAAAAAGGCACAGAAATCAAATTCTATGTTGTCAAGGACAATGTCTAGGGGGAAGGAATGTTGACTGATCAGTCTGAGGTAGACTGGTGTTTTTAGTACAACCCTTTAAAACCTCCGCAAGGTCTTGCATAAATGCTTTGTGACTCAAAATTCAAAGTCATGGGGGCATCCCCTTCAGGGACATTCTAAAACTATTAACGAGGCTTAAAGCCAAACTGAGCTTCTGGAGATCTCTTGCATTTTCTTGCCTTTGACTTTTACTTATAAATTAAATATCATGGTAACAAAAAGCATTATCAAACATACAAGTGATTTCATTTTAGCAGCTCTTTCATAATTTTGACATAGCTACACAACATTGGGCACTCTTGCCCCCTGAAAATCCATAGGATGGTTGAAGAGGTGATACAGGACTGGGCCTGGTGGACATGTGATCTTGCTTGCTCGTTTGCACGCACGCACACACTTGCAAATTTTGGGATCCTAGCTCTTGGTTTTGGTACCTCATGAAGCAGCATTCTTGTTAAGTGTTTTAGAATAACCACCATCAAGTGAGAGTCAGTCTGCTCACCTCGTGGGTGTGGAAGGAGTTATTGCGCATGTTAACCTTCAGGGCGCTGGACTCCCCAGCGCGGGTTGGGGGAAAGGTGTAGAGGTCCTGTGGAGCATACAGCCCCCTCCGAGGAACCTCCTCCTGGCTGCAAACCACAACCAACACAGGAAAGAGAATGACTGTCAAACCCACCACTGAAGAAAGGTTTAAAAACACTGCTTTAACATTTTTTAAAACAAACAATACACATTACAGTATAGTATAAGGGTGGCTTGAGACAGATTAAATTATGCGCTTTTTTAAGCAGTGTAGAGAGTAACAACACATGCAACTTTCAGGCACAAACCTTTTGACTTCATGGAGGATCTAATCTGGCCTTAGGTGCTTTACTAAAACTGGGCTTTCGCACTGTACCTAAAACAGGACTTGCACACAGTGCCTAAATGGGCCGGAGCATATGTAACCTGGAACTGTACACAGCAGCTCAGCTGGTTTTGAGCACCATACCAAAGCTGGGCTTGGATATCATACTGACTGGCTAAGGCTCCACTGCAGGTGAGGGACCTCTGAGGCTGTGTAGAAAAGGCTCTACACAAAGCACAGTCTCTTACCTGGTCTTTGCTGCAGGAGGCTCAGGTCTCTTCCTGGCCTTCATCATGGCCTCAGTGCGCACCAGGGAGCCATCTCTCTCTTGAGGAGCAGTGGGTTCTCCAGGCTTTACCCCCTGAAATAGCAGATTCAGTCACTGCACTGCTCGGCAGAGTTCAGCCAGTGGATACATTATTACAATGCAGATTCCAAAACTAAAGGCATGTTTGCGTAACACATGGTGTGGAGAGCATAAGAGCGGAGCACAGCATTAGCAAATGTGCTCCTCGCTATGGAGGCTGTGCTCTTTGCTCCATCACTCCATGTCCTCTCTCCTGCCACGCTACAAAACTGCTCATGCGCACAGAAAAACGTGTTACTCGCATCCTTTATTCTATCTTTTTATGCGTTTTAAACACATAGACCTGCTTAACAGTTTTAAGTGCATACTTATGCATCTGCATCATATCAATATTTATAGATGCAATCAGAGGAGGTATTGCGGATATATAAAGGATAAAGCAGACCAATTTTTTTGTCTGATTTACAGTCTGTCTCACTGCTGCAATTCTCAGCTTGAGTTTCAACAAGATAATGTTACACTGTATTTCTGTGATACATTGGAGATTAATATCTGAGTTTACGTCACTGCAAGTTTACACAGATTTTTATTTAAATGTGAATTGAAATGTGTTCAAGTTTTCGTGAGAAAAATAATTTTGTTTTAATGAAAAGCTAAAGCTGAAATAATGAGCGCAGATCCCCATTAGAAAACCTGCAGTGAAAAATGCAGGTAATTGGGAAACATTATTGCGAGGATGAATTTGGGTGACAGGCATACATTTATTCTGGCAGGACCTGTGAAGGTGGAGGTTGGTATTCAACATTACAGGCATTATGAGGGTCCTAACTCACCTTTCCACAGAGCTGAAACCGAGTCCGGCTCTTCTGCTGGGGCTCAGCGACAGGGTGGCACTCCAGGTCCCAGAACTGGGCATAGTCTCCCCTGTCCCGGGGCAGGAAGGTGATGGGTACCTGGGGCAGGTGAGAACATTCTGTCCAGTTTGTTTGTATTCTCACTGTAAATACTGATCATTAAAGTCGATGGCCTCTGGGACTCAGCAATGCATACAAAGACAAGAAAAAAGTAAGCCCGTAGATCTTTAGGGATCTGATACCCATAGTGACTTACAATATTCATGCTTATGTTTCATGAACATTTAAACAAAAGCCAGGGCTGTCATAGTACATTTCACACACATTTACATGAATACATTTCAGAAGCTGTGCACTTCGCTCAGGGTAGGGTCTGGCAGACTAACTTGGTTTTACCTGCATCTTCTCGTGAGGCCCCAGTGTACCCGACACCCGTGTGCACCTGAACGCTGTGTAAGTGGCGCGATACACGTCTCCGCTGCTGTCCACACCCTGAAGAGGCAGAGCCCGGGGTACACAGATTTTAGCATGCAGTCTACCCCATCGTACAGCCCACACACAACCCCCAGTTAGCCAACTAACCAACCAAAATCTCTCCCTTAAAAAAAAAAAAGAAAGGATGAAGGTATGGAAGCAGCAAACACTGATTCTGTGGACTGTATTCCACATTGCAGGTATACCCACAGTACATCTTAATAGATTCATTGATAAACCCAGGGCAGCTTAACTGCATGTCACTCCTGCAAATGTGATACTCTAAATCCTCCTAATTCTAGTTCATTTGTTCTACTACCCAGCGTACCTTGACATAAGTTGGGGCGAAGGAGGACAGATACCATCTCACTTCCTCTCCTTTGTTCTCCACCTCCAGGACAGATTCTGCAAGGAGGACGGAAAGTTGATTTTAGACCAATAAATGTCAGACTAGGTAGAAAAAACTACAGTAAAATATAGTATTGGCAATCCTCTAAATGGTAGATTTACTACCTCAGGCACCAACACTCTACTCCTGTCCACCAACCTGAGGTCTCCCCGGATGCTGTGGCAGGGAACACTATGGTGCGGTTTTTGATCTCCACATGTGTGGGGGCATTGGACACAGCCTTGCCCCCAGGCACTGGTGGGGTCTCAGGCTGGGGCGGGAGGGCAGAGAGGGGTTTGGCAGAGGAGGCAGTGGTCGATGTGTCCAGAGCAAGGTCCTGGCGGATCTGCACTTTAATGAACTGCAGGGGTGAAGAGAAGATCAGTGCATTGCCATTGTCGCCTCCATCAGTGTGTTCATTATGATAACCACCTTCATTGGCATCATCATAATCAGGCCCATCATTCTCACTGTTATCATAATGAACTACGATGCAAATATTCTTCCACAGCAATGTTATTAAGGACCCAAAGCTATAACATAAAAAAAGTACATGAAGTAAAAGAAAAAAGGAGCTCCAATGTAACAAACATGTAAAATAAGTAATATTTGGTTTAGCATTCATCTATGCATCTTTTTCAATATACTTTTCAGCGAGTAGGTTTATTTTCCAGTAGAAATACTTCCAAACGGCTTGCTGCTCTAGTCTCTTTCGAGGCTCCTCTGTGATCAGAGAAGTTGTTTCTGGTACCTTCTGCTGGCCATCACACTGGATGTAGATCTGTCCACTCCAGGGCAGCAGAGAGGACTTTGAGGCCAATGACAGGTTGGGGCTGATCAGGATTTGCAAGTGACTCCTGGGAACAAGAAACATGTTCAGGTGCTCTGGGAATGTGGGTACTGGAGTCTCCAAGAATGGGCCAAACTCATAACACCGAGCAAGACACCCTCACTGAACTGCACCAAAAAACTCAGATGAATCACAGTGCAGTGTGGTGGGGAAACTGAGGGGCCATTTTGTCGGTGTTCAAATTAGCAAATTGAAGTGACCCACGTCAGAATCTGATCTTTACCTTTAGTCTAAATAGGCAAAAAAAAAAAAACAATTTCAATTTACACAACATTCAGAAGTGGTTTGAATTTCAATAGAAATCTGATACCACACAATACAAATCACATTAAGTGTGTTCCCCCCACCCCCCTCATTCCACATAACACTTATGACTTACAAGAGCAGACATCTAACCAGCATAGCAATATCTGCGAATCACAATCACAATCCACACACCAGTAGCTTGTCTGAACACACAAATCCAATTTGGGTTTGACAGGGCAGTGTTCTTGAAATTGCATGGAAAAGAAAATGTTTGAGAGCATCCAGACCAACAATGTGAACAAATGCAAAAGATTCTCATACTCTGGTTCGATGACTCCATGCTGGGGGGTGATGGTCAGGCAGTGGGCGGGCCAGGACAGCTCAAAATGCAGCTCTCTGAGTGAACAGTTACGGATCTGCACGTGCCTGGTGTCGGCTGCACCACCTGTGGGACGGGGACACAATCCAGCTGATGGAATGGGAAAACTCTGGGCCCGTCTACTGCAGAACAATGACTAATGCTGCTCAGCCTATTGCAGAACAAGGACTATTACCTGAATATTTCCACACTTTTCCTTCAGTTCAAAACTCTAATAATCAAAACGTATCCCACTAAAGGTACCTTGTTTTGATTACATTCTAGGCAGCATCTTGTGCATCCTTTATTACATATATCCCCATAGGTCTTTCAAACTCAAATGTTCATTCCGGAGCATTTGAAGACCACGTTGTCACTTTGATCAGGTCGACAACGCTGCACCAACTATGGAGCCAACATAGGTTAGCCAGAGAACTGTGAAGTTAGGCGGGTTTAGCCAGTTGGGACTAATGATGGTACATTTGAAACAAAATAATTAAAATCCATATCAAATTTGTTCCCTTTTCTGATACTATGCCACTTCTGATGAACATGGGGAGCAGAGAGAGACTGAGGGGGGGGGGGGGGGGGGGGGGGGGGGGGGGGGGGGGGGGAAGACTATGTAAAAACAAAATTCTTTCATGTCACTTGCTCTCCACCTAACAAAGATGGACTGACACAATTGGTGTGGTGTAGGGCTTTAGTACGGTATTAGATAAATGACACTGCAACACTTTTCTCACTGTCATTATCACCACAGTGATTAGTAACCCCCATCTCTGGAGACGTCCACTCACGAAGGGTCGGGGCTGTCAGAACCAGCTGTTCAGGTTGGATGCTCCAGGAGTCCTGTTCCTCTCCCCCTGGGTTTGACGCGGGGGCGGCAACGTTCAGGGACAGGGGTGGGCCCTGGGGGCCCTTGACCGGGAGAACATCTAAGGAAACGTTGCTGATGTGGCGGTCAGAGTTCCCAATCCCGCTACGAGAGACAGTTGTTGAGGAAAGTTTACGAATGTGGTAGATGATACCCATTCCTGATGCAAATCTACCATATTTATTTGTGTATAATACACCCTTTTTTTCCAGATTTTTAAATCTAAAAATTTAGGGTGTGTATTATACATGAGAACTTTTTTCCCTGCCAACTGTTTGGCCATATTCAGGATGTAAGTTACATTTATTAGGGATGTAATGGTATACAAAAAAAAAAAAAATTACAGTTTTCAGGGAAAACAAAAAAAAAATGTAGAAAATAACATTTTTGTAATTTATTTTGAAAAATGTAAACATTCAACAGTGGCGCCTTGGCCACAATTCTGACTGTAATAGTTAAGGCACTCTAATATTCACATATTGTCACTAAGGAAAAATAACGCATGCAAAAAACACATGCAATAAACACACGTCAGTAATGCTCCATCATCATCATCATCAGTATCCTGATTTATATACATTTATATACGAGTATATTTTATACACAAAAAAATATGGTAATCTACTTCCAATTTTGACTCAAAGCATCTCAAAGTCTGATACTCTGACAGCAATTTGGAAAGAAAGAAAACATCAGACATTGGTTTAGAATTTGAATGTACAAAATCAAGGTTGAAGTGAAATGTCAAGGCAATTTTGTAATCTTCATATTCTCAACTTCACAAATAATAATGCAAGTGAAAGGACCTTTACAGAACTTATTATGCTCATCAAACAGGGGCCGCTGGCGTACCTGTCTGACTCAGACCCTTGCCGCTGCAATGGCTGCAGCGTGTCCATGCAGTCACTCTCCCCAGAGTCTGAAGCATCGGCGCTGCCCAGCACAGACAGCACTACC
Source organism: Albula glossodonta (assembly GCA_019788955.1). Lineage (NCBI taxonomy): Eukaryota > Metazoa > Chordata > Actinopteri > Albuliformes > Albulidae > Albula > Albula glossodonta. The sequence continues at coordinate 1,316,565 of JAFBMS010000070.1, forward strand.
TTGCTCAAGCTGCTGTAGAATAGCTGCGCTTCGTTTGGTCTCTGCGGCAAGTCGTACACTGGAAGATACAGGGAGGATAAAAATCCGAAAATTATGTTTTTCAAAAGGGCAAACGCAACCAGACATTCAAATAGATTTAAGTAACAGATTGATCTACTCTCTTACATAATGAGGGAAAACCAAATCCAGCTGAAATGTATTCCTACACAAGGAATGTCTGAATTTATATATTTTCTTCAAAATGTACATGCATGGTTCAGTCTGAGAAACTGCACCCTGCTGCTTGAACAATGCCTTTTCCCCCTGTTCAACTTCATAGCAGGGCATATGTAAGACACAGAAGCACCAGTGAGAGTGCTGCAACCAGCTCACGCCAGCAAGTAAGTGTGAGGGGTTGGGGTTAAGACATCACTGGCTGTGGGTTTCTCCTCTAAACCAGGCACAGCCTGCAAAGGCCCAGCGGCAGGGGAGAGCTCTGACAGAGCCCCTTACATTAAAAATCACACTACATACTTACCCTCCATCACCTGCTCCTCACCCAAGAACTGCTCGTTAAAGTTGATGCTCTTCAGAAGGCTGTTCTCAGAAAGGACCTTCTGCCCTGCGTCTGGTTTGCCTTGCAGGAACCTTGAGGATAAGAGCTGGATCAGTCCAGCACACTCTGGCCAAGGGTGACTTCATTACAACATCCAATACTATCAATGCTACCAATGTCAGAGACGGACGGAGGAATAATTCAGGTGCACTGTTCTATCCAGCTGTAGGGCTCAACAAATTTCTTGTGAATGAGAATGAACCATCCTCATATTTCATGTTATACTGGTATAGGAGTCAAAACCTGCTGTGATAGATTTGCTTCCTTTGATTAAATGACCTTTAAACAAAAAAAGCCAGAAATGATCACAATGACTTTACCACAACCAGTAATGGCAGACCAAACGCAGGCTTGTAGGCTGAATGTCATTACTCTATTGGGCATGGAGTTATAGCATAATAGTGCAAAAACCTAACCTTTTGCTTAATGATCACATTAACATATAGCAATGTTCCTGAGCAGATGAGGCTGAACAGGAATTCAGCAGGTCATGCGCCTTGGCACACTTGGCTTGGAAAAACAGATCTTCATGCATATCCCATTGTCTCACCTTCTGAACTGCTGGCGCGATACCTCATCTCCGCAGAAGAAGCAGACAGTGGCCAAGGGTGCGGAGCCAGACTGACATAGATCCTGTTCCCGACTGGTGGCCTTCAGCAGAACCGTGACAACCTGGGCTCAGAGGATACAGCCAATCAGCTTTACCACTATCCATAAGGCAAATCCCACAAAAAGAATTACTTAAAGAAAAGTTAATTTTTCTAGAACACTATCTTGGTAATAACGTAAAAGCTGTGTGTGGACTTTTATATTAAAAGCTGTAAATGAATATTTTAAAGGCAGCTTTGATTTTGGCCTAAATTTCCATGGGTAACAAGGTACTAAGCCAGTGGTGATGATGCTCTTGAGAATTTCATGTCTAGCTTTAATTGATAGATACTGTAAAATGGCAGGAGGTACAGACTTGAAAATTTTTCCTTGTGGCAGGTTAATCTTGCAGGGTAACTAGCTACTCTTAGGGTGGTATTTGCGCAGTAAGAGAAGGCTACTACAGGCTGGGATAAGTGATGCAGTTCATTAATTGGGTGATCACTAGCAGGGAGTGGACAAATCAAATGGTTAACTTTGGATCAGTTTCATCAGAGGTGTTTCAAGTACATTGTTGCTTCCATCTGGCTTTTCATTTTTATCGAATACCTAACAGCGACCCCAAAAGTAGGGTACGTACCAAATGTGATTTGGGTGTAGCATTACTCGGATAAGAAACTACAATAAAAAACACTTTATTACAGCCTTTTTGGTTGGGTCTCAGGAATCCAGTGACTGCATTCATAAAATACCTGCGCTCAATATTTTCGTGAAAATAAGGCCACAGCAGAAAACCTGGAGACGGAGTAGGGATCATTACTCATCCACTGCACGGTCCAACTGACTGACGGGTGTACGGCCTACCTCCTGAGTCCTCTCCTTCAGCACAAACTGTGTGGGCATCATACTGATGATGGATGGGTCCGCGGGCATGCGCGCCTGCAGGTCAGAATACGCCATAGCTCTGATGAAGGCCGCCCGCGATCCTGTGTTCCTCATGGAGAGGCACACCTTGCTGACCCGACCCACCCCGACACCGTTCAGGGTCACTACGTAACTGTCCGACAGCTTCTTCACATCCTCCAGGATGATGTTGCTTGTTCCCCCGTAGCCGGATAAGGGGATCTGAGTGGGGGGGGGAACCAATTACACTGAATGGAGGCAACCGCAATTACCCCTTTCAGGGAAACAAACACATCAAACAAAAACTTAAACATGTACAAGAAAGAATTCAGCACAGCTGTTCCACAAACAGGAGACAACAGGCTGGCATGACCAAACAGATGTGGTTAAGTCTCACTCAGCAGCAGTGACTGTTTCAGATACACACAGGAGTGTGGGATAGGACTCACAGTGAACTTAATCCCAGGCTGGGAGGGGCGCACACCAGACTGCTTGATCTCCAGCTTGGCCAGCATGCAGGCCACCCTGGTTGGAGCGAACAGGAGGTGCACTGCAACATCCTCTTTGGGCCTGATTGACAGCTCTCTGTGCCTCGTCAGCCTCTCCTCCGGTCCAAACGTGCTCTGGAGCTATTTGAGAAAGAGGGAAAAGGATGCAACTTGAGCGGCAATATAGGAAAGGAACACTTTTTTCATGAACGCTTTTTTCTCCCAGATTTGGTATCACCTATTACATTCCTGCTGTGCCACCCACTCTACCTTAGCAGCAGAGGTGAAAGCACTGACCTGCCTGTAAAACAGTAACAGATTCACACTGAAGGCAAAACAGTGCTTCCAAAGAGTGCTGCAAGGTTTTTCTTCACAGCACTGTTCAGATGAGCAAATGCAGCAGAAAGCGCCAACTACTGCTGACTTCAAGTCACCCGGAGGGTAAGGCCAATTGGGTTTTGTCAGCATCATCTCAGTCAAAAGCAGCTAATGACATGGCTTAGACACTGTCATTTTGAATACTGAGTGTTAGCACTGTTTCTGACTCAGTACCTGAATGGCTCTGCAGCCATGTACTGGCAGGTTGGTCTGACTCACTGCGGAGGTGCGCTTACCTGAAAACAGTCCTGGTCCTGCCCGCGGACCAGGAGGCGGAGCTGCTGTGCAGAGCTGGGAGAGTTGTTCCTCAGGACCAGCTTCTGCTGCCTGAAACACATGAGGGAAACATGCAGAAAAATATCAGCTGAATGACAGTGGTACACTAAACACTGGAATACGAATCACTAATGGAGTTCTTTGCTCTGTCAATGCATTGAGAGATTGAGTCTGAATTATCAGCAAACAGCAAAGCAGAAGCAAGCAGGTAGAGAACAGAAATAAGACATCCTCAGCTTCAGAAATGCCAAACTGAATGGGATTTAAAACATCTGACATCAGTCAGTTTAATAAGGTATATTAATATGGTATAAATATACCACACACCAGTATATTTATTGCCAGATGTGAGCTAATGTCATCTCCAATAAATGGGAAAAAAAAAGAAAAAAAAAAAAGAAAAATCAGGTCTATAGAAAAATTCAAAACCAAAGTAGGTGGGCCTTTAAGGTAAGATGGGTAGGAGAATGCCTGTGTCACTCACACAGCCCGACCCAGGGTGACTCCGCCCCACGCCATGAACTGCTTGTTGGAGAGGATGGGAGGCACCGTGCCAGCGGGAGGCATGTCCATGTGGGCCGCTTTGCTGGGTGATGCGGAAAAGTGCCTAGGAGCCTCCTCAGGGGCCACCTCTCCTTTCAGCACCACCTCGTACTGGGGACCAGAGGGCAGCACCAGGATGGTGAGCACACTGTGAGGAAAAGACACACAAAAATGAACCAGTCTGGAACTTTCACTGCTGAAAAATAAAAGATTATACAGCACCACAACCTAGGGAAACAAGACAAGGATTTGATCTTTTTAGTTCTCAGAAATGTTGACTGTGAACTGGAAACAGTCAACACAAAGAAAAAGCTGTTATTACAAGTTATTGATCAGGCAGGCACACCTCTTTGATGGTATATGTATGCACTAAAGGTGAAGAACATAGAACCTAAACAACCAAAAAAAAAAGTTGAGTATGGGCATATACTATGAATGATGACTCTTGGTAGTGCCCCACCTTATGTGGTGCTGAATCAGTAAAACGATCCTAAAAAAGCTTGTAGGCAAAGGACAGAGTCTCACCTCTCTCTGTACTTCCTGGTTCCCTTTGGAGTGAAGCAGACTGTGATCCCCTGCTCCTCACCTGCCCGTAGGAGCAGCTCTTCAGGTTTCACCAAGAAGCAGTCGTCACTGTCGCTGCTCTGCAAGGCCCAACAAAACAGGAGGAGGACATTAAAATTAACCGCATCATCAGAGCCACAATCTGCGCTCATGCTACAGTCAACATCACTACAGAGGTAGAGCCAGGGCCAGCATTCTCAAGCTGTGGTCAACATAAATCCAACACAGAGATGGTTTAAGGGAGGCAAGCTTGAGCTGCAGCTGTGACGAACAGCGTACCTTCAACTTTAGCTGCACGTTGATATTACCAGCATTCTTGAGAGGAAGAGTCTGTTTTGAGGACTTCCCCAACATGGAGATGAGACTAACGGTCTGCAAAAAAAAAAAAAAAAAAAAATAACAGAATTAGAATTACAAATATAATTCAATCTAAGACTAACTCCCAATACAAAAATTATAGTAACTCAGATACCACAAAGTACAAAAAAAGCAGAGGATTTCCTCCATCAGCATGAATTTTCTAAATAAATAAATATAAAAAATTCACATTTACAGAATACAATACTGGCTTGGAACAGTGATAGAGACTCAAGCATTTTGCAAGATAACTTGTGACATGCCATGGATTAGAGTTTTGTTTTTTTTGGGGTTTAAGGAAAAGTACACAAAGCACTCAAATACATGTATCTAAATGGAATTTATTATTCTGTTTTTATTCATTATAACTGTTGTATTCTGCATAGCTTTAAATGACCGGAATCAAAATCAGGGTTGACAAGAGAAATGAAAAATAATGAAATACTGTACTGGGAAGTTTTGTTAACTTTGAATAAGTGTCCTGTAAATTACGGTAGATTTCTGGATTTTTTTTTTTATTTACACAGACAGGAACTGAAAAAAATGGAGCTTCCTTAAAATCTACATGCTAAAGGGTTTATGTATACCGTCTAGTCAGTCAGCAAAAAGGGGAAAAAAAAAAAAAAAAAAACCTTTTATGAGGAACTGTCAATTGTAGTGTGCAGAAAAAGTATTTATAACCACAATTTAGCAATGCACTGCTTAAGGACATTCCTTCTGTCACAGAATACATAGCAGCTCCACGTTAGCGCAAGATTTTGTTTTGTATCTTTGTGCTCTTGCACGTTTGGTGGGTTGCCAGATCGGATCCTTATTTTAAATGGGTTTTCTTCTTGGTGGATTTTGGTGCAACAGAATATTCTTGAGCTCAGAGGACTGTATATGTTCTGTTTTTGTTGTCCTTTTTTTGACTGTTTATGGACAATTTGTAATGGGCTTTAGGAAAATGTATGCTGTAAAAAAAAGTCAATAAATACAAGTGTAAAAAAAGTGTGATATAATGATTTCCTTCAGTTTCCAGGTGCACCTCATTTGGAGCTCCACAGTAAATATTTTGTGTTTTTCCAAAGGTGAAATCCCCTTTGTGTGATAACTTCAGCTCCGCTCAGGATGTGGTGGGCTTGATTGTTATAAACTCTGTCCTCCAGCTCCTACCTGCAGGTCTTTGGGTGCATGAACCCGTGCTGTCCCAGACCGAGCCCGCAGCTGCACGCTCCTGATCACCTGACTGGGCCCAGGGCTGTCCAGCTCAATGTCCACCCGAGCACAATACTCATCCGCAGGCCCCAACGCTCCTGCACCATGTGACACACATCAACCAATGAGATGAGCCTAAAACATCTGTCCAAACAACAGAACAGACTGATATGGTCCTGCCAGATCACAGACTATACCTGAGGTAGGGGTGTACTTCTGTGGTGCATGGAAATGGACCCACACCATAAAACTTTCAGGATTCTGCAAGACAAAGACAAGGGTAGACAATTCAGATTTACTGTGATCAATCTACCGTAGAGCAGGAAGCATTTCAAAATTCCCTCAAATTAGATCGCCAACCTTCAAAAAGTATAAACACTCCAAACACACCTTAACTTGATTTTCTTCTTGTGTAATTTACATGTTGTAGCCTACAGTAATTGAACAGTTTCATACAAATCATAGGTATAACTTCTGTTTTCAATTCTGAACCATGTTGTAGCCTTGATTCCTTAGCTGCTTTTGTTATAAAACAGGAAAAGTTAACTGCAAATGTAATAGAAATAATCTTTCAGTTCCAGTTTAGCATTCTTAAACCCATGTTAAATATCCAAAGCCTGATTGATTTTAACATGGCTGCAGGAGACACTCACATCCCTGTAGTTTGCGTGCATCACATGGTTCATGACAGACGGGGCAGCAAGCGGGGCGACGCTGCCGGTCTGAAGCATCCCTTCTGTTGGCACGGCAACTGGGCTTTTGGAAAATGTGAAGCAGCGCCAGGCTAAGGCATTCTGAGAAAGCAAGGGAGAGGGGGGAGAGAAAGAAAATGAAGGGAAAGATGGAAACAAGGAACACAAAACAAAAAAAGGAGGGAGCTTCAAACATCAGGGGAAAGACTTTCTGTTCACTTGTGGTACTTGTTACATAGACACATGTACTCTTAGAAAGATAAAGACAGGATTTTGAGATAAGGTGTGGAGGGGGGCTAACAGGCGCTCCACTCACTGCGCTGATCACCAGGCGGATGGGCACGGTCGCACGGGTCTTATTGATGAGCTTCAGGGGCAGGGCCCTGGCACTGCCAACCGAAAGGTCCCCAAAATCTAGACATCCTGTTGTGCCCACATCCACCTGAGAAAACAAGAATCTGTTTTAGTGCCACCTCAGATGCCTGGGCTCAACACAAAACTAAATGTGCAAAACAGACGCTGAAAAAGTACTGAATTTGAAGCACACATTAAGCAGCGCTGCTGGCCCTCCATCACACGTACCTCCAGTGAAGGGGTTTCTGCCATGGCAATGAGCACCACCCGCTTGGCAAAGACCTGGGCCTGCACGGCCGCTTCAGACTCTGCAGCGGTGGGCCAGGACGACACGCTGAGGATGCACTGGTACAAGCCCACCCGGGGTGGGATGAACAGAACCTTCTGCTCCTCTGTGCTTTTCGGCCCAATGATGGTCTTGTTCTTCACCATCAGCCACTGGTAAGGGAGTGACTCCACCTGCAAGGAAGGAGGCTAGTTTCAGAATAGGGCAACCAGGTGACCTGCAGGGAAGCTGAAGTCTACTGCTCAAGCGATTATAACATTAGCTGCCTTAAAAAGGTAACTTAACTTCCATGAGATGCCTAAAGTCAATAATGGTTGCATGAACACCAAATCAAAGCCAAACGCCTTCCATGTGCTCCACAGTCAACATATATAAAAATCACTGGGCTTTTATCTGGAGTGCAAAGTGGATTTCCACCCCCTTCATCCTAAGGAGGCTTTGCTTCTTCAAGGATGGTCCAATACCCCACTACAAACAGTTTGCAACTTGTGTAACAGTACTTCAAGAGGGACTGGATATGTTCTGCAGGCAAAGGGTGGCCCTACTCCTTAAAGTACTTGCTATTCATATATAGTTAGGCAATTCTCTTACACTGTCGACCCTCTGTATGTACTTACCCATACTTACAGATCAACACGCGTACTACTTACTAAAACATTATCGCTGTGACAGCGATCTGGCTCATACCTTCTCTCCATCGATGGCCAGCCCAGTGACAGCGATGCCAACCTGCAGCCAGCGCTCTGTAGGGTTGAAGATGCTCAGGGTCGTCTGGGATGCGATGCCCACACAACAGGCGTTGGGAAACTTCAGCTCCTCTGGCACCACAACTTGTGCTATCCAACAATTATTCAGAGCATATGGACAAAAACAACACAGCATATGAGATTCTCACATCTCCAAATAAACCAATAAGTGCACAACTTCAATCTTTCATGGACCGGTCCTGTACTCAAGTATTTCAGTACATCATATTTACAGCACAACAGAAAAAACTGAGTACATACAATATATTGTCAATCTCACCTCCAACATCGTTGAAGCCTGCCGTGGGCCACATGCCCATGGTTCCCAGGTGGCCGTAGGGTTTACCAGCGCCCAGCAGGCCAGATTCAAGAGAAGGTAAATGGGCCCTGTGGAGCTGGCTGGGGTTCATGTACCCCTGTGGGAGAACTGGTCCTGAGGCAGAGGGGCCATGCATGTGCCCTACAGATGGAGGATTGGCATGGGACACCACAGGGCACATGCCATAGCCTGCAGTGGCTGCCCCTGTGTGGTAGGGGTGCAGGGGGACCTCAGACCCCAGATACTGCTGGGCCAGCTGGGAGCTGAAGAGGGACCGGCCTGTGAGGAGGGAGGGCACACTGGGCTGGGGATCCAGGAGTGGTGCCTGGGGCTTGAAGGTGGAGGACGGCAGGAACCTTGGGTTGTCGGAGGCAAAGGACGCAGGGAACCCGAAACCTCCCCTCAGCTCCTGTTTGTCTGTGCCGCTGGCCCAGTGCAGGGGGTGCTGCTGGTCGGAGGCTCCAGGCTGCTGGAGGTTGCTGGAGTACCCAGAATCCCCCTGAGTAAGGTGCTGTGGGGTTGGCTCAGGGCAGCGTTTGGGGAGTCTTTCTCTGATTTCAGGGAGATTGTATTCGCACCCCTTGCGGGCTGTGCTGTGGGCAGCATAGTGGCAGTCTAAGCTCCGGACATCAGTGCTCCTGTTCTGGGACTGCAAGTCCAGAGTATTAGTCTGAACCAAAACGTCTCCAGGACTGCCATGGGAGAGCTCCTGCTCCACCATCGGAGTGGGGCTCGCTCGGACTATTGTGGTGCTTAAGGCAATGCTGTTATTGCTCTGAAGGAACAATATAAAGAACAACATAACCATTATTCACTGGCACAGTTTATGAACTAGTAAATATTGGCTTTACAAAAAAAAAAACTTTGGTTAAAATGTAGCCTTCAAGCTGATTTATGCAAGTCAAAGCACATTCACAACCTTGAATTTCACACATTCAGAATCGAGCACTTTCAATGTTTAAAGGGGCCTATGGGAACCGCCCCCAACTTTTAATCAAGAAACACTCAGATATAACTCCGAAAAGCATTACACAGAGATGCGATTTCTCTGTGAGTCAGACACCAGTAGACAAGGCTGTGGCTAAATGGGAGATTTTGTTTGTCAATCTTCCGGTTTCACCAGGTTCTCTATAAATCGGCTGTTCTGATGCACCCTCCGCTAATAAGGCTTGATGCCAGCTCACCTTGTTCCTGTCAGGTGTGGGCAGGGCGGTGCTGTTATTTAGGGAGATGTAGGTCAGCCGGCTGAGGCTGGGGCTGGAGCAGTGTGACTGAGGTGAGAGGGAGTCATGGCCACCCTTCAAGCTGGCCGGGGAGGCGGGACATGATGCCATCCTGAGGCAAAGACAGACCGAAGGGGAAAATGATTCTTTCAATACAAAAACAGTTGGGCATACATATTTCTTAAAAAAGCCTCCTCTATATGTGCTTTTGTATAACAGTACTGAAACAAAATTCTGTAGTAACATGCCATTGCTGACCTCTAGATAAACAATGCACCCTTAACTTTCCATATGCGTGTTAATGGTCTTGCAGCATTGATTATAGAGAGGCAAATTATAATGGACTTTAGTGGGTATACGTCAGATGCATGGAATGACACAGTTTTGCATCACACAGTTCTGCTATCGGGCATGTGGTGAAAGAGAGGGATCCATTCACAGGCACTGGGATGTGAGAGGCCGAGGGCTCAGGTAAGACTGTGTGATTGAGATCCCCACTTTAAAATGAGATAACGATCTCAATCGGTCTTTTCTATCCTATATTTATCCGAGACAAATTAAAAGGAAAGAGACAGAAAGCAGAGGTGGCAGTGTAGTATAATTGTTAGGGAGCTTGAAGGCAGAGGTGGCAGTGTAGTATAACGGTAAGGGAGCTTGAAGGCAGAGGTGGCAGTGTAGTATAACGGTTAGGGAGCTTGAAGGCAGAGGTAATGGGTTCCATTCTCAGGTGGGGCACTGCTGTTATATTCTTGAGTAAGGTACTTAATTGCTCAGTAGGTATCTCTGGGCAATGTGTAGGAAATCACTCTAGATAAGAGCATCCTAAAAATGGGCAGAGTGAATGAAGGGGAAGGGGAGGGCTATAGAAATTAGGAGGGCAGAAAGGGGTTGTAAGGCATTGATACAGATGGGCTGAATGCAGCGCTCATGAGGGGAGAGGAGGGACAAGGCGTGGGGTCTAGACTGAGTGCTTACCCATCAGCGCTGGGGAGGGAGGACTGGCTCGGGGATGAGTGGGTCAGAGGGGACGTGGAAGGCCGAAAGGCACAGTGGGATTCCTCTACTCTGGGCGGGGCACATTGCTGGGGGGAACCCATCCCCTCGCCTGAAAAAAATAAATAAAAAAAAAGATAAGCAGTGTAACTGTCGATACATTTCAGAGCATTCCTCAACATGTTATTCAGCGAGCAGAAATATTTGAGAGCAGCAAGGCGTGGAAACCACATGCTACACTCGAAAAGTATGCTACTTACAACCTCTCCTTTCATATAAAAATTCTTCCAATACTTTTCAACAAAGGATATGAACCTCTGATCCAGTGAAGCAACGGACTGGGAGGGATAGCATTTTTAATGTACTAAATCACTGTTTACTTCCTAAAGAGTATGATTAGTTTTTACACAACTGAAATGAAATAAAGAGGTGTGTTTTGGTACTGAAATCACACTGTTGAAAACACTGCAGGACTCACCTGGGTTACTCGGAGCTCCAGGCTGTGGGCTATGTACGGCAAAGCCCTGGTGCTTTTCCGTGGAGCTGAGAAACACTGCAGGGCTCTTTCCTCGTGGTTCTTTATCGAACGGGCAAGTTGTCTCCCCCTCTGTTGGATCACTGCCCTGCCTGAGGGGATCAGGGGCATGGCTCTGTAGAGGGGGGCCATCCCATGTGCTGGGGAGGGCGGAGTCAACTGGTACAGGAGAACTGGGGCTGGAGGCAGAGCGGGAAGCAGGGCTGCGGCTGGGAGCCACCCCTGAGCTGGGCGTATGCACTGGGGCCGTCCCCAGCCTGACAGCGGTCTCTGTCCTACTCCTGTTTGAACTCACAGGGCTTGGAGTCTCCCGCTCTGGACAGCCCTCATTCAGCCCAGGTGTGTCTGCTAATCTGGCCTGAGTGGAGAGGGTAGCCGGCCTTTTGCCGACAGACCTTCTGTTGCCACTGGCTGATGCTGTTGGGATACAGCTGGCCTTCGGTCGTGGGATGGTGCTGCGTCTTCCCTCAGACTTCTTACAGGGTCCGACACTAGGGGGCGCACTTGAGCAAGGGGTCACAACTGAAGTTTTTCTGGATTTCTGTGGCATCCCTGAAACATTCCTCCCAGCATGGGGTGCTGCAGTGCCCGGCTCCTCGTGCCGCAAAGGCATAGCAGGGCTGGACAGCTTGCTGGAGGACCTGAAGCTGTCAGCCCAGCTGAGGATGTCAAAGCAGTGCGGGGAGGCAGAGCAGTCGCTGTCACTGCCCGAAGCCTCCGTCTTCCGCAGGTACTTTTCGATATCAAAGGAGCTCAGCTCCCCTGCGGACACGCTCTTGTGTAGCGCCTCCAGCAGCACGCTCTGGTCCACCGGAGACACAGCCTGGCTCATTCCACCCGCCCCCCTGGGAGACTGGCTCTTGCTCCGGCTCTTCTTGGACAGCTCCAGGATTATGGCTGCGAGCTGCACTGGATCGGAGCTGAGCGAGGCATCTGCGATGGCAGTGGCAATGGTGCTGATGCTTAGCAACAGGTTATTGGGGGAGTCTGTGCACTTTCCGGGGGCAGCTGCAGTTTCAGGAGCATGGGGTAGTGAGACCTGAAAGAAAAAAGTAAAAACTAAAAAATTAAATACTAATAAATAATAAAGGATAACAAGTCAAGACGTGGATAGAAATATCCTGACAAAAATTAAGTCCACCAAGACACCTGTGGCTTTCTGAAGGTGAAAAATGATCATTTGTTTGTATAAATGACGATTCATTTGGATGTCTGTGGAGACACATTTCAGGAAATAAGGTGTAACCTGAAACCACCCTGCTTTGATCGAGAGGAACAGCTACACGAATGTGAACAAAAAAAAAACAAATACTTCTCTTTTACAGGTGTTAATTCCAGGCATTCCTTAGAGCAATTAATGACCAATTGAGGGTTTTGTAGATCAAAGAGAAAGGTCTAAAATTCTTCTAAAACAGACCTTTGCTGCTTCCTTTTCAACACCCACTGACTGTTCATCCTCCTTGTGTGCCGGTTTTTCCATTGCAGCTTCGAATGTCTTGTTCAAATCCTCTGCACATAAAAAGACAGGAATTACAAGAATATCAGTGGATTGGATTTTTGGAGTCAACAAAATTAATGGCAATGAAAATATTAAAATTGAATGAACTTGTAATAGGAAAAAACAGCACTGCTAGCAGAGCCATGCTTAGCTCCAAGGTCATTAAACACAATTCGAAGGACTAGGTAACACCATAAGGCACTGCCAACAAATATGTATCAGAACGGGAAAGTAACAGCTAAAACAAAATTGAAAACAGCAGTTATAAGACATGGATGAGAATAAGAGTGAGGCACAGTTACCTGGATGCAGGGTGTCATCAGCATCACTGTGGTGGAGAGTGTCGCTGTGAACGGAGCTTCCCCTGGAGGAGAAGTCGGAGGGCCGGATCAGGGCAAAGGGCTCCCTCTTCTCTGGGGAGGTGATGACATAGCCGAAGGAGGGCTGCATCGGGGAGTGGGGGGGGGAAGGAAGGGGGCAGCATGATTTAATCACTCTCATTCACATGCTTCCACATGTTCCTGTTAGAGACAGTCAGGTATTTAACTAAAGCACTGATATAAAAACAGGTCTGGGCACTAAAGCATGCAAATGCTAACAAGTTCTTTGATCAAATTCTCCAAGCTTAATCTCATTGCTCTGAAACAGAGGGCCCAGATCCTCAGCTAATGTACTGTGTGACTTCCTAACACCTACCTGCGTATTTGCTAATTAACTGAGCGATGCATTCATTCTGCCATCAAAACAGTGACTGTACACTGTATACAGTGCAAAAATCAGCAAAGTCAATGTTTGCCATAGACTATAACACAGTGGCCTGCCACAATATCATCATTATACTCCTCTGACTGAAAAGTTGAGACCATCCAACACTGATAGTCATACTTTATTGTTACAGCATGCTTTAATACAACACACAGACTCTGAATGTCTGTCTGTCTGTCTCACTTGAGCTTGACAGCAGCCCCATCACCCCCACCCCCTTGCCCTATCTCTCATCAACAGTGAGCAGCTCACAATCAAGTATAAATGCATCAGGCCTTGATTGCCCTTGAGTGGATGCACAGTTTTTCTCAAGTTAAACCTACGCACAGACTGTGCTCCTTCAGGCTACTAGCACATTTTTTTCAAGCATCACCCGTCATGACTTCATATTTCTAATCAGCTAAATGTTCACAATTCAGTATCATTTCATCACTGTTTCTTCAGTAAATAACTAGCTACATTAGATAACTCAAACACCATTTCTGGTAAAATGGCAGTCATGCAAGTAGCTAGTCCATTTGAAATGGAGGTGGCAATTGTGTTCATGATTTCAATCAGTTAAGCATTTAAGTTCTTTAACATGTATGTTGATGTCGCTTTCAGTAATCTTGAACACTTTCAGTCTTCTGGATGCAGCTGTTTAACTGGCATCTCCACCATCTACACTGGAAAATCAGTTCATAGTTCTCTCCAGTTCATAGTTCTCTCCACAAACGTACAACACTGCTGTTAGTGCCCCCAGGCCCTGTCCCCACCACTCGATCCAGATAAAACAGCGCAGCGCTTACGGAGGGCACTGACCCGTTTCACAGCGTCCTCCTCGGTGTCGCCCAGGCAGCCCAGGGCCTCAGACCTCTGCTGGAAGAACTCTCCCAGGGACAGGCGCAGGTAGCTCTGGTTCCCCCTCTCAAACTCGGAGGACGCCTGGGACGCCCTCATTAGGATGTAGTTACTGCTGGGAAGCCTCCATGAGGTGTCTGCCAAACCCAAACTGGAGCTCTGTGCTGCTATCTGCTCTTCCTGATGGGCAGAAGGGTACCCTCAAATTAAAGCACCGCACCACTCAACACCTCACTGACTGCGCTTTTACAATTTTAAGTAGGTTAAATGGCGATTTGCCCTGTCACCTATAGTTACATTTTTGGTTGTACTGACAACAACCACATGCAGAGTTACTTTACCAAACAGCATACTTTCTCTGGGTTTTAGATTCCCATGGAGAAAACCGATCTGGCTTTTGAAAGTTAACGGCAGCCTAATGAAGACACTCATTATTCACTTCAAAAACATCACACAGTTAAGCTCTGTCAGCTCTCAGCTCTGTCTTATGCAAAGCTCACAGACACAGAATCACACAGTTAAGCTCTGTCAGCTCTAAGCTCTGTCTTACGCAAAGCTCACAGACACAGAGTCACACAGTTAAGCTCTGTCAGCTCTAAGCTCTGTCTTACGCAAAGCTCACAGACACAGAATCACAGTTAAGCTCTGTCAGCTCTCAGCTCTGTCTTACGCAAAGCTCACAGACACAGAATCACACAGTTAAGCTCTGTCAGCTCTAAGCTCTGTCTTACGCAAAGCTCACAGACACAGAGTCACACAGTTAAGCTCTGTCAGCTCTAAGCTCTGTCTTACGCAAAGCTCACAGACACAGAATCACAGTTAAGCTCTGTCAGCTCTAAGCTCTGTCTTACGCAAAGCTCACAGACACAGAGTCACACAGTATAAATGATGAAACTTTATTGGCTCACCTGTATAAACTGGTTCTCCTTCTCAAACTCCTCCTCATCTTCAATAATTTTGTCCAGTGCATCATCTTGTCAAAGAAAGCACTAAGATGTTAGAAACAGCCAAATACAGCAGGTTCATAAAGCATTCAACCCCCCCCAACCTTCCACACCTTGTGTTACACAATTAATTTAAAATCATTACATAATAATACCCCATAATGGCGAAAACTGGCTAAATTTCTGTGCACGTATTATGAAAAACTGAAATCTATGTTAATATTAAAGGCATGTTTTCACTTTGTAGTTACAGGGTATTATGTGCAGACTGATGGAAAAAAATAATCCATCCTAAATTAAATAATCCATCCTGAATACCTCTTAAAGATGACAGCTAAAAGAGATAATGATTATTAAGCGAGACCACTATATCTATTCTCAAAATTATTAACAGTCACTTTAAGATATGTGACTGAGCCAGCTGCTTCAGTCACAAGTGCAGATCATCTGCCATAAACTTACTGCCTGAAACAAACTCTTCTGTCTGAAACTGGCTGGCAATCTCTTCAGGAAGGTTCATCTCCGCCTCCTTTTCAAATGAGGAGTAATAAGCCAAGTCGGTGACCCATCTGCCCTCTTCGTTCTGGTAAACCACATTATGAGTGGTGGTGGGCCCTGGCCAAAAGAGAAGGCTCAAAGGTCGGGATACAAAGCAAACTCAATTAACCTAAAACCCACATTAAAGGTCAGAGTGGCGCTTATTCCAAAACGGATTTCTGACATACTGCATATTAATGAGCGGAAGGCATTCCATCTGAATTTGACCTCTACCAAGATGGTTAAACCAAAAACACAAATTCTTTAATTTAGAAGGCAGGAGGAAGGTACTCATTGAAGGTGTGGCACCATTAATTCTGATTTATGCATTGGACATTGGTCAATGTTATTTTAAATGTTCCCCTTCCTATTAAAAATCAAGTTTATTATATATCATTATTACAGCTCACATGATTAAAGGCCAATATACCATGAAGCTCCAAGTCTGTATTTGCATGCATACATCTACCACAGTGCAGTGGGGTTTGTACCACACTGACAAACCTGCAATGTTTACACTACCATCAATGGCTATGTTATTTTACAATCAGGGGGATTCCCATTCCCATACCATCCACTATCACCACGTCTTGCTTTCCCAGCTTAGTTTCAGTCTGGTTAAATTGATTGCTAATTAATGTCCTAATTGCAGTTCTCACCTGGCTGGAAGTCCAGCTCAACATTGTCAGGACACTGGCTCCACACATCATCCAGCTCCTCTCCCTGGCCAGTCTGAGAAAGGTACTTTGGCTCGAGGGAAGCCGCTCGATCCTCCCCTTCGCTGCTGCTGTCAGAAGGATCCGGAACAGTGGAATACCCACAGGGGCCTCCACGGAGCCCAAGGGACTCTTTGGCCTCCTCCTCCATGGGGACACTGTGGGACGGGAGCACCTGGGATAGGTGGAAGGTGCTTTGGAGGGTTCCCTGGAGGAGGGCTGAGCTGGAAGTGTCTGGTGGTCTCCAGTGGCCGGCGGCATTCTGCAGGTAGAGGGAGTCCAACTGCTCGTCTGTCCCTGCGGCAGACTCTGTGCTGTCCATGCCGTCCTGCAAGAGCAAGTAATTAACCAAACCAGTGCCACACTAATCTCACTAAATTTAAAAAAATAAATAAATAAATAACCAGAATCATGGTGCCCAGTGGTCTAACATACCAGGAAGAAGAACTATTCATAACCATTACACTCTGTGGTGATTCATCTGTAATGCATGAAGGCATAGGCCAAATAAATCCAAAGAAATATGAAGGTACCACCAGAGGGTAATCAGATAAGACTATAACAGAGGGGCTCACCAGGGCCTCCTGTCGGTCCAGAGTCATCGTCCAGTTGACTGGGGAAACCCTGGGCTGCCCTACACCTGAGGACCCAGACTCCCCTGTCCCCACTGGTCCAACTCGGTCCCCCATCTGAAATGCACACAGAATGTTTTCTCTCAGCTTCCAATCTGGAACGCACAGACATGGTGCCTCTCACACATGGCCTTCCAATTCAAAGCTCAATTCTAGGTCACCCTTTGCCCACTGGATATTTGTACATACAGTATCACAAATGCTAATTTCTAGGAGAATTTTTAAGGACCTTATATCTACTGTTGTATTCGAACATATCAGGATGACCATTACCAATTACCATTCCAAGTATAATTTTCTATATTTACATATTATAACTAGTATAGTCCCTAGAACCTTTAAGAGATTACCATTACTACCTCGCCCAAAACCACAACTAAACAGTAGTGCTTTGACTGCACAGTGGAAAAGCAAATGTTTCACCAACTTCATATCCTACAGCACTTTTTTTCTTAAGCACTTTAAAGGTTTACAAGAGCTACTGGCAGCCTTGAGGCAATCAAAGGAAGCATGGATGTCCTGACCCTGTTTGGTCTCGCTCTGATTGGTGGGCAGAGCTCAGGGGGACGCGGGGCAGAACTTGGTACCTCGCTGTGTCCCAGGATGCTGGCTCTGCTCAGGCCAGGGTTTTGGCCCTCTTCCCCCTCCTCACCCTCCCCGCTGGCTCCAACCATGCCCAGGCCCCGCAGTGTGTCATAGGGAGCCTGGCTGCTGACGTTGGGGGGCAGGGGGATGGTGGACACGCCCCCATCGTTTCCGTTCTCCTCACTGCCGCTGCTGCCATCTCCCCCTCCTCCCCCATCACCTGAGGCCAGAGAGTCAAAAAGCAATCAGCCAAGAGACCATGACGCCCAGCGTCACACACACCAACACACCGGCCATGACGCCCAGCGTCACACACACCAACACACCGGCCATGACGCCCAGCGTCACACACACCAACACACCGGCCATGACGCCCAGCGTCACACACACCAACACACCGGCCATGACGCCCAGCGTCACACACACCAACACACCGGCCATGACGCCCAGCGTCACACACACCACCACACCGGCCATGACGCCCAGCGTCACACACACCAACACACCGGCCATGACGCCCAGCGTCACACACACCAACACACCGGCCATGACGCCCAGCGTCACACACACCAACACACCGGCCATGACGCCCAGCGTCACACACCAACACACCGGCCATGACGCCCAGCGTCACACACCAACACACCGGCCATGACGCCCAGCGTCACACACCAACACACCGGCCATGACGCCCAGTGTCACACACCAACACACCGGCCATGACACCCAGCGTCACACACCAACACACCGGCCATGACACCCAGCGTCACATAGTGTCACACATGAACACAGCAGATATTACACCCACTTGTACATCAGCACAAGCTACCTTTACTTGTATAGTCTCACACAAAAGACAAGTAGACATTGTACCCAGTCACACACAAGCACAGCAACTGCTGGACCCACTCTCACATAACAGTCTAAATTACTCCCAGTCATTCATTACCACAACACTCATTAAACCCAGTCAACCAGCACAACTGACACTATACAAATAGATTTACACTGAAACAGAGCACTGTAGCAGTAAAATTGTTTTTGATGTTCCAAATATCCAGCTTGCATTGAGACCTTCAGACTCCTTTAATTATTTCTGTGTAATTTCACTTCGCATATTTTTCCAGTATGAGCTCAAGTAAACAACTGACTTTTTTAAAGGTCTGAGTTACCAAAGTTAGGCATTAGGACACCAGATGTGGAGGGGTGTACTTGACAGATCACCTGGGTAAAGACGATGATTTCACTACCAATTCAGTATTACTTGGACAAAAGTCTGTTCCAAGATTTTCCAGGACCTGATGTATCAGAGCACCTGTGTGCCAGTGTTATTGGCCATGTTGGCCTATTTCCATTATCTGTATTTGTGGAGATCTAAATAACACATGGATAAAAGGAAAACATAACTAAAGCAGTCATGGATGACTATGAATATTAAAAACTTGTCAATACACAGTCTGTCCAGCAGAGAGTGCACATGTATCTTTGAGCTGGCAGCACCACAAAGGAAAAGAGCATTTCCTTCACAATGGGATGCTAACTAGTTAGTAAAATATACGGCTCTCAAGGTAATAACTGGCAACGTCATTCACTTTCTTCTGCTCATGAACAGGTAACCATGATGCTCATGTCACTCATCGAGCAGACAACACACACCACTGAAGAGCAAACATACTGACTCAAACAAGCATGCATGCATGCATGCATGAACTCTTTACTGCAAGTAAAATTAATCATTAATAATTGGCCAAAAATTTAACTCTTGAACATCACAGACCTCTGCAAGTATTAACTATAAACTTTCATACAAGATGTGTGTCATAAAAAACGGAAGTATTACAGATCCATTTCACTATTCCACATCTAAGCAATCTTTATTACACAGGACTGCCTCTGTGTGTACACATTTCCATTTGCCATCAACTCCTGAAATTGCACCATTCTACTCATCTCTTACCTGTAACAGGTGAATTTATGACTTGGCCTTCAGCAGAGCGCCTATATTCAATTCCAGAGTTAGAAGGTGTGGTGCGGGCGCCTGGGAGGGGCTCGTCCTCTGAGCTGCCCCCTTCCAGCCCTGGCCTGAAGTTCGGGTGATTGCTCTCTCCAACCTGAAGTCAAGCACATACGTAAACATGGTCACAACTGCAGTCTTACGTGACAAAAACACACACCACTGCGCTGTGACTGCTCACCAGCTGTCTGGAGGTGCTGGGCAGTAGGAACCTGGGCCTGCTGGACCGTCTCTGGGCTGCCTCCAGCTCGTCCTCCGTGTCCTCTTCATCGCTGGCCGGACAAGAGTCCATACCGGTGGCTGCCAGGCGTACGTCTAGCATCTGGAAGTCATCCTGCCACAACAACCCACAAGAAATCCACAGATGGACTGTGAGAGAGCAAGAAATGGACTGGTTCACCAAACTCCTACTAAAGTCTGCAAGATGTTGAAAATGGCAGAAGGCATAGGGGA
This sequence comes from Albula glossodonta, assembly GCA_019788955.1. Classification (NCBI taxonomy): domain Eukaryota; kingdom Metazoa; phylum Chordata; class Actinopteri; order Albuliformes; family Albulidae; genus Albula; species Albula glossodonta. The sequence continues at coordinate 1,336,586 of JAFBMS010000070.1, forward strand.
GAGAATGTTCCAACCCACGCCACAATATCAAATGCCCAACCAACAAAACCGCAAAAACACGCAAACACCTGCAAAACTTCATTTTCACCTTCAAGCAGAGTGCTGAAACATCTACACCATTGTTGCACCTACCTGATCGTAATCCTCAAGAAAGTTACATCTGTTCTTCTCTGGTTCGGTGGCACTTGGGTGAGAGGAGTTTTCCCGATTCCCAGTCAGTTCCTAAATATCAAAATGGCAAAAAATATAAACCTATTGTTATTGAAGGAGAAAGACAACTAAAAACAAGTAAGAAAGTTAAACAAGCGATCAGGATGTGGTGCTGATCACTACTAAAAGACAGAGGTGGTTTAGAGATCTTACCGCCTGGGGAATCTCCTGCCCCTCCACCCGCCCCCTCTGCATGGCAGGGGGGAGAAGCTTATTGAAATACAGCTCCAGCTCATCATCATGCAGGGGGTCCATGTCAAGGTCATCATCTGAGTATCACAGAGCAAACACTCAGTGAGAGGGAAAAAAACACCACATGAAATAATACAGAAAGTAACATTAAAAATTAGTTTTGAAAAAAGAAAACTAAACTTATAAACTAGTAAACCCACTGTTAAAATTACCTAAGCCGAACTGAAATCTAATTCAAAACTGAAAAACAAAAAAAAACCTAATGAAAAATTATTCAAGGGTCAATATCCCTCATATTAATTTCACAGGTATCTCAGACAACAGAGCCAGTATAAAGACTCATCTCCTCAAAACATCAGAGCCAAAACATATCCTATATAAACCCATATAACTTACAAACACACAGCAACCATGGGCTTGAAATACCAGAAAAAAAAGCAAGTTGCATGCTATTCTAGCTCTGGCAAAAAATATGCTTAATGACTTAATTGCTTCCAGGGGTAGAATTTTTTCAGAGCTTTTTTGCATGAGTAAATTATTTTCTGTGCATTTTAAACATTTCGGTTGCAGTGATGCATTAGGCTGGAAAAGTAATGGCTTTCGCCCCCCTGTAAAATGCTTTGAGGGCATTTTATCCATGCTTAGGGGTACGATTACCCAACGACACTGTAGAATTCCTCTCTGGTGGCATTTTACTGCAATTAATTCATAAACAGATGCTTACTATACCATCTACTATATGAAATTAAACAGTTAATGACCAAGTAAAATATCACTTCTTCTAACTGCATCAAATAAGTTTCAGAAATATACTGCTAATTGTTTTGCGCTACTCTCATTCATCCATATCTGTCCTGAGAAAGAGAGTCGAGACTGTCTGGGACCTCCTGTCCTGGTGAACAGGAGCATGCTCATGGAGGACAAGGCAAGCTGGAGCCTACCTGTGACATCACTATTCAGGCTGTTCACAGAAAGGAGCTTCTCATTGGCCAGGAAACTGGTGATGCTTGCGCTGAGGTGATGGCCGTCTGCTCCATCGCTGGCCAGGCCCTCTTCCTCCACTGTCTCTGGAGGGGCATTCTCAGCCTGGGGTGGGGGTGGGGGGGGACATATCAGCCATTTTAGCTACAAGCAGTGACTACATTAAGGTGTTAATGCACTACTGTCCTGATTTCAGTACAACAGTCACACAGACAAGCATGAACTGACAAATTTTGAAGCACATGGAATGAACTATGAAATGAGCTGACTGGCTAGTATCCAACAGCCTGTCTAATCATATTAGTTTATACATGAACTTGTTAAAGTTTGTTGCATCTGTCTTTCTTGATTTTAAGGCGGAGGTTATACACAGGAATGCTTCTCTAATTGATCGTTGCCGCTAACAAGGAGAGGAGGAGTTCCAGGGTTGTGGGAGAGTTGAGAGTTCCTGACACGCTTTGTAATAGAAAGTAGTCCATTAAATGGAATTGAGGATCACTTTAGAACCTCAAACCCCTTCAAAAAATGTCCCCTATCACCATGGTTAGAAATCTTGAAATTATTGGTAAATCTAAATGTCACAATGGTGACAGTTCTATGTGGATGTGCAACTATATATGGGATATATAAACATACCTTCATAGCTGTGACATCTTTGCCTCCCAGGTGGGAAAATGTGATTAATCCAGTTGACAGCTCTGGAATAGAAAGTTGCAAAGTCCCCTCAAGTATGCAAGCTTGACACCTTTATCCTTACACCAACTCTTCATTAATGAAAATGTTTGCTTCACAAAAAAGACAATTAATGATTTAGGCATCATAAAGTGGAATTGTGCAATTGCATTTCTAAAATCAAAATATGTTTCATGATATTAAAATTTGATATTTCTTCACAAGTGCCAGAATTCTACTACTGATAAAGAAAACCGGCCGTATTGTCCGTACCATGCCCATGTTCAGAAACCCGTGCAGCAGTTTGACCTGCCTGCAGGGGGCGCCCCTGTGAAGAGGTTTTTAGCACGGAGGCAGACTCCCCCTCCTCCAAATGGATCTTCACCAGCATGTCTGACAAACGATGAGCAGCAATGAAGTCATCTGCACCATCCCTATGATGAAAAAACAAAAATACACTTAACATGCTTGTGTGATTCTTTAACCCATAGGTTCGCATGGATATGTGTATAAATGCAGAAATTATTCCTTTAAGTATTAGCATGGTTGGTCATCTGAGGAAAATAGTTTCTATGGAAGAGTACCAAGGTCATGATATAACCAAGTAAAACACTCACAGCTCATCTTTGAAACTAAGTGCAAACTTCCCCCTCTCTCCGTTTGATGTCTGTGAGTTTGCCAGTGACAGCTTTCCATCATCCAAGTAAGATGCCTCAACATCAGAAGTTCTGAAAAACATTTCAAACATGGTGTTAAGATAGCATTTTAATACACTCATCCAACAACTCAATCACATTGGAAAGCTCAACTGAAAAATAAACACTACACCTCCAGGCCATCTTAAAAAAGTGAAAATAACAGGTTAACTGACAGACCAGAATTTTAAAAATCCTCAGATGCAAATAAAAAGGAAAAAATTAAAGCATGGTGATTTTAAATGGAAACACCGGAAACACCAGACTGCTGGTTTAAAAACATGCTGCTTTACTCCACACTGGACTAGGACATGCTGCTCACTGTGAGTTTGACCAAAGTCATTCAGTCCCACCCTCACCCTCCACATCAGTGCTTCTCTCCAGTCCATTCACATTAATTCATGTTTGTATTCTATAAAAAGAGAGTAACAGGAAGGGAGGGTGTTTGTGGGGTTGCGTCTGAACTGGGAGGGGAAGAGCACAGGCAGTACAGGCCCACCTGTTGTCGGCTCTGGCTCTAATTTTAGCCACAGTGGAGGCTGCCACGGGCACCCCCAGAGTAGATCCCAGTGTCACATTCCCCAAAGTGGCGTGGCTGCTGTTGAGGGAGGCCGAGAGGAAGCTGGGGAACGGCTCATCTTCAATGTTCCGGAAGCTTTCTGTCATTTTGGGCCCTCTGGCTCCAGCTCACCTACTGGACATCAATTGTGGGAATACGTGACTATGCACTTCCAACCCACCTCCCCACCAGATTCAACTGTACACAAAACTTAAACTTTAAACTAGTGCTGGTGCGATGTACTACGCCCAGAGTGCAAAATGACTCATTTAAGCATGGGAAATATCTGCGCCAAACAAACTTGGAAAATTTGTTTAAACATTCATGCCTTGAAATTCAGTCCTACTCATTTACAGAATTTCAGTAACATTAAGAGTAACGTGAATGACATGCGTACATTCAATTACGAACACTTCGTAAGATCAACTTCTGGATATTTACAGAGAGCTTGTTTGTTTGGTGACTGGATATAGCTATGGTATTAACTGCAAGGGTAGCCATCACTAGCTACATCGAAACCCTGGTACTCAACATGAAGCGTGATTGTAAATATTTACTACTGTAGTATATTCCCCTCGCTGGCATATTTCTGTCAGCACAATCAAATTGACAATACACCCACTGAATCTACATACAGCAATATGTTATTTGTGCACTTTTAGTTTGGCAAACTATAATTGCAACTACGACAGCGATATAATTATCATAACAACACAGTTGGCTAGGAATATAACATTTGCTACGTATAACGGAACTGAAACATTTTGAAAACTAAGTAACAAACAAAGTCGTTCACAAAAGTATACCAAAATGCGTTGCGTATACTTCTTTCTTAACTTACAATACTACAACGATGCGAACTAAGGATAAGTCGTGCCAGATCGCAAACTTCAGTGGCCTCAATTAGCAGCAAGGCCGTTTGGTTGGAGGATATAGCCTCTCGCTAACGATGTCGCAAGGAGCAGTTCGCTCAGCTCGTTAGCATTAGCCAGCGGCCAACATCTCAAGTTTCTCAAAACGCTAACATTAGCTAGCAAATGTTAGCTTGTCATCTGACCTGTACCAATACAACTTACGGAGTATCTTTTGGAACTATCATTAATCATTTCTTCCCGTTCCGAAATGTATGATAAGTTACTTACAGCTCTCTCCCGAAACAAAGTTCGATTACGCCCAACTCAGCATTCGCTCTCCTGATTTTCTGCAACACAGAAACATAGAAAACTGGACAGCTGGTTAGCTACATGCTACCTAGCTGTTTTAAGTGGAAAAGCAGCGACAACTACTTTCAGTGTCAAGTTGCTGTTACGGCGACAACACGAAGTACAATGAAAAATAAATTTCCCAGAACGGAGCTTCGGGTTGTAAGGAAACCTCCACTTCACAACCGCCAAAACTTCAAACTATAGCGGCTTTTTCTCTTCCAGTTATAGCTTTGCATACTAATCGAAACAAGCCATAGCATTGCCCACTCAAGGGTGAAAGCCATCCGGTAGGATAATTTGCAGGAAGCCCGCCTCATTCTCGTCACTTAAAGTAGGCGGGACTGTTCTTAAAGTCTAAATTTCATTGGACTAAAATGTGAGCCGCGGTAAAAAATGTAGGCTGTTTGGATGTTTCTCCTGTCAATTTACAGTTTCTCGTTTGTATGAATACGCCACTTTTGAAATAACCAATACTGTATAAACATAGTTATTACTGCTGTTAGGGTAGTCGAATAATGATAGTCAAGAAAAAGAAACAATTGTTAACTTGTTATTCTAATAGTACTTATCAATCGTGAAAAATTGTTTTTTAACGTACACTTTTATAAACCTCCAAGTAGCTATTTTGATACAAATATTACGTCTTCCAGTACACAAAGAGCTTGGCATACATTCTGATCGATGCACTGCATCCTGCTGATACTTCATTGTTCATTGAAGAAGAAAATGGGACTGCGCACATGACTCGCTTACTTGTTCCTCACTAGTATGCACTGTTGGGAATCCTGGATACCCAGGAATGCCAAATGTTGGGTGAGAGCCCACAGCAGTTCAGCCAGTTGTTCGATTTGGAACAGCTGAAAAGAAACAGCTCGAACACCATCCCACTGTTAGATAACATGTTATGCTCAGCTGCTTAAAATTCGTTTACTAGGAATGACATTGAGCAGGCGAATAATACACGCTGTAAAATGTATGGACCGAATCCAGACCAAATGCATTTTCCGCGTTATTCACTATTGAAAAGAGTGAGAGAATAGAACGGAAAGTGAACCTAAGTGAGAGCAGCGAACCTAAGATTCGGCCTAAATTGTATTACATACTAAATACCTCTTTCAAATGTACTGCATGGTCTTTACCTCGGTATGTTGTCTCGTGGACAGTTTGTTATTATGAGTGCATTGCATTCAATAATTAATAAATTACATTTTAATTTGGATTATTATAGTCAGCTTGTATTGGTACTGAAGTGATGTTGGAAACCTATATATAGATGCTGCATGGGTCTGGAAATGTGGTCCTATTACCACACTAGCACTTAAGTTCTCAAACTGTGTAAGTTTCTCTGAATGAGAACGCATGCTAAATGACTGTAATGTCATTCAAGAGTGGTTACAAGTGCTTCTACGGCATTTTTAAAGATCTGACAGGGATTCACTGAAAGGGAACTCTCCAAAGTATTCTTACTGAAAAGAGGGATAACAATACAATTCCAAGTCGAGAAGTATCTAAGGAAATGGATTGTTAAGGAGAGACAGGAATCACAAGAAAATATTTACAGTGCAAATCAGGAGCTCCATCCATGTCATACTTCCTCTATGATTCATCGGTCATATTTTTCTAATTTTGTGTGACTTTCCTTGAGACTATGAGTAGCACGGGGAAAAATGATGTTGTCACATGTACTTTAATGTATCTGTTCCTATATCTTTGAATATTTGCTTGTACCTCAGAATTTAGGAAGGGAAAATATGTTTGTTCTTTATTCAATGTAATTACTTAACGGATTTTTCTGCTTTTGCACTGTATTTTGTTTTAAAAAAAGATTAACAATGTCACATCTTTTGAATCATGTAGAATCAATCTTTGTAGAAATTAAATGAATATTATTTTATTATACAAAATAAATTTAAAAGTATATGGGTCAGTAAACAGAGAAATAATTCAACAATTAAATAATATTTAATTCATTTTGAAAGTGGCCAGTTATTTCACCATACTAATTTTCACTACCAAAATTCAATTTTGTTCAATCTTACGTCCTATTAACATTTTTCTATTTCAAAATGGCTTTTAAAGAAGACTAAATTTATTTCATAATTTCATTTTCATTTAATGGTTTGGCCATCTGCGATTCAACACGAGTGGGGTTGAATCTATTCACTGGATCTGGCAGTGCTTTTCTAGCACGACCCAACCTGTTAGCAAACTTGTGAAGTCCTGTATGGTATGGGCAGACAACATACCGACCCAACGACAATGTGGAAGATCTCAACGATTTTCGAGATGTGAAGCTGACTATATCCCCGTAGCAGCGCTTGCTTTGAAATTTGGGGAAGCTTGTTTTTAATCATGTTACAATATTCAGTACATGATAAAGTTAAACGTTTGAACTCATACATGAATGCAAACAAATGACATCAGTGTCACTACATAAATTGTAAAAATTAAAGTCTATGAGTCATTTTCAAAGATATCATTGAAATATTTCAGAAACTAGTTGCTGTTTTTCTTGTCAACAAATATGAAATGCTTGATGTGTCGTATAGCAATCGGGAGATTATTTTGCATTATTAAAATTGTAAAAAAAAAAATATATATATATATAATAATCATTGCTGTTTTATTTCCTCTAGATTCATATAATAAATCCATACAAGTAGATAGATTGGCAATCATGTTTTTAAAGGTGTTAATAACATCAAAATACTAGATAAAAGATGCACTAAATCCGTATCTATCTCCAGCATACATTCATTTTGATAGTATGTGACTACAACGGTACATTACTTTATATTATAGGCATTTAACAGACGCTCTTATCCAGAGCGACTTACAAAACAAAGTGCATTTCTTATGGGACAAGCGAAGGGTAAAAGTCTGAAGTTTCAGTAGGGTTAGCATGGACTAAACCCTATGGATGACCTGTTGAAGAAACAATACAAGAAACAGTTAGTAATATCATGGTACATGTTTTGTAAGATTTTGAATTTCTTTAATTTTGCGATTGATACAGGATCTTTGAGGGGTTAAGTCTAGATCTCTTTCAATTTATGTCATCCAAAAGAATTTCCCTCTTGCTGTAATTCTATGCTTACTATGGATGGTTTTTCTAATGCATCTGTTGTCCCATGTATTATCAATGGGGCTTCAACCCTCTAATGCAATTTCTATATTAGTTTTCAAAACGTAAGCGGCACACCACTAGAGAGCTAACCTCTTTGATACAGCTTTGGTAACATAATTTACATCTCTAAATGGCAGTGGTAAATTACACAACTCCAAGAATTGTTCATATGATATGATTTCCATACTTATCATACATGTCAATGGAACTATTATTTTATTCCACTATTTAGGTAAGAGCAAAAATTCCTGACAGTGATGTCAGAATTGTTCGAAAGAAAAGTTCTGTGTTGAGAGAAACTGAGAACTCTAAATGTTTATTGTTGTTTCATTTTAGAATGGAAAGTAAACATTTCCATTCTAAAAAGTCTTACTCGTGAAATTTTGATAGCATAAGAGATACTTTTTTTGGCAAATAATTGCTCTTCAGAAGAAAGACCACCCAATTTATTAAAAATATGACATGGAATGAGATACCTTGTAAAGTCTTATCAATGTCACATTATCACACACTGTAGTAACTTTCTAAAAGCTTCATTATCACACACTGTAGCCATTTTAGTGAATGGAGCTACATTATTATAGACTCCAGGATAACTTTAGTGAATGGAGCCACATGATCACACACTCCAGTGTAACTTTATGGAATGGAGGTACATTATCACACACTCCAGTGTAACTTTATGGAATGGAGGTACATTATCACACACTCCAGTGTAACTTTATGGAATGGAGGTACATTATCACACACTCCAGTGTAACTTTATGGAATGGAGCTACATTATCACACACTCCAGTGTAACTTTATGGAATAGAGGTACATTATCACACACTCCAGTGTAACTTTATGGAATGGAGCTACATTATCACACAGTGTAACTTTAGAGAATGGAGCTACATTATCACACACTCCAGTGTAACTTTATGGAATGGAGCTACATTATCACACACCCCAGTGTAACTTAAATGCTTTACATTTTGGAATGGAGCTACATTATCAACACTCCATTCAGTCATACACTCCAGTGTAACTTTATGGAATGGAGCTACATTATCACACACTCCAGTGTAACTTTATGGCACATTATCACACACTCCAGTGTAACTTTATGGAAGTACACACCCAGTGTAACTTTTGGAATTACATTATCACACATAGTGTAACTTTATGGAATGGAGTACATTATCACACACTCCAGTGTAATGGAGCTACATTATCACACACCCAACTTTATGATCACACACACTCCAGTGTAACTTTAGGGAATGGAGCTACATTATCACACACTCCAGTGTAACTTTGGAGAATGGAGCTACATTATCACACACTCCAGTGTAACTTTATGGAATGGAGCTACATTATCACACACTCCAGTGTAACTTTATGGAATGGAGCTACATTATCACACACTCCAGTGTAACTTTATGGAATGGAGGTACATTATCACACACTCCAGTGTAACTTTATGGAATGGAGCTACATTATCACACACTCCAGTGTAACTTTAGGGAATGGAGCTACATTATCACACACTCCAGTGTAACTTTAGAGAATGGAGCTACATTATCACACACTCCAGTGTAACTTTAGAGAATGGAGCTACATTATCACACACTGTAGTGTAACTTTATGGAATGGAGCTACATTATCACACACTCCAGTGTAACTTTAGAGAATGGAGCTACATTATCACACACTCCAGTGTAACTTTAGAGAATGGAGCTACATTATCACACACTGTAGTGTAACTTTATGGAATGGAGCTACATTATCACATACTCCAGTGTAACTTTATGGAATTGAGGTACATTATCACACACTCCAGTGTAACTTTATGCAATGGAGGTACATTATCACACACTCCAGTGTAACTTTATGGAATGGAGCTACATTATCACACACTCCAGTGTAACTTTATGGAATGGAGCTACATTATCACACACTCCAGTGTAACTTTAGGGAATGGAGCTACATTATCACACACTCCAGTGTAACTTTATGGAATGGAGCTACATTATCACACACTCCAGTGTAACTTTATGGAATGGAGCTACATTATCACACACTCCAGTGTAACTTTATGGAATGGAGCTACATTATCACACACTCCAGTGTAACTTTAGGGAATGGAGCTACATTATCACACACTCCAGTGTAACTTTGGAGAATGGAGCTACATTATCACACACTCCAGTGTAACTTTATGGAATGGAGCTACATTATCACACACTCCAGTGTAACTTTATGGAATGGAGCTACATTATCACACACTCCAGTGTAACTTTATGGAATGGAGCTACATTATCACACACTCCAGTGTAACTTTATGGAATGGAGCTACATTATCACACACTCCAGTGTAACTTTATGGAATGGAGCTACATTATCACACACTCCAGTGTACCTTTATGGAATGGAGCTACATTATCACACACTCCAGTGTAACTTTATGGAATGGAGGTACATTATCACACACTCCAGTGTAACTTTAGAGAATGGAGCTACATTATCACACACTCCAGTGTAACTTTAGAGAATGGAGCTACATTATCACACACTCCAGTGTAACTTTATGGAATGGAGCTACATTATCACACACTCCAGTGTAACTTTATGGAATGGAGCTACATTATCACACACTCCAGTGTAACTTTATGGAATGGAGCTACATTATCACACACTCCAGTGTAACTTTAGGGAATTGAGCTACATTATCACACACTCCAGTGTAACTTTATGGAATGGAGCTACATTATCACACACTCCAGTGTAACTTTATGGAATGGAGCTACATTATCACACACTCCAGTGTAACTTTATGGAATGGAGCTACATTATCACACACTCCAGTGTAACTTTATGGAATGGAGCTACATTATCACACACTCCAGTGTAACTTTATGGAATGGAGCTACATTATCACACACTCCAGTGTAACTTTAGGGAATGGAGCTACATTATCACACACTCCAGTGTAACTTTAGGGAATGGAGCTACATTATCACACACTGTAGTGTAATTTTAGCGAATGGAGCTACAAATTAACACACCAGTGTAACATTTAGCATACAGTGGAAAAGGGATTGTGCTTTGGTCATCAGTAATGACTGAAGAAAACTACCTGCATCTTTCAGGTGTTGATTCATATACCAGACAGGGATACTCTCTCAAATGAGCCACAATTCATAATAGTAATATTGGATTTTAATGGCAATCTTGCGGGCACAACACACAGCAAAAAAATATACCAGTTGTCTAGCCAGTGTCCCACATAAAGCTGAAAACGACTGATTTCAAAAGCATTGAACTATTACCTGATGTGAAGGGGCACTCCTAAATTGTGATTATCCCGTGTTAGGCCTCATTAAGCCCCATCAGAGGCTGTGATAGATCATAAAATCAGACACGGTACTCACTCAGACACTGGTAATCAACAAGGTACCAGTGTCCAGGCATCATTCATAAAATGACAAAAGAATGAACAAAATATGTGTGTTCATGTGTTATTGTGCCCTATGACAGAAATATGAGCAAAGTGGAGTTGTGCCCCCTTGTGGTCATCAAAGTAAGTCATTGCATGATGGTCTCGATCTACCGGTGACGCTTGAGGCACTGAGCACAACCTGAACTTTATACACTGCCTTCCAATTTCAGATATGTAGACAAGATTAGTAAGAAGGAGAGTGAAAAGTAGTTGGGAGAGACAAAAAGAAACACAGATGGAAAGATGAGGAAAATGGATACAAACAGACCATCTTCTCAAGTTGGTGCACTGTCTAATTAGCTCTATTAATTACCCCGTTTGAACAGGAAAACCAATGAACTGGCTAATGCTAATGGAACAGAGTTGAGTCCAGGGCTCTGCCCTGAGCTAATAGCTCTGGGTGCAAGTAATCCTACTGCCCACAGTGAATCCATTTGTGGCTACTGGAGGCATCCCTACAGTAATGCTATATGCAGCCCAGACTGACAGGACCACAGCTGCAGGAGCTGAAGAGGGTTCTGGTAAGAAATTTAGCGCCTTCCACATGGCAGCTACAACAGCTACAAGATGCCCACTGCGGCACTGCCAGCTCTGAGCAGGCCATTGAGTTCTGCAGTACTGCTGCCAGGTAAGAAGGGGCATTTCTCAACTGTATTGATAACTGGCAATGGGTAAATCAATGCATGCTACCCACAAGAATTCAAGAACCTCTCATTTCCTTTGTTACAATTCAGGTGCCTTGACATAATTGGTGCTCTTCAGAATTTAGGACATACAGCAATTGGAAAAACTGACAAAAAGGGAACCATGAAAATTTAATAGAAGAATTAAGCTTGCTTACAAATGAGGAACAATCATCAAAAAACATGAAGAATCATGAAAAAGCTGAAAAAAAGTATTTGCGTTGACAAATCATGAAAATTAACTTGCCAAACTGTTGTTGTAGACAGAAACCATAACCATCTCATTGAATTGCAAGTGAAAGTTTCCAGAGAAATGTTTATTGTATCTCAGCTTACGATTTCCAGTTTACAATGAACCCAGTTACTGTTCCTGATTTTCAACCAAAGGTTTGAGGGGATGTCGCCTGCGTAGTTGTGGAGGCTGTGGGCTGGGGGTGGGGCTCTCAGCATCACAGGTGGGCTCTATCAGTGAAGCAGGAGGCAGAAGGTTGGCACACCTTGAACCAGTCCAAGGGGGGTCCAGAGGGGGAAAGAAATACCTGCAACAGCAGACCGAAACAAACAAAAAACAAAGACAGAAATACAAGACAAAGAGAAAATGGCAGCAATTATGTTGAAATGATTAAGGCGGTTCGGGGGGGGGGGGTATGTTCTCAAAGGGGGCCGATGCAATGAAAGAAAAGCGGAGAGGTGAAATGTAATCCAAAAGTAAAAACCGAACAGCAGAGTTTTGAGCAGTTTTTAATGATAGCTTTTGATTCCTTAATCTTTGCATGTTATTTCCCAGCAAATCAGGAAGAAAATCCCTGACTATCTTACTGCCTGGTCCAGGTATAAAACTGAATGATTGTTTATGAAATAAGAAATACTTTACGTGCACATTCCAAATGCCTATCCATTTCTGTCTTTTCCCTGGTACTTTCTAATGATGAACTGCGCATGTTTCAAAATAAATTCTGTCAGCATTTTGCACGCTGCATCCATTTTCCACTGTTGACATTTCCCTTTATTTGCCATTACACTTTGTCACTTCAGCTGCTATTTATCCAGTGATTTCTCAGAGGTGAGTGCCTCGAGAATAAAACAGCATTCACATGAGTCTTAAGTCTGAAATCCAGAAGCAACTAACCAGTGGTCTAATACCAAAGCATAAAAGGTTTTGCAGACTGATTTAAAGTCAGCCCAATCAGCTCAGACTCGCAGAACACAAGGGTTAAGAGCTGGACTTATTACTGCATCTGTCAGAAGCAGTTTAGAGAGGAAAAGACAATCAGAAGCACTGGGGTTGACACTTTGCTCTTGTTCTGCGAAAGAACAGTTCAGGTGAAGATTATGAAGTAGTTGCATTAGTTTGAACGTATTATGAGAGGTAGATGAATAATAGATTCAGGGTTAGATGGGAAGAAATGTAATTTTAACATGAATGCAGCAGAGATAGGGAGATATTCTACTGTCCTTTCTGTGATATGAACAGGTTTTGTTGAATTCCAAACTGGCCCCTAAACCTTTGCTGACAGTGTACCCTTTAGATTTTCAGTCATGAGGGCTACCACATAATCTGAGGATGGTTGGATTCTACATGATCAAATACCAGTGAAGACTACGGGACTGGATACACCCGTAAGCAACACCATCAGGTTCAGGTGAAGTGACATACCAAGACTGCTGTCTATTTATCCACATCCTAGCTTCACATTGCCTGGCAATAAGAGAAGAACGGACAGGCAGGGATGCTTAGATCCTCTGAACATGCTTACAGGTGTTCTGAACCCGAAAGGAGCATGGAGCTCATTGGTATGAGCCTTGTGGTTAGGCCATACAGTGCAATATAAACATAAAAACTAACTGTAGTTAGAATATCAGTAAAGGCGTATTATTAGCTTTATCGCTGATAGTTTTAATACAGCAAGCTTTGCATATATTCGTGCATTTATATTATGCCGAACTCTTAATACTGCATGCCATAATCTGGTTTGTTCCAGTTGCTTAGTAGTCACATTACTGCAGGCAGCTTTGTGCTCTTTAAGGCATATTCACACACTGAGGTCACTCTCGAAAGGAGCCTGGACATGCTTTTCTGCTCTTTAGGCCTCAAAAATAGCTCCAATATAGAAATTACAGTGACAGGTCATACACAAACCGCTGATAAACCATACTGAGGTGTGAAGAAAAAAAACTTTATTGTACAAATATAGATGATTTTGAAATGTATAAAACTCAAGAACACCAAAAATGTTTTGCCTCAGATAGAAACCCAAGAGTTCTCACCTAATTTCCTAAGCCTTTCTCTCACCCAGGGTTGTGAAACCCAAGCATCTAAAGTTATTTTAAGATAGGTATTACTGGATTTCCATGATGGATACACAGTAAGCATACAATATATGGTCCTCATGTAACAGTATACATTTTAGATATATTTCATTGGAAATTTGTACCCAAAATTTTTAAACATTTTTGAAATCAAGAATGCATAGAAAATTGATGAAATAAATGAATTCGGAACCTGAAGATAGTTGCACATTAAATATGAATACATCACTGGGGAGAGGATGGTCCAAGTGAAGCTTCCTTACTCTTTGAGACAAACACACAGTCCAGGACCTCACAGAGACACCTTCAGTTACAGACACAAACCTTTTCAGCCACACTTATGCATCAAGTAAGCACGATGTATTGTGATATAAAATTTCATTTTACGATTTGCAAACCACATGACCATGCCAAAATCAGAAACCAGGAGACACACACAGACAGAGTGGCAGCCCGGGCTGCCTAAAGTTAGTAATATGCAGGCTGTGGGTGTGTCTTTGGGGAGGCCAGTCGACGTCTGGGAGGGGAAAAGGGAGTTCTCTTCCCATTCCTGTGAGTATGCAAGAGTGGATAAAAACAGCACATTTCCAATTACGCTTGCAGAACAGTGAGCTTTGTTTTTAAAAAATAAACGATTTTGAGAAAAAAAAAAAAGCAGGTCATACAACATTTTAAAATAAAAAGCACTTAATTGTGACTGGCACACAGAGATTAAAACAAACACACTAAACAGAATGTTTAAATTCGCCAAGTACAACTCAAGTCAAGGTCTTGTCCAAAAGAAAAGTATTAATACTAGAAAATGGGTGAAATATTCACTTGAAAAATAGCAAAATAATCTTCCCTTTTGTTGTTAGTTTTGGGGAAGGTGCAGTCAAAACAAACTTTTACTCTGCTTCTGTTTATAATTAAAACCAAAGCAAAGGGTGGTGATGTAGGAGTTCACGCAATGATCTGGAAAAATGATGTTCCTTTGTTATTTCAGTAATTTCACAGATAAGACAGAAATGTCAACGTGAAATGTATGAAAAAAGGACACGTTTGACACATGGGATATCATTTTAAGATGAAGTCATAAAACTGACTTTCACAGCCAAAATACTCACACTTTCTATGACATGTCTATGTTTGTGCAGGTAGGAAAACATAAGGCTGAGTCATGTGGGCCTTTGATGCATGTATGGTTTTATCTGTGAAATTCAGAGTTAACACATTTACTATTTTTCAGGAAAGGGTTGCACCCATCTTCTTTAATTCCAAGTACAAAAAATGACATCAACAAAACGTTGCCAAAACTGCATCCTCATTCTCATGTAACCCAAGAAAACAGAGAAGACTGCACAGACAGAGTGACCTCAAGTCTGTGCACCCTCTTTAGAAACATTCAATTCATTTTTATGCATGGCATTCTATACGTCTATATTTATGTATAGTGTGTTAAGACTTATTTTATAAAATTAACATATTTCAAAAGGAATATGGTTTTCTTTCTTTCCTCACAGTTTAAGTAGCACATAAACTAAAGCAGATACAAAACAAACTCCTCAAAAATGCACCACAACATCAGAATACATGCACAGAATTGCATTTCAAAATACATTCTGCATGCAGCAGCATTCCAGAAACTTATTTTGTTAAAAAGCTTATTTTAGTTGAGTTATGATTGTCATTTATTCTGTTCCATTAGCCCAAGTTACTGGAGCCTGATGCAGAGTCAATGGTTAAACAATATTTTGTGACCCAAGCAAATGCACCAAAGAGCATTGCACAACATCCATCATTTTTGTTGGTCTTATCATGGATTGCATGGAGAGGAATGAATTAAAGTTATGCTGGAAAAACATTCATAGTCCCAAAATGCTCTTAGGAGGATAGGGAACTGGAATGGACAATTTTATGATCATATATTACGTTTCACATCACCATTATGCCTAGGCTAGAGACTTGTGATGAAAGCTTTTAATGGCTGGAAGCCTCTCAAATTTGTAATGTCCCTCAAACCTGTGAACTAAAGGTTTAGGTCAAAGACTTATGGACGGTGTGAAGCACTCACTTACAGAGGCATAAAAAACAACAGCTGATAAATGAGAAATGAGATCAGTTTTGCCAGCTTTGAGGGGTTGTAATATTAACTTTCACAGTAGAAAGAAAGAAAAAAAAATGGACAGATGAGGCAGGGATCTCAACTATGTTCTCCAAGTGGCAGGATTTATGGTCAGCCACACCATGTGTTCAACAGGAGAGTTCTCTCTCTCTCTTCATTTCTAATTAGTTAAGACATCATCAGAACCTGACAGAGGAAGGAAAACTCCACCAATCTTTCTCCCTGGTACCCACAGCACTAAGAAAAGCTGCCATATCCTCATAGATCAGCCAAATATGGAAGAGGGCTCATTTAGTTTCACCGAGAACAGCGATCGCCTATTGTTCCAGCATCTCGGTTCTTCCGGTTTACTCAATCTAATGTGTGAACCTGGCCATGGATTACAGTG
The DNA here is from genome assembly GCA_019788955.1 of Albula glossodonta. Taxonomy (NCBI): domain Eukaryota; kingdom Metazoa; phylum Chordata; class Actinopteri; order Albuliformes; family Albulidae; genus Albula; species Albula glossodonta. The sequence goes on from JAFBMS010000070.1 coordinate 1,353,196, forward strand.
TGAAAATGCAGAGTGACTCCAGCATTCCTTCACTGAGCTCATAAACCCAAGCCCAAGGCTGCTCTCCATACTGACATTCAAGCCCACGGCAGCAGCAAAGGCTCAACCAGCAAACACTTCGGCTACTTGCTCTAGTGTATGTTTATGAATAGGAAAATACCAGCTCAGCACTGTATCCGCGCTTTCCAATATGGTCAACCTGATGGTGCCATTTGTGAAATAATTCCTGAATATTTTAATCGTACAACACTGAAATTAGGCCAAGTGGAACTACAGGAGTGTCCTCTACAGGAATGTCTTTTTGGTGAGAGCTCTTAAAATGCAACTAGGTCAGTGAGGAGTGTGTACTACCGTACTTCCTGAACAGAATTTGCTTGCTACAGAATTTTGTCAATTGATCCCTCTGGGAAAGGGCTGATGGTGGATCTGTTGGTAAACCGAACTGCTTTCTATTTGCTCACTTTCAAAATAGCCCAAGCACTCAGTGCAACCTGAGGGAAATTTGAACATAAAGTAAGTGAAAGCTCTTGGAACGGACCAATAGACAAGCAAGGATCCCCCCCCATCTTTCTATCTGTGGATTGATGCATGTCAACATTCCAAAAAAAGAACATTACAGAAATCTGAAACAAAACATTTTATAATGTAGAAAATATGTACATACTTTTCAAAGTTACAAAGTGTTTTGCTAGATATGGAAAAAATTCATATAATTTTCAAGTAATCAACTTTTACACCACTATTTTTCATACCAATCTAACAAACACGCAAGCAACTGAAGGCATACATATGTTGGATACACTATAGGTTTTGACTCATTGCTGATTATGTACAAACTACATGAATGGACACGTTAAATTTTAGTCAAACATGTACATTTTCAGTCACGCGTATAAAAAAATTGTTGAACAGCTAGTCATTTTAAAGTACTAAGAGACTAACCAGTGTTTTAATTTATGTGCTTTTCTGTGGGTGGCTGGAGAATCATAATGTGTAATTAATTTGGGACTAATTCTGAAAGAGAGGAAATTATACAGCTGGTATTGTGCAAAACACAGCACATGGCATGACTGAAAATTATTACCCAAGTATGTGGAAAACATCCATCCAGTTGGTCATTGTTTATGTGTTTTTGAAATCCCAACAACATGGCATGTCGTACTGACCAAAAATGAGATGCTTTATTAAAATGAGCACCTCCCGCTGGCTGCCAAGCTCTGTGCGAGTATGTTATGGTTATCAGTAGGCTCGGTGGTCAGTGCTGATGGCTCCAGCCCAAAGCGGCGCCTGTCTTTCTGTCTGTCCTTGTTGCTGCTGTGGAGGGTGGGCTGGGCAGGGCGAGCGCCTCTGAACACCACACCTACCTTCCAGCTGACGCCCCATTGAGGGAATTCTGGGAACCCTGGGCTGCCGGTCCTGCGGCAGCATTCAGGGCACCCGGCTGGCCAGAGGACCCGTTCACCGGGCTACCATCCCCCTTCAAGATCCCTGTGCACTTCCAGTTGTCCATGTAGTTAGCTGAGGGGTTAAAAAAAAAAAAAAAAAAAAAAAAAAAAAACACACACACACACACACACACACACACAAAAAGGGTTTTTGAGCCAGTAGCACAGGGTGCACAGCCACTGAGCAAAAGTATCGGAAGAACATAATTTGATTAATCCCGGCCAACAGCACTACCAATACAATCCTGTGTTATGAAGAAAACAATTTAACATTACCAGCACAGTTATCCATTAATCCAGGATAAAACTGGAAAGAATCGGTATAAAAACTGCAAGTATGAGTTACAATAAGAGGGTCTGGGTATGTGTGGTTTTTTAATATAATTTCAGTTTCTGGCTGTTTGGCCAACAATTAACTACTAGGACCTCTAACTGCAACAAAACATTAAAAAGAGACAGAAAGGAGTACAGGGAGCACTGTACTACTGCTAGTGAAGGCTACACTCTGCTTCTACCTACTGCAGCCACCAAAAGCTATTATATTCTTTTAAGCTGAACATTCGCTCAATGGACCTTTCCACAGACGCACGCAGCCGTCGTCCCCCGAGGATGCCAGCAGGGTACTTGTGATGTTCCAGCTCACGCGCCACACCTGGGAATTGTGGTTGTCGAACTGTGCCACGATCTGCACCTCAAACTTGGTGGGTCCAGTGGAGCTGGGCTCCTTCCTGTGGACAGTGTCACCATGGCACAGATCAGTAGAGCAGTTGTACAGCAGTTGCTTATAATAATATCTAGAGGGTCTCATACTGCTATGCATTGGGCCTTCTATTTGTCAACAATTTCTCAATTTTTTGACATCCTATTGATCCATAGTGACAATCTCACCCTGCCAATTATATGACAAGTTCTATGGAGACTTCTCTGATCCTACCTACAAGGTTACTGCTGTAGATCTAAGGCACTTTAACAAGCCTGAAAATTCCACAATCTGCTTACCTTAGAGGAAGCAGTTTGAAGATGCGAACATCTTTGGTTGCTATGGCGAGCACATGGAAGGACCGCCCGAGATTTGGAGCAAAGGCGATGTCATGCACAGGATCTGTGACAGTCATCAGCGTCTCTGCTTTGGCGTACTTCCTGAATTAAAAAGTATTTGTAAAAATTCAGCTTTTCCCAGGAATTCTAACTGTGTATCTGACATGTATATACAGCAAAGTACACAGGATAAGAGAAAGATTCGAGAATGGTTAAAAACAAAGATTAGACAAGGCACCTACCTCGTGTTTTCATTGTACTCATAGATTTGAACTTTGCCACCATACGCTACGTTGCTATCATCGCTGCCAACAGCAATCATTGGAGCATGGGCCCTGGAACTGAGAAGCAAATTGTTTTTAAGATAAACATAAAGGGAGTCCATTACATGAAAAACAAATTACATTGTCTGACAGTTTCCATTTTTTAAATCCAGATAGCTGGTATATCTGGATCAAACTATTCTGTGGCGCCGCTACAAAATCCCAAATCAATAACTCCCTGGAGAAAGGGGAAAATCCAACACTCACAAAATTGTTGACAAATTCTCCTAATCCATTCAAAAAAATAAATCGTAAATTTATGCTTGGTATCCAAATTATTTTTTGGGGAACTGATTTTAAAATGCAAGTCAAAATTTGCAGATTTCAGAGTTTGCAGATTTTATTTTTGCAATATTTACTGGGACCAATCTCTCGGTAACACAGAAAATTCAGTAAGTTCATAGGGACAATTTGAAACATATCACAAACTCATTTTCTGATGTTATAAAGGTGTCTAACCACAGTTACTGGAATGCTTTTTCTCAACCTGAGTCCTATGTAACAGTCTCAACTCACAAATCAAAATTAATTCATATGTTGATTGACTTGAAAAGGATTGTCCCTTGACCCTGAAGATAACATGAGTGTTAGGGATGTGAACAACATACATTTCTGCCCATCAACTAGTTGATGCTGAAACCGATGAATAATTTTTTTTAAATTGTTTGATGCAGGATACCGCGAATAAAAATAAGCCAGTGCAAATCACAAGATGAAAACGTTTTTCAATTAGGTACATATTCTATTTTCGCAGAATTATGTTTCTCTGATCACTGCACAGCTTAACAGAACATCATAGTTGTCAACGTCTGATAAGCGAAATTTGGCAGCACATAAGTTGCACTGAACAGTGATTTCAATGACCTTTACAAAACCATCCTTAACGACACTCTTTCAGGAGCTGGCCATCCTGTCACTCAGCGTGACTCTGTCCACATCTGTAATGAGTATGAGGGACATTTATCTCATACTGTTGAGGGGTCAGTACTGTTAGACATGTTTATGTTTAAAATAAACTAGCTTAACATAATGACAAGTGTCAAAGTGACACTGTCTGCTGCAGCAGTTTCTCTGATATGGAGACCAAAGCAGATACTGAGGGCATGTCACTAGGATGTCCAAAGTGCTCGCCACATTCCTGCACACATGGCACAAAGGTGCGACTGGGAGGCACAGGGGCTGCACCGGGCTAGTCCAATGGGAGGTAAGCAAGTGAAGGGCTCGGCTCACACCTGGAGGGGTTCCAGGAGATGCAGCTGCAGCTGAGCTTGCAGGAGATCTCGTGCTGCAGGGACCACTGGCTCAGATTCATCACATCCGGCGCCTCGTAGATCCGCACCACCCCGTCAGCTGAGCATGTGGTCAGCATCAGGCCCATGTGCTTTGGGGCAAACTTCACGTCTGTCACTGACGTCCGGCTGTCCACCAGCGTTGTCCTCTTGATCTACCAAAGGAGAGCACAATACAAGAAATAAAAATCACAAATTGGTTGTTCCTGGTTGTCGGACATTATGATGTAGATGCCCGGGAACTGATATGTTAGCACAAGCTATGACTTATCCACTAACTGGTGCCACGTACTACTAATAAATAATCTGAGCCACACGTCTGAGGCATCAATAAGTGGATGCATGCCAATCTGTTTCAGATTAGCCCTTTTTCAACCATAAAAACTTCTGAAAAATTTTCAGAAACCCTTCTGAAGGCTCCTTAATGCATGTTACAGGCCACAAGACTCAGTCATTTGTAAAAGCTGAACACAGTCGTCTATGCACCAATGTTCAGACACAAACTGGATTTTGAGATACATTAATAATAAAAGTGATAAAATCAGGGCTAGAAACTGGTTAAAGAAGTTTCAAAGACCTGAAAAGCAAGACCTCTGATGGGGATGCAGCAAGTGACTGTACAGTGTGGGCATAAATGCATCAGTCATCTCAAGCCCCAACATCTTCAACCTTGATCTGAATGGCCATTATCTGAGCTTGAATTGAACAATGTGACTCTAGACACTAGCTGAGCATTAAATTGCCTAATGTAAAGATGACCTGAACTAGACATTTGCAATGCCTATGAAATTATCTAAAGATCTTGTTTGAGTGACAAGAAACAGTACTGCCAATGTCCACTAATACCCATTTTTTACCTTTAAACTGTCATGTCTGTTGTGCATATTTAAAAATTTCAGTAAAAAAATTGATGTAAACATAAAAAACTGATTGATTGATTAATACTGCTCTAATGGTAATTCTGTTCTCACCCAGTGGCTCTGCCCACGCTGCTTGTCGTTGGACTCTCCCACAATCTCTTCCCACACAGCGGCAGTCCGGTCAAAAGAGCAGGAGGCCAGCACCTGACCGAACTCGGGGTGAGCCCAGGTCACCCGCCACACCGACCCGCTGTGAGTCTGCAGAAACAGCCAGCGCTGCATGACTCACTGTCCAAGGCATTAATCAATTCAACACTTTGAATATAAAGTGTTCCTACCACTTTTACCATACCAACTCACCCATCAAAATTAAATCAAAATGTTGGCTGGGATTCAATCAATTCCACATCTGTCCGAAACGTTTACAACTGAATGAAAGTGCTGTGCTTTTTCTCTCCAAGAACAGTTCATTTTCATGATTGCTTAACTTGCCAGAATGGGTCCGCAAAGATACAAATGAACCCTTGCATTTAATTGAAAGCCAAATTTAAGGACAAAATGATGCTATTTCCAAGCTGAAAAAAGGAATTTTAAGAGTCTACACTCACCCAGTGCAGCTGTAACAATCTAGTTTTTGTATCCAAGATGCAGGGAGTGGGCAAACTTATGCAAATACCAAATGAAAAAGAACTTGCATTTTTAAGGTACTAAACCAGAATTAGGAATGAGCTGGTCAAACCACAAATTATTCATTTGATTAGTAAACACGTGAATATGTGAGCTTCTAAAGCAGAGATTTTACAAGATTTTAAAAGGAATCAAGTACTTAGCACCTGAATTGAAAGTTAGCCTCAAAGAAAAGGCAAAACCATTAAACATGGGGAATAGTTCCAAAAATGACACATGATGACATATGCCAAACACAGGAAAAACTGCATCAGGAAAGATAAACAGTCAATGCCGGGTGGAGATTACTGACAAGGACAAATGGACACTTCATAGGATTGTTTCTAAAACCCAAAACAGCCTTAAAGAAAACCAGAACTGAAATAACACAACTGTGTGATCCAGTCTCAATGATGATGATGTTTATGTTAGTGCTGCCATTCAGTTGCTGTCAGTCACTACAGCCAAAGCGGGACAACACATAACCTGGTGTAATGAGCAAAACATCTACTCCGACTTCTCTCAGAGGAGAGAAAAATGGTCTGATGATCTTTATTCTTTGTCCGACATTTGAATGTGTTTCTTTTCGGAAAAAGCCAAAGGAAGCCTTCAACACACACTGGCCATTCCCAACAGTTAAACATGGTGATTAGTTCCTCAAGATGTAACCATATTCCAAAACAATAATTCCCACCACCGACTACTACAGTGATTCAACAGTTAAAAAACACGACAATAAAGTCAGACACCTTCTATGGTCTTACCAATCACCACTTATTCAACCAAACACTCAACAGTCATTAAACATTTATGGGAGTTCTAACGCATAGACTGGAGAGAACATTTCTGCATTCCTCATCTGTGAAACAACTTGACTCTATCCTTCTTGAAATATGGCCCAACATCCCATAAGAATCATTTCAACAGTTTCAGAACAGGAATTTTAAGAAGGACTGAACTGGTCTGAATTCAACAGGCAGCCCTAATGCATAACATAAAGGTATATCTGGCTTTTAAGAATGTTCTAATCTGTATGAATTTTCAGAAATCTCTGTAATTAGTCTGTAAAAAGTTTTCCTGTAACAATTTAAAATTAATTTCAGATTCATTTAAAAGCATGCACAAGGGCAGGGAGGGCAAAGCCTTTATAGAGCATAGTGTGGAAAAAGTTGACTTGAATATTATGGTATTTCACATTGTGGTGTGGTTTTATTCAGTAAAAAATATATAATATATAATTTTATATATTATATAATAATATATAATATAATTTCCCTTATGCACCAAAATAGCTGTCTCGCGTACTTCAAAGCTTCGTATACACGTAGATGGAACTGACAAGGTAAGGAATACAGTGGAATTGAAACGCAGGTACAGTACCTTCCAGCTGGCTGTGCAATGCCACTCGCCATTTTCACTTTTATCCCAGACCTGAAAAACAAGCAAAGACCAATTCTTACACCGTGCTTTCCTAAAGACAGGACACATTTTAATGCACCGGACTGAGGCAACAACCTCGCCTCGATTAAAAATCTATTGAAACCGAACTTTCTACAATGCATACTGTAAAACTGGCCAATGCCAACTGTAAATGAGCTACAAGGTAAGATAAGTACAACTCTACTTCACCTTGTCAATTTTAACATGCTCGTCCAACACATTCCCATGTCACGTTTACTAAACGTTCGAGCACAACGTTTTGTCCAGCTACTTGCTTCTTGAATACAGTTCCACATGTCAAACGTGCTACATAACTTGCTACATTTTGAGCACTACCTACATAACTGCCATAAAGAGCTATGTTAGCTATCCAGCGATAGCACAAACTTAATTCACTCTATTCCATTACGTAAAAACACAAAACCAAAGAAACAGTGGTGTGGACACAATACTTCACCACTGCTTGACAATTCGCGGCTAGCTTTACATTGGCAAAATCGGTCCAACTACTAACATAAGGAGAAGTAGCTAGTATTAGCTATCACTATGGCTAGCTTCACTCAGGCCTTAAAGCCATACTTTGTCTACATAGCCACAGCTAAATTGTTAGCCAGACACTTGTAGCCGGTTGTTATAGCTTCATTGCGCTCCATTATAATGGGAAACGATTCTTAACATCACTTACTATACAATCGTAATGTCAGCCTAAATTGATTTACCTTTACACTCTGATCACTGGAACAAGTCGCCATTCTCCTGCCGTGAAAATCATAAGAAACATCATGAATTAGATCTTTGTGATCCGCTGCAATGCTCCGGGCAACAAACATTGTGAGCTGGGCTGCAGCGTCCTCCCCTCTTCACGAGTATTGTTAATATATCCGAGAAATCCAATTTGGAATAAGACATAAATAGGTAACGCCAGGCCTGTCCCGTTTTCACATGTGAGTGTCTGCATTCACTTCCATTTCATCATTTGGCGCCTCCCTGCGAGGATCAGATGTTGGTCTGATATTGATGTGACCACAGGGGGGCACCCAAATAACAGAACAAGAGCAACAGTCCAGCCACCGACTGTGTGAAGTGACGTCAGTGATACGCCGCTGCAAAGGATTAATCCAAATTTCTAGGTTTCAGGATTTGCAAACGAAAGAAACGAGTTAATGCAAATAAACGGAAAACGGAGAAAGTTCCTCTAATTGTAGACCACTAGAAGAGTCACCGGAAACGCTTTATGACTGAAAGATATGAATAATTAGCTACATAAATATTCAAGACGCATTTTGACAAACCACTAACTGCTCTTCATCGAAAACTAACAAAATATAGTTTTTTCGATCTTGGAAAATAAAAAAATTATCTGTTAAAATATTAAATCTGGAGATTTAACTCTTTTTTGCTTCATAAATATGAATGTGTATTTCGGTATCAGCCGCCCGCTATTAACAATAGGTAAGGTAAAAAGTGATGGTACTACCCACGAAACGCGACTGGATGATTACAAAAATAGCTTGTAAATAGACAGCTGAATAAATTGGCTACTGTTATCTTAATCATTTGCTGCTGAGTGGGGTTAAATTGGGAGTAAAACTGCTGCGCCACAAGTCCATTTACCACATGTTAAGTCATTACTGTTTCAATTTTCCAGTGTGGGTTAAGCTGATGGGCAATTCTTGACTGTGAAGTAAAATCGTGTTGCTGCGCATGTGTAGACGGACGTACCCGCTCACCGATCAGCCTCACAGATGCGCAGTTCGCTTCGCTGTGTTTCGGCGAATGGCTGCACAGGAGGATGTGTAGCTAGCTACTTTGTGATTGACGCCGTAGGCACAAAATATTAATATTTTTAAAGGCTCGAGTCATCCATAACTGAAAATGGACCAGGAGTTTAACGACATCGATTCAGCGGGGCGGTGGCAGAACTTGTACATTGTAAGTCGTGACTGTTTTGCTTGTACATCTGATTTTTGTTCGACAGCGGTTTGAACGTTCCTACTCTCTTTGGAAGTTCCAAGGCCTGCAGCCTGCCGCGGTAGCGCGCAGTAAAGAAAAGACTGAAAAGCGCCTGCGTTATGTAGACAAGTCTATGCACTGCGCATGCGATATGTAATACCAGGAATTACGAGAGCGCGCCTCTGATGTTTAAATGCAATAACGTTAGTAGATAGCGAATTGTCAATGGCTTCGCTTGAAAGCGTCTTTGAGGTTAATGCATGGTTTAAAGACAAAACAGTGTCCATGCAATGATGCTGAACAGCGTAATGCTGTCTCAAAAGCCAACGAGTCTGTATTTAAAAAGTGACAGTTCGCTAACTATCTTAACAGTAGCCAGCGTGCTAGCTAACCAGCTATCGAGAACTCTCAGGTTAGCTAGTTTAGGTATCCTAGCTCTTGCTAGCATACATACTAATACTTTAGCTCCACACCGCGAGCTAGGAGTATTTAGGATAAAAACACCATTAATTCATGCTGTTTGTTTTGCTTGAGAAATTGTTAAACTTGTTTATGGTTAATCGTCTATCCGATGTAAACCTGGCCAACCTTAAGTTTACATTGTGTCCCTTGTAATGAGTTAGCTTTCACAAGCTAAATGACAGCTAAGTCAGCTGGGAGGCTAACGCTTGCGAGCATGTAAATTAAATTGCAGTGGAGTTTCCGGAAAACGCTGCGTTACTGTAATAGCTGCTTAGCTGCTAGGTTTCTGAGAAGTGGGGCTTTCCAAGAATTCAGCGGATTCCCAACCTGAGCTACACAGCACTGCGGAACTAAACTGACGGCAACACGGCGACCTCCACATAACAGACAGTGTTAGCTACTAGTCAAGATCAAAGCTGAGGTGTTACAAATGCAACAAAGATTAAAGATATTACGTGAAGTAAAATGATTTATAAGCAAGTTTCCTCCAATTCTACACAGACTAACACAAAGTGGCAAGTGCTTATAAAAGTATTGTGACGCGAACGTTATCGCTACCACAAAATTGAACAGAATCTATGTGTAAATAAGTTGGCTACATCATATCATTGAGTTATGTTTTTCTGCAGACCTTCGTTAAAATTTAAAGCTAATAATGTTTCGCACCATTTAATCATTATATTTAGGGCGCATTAACCTTTAGTGGAAATTTGCACACTGAAGTATACGTAAACAGTGAAAGTATAAACCAAAACTATTTACAGGCGATACTCAATGTGTAGAATATGACATATCCTTTCCCTGGATATACATTTTATCCTTGGGCTTTTATTTTCCAAAAATGTGTATTGGTAATATATTCTCAAATTTCCCGTTGTATGTTTGGGGTATACCTCGCAAGAATTTTAAAATGAAACCAACACCACCAATACACCGCGCTTCATTTCAGCTGTTCATAGACCTTTCGGGCGTAGATGACCTTAAGACAAATCTAGTTGTATTAAAGTGATTTTTATGACAAAACCGAGTAGTAAGATTTGTTTGAACATACAACATGATTGAAGTACTAGCTTCACAGCAGAACTGAAATGCCACTTATTTTAGGCCATTTAAGAGAGACCTTGGCAGGAATTAAATGGGCACATTAAGCATTTTTTTGCTTTGGCTTCTTAATCAGTTGAAACACATGATCTGAATTTTTCCTTCAACAGCACAATGACCTGACTGCGGACGGAGAAATGTCAAAATTTAAATAGGAATCCCTATTGTGTCATGTGTTCTAAATTTTTATTTAGAAAACATTCTGAAAAGAGAATCTGTCAGTTTTTAATATAAAATGTATAATCTATTTATGTTTTAAACTGTTAGATTGAAACCCAAAAGCAACATTTCTTTTGTTGGTCTTCTACAGGAAATTCGTAACCAGTCTCACGAATGTCCATACAAAGTGGCGAAGTTTCCAGAGAACCGGAACAGAAACCGATACAGAGACGTCAGCCCATGTCAGTACCAAAACATTATGTTATAGATTAAGTGTTATATAAGTCTGTTCATACATTAGATTTTGTTCAGAAAAAAATGAGCATTGTTCTGAAAATCCATGTTTTGCTCTCTTTACGCCAGATGACCACAGTCGAGTTAAACTTGAAAATTCTGAAAATGACTATATCAATGCAAGCTTGGTCGTAGTGGAGGAAGCCCAAAGAAACTACATTTTAACTCAGGTAAGAACATCATCAGCATGCTTGTTCTACAGTTTATCAGCTGTGAGCCCATCAACAGTACTGTAATTATTAAGAATGTATTTCGTGCAATTCTTTTAATCGGTAGAAACCAGTTAATCGATTAATAACGATTAACGGATAAGCTTGATATCTACTGCAGCCTATAAAAAGAATGAGTCAAAGTAGGCCTATCAATAAATATGTTGTATATGACTATATAAGAGATGTTTTATCAATACAAGAGCCAATAATCAGTAAAACGGGATTTGCATCGTGCAGCAAGGCCATAACTAAAAAATATACAAACACGAATTCGCTGACTGCGAAATCTGCGCGAGAGTGGACCGCTGACATTTTTATTGGCTGGGTAAGCTCCCGCACCGATGCAGACAAAATACATTTCTTATTGATTTCGTAATAAAACTGAATGAATGAATCAAAATAATTTTAAATTAGTTGTACAATCATGTATCATGGCGGTTTTAATAGGGTGAACGATTAACAAGCGACATCAATCATGAACAGCATCATGGATTCGTGCTCTGCATGAAGGCTGTGTCGGCACAAGAAAAAAATAAAGTATACATATTCACAGACTGAAATGGGAAATACAGGTTGCAAACAAATAGGTTATATTCCCGATTAACATATTCAATCTGTTTGTAAAATGTAACATGAAAAACACTACCTGGCTTCATGACTAGCTTAAAACCGAAGCGTTTTTATTAAGGAATTTGAGCATGTCTGTGTGCTCTGGGGTCAGCCTGGTGCGTAGTCTGCTGACGTAAGACCGGCGACAGAGAAGACGCGCTGAGATGGCACTGGTGTCCCAGGAGTGGACAAATGAAATGATCCGATATGCTGCTTCGTCTTGCGCGCTTCATTGCTGCCATGAGTTTCCAGCTCGCGAGAAGAAAGTAGCAGCTGAAAGTGGTGCCCCCACTTGTTAAATTTTAGTTTTCACATTTGGGTGTTGATATTTTTCACAATGGTTGATGAACAACAAAATGTAATGGTCAACATTAGGTTATTCCTTGAAATTGTTTATTGAAATGTGACGTTCTTCAAAACAATTAACTGTTAAACCGATTAACTGTTAACATTCCTAGTACTTATTGCAGATAAGTAAACCTATAGTATGTATTTTAAAACCACTATGCGGATGTCCTTGGTGGGATCATGGGTTTGAAGTGCAGGATTCACTAAAGAGTGAGACATTCAATAATGATGAGGTGTCTGGATTCATATTTTCTGAAAGCACTATATTCGTTTTCCAGCAAAAAGATTAGGAACACTTTGTACTGAGAGTTGTATACTTATGTTTATATATTGGAGACAGTTTCATATTTCAGATTCCCCAATGTGAATTACAGCATGTTTTCTAGAAAAAATGTCTGATCAGTAGGACAGATTATATAAATCCAGGGTCATTTTCTGAATTGTTATGATTCTCCAACTGACACTAACTTGCTAATGAAATGGTTCTTCTTGCAGGGGACACTGAGTTGTGTGTTTTGACATACAGAGCACTCATAAGTTTGCCTTGTAAATCCCTATGAGCATGTTTTTGTATAAATACATAGACTTTGCTGAAGTTAGTCTGAAGTACACATTTGCCTTTCCTAGAAATATTAAAATTAATGTAAATCTTCAGTTGCTGGGAGCCACAGGTAGTTTTTTAGGAACCAGATGAAATTCTCCTTATCTAGTAGATTAGGAGGCTGAGAATATGATCTGCCAGTCTCTTAAGATCAGCATATGAGGTTTAGTTGTCGTTTCCATTTCCTTGCATTCAATGCTCTGGAATGTTCAGCCAGCTAAAGGTCTAAATAATGAACACAGAAAAATGTATGTTTACTTCCCTGACCTGTCATTGTAAGATTTTGGCCCCTTTAATAGAGGCAGTCCTGATGGAAAGCCAGCCGTCTGCATGCATTCTTCCAAAGTGATCAGAGGAGCAGGACCCATTTTTCTTTTCTCTGCGTTATATTCTCGCTGTTCAGACAAACACAATTCTCACTGGAGGCTTACAGAGAAAGGACTTTTTACAGGAAGAAGGCTCTTTTTTCATGGATCATGTTTCTCGGAGAGGAGGGTGTGTGGAGACCACAACACCATATTGTAGTTAGTTGGTTTAAGACAGTGGATCCCTTTCAGTTGCATTGCTGCAACAGCTGCCCCGCCCTTCATACACACAAACAAACACACACACATACATACAGAATTGCCAAGTTCTTTGTACACTGTACAGAATATTTATTTTTTAATCATATCATATCACAAATGGCTTCTATAAGAGAAGGTTATATTGGAGATTTGAAGGTCAAAAACAGACCATGAATGCATTTTTCATGCAGCAAACTGGTGAAAAGAATGCTGTCACTTAGTACTTTGACATGGTCTCTCAATGTGGGATGGGATTTACATCTTAGTATTGACTAATGTTGACTAAAAGCTTCTGTTAAACAAGAGTGATTCATTCATGCATTTGCAATAATGAGAATTGGTTGGGATTTTCCTTTTGAAAGGTTCTGGAGTTGGCTGATTGAATTCTTCTCTCCACAGGGCCCATTGAGAAATACTTGTGGTCATTTTTGGTTAATGATCTGGGAGCAGAGGACGAAAGCTGTCATAATGTTGAACAGAGTTATTGAGAAAGGCTCAGTAAGTGCTTCGCCTCTTCCTTCATTAACATGCAAAAACATAATCAACCAACACACTCACAAAGTGGACCCTGAGGGGGAAAAACAAACCACAGGCCTGCACCTGACATGCCTGAACACACTGGTACATGCTGGCAGTGTTGCATACTGTGTTTGTGGCTTGTTTTCAAGATCATTTCTGTAGCAGCAACTGTATGGGTGCACTGCAGGTTAGTTTAATGCTGCTTCTGGTAAGGATTGAAGAATCAGTGAGTCACCTCCGTGAGGTGCGTCTCAAGCATGCACCAGCTTGGTGCGGGTGTCTCTGATGCTAGGAAATGGTTGGCTCAGAGTGGTAAAAGCCCATAGTGGTGATTGGCACTGGGCCTTCTCTGTACAGGTTAACCCCTGTATTTGGATGCAGGCTCACCAGACAAGAGCATGCCCACCCTTTCATGTGGATGATGACACTTGCGTTGTGTTTTGGAGCGCTCTTGCAACATTACAGTCAATCATAAAACTTTTGAAAATTCCAGAAAGCAATCGGTGTATTTCTTATCCTGCCAGCATTTTGTTACGCAAGCCCTTGCATGGGTGTGAGAACCATGGTGAACATTGCTTAACAGCCATCCTAATGGATGAACAGATCCTACTTGTTTGCCTCTACTAAGCGTGTGTGAGCGGAGGTGTCTGTACTAAGAGGTAAATTACGATGAGCTGGGCAGAAGTGGAATCTGAGCTCTGTAGCACCCTGAGGCCTTAGAACACCTCTATGCACCTTGTACTGAGTAAGAACTGGGGAATAAAGATTTCATATCAAATTGAACAGGGATTCTTTGAATCTTATGTAATACATACATTTGAAGAAAAACATTTGGAATTTCAGTACAAATAACATTTTGGAGAGTAGATGTATATGATATACACATTGTGAAGTAGCTCGACCTGAATGGTTTGACTCATTTTAATCAAACCGCATTGTTGACCTAGCATTGAGTCATAGAGCTTTAGCTTCACAAATGGAAAAAACTCAATACTGTGACTCAATTTGAGGACTTCCGTTTATTGTGAAACTTTTAATCAGGTTGTGAGGTTTATCTGACAGCATTAAATCTTGATGTACCCTCTGGTTACTGCTGTTCAACATGAAAAGCCTGCCAATTTCTGATATAGAATCTTTCCCATTGTACCAAGCAACATCATCTTTAAATGGATGGGACTTGCTGCCCACAATGTATTCTTGTATGTTGTTATTGCTCAAAGTCCACCAATGTTTCAGTTACAAAGTGCTAAGTTGGTTGTAACACCAAACCACCATGTTCACAATCATGCATTACTAAACACATAGAGTTGAGCAATAAGGACAGACACCAGGTTATTTAGAATAAGTACACTAACATACCATTAAGTTATATACATAATACATACAAATTATAAATAACATGCATATGAGAGTAGATTTTATCTTCAAGCTATGCAAATGAAGTGAGGATCTTTCTGTAAAGCAAAAATGGGTTGACACCTATGAACAGAAACTGCATGCAAAAACTATACAAGATAACTAACAACAAGGCTAAAGACAGGAAAAGTTTAATAAACGAGAATGAAGGGAGATAGTGGCTAAAGCTAAGTTGGCGGTCAATTCAACAAGGAAGTTCCTAGTGAATGGCCTGAGAATGTCTGACACGTTGATGTGAACTCCATTCTGTATGTTGGCTGCGACAGTCCTCGACATCCTCAAATGCTGCATCCTCTTATCAGGTTTCCATGATAACTCGATTCTCCAGTCCTTTTACAATTAATCGTGTAGTATATTCATGCATGGAGTCTTACAATTGATCTATACATAACTCATGTAAATTAATCTGTTCAGTTTGACAGTTGGAAATGGAGCTCTTCACAACAAAGTAATTTGTTTAGACGTGTTAGAGTATCTCTTATCAGCACAAGGGTTTGTTGTTTTAACCTGTTTCCTATTGCCGCAGGAAAAATGTGCGCAGTACTGGCCCACACAGGAAGAGCGGGAAATGACTTTCAGGGACACACAGTTTGTCGTGACGCTACTTTCAGAAGACATCAAATCCTACTACACAACGCGAGTGCTGCAGCTGCAGAACACGAGTGTGAGTCATTCTCTGGTGTCCTTGGAGAATGTTCCGGCCCTTAAGTGCCCCGCTCTGGCAACCTGTAGCGTTTAATCCAAAGGAAAAAGGAAAATTACGTAATGGTCATATTCCCAGTTTGTCCAATTGGACCTACAGTTTGCTTAAACTCTTCAGGCAACATTCCATTTAATCAGACTTACACTGGGGCTCTTATTTAATTATTCATTGATTCTATGCTGGTGACCGTTAGTGGAATGTAATTTTACAGGCAGACAGGGCCAAAGGGCTCAAAGCTTGTCATTTCTAACTCTGGCCCTGTGGTGTTTCTGCTTTCAGACAGGAGAGACCAGAGAGATCTTACACTTTCATTACACCACGTGGCCTGACTTCGGGGTCCCAGAGTCCCCAGCCTCCTTCCTCAATTTTCTGTTCAAGGTGCGAGAGTCAGGCAGTCTGACACCAGACCATGGGCCTGCAGTGGTTCATTGCAGCGCTGGGATTGGTCGCTCAGGCACATTCTCATTGGTGGACACCTGCCTTGTCCTGGTAAGCCCCATATTTTCTATTTGGCTATTTGCAGTAATTTCCAGTTTGTTCACTCTCAAAGCTGCATCTTAAGTGGATCAAATAGATTTCATATTGTCCAATTGTTTCATTGGATTGTAGTTAGTTTTTTTTTTTTTTGCTGTTGATTGATTAAAAAGATCCCTTAAAATTCTTTCAGATGGACAAGAGGAAAGACCCCTCTGCTGTGGACATTCAGAAGGTGCTTCTGGACATGAGGAAGTACCGTATGGGACTTATCCAAACACCGGACCAGCTGCGCTTCTCTTATATGGCTGTTATCGAGGGGGCCAAGTGCATCATGGGAGATGATTCCATGCAGGTACTGTTGTGGGGAAAGAAACTGGGGGTAGCTGTCATGAACACTATTTGTGCCCATAATGTAATGGTACCAGGTTTTATTGGAATTAAAAAATTCAAAGCTGAGCATAACAGTCTATCGACAAAGGCACCCAAAGCTAGCAAAAAATGTAATCATTTGCTATGTGGTCAGAGACCTGGGCGACTTGGCCAAACATGACTGGTTGTGCTTGTTAGCTGGAAGCATGAAGGACCAGGCCAAGCTTTAACGAAGTTGGGTGTGCTTCCCATGTGCAGATGCAGTGGCAGAAGCTTTCGAGAGAGGACCAGGAGCCAGAATCAGACTCCTCCCCTCCGCCCCAGCCCCCTCAGCCTCCCAAGCGTCCCTCAGGCAGTGTCAACGGGAACACAGAAACCCACTGGGAAGAAGGCCCTGAGCCCAACGCCAAAAGGATAGCGTGGACGGGTGTGGGGGAGAAAAACAAGGAGGTGGATGAGAGCAGGGCACAGTAAGTAACCATGCCCCCAGACTGTAATGACTGGCCAGTGCAAACCAGATCACCTGCATACCCCTAACACAGGCCTGGTCAAGCCTTCAACAGACCTTAACCTTAACAGTTCTAAAAGTACAGACTAAAGATAATAAAGCCATTTGAGTCTTAATTTTGAATCCCTGCCCTTGACAATTACCTTTTTTTTCTGTTGTTGTAGCTTTTTCTCAAAAGACATAATGTGGCAAACAACAGACTCACCAAGGGCTCAGGCTTTGCGCAGATTTAAAAGCAAAGGTTTTAAGCAGAGTGGCATACCTGCTGAAAAAGAGTTTGTGTTGGTGCTGCCTAGGGAGGAACGGTTTTACATTTGGACAGGAGGGCAACACCGTGCCTCCTGTGCAATCTCGCATTAGTACTGTAATTTAATGGCATGATGTTTGGATTTTCCTGCAGCGTGAGGAAGCGTCACAGAGAGGAGAGGATCGCAGGTACAGCACAGAAGCTACAGGAGATGAAGCAGAGACTGAGCGACTCGGAGAGGAGGAGAAAAAGGTGGTTGTACTGGAAACCTCTTCTCTTTAATGTTGGGGCTGGCGCAGCGGTGGCAGTCGCATTATATGTGTGCTGGGCAATGTTTTCCCAGTAAAGCAAGTCCTGACATATGATTGCACACTGACTGGTTTTTCTTTCATTTTATCTTCTGCTTCTTCCTTTTTTCATTGCACCAGTACCTGATCTAGGGTACGTTTTTCATGGTGCTGGCTGGCTGGCTGGCTGGCTGTCTGTCTGTCTGTCTGTGCATCTGTGCATAAGCAGAGTGTGTTTTGTCAAGGTCTGGAGTGCAACTTTGCCCGAGGTTTAGGGCAACTGTGCCCACTTAGAATGATGATTCAATGTGAGATCGCAAAACTATAACATCTCAGGATCTATTATGGGTGCAGGTGTAGTAATCACCAAAATGAATACGGATGTCAGCTGTCTGTGTTTTTTAAAGACGTCATAGTGTTGAAAGCCAGGGGAAGGGCTCTGTTTCAATTTCACCCGCCTGAAATATGAAGGGGAGAGTTCTATCCAGCAATGTTACAATTTGGTGATGAAATGAGGGAGTTTGAGTGTTTCTGCATGCATTGTAATAAGTATTGTATGGAAATGCTCTTCCATGTTTTCAGTGAGACTGCAGACAGAGAAAGGACCAAATATGAGCAGAATTCGTCAAATTTTTTTTTTGTTTGCAAGAGAATACCTGAGAGCTTGTTGCCTGGTCGCATACACTGGACCAACAAGGCAGAGTCTGTTACCAGCTACAGCATTAGCAGTGCTTTTTTGTGCCGTTTGTCTAGGAAACAGAAGCTGAGTTGAGTGTGAATGGGAAGACCCAGTATTCCAAAATATTTTTTTTTTCTTGGTTTGATTGTTTTTAATGTCCTGATTGGATGGATGACCTTGCTCATGACAGAGCTTGCAACATGCTGGTAGGACAAACAAGCAGTCTCACTGGTCATGTGATTTCACAGCAAATAACAATTTGCTTATATTCTGTGCTTTAGGCCTATTCCAGACCTAAGAGTACTTATTTCACACAGAAGAACAAAAAGGAACCTGTTCAGAGAATACAGGGGAGGGGCAAAGCTCTCAGTGGGAATTCCTAATTTGTTATTCCCAGGTCTGTTGTATTTCAGTATCTTTTGAGTATATTTTATATGATTTTTGAGATTATGATCAAGCCTCTGGTAGGTGCTTGCATCCAAAATGCCCAAGACCAGGCACCATGGAAAATGGTCGTTCTTGTTGTACCATTTGTATGTGTTGATCTGATCTTCATTTCATTTACTGGTCCTACCCTCATCTCCAGAAGTCCAATCATGTGAGAAGGGTAACCTCATGCTGATAATATAAAAAAATAAATGCTCATTAATCGCATTGTTTTATTTTGTCCATTATTACTCTGCACTGTCTTTGGTAGTAATTTATGTAGTACACTGGGACCAAAGGAATCTGTGATAAATATGACCATGGGTGAATAAAGAGTGTTATGGAATATATTCACTAATACATTTCAATGGCAATGAAATAATAAATGCAAATTATGAATGTATGTTAGATATTGATGGGTGATATCATGCAGTAATTCTTTGATATCATCTAAGTGTGGAATTATTTGTGTCAGTGGCACCTATAGAATGTTTCTTGTAACCATTGACACGCAATGTAATGCAACACTGTAGGTTTGTGACGAAATATAGACGTGTTACAAAGTGAAAGTTTTGAACTATCATACACAATATTAGTAAATGAGATACAGTCACAGCAACGTCAGGTCAGAATGGTGCATCTTACATTAGCTGTGCCTCCCTGTGTAGTTTGCTATGTAGTTTATTGCAGGGTCTTATGAAAAAACATTTTGATTTTGTATTTAAATGAAATAGTGTTTATACACGAGCACTAAAGAGACTTCTTCATAGATTGAAATTGAAAAGTGTTTCTGAATAGTTAGCAGGAAAGCTCCCTTTTCGTGTGTGCCTTCAAGAGAATGTTCTAAGTTGCTTCCATTATGAAACATGTGATGAGGCAAGATATTGGCTATAATTTTAAAGTTGTTTACTATAAAGTAAATAGTAAATCTCAGACCCTGATAGTGATTCACAATGTTTATTGTTACTGTTGTGAGAGGGATTTATTCTTTTTGGATAATTTTGTGTATGTTACTGGTTCTTGATCCAATCTCCACACACCCTGACACCAACTAAATCAAAGGCTTTGATTCATCAAACCAATCACCTTGTTAGGTCAGGTGCCAAGTAGGGGGCTTGTATCAGTCAAATTAGTCCCTCCCACACCCCCAACATGCTATAGCCATCTTGGCAAGCTCATTTTTGTAGTGACTGAAATTGATCCAGTGTGGCATGGAAGAACTGGATCAGTTCAGTTGTATAGCATAGCCAATAGTCTTAGAGAGCCTGAGAATCGCACAGCATGTGTATGTAGTTGAGCAGGGAAGTGACAGTGGCATACTGTTATGGTCTGCATGTTTTCCACATGCTGCGTATTGTGTTCACAATCGGTCTTCAACCCTGCTGCTAGCAGAACAGTCGTGACACAGGTCTGCTGACTGTAATGATCTGGACACGAGGCACCTATCATTTCATTCCTTGCGTCCATTCATTCTTTTCAGTGCTTCAACTCAGTTTTGCACACTTTTAAAGGCTGCATTAAAGACATGATTGTGGGTGTTTACATGTGATGCTTTGTTTCTGCTTTTGTGCCATGCAACGTCCTCTGCATTTGCAGTAATGCTTGTGTGGGATTGGAATATCCCATCAGTCAGACTGAGGATGGTTCACGCCCGTCAGAACTTCACACATGAGCATGAATGGCAGCCCTTAAGTGCTGGCCTTTGTGCAGTCCAAGAAGAATGTGTCCCGTGTTTTCATCCCTAGAGCCATAATTTAATGTATTTTTTGGAATGCACATAATAGAGCTGTGAGACAATTAAGTGAAGCAGGACTTTCTTTTTGGAAAACAGAAAACCTTATTGAGGTTCTTATGGTGACAGTGTAATGTCTGTTATCATCTGTCTTCTTGCTATTTATTAAAATCCAAAATAAGTTATTTCTTTTAAATACAGCGCTGGACACTCTCCTGTTGACAATCCTTTAAAGACACCTGGGATGTGTCTGTAAGGAAAAAAGTTCAGTGAGCTTTAATTTGCCAGTGTGAGCACTTTCACATCAGGAGTTATGAGCACCATTGATGAGGGTGCTGAAAGAGTAGTGTGTATTCTGGTTTTTGCTATAATTTTTCTTAACCCACTGTATACTTTTTTTCACCAAGGGATATGCATCTTGTCTGCAGCTGTACCTCATAGCTGTTTTTGAAAATGTTTGACCACAGAAATACTTTAGATCAATCAAATGAATAAGAGCTGTTGTTGGTATGGAATAATCACACTGACCAGGGCTGTGGTCCAACTTGTTAAATGTAACACCATCCCTCACCTCCATCCGCCACTTCCAGGGAAACCCTTTAGAAACCGGAAGTTGAGTGTGATCCAATCCGTAGAGTGCGGAGGAATTACACGAAATCAGTCCAGAAAACTGTAGACCTTTACTCTTGCCCAATGACTCAATCCTTTATCTGTTGAAAGTTAACCTATTATCTCGCTGGAAAAAATACTGATTTAGAAGTAATTTTTATCCCATTCATCCAGTAATCATTAATCCAGTTATTATTAGTTCCTTAACCACCAGTGCATTGCAGATGTAGGTAATGTAGCCAAAAAGAAGCCACATTATTAGTACAAGCTTGTTAGGTATTTTATGCAATTTTAACATTTTCAAAGTAATATTAGGATATGACCCACATAAGATGTCCCCATAGAATGTTTACTATATGTGGTAGTAATACTTTTATTAATACTGTATTCCTAATAATAACATAAACTTCTACAAATATGTACATCAAATTAGTTAGCCAGGGGCATTAATTTAGCAGCTAGGAGTGTTTGGTTTCCTGTGATTCTGTGATCTCTGAATGTATGGCGCAAAATGACCTCATGACACAAAACACAGACATGAACATATGCTTCTCCATGTGCTTGACTTCTGACAAATATCCAAGTTCGCTATGCAGTTACTTTGAATAATGCCCTTCTTTCCCTTGCTCCTCCCCATCGATTTGAGTGTCTACCTGTGTTCTGGTACTGTATCACATTCTCCTTGGGAAGTTTGCAACTGATGTTACAAAGGTAGAAAATTTTACGGATTGGACCCTGGGCCTGATTGCGACATGCCTGGCCAAGGGCATGGTCGGTAGTGTCCACCAGACATTTTGTCTAGGAGTGGTGGAACTTGAGAGGTATTTTCTGTTAACTGTAGATTTGGTTCACATCCCAGTTAGACTGTTGTGACTGGAGGGGGTGGGGGCAGGGGGAAAGCCCCAGTAGTCTCACTCTCTGTAATTCTGTGTTTGAAAATGGATGCATGTTTTCCTTTCAGACCATTCGCATTGCCATGTTCCCCCTCCACCAAAACCTTGTTAAGCCCCCTTAGGGTTACACTGTGATGGTGCGAACACTCATCACAATGGCTCAAGGACACCACTGAATTAGAGTCATGCCATGAAAGGGCTTTTTCCATGAATATGACCACTGGCCTATGTGTAAACTGGCCAGTCATTTTGCTGCTTTATTGAGAAAGACTAGCCACCTTCAAAAATGGCATAGTGAAACTGGCTGTCTGCATATTCTGAAGTCAGCAGACACTTCTCTCTCTTGCCTTTGGCTCTGCCATTTCTTTCAGACAACAAAGTATCTGAGCTTAATAAGCGCAAAGGTATTGATTGCTCATTAAAAGGTTTTATTCAACGCTTCAAGACTAGTCCCATCCACACATCTGCATCTCACTGCCGTGGCACTACCGGCACAGCTATCCAGTTCCTCATTTAATCACATATTTTGTAATGGTGCACTTTAGGAACATCTGTACTGTATGTGGAAGCCCACTAATGCTGAAGTAAATCCCAGGTCCTTGTGCTTACAACCCTCTTTTTGGTGCACTTGATAAGAAAGATTTGTTGAACAACATTGTAGTTTTCTTTCCCTTGCTCTCCTTATGTGAAGTCCTTTAGTTAACCAAAATGTTATATGTGAAGACATGCTTGGAGGTGAAGGTTGCTTAACCACCAGCATAGGTAGGGGGTCTTTGCACAGCATTGCGTGTGGCAGATACGTTGATAGGGAGAACTGGTTCCTTCGCCAAACTGGTTGAGTGTTGATGCTTGCTGTAGACCATCTGGTGCTCCAGTGACTGCCATAAGACTCCCTGTAAATGGTATAAAGGATCTGCCTTGTGCTCTGCCTGAATTTTATTTGAATTTTACAGGGCAAAAGTACAACATTGTTAAGTTGCTAGTCCTGTTTGTGTGTTATTTTTAGCTGTGACCCGCTCCCCAAACCCTCAATATTTTCAGTTTTGTAAGCTTGTTTTTTGTATTTAATAAATGTGTTAGAAATAACAGCTTTACCTGTGTCTTTCTTTCTGAGCTTCTGAAACTGGACACAGAAGTCCAGTTTTAAAGCTGTATGGCAGAGTCTTTAACTTTGGTTTTCTGATTTTCTTGCTCAGTATATAATTTGCTAAATAAAACATTTTGGCAAGCTTAAACCTCAAGGTCATTGGTTATTGGTGCTTGTGTGTGTGTGTGCGTGTGTGTGTGTGTGTGTGTGTGTGTGTGTGGGTGGGGGGGGGGGGGGGGGGGAGGGGGGGTGGGGGGGGGGGGATAGTCTGCTGTAAGACTTACTTGGGCCAGATTTACTAAAGGATTGGGACTGCTTTTAGGCGTGTAAGCAGCCGCTAAAACGTCTCTATTTACGTGCGAATTACTAAACAATCGCTGTGGGTGAAAATCGCTATTAATATGGAATTTGCAGCGACTACGTCACTTTGGGACTTTCCTCTTGATATATAGTCAAATCTGCTCATGCATATGTATATGGCGAAGGCGCTGAAAAAGGGTTGAGATTTTGCAAATGAGGCAAATTTAGTATTCCGTTTAAAATACTAAACCTTGCAATTACTCCCGTCTTTGCTTGGAATTCTGAAAGCAGGCGGAAATTTGGTACCAATTACCCTCTTTCAATTAACCTAACACCAGATCCAGAGGTGATATTGCACAGGTTGCACAGTTACATGATAATCGTACCACTGGAGAAATTGAGCCACGCAACCAAAAGTCAAATTCTCGTCTGTGGTGATGTTATTGTTAGCTTTACATGCCCTTGCGTCTGGAACTTATCAAAGTATAGTTACGTGGCTCACAGGTGCGTTGTTCCTTCATGTAAGGGACAAGTTTTCAGAAATAGGAAACACATATCCCATGAATGTACAGGTTTTGTGTGATGCAAATCAAATAATCTAAAATTTTGTACCGCGGTTCACTTCACGGCAGCTCTATTTTCAGGAATAGGTCTGTCTACAGACAGTGAGAGGATAGAACAAGCGAAATGTGTTAGCCGCGCTGTAATAACCTTATTCCAATCGGTGTGAATAATCTTTCTGTTGTTAGACCACCAGTTGTGTTTTTTGCCCATATTTTGTAGGAAAGCTTTTTGTATGCCGCCTAACATATTGTCATATTTCCTTTGCTTCCTATACTGTTCGTTTTGTTACCCTATACCCTATAATTTTGAATATGTCACTCCAAAGCTCTCTCCTCGGTTGGTCTTTAATTCGTGTTCTTTAATATGGCATTATAATGCTGTGCTTTGTTGGCCGTTATATCTATTACCTGATCAGTAAATGTAAGTTTCATTTTTCTTGAGGTTCCCTCACTACTTGCTCCTGGTTGCTCCGTATCCATTCGGATCGCCTTGTTATCTGGATGTGTAAGCATGTCATATCTGACCTTTTCTTATGGGCGTCTCCTACTGCAAAATTGCATCATGAGGGCGTTTAATATTTTATAGCGTAAATATAGCAAGTCTTAGTAAATTGGTATTTAATATTTCGGTATTTGCGACCGCAAATTGTTGTATAGTGAATATTTGTATAGTGAGTTGTAGTATAGCGAATTTGTTTTGCTGCGACTGTTTCTTAGTAAATTTGACGCTTAGTGTCTACACAGCCAGTCCACATGTCCTCTTGGACAAGGACTGTTCAGTTCTGTCCAGTAACGCCACACACAGTCTTAGCTACCAGTCTTAATGTAGAGCAGTACTGAAGTAGGATCCAGTGAAAGAAAATGAATTTTATATAATTTTATGTTAGAATTTTATTTTATAGTACTGTAAGTCACTGTACTGCAGTTTCACAAGTGTTAGATGAAAACCATGAAACTGCAATTCAGAATTTTACATGCCTGGTGAGCAGTTTGGTTACTGTAATCAATGTAAAAAAAATATATGATTCTAAAACTTTGTTTACTGATATTAACACTGAACACCTGTGCAGACAGACTATGCATAAAACATCTGTAAGGAGTGACTGTAATATTTACCCTTGACACCCTGCTTTTTGACCACATCAAAAAACGTACTCAAAGGCCAATACCCTTGATTTCCCACTTTCACTGTTGGGAAATACAGTTTTGCCCTTTGTGAAATGGAATGAATGTTGGTTGAGGTGCCTGGTGTAGAGTTCAGGGTAGGCTGTGTACTGAACCAGTGTTCTCTATGTTTTGCGTTGTGTGTGTGGCAGGAAGAGATCGAGTGACTCCTAACCCTGCAGATGCTGAGAGTCTCTGCGGCTCTTGCTTGGGCCTCAGAGCCACACCAGCAGGATTCTCCGCCCCAGCGCAGGGAGGCCCTCATCGCCACCTCTGTAACTGTTTACAGCGTAAACTTCCACTCCTTGGGATGAAGATCTTTTTTTAAAGTACCAGCATTGGAGTCAAGCAGCATTTGAAATGTGTTGCAATTTTTTTGTGCTTGTTTTTTTCTGTTATCATTTATATAATCTTTTCCAAGTTGTTATACTGAGCAAGTTTTTTAAAGTATTTTTTCATGCCTGAATTAAATCTATGAGTCAGTATTTGAGAACAAATTTCAACTATTTGTGAAATTGTTGTGTGGGAAAATGTCTCAAACCCAATTCACACACCATATGCTGCTTTTTCAAGAACACTATTTTAGTGTGTGGGGGTATCCCAGCTGGCAGCAAATGTTACATTCATGAACCATTAAAGTGCTGTTTACTGGTTGTCCAGATATATTCCAAATTAATGGAGAAGTGCATTTTAAATACTGTCCAAATGGATCAACAGCAGAATTGCAGCTCAACAGAGAAGAGTATTTTAGCAGGTAATCATTTGAACTGCATGTTAGCAACACAATGACCATAGCAC
Organism: Albula glossodonta; assembly: GCA_019788955.1. Lineage (NCBI taxonomy): Eukaryota > Metazoa > Chordata > Actinopteri > Albuliformes > Albulidae > Albula > Albula glossodonta. The sequence goes on from JAFBMS010000070.1 coordinate 1,379,339, forward strand.
TGATCAACACATCATTACTAGAGAGAAGATTAACAGGCAAAATTACAGTGATAAATTCAGTTAAGCAGACCTAGAATGAGTACTATCCCTTGTGGACCATGTTATATTGGTTCATTTGGATATGAAAGCTGTATTTTAATTAAATGAGTGTATTTATTTGAATAATCTGGTAGAGTAGCAAAAATAAAATTTCAAACAGAGCTATTTTGGGACCTAAGCTTAAATCTACAAGTAAGATACCACTAATTTTAAGACCTGAGGTAACATTATGCTCCCTCAAAAAGTCTGAAGTTGTGTAGCCTGAAATTACTGGAGTGTTTTTTAATAGTTCAGTTAGGCAATATTAGGTAAATGGATTTTATTTGCTTTTCTGAAGTCAGCTAGTCAAAAGGAGAGGGGTGACGTCTCATTCCTGTAACTAAAAAAAACCTTTTAACTTAGCAGCCTTTTTATATATCATGTAGAATATATTTAGAAAGCACTTACCTTTAATTTGCCTCATATTTTAAGCTACAGCTTTGTTACCATGAATACACCGTGACAAATCATGGCTGTGAATGCCTTGCACAATGTAACAGCAAAAATATTGTACACAGTTATGTTACACAGAAATGGAAATATATTTAGCAAATGGTTTGTAACCTGGGTAATGAAAATGGGCTACATTTTTTCTGATTCATAAATTAATGTATCTGGGTCATTCTATCATAAATCAGGCAGTGTCCTCACCTCAACCCTCAGCTGTTTTTGTGGACAATGACAACCCTATGCATATAATCAAATGTAAGTATACAGGCCTTTGTCTAAATGACTTATGTGTTAGGTTTTTCTGAATCCATGGTGGCTATCTTCTATCTTAACTACTAAACATACACATATGCACCACGAACAGGTTGGTGTTTTTTCTCTCTGACAATTTACATTGGGAATACAGGTAAAATTAAATTTTGTGTTGTCCTTGGGGGTCATATAGACAGGTGGAATGCAAAGGGCTTCCTTTACAATGTGTGTTAATGTCTCACCCAACCACCTGCTGAGCTTCCATCTGCATATGGGGTGTATTGGAGGTCAAATCAAAGTAGAGGGTATCATGCAACATAACTCCTCCCATACTGATTCATTTAAAATACTTTTCAAAGACAGACTGTAAAATGGAGTAATTTAGTTGCTAAGTACATATTTGGTGGGCCTCTCTAAACAGAATGAATCATGGCTAAATACAGTAATCAAGTGGCACCTTTTGAAGAAAAACAGTCATCCTATTTACAAATGTGAAACCTGCAAACATCACTTTTTGATCTGTAATTTCTCAGTCTTGTTACTGAAGGAATAATCATGTTCACTGGCATACTTTAAAAAAAGACCACCTCTTTCCTGTAGTATGTTTTTTTGTTGATAAACCACCTACCAAAAGAGATCCTCAAGCATGGTGTTCTCAGGATATCGATGACTGGCTTGTTAAGGCAAAAGGTATCCAGATGGATAATTACTCAGATATTGAAAATTAAGTCAAGGAATGCTCATGCTTTTGCATGGATGTTTGAAATTGAGGTGTAATTGTACTATGGTTCCATTGTATTTATTTAACTTAAGACAACTGTGAACCGTTGTTTCAGGGCTGCAGATTTGATGGCTTAATCCATGGCTCAATGTCTTGGAGCAAAGATGTTGGGGTTCAAAAATGGCTATGAAAATCAACAACCAAAAAGTTCCATAATGGAGGGTACTCCCCATGTGTGCAGAGGGACATAATACAAAACATGTTTTGCAAGGACCTTTGTTTTTCATCGTACAGAAAAAAATAGTGACAAAGAGAAGACTTCCTGATGGAATGACCTATGTATATAAAAATATGATTTGCGGCATATTTGTTGAACATACTGGAAGCAGATATTAATATTCATAGTTTCTGTAAATGATACTTTAAATAGAAAAAAAAGAGAATTCTTTCATTATCAAATTATTTAATCAATGAATAAAAATAGGAATATGTTGTTTACATAAAATGGTTTACTCTGTTGAATTTTATGTATTGTGCTACTGATTTTGTGCAATCCCAGAATCTCCCAAGACATCCTCAGCATTCCTTTTATCAGGAGGTACAAGATATTGAGGAATATAGATTTTGGCAAAGTACTAATTACCAATAATATGGCAAATTATACACCCAATATTAATATCCGCCCCCCCCCCCCCCCCCCCCCCAATTCATTTGACTTCATGAAAAATTGGCAGAGCAGCAGCAACATTTACTGATGTTTTTACCTTGTAAAGTTAAGATTTTAATTCTGCTGTCAAATGGATCACATTCATAAAATGTTATCTGAAGAATGTCTTCTCTCAGAACCCTTTGATCATAATGATGATTCTGAGACAGGGATGAGATTCCTAAGGACAATATTTAAATTCCCTTGAAACTCCAGATACATGTAAGTATTGACAGTGTTGATGCACTTTACAGATGAAGCTTTTTTTGAAAATCCTTTATTGCAAGATTGCACCAGTGACCCAAGCAGCAGTACTGCTTAGTGTTTACACAGACTACAAGACTGAAGACAAAAGCTCTCAAATAATTTATTCTTCCAGATTTACCTTATTTTACTTGTTAATAAGGCAGACTGACATAGGACTGAAGAATCCAGAAATTATGTTTGATTAAAAAAACTGTATCCAATTACACTCTCACAAATGACTTCATGACACTGTAGAGTTTGGCCTTCAAAATCATGGTTAATCTTCTGGAGTATATGTCAATTTCAGAATCATTTTGAAAATATGAATCATGCTGATGGTGTGGGTGTATGTTTCAAACCTAATGCCGGAACTCTTCCAGTACAATACAACAGTACGAGGAATTGGACAGAGACAAATCTGTGACCTCTGTCTGTGTCTACTAATACTGCTGTCTAATCAATAACGCTGAATGTGTTAGACTTGCTGTTGGAACTTGATCAGGGGTCATGACATGATATGAACCCAATTCTTTGGTCCTAACATATAGGATCACCTTCAGTTAATCTCCCAGCTCAGATCCACCTAAAAAGATTTCTGGCTACATAGCATGGTGTTCAACTCCAACGCCTTTTTATTTTATCAGGAAGTGGCTGCAAGTTGATATACGAGTGCCCCATTCCCAGCAGTGCATGATTCTTACTCTCCCGTATACTCCCGCCCCAGCCCACCCCCCCCTAACTCAATTGGATTGAGTCCCACTCAGGCCAGATATGTGTCAGAAGTCGATCCTACAGACTGCACTGCATCTACTGTGCGTTTCCCTGCAGTGGACTATAACAAAGCAGACACTACAAAAAGGGTCTTCCAGTCACTTCTGCTTAATGGGCCTTCTGTTTTCTAATGGGCACACAAATGTTTAGTCTAAATCAAGTGGTTTTCTACACAAGACAACACAATACAGTGGGTGTTGGGAGTGGGTGCCACAAGCTCCTGTTTTAACTGTTTCAAAAGGTCAAAGTGCCCCAAGCTCCATCTCTCCCCCTCCTGCACCTTCAGCCTCCCACTTGATACCAGTGAGTCACAATTTCATTATGGTTATGATTTGAATTACTTAGCGGAATCGTTGCAGGTAAAATTACACACAGGCATCCTTTCTGCCCCTTTCCAGGAATTGATTCAACATTTCCAGAGCAGGCTGATGGCAGCAGTAATTTCATCAATCCAGCAAAGTCACCGGCAGCGTTAGTGAGAAAAGGCACATCTTGTCCTTAATCACAGCCAGTTTAATTGTGTCCAGGAACATGTATAATTTGGTTTTACGGTAGCAATAACACAGCTATATAAAGCCATAGGTCTGTTCTAATCCAATAAAACCTGAATATTTTTGTGCTGTTGAAATAATTTCTGACATTGCTTAGTTTGCACTGAAATAAAACGCCAAATAGGATACAACACAGCTCCCGTATCTTCATGCGGGTTCATACGTGCCCTACAAATAAAAAAGATATATTCATTTCAATCCAAAAGTAAAACTAACATTATGTCCTTTAAAAATACAGTACATACACCAACTAAACAAAATGATATACTATGATTAGTCAACTATAAGTTAACTTGTTTAATTAACATTTATTTCTGGATAATGACACATAACAAGAAAAACATAGCATTTTTATCATCTGTAGATTAAATAGACCCACTACAGTGCACACCCTATCACAGTGAGGAGGTAACCTCTCGCGCTCCAGACATAGACCCACTACAGCGCACGCCCTATCACAGTGAGGAGGTAACCTCTAGTGCTCCAGACATAGACCCACTACAGCGCACGCCCTATCACAGTGAGGAGGTAACTTCTAGCGCTCCAGACATAGACCCACTACAGCGCACGCCCTATCACAGTGAGGAGGTAACCTCTGACATAGACCCACTACAGCATACGCCCTATCACAGTGAGGAGGTAACTTCTAGCGCTCCAGACATAGACCCACTACAGCGCACACCCTATCACAGTGAGGAGGTAACCTCTAGTGCTCCAGACATAGACCCACTACAGCGCACACCCTATCACAGTGAGGAGGTAACCTCTCGCGCTCCAGACATAGACCCACTACAGCACATGCCCAATCACAGTGAGGAGGTAACCTCTAGCGCGCCAGACATAGACCCACTACAGCGCACGCCCTATCACAGTGAGGAGGTAACCTCTAGCGCTCCAGACATAGACCCACTACAGCGCACACCCTATCACAGTGAGGAGGTAACTTCTAGCGCTCCAGACATAGACCCACTACAGCGCACACCCTATCACAGTGAGGAGGTAACTTCTAGCGCTCCAGACATAGACCCACTACAGCGCACACCCTATCACAGTGAGGAGGTAACCTCTAGCGCTCCAGACATAGACCCACTACAGCGCACACCCTATCACAGTGAGGAGGTAACCTCTAGCGCTCCAGACATAGCCCCACTACAGCGCACGCCCTATCACAGTGAGGAGGTAACTCTCTCCAGACATAGACCCACTACAGCGCACACCCTATCACAGTGAGGAGGTAACTTCTCGCGCTCCAGACATAGACCCACTACAGCGCACACCCTATCACAGTGAGGAGGTAACTTCTAGCGCTCCAGACATAGACCCACTACAGCGCACACCCTATCACAGTGAGGAGGTAACCTCTAGCGCTCCAGACATAGACCCACTACAGCGCACGCCCTATCACAGTGAGGAGGTAACCTCTAGTGCTCCAGACATAGACCCACTACAGCGCACACCCTATCACAGTGAGGAGGTAACCTCTAGCGCGCCAGACATAGACCCACTACAGCGCACACCCTATCACAGTGAGGAGGTAACCTCTAGCGCTCCAGACATAGACCCACTACAGCGCACACCCTATCACAGTGAGGAGGTAACCTCTAGCGCTCCAGACATAGACCCACTACAGCGCACGCCCTATCACAGTGAGGAGGTAACCTCTAGTGCTCCAGACATAGACCCACTACAGCATACGCCCTATCACAGTGAGGAGGTAACCTCTAGTGCTCCAGACATAGACCCACTACAGCGCACGCCCTATCACAGTGAGGAGGTAACTTCTAGTGCTCCAGACATAGACCCACTACAGCGCACACCCTATCACAGTGAGGAGGTAACTTCTAGTGCTCCAGACATAGACCCACTACAGCGCACGCCCTATCACAGTGAGGAGGTAACTTCTAGTGCTCCAGACATAGACCCACTACAGTGCACACCCTATCACAGTGAGGAGGTAACCTCTGACATAGACCCACTACAGCGCATGCCCTATCGCAGTGAGGAGGTAACCCCTAGTGCTCCAGACATAGACCCACTACAGCGCACACCCTATCACAGTGAGGAGGTAACCTCTAGCGCTCCAGACATAGACCCACTACAGCGCACGCCCTATCACAGTGAGGAGGTAACCTCTAGCGCTCCAGACATAGACCCACTACAGCGCACGCCCTATCACAGTGAGGAGGTAACCTCTAGTGCTCCAGACATAGACCCACTACAGCGCACGCCCTATCACAGTGAGGAGGTAACTTCTAGCGCTCCAGACATAGACCCACTACAGCACACACCCTATCACAGTGAGGAGGTAACTTCTAGCGCTCAAGACATAGACCCACTACAGCGCACACCCTATCACAGTGAGGAGGTAACCTCTAGTGCTCCAGACATAGACCCACTACAGCACACACCCTATCACAGTGAGGAGGTAACCTCTAGCGCTCCAGACATAGACCCACTACAGCGCACACCCTATCACAGTGAGGAGGTAACTTCTAGCGCTCCAGACATAGACCCACTACAGCGCACACCCTATCACAGTGAGGAGGTAACTTCTACCGCTCCAGACATAGACCCACTACAGCGCACACCCTATCACAGTGAGGAGGTAACCTCTAGCGCTCCAGACATAGACCCACTACAGCATACGCCCTATCACAGTGAGGAGGTAACCTCTAGCGCTCCAGACATAGACCCACTACAGCATACGCCCTATCACAGTGAGGAGGTAACCTCTAGCGCTCCAGACATAGACCCACTACAGCGCACGCCCTATCACAGTGAGGAGGTAACCTCTCGCGCTCCAGACATAGACCCACTACAGCGCACACCCTATCACAGTGAGGAGGTAACCTCTAGCGCTCCAGACATAGACCCACTACAGCGCACACCCTATCACAGTGAGGAGGTAACCTCAAGCGCTCCAGACATAGACCCACTACAGCATACGCCCTATCACAGTGAGGAGGTAACCTCTAGCGCTCAAGACATAGACCCACTACAGCACATGCCCAATCACAGTGAGGAGGTAACTTCTAGCGCTCCAGACATAGACCCACTACAGCGCACGCCCTATCACAGTGAGGAGGTAACTTCTAGTGCTCCAGACATAGACCCACTACAGCGCACGCCCTGTCACAGTGAAGAGGTAACCTCAAGCGCTCCAGACATAGACCCACTACAGCATACGCCCTACCACAGTGAGGAGGTAACCTCTAGTGCTCAAGACATAGACCCACTACAGCACATGCCCAATCACAGTGAGGAGGTAACCTCTAGTGCTCCAGACATAGACCCACTACAGCGCATGCCCAATCACAGCGAGGAGGTAACCTCTAGGGAATTAATGTTGCAGGCAACTAAGCTGTCAGAGCCTGAACTGTCAGACAGCGACATATCATTCCCCAGTGATCTTGCCAAAGACAAGATGCGACTGTTTTAAAAGGCTGGAGAAAGCTGCCCAATCCAAACTGATTGTAATGAAGCTGTGGTGCTAGAGAATGCTCTCTTGTACAGGCAGAGTGAGGAGGGCACACAGCGGATTTCACCCATCTCATGCAGGAAGGAAGTGTTGGAACTGGGACACTCTTTTCCCTTGGCTGGACACTTGGCCTTCATGAAAACCTACATGAGAATTGGTGAAAGAATGTATTTATTGGCCCAAAATGTATCGCGATTTGTGGACTTTTGCAGCTCATGCCAATCAGGCAACAGGTTTATTATTGTTGTAAATGACAATGCAACCAGGTATCCTGAGGCATTCCCCTAGATAGAGTTTATTGCAAAGCAGGTAGCCTCAGCACTGCTAAAATAATTTCCCCAGGTTGGCATACCTAGTGAGGTCTTGAAGGATCAAGGCCCAAATTTCATGGACTGCACATAACATCAGGTCTATCAGCTTCTTGGGATTAGGAGAATAAGAGCCACCCCTTACCACCCTCAGACTGATGGATTCGTTGAATGTTTTAATCAGACACTGAAAGGCATGCTGAAAAAGTTAGTGTCTGATACAGGCAAAGACGAGGACAAGTGGCTGCTGTTCCTCCCATTTGCTTATTGGTAAGTACCCCAAGCTTCAACTGGGTTTTCCCTATTCAAGCTGCTTTATGCCCACCAGGTGAAAGGCTCCCTGGATGTGCTGCGATTGAGCTGGGAGGATGCTGAGAAACCAGATGGGACGAATGTAGTGCCTTATGTGCTGAAGATGTGAGAGCAGCTGATGACAGAACCTTTTGCAGTCCCAAATGAGGCAGCAGGACTGGTATGACCGCTCAGCCAGAATCTGGAGCTTTGAACCTGGTAATGAAGTCCTGTTGCTTTTGCCAACGTCTGAGAATAAACTGTTTACTTAGTGGCAGGGTCAATACCAGTTGAAGTGAAAGATGGGTCCTGTGACATACAAGATCCACATGCCAGGCTGCAAACAGCCACTATTCATCAGAGCAGTGCAGGAAGAGGAGGAGACCGCAGGGCAGTATTTCCCAGGTGTGCAGCAGGGAAGTGAGCTGGACCTGGGGCATCTTTCTGAGGCTAGGTGTCTAGAGCTCCTGAGTTGTCTGCTAAGGCAGCTGTTTGACGAGAGACCTGGAAGTACAGAGCTGGTGCAACATTGTATCAGTGTGAAAGATGATGTCAAGCCACTCCATCAGCCAGTCTACAGGATGCCAGAGCACTTGGTGGAACGGCTACAGAAGGCCAAGCACCTGAGTACCCTACACCTGTGTAAGGGTTACTGGCAGGTCCCTTTAACTCCTCAGAGCAAGGAGTTGACTGCTTTTAAAACCCCCTTTGGACAACTACCAATTCATGGTTTTACCCTTTGGCCAACATAGAGCACCTGCTACCATCCAGAGGATGATGGACCACATCCTCAGGGGCACTGAGGGCTTTACCGATGCCTACCTTAATGACATCATGGTGTACAGCCAGACATGGGAGGAGCACCTGGGGGATCTCAATGAGGTGTTGTCCAGGGTTAAGGCAGCAGGCTTGACCATTCGCCCTGACAAGTGTGCTCTGGCCAAGGGTAAGACACAGTACCAGGGCTTTGTGCCCGGCCACCGGTTGGGAAGATTGAGGGCACAAAGACCAAACTTTTCAGACCGTGCAGCTGTGCTGACAGAGTTTACACAAAAGAGTAAGTCAAACAAGGTTCAGTGGATGGTGGACTGTAAGCTCGCTTTCAAGGACTGGAAAGACTCTTTGGGTCGGGAGCCTGTTCTTCAGAGCCCTGACTTTGATGGGACATTTACTGTTCAACCTGATGATCCTGAGCATAGGCTGGAGGCTATCTTACAAGGAGAGCCAGGACAGCTGAGGCTCAGCACATTCATCAGCAGGAAACTCAAGGTGCTCAACGGTAGAGCAGGAGTGCTTTGCTATGACCATCAGGCGCTGTCTTGGCTGGGTCGGGTGCAAGACTCAAATTCCAGAAGAACTAGTTGGGTTTTGGCTGTTCAACATTTTGCTTTTCAGGTGCTGCGGTGGGGAAACAGAATTGCACGGTGGACTCCCTTTCAAGGACACCTCAGGTGGTGTCTGGAGTGGAGGGGGGGGAGTCACGGTCTGACGCTGTGCCGGCAGATTTAAAGTGCAACCTGTGGTCTAGTTTAGACACTCACATTTTGCAAAACAATTTGTATTAATAACATCCATCGGGCATATGAAATAAATTAGCGCTTGTTTTATTGGAAAAGGCCTGCTGACTTAAAACTTTGCGAGCGCTGATACAAACATCTTTTAAGTGCACAAAAGTTAGCTAGCTATCTTAAGCTATGTTAAGAAATACCCAAGCAACATTGTAATTTTTTTATTTTGTTCCAAAAAGACTGCTATTTGTGGAATTACTTACACCTGTTGTTTTCTAGGGTACACTGTACACCAGTAGCTCTCAGTTTCAGTCCTGGGGACCCACTGTGTATGCTGGTTTTTATTCCAATCACAACTGCAAACCCAGAATCTTAATAAGCTGGTAATTTTTCATAATTGTTCAATTGGTCATGCTTTTCATGATTAGAAAGATAATTTGTCATTATAGCTATGCATGTCAGGAAGAAAAGGCTCCTATATTTACATTGTGTTTATGTGATTTTGCACAGAAATCATTTTGCACAGACATTTGAGCAAGTGATTAAGCTCCTGATTTTTTTCCTTACGCTTAGTAACACAATGCAGGCTTGGCTCATTATAATTAGCTTTGTCTTTGAATCCATCATTATCCACCAGATGGTTAGTTTTAGTGGTCATGTGTCCAGAATCACCCCAGTCTTTAATATGAATTAAAACATTTTACTTGTCGTTATGCAATTGCCTGCAATATGACACAATGTGAGGAGCTTCTTCTTCGTGACATGCATAGCTATAATGGCAAATTATAATTTAACAATTATGAACAATTAACAGCTTGTTACAGTTCTGGGGTTGCAGTTGTGGTTGGAATAAAAACCAGCATACACTTGGGTCCCCAGGACCGAGACTGAGAATCACTGCTATTCACAGCTGCGGCAAACAGAGCATGGATGCTTCCAATGTATGACTTTTGATATTATAGTCTATAACAGCTGTTAGGACCCTTCTGTTGTAGTTATTTTTGGTTATATTTTGTTTTGGTACCATGTCTTATGTTACTTGTGTTGCCAATTGTGTTTTGATTTTATTGTTGATTTAATTGCTTTTTGTTACTTGTTAATTTACCTGGGGGAGGGGCTAGAGCTACATCAGGGCTGGGCTGATGTAGCCCAGCCCTCCAGAGTCCCTCCAGAGTTGGGAGAGATTGAGAGAGTTGGAGAGAAATTTAAGAGTACTGTACTTGTTTGGAGAGCAAGTCTGTGCTGTATTGGGCCAGGAACAGGCATAGCCACGCAGCATTGTGCTTCTTTCAGTTTTTTGTTTTCATTTTGCTCAGTTTGTGTATTGTTTATTTATCTGTCTGTATGTTGTACTCTATATATTCTGCACTGGAGCCCGGGATCACACAAAAGACTGTAAATAAATCACTGGTGACCTTGAAACCTTCACCTTTGCTGCTTCATGTTGTCCCACCACTGGTACACTCTCAAACCCATTTTTAGAACAATATGTTGGACAATTACTAAATGGCACTTATTTTACTAGTTTGTAGTATACCATGGCACATTGAGATTAATAAGGTCTGTAATAGGGGTTGCACGGCTATCAATGAAATCCAACAGTTTTTCCAAGGACAAAACTACAAACATGAACCCAAACGTATGGTTTGTGTACAAACCTAAAGAGGAACATGATATAATGCTTGAACAACAGAGGTCAAAGGTCAAAGGTCACAAAAAGTTTCTATATCCTCTGAGCCGAGTTTTTGATATTTTGTTTATATAACATAGCATTGTAATATATCGATGCGATGGAATGTAGATGTTTCGGTAAATACTTTATTTTCTGAAATTCAGTACATGTGGTACAAACAGGAGCTCTTCCAATTATGTCAAAACAAGAACTGCTGTTATCAGCTGGACTTGGTGCTAAATGAAATGGGCAACATTATTTACGTCATCCATATTTTAACTCAGTCACTAAAATTCAGTGTACAGAAGAATATAAATACATTATATCGTCCCCATGATTCCAGCACCACTGAATGAGAGTGAATTGAACAACAAAGCAAAGCTTAATGTTTCGATGGAAAATTTGATAAAGGGACAATATGTTTCTTTGTGTGTATGTGTGCATAAGGCATCAGATGGTCTTTTTGCAGAGGGTGCAAATAGCCCCTTCCCTCTGTAAGCCGTAGGAGCACAGGTCAGGTTGGTTTGTCCTCAGAAAAGAGCTGGGGGGATCCCACTCCCAAAAAGCAGTCTCCATGAGCAGGGGGCCCTCCACTTTGTGGACTCATTTTTCTGATGAGAAAACAAATGGGGAAAATAAACAAACCCTTTTAAAAAAAAAAAAAAATACCACCTTATTCAGGAAATACAAAGGTATGTTATCCATGTCACTGCATCAAGTCACAGGCACCCTAAGACACTTACATCACTTGCCACCAGGTGGAGCCAGTCATTAAGATGGTTGATGAGCGCAAACGCATCTGGGATGTTGTCACCCTCGGAGCAGAAGGTCAACACCACGGCCAATGGGATGTCTTCATGACAGCTGGGAGCAAAAAGTCCAGAGAAACCAATTAATTTAAAATTCCAATTTTCCAAGAACTACTTAAATTGGACGCATAATTTATTTTTTATATTTTACTACATACTTCAAAGAAGTATGGAAGCTGCTCAAGTTTGAATTTTCAATAAAATTTGCTTCTAAAATTTTGTGAGCTATGGAAACTACAACCAGTAGCTACCAGCAGGTGGTGAGTTTTAATGTTCTGATTTAGGCCTTTAACTGGCGCTAAGGATTTACTTCATTCTTTCATTTGTCACTTTCCATTTTTCCCCCCCAGAGTAACAGCCTCATAATTAACCAGCCTAAGTGTCCATACCTGTATTTCAACCTGAATCACAAGCACTGCTACATCACCTCTTGAACTAGCTTTAATATTTTCTGAGTGGAAGGGCATGAGCTTGAGGTTGTTGTTGCAAACAAAACCTGACAAATGCCTCCATTTCATATGGAATTCTACATGTAAGTGCTCTGATTAAATATTAAGATTCCATTCATTTAAATGTGTACAGATATTTAAGGATTTGAACATTTCTGTTAATTTCAAATCCTATTACACAAGCATTTAAATCAGAAGAGAAAAAAAGCAAAAATAATTGCAATTGTTAAAGTAAAAATATAATTATAAGTAACACCCCCCAGCCTTTTATTACCAGTCTGTGTAGAGGCCTTTGGTGATGCCCCCTCCTGGAATGTAGAGTCTTTGCTCGGTGTCGCTGATCCCGGGGAACATGGACACCTTCTCCATCTCCTTCCACTCCAGCTCCTTCAGGACATCGCACACTATGTGCTGCATAGCAGGGGTGAGCAGGTACCGGAGAGGAGAGCTGGGCAGAAAAGGAGCAGTTGGCATCAAACACTCAAAATTCCACATTTCCACATTACATCTGAAATGCACATGTGTACGTTAGGGCAGTAACATATTCAAATCAAATGCAGGTTTTTTATGCTTTGGTGAGGCGCTACGGAAGGTTGTAGCACCTAAACTTGTCTTGCTTTCTTATCTCTCTTGCTAACATAGATAAAATGATGAATTGCGACTTCTTCTTTCAGAGAAAACAACAGATGCATAATTAGGAACCTTTTACATGTGTTGCTTACTTTATAAATTTGGGTTTACTTGCTGCTCATTTGCAACCACAAAAATCTTGTGCTAGTGTTGAAGGAGAACACAAACTCAGTTCTATAAATTTCACAATCTTTAACATCTGGCTAACAAGATATATTTTGTTATATTTGACCATTTAAATTGTAATGCATATGAATCATACCTATGCTTAATTATGATGTAATATTTGCATATACATCAAGATACTTACACATGCTTTTTTATAATTTATCTGAAATACTAACTAGTTAAGTCTGAAATAATCTAAAAATATCTATACACAGTCATTGCACAGTCCACATGTGGTCAACTTGCTGGTGATAGGTACGGGTGAACAGGAAGAAAAATTTCTATCCACAGTAGAGATATATTTATAACCATATATTAACATGTTATTTCTCAATATAAATTTCCTGTCAGGATAATTAACATCGAACACGTAGGTTTTTATTTTGAAACCACTGTTGAAAATACCTTATTAGCCAAGTTTTATTTTTTGCATGAAAAAACTTGTGCAAGTCCTCTTTAACTGCAAAATATGTTATCTTGTAATCCCAAAACAAATGTATAAACCTTTTTTAAAATGATAATTTTCTACCTGTGAATCTGCTGGTCATCCCTCTGGTATGCATGACTGCTGGACAATAAGATGCTTCTAGTAAAGCCACTTGACTTGATCCAGGAGATAATAAGCTTGCGAAATTGTTTTTGCTTTGTCTAAAGGAGAATAAAAACATCTGCATTAATATTACTATTAAAGACAAAGAACTTTGATAAGATCAACTCTGAATTTGAATAATAAAATGATTAGAACTGAATATCTATGATGAAAAATTAAAACACCAGTTTTACAACATTTTTGACAGTTACAATGGTCCTACAATAAGTAAAAACTGGACAGTGGTGATAAAGATCAGTCAATAATATTGTAACCTACTGTATCCTGTATAATATGTTAATACACCAAGTTACAAGTTTGTTAACCAGACTTTGAGAGTACCTGGATGATAGGTGTCCGAATCTGAAGGGCGGCCAACTTCAAGTCAGGCAATGAGTAAACTGTACAAAACATAAGCAAATTAAGGCCATCTATAGGAACTTGCTGACTACATGTGATGTTAGCAAGACAACGGAATAACGGTTTTGACAAAGACGTGTGAGAATGTCTTACGGTCTCTTTATCTTACTGATCAACAGAACCGATTACATGTAAAATGCATTACATATTAAGATATACATATGCACAAGCAACCCTGGTTACTTGAAAAGCATGTCATATAATTACAATTATATTTTCAGATTACAAACTATATTTTTTGATTACGTAATGATACATTAAAAAAGAAAAATACATTTTCGATTAATATGATATTAACTAATGCACTGGTTGATGTTACTTAAAACATTTTGTGATCAGAAATGGATTATGATCAATAATTAACAAATCCGCCGAACCGTGCTTGTCTACCCACCTTCTGCAGCCGTGCACAGTTCAGTCGAATTATCTGTGGAAGCTGCGTAAGGATTGCTCCCCACCATAGGAATTAGACAGTCTGTGTGTAAGTATCCCACTCGGGGCATGTTGAGGGTAGAAATCATCAAATCTGTCGCGAGTTGCCCCACGTTCCCAACGGACACAGCAGGCTGTTGAAATGGACGACATTGTGCGATATACTAGGGAGAACTAAACAAATGCATTGCATAAAACATAAATAAAATGCTTCAAACAGTTAAGTTAGCTAACTGGTCTGATCTGTTCCTGATGACAACGCAAAGTGAATGAACAAAGTTTCGTTATCATAACTCATTGGAAACCATTTAACTTACCATGATTAGGGTAAATTCCTTGAAGCTAGGACACGTGTTTCCAATCGGGACAAACATGATTTAACTGACATAAATTCAAGAGTTTACAATTTTAACATGTACATGTATTTCTTGTCATAAAGAAAATAACTCTTTCGTTTTACTTTCCTTCCTGCACGCATGGGTCCTTCCTGAGTCGTGTCGTCTCCCTGCTGCAAGTACTTTGGAAGTCTTTGGATAACGCCTGATTAAAACTAATTTTCTTACAAAATAACACAATACTGTATTTCTAAACAGAAGCTTAAAAGAGGTAACTATAGTTGCATACATGTATTGTAGCGTTTTATTGGTTTCTGGGTCATATTCACGGGAAAAAAATATTCAGGCATTATGTAGCGTATTCCCGCTTACTTTTCCGCCACAGTTTTAAATTGTCAGTTGTTGCAGAACGTTGTTTGGGCGCTTGTGTAGTTTTAGTAGGAGTTGTTTTCTGCATCGCGTTGGTGTTTATGTATTCACTCTGCTTCGCCAATATGCCAAAGAATGGTCGTGCATGTAACGTTATAATTAAATAGCCGGCTAGCTACACAGCCGTAAATAGGCTTGCATACTTTCTATGAGGTTCCATTGACGGCTACCCAGCTGAAGTATCGCTGAAAATATAGATAACATTAGCTAATATACGCAACATTAGCTTACCTTACGGCGTTCCACATCGGATGAGAAAAATGTCTCTAAACCCGGAGAAAGCTTCTGAGCTTAAGCAGATCATTCACAACCATTTAACCAGAGTGAGAAATTATCAACAAGCTCGCTAGCTACTTAAACATAATCACACTAGAGATACCGATATTCAAATGCAGTAAATACTTGTGATTGTTGCTAGCTAGAAGCTATTAGGATGTCATACTTAGTTTTGGATGATGTTATCCTGCTTAATTGCTGACTCTCCAGCTACCCACACCTGTAGAGAGCTTGCTTGAATATATTTATATTTTGTTGCTATGGTTATCCCATCTAAATCCATGTTAAAATGAATGTATGTTCAAGAGTTTTTATTATCCGAAACCAGTTAGTAATATGTATTTTTGTGGTATACTTGAATAACACGAACATAAAAGTTAGTTGGCTTAGAGTGCATTACTGAATCGTTCATTATAGCACCACATCAGACTACTGAAATAAGCTGCTGTTGCAAGTGTTTAATATGAAATTGCATTGCGATCAGATAAATATCCATGGGAAAATTCGGGATGTGCTGGCAGAGACCGTGAGAGAGGAGCTGGATCATCGCCCGCTTTCTGAGGAAGACTTTATGAGGGCTTTACAACGCAGGGGCATCGTAGATGAAGTGATGAGGGATCTGCAGTTTTCTCAGGTGATTGACTTGATACTAACTAATCCACATCAACCGTTAAGACGGACTTAGCACGACAATATAGCAATGGATTTTAATGTGTTTGTTTTGCATAAAAATATGTGATTCACAATGAAAACAGAGACAAAAGTAACTTTATCCGAATATTTATTGTCAGGAAATACCGGGCGCAGAGCCTGGTCCATCTCCCAAGCCTGCAACGCATTTTACTGATAAGGAGGTAACCCAACTTAAAAAGAGTGAGTTTATTTTATCATTTCCCCATAATCAATCCTTCCCGTAAAAGAGGACTTCCTGTAGAACCATCTAGACTGGCAAGGGTAATAATAAAAATACTGAAGCAATAGTCTGCGTTTTGCCATTTCATTTCATTTTGTTTTAGCATGGGCAGTTTAAAATCCTCAGATGATGTCACTTGCTTGACAACCAGATGTAAAAATGGTCATGTAAATATAATTATACTGGCCTGAATTTATTTTCCAGCCAACATCGACCCAACAAGGAGGTGCCTCTACCTGCAGGTTCTGGGGGGTAAGGCCTTCCTGGAACACCTCCAGGAGCCGGAACCTTTACCTGGCCAGGTGTGTGCTACCTTCACGCTTTACCTCAACTTCAGGAACCAGCGTTTCCGCTCCAAGCCTGTGCCATGTGCCTGCGACCCTGACCTGCTCGAGGGTTTCCTACTGGAGGTTCACAAAGAAAGCCTGGGTACGCTGCGGGAAAGTGACCCCTTCTCTTGCTTGTTTTTAAGTAATGAGAGATTCATTTTCCCACCGTTCACATACATTATTATGATGAGTAGGAATACTATAAAAAAATATAGTAAACAAAATTTAAATATGTCAGACAGAAGCATGAAATGAGAACAAGAGTTGAGCAAGTAACACAAATAAGGAATTGCATAAAATGTCATCAGTATTGGTTTACCGTATTCTGCAAATCCTGTATTGGGACGAGTAAATTGAATAGCATAAGTTATGTGCAGAATACAGCATCTTTGCTTGACTTCAAAGCAGTATGTAACAGGCCACCTGATGCAAACTAATCCTTGAATCTAACTTGATGGAAAAGGAGAGTTGCTGGAGTACTTTTGCCTGAATGTTTTTTTGCAACATGCTGGAATCCTGGTCAGGTGACGCCAGCAAGATGGCAGATGCAACCACAATGCTCTCAATCAGCGACCCAGTGCACATGGTCCTGATCAAAACGGACCCCTCCAGCGAAACCACACTGGTCTCCTCCTACTTCCTGGACTGGCGATCTGTCCTCAGTGCACCCAATGGCAAAACCACCATGGCCATAGAGCTGCTTGGAGTGGGTAGGTAAAACCCAATCTCTTCAAGTCAGTGAGTTCAAATGCAACTCAAGTATGTTAAAGAACCAATAGCTTGTTTTCCTGAAAATTGTATTTTGCAGAGCCTCCACTTGGCTCATAATAGCAATTTAGGTAGCAAGTGATCTTTAACAAGGACTTATTTTATAAGAGCTATCTCTTTAATAGAAAAAAAGAATTCTGTGTATTTGTTTTCGACCCTGTATACATAAAGTAGACGCAACTCTCCAAGTCTCATTCAATTAGAAGGTAATCAACAGCTTCTGCTGCTCGCCAGCAACTTTTCATAAATTTCATCATTAGTTTTATTTATCCATTTTTTAAACCATATATTAAAATCATATTGAACAGTAAAATGAAGGGCCAAAGTAAAATTACATATTTACTTGTTATGTGTATATGTCCGTAAATTGATTGTTCAAGTCCAAGCTAAGCCAGTGTTTGACATTGAAATTTTGTTGGCTGCTACCTTGGCCAGGTCTCTCTTGCAAAAGAGATTTCGAATCTCAATGACACTTCCTGTTTAAATAAAGGCAAACTGGTCTATGGTCTGAGGTCCATAATGGCAAGAAAACAATCACGTCTTCAAAATCCCCTGTGTCACTGTTCTCTTGCTGCATAACTGGTAGGTACCTGCAGGTTTATTAATGGATCAGGGGTTGGTGCTACCTGTCACTTCCTGCATCTGTGGGGGAAGGTATTTTATGCAGCTGACAGCATAGCTGCTCAATCACTGACTTATCAATGAGGAAGAAAGCTGATGGGTTATAAAGATTTACAAGGTTTCCAAAAATAGCTGTATAAACAAATAAGTAAATGCATGCATAAGTAAGGTTTTATGTTTTGGTTGTCCTGTATAAATGGCATGTCTTGAATTAAAAGTAATATTGAAGAAACATTATCATAACTGTCTGTGGGGTCTTATGTATGTGCCTGAGTATGGTAAAACCCTGCGTGTGTCTGACTTCGTATCTGTGTGTTGTGGATACTTGTTGATAGTGACTGAGCATTGTCATCATGCTATCTTGCTTGTTTTTGCGAAACAGGAAGTGAGTGTAAGGTCCCAGTCGGTGTTCTGAATTTGAAACTGGAGCTTTACCCTCCCCTCACTGAGAAACTGACCCCAGATGTCATCACTACTCAGGTCTGCAGCTCTGTGTTGTTTCATGTGCTAATGACCACTTATGTTTGAAACTGTGTTTCCTCTGAAGCTGTGCTGTGCCTGACTATTACTAATACAGTGGTATGCATTTATTCTATAGACTGTATCCAACTACCAATGTACATTGTTTTATGATTAAATGCACAGTACAAGAGAGAAGAATTCAGGCAGTTTTATCACATTTATTAAATACATAACGATTCACAAAGATGGGATTTACTTGAAAATAATCAAAAACACAAGTTTTTGTAAAAATTGCCTCATTTGGCTTTAATTACTGTTAAACAGGCTCTTGGATGTATAATCATC
Organism: Albula glossodonta; assembly: GCA_019788955.1. Classification (NCBI taxonomy): domain Eukaryota; kingdom Metazoa; phylum Chordata; class Actinopteri; order Albuliformes; family Albulidae; genus Albula; species Albula glossodonta. The sequence goes on from JAFBMS010000070.1 coordinate 1,398,346, forward strand.
TTGCAAAGTGGAAGTAGGAAGAGTCATTTAATTGATTTTAATAAAAAAAAAAAAAAAAACAGGTTGCCTCATAGGTTTTGCCTGTAGTGTACTGAACCCAGACAAGTAGGTTTGATAGATATTTACTTTTGAAGCAGTAGAAGTATGACCACACTTTTCTTGTTCATCCTAGCAATCACTCGAGCGACAGAGATCGGCAGAGAAAGAGCGTCTGTTTCTGGTCTATGCCAAGCAGTGGTGGAGAGAGTTTCTGGAGATCCGCCCCTCCAATCAAAGCAAGCTGGTCAAGATCTTTGCACAGGTCAGCGCACAACAGTGGTCAGCGCATTAGTGCTATCGTGTGTTTGTGAGGCATGCGCCCTGATGCCCTTCTCTCTCTCTCTTCCTCTGCCCCTCTCTCTCTCCCTCCCTCCCTCCATGCCCCATGCAGGATGAGAATGGCGTTAACCGGCCCGTGTGCTCTTACGTGCGTGTGCTTCGAGCGGGGCGACTCCTGGACAGCCCGCGGCAAGCGGCCAGGTTCGTCAGCTTGCTGGGGATGGAGAGGGCCCCCGTGGTTGGGGGAGGGGCCAAGCAGGAGCAGTGGTGCTCTCTCTTGGCCTTTCTCTGCCGAAGCAAGGTAAGCCTGACCCCACAGGACCTGGGAACCTCTTATCCTGAAAAGGGCTCAAGAATTCCTCTGCCTGGAAAAAGAGGAAAAATGACTTAAATATTATCTGTTTATTTGTTTGTTTATATATGTCCTATGTACAGGTATAGTCCGTAGGCAAACATATACACGCTTTCCATGACTTTTGAAGGAAGAACAAGCAGACCAATTTGATAGCAATCTTATCGGGGAAATTAAAAATAATGAAATAAAAATAACCATTCCCTGATTTCAGCTGGATTACTAAAGCTTCTCACAACTAAAATTACTGAAACATCTCACATAACCAACCTTTTAAAATAAATGTAAATTGATTTAAATAATAATTATTATAGGTATTAATTATCAAATAAATCACAGAATTTGTTGATAGGAAATGAGCAGTCTGGTGGATCAACCTTTGTCAGAAATATACACTTATAATTGGAATGCAGAGTCGGGGCTAGAGACCTAGTCCAATTTTTTAACAGACCGTAGATTACAAAAAAGACATTACCAACAAAACAAGAGCATGAATGGATCACAATGTAGATGAACGGGTGATCTGAAAATTACCCAAGTCAAATGCTTACCTCTCCTGAGGTAGGACAGGAATCACACACAGTAACAATGAAATGACCAACAATCCAGATGAAGTGAAGATGAAGAACCAAAACTCCTCGGAAACCAGACTTGAACTGAGCTAACGTGTAAGAGCTAGGTTGTAGATTGATCACGCTAGAAGAGTTGTGAGACTTAGCCTGAGTGAATGATTGAGCAAAATAGAGGAAGACTGTAGGCTAAGAGAGCAAGGAGACTGAGTGGGATGACTGAACTGAGTGAGCAAATAGACTCAAACAGAAATCCAAACATGGATTGAGTGAATGTTTACCAAAGGATTCTATATTTGAGGAGCACATTGATGCTTACCATGAAACAAAGAGTGTTGTACCATGCCCACTTCACCTTCTATCTGGTCATGTTAAATGTAAATCCAAACTGGCTGTCATTAGTTTAATGTTCTAAGTATTTGACTGGGTTTTAATGTAACTGTTTGCAATGCATAAATTGTTGGCTGCTTACACTTAGACCCCTACTTACGACTTAAGACTCAACATACAGAAATCCGCAGATACAAAGAAAATAATTTTCAGGGGTAAAAACATAAAAAAAAACCTAATTTACCGATTCAAACCTCAAGCCAAATACGTGTGCAGCAAATGGCATATGTGCGCTCCCCTTTCCCTAAATTGTGAAATTTACGCTTGTAAAATTTAAAATAACCTTCCAAATTGGGAAAAAAATTAGACTATTGAATTAATGGAGAGCATGATTTACCTGTACAGTACTGTACAGTATACGTAAATATATCACAATCTTTGAATTTATGCCTGTTTATATTAACCGTATGGGAGCTACTGAAACTCATAGAACTTTAAGGGGAGGGTTAATTTTGGTGAATGGTATAAAGTGTCTGCAGGAGAAAAGATGGACTTATGAAAAAAAAAACGACCAATGAAAGACCTTCAGGAACCAATTATTTTTGTAAGTTGGGGACTCCCTGTATATTAAATTGGTATATGATAATTTTCATGATTTTGGTCTAGCCCTGACGAAAGAAAATGTCTATGGATAAAACAAAGCAAAATTTGTAAAATGCATGATACTCTCCTGATGAATGATTTTCTTTTTGCCAAATATTTTTCCCACCCCTAACTCACCGCCGCACCCATCCTGCTGGTTGTGGAAGGGGAGCCACAGGCATGTGACAGTCTTGCTACTCTCCGTACTGCAGCCACACCAATAAATGCACACTTCCTGTTTTGACAGAAGATGACAAAGTCAGTGTACACTCATTTCATGCTGTGCATGATATGGCCTCTGGCCATAGCTGGCATTGGCACAGCTGGGATTTGAGCACAATCTCAGGGCGCCCAGGTGTTCTATGAGCCACCTAGTGACCGTTTATTACTCCAATCATAAGCGGAGTCATTTAACTAAATCTACATTCAGGGTTCTTGCTTGTGCCTTGACCTCTGACCTGTAGCTTACAACATAGATGTGTAACATTTTACCAGATATACATTGAACAGTCCATAAAAAGATATAAATATAAACCATATAAGCTTTAAACATTTTTGTGCCACCTGTACACAAGGGCTTGTTGAACCCAACTATAATCCTTATTAGAAAAGAATTTGGAATATCCTATGGTTTCTGTTAAGACAGAAGTTTACACAGAGGTTGCTGTGAGAAGAACACTTTTCTGTTACTGTGGAATTTGTATGCTCTGATCTGTTTAATGCCTTCTAATTTAAGCTTCTGACTTTTGTGATGCTCTGTTTCTTTGTATATGTGCATTATCTGTACTCAGTTAAATATTCTGTGGTGAGCTTTTTCCTGGAAATTCTTGGCTAAAGCCCCTGCAAATGTCAATTTTTTTCTTTTCTTTTTTCCTGCACCCCTCCTCCTTTCTCAGAAGTCAATTTCACCACTCCCATAAAAAGTAATGAGGCTTGTCACATATGATTTATAGGCTCCATTCCAAGTAAATTAATTTAGTGTCTGTTCCTGCCCCTCTGTCTGACCGTGCTGTCCATATCAGTGCTGCTGGGGCTCATCTGTCTGTTTGGCCGTGCCTGACTTATCCCTTTTACAAGAAAGTACAGACTGTATTACAGAACTGGGCTGTGGGTGGGGGCTGGGCAGGTCAGTTAGGATGCTGGGAAGGACTCGGCTGGGACTGACTGCTTTCAGAGGCACATTTATTTGCGCAAAGATGCAGCACTTATAAAATATTAAGCCGATCAAGGCTGACGGGCATTTGGGTGGCTTATGGAGTAAAAAGAACATGTTCTTGGAGAGACTGTGTGTTACATGGTCGTGTGTTTTAGTCCCAGCTGCTGCATTATTTGTTTTGGCTGTAGATCCACAACAATAAGGCAACATGTTTAACACTTTAATCCTTTACTGCTCTGTCCACCTCACTGGAGGAGAAACAGGGGTTAAGCCATTGAAGGTTCTCAGGCTCATTGCTCTCTAGCCCTCTCTGCTGGCCAGCCAGGGTCCAGCAGTGTTCCTCAGCTGGTCATGTGATGTCTGTGTTGCTCCAATTGCGTTTGCAGTATGTGATGAGTGTTACATCTGCAATGTGGGGGAAAGCAAGGGTAGGTCATTACAAAGGAATCAGAGGCTCGCTCCTCTCAACTCTGTGAGGCTGACAGAACAGCACTTCAGCTGAAGTGTGGGAAAAGGGTAAAATGAAAATGTGTAAAAGGAGAAATTTTTTTTTTTAAAAAAGTATTTTTTTATTTTAATATTTATCAATTAATAAATAAGTTGATTTAGATCTGTCACTATAGCATGATGTACAAAAATTGAGGGTCTGTTTTATAAGAAAAAGCTGACTTCTCGAAATCCAGGCTATTAAATGTGGGAATGAAAACTGCTGTTTGCAGAAGGAATAAACAAATCTGATGCGTCTCAAAATTTAGGACACCCAAGGCATCCATCGTATGCTGAGATTCTTTCACTAACAGTGTCAAGTCAATATTTATATTAAAACATGTCAAATTACCTCCCACATCATCATCATAATCTGTTATTGAAATAGTTTCCCAGAATCAGAATCATTATTTAATGTCTGTTGAATCAAATTTTATTTTGAATTTGCACAGCAGTTTGTGTTCTCAGTTAAAAAGCTGGTTCACCGATTTGGGCCACTGACTTCACAATCAGGGAAGAACGGGGATGTACAAAGTGGAAATCTTGAATATTCGAAGCCGAATGATAATAGAACAGGTGCATGATGAAGGGTCTGGCCCTGGGCACTGCCCTGGCTTTAAAACTGGCATGGCATCAGCTCCTTGTCTATGGCTGTTTCCAGGGCGACAGTGAAGACCATGCCACCCTTCTGTGCAGCCTGCTGCTGGGCTTTGGCCTGGAGGCCTACGTCTGCGTGGGCACCAAAGCCAAGGCCACGCCCCACACCTGGGTCATGACTCTCGGCACTGATGGCACTGTGACTTTCTGGGAGAGCCTGACGGCACACAGGTGAGCAGAAGAGCCCTTGCCCCACCCCCACTTGCTCTGTACCTACTGTGATTACAGCCATATTTTCTTTACATTGTGACCAGATGGGTTTGTTTGATGTCATATAAGAAGGATCAGGCTTTGAACCTGCAATCTTCTTTTAACAGTAGCTGTGTTTGGGTAAAGTCACTGGAGAAGACATACCAAAAAATGTAAAAAAACAACAACATTGCCGAGCCAAAGTCCAGATGAGTTCTCTGTGTTATGTTGCGTGATTAGACCACTGTAGTGCATATGCCAAGCTTAGCACCTCAAGTACAGTCACACAGGTGGAAAGACTTTCATTCATTTATCTTTCCTCAGTTAATCATCTCTGGGAAAGTCCACAACATGAGGCACGTCTGGCGTGTGACACACAGTTACATGAATTTCAGCATTAGTAAAATAGACAAATAATAATGTTAATTTTTCCATGTTCCAATTGCTTAACATGGAATAAGGGTTGTCCTGAAAGATTTGTAAAGGTAATGGTAGAATAAAATCATGAGGAATCTTGCTAACCGCAGTCCATTTCAGCTTCCTAGTTGTTGAACCTCTGGCTGGCATCAGTCATCAAAATGTTTCATTTTCCTGTTTAAAATGGAGAGTTCTAGTCGCATGCGATCTCCACACATTTTGGCTGCTGAGATGTAATGATGAATAAATAAGTTGGACAATTCATTAGACATCTGACCAATCACTGCAGATAAGTTCAGCATTTCACCTCAGCTCAATTCAGAGACTTGGAAAATACCCCGAAAGCCAACTGGACAGCAGGAGGTTTGTGGTGTTTTTCTAAAGTATACAAAGGCCTCGACAGAGCATATTCATTCTTCCTCAGGTATGGTTGCAGTCAGTGCTGCTTCCTGCTTTGTTGCATGTTTATCGGTATGTGTTGATGCATGCTGCAGTACGTAAGGATCAGTTAAGCCTGTAGTCATGACTACATGGCATTTGAGTGTCACTAAAGGTTGCAGATTTAGATTTGGAGGGGAGCCCACTGACCCTCCGCTGAAACCCAGATTTATGCCTAAAATTTGTATTGTAATCATGCACTGCTGTACACTATGTAGTTTGGCCTTGTTAATGGAAACTCTGAAGCAAATTATTAATTTTGCAGGATTTAAATAAAAAACAAATATTAGACAACATAAAATGACAACCATTTTGGGGAAGTTGGGACGACTGAAAATGTTGATCAGTTCATTTTGCTGCCAAAGTAGGTTTCATAATGATAAAAGGAAGCATCATGTTACATACAGGAACCCTCTTGGATACTGGTAAACCCTAAAGCAGCACGTCTTCTTGGAATGGCAATTAGGGTGAGTGGCGAGAGGGCTGAGAGATGATGGGTCAGGGACTGAGCGGAACGATGCAGTAATGAGTCTGTCAGAAGACATCCCCTCCTATCAACTGAAACCTGCAGCAGTTGTGAATAGGGATTTAGTCATGTACCTGACAGTGGATTATGGCATGATTCAGTCAACATTCATCCTTAACTTTGATACTTAATTCACAAACACACAAGTTTTGCTTGCTCTCTAATTACCAAAGTAACAGTTCCAAACTGTTTGTGAGGGGAGAAAGCTAACGCCGGCTTGCAGTTGTGAACCAAGGTCACAGATTATTTAAATCCAGGCTGTGATGTTTCTCAGAAGTCCCATAGTGACTCATTGGGTAATAATTGGGTTCAGGTACCTTCACCGGCCCATCGACCCAGATGCCCCCCCTCTGGTGCCACAGCCCAAGCCCTCACACCCATACCGGACAATTGGCTGCGTCTTCAACCACATGACCTTCCTGGCTAACTGCCAGCCGTCAGACGCCGTGGAGCTGTGCGTGTTCGACCTGCGGAATGGCTCGCGCTGGAAGGCCATGAGCCAGGAGGCCATCCACTCTGTCTGCGCCTTGGGCTCCACCACCACCCTCTGCGCTTCCCCGCTGGACCCCGCCACCGCCAGCAACCAGTTGGAGCTGGAAATGCGCCACCTGGTGGTCGAACACAGGAAGGTAACCATCCTACATTGTTCTGTAACGGTTCACGTTTTACTCTCAACTCCGATGTGTATAAGAATACCCACCAGACCTGCCATTTGCATGCCTGCCAGACCAAGATTTATTTTTTTAATAAAAAAAATAGTGTGTATTAAACCCTGTATCATATTTATTTGTCATTTAGTTGATTGCTCAAGGGGAGATCCAAAGTCACTAGAATGAAGCCGCAGCGCAGTGACTGCAGCTGTCACACTTGAATCATGACAGACGGACTTTGGTACAGGGGCCCCCGTAAGATGTGGGGGGCTTTGCAGGTGCAGTTAGTCAGGGTGTGGCAGGGTCACGGCCATAAATCAGCCATCAGAGGGTACAAACATGTCCGCCCCCTGTGTCAGTGGCTGGAGGCACTGTCATGATCATAAATCTCTACTGTATGCCAAAGACACTGAAGAGAGTAATACTGCACTGATGCATTCTTAATGCATCGTGTGCAGCGCACAATGCTAATTGCTCTCATGGTTTTTTATATCACATGTTGTGGGTGTACCTTAGCATACTCTTTTCTCCCAGTTTTTCACTCTTTTTAATGCACTCTTTTTATGGGTTATGAATGCCATATCAAGCTCCATTATTACTATGACTCAACCCAGCTCGGGTCATGGTAATAATGAGTCCTGAATCTGTATCACAGCCATGTACTTCCTTATGGAGTCTCCCATGAGGCTTGTATCCCGCCCCTTACAGGATCTGGGTCTGGCCACGGTTTGGGATGACCATCTGTCCTACCTGCTGTCAGCGGCATTGGCGGCCTACGAGCTGGAGCGCTGCACGGGCGTCTCCTGCGGCAACGAGGAGTTTCAGGACGCCGTGAGGCGAGCGGTGCCGGACGGGCACACCTTCAAGGGTTTCCCCATTCACTTTGCCCACAGGAATGCTCGACGGGCATTCGCCACCTGCCTAAGGTCGGTGCTGGCATCCCCATTTTCTTAGAGGTCATGGAGCTCTACAGGGTTCAGTAGGTTTTATTTTTTCTATTAAATCAGGAACCAATTTAGGCCCAGACCTATTTAATAGTAGTTAAATTTGTAATCCAACTTCTTTCTTTTTAATAAGCAAGTACTGGGTAAGCGAAAATGAATGGACCTTGATGCTCTGTGGGACCTCGGATGTAACCTTTGACTCACATCTGCGCTCAGGATAGAATGGGGGTTAAGAGGACAGGTCTGTACTTGGCTCAGAAGAAGCTTTGCTCCCGTTAGTCCACATAGTTCACTCAGTGTACATTTACATGAAGAATGAGGTGAATGAGGACCTTTCAGACCCTGGCCTTGCAGGTTTTAAGTGAGTCTTTAAATGTGTGATATTTTCACCTTGCACACCAGGTGAGAAGACCCCCTTTTCAGTCAAAATGTAAATGAACCCATTAAAAAATTAGGAAGGACAAATTTCAGTACACCTTAAATGGAGCTGTAGTTTGTTAGTGACATTAAAGAATAACAAGCGAGTGAAGGTATAAATAAATAAATGGACAATTCTGGGCCTTAATGGCCACAGTTCCAGTTTTTTTGGTTCAGGTCATGAGTCCTTATTTGGATGGATTGCTGACTCTCCTCATGAGAAAATGAAGTTGATCCTCAACGTGTTCATCCTGCAGGAACAGAATTTATCATTCCTGATTCTTATCTGTTTAATTGCTGAAATGTAACTCATTAATCTGAGAAAAGAGAGAAGAATGTTTCTGGTTGATTATTATTGTCAATGCTCTTACAGAAAAGTGTAAAAAAGAAATAATGAATGAGACAATACAGAAACATGGCTCCTTCAGTCTTTATTTTTATTCTATTAACAGTTTCAGACTGTATTTTTCTTTCCAGTTCTCTCCACTAGTTCCCATCTAAGCCTGTAATCACAGACCAGGCCAACCCATAGCAGGTGCTCAAAATGCTACCACAGAGTTTGACATGGCTCTCGGGATTCTCTCAACAGGTCTCCGTTCTGTGATGAAATTGTGTGTTGCCGTGGAGACCACGTGAGGCTGGCGGTGCGCGTCCGGGTGTTTGCATACCCAGAGTTGGCCTGTGCAGTGTGGATCATGTTTGCTTGCAAGTACCGCTTGGTGCCATGACCTGGTTTGAAGACATTGGTCTGTCTATTCTCTACCTTTACCTCTGACAGTAGCTTATTTGCATCTTGTACAAAACAGACAGTTTTTGTTCTTTTATATTATATTTATACGTCTTTGTTTGTAAATAAATAATTATTGAATTTTATTTTGAATCATGAGTAATTCTTGTTCAGAGTTGTTGAAGTTAAGTTTGAGTGAGTCAAGTTCTGCTTCTCTTGGCTGTAAAGCGCTTTAAAATTCTGTTACACCTAACTTCAAGCAAAGAATGTGAAAACTGTCGTAATGGTGACTTGTAACCACTGTCTAAACCACTACACTGCTGCTCAGTTGTAACCTTTGCTGGTTTTCCTGCCAAGCCCTGAAAAGAGAGTGGGGAAGTGGGTGACCTGATGGCTTGAGTTCTGCTGGTGGAAAGGGACTGGTGTTTTAAATGGCTGGAATGGTCCCTCTGCTCAGTCACGTCTCGTATGTCCTCTGACCTGTCCGCTAGCGGAGTGAGCTTCCTGCTACAGTAATGACAGCTGCGTCGCCACATATCTTTTGCCAACCCCCACTAACCCCACTCGTTCCCTTGAACCTGCTGCAGCACGAAATGATTGATGATGGTTGATGAAATTACTCCTCCCATTGGTTGTGATATTAGCAACTTAGACTTTAAAGAAAAAGTACAATTTTGCTAACTGTGCCTTGATAAAGAGCAGGCTGATAAAGAACTGTATTTTGTAATATTTTATTGTATTACAAAAAAAAATTATTATTAAATCACTTTCGCTGGTGGTGGCATTCATCAAACACTTTGGTGATGCTTAAGCCATGTGGTAAAAGACATTCGTTAACCAAAATACACAAAACGTAATGCTACGTGAAAAGAGGTATCTTATATTTCACAATCATTTTCAAACATTGTATAATCAGTCTTTGCTTTCAAAATGTAACTTCTGTTTCAATGAGTTGTCCTGGTTTGGCATTTTAAAAAACTCTAAGTGTTGAAATGTTAAACACAGCTGTGTGATAACTTTGTAAATATAAATATATTCATATAACAGGGACACGTTCAATGCAGTTTCTTTTCTGTGCACTAGATGGCAAATGAGTATAAAGAATAGAGACTGTGTGCTAGAATGTATCACTGTGTGTGTGTGTGTGTTGTGGAAGGCAGTGGGGGTTCCTGTCTGTCCCTATCCCCACCCCCGTCATGCAGTTTTTTTTCTATTATTTATTACATTAAAACATCTTCATTCTCCACAATCCTCGGGCTGCTCCTTTGTGGCAGGAAGTATTCTGTATCTGTCAGACTGATAAAAAGTTTAACATGGCAGTTATGTAAAATCTTATTTTTATTGGGTTTCAATCGCAGTTTGGGGTAACTTATAAATATTAAATATTAAGACGAAAGGGGAAAAATTACCCAGGGCTCAAATTCGTTTTTTTTTTTCCCTTAAATTCTGTTTGAGAACTGTAGCTGTCTTCAATGTCAGGCTTTTTTTTTGTGCACTGGTAAGTTTGTAATCATCAATGACACACTAAGCTCCTTTAATTAAGTGCATAATAATTTTGGTGGGAATTATCTCTATTCGATCTTAATGAACCATTCCTATGGCTGTACCAGTAGGTCCTGAATAATAAGACTGGTTGCACTGTGTGGCTGTGACTGCCTTAGATCCAGGCTTTGCTCAGCTGTCCTTGTCTTTTGCCACATTGTGGGTGGACTGTCCTTTCCTTTTCACTGCTAAACAACAACTGTGAGACAGTCCGTGTATTCCAAAGTCAGGGTATTTTTGGCATTAAGTTGACACGTTTCTTTTACTATGGAATTTAAAACGGAATATGACAATGGTTAAAATATTTATCTAGTTCTTGAAAAAGTTAAAGAAATATCATTGCTGAACATGAAATGGTGAGTGATAGAAATGTACAATTACAGCTGCCTGTTTACAGTATTGAGTGTGGTTTGTCAAGCATCCCTAGGATAGACTTGGCATACACTGCTTTGTATCAGACATTTTCAAGAGCACTTCCCCAGTCTTTGTGAAACTCAGGACCTGACATGAGGCAAATCGCTTGGTAAATAATTTGTAACCAGGGGCCTGCACTTGTTGATTGACCACGGAGGAAAAAAGGTGTTCTGTCTGACTCTTTCAACAACGCATTCATCTTGTAGCACAGACGGCGTGTGGTTAGGTACATTTCATTGAGATTTCTTTTGGACGGGTGCTTGGATTGTGAGACAGCAGGATTCACTGTGAAGAAAAAATGTCAGTGGTATTTGTGGAAAATCATCTCTTAATCACATCACTATAAAAATGGAAACATTTTGAAAATTATTACTGAAATTTACATCAATCATAGATATGTCTGGGGTACACTCTTTCAATGAGGATGTCTGCTTAACCTCAAGCTGAAATTATACTATTTTTGAACATTGTTTGCCCCCTTTAGCTTTGATGTTGTATTTTTATCTTTCAGTAATTAGATTATATGTTGTGCAAGAAATGTGAAACGTCTCTAAATGTTTTGAATTCTTTAGCTCAAAATTGCACCTTTTCGTAGATTTAAAGTCCAAATCAAATGTCGTAATACAGTCAATATATACTTGTTAGGGCCACAGGCACATAACAGTACATATCGGAGCATAGTTGTACATTCACGATAGATCCAAATTTCCTCTTAATATTTTCGTTTCCTGCATGTAACTTTGACGAATTTGCCGAGCGGGCGAGGACATCCAATTAATTCAGTTTCGTTGCGGGGCTAATTTACAATTCCGTGTTCATTCCAAAGTTGTTGAACACTCGGTTCAGGGGGACGGCAGCAGTAATAAATAATTCGCCCCTTCTCCACCCTTCGCGACTCGGCACATCATTACCGCACCGAGGAAAAGGAAATGTTAAGAAAGTGTTTGATGTGAGGAGCGCAGGTATTTTCACCTCATATTAAACAGCGTCACTCAGGTGCGATTGTCTAATAGGTCCTGCGGGACAAGCAGCTACAATAAGCGTAAAGATTCTTCGGAAGAATTCAGTGTCAAAACCAGTGGCACCTTCTCATTATGCTGACTCAATTTATTTGCCTGGATAATAATAATTGTTAAGCTTCTTAAAATGTTGTGGTAAAAAAGTGTTTAGTTGCAGTTATCAGAAGCTGGTCTCTCTTTCCACGAAAAAACAAGGCTCGCTTGTATTTAACTGTGTCAATTGTTTAAACAAAATATACATTTTCACATATGATTCGTACAAACGTGTTATTACAATGTATAATCACGTGTGATTTTTGGTAGCCATATAAATCACATCCTGTATATGTATGTGTTTTATGTGCATGTATCTTAAAGCCAAATAGGTAACACGAGCAGACCGGTAAAATTTCTAGACGTATAAATAACATGACGATAGCAAAAAATATCGAATTTTAATTCATTAACATTTTAACGCAGATAACTATCTGTAATTCAGTGCGTATCACTGATCCTTTTGAATGGGAATAGACTATACTTACTTACGGTGAATATATTTTGTCATGATAATTCAGATCATGTATCTGGAGGTCGCTCATAAATAGATAAAATTGTTCCTTTTGTGAAGTATGTCTTATATTTTATTTTTTCTTTAAAATTTTGAATTGATCAATGAATGTGAAAAGATGATTCAGAATATGGCATAGTTTCAAATATTTATCTACTTTTTCAGTAGTTAGAGGGATGCTGATGAAAATATGTTTTTAGTCACCCATCAGCAAGGATTTGAGACATTAAATTTTATTTTATATCACCACCTCACCCCCAGCCCCAAAACAAAAAAGGGTGATGAAAAAATGTCCTTAATTTATGTGAAAAATAAATCATAGGAAGCAACAATATTTATTCACTTGAATGTGTGGATTGCATTACATTTTATTACACATTTACACTGACTCTCTAGGTGATAATTGTGTTTGAAAGTTATTCACCAATTTGTAAATTGTATAGTTCATATAACACCTATAATAAAGAAATGGAGAAAGTGATTCATCCTCTCAATGGGGTTAGTTCCACTCATTAATAAGCATATCCAGGTTCCACCTACTCTATTTTTAAGTTGCAATAATTGTACTCAGGATGTAATGTAGCCTACATGATCCACATTTTTCTAGAGTACGTTTCAGTATATCTTTACAAACCTTTGTGCAGTTACAGTGAATCTGTTGTGTAGTAAATAGAGTAATATCTGGCCTGGCCGACATTTGTTGTCAAAGGCCCTTCGTCTTTTTAAATCAGAGAAGCAGGCAGCAAGCAAACATTCATCTCAAGCTGATTGGTGTTTTCTGGCAGGCTGGAATTAAAGAGGAATTAAATTAAGTCCTCAGTGCTGCCTTGACAGAGGGGTTATGGGTCCAAACCAGATTGTCACCGCTGAAACCATAGAGGTTTAGGTGTGGTTATCTTTTGCCAGTGATTTAGGGTGCTTCTAAAGTGAAAAGTGGAAAACAAGAAAAACATAAAAGGCTTTTAAAAAATCACATTAGTTTATATAACTTAATTGCCACTTTTCCCTGACCTTATTATTTTCTTTGTTTTGGTGGCAAATAACAGGAAACAAAGGGAACAGTGGCAGGGCTGTCTGGAGAACTATATATACGCATCCTATGTGTGAGTGTGTGTGTGTTCCATTTGAGCACAATACAAAGCTTAATGGTTTATATTAAGACTTTCATAAATCCATCCATACCTGGAGCAGCCCACCCCCCCACCCCCGTTTCTTGATTTAGAGATGGTGGATCCTGCAGGGGTTGAGCGGAGAGGGAGCACTGGGTATTGCAGAAATGTGTTGCATGGCCTGGAGCCTAGCGGGTAATAAAGTCATTAATTCAGCTGATTAAGTTGGCCTTTGGGTTAAAGAAAAATCATATCCGTCTCCCTTTGAGATGTAACCGAGGAAGCAGAGAAGAGGGGGAAAAGCGAACTAATTAGCACTGAAAAGAGGGGGAAAGGAAGGAGAAGGGGGTTAGGGATGTGTGGGTGGGTGGGTGCAGGGTGGGTTTGGGGGTTTGGGGGGGAAAGGGAGGCGGTTTGACTGAACTATTAATGAGACATGTTTGGGGTGAGGGAGTGACAAGCTCATCAAAACGCCTGTTTGCCAGGCAAGACATTCTCTCAAAGACTCGGCGAGCTACCTTTGAGCCTCACGCTGCTACTTAATGATCTGAAACTAGAGAACGGGAGGAAAAGTAAGGGTGAAATGTCAGTTTACTCACAGTTTAATGAGCTTGTTGTTGAAAGAAAAAAAAGAAGGAAAGAGAGAAAATGAGTGAGGAAAACAGGCATGCGTTTTTTGTTATTTTCGTTTCTCTTAAAGTCAGGGTGCTCCTTGATACTGCTTTGCTGTGAAAAGCCTCAGGGTTTTTATTATTGTCATTATTGCTATTATTGTTATCGTTAATATTATTTTTTATTATTTTGTGAAGCATTTTAAAAAGGCTCTTTGTATGGTTTGATGTGGGCTCATAAGTGAGATAGCGCTAGATGTGATGAAGTCAAAGAACACACTCAGCTCAAAGCGCAGACAGAGAAAGCACACGGATAATGAGAGGTTCCACTTTCCTTTGGCATTTGACCTTCACAGTTATAGAACAGATGTAAATGAAGGCGTCCTTGAAACCTCTGAAGGTCCACCATACATTTCCTGTGTACTTGGCTGTAGTATTGAAGTTGTCATTTGAACAATTGTCTGTTTTGTCCTTTGCATTGTTATTCTTCACATAAACCATCAGCTGATAGCCTTGCACTCGTGATGCAGTTGTAAGAATGAACAGCAATAGGCAAAATATAAAACAATACATATTGTAAAAAAAAAAAAAAACCTTATTAAATTCAACAAAATTGAAGGCAAAACCTATTTTGAAATGTTGAATTATATATAGTGATTATGAAATCTAGCACTTTTAACCCACCCCCCCAACCCCCCGCCCCCGCCACACACACGCACACACACACTTTAACGCCCTTGTCCTGAAAAAATTCACTTTGTGTTGTAAGTCACTCTAGATAATAGCGCCTGCTAAATGCCTGTAATGTAATGTAATGTAATGTAAATGAAATGTGTTGGAAAAGCATTTTGTATAGCACCACGGGTTTTGTCAAGAGGAATGCCTAAATGTCACTTATGAAGTTTGTTAGCAAAGCATATTTACCAATTACACAAAAGAAATGGTTTTGCTCCAGGGCAAAAGGGTTCTAAATTAAGGGAAAAAAGTTATTTCCATTATGATATATATTTGTGAATGTGTCTGTGTAAGGCTATATAGTGACTATGACATATGTCAAAATAACTTTGGAAAAAAATGTCATCAACACCTTTGAAAGGGAGTGTGGCTAGTTAAAAAGGCATACTCTACTCATCCACTTTCTTTTTGTTGTTTTTTTACTTTTATTTGATGCAATTATTATAATACTCCCCTCAGACACAGCAGCCCATAATGAAATATTTTTTCACTTATTGTGTATGACTGGATTTTGGAAAATATTTAGAAACAAGTTACTATATCTGTACTGCCAAGCAGGCCATTGATAGCTTTAGGAGAGAAAGCAATCAGGAAGAGAGCATACATACATTGTTAAACTATGCTATAAACAACTGTATTGATGTAAGAACATGGTCTTGTGCAGACAGAAAAACAAAAATCTCTGTAGGGCAAAAATTTGTGTCTTATCTGAAAAGATTCCCAATAGGTCATACCAATAAATACACCCTGGTCTGTAGTAACATTCCCATGTAAAGAAGAAAGCAACAGGAGCACCATTGCTGTAAAGTTAACATTGTTCTTTGCTCGTTTCCTTTAAAATTATATTTAATTTCTGTCATTTTCATCTATTCACCACATCCTGTTGTAAGCTTGTGTGGAGGACCTTATGCTGTAGGCTACACACAACATACACTTTCCATTCCTATTAGCATGATTATTAGTGTCCATGGACCAAAAATATAAATACAAGAACCTCGGCCTACGGTCAAGTATAGTCCTTGTAGCACGTCTGAGCTTAGTCCAGTATAAACAACACGTGTTTATGATCAAATTAATAATGGCTTACCCGTTAAGTCTATTTTTATTGGCCAGAGACAGAGTGGAGAACGTGTGTTATGTAAAGCCCTGTCTTTTCCCTCCCTCTCGGACTGTGCTAGCATTCATATGCCGCTCACGAGGGAGCGAGCGACCCCAGCATGACTTCAGTTCCGCCTGCATTGTTTTGTATTGTGTAAATCTGGGAAGTGGAAGCCTTGCCATGTATGCTGATGGCAGAAGTCAAGCTCTAATGCCGCACTGGATTAAACATTCATAATGTCTTGAATGCCAGAGAGACATTTAAATAATAATGACTTAAAAATCTGCCCAATGACTATGGTTATTTTTTTTGCCTTTGATTTTTGGACACGGTTCTCTTTAGGAATTGTTGGGCAGTCTTATAAATCCTTTACAGTGTAGCGTTCTCATGTTAAATGCTTGTTTCAAACACAGATTACTGGATATGACATGTTTTTGGGACACACTGCTGAAGGTGCATTCGAAAAAATTTCAGAGGCTGAGGAACTATACCAATTGACCCAACAGAACTAAATAAAAATATTACTTTTAACCACATAGATCAATAAAAACACATCTGGCTCACACTAGCTGACCAGAAAGAAGTAATCTTATATCTGCTACTTTATATGTGTAATTTAATGTATCAAAATGGAACAGAGTCAAAAATTATGATAGCTTATGGTGTAGGAGAACAAACTGCATCAAGACAAAAAAAGTGGTTGTATGCTGAAGCTTATGGCCTGGGATTGATGAACACTCAAAAATATAGCCGCTAAAAGCCTACAAAAATGACTACAGAATTAAATATACACCTCTGCAATGCCAACTGAAACTGTACATCATTAGCTTCACGAATGTAATATTTACGGCAGGTCTGTCATTCAGGATCAACTTGTGTTCAGGGTTAATGTGCATTGATGCATAGCCTGATGTTATCAGCACAAAATCTGGAATTCTGGGGACTGGAACAAAGTATTATAGTCTGTTGGCATGTATTTTACTGTATTTAGCAGACTCAAAGGTGGTTTCATAAAAACCAGGACAAAGTGAAACATCTTCCATAGGCTCCTTGACCTCAAGCTGTAAAAATCACTGAAACTTTATGAGAGGTTGAAGAATACATTTCTGCTTACATCTCTCAAAGAAGGCTTTTCTCCTTGGAGAATGGTCTAATTCATAATTAGCAACTGTTAAAAACTTGTGTAACAACATTACAAGTAGGATTGAAATCATTGTGATGGCAAAGGGAAGCCCAACTCATTATTACTTAATAAACATTCTTATGCTGTTTGGTATTCTATGTTCTATGTGCGGTTGTCTATTCACTCATTATTTTTAATGTTTTGCATATATAATCTTGTGTGTGACTGTTATTGTGTGTTATTGTTTAACCGCATTTTTCAGCAGACCTGATGACCACCTCTGCAACACTTTTTTCAGATGTTTTATCAGGGAATGCTGTAACATTTATGATCAGATTTTCAATCTGGTAGAACCTGATAACAGATAATTCTGATCCACATATGAATATCTTGTGCCATTATACAATGTGACATATCAGATTTGTCAGGAAATTGGTTATATTTCACATAAAAAGACAATTACAAAAGTGGTCTATGACAGCTACTTTGTTTCCTTGACATTTTGTTTCAGCAACATTCTTTTTCAAAAGTCATTTTTGTTGATGCTCTTTTTCAACACCATTCTTTCCCTGACAATCTGTGTCACTAACTTTTTTCACTGATATTCTGTTTCCCCAATTGTATTATTCTAACTAACATTTCTGTTTCACCAGCATTCTGATTTACTGACATTTTGTTTCACCAACATTATGTTTTACTAACATTCTGTTCCATTGACAGTATTTCTTCACCATTCTTGCATGCTGTTTCATTGACTTTGTTACATAGACAGCCTGTATCACACTGATTATTCTTCTTATTGACAGTCTGTTTCATTAAATTACTTTAAACACATTTATTTTACATTGTTTCATGGATAGTCTACGTCTCTGGCAATCTGTTGTATTTGATATAGACACAGGACATGATGGTTGGACTTCATGATGAGCTGGGGCTCACTGACAGGGTCATGACATGCCTTTTCTTCTTTTAAGGGTCCTCAAACAACAGGATCGGGGGTAAAAGATTTTGCATTATGGTGCAGACCCTGATACATTTGGTTGTCCAATGTACAAAAAAAGCCCACTTTGTCTGTCTGTGAGGAGTAAGTAGGATGCTCAAAAGACTGGGTCCTTTCTCTAATAAAAGAGCACTTTTTGGCTCCATCAGACACTTTGGCTGCGTGAGTCAAACAAGCGTGCACTGTGATGGCTGCCAAACTGGGATTGGATGGGAAAGCTTGAGCGGGACATTGTGGGACGGGGTCCTCGCAGGTGCTGGATCTGGTAATGGGCCAAAAGTTTTGTGGCCAGGCGTTTGCTGGTGTCGTGCAGTCAGATGAGACAGACAGTTTAATGTGTTTGGCTCTTTCACGCTGTTTCAGAGAGTAGCCAGCCCCAATGCCAGTCTTTTCAAGACACTTTGAGCCTGTCAGGCAAACTGGGAGGAGGTCCTCTGGCTGGAAACTTCAATAGGGCCAGAGACCACGACATAAGTGCCGTTTGTTACAATTTAGTCATGGCATCTGTCTCCTCCTAAGTTTACTTCCCTTCATCTGAATAATGGAAAAAATCTGGACACAAATTTACCAATAGTTTGGCTTGTTTGTTGCACCAAGGTTTCATGTCTAAGAAGGACAATGCTGTGTTTGTATATGTGCATATGCATATGTGTGTGTGTGTTTGTGTGTTTTTGCATGTGAGTTTATAAACTGATAAGCCTCATGCTTTCATGAAGAATTGTATATTTTTTCATATTCAAGACCGCAAATTTAAAATGTTGCATATCTTAAGAATGATAGACTTTATAATATCAGGTGCTAACATTCTTACATTGTTTTGTAATTTGTACTTTAATCTTCCTACTATTGATGACTGTGATCAATAATCATTCCTTATAGTATTTCATTTTTAATTATATCAAAAAGCTGGTAACATTGCCAAACAGATTTCAATAATGAGACCAAACGTAATACTTCTCTGCTAAAAATAATGAAAAGGTTTAGATGGAAGTTTACTGAAAGCAAAAAATGCCAAAATATTCTCTTTTGAGCTGAACCAATCGATGCCCTTGGAAGCTTGCCTTTATCAGGTGTAGCTGAGACTGGTGTGCTGTGAAAAACGGGCCTGCTGGGTACAAGGACTGCAGCAAACACAGGAATGTTTAGATTCTACCTGACCCAGGAATTAGAATCATAAAATCCTCCCCAAACAAGCAGGCCGGCGCTGGCTGGGGCTTTGAGACAAAGGGATGCGCCGTTAATGGGAAACTGTTCCGATCATCCCAGAAGAATTCAATTACAGACCGGTTTGGGAGATAACAAAGATTAAACTGTATCTAACAAAAACAATCAGAGCCTATCTGATTTTAAGGTTTAGCAGGGGAGACGTCTCTGTAATGCAAACTGAACTGAATGAATCTCTCTCTCTCTCTCTCTCTACTATGAATGTGGATTATGGCTACAGATTTAAAGGTGGTGCACATTACATGGAAATGCCCCCCCCCCCCCCCCCCCATAATGAAAATATCACAGGAGCCCCTGCGGGTGATGATGACCTTTTGGAGAACGTCGCATTTTCGCCTCGCTTGCTCGCTCTTTTGTAAAATGCTTGGCCATATTCTTCTCCCTGGGGCTCTACGGCTGAATGACTATGGTGTATTGAGTGCTTGTAGATCTATACTCCGTGTAAATAATTTATCAGAGCGACTGACGGGGAAAGGAAAGGAGGCAGGGAGAAGAAAGAGCAGTGACGATTGTTTGCGAGAGATGCAGGGAAGAATGCCTGTCGTCTGGGTCGGCAGGATTGCTGAAAATCGTTCAGGATCCCAACCTCTTCCAGTCAACGCGAGTCTGGTGGTGTCAGGGGGCAGCAACAGACACAGAGTGGGAAATGACAGAAAAACTATCCTTTATGGAGTTCCACACACCCTTCCTTACCCAAGTCTCTCTGCCATAAGGCAAATGCAGATGAGGTAGCTATGGACACCATTGTACGGCCTCGTTGTCGGGCCTCGTTCTCATCATGTGCAGCCCTGAGTCTGACCCATATTCAGATGAGGTTCCACACATTCATCTCATCATTCACTGGATTCTGATTTATGTATATGATATTATGATGCTTTATATATAACACATTATTCTTACCTCAGGCCAGCAGTGGTATGTAATTGTGATTTATATGAGATGTTTGCACTTGGCAGTTTGTGTTTACTGCCTTAGTGTTATATTATTTGTACTCACTCCTATATTAGAACAGTGTTTCATTTGTGGCAGATCCTGTCATCTCCTCTTCCAGGAACTCGCAGATTTGGACTCCTGAGGTTCTGGGACCTCTTCACTTTCATCTGGCCCTTCTACTTGCAAGACAAGTAACAGCTACTGTGAAAAGTGCCAAAACTGCAGTAAAGATGAACAAAAGGACACCTCTTTCAATTCCCCTCCCCTCTAAAATCTGATTGGCTCATTCCCATGCAAACATGGTGACTCTTCCTCTGTAAGACTTTATGCACATGCTCAAGGGCGCAGACTGCAGGGGGGACGGCGGGGGATACGTCCCCCCCAGTTTCATAGGGACCCCATTCGTTCCCCGCCACTTTTGAGAAAAAAAAAAAATATTGTTTAAGTTTAAAAGTTGAGATCTTTTCCTCACAGTTTGGTTCCCCCACTTCAAAAATCTGTCATGTGTGCTGCACATGCTCTGTTAAAATAAGGCCCATAGGCCTCATCAATACAGACAAGCTTAAGGGCACTGTTGATAACAATAACCTGGACAGTGCCTGCAAACCCCTTTGTATTGACAATATTGACAATGTACCATGACCTCCAGTGCCTTATTACTATTATGAAATGATGTCTACATATTGTAATAATCTTAAGGACACCTTGTCATTTAGACAGTTATTTAACAAAAAAATCTTTACATTTCATCTTCCTGCCAGAGTGTAATTCCTCAAACAAGAAATGGTTGCTATGCAACAGAAAGGAAGCTCTCTTCGGCTGCAAAGCTTTTCTGCTCAAAACAAAAAATAGAAATGATCTAAATCTGCTATTTTAAACTATCTGCTACTTTCTAGCTATTTAGTAGTTGAGATATAACAACAAGTAAAGAATATTTAAGACACTATTAGTTTATCTTAATCTATTATGTGGTTTGCTAGCTTATTGTTGTTTTAAGTACCATGTGACATTTTTATGTTAGATGTGTGGGCTGCTGTCTAAATACTTGGAAACATTTTAGCAAGTCTGTTCACTCTCTGGAATTGAATGAAGTTGCTGTGAGTCTTTTGTGTGGTGAGAGTTATGTGAGAATAACTTTTGATGATATGTTGGTAGAATGTTTGCTAGATAAGTTTGGAAAAAATGTCGCTCATCATGAGTTTATAAGGTTGTAGAAATGTGAAAACCAAGAACACTCTTGAAATGTGTCTTTGAATGACAGTATCATTTCAAGCTTTTTGAAAGGTTACAAGCAGGTAGCATTATTTAGGTAACAGGTTACAAATTAGGTAACATGAACTCATTTCAGTTTTATTTTCATTCTTTTGGATGGTAGAATTCAATTCAGTCAAAATAAATTAGGGACAGACTGTATGTTTGGTATGTTAACAGTTTTATTTTGGGACCCTTATCCCACAGAAATAAAAAAAATCTCATATGAGCAATCTAAGGATACATTCTTAAGGTGTGATTGATTCTTTCTATCAGAATACTTATAACCAATGGGTATGAATGGATTATGGAATTATGTTCAGAGCTGGTTCAAAACATGTCTCGTGCCTATTTTTATGTATACTGGGTTTCCACAGGTATATATATATGAATCAACCTCACCTTGGTAACATTCTAGAGAGGACTACCTGATCATCTGGGTGGGTTAATCCTACTGAGGCCCTCTCTTAGCAGCAGGCCTGGATCATATTCATATTTTACTGATCTGGAAAGATATTTTTTGTGATTTTCATGTAATGGCTAGTTCAGTGTTACATGGATTTGTTGCCGTGAACTTGCTGGTTGATTACTACTGTTACACTGAATGACTCTGAGTGTCTGCCAAGAATGCGCCATCTGTCAGTGTAATGATTGTAACCACAGTCCTGTCAGGTTAAGGCTTTTCCGTCAGTGACTCATGCATCTGCTTTGTTATCCGCTTGTTTTCAAACCCTGGTCACAAGTCATGCATTCTAATTTATTTGTGCATTGTAGTGGCTGCATGTGAGGTTTAAAAAGAGACTTCAGAAAGAAGTTACTGCTGGGCAGTGCTAAACTGTGTGGATAAGTTAAACTGAGCCTGCTGATGTCTGTCACATGCGGGGTCAAGATTAAGATTCAATTCAACCAGTTTAGTACTGGAACAATAGGCCTGTGTAGTATCAGTGAATGAGGAGAGCATATAGATATACAACTAGAAGAGCGGGTGTGGAGGAGAAGAGGAGGTGAGCTTGACAAACGCCGTTTGTGGGTGAGTTCGAATCGCCTGATTAATTGGTAACACAGGTGCTGCGTGGCCAGAGAATTGGATGATTGCTTGTGTCACCAGGGAGTTCACTGCGCTCCTGAAATCGTTCTGTTCATCAGGCACGGGAGTCAGGTATATAGGAGCGGGATGGTTTTAATGAGGGCAGACGGCTCTAGAAATGAGTTGCCCAAAACGCAGCGTGTATTATGTTTGATTTTGGCGTTTTTGTTTGGTTTGGATTTTTTTTTCCTCTTTTTACTTTCGGTTTGTTGTTTGTGTTAGAATTCGGTCACCAGCAATTTTTCGTTACCGTTTTTTTTTTTGGATTGTTTCGGTTTCTTTTGTGTTTGGTTATTGTTGTTGAGAATTCATTTGTTACTTTGGGGATATTTTTTGTGGGCTATTTTTGGTGTGTAGCGGAGTGTGTGTGTGTCTTTGTGTTGCTGCAGGACCTCTGCCGAGTGCCATTGGGCGCTGCAGATGGCTGGAGGTGTGACAGGCTGAGAGGAAGGCCGGGGCAGGGCAGAGAGACTGGGAGCAGCAGCACCCCCGGCTGGGCAGAAGGCACAGTGGGGTACCGACCCTGTACAGTAAGGGACATATCCTGCTGAGACCTTTTTAGCATGTGCCTCACATTTTATTCTGCCCAGCCAGAGTGTACTGGTGACCAGGCCTTGCTCTTCTCCTCTCCCCAGAGTGTACTGGTGACCAGGCCTTGCTCTTCTCCTCTCCCCAGAGTGTAGTGGTGACCAGGCCTTGCTCTTCTCCTCTCCCCAGAGTGTAGTGGTGACCAGGCCTTGCTCTTCTCCTCTCCCCAGAGTGTAGTGGTGACCAGGCCTTGCTCTTCTCCTCTCCCCAGAGTGTAGTGGTGACCAGGCCTTGCTCTTCTCCTCTCCCCAGAGTGTAGTGGTGACCAGGCCTCACTCTTCTCCTCTCCCCAGAGTGTAGTTTTGACCAGGCCTTGCTCTTCTCCTCTCCCCAGAGTGTAGAGGTGACCAGGCCTTGCCCTTCTCCTCTCCCAACGGTATAGTGGTGACCAGGCCTTGCTCTTCTCCTCTCCCCAGAGTGTAGTGGTGACCAGGCCTCACTCTTCTCCTCTCCCCAGAGAGCCCACCCCCAGCTGGAGCACTACGCCGTGTGGCAGTGTCCAGAGGCGGCAGACCAGAGGAAGGAAGCAGCGGCACTTTCGCCTGCATTTAGTTTGGTTTTGTTTTTATATTTTAGGGCGCAGAAGAGGCCTGGCAACATGGCACGGACTGACCCACCCTTATTTTTCTTTTGTGTATGTTGTGCGAGTGTGGGTGTACGCGTACGTCACCCCTCCCTTGTGCATGACATTATCCTGCGCGGAGGAGGTGGGTCCTCGCGGGCACAGTTGCTGGACCTGGGCAGAGCCATTGGTGGCTCGTGACAAGGGCTCTACCCCACTCCTCATCAGTGAATTTGTAATTGAGATCAGCCCCCCAGTTCTGTCTTATGCTAACAAGAGTTGATGTTGAGGAGGACATTGTAATAGAGGATATATCATTGTATATTGTTGACACTACATGTAAGATAATGACGTTTCCAAAATTCTGTCCATTTCTTCTCTCTAAGGTACTTCACATAATTTTGTTTTCTTGTGTTTTTTACTTCTAAAAAATGTAATTTTGCAAAACTGAATTTTTAAGATAGGTGGGTAGAGGCTGCAAATATGTTGGTATGTCATCTTGAAAAGTTTAAAATACCCTTATAGCACCATATACCAAAGGCTTCCTTCACCATTTAGGGCATAAGTTTTCATTTTCAATTTCATTTTGCTTCCTTGACAAGGACAGGAAACCGAAGTAGTTGTTGAACAGAGCCCTGCTTTTTAGGGAATGGAGTAGTTGTTGAATGGCCTTGTAAGTGTAATGGGAAGCTGTAAGCCACAGGAAGCATAATATAGCTTTGCACAGAGACAGGTGCACAGGGTGCTCTCTACGCCACAGGGAGCATAATAAAGCTTTGCACAGAGACAGGTGCACAGGGTGCTCTCTAAGCCACAGGGAGCATAATTTAGCCTTGCACAGAGACAGGTGCACAGGATGCTCTCTAAGCCACAGGGAGCATAATATAGCTTTGCACAGAGACAGTTGCACAGGGTGCTCTCCAAGCCACAGGGAGCATAATATAGCTTTGCACAGTGACAGCTGCACAGGGTACTCTCTAAGCCACAGGGAGCATAATATAGCTTTGCACAGTGACAGCTGCACAGGGTACTCTCTAAGCCACAGGGAGCATAATATAGCTTTGCACAGTGACAGCTGCACAGGGTACTCTCTAAGCCACAGGGAGCATAATATAGCTTTGCACAGAGACAGGTGCACAGGGTGCTCTCTCCTTGGCTATGCATACTGGAGCCCACTCACATAATCCATAAGGAGAATGACTCCAGTACAGAACACTATGGATGTAGCAAAACCATCTTATGTCTTAAGCCTCTGAAGTGTCCTGCCAATTCTAACAGAAAACTTCTCTGATACTTTTTTTGTCTAGGGTTTTGAAATGGTTTTTGTTGAAATGCTGGGTCCATCTGAAACAGATATACAAATGTTGGTAACACAATGTCACTTTTTGAGTGGTCTTTCATGATATGTTAAAGGATATTTTACCAAAATGTCATTTTTTGTATCATCAACCCATAATATGTCTGTGTGGAAGATATGTGTATGGAGAAAATGAGTTCAGTATGTATTCTATTTTCATTTAAAAGCCTAAGTGGTCTTGGAATACATCAAGCCATGACTATCCCAATGGTGATAACAAAATGTGTTTGTCTGCAAACAATGGATGGTGGTCCATTATTTTTCTTTTTATCATTGCCTCATATGACCAGACTGAATTACATGGGTTTTTTTAATGATGTGGGTAGGGGGCAAATAATTACATCACTGGAGATTTTACTTTCAGTTAGCTGGACTGGAAGTTGTAGAGGAAAATGGATGTTTTTAAAGTAACATTGAAGAATATGCAATACCAATTATTATTAGATTATCTTATACTTATTGCCACTTTTCAAATCGCTGTTTTTTCCATGTCCTAACATTTATCCTGCACCTACAACATTGCATCGCATAAAAATATGACCTTTATTTATCAGGTCCTGTAAGTTACTCAGCAGAGGATTGTCTGTGAAATTTGTTATTAATATATAATTATTTATTGGCTGTATTTACACTTGCTTTCTTAATTATCTTATCACATTTACTCAAATTTCTGGGTATCTGTGTGGCCGGGGAACATTAAGGATTCCTGCAGCGCTTTATAATATCCTGCTGGAATTTGACTACAGCACAGACTAGAATCGTAATGGCCTAAAAGTCTGCTATTTTCTGCTATAATATCGTATTTTAGACTGAAGCATGCATAATCGCAGAGGAAGAGAAGCTTTGGTTAACCTCCAGTGCAAACAGGCATTGAAATGCAAATGCTGCAGTTTTTGCTGAGTGCATAATGTTGTTATTGTGGATTTTCAGGTTGAGCCTCTGATGCTAATGAGCAGCGCTCTCCATAGAGGAGGCAGGGTGAGCAGTGCTCTCCATAGAGGAGGCAGGGTGAGTAGCGCTCTCCATAGAGGAGGCAGGGTGAGTAGCGCTCTCCATAGAGGAGGCAGGGTGAGCAGCGCTCTCCATAGAGGAGGCAGGAGCTCTGCTGCTGGTAGGGGAGGCAGGGTGAGCAGCACTCTCCATAGAGGAGGCAGGGTGAGCAGCGCTCTCCATAGAGGAGGCAGGGTGAGCAGCGCTCTCCATAGAGGAGGCAGGAGCTCTGCTGCTGGTAGGGGAGGCAGGGTGAGCAGCGCTCTCCATAGAGGAGGCAGGAGCTCTGCTGCTGGTAGGGGAGGCAGGGTGAGCAGCACTCTCCATAGAGGAGGCAGGAGCTCTGCTGCTGGTAGGGGAGGCAGGGTGAGCAGCACTCTCCATAGAGGAGGCAGGAGTTCTGCTGCTGGTAGGGGAGGCAGGGTGAGCAGCACTCTCCATAGAGGAGGCAGGGTGAGCAGCGCTCTCCATAGAGGAGGCAGGGTGAGCAGCGCTCTCCATAGAGGAGGCAGGAGCTCTGCTGCTGGTAGGGGAGGCAGGGTGAGCAGCGCTCTCCATAGAGGAGGCAGGAGCTCTGCTGCTGGTAGGGGAGGCAGGGTGAGCAGCACTCTCCATAGAGGAGGCAGGAGCTCTGCTGCTGGTAGGGGAGGCAGGGTGAGCAGCACTCTCCATAGAGGAGGCAGGAGCTCTGCTGCTGGTAGGGGAGGCAGGGTGAGCAGCGCTCTCCATAGAGGATGCAGGGTGTGTGCAGAGCTGCTGCCATGTTAAAACAGTGGCAACCCAATGCTGCTCTGACCACCAAAGTCTGACTCGGGACTGATACTGTAAATCGGGGTACATAAATTCATTCATAGGGATACAGTTACAGGGGAACTTGCTTTGGTGTTACTGGACAGTGAGGATAACCTGGGATAAATTCAGCTGCAAAATTACTGAGATATGAAATTCAAAATTTATGAAGTCACTACATTAAGACTGAGATAATGATAATGATGCTGATATTATGCGTCTGATTTCTGATTCTAGTTTTGTTACAGTGCTTTCACACCACATTTTCTGAGCTCCTGCCTCCAAAAGGTGTAACCTATCAGTGTACTTTGAGGGTGTGGCTTATTCTTTGGAGGGAGTTTTAAATGCCCCCTGTCATTCCCAGATTGGCTAGCTGTGTGTCCATGTTTCAGTATCAACAGAAAAACTGGAGTGATGTTCTTTTTTCTTCACTTTCAGGACACATACAGATGAACCAAAAAGAATTTGAAGGTGAAACAAGGACAGATTCAAACAACAAGGTCATACAAACAAGGTCATACAAAAGGCAGATCATGTACTAAACAAATATTCTGGAAAATACAGCAGAAACAAAATTAAAAGGCAGCAGTCCCTAGTGATGCAGTCTTATTATGATGCTATTGGCCAAGGTATTTATGCAACCCTACAATACCTCAGTTATATAAAACATCAGACAGTGGGGCGAGATTATGTGGTAATCTTTTTCCCTACGATGCACAAGTGCTCCTAAACTGAATAATCTCAAAGCATACCATAACATCCTGGCACACAAACTAAAATGTGTTATTTAAGTATCTATTTCCTTAGTTTGTATTGTTCCTGTTTGTGACATATTTATCATGTTTAATGTAACTTTTAGTGTTGTTTCTATTGGCCTAGAACAAAACACAGTAACAATAAGATTAAGATTAAGTAACAATAATCCATCTATTTATCTCTTTTGTGTTTGTATTCGTTCACTAAGCAGCTCCTTGTGGCACATTTGAGGCCTAGGCCCCATATCCTGGCCAGATGGCTCAGGGTCTTTTAAATGGTCTGTAAGCCTGTGCTGGAATGGTGGAATGAATATTAGAAGGCATGTATCCAAACTGCCGACCAAGCCTGATAAACTTTTAAAACTATGCCCACTGTAATGCAGGCTGTCAAATGTGTGGCCAGAATCACACAAGGCTTTCCAATTCACTCAATGGACAATCACTCACTGGAAAACTTTACTGTACTGAATTTGATCAACTAATCACTAAGCTATTCTTACTCTTGTACTGGCTAAATTCATTTCTATAACACTTCAATTTGGAAATTAGGAAGTTATTTTCATTGCATTTCCATCTAGGTCGACATTATACATTTTAATTTTGCTGTGAAATACCCAAAATGGTACGACAGCGAAGGCTGTGCGTTATTATGTGAGGAAGTTTTTTTATAAAGTTAAAAATATCTGGGTTAAGATTATTATTTCTGACCCTCTAGGGAATGCACATTTCATGCAGCAGTGCACTCATAGTCTGATTGTTTGAGTGTGTATGTGATCTGAAGGATTTTTACAGCCATATTTTATATCTGGAGAGGATTCTATTTGCCATAGAATTGCTTGTCAAAAATATGAGTTTAAAAAGATGATAATTTTGAGCAGAAAATGTAAACACCAGTGCTCTTAAATGATATTTCATTCTTGCATC
This sequence comes from Albula glossodonta, assembly GCA_019788955.1. Lineage (NCBI taxonomy): Eukaryota > Metazoa > Chordata > Actinopteri > Albuliformes > Albulidae > Albula > Albula glossodonta. Next base: position 1,426,823 of record JAFBMS010000070.1, read on the forward strand.
TTAACATTTCTTGGACTGTGTGTGAGCAACAGACTGTTGTAGAACCTATGGTTTTCCCTATGGCCTGGATGGACTCGGGGCTGTGCCAGGTGCTAACCTTGGCTATAAGTCTTGCATGGAGGGCAGTAATTGATGGCGATGTCACTCAATGAGGGGAATTTCAGGTACCATGCACCCCCCTCCATCGAGTCAGTTCAGACTCAACAGGTCACATGGGGCATCTGCATTCTTGTGCCAGAAGCAGCTAAGGAGTTGTTCAGCATGGTAGTCTGATTGTAGTGAAGAAAAAAGCAGCTGCTGACTTTGTCATTGTCTTCTCCCTCTCTACCTGATAGAAAGCACTGAAGCAAAGAGGCACACCTACCGTTATATTTTTGCCAGTTAAAAGTGAGGAGAAATATGTGGAAATAAATTAGAGTACAACTAGCACAGTAACAGGTGCAAACGCAAATGACTCACAATTTTAATATCATTACCTGAACATATTTTGATACTTCTCAGTATATTGTGATTTGTACAAATAAATGTAAAGCAAATTATGTTCAAAGTGCTGTTATGCTTAATATAATCTCAAAACCCAGTCATTTGGATCTCAGGATATTGCAAAGTGTTCTTGAGTTTCCATCTGGGAAAAGCACTGCAGAAGCAAGTGTCTTACCTGAGATGTAGCAGTCTAGCATTTCACACTGAATTCTCCTCCTCTCACAATTCAGCTGAAGGTTTTACTGTTACAACAGTGAATTAAGCTTATCTCATTATAGCAAGAAATGAGGGTGGGAACGTGTTAAAGCACAAAGTGTACTGAACATAAACCAAAAACTTACACAAGTTATGTCCCAAACGTTCACAAATTGTCCTTGTCTGAATGTTGATTGTAAAATAGTCCTACAATGTGTCCAGAAAAAAAGTAAAAATGTTTCCAAAAGGTAAAAATGAGTGGGCATTAACAATGTTTTGAGAATATTAAGTCCAAAGCTCAAAGGTTTTATTTACAATTTAAGATAGCTGTAAACACTTAAGTGCCCTAGTTTTGACAATTGTTTTTTTACAACAAACACATTAGCGCTCATAAGCACTTCATCACAGCTAGCTAGTTCTCACTCCTCGCCTCCTGGAAAACCAGCCCTTTTGAAATCACATGATGACTTACTTTGCTTCTTTCCACACTGCAGATGCACTTCCAATTACTTCCAAGCAATCACGAGAAGCCACTAGAGAGTGATAAGACCAACAAACCTGACAATTTTAGCCCCTATTATTTGCAGGCAGGGCTGGGCCAATTGTTGCCATGCCAATGTGAGGTCACAGGGCTCACAGATAAGTGTATTCCGCAGGAGCAACCCTGAAGCCCCTCTTTAAGTTATTATTCACTTAATTTCTTGTCCATCAGCTACGTCACCCGAAGAAAATAATTCCCTTTTATTCTATTAACTTGTAGGCTAAACTCTAATATGGCTATGGCATGCCCCTATGTCTAAGTATGGGCATACCCTAACTGAAAGGTGAAAAACACCAGAGAGGAGAAAGTAAGCGGAACAGCAGAAAGCTTCCGAAAGTAAAGATACTGCTCCATATTTTTACCACCCATGAACTAAAACCACCTGATTTTAATGAGCTGCTCTACCTGGCTGAAGAGTTGTGCTAATTAGAATCAGCTGGTTTAAAACATGGATGGAACAAATTGATGGCAGTACCTTTACTTTGTGAAGCCGGGGTTTTCCACCTCTAGCCCAATTAGAAGGCTATTTCCAGCATCGCAATTAGGGTCTGTAGCCTGCCTGTTCCTTGATCATATTTTCACTCAGTTTTCATATATCTGAAATCCTGTTGTATTTACCCAGCTATGCAGATCACTACTGTGTTGGTATATTTGTTGGTGACTATGGAGAGTAAGCGGAGTCTCAATGTGTTCCCCTGACAATCTGCAATTTCCTTTAGCAAGAGTGGGTGCCTAAAATTTTTTCTTAGCCCCGGGCCACAAAACGCGTTCATCTGAGCCCGAGTGTCATAGATGTTCAACGGGAAAAGGAAATGCATAAAGGCACATACAAATCCATCCTCATGAAATAACAAAAATATATATTATAAGAATAAAAACTCATGATAACCATAAATGCATTCTGCATCAATAACATAAAAACAATAACTGACTGTGTATTGTGTGCAACAAATAACCATTAGGCTACTGTACAAAATCTCAATACTGTAAAGAAAGGGGGTATAATAATGAATCTATCTCTATCATTGCATTAAGTTGAACTATACATTCATGTACCTTTTTACAAAAGCAGGTTTTTTTTCTCAGGGCTTGAAATTGAGTTTATGCACAGTGGTTTAATGTTCTAAATTTAAATTGTTATAAATAATGTAACTCTCCATATTAAAATGATCACAACCATGAACCAATTAACTAAATATATTCAAGTCTACGGCATCACATTTAAAAAGAAAAAATTTCACATATATTGGGGTGTGGGGGTGGTAATAATAATTGATTATTTTAAAATGAAAGACAGAAGATTCTCTGGAAGATATTAAAATAAGTGGAAAATAATTTCCATAACAAAAACAAAGCATGGTGCCCCAGCCGCCTAGATTTTATGAAAATCAGATTCGGGGGGTAGCTAATTAGCCATGATTCAGGGAAAAAGGAAAGAGAGCGGTGTGAATAAATTGAACTGAGGGATGAAGCATACGACAGACGGGTGATTAATGTGTAGAGTCTGTGATGCACGTCGACGAACTCTGGGGCTCTGTCTGTCCCGAGCTGGCTTCAGGGAAGTGGCGTTTGTTGGAGAACGGACCCTTAAGTGACTAAAGCAAGCTTCAATCATTTATTCCAAGTCACCATGTGGGGAAAAAGTAAAGCAGCTTAACAACAAACACACTCACAAATATATAATGTAGATACTGTTTCAGCCGCTATAATTTGCACTTTAAAACCAAATCAGTGTGCTGCGAGAAAATTGAACAATATGTAGGCCTAAGCTAAAAAACACAATCACTGACCTCATTCTTAACATTAAAGGCGTTCCGTTATGATAGTGAATATAAATTATCCCTTTAAAAAGAAAGCTCGGTCGCCTAGCTCCTGGTATGAAGAAATGTTATTGTATAGCTGTGATCTGGATCCTCCTGCCGGTGTGCAGAATATCCAAGGGAGTATGGCTAATTAATATGCGGTGGGGTTTCGAGCACTGAGCTAGCGCCTCTCGCTTTTCTGCGGCTCCTTCAGCAATCACCGCGCCCTGGGTTTGGCAGCGCTAATTGACGGGGGGAAACGCAGCGGCGCTCTCGCCCGCCGCTAATGGAAGGCACACGCCACTCTCTCTCCCTCTCTCCCGCCCGGCTCGCCTCATTAAAAACCTGGAGATGAGGAAGGTCAAAGGAAGGGGGCCGCTTTTATCCAGGTATCTGATGCCTTGCTGCTCCGCGGCATGATAATTTGGGGAAAATGCGCGACTCGGGCAAGGGGAGAGCCACGTAACCCCCGCTGTATTGCAGCTCTTCCGTCGGCAACTGGCAGGTCTATCCCAGAGGACCTCAGCGGGACAGATGCATTTCAGATGGTAGATATAGACATAATACACTTCCCTGTGTCTGACCGCTCAAAAGCACTCTCTTGAAAAGGCGTACTGTGTAATATAATTTCTGATTGAGGTAGATCTTGTCAGATTTGACCACAAAAGACTTTTTTGAATAGGCCTACCTCAATTATGGTTGATGGAAATGACCAAATAACTAGTCTCAGTGGGTGCAGCTTAGCTGCTTTGCTGTCACATAGCATTCCTTTCACTTGTTTCAAACTCCCCCTCGTGAACATCCCTCAGTTCTTAGTAGCTTCTCCTGGGTGAGCAGACCAGTGCCTTGCTGCTCTGAACGGAGTGGCAGTCTATTTAACTAAATTCCCAGTGAAACAGGGTACTTTAATATGCTGTTGCAACTGCAAATGAACCTGAATCACTTGTGGCTTTTGGTGCCACCTTTTGTAGCAACCTGTGACAGTGTGGGAATTTCCTTGTTTCACTAGTGCAGTTATCACGCAATGGCAGACTGGGGATGGACACACTGCCCGACCTGCCAGCGCCTTGAAAGTGTTTGTCACCTTTTTTAAAGAGTCAGATTAAATAGTGATTTAAAGTAATTAATAAAGTGGAGAAACAGTAGATCCCAATGCCCAGGGGAACCTAAGGTATGCTCTGCCTCTGCGTCCTGGACATTTTCCACCAGACTCCCAAATGCATTCCCATGAACAGATACCTCCTCCCCCCAGACATACACACACACACACTCAAACACACACACACAGTAACACACACACACACACACACACACACACACACACACACACACACACACACACACACACACACACACTCACAAACAAAAATGTCTCATGATGATCATGCTCAAAACTTCAGTGCAAGCAGCCAAAGAATAGGGAGCCAGGATTGTTATCAACACGTTTTTTTTTTTCTAGGTCACTGGTTGTGCGATGTGCCAGCTCTCCAATTACCAGCCGAGCCAGGATCCAGGGTGAGACAGCAGTCATATCATATTCATCCGTCTTCCTCCAGCTCATAGCAGGTCCCCTAAGATGTGGAGACAGACTAGAAAATATATTATTTATTTATTTATTTTCGTCAGGAAGCAAAAGATTTGAAATATTTAAACGTGGAGAGGTCTCGCAGGAATGAAGTGCTTTGTTTTGCTTCATATTTTATTTTGGTAAACTTCAGAAGTACAAGGGTCTTCCATTAAACTATGAAATGTTAACATCGACATGAATTCACATTTGATCAAATCATTCATCTTTTTAAAGCACTGTTCTGAAACCGAGGGCTTTTTGACGTCTCCACCAAGGGATGAATTTCACCACTGGTATATGTGTTATTTTCTGCTTTGCTCCTCCAGCTACAAATTCAGTATTTCTTTACCTCTTTACGCTTTATTCCATTTAAATATTTTCGTTTTCATGACCCATTGATTATAATAAATACTTTTCTCAGAAGGCAACCCAGTGCCCATCCTGATCTGATAAGGCAGATTGTTTTTTCTCTTGTGATACAAAAAGGAGAGAATGTTCAGATGACATCCTCTCATCCCTTTGAAAATATCAATGTCATGGTTATCCCCACTTGGCTGGCATTCTCAGTCTGCACTTAAGGCCTAAAACACTGATGAAGTATTGACAACATTAGCATCAGAGCCTTCTGCTGCCGATCTTAGCAAACACGTCTCACTTTGAACCATGCACTGATGCCTCCTGCATGTTTGACAGCAAACCAGCAATTGGCACAACAGTAGCAAAGAAATAGCCAGGATATCTAAAATCCTTATTAGTGCATCGCATCGCTGACAGAACTGCAGAGATGAAGGAACACCAAGGGAATTCTGGGCAGGAACAACATGATTTGAGTAGGGGAACAGACTTAATCAACAGGCTGGGGGGCAAGTGTGGGATTTTCATTTAAATATTAATGCACTGACTAAATAAAGAGAAACCGGAATTCACAATCCAATTAAAAGCTGCCACCTTAATAACACTGCCTTTGTTAACATTCAAATATGATGACCTGGTTAAGAAAGCTCTGCATAAGTGCATAAACAGTTTATTGAGACAGAAGTGCTGGTGAATCTGAACTGAATGTGATTAAGCACTTAAAATAATCATATTACTGACCGACCTGATGCAGAAAAATAAACATACCTGCCAATGTGTGTTGTAAATGATTGTGCTCCTGAGTGCTTGTGCTATCTCATGTGTGTATGAGAAAGGAAACATGAACATGTGTATGTGTGTCTATGTTTGTGTGTGTATGGTATAAAAGAGAATATGTGACCATATGTGTTTGTGCCCATGTGTGAAAGAGATCCATTATATGAGTGTGTGTGTGTGTGTGTGTGTGTGTGGGCATGCCTATGTGTATATTGGTCGTGGGCCCAGTTGTCTGCAGCTTGTTTTGTGTTGTTGATAATTTCCTCATTTGCTAGCAGGAAAATAGCTAATTAAAACCCACTTCAACTAACAAGCTGTCTGGGACTATGCTAATGTCGTTCTGCGTTGCCTGCTATTTCCGTTCCTGTTCTCTATAATCAGCGGCTGTTTCCCTCCTTTTATGGTAATGGATGGAGCTGCTGATGTAGTGCCTCCCCCACAGGTATATGCACTTGCCTAGGGCCTGCTATCACTCACCCGGTCTCCAGTGCACCTCTGCACTGAGATTCAGGAGCATATAGCTGTCAGAGGGCTGATGTGTCCACATGAATCTACATATTCTCCAAAGCATACAGTTTCTAAGTTAGTGGCATGTTTTCTCACAAACATGCCTCTTAGCAAAGAAATGCTTTAAACTCAAAGTGGATGTCCATCATTGGAGCAAAATGGAAAAGGATTTGAGGCATAACTTGTATTTTTTTTGTAAGCAGTCATGTCTTTCTTGCGCAAGAAAAACTTCACCGCGTACTAGGCATACATTTGATGAAGTTTTTATAGCGACACAAACCAAAATCTTTAAACTATCATAGCTGCTTGTCATCAATAACTTTTCATTGATGTTTTGTTTAACTTTTCTGTTCTCTTTCATATCATAATCATCAAAAGCAGAATTTAAAAGAGAAAAGACTGACTGATCAAAAGATCTCACAGCTTTGTTCCTGCAAGCAAATTTAATCTTGCTTCTGTTATCTCTCTTTTAACAACATGTTGAAATGTGCTTCGAACTTTTAGTGTATAATATTACTGCAGTATCTTCTTCTCAGCACAGCAAGTCCACATGCGAAAACAAAATTTCGTATGACCAACGTATCTCTTACTGGCCTACAGACACCAATAGACAGTGAAAGATTTTCTATCAAACGTAGAAAATAATACTATAACCATCACAGTGTTTGATAACACTCCATATCCCCTGAAAAGCTTTGTACATCATCCTCCCTGGCCCCTGTTTCCACGGTAACCATATCATGATATGGCATCATTATGTCGACAGTACTTCCCCAGGCAAAGATGAGGCCTGCCACCAACAAAACCCTTCCCCTTTCGCCAGAGGGCTGGAAACCCTCACCTTTCAGAAAACCATGCATAATTCTGTACATATGAACTGTACCAAATACCCTTTACAGTCAAAATTATCGAAAGAACGTTAAATAATATAAATCCCCTCTATCTTACACTTGCTGTGGAAATTTGTCTTTGACTCTGAAAGGATACACAAGCAGTTAGTCATATCATTACACAGGTATGCACACTTGCACAACTATGGAATGCAGTGTTGCAATGTTTACAGTGGGTGGTGACAGCATTCATTTCACACAGACCATGTACTTCAAAAAAATTTGTGTTTTGTCATACATACCTGGGGGATCCACCAACACCCAATCAAATTAATGGCATAAATCTCACCCCTCCATACAGCACTCTGTACATCAGCATACAGATCGCAGTGGGCTGGAGCAGTGCATTGTGGGATCTCATCTGGTTGATAGAGGAGAGGAGGCTGGTAATGAATGGCCCTTCCCTGGAGAGGCTCGGCTGTCTTGTGTTCTTGAGGAAAGCGGTGGGGCCTGGTGGCTCCAGGAGGCGCAGGAGGAGCGTCTCCTCTCTTTGATAAGGCAGGGAAATGAGGCACATGGGAAATGTGGGAGGCGCTGTTCCTCTGTAACATGAAGAATTCCTCATTCTTCACAGAGGGGAGCGGTGAGCTGTGAAATAATCACCCCAGAGGCTACGGTATGCATGCTTCTAGGCCTCGACCAGGCAAAAGCACTCAAAAGCTTCACATAAATTGAGTTAGATCCAGATCTACTGTCGATGTGACTTTCTCCCCTTTGCTTTTAGATATATTTTATTTTAGATACATAAGAAATTAAAGTGGAGGAAGTGTAATTGCGCTGCAGTTTTCTTAAAATGCTTTGGTACAGCATCAGAGTTACACAAGTACACACGAGCATATATTGGATAGCCAGCTCTCATCCCAGACAGCAACAGTTAGGTTGCTATGTATATGTTTAATCACTCTTTCCAGTCAGTGATGGCATCAGATGCAGAAATTAAAGGAAACTACGGGAGATTGGAGAATGAATGGTGTGACCTAATCTACAACCCTTTAGAAGTGTCTGGTTTGCAATGCAACTATAAACACAAGTATAAACTTGTCATGATCAAATTAATGTAAGCATTTTGTATTGGCTTTGCCAGTAATTCCTGTCATTTGATCATACGCTCACACTTAATGTTGAATATCTCATCTATTTATAACACCTACAATACATTAGTGGCAGCAATGTGCTTTAGTTTACACCTCTTACTACCTCAAAGGTGTGTATATTCAAATACCTTTTAAAAAAAAACCAACAGTGACTGTTCTGGTACACCATCTCATGCACACAAACACATTACCTTCCGTACACACTTCCCAGTCATGCATGCACATATATTTTAACCATAGCCTATAACACAGTCACAGTGCAGTGGCACAGCTTTCAGCGGTGCTACATTATTGTACCTATTTTCAGTCTTTTTGAGGAAAATGATGCAAACAACACCTTGTGGAAATGTCTGCCTGTGCTGGAACCAGGTACAGTGTGGTACTCTGCCCTTTTACTACAAAAAAAAGAAGCTACTGAAAAGAAGCAAAGTCTGAGTTTAGTCAAATGGAATAAACTAAATTATTTTCAAAAGCACTGAGAAAAATGGGTTCACAACTACACATACTACAATAACAAAATACCAATGTGAAAATTGAAAACAGGTAAGCTTCTCCTTTAATCTCTTTAACTATCACCAAGAAAGTCATACTATTAAACTAGAAAATCTGCAAAAACTCTTCCTCAATGATGAAATGTACTGATTGAGTGCATGTCTGTGTTAAATGTGGAAGCAAATCAATCTCATAATTTTACTGACTTGAGTTGAAATTCTTCACGCTCTCTCAAGTTGCTGCTGAATTTCGTGCCACAACTGAATCCAAAGCATTCATCAATATTCAACAATGTAGTGATGGTTATAGAATAATAACAAAATTCATACACACACAGACACATGTCATACACACACCAAACACATGACCCCTCATACCTCTAAATTCCAGTATTTTATGCTCACAGCTACTGTATATCTCTCTCATCCCTGCTACTAGTCCTTTTCCCTCTTTTACTTTGCAGTTTTTAATGGTTTTCTTTATTGTCTGTCTTTTGTTTCTTATTTTGTGTGTTTTTGTTGGTGTTTTTTCTTTCAATACTTGATTTTTTATCTGTTTGGCTGTTTATCTGGTATACTTTGTGTCAATCAGTGTGGTGGACAGAGGATCGGTCAGATCTGCTACATGATCTACCATTTATCATTAATCATTTTCCATAACGTTTTCCTCTAAAGAGCTGAGTGGGTCTATAATAAATAATTAATCACTAAGCAGGTGTAATTGAACAAGGCAGATAAAACATCAGTCCAGCATTAATCTAACCATGAGGAGCTGGATTCACATGCAAGCTACACGCCACTTTAAGTGCATTTTCCATATAAATATCAGACTTCTGAGAATATATTTTATCTCCTCTATGTAAAAGCAGGCCTTGCCTCAGTCTGAAAATTATGCATTTTGATTGGGGTTTTTTGAAATAAGTCTCACTATTTCTTAAGCGAATCCCTATTTGAGACTCAATTCAATTTTCTAGCACAACATATTACTACTACAAATTACTGTATTTTATATGTATTGCTACTTATACTTATATATCATGCTTTATTTACAAATAAAATAAATGTTCAAAGGGGAAAAACACACCATATTTTTTAATATTGGCTGTAAAACTGATCTATAATGTGTAATAAAACACAATGGGAAGTCAAATGTAAGAACAAATCATGTAGTTTTTCAATATTCTAGACTTTCAAACTGGGTTCTCTTAAAATATTTATTTCAACATATTTATAATGTGAAGCTGTGATAGGGATTGCGTTTGTGATTGGGTGTGATGGGAGAGTGAGGTTTTATTCAGTCAAAAATGGGAGTAGCTATCATAGTGTATCAGTGACTCAATCATTTGGACCAGTGGCCACAAAAAACAACTAAACATTTTTTGATAGATTCAAACAAATCAACCTCTTTTCAACCATCACTAGTAATTCAATCTCACATTTAGGTAAAATCACTGTATAATTGGTTTACAGAGAAAACATTAAATACTCACTGTTTTAATTAAAAGCAGTTTTGACTTTTCTCTCACACTATAACAGTAAGCAATAGCTAGGAGTTCAAAGCTATTTGTCAGAACTATTAATTGAATGGTCCGCCTTTTTCATTTTTATGATCACAAATAATCTTAATACACATACAATTTAAAGCAAAAGATTGTTTTGCCTTCACTTTAATATAATCTCATTTTGGCTTATATTTGGCAGTACAATTTATACACATCTAGCACTGATGTCTGGAAAAAATTAAGCCAAAGTGTATAGCCAAGGAGCAGAGGTAGCAGGCAAGGTCTGGATTGAGCCTACAGCACTTAACTCTTAGCTTTGAAACACAGATTTAAGACAGTGTTCATATAAAACAGTCAGATTTACCAGTTGCTGAAACAAACACAAATGATCATGTTTTTAATGAAAAGTTGCATGCAATTGTTCTTAAGAACACACTGTGATTTGAATGAATTAGAGTCTCATTGATGTGAACAGATGGCACTTACACTCTTTATATAATTCACTTGTTATAAAGGCCCATAAATATGAAACTATTTTTCTGGATCTCAAGGATTATGACATTATACATTAGGAGTGGATGGCTCAGAGGTATAGGATTGAAAAAGATGCTTTTCAGTGATGATTAATAAAATCATAAAAGATGTGTGCTCAGGGTCCTCTCAGAGCAGCATATTTCATTATTCACCAAAACTCTGTTCTTACAGCTGACCCTCCTTTGAATGGCAGCCAATAATTATGCTCCACAATGTTTCTCCATAATATTTTTTACCGCACATCATTTCCAGAGAGTTAATTGGATTTTAAAAACCACTGGAAAGTTCCGTCATGATGGCCTGTCCTTATAGATTTTTCTTTCAGAGCCACTAATTGTTCAACTTTAAATGGGAGAGTGTGCAGAATTACCTTGAGTTTGTGTCACAATGTTCTCCACAAGTACTGACTGAGAAGAATTAGATGGATTGCTTTAATTTGGCGTTGTACAAAAACAGACAATCAGGAAGGAGCATTCAGAGCGGTGCCTTTTGCACAGTGAAGAGCATGAATTTATACAAATTTTTCTTTAGAAAGCCATCAATTCTCAAAAGACAAAAACTATGTGCAGCACCCACATCTAGTCTTAAAACAAAATTTTCTTTGCACCCTGGTGAGTGTTTGCAGTCAACGTACTATATTCTTCCATTGATCACTGTTCTCTGCCATGATAAAAATATTAAATCCTGATTTAAAAAATACATATGAATCCCTTCCCACAATACATAACAATTGTCTGTATTACTGGTTGATTGGATTTGATTGGCAATTCAGCTGGAGGTAGATTTTCCAAAGGCATCTATGTATATGAACACATAAAAGATCCTAGAAAATCAAACCCTGCCATCTGCTTTGTCTCCCTGAATCTATGCCACAGAAAGATTTATATACACTTTCTAAAAACTGTTTTCTCAATAAACAAAGAACTGAATTTTATCAATGTCTTTTTCACCTCTGTCTCATTGCTAAAATCTATTGCTTTTTAAATGTCCTTGTCTTCACAACAGTTTTATAGAGCCTTCTTGGGTGAAGGACCGTATGGTCAGAATATGGTTTTCCCTATCATATTTTCAGCCACATTCTATTACAAATGTTCTTTCAGCCTTGGCATATGTCCACTTGTTTCAAATATAATACACTGCATATGCACATATTCTGCAATGCATTTTAAACATAATACACAAATGCTACTCATGCACACACACACACACACACACACACACACACACACACACACACATATTTGGTTATAAAACCGATAAAAATACCTACATAAATGTCTATGTGTGTGTTCATAATATTGTATATAATGCCATTCAGGCTAATAGAATTAAGATCACATAAACTCAAATGTTGAACCCTCAAGGGTTTCCAGTAGCCCAAACCACTGAACAAACTACAAACTACATGCAAATAAGATAATTTAAAAATAACTGCATTTTCCATCTTTCTTAAAGCCATTTATTAAATAATCTGTTCCTTCATAACAGCATTTTTCTGAATTATTCACATGCAACTCTATGAAAGTGAACAGCACCATCAGTGTATGGAAGCTTTGTAACTGCACCAGCGTATCTGCATTCCATCCCCACATGCCAGTTGAACACGACTGTGTTTCAATTAATGCAAGGCACGTACACAGCATCTTATAGCAAGAGTTTTTGTACTCTGTCCTTCACCAAGAACAATGTAATTACATTTTTGATGGGAAGAAGAGCCAAACAACAGAAGAAGTGAGCAGTCAGAGTGGGCTAGTCTATGCCCGCAGTGGGGGCTGGTGCATGCGGGGCGTGCTGTGTTGCAGCACTGCCAGTCAATTTATAGGGCTTCAAATCACAGTCTGTAGATCAAGTGACAAGCACTCAAGTAGGTCCTAAACCTGTAGATGCCATGCGAAAACCATGGCATCCAAACCCAATTCACTTGAATACTTAAAGCAGTGTCTGTAATACAGAACTGGAAGTGGTTGAGGAGTCTTCCCTTGCCATTCTCTGTAAAAATATATATTGTGTATATAGTTCATTTATATAGTGACTAAAATGAAGATAATTAGCATCTATAATTAAACTAGCACCAGAGAGGTGACTAATACTTCAACACTACATAAAATGTTCTGTGTTTTATGTATACTATACTTCTGCATAAATCATTCCACCTCGATGACAATGTAATATTCCTCTCAAGTCTCAATATTTCAATCAATCAACAAACTTTGAACCCTCTTTTAATTGTGTATTGTCAACCAAAGTTCTTTATTATGCCTGTCAGCAATGTTGCAAAAACACTGTCAGAAACTGATAGAACAAAGTGGGCAAAGAGTCATAAAAATATACTGTTACACCACAAAAATACACTCCCACTGTTACACCACTCCCACATTTACAGCCACTCCCACTTTTACACCACTCCCACTGTTATACCACTCCCACTTTTACACCACTCCCACTGATACACCACTCCAACTGATACACCACTCCCACTGTTACACCACTCCCACTGATACACCACTCCCACTGTTACACCACTCCCACTTTTACACCACTCCCACTGATACACCACTCCCACTGTTACACCACTCCCACTGTTACACCACTCCCACTTTTATACCACTCCCACTTTTACACCACTCCCACTTTTACACCACTCCCACTGATACACCACTCCCACTGTTACACCACTCCCACTGATACACCACTCCCACTGATACACCACTCCCACTGTTACACCACTCCCACTTTTACACCACTCCCACTGATACACCACTCCCACTGATACACCACTCCCACTGATACACCACTCCCACTGTTACACCACTCCCACTTTTACACCACTCCCACTGATACACCACTCCCACTGATACACCACTCCCACTGATACACCACTCCCACTGATACACCACTCCCACTGTTACACCACTCCCACTGTTACACCACTCCCACTGTTACACCACTCCCACTTTTACACCACTCCCACTGTTACACCACTCCCACTGTTACACCACTCCCACTTTTACACCACTCCCACTGATACACCACTCCCACATTTACAGCCACTCCCACTTTTACACCACTCCCACTGTTATACCACTCCCACTTTTACACCACTCCCACTTTTACACCACTCCCACTGTTACACCACTCCCACTTTTACACCACTCCCACTGTTACACCACTCCCACATTTACAGCCACTCCCACTTTTACACCACTCCCACTGTTACACCACTCCCACTGTTACACCACTCCCACTGTTACACCACTCCCACTGATACACCACTCCCACTGATACACCACTCCCACTTTTACACCACTCCCACTGATACACCACTCCCACTGATACACCACTCCCACTGTTACACCACTCCCACTGATACACCACTCCCACTGATACACCACTCCCACTGTTACACCACTCCCACTTTTACACCACTCCCACTGTTACACCACTCCCACATTTACAGCCACTCCCACTTTTACACCACTCCCACTGTTATACCACTCCCACTTTTACACCACTCCCACTGATACACCACTCCAACTGATACACCACTCCCACTGTTACACCACTCCCACTGATACACCACTCCCACTGTTACACCACTCCCACTTTTACACCACTCCCACTGATACACCACTCCCACTGTTACATCACTCCCACTGTTATACCACTCCCACTTTTACACCACTCCCACTTTTACACCACTCCCACTGATACACCACTCCCACTGTTACACCACTCCCACTGTTACACCACTCCCACTGATACACCACTCCCACTGATACACCACTCCCACTGATACACCACTCCCACTGATACACCACTCCCACTGTTACACCACTCCCACTTTTACACCACTCCCACTGATACACCACTCCCACTGATACACCACTCCCACTGTTACACCACTCCCACTGTTACACCACTCCCACTGCTACACCACTCCCACTGCTACACCACTCCCACTGTTACACCACTCCCACTGTTACACCACTCCCACTGATACACCACTCCCACTGTTACACCACTCCCACTTTTACACCACTCCCACTGTTACACCACTCCCACTGTTACACCACTCCCACTTTTATACCACTCCCACTTTTACACCACTCCCACTTTTACACCACTCCCACTGATACACCACTCCCACTGTTACACCACTCCCACTGTTACACCACTCCCACTGTTACATCACTCCCACTGTTACACCACTCCCACTTTTACACCACTCCCACTTTTACACCACTCCCACTGTTACACCACTCCCACTGCTACACCACTCCCACTGTTACATCACTCCCACTGTTACACCACTCCCACTGTTACACCACTCCCACTGCTACACCACTCCCACTGCTACATCACTCCCACTGCTACATCACTCCCACTGTTACATCACTCCCACTGCTACATCACTCCCACTGTTACACCACTCCCACTGCTACATCACTCCCACTGTTACACCACTCCCACTGCTACATCACTCCCACTGTTACACCACTCCCACTGATACACCACTCCCACTGCTACACCACTCCCACTGCTACATCACTCCCACTGTTACACCACTCCCACTGCTACATCACTCCCACTGTTACACCACTCCCACTGCTACATCACTCCCACTGTTACACCACTCCCACTGATACACCACTCCCACTGCTACACCACTCCCACTGCTACATCACTCCCACTGTTACACCACTCCCACTGCTACATCACTCCCACTGTTACACCACTCCCACTGCTACATCACTCCCACTGTTACACCACTCCCACTGCTACATCACTCCCACTGCTACACCACTCCCACTGCTACATCACTCCCACTGTTACACCACTCCCACTGCTACATCACTCCCACTGTTACACCACTCCCACTGCTACATCACTCCCACTGATACACCACTCCCACTGCTACATCACTCCCACTGTTACACCACTCCCAATTTTACAGCCACTCCAACTGTTACACCACTCCCACATTTACAGCCACTCCCACTGATACACCACTCCCACTGCTACATCACTCCCACTGTTACATCACTCCCACTGCTACATCACTCCCACTGTTACACCACTCCCACTGTTATACCACTCCCACTGTTACACCACTCCCACTGTTACACCACTCCCACTGATACACCACTCCCACTGTTACACCACTCCCACTTTTACACCACTCCCACTGTTACATCACTCCCACTGTTATACCACTCCCACTTTTACACCACTCCCACTTTTACACCACTCCCACTGATACACCACTCCCACTGCTACATCACTCCCACTGTTACATCACTCCCACTGCTACATCACTCCCACTGTTACACCACTCCCACTGTTACACCACTCCCACTTTTACACCACTCCCACTGTTACACCACTCCCACTGTTATACCACTCCCACTTTTACACCACTCCCACTTTTACACCACTCCCACTGCTACATCACTCCCACTGCTACATCACTCCCACTGCTACATCACTCCCACTGTTATACCACTCCCACATTTACAGCCACTCCCACTGTTATACCACTCCCACATTTACAGCCACTCCCACTTTTACACCACTCCCACTGTTACATCACTCCCACTTTTACACCACTCCCACTGATACACCACTCCCACTGTTATACCACTCCCACTGCTACATCACTCCCACTGTTACACCACTCCCACTGCTACACCACTCCCACTGTTACACCACTCCCAATTTTACAGCCACTCCAACTGTTATACCACTCCCACATTTACACCACTCCCACTTTTACACCACTCCCACTGCTACATCACTCCCACTGCTACATCACTCCCACTGCTACATCACTCCCACTGTTATACCACTCCCACATTTACAGCCACTCCCACTGTTATACCACTCCCACATTTACAGCCACTCCCACTTTTACACCACTCCCACTGTTACATCACTCCCACTTTTACACCACTCCCACTGCTACACCACTCCCACTGTTATACCACTCCCACTGCTACATCACTCCCACTGTTACACCACTCCCACTGCTACACCACTCCCACTGTTACACCACTCCCAATTTTACAGCCACTCCCACTGTTATACCACTCCCACATTTACAGCCACTCCCACTTTTACACCACTCCCACTGCTACATCACTCCCACTTTTACACCACTCCCACTGATACACCACTCCCACTGTTATACCACTCCCACTGATACACCACTCCCACTGATACACCACTCCCACTGCTACACCACTCCCACTGTTACACCACTCCCACTGCTACACCACTCCCACTGTTACACCACTCCCACTGTTACACCACTCCCACTGATACACCACTCCCACTGCTACATCACTCCCACTGTTACACCACTCCCACTGATACACCACTCCCACTGTTACACCACTCCCACTGTTACACCACTCCCACTGTTATACCACTCCCACATTTACAGCCACTCCCACTTTTACACCACTCCCACTTTTACACCACTCCCACTTTTACACCACTCCCACTGATACACCACTCCCACTGTTACACCACTCCCACTGATACACCACTCCCACTGATACACCACTCCCACTGCTACATCACTCCCACTGATACACCACTCCCACTGATACACCACTCCCACTGTTACACCACTCCCACTGCTACACCACTCCCACTGATACACCACTCCCACTGTTACACCACTCCCACTGTTACACCACTCCCACTGTTACACCACTCCCACTGCTACACCACTCCCACTGATACACCACTCCCACTGCTACATCACTCCCACTGTTACACCACTCCCACTGTTATACCACTCCCACTGCTACATCACTCCCACTGTTACACCACTCCCACTGTTACACCACTCCCACTGCTACACCACTCCCACTGCTACACCACTCCCACTGTTACACCACTCCCACTGCTACACCACTCCCACTGCTACATCACTCCCACTGTTACACCACTCCCACTGCTACATCACTCCCACTGTTACACCACTCCCACTGCTACATCACTCCCACTGCTACATCACTCCCACTGTTACACCACTCCCAATTTTACAGCCACTCCAACTGTTACACCACTCCCACTTTTATACCACTCCCACTGTTACACCACTCCCACTTTTACACCACTCCCACATTTACAGCCACTCCCACTGTTACACCACTCCCACTGTTACATCACTCCCAATTTTACAGCCACTCCCACTGTTACACCACTCCCACTGTTACATCACTCCCAATTTTACAGCCACTCCCACTGTTACACCACTCCCACTGCTACATCACTCCCACTGTTACACCACTCCCACTGCTACATCACTCCCACTGCTACATCACTCCCACTGTTACACCACTCCCACTGTTACACCACTCCCACTGTTACACCACTCCCACTGTTACATCACTCCCAATTTTACACCACTCCCACTGTTACACCACTCCCACTTTTACACCACTCCCACATTTACAGCCACTCCCACTGTTACACCACTCCCACTGTTACATCACTCCCAATTTTACAGCCACTCCAACTGTTACACCACTCCCACTGTTACACTAATTCATAACCAGCCACAAAAACTCACACCCACACATCCAAAATGTGTGTCCTTAATAGTGATTTAAAGTATCTCTTTCCCATGACAAACATTGCACAATTATCCCTCGCCACTGTTACAGTCCTGGTATAAAAACCACATTCACGTTTGCAGTGTCCAATACATTCTAAAATCAGACTCACCTAAATTATAATGCTGAATATATTTAGTCAGTATTTTTGCTTGTAAATTGCATTTTAAATGACAGCCACACAGCACTGGACCTATTATAGAGTATTACTACCCCATTATACTATCATAAGTCAATTACTACCATCTTAAAGAATTTATGTGTAATACATTCTGAGACCATATTAAGGTACTAAATTTTACAATCACAAGTATTCTATAAGCACATTTAAACATAGACGTTATTCACACCTTGATATACAATATTTTTTTGAGTTGTCAGAAGCTGCTTTACACCTCATTTCTGTGATGGCCAATTGAACAGCCACCCTCCCAATTTCTGTGATAGCTGAAAAAATGCAGATAAATTAAATATTCTTAAAAAGTCCACGCGACAATGCACAAAATGTTGTGCAGTCTGTTAAATCATTTTAGATTTTTGCATTGGTTATGTCATATTAAAGAAAGTGTGTGGTGTGGGCTTTGGGGGGGCGGATGGGTGGGTGAGGGGGAGGGGAGGTTGATGGGACTGTTGACGAGGGGTGGGGGGGGGGGTGGGGGTTTAGTGTCAATCCAGGTTTGGACGCAGAGGCTTTATCAGAATAATGACTTCCTGCATGTTTTACGCAAATGCAGGGTCATTTAAAAATGTATTTATAGATTTATATTTGATTATGCGGACGAACATGCTGATGAATATTAATTAAATCTGGACATGTTTTTTAAAGAATGTTGCTGATAACTTAATTACAATACTCATCCACGTTGTATGAAACTCTCTTATTAATTTTGTTGTTGAAGTCTTGTTATCATTGTAATAAAATATATGTTAATTTTGGCCTTTCCTTTTCAGCACGTGAATTGAAAGCAGTAATCTATCTTTGTCTTGTTTAAGTCTCCACAGCTAATGGAATGTATTCCACACACTTTTAAAGCATGTACAGCCACACAAAAAGCACAGTATATCATCATCAATCAAAATCAAGTTGATTCAGATTTTAATTCAGCCATAAACAATCCATATGCAATTAAATAATATAAATAATAAAATAATATATTATTGTAATATATTTTCGCTCTCCTAAGACAAGATTTTCTTTATTACATTATGAAGATAGCTCATTATCTCTGTAGGTAGCATAACTTAAGTTTGTGTAGCGGTTATCGTGCACAGCTCGTTAACTGTATCAGATTTGTGGTATACAGTAAGCATTACGTATTTTATACAGCTTTACATGTTATTTATTCAGAAAAAAAGATATAAAATGTCTCTCGTAATAACACCAGAGCAGCAAGAGTAACAATACCTAGCAAATAATATTAACATCCTTGTGATTTTATAATTCTCCACCTGCGACTGTCTCGAAGCTCCCTTTTGACCAAAGCCCAATTAAAACCTGCCTCTCTACGCAGAGTGACCTCTTCCGTCATGAATATTTATGTTACAGAATGCAAATAAAACCCCGCGCAGTGCACAACAAAGGGCTCGAGGAAGAACAAAGAGAGTCCCTCTTGGGCGAAGCAGCATGGATGCCATCACTTCGAAGCACCGTCACACTGAGGACAGGAGAATGAAATCTGCCACAGCAAATTAAACCACTGCGCAGCAACAGCCCCGCTAACTCGCTCAATGACCCCCCTTAGAGCCTTTGAAATATGCCCCCCATTTTAAAAAGACAGGACCGTAGAAAAAAGACGTCTAATGGTATAAATCATTTTTAATTTATTGTGTAAATAGCGGCGCACTGAAATGCGATCTCTCACACTATGGCACTGACCCCATAAATATTAAATGAATCAGGGGAGAACGTTACCCAGAGGATATATTGTGATATAGTCCAAACAGTAAAACAATGTAATATTCATCCCAAATATGTAAATCGAAATACTCTTTGCTCACAACCGATCGGCTCGTTATTTTATATAATATATGAAAGAGCAACGATGCAACATAGGGCTGTTCTTTGATCATTTCATTAACGCACCACAGCCAGCAGAATGTGTAAGTGCACTGATAAAAATAAACGGAAAGGGAAATATACGCACAGTTCTGGTTTAGGAATTCTGCAAGAACAGGGCATAGGTCAGAATTAATAGCCAAATAAATAAGTAATAAAACCCATGGCTTCATAGATAGTGACATTTAATGCAGGAAATGTGCCAAGTAGTTGCGGCGTACAGGGGTCTGCTTGTAAATAATTAATCTTTGCTCTTCATGTCTTCTTGTCAGTACAGACCGGGGGCTTGTATCCTGGCAACGCGCCATGGTTTCCACATGGTGCAGGGAGTGAGGATCCCCTCAGGGGGGAGCCAGTCATCTCCAGGCTGGAGCTCGCGCAGAGGCTGGCCTGCACACACCGTTCCGCCGCTCGCGCACCGTCTCGCATCCAGTAAACGACGAGAGAGCAGCGTTTCCTCCCTAATTTAACCTATGAGACGAGACCTCCTTATTTTTTCTACCCGAGTTACCTTGAATGCTGTACGTATTTCCAGAGAGGTTTACGATGTTTACATCTTACTAGCCGTACTGATATTTTACCACAGTAAAGAGCCCGGCCAGTGCTATAGAAGGTGGATGTTTGACACCATCGACCATGACGTGCATGGTTAGTACTTTTAGCTTTTAGCAGTACTTCGTTGAAGATTCATAATCACCTGGGACACCGTTTTGTTTCACCCTTGTATCTGAATATTTAAGGTGAATCAACATGCTACCCAGCTCTCTAATTTTAACGGAGAAGCTATCGTCTTTTACAACCATCTCGTGAATGACTCACAGGTACTCAAAGATTATGTAAAAGTATGTGCATTGCAAGGATGTCCATATGTGCAGATCCACTTGTCAGGCTGCATGTTTAAGAGATCAAAACTAACCCACTTCATCTGTGCGAAATTTTCCACAAGTGCTGGTTGAGGGAAAACTTCTAATGTTGATGTTGTACAGTGTTGGTCAATACCAGGGTTTACACAGGGAGACGTGGCTCAGGAGCATATGGGTAACTACCATTTCAGTCTGTTAGATTTACTGCCACATGGCAGATACTGCTTGTTGGAGCATACAAGATTTGAAAATCTGATTGAAAATTTCTGGTTTACAGAGAAAATATCCTTTATTTTTAAGTCTCAACTCTCAAGATGGCAAGTATGAATATATGTAAAAGGTTAATTGGAGGGAGTCTGAATGTAGGTACCGTGAATTTACTGGGTCATTGTGAAGAAAGGGATTGTGTCTTATAGACTCTGGGACAACACAGATTCAGTAAGATATGATTTTGATTAGACACAAGCCTTTTGTTCTTAAATACTTTGAGAACAGCATAACAATGAAATGAATGTTCATATTTTAACACATTCATACACTGAATCAGAGATAAAACCCACAATTAATAATCCCTCATATCCAGAGAACATTGAACTTGTTTAACGGATATGGTAGAGCACAATAGAGAATGGTGCATATTTTTTGACCAAGTTTAGGCGTTGGAGCTGTCTTTGGTGCATGCCACAGTTCGGAGCTAGATGCGAGGGAAAACATCGTTTGAGGGGAAATCCCTGTCCTCTGACTGTAGTCCTATTTCTGAGATGCAGAAGTAGAGGCATCATTTTGAACTGTTCTAATGAGTCAGTGCATTTCTATTTATGAAAGCGATAACGATAAATATAGGCTGTTTGTTTCTCACGGATTAGGCCTGCTACTTGCTCAGTTCACACTTGAGTGTGTGGATCTGTGTGGGCACACACACACTGACCTGAGTGTGCCTTGTGTTAGTTCATGCTAAATGTGATGGACCTGCATAGAGGGTGGCCAATATACACCAGAGTTAAAAATATATATATATATGGATTTAATTATATTGGGCATATAGTGGCAGCCTTGGTGTGCATATATCTGACTAGACTGACCTGCTGCTGGCCATCTCTCCCATGCAACACAGTATTTTTGTTTCGGATGCTGCTGTTCCATTTTGAAGCATGTTGTTTTGTTCACCCTAGAAATATCCACAACAGGGTTTGTAATCACAGCTGTAAATGTGAGTCTTAAAGGAGACAAAGTATGTACCAAAACAGGCATATAACTGGGATTATGCTCAGAATGTGAATATGAACATACATAATGATACAATCTTTTTCAGTTTTTTCAAACATCCTAAGCAGGAGAACTTGGTCCTTCTGCTTTGTGGTCTTTGCACCATGCACTAAAATCTTAAACTGGGTAAAGGTGTTCAGCTAGTGCTCTGATTAATCATATATTGTAAATAATGTGCTCATATCTTTAATGGCTAATTGAAGAATTCATGTCATTGTACTCTTGACTGAATAAGTGGTGGGCAGGTGAGAGATTTCTTGGTTTACATCCACAATGAAAGTGGGAAATTGTGCCTGTTAACACCAGCATGCTAAACACAACCAACATCTGCATTCCTTTGCATGTGCCAAGTATGCTTCATATGCACTGTGCTTCTCTTTGCTATTTAATTTGTGGGAAAACACTTCCAGTAATTATTTTAATCGTAAAAATGTGTCTGTATATGTATATATCTTCTTTCCCTTGGCTGACAATAAACTTGTTGTTGAGGTGGGAAAAGCTCAGAAGGTTTCCAAAGCAAACCTCTGTTCCACCTAGCAGGGATATGAAATATTTGCGTGTGCATATTGATTGCAGGAATGGATTTAGCTAATGGAATTACACGTGTGCTTGCCCTCTTTGGCTGCGAGGGCTCTTGCCTTCAGCAAGCTTGTTTCAGGGCTGAGGAAGGCATGCCTCTCAGGTCAGGCTAATTAAAATTCTAATGGATTCTCAGTCAGATGCAAATGGCTTTAATGGTAGAGCTGGAGCCGAGTCAGGTGGGAGGGGGAGAGATGGAGGCGCACAAAATTAGATTTGCATAAAAAAGTGTGTGTCACTGCTCCTAAGGGCCAGGGGTTTGCTTATCTTCACTCTGTCAAATCTCTTTACTCCGAGGTAATAAGGACAGGTCCGTCAGGCAGTGTGACTGGTGTTGTAAAGTGCTATGAAAAGCAATATTTTCAATGTCAGAAAAAATAAGAGGGGTTCTTGTGTTTCTTGCTCTTAAAAATGTAAGAGTCTTGGCTCCATTTGGAATGTTGAAATGACAGGGGCTGTTACTGTGAAACACCCTGTAGTTACAGAGAAACTGAAAACACCTGGAAAACAATCTTATCTTCATCTCTTTTAGGTTAAGTGCCACCATCTTTTGTAAAGATCACTAATTAGGGGAGCCCCCCCCCCCCCCCCCATGATTGTAACAATTTTTACTTTTACATCTATTGCTCTGCTCTCATTTGTGCCAGACCTTTCAACATTTGATACAAAGTACCCACATCTATGTGCCTCAAAATGAAATTATCCCCATACCTCAAATGCTAATACAGATTGTGAAAATTGATCTCAAATCCAAGAAGTGAAATGTTACATTCTACCCCACGCCCAGGGAAAGTTGTAACAGTAACCTGGGGTTAAATGTAACAAGTAGCTAAAAGTGCAGAAATCCAGCACTTACCATGTTATTGCTGCAAATAAAACATTATTCAGGAACATACTTTATAAACCTAAAATGTAGATAGGCTGTGCTGATGTGCACTCACACATATGTGTGTGCCTCCATTTGAACATTTTCGCAATGTCCTTTTTTTCGGTCCTCCTCTAAATCTACCAATGTTTGTTTCCAGACATAATAAAAGATAATTTGGAACAATAGCATGTGCCTATCATCTGCTAACCTCATGAGGAGACCATCCATCATTACAGATCAGTTCCCTTCATTAGTACGCCTCTCCTCCTGCTCATCAGTAAACACCCTATTAGCACTGCAGTAGCCTGCTCTGAGCAACTCACTGGCCCCTTCCTCCAAAAGCTTCTGCAAAGAGTTCCATGACAAATACCATTACTTTTTGTCATAAATTGCACAGATCCACTTGGCACAACCTCATTAGAGGCTTTTTAGACAATATCTGCACCTGTCCCTTTGTCAGGTTTTCTCTTCCATTGTTGCTTCCATGCTGAAGAATACAAGAAAATGCGAGAAATAGCCTTAATCATAATTAGGGGATCGTTGTGAAACGTTTGAAAATCCTGTTACAACTATCCCTGAACCTGTCACCCATGTGATAGTGGTGTCTTGTAAGTTGAAGGCTTGAAATTCATGTTCATGAAATGCATTAAATATAAGCTGAAAGACTGGTGTTTAATCAAACATACGTTTTATAATTCCAGCTAAATCACAAACATCACAAGTCAAAAATGAATGTTGTCAATAAAATGTACTTTCTTACCTATGAAACTGACAGAGTTGCTGACAGGGGCATGTAACTGTACATGTGAGCTCAGGTAGACAGTGGGCCTGTACACTGATGATTACATGATTCTGGCTTACTCTTGTTTGGAGAAATTGAAAGTGTTACAGTCATCCCCGATCTCCCCTACCTGTGGTGAGTTATTGATCCCTGTCTCTGTTTGTCACATGCACACGCCCATTCAGAAAAGATGTCTGCTTCTGTCAAAAACTACCACATGTGGCTAGCTAGGAAGTGTGATAATTTAATTTATAGATATAGGGAATATTTGGTTTCAAATACAGTTTTAGTCATTTTTTAATATCATTTATATTTTCATTTACTAATACTAATTACTAAACTTCACAAAATTTTCAAAATGACATTTAACAGTGTAATTAATCAAATAAGTGAAATTTAGATGTGTTTAAGTGTTCAAAACAGTATATAAAACAATGACAATGGCTGGGATGAAATCAATATTTGTCCATAACTTTGGCGCACAATTAAGTGCAAGTTTTCATTTTTATCTTCAGGCACACAAGTTCAGCATTCGTGAAGGTGGAGAAAAAGCTTAACTCTCTTATTAAATTGTCAGTAAATTTAAGGATAAATGTGGATTGAATCTCAGCCTGTTGTAACATAGACAGATATTGCATTCTCTGTAAAATGAACACATGAACAGATATGAGGAATGATACAAAATATCAAGTCAATTGATATATTAAGAAGAACAGGTGAAAAAACAAACATGAGATGATGCAGGAACAAAAACGTAAGGAGAATGTCTTTACATTTCTCTATTTGAGAGATGCCTTAGTTGTTTTCTTGTGACTGATTTCATTGGTGATCTTTCAGGGAAATGGGGTTCTGAATGCTTCCACTGAGTGGGTGTAGATTTATTTTAACAATCATTAATGTAATTTTCTGACTTTTGTTATCATATAACAAGCTGAATATATTGCAAATGAAACATAGGAGTTTTTCTTAAAAACCAAGATGGAAATAGATAATACCTTTCCCATCCATTTGCCATCAAAAACAGCATTTAACATTTTAAAATATGGTGAGTATATTACCACATTCACAAATTTACTCTGTATAGCCATTGTTTGCCAGGTATACTACAGTGCCATAAAAAAATGTCCATCTGAACCATCTTCTACTTCCAACTGAATTCTGCATTGCACTGTGAAGGGAGAAAGTACTCCACAATACACACGTTTCATAATTTGTATTGTATGTATGGATTGCTTCTGTTTGTTGTAGTCTTTGTAGCCCAACATGCAGGCCCACAGAGTGACAGAACATATGGTGCCTAATGAATCATTGTTATAAGGTATCTCAGAGAAATGACCTTGGGGTTCTTTTGTAGAGCCTTAGTTTTTGACGAAAGGAAAGCAGAAACAGCAGAAGCCCACCCAAACATATGAACACAGGGTCACTCTTGACTGAAATGGGTTATTGTCCCTGTGACCTCTAATCGCCTGCTGCTGTTCTGGCTCTCGCTTTGCCCGTTTTGCTTCCTCTTTATTTTAGAACTGGCTTCAAGGGCAAGGTTTAATGAATGCCTTCAATTGCTTTGGAATTTAAAGGTCAGATTTCATCATGTGGTAAATGACATGTGTACAAGTGAGGTCTATGTTCAGCTGTGTGCAGACATAAGCCTTTTTCCCCTACTTTTAAACAGAAGTACCGTATATACTGTAAATGGGATTATGGATAATGGTGTAAACACAACAAGAGCTATATTACCAGAAGACATCACCTTTTTTATGTGTACTCGCCATTGTGATGGAAACATCCATCCAGCGCTGGCAGCTGTTTAGACCGCATGTGAGCTGTGCAAGATATGGCAACCTTACCACTAGGCCAAAATTCCCAGTAACCATGGTGAACCAAAAGCAGGGAAACAGCATTCCATTAAGAAGTGGTAAGGGTAGGACTGGTCACAGAGCACTGATTGTTTATTCAAGTTCAGACCAAGAGGGAGGGAGAGAGAAAGGAAGAGATTGAGAGAGGGAGATAGAGGGGGAGGGAGGGAGAGAGAGAGTTTCAAATAAGGTCTCTCACAGCTTGTGTCCCAAAGTAAAAGCATATCGTTTGCTGCCAGCTTTTCAGCATTGAACTTTTTTGTAACAAACTTCAAGTCCCCTATGTGTGACAGCTGTGAGTTTGAAGCATAAATTCCCATAGAGCAAGCCAAAACATTCCCTGTGTTGAGCAGTACAATAAGCACAATATATATCTGGGGCACACTGCTTTGAATCTACATGGTGGCTTGTTTTTGAGCGTGATCATTAGCAACAGCCTCGTTAAATAAACGTGGAGAAACAGCTTTGGACCCTATTTAGAGTCAGTCCCTAAGACTGAAATTGTCAGGCTTGGTGAATTGTAATGCTGCCATGCAGCCACCCTGTGCTGCCTCCTCCCACTCATTTAAGAGTGTTCTGAAATAGCCTGTTTATTCCACTGCAAATGTAGACCTGCTCTCAGTGTTAAAAATAACCACACACAGACACAAAAATGTGGTGAAGACTGTAACTTCCAATAGCTTTATTGTGCACCAAGCTACGCAGACAACCAAGCTATGTGTTTATAGCATGAGAAACTTTGCATTTGACGGGCAACATTCTGACAACAAGGAACCTGAAAGCTATGAATCAACAGACCACCTTCAGAAAGATCAATCCGTGATTCTCACCTTCTGAAAGATCAGTCCAAGGATTTCGTACAAACTCTGCAAAGTGTCAATGATTACATGTCAAAATCCTGGGATTTTGAAACATCAATGGATACTTTCCTTGCAAACGATTCATATTCTCTGTTTAATTGGATTTCCCAGAAGCTAAGGGCCTAACATTTATGCATCATCTCATAAAACATTTAGCCTTTGTGGAATTCAATTTTTGTAATGTGTGTATGCTAGTCCATATCTATAACAGTGGGTAGTATGGGCCATTAGGATGAATGAGGCAGAACAAGCAATTCTCTAGTCTCATTTAAAATACCCTCCAGCAAAAGAATACTACTGAGTTCATTTAGATAGTTGCATGAATTGACCATTTTAGGTGTTTCAACAATCTAAGCATTGTTTTTAATTGACCAGTCTACTTTTATAAGCCTTCGTCTTCAACCCATGGTTGTCACCGAGTTTTGAGTAGGAGTTTGTCTGGGCTGTTACTCACTTGCAGCAAGGGAAAAAAGAATCAGATTTAACTGTTCAAAAAATTTTATTGAAGGTTTTGTACTCTCTAAAAGCTTACCTGTCTTCAAACCAGGTCTGCCCTTTTGCCTCTTTCTGTTTCCAGAGAAAAGGTGGGGATGGATGTCAGAACTCTCCACAACATCACACTGCCTGGGAAAAGTAGCAACGCCTGCTGTACACCTGAGCAGCTGGGGGGAGGGTGCGGTGCGCTCCTTGCTCAGCCCAGTTTCAGGGCCTCCTGGGTTCGTGGCCAGCAGGACAGGTCTCATCATCCGCACAGCTCTGGCCAGGGGATCAATGGTTTCTCGCACCGCAATCAATCCAGAGGCAGGCAGCATGCGGAGGTGAACCTGACGGTGAGGAATCGCTTGCTGCCTACCTGCCGCTCGTGCCCTACAAAGGGCCGTTTGTCTTTCACCCCAACGCCATGGCTCCAGTTCTGATTGGCCCGGAGCAGGGCCGCAGTTTATCATTCTGCATATTCACGGCTGGGAATTAGGTCCTGAAGATGAACCCATAATGAAAATGAACACTCAGAAATATCAAATGTCTTTATTGATTACAGTCACAAACTTTTGTTACATGTGTCCAAGCAAATCACATTGGACACCTTAACTCAATGACAGTAGCCATTAAAAAGCCAAATGTACATTTCCTAAAATGTATGAGAATTAACTTCATGCTCTGATTAAATTTCTAAAAATATGTATCTGGTCAGCTAATCACCACACATACATTTATCTACTGCCTTGATTCACTAGGCTCTCACTTCCAAAGATAACCAATTTTAGTAACTTTTTGAACTTGTAATTCAAAAATTAGTGATAGAATAAAATGAAATAAGGTCCAGTAAATAATAAACACAGAATGTACTTACATCTGTTGCTCCCTCTGGTTCTGGAAATATTGCAGGATGAAATATTTTTTCAGGATCTTGCATTGATGATTGGATAGAAGTGAGCATATATAATGTTACTTTTGGTCTGTTTTAGAAAATATGAATTAAATGGAAAAGTAGGGCATTTGTAAATAATCGATAACTCCACTGATATGCAATTGCACATTGTTTTGTTACTTACAGCATGGGAATTGGAATATATTTATTAGGGTTATGGGATTGGGTTTAAGGTTTTGTTTTTGTTTAGTGGTAGAGATCAGGATTAGGCATAGGGTTGTCAGGGTGTATGATTACTCCAATTGCAGGTTATTCAGACCAGTTCCAAACTCATGGTTTATGTTGGCACTCACTAAGATGTAAGCATATAACAGTTATAATAAAGACAGTATAATTACAGTCACACTGGCTACATTACATGGGGTTTAGGACAACTATATAAACATGTTTGTTGTTTTGATTCACTTCATTGGGATTTTGATCCATAAAGAGATACATTTTTAGAAAGATATGTAGTTAGTCTGCTATGCTTAAATATACAGTCAAATGCACGGCCATAACTTTCTTTATTTCGACAGTTTTTGCCTACCACAAACACAGGGGTTTCCAGAGAGTAGCCACACCCATTTTACAATCAGGTCCTTAGATGAAATGCTGTGCAATTTTGAACACAACAACACAAGAAAACATATCATTGTGCTGTTGTGACCATTTTTCTGATTGCTACATGTAGCTAGGTGGGTCAAACTTTAGACAGAAGAAAGATAATGATATGGTAAACACACTTGTCACTCGGTGGCAGGTGTGAGTTAGTGCACTCCAAAATGCAGGTCTGCGGACCATTCGGAGGTATAAACAGGTATTACTCAGCCATTTAGAATGGTATTTTTAACCAGAGAACGACGCTGCTGAGGCAGGCCTTACAGAAGCACAGTGTGGCCTTTGGCATGGCATCACTGTCAGCCCACCATGTTATCCAATGCCCACTGTGCCACACAGGGCTCAGGCACAGGCGCTGCCTCTCCATGCTGGGTTTCACTACCAGACCAAACGTGTGAACCTGAACCTGCAGAGCCTCACAGCATAGCAGCCCCAGAGTGCAGGCAGAGAGGGACTACAGCTGATGGGACGGTGGCCAGCTTTTTGGAGTCAGTCAGTCTGGCCTCCAGATGTGAGCACAAAGCTTAGATCCACATCCTTGCCGAAAGTATTGCTACCAGATGTCAATGTGCAGTGACAGGAGCTGCCGCAGTTACGTTAGTGCTGGGATTGCTGCTTCCTGTCAAAACATCTCACATTTGCCCATGCTTGTTCACATGGAGACGCACAGCCATAAGCAACAAGCGCAAGAAAAAACAATCACAGACATGTGCATTTTCACATCTGAGAGGAGGAATGTACCAAACAGCCAAATTCTGTATCAAATTCTGTCCAACGCCTTATCAAATTATGTACAACATGTTCCAGATGAAATCTCTTACGAGAGGAAAAGCACCTGCGTCTGTCATGAGAACATTAGTGCTCAATCTGAGCTGAAGAGAGTGAAGCAGACAGCCATGCAAGACAGGCGTGTCAAAAAAACATTTCCAGGGACTGAGTGGGAGCAGAGCAGTCAGAAATAGCCCACGATTGTTGTTGCCAGCAGCGACACCAAAGTCAGAGTGGACCAGTTCACTGCCTGGCAAAATGACAGATGGACATATCACTTGGAGACATCAGGATCACACCTGTAACCACGGCAGCATTGACCTGGCAACCGTGGGGAAGCCGGATAAGCCCTCTTTGCTGGATGCCTCTCCATCTGCCGTCTGAACAGAGGTGTTGGCCTTCTCCTGACTGGCTGTCACCTGGCCTGGAGTCCAGCAGCTGCTGCTGAGGAGTGTCTATGTGGCACCTTGATCCTCCCGAACGTCTTTGTGCAGTTTTAGCCAGTTTCTGCAGCTCAGGTCACTGTGATGGATAAAATGAGAGAATCTTCTGTGGATCCTGATTGTTTATGGTGCAAGAAGTATGGTACAAATGTTCTTTTTTAAAGCAATTTTAGATATTGCACATTATGTTTTTTCATATTTATTATATTCTTACTGAGCATTATTGTTTGTATGTGTAAATCTGTGTGTTTGTATGTGTGCACGTGTGTGTGTGTGTGTGCTTGCTAGCACAATACTTGGATGTCTTTGAAATGCATTACTTTAAATAATTTTACTCCTTTCTTGCTGAAAATGGAGGTCTTTGTTGCAAGCTGCTCTGCATTTGAATACGATGTAATTGAACTGTCACATTGATGAAGGTCAGTCACCTTGGGTAGGTCTTTCCTTGAACATCTAAAGGTCTCTGTAAGATTGGTAAGTAAATGGCAATTTGGGAATTTAGCTTTCTTCTGCCACAAGGAAATTAATGACCACAAACATTCAAAGTAACCCAAAGAGGGAATAATTATTTGTCAACTCAAGGAAAAGAAGACTTTTCTGTTTTTTATCGCTTCCACTCTATACGGCACAGAGGCAGATTCTGCTGACGTTTGTGGACTTTGTCCCTTTTACTTCAGTGCTGATGGTGGACAAATATCTTCCTCATTTTAGAAAAGCTGACCAAATACTGTACTGCATTCGTGTGAAGGAGAGTGACCTGGAGCTGGCACTCTAAACACACGAAACATTTTTAATGTTCCTGTGTTTCCTTTGTATATAGTTTGCAAAAAAAGAGAACATAATCTATCTATCTATCTATCTATCTATCTATCTATCTATCTATCTATCTATCTGTTCAGCTGAGTATCTGATGATTGTGTCAGAATATTAAAATGAACTATAATGACATGAATTTACATGTCTGCATTTAAATGAGTGGGAATTGCTGGTGTCTTGTCCTCTCAGTCATTTGGCATATGCACGGAGGTGGAAGGGACACAGGAGTGATACAGCAGTGCATATGTTTTCAGTGTGCATGGACAAGAGAGCCCCCGCCCCCCCACCCCCACCTCTGAAAAACAGTTTCCCCTAACCTTCCCCTCAGCCCTGTGTGTGACACCACTCACCTCCTAACACTTTCTCCTTCTCATTAACTTTGGAGCAGATGGCTGGGCCCTGCTCTCTCTGTGTGAGCTTGACTGACAGGGGCCGGTGATAAACCTCAGAAGAACCCGAGTCATCTGTGGGTCAGCACCCCCCTATACCCCCTCACTTCCCCCGCCCACCCAGGCAGGGCGCCCCAATCGACCGCTGAGGAAACAAAGGACGCGGGCTCAGCCTGACTCCCTCCTGCCCATCCACCCACTCACGACCTGTCCGGGCCAAGGAAAGGAAATGCCCTTTCGCCCCTCCCGCAAACTGCCACTCGTGTCGTTAGCAGCTGCGCTAATCAGGGGAGTTGTCAGCTCCTTAGTGAAACAGCACTGCTGACAGCTACACCATTAAATGACTGCAAACAAGACAGGATGGCAAGCATGCGGTCACTTTACCTCATGCATTCAGAGAAATGTGCACATATTTTCATTATAATAGGGCCATACTTTTGCCTCACTTATTAATCCTTTACAATATGCAGATAAGGGTTGGACGATGGCTGGGCACATTTTGGCAAATTTTTTACTGTAAGATGGCATAATTGGCCCTAGCCTTGCATAAGGAAGGAGGGTTACAGTCAGCAGGATTCTCCCCAATTTCTCATTCAATAACACTTCTCCTGTCAACTGACTCTGTCAGGTAGCTGTTGTTGGTGGAATAGGATTTGAAAAGTACTCTCATTTCAGATGGGGGCATCTGCAGAATTTAGTGTTATGGTATGCACAACATCATGATAATGCAATTGCAGTTGTATACTAAAGTCAAAGATGGTAGTGTTACACTTTGCTAAAACTGTGTTGAAATGAGTTTTTCCCGTACACTAATGCTTGAGTGGAGTTCAAACCAACCAGTTGTCTGAATGCAAAACCGCTTCTACTGATCATCAGCTGCCTGCCATCATTTAATTTTTTGACTGTTAGAAATTGTAAAATGCAACTTGGTTTCACATGTGGATAATTACAGGTTAAACACAAACAAAAATGTTGAAGCCCTAGTGGTATACACAATTGACACTGGCATGTGGCTGCAGGCAGCACTGGATCCAGTAGACAGACATGGCAGTGTGTGCTGACACAGATGTAACTGGAAGATGTTGCAGTGATATGACAGTTATGGTTATGATTGAGCATAACAAAATAGAAAATAAATTGGGAAAAAAGTCAATGTGGCAGCTGAGTACAAAGCAATTTTGTCCTTAGTCACCACCAAGGTAGAAGTAAAAGTTGTACTTGGCTCCAAAAAAACAAGCACCTTCTTTGTTACATCGTGAAATCTGATTTAGTTTGATAGTTGTTCCAATTCATGTTACCATGTAAGCATTTCAGTTGCATCTGACCTTCATTTAACAGATGGAAAGTGGCTTTATGAAGTGGTGGTGTGAGGTACTTGCTTAGTGGATGTAGGTACTTGCTTAGTGGCGTTACTTCAGGAAATATTCACCCGTATGAAAGGAAAATGTGGAAATTACTGTGAAAGGAGACGATCTGTTAATACATGAATACTGCAGCAGGTAAAGGCCAGGAGGGAGATCATTCGTCCTTAGTTGGTTTACTTTTCCCCTTCTGTGATTGCTGGACTGATTGTTGTGGTGTCTGGGAATCTTGCTTCCCAACCTTAAGAGGATACTGAACAGTCAGGTGAATGGAAACTTACAGGTGAGCAGTAATGAGTGAGTGTCTACCTTCAGTGTTCCACAGAGCAAAGGCTGTCTGTGGTCAGCAAACAAGATAAACCAGAGTTCCTCTCTCAGTCCATCATTTTCTTTGTGCTGAATCTATGCTGACATAACTTACCCAAGTCTGTCGCTGTCCCTACACCGTACTGTTCACCATGTTGGGCGCGTTAACTGTATAGATGGGAAGTCATCATGACTCAGCAAAAAAAAAATAATCCAATCACTACACATTTGCAACATCTGGACTTATGTCCAGGATTCTTCCTAAAGATGACCTCTACAGCCAGTTTTCATTGCATGCTCTTACACTGCCCCTGCCCCGCCCTGCTGTGGTATTTAATGCAACCTGCACCACAGTGTAGTTTAAATTTAATCCAGTTCAGGCTGTCTCTGATCATGTGACAGCACCAGCACGGGCTGTCACAGCCACCTCTCCAATATGGCAAATACATACTGGCACCAGACCAGAGGGATGATCAATCAGTTTTCCAATGTTCAGTGCGACAAACTTCTAAAAAACATGACCGTTCACATCATGTGCATTTGGAAATATTTAATTAAAACTCTGCTTTGTGCACATACTGTCATAGTGCGTTGTGTTTTCACAACTGGGTGATTACACAAATAATTAAAATTCAGCCTTTGTGCATTTTTATTTCCACTACAATCAGCATTAACGTATGTATCCGTTTCCCCTTCCAGTGCTGTAATATTTCTCTGCGACTATTTTTTTGTCGTATTTTTCAGCACTGGCAAAGGTGTGGTTGTGTTTGGTTGTAATTCTTAGAAGTCTTAGATTAATTTATATCTTACCTGCCTTTTACCGATTGTCTTCCACAGTCCTTAGGGGTTACAGTGCTGCTACATTCAGCGCTGCAAAATAACAGCTAGAATGAAAAAGAAAATGCAAATCTTGCGCTCGGTCCGCAGGGACATACTCACTTGCTGCGAGGAGAATGCTGGAGTAATATTAGCAAGGATCGAAGCCATTGCGTGTAGTAAATAACACATACATAAACAGAAGCGTTCTTACTCAAAGCAGAACCGACACTCTTTATAAATTAAAAAAGCCAATCAATCAGCCAGTCTGCCTTATCTTCTGCACAGAAACTGGAACTTCAGAAATTAGCTCATTTATTTTGCACAATTAGGTTTATTGAAGTGTGACAGGGAAAATTTAGTGTGCACTGGGGCGTGAGCTTAGCAACAATGGAGGGAGGCAATTGACTGAGTGAGGCGTTTAGTGCCGTAGTATTTACTTATCAATGTTACCACTGCATAGTGTTGATCTCATTAAACCATTTCTCAGTCTTATTATTTGGCTCGAATCGGAGAAGAATAAGTCATCCGTCTGATTTAATGTGATTATGAAGATCAAAGTAGGCAGAGAAAGCATACACTGACTTGATTTTTGAAAACGAATAATGAACAAATTTTAAACTCTCTAAATTAATTTCCCATCAAAGCCTTTTAAAACCCCCCCCCCCCCCCCCCCCCCCACCATTCCAGCACCCCTTTTAAAGCACTTGCTTTAGAAAACTATGTGTATTTAAACATTCTTTATTAAATCTACGTGGCTATTCAAATGTAATTGTCGATAACAATTTCGGCTATTCCGTCCCTTTCCTCTGAATTGCATACATAATTTCAGAGTGTTGTCTATAACGGAGGATCTTAAATAATTACACATTTGTGTAAGAATAAGACCCACGATTTGTGTTTTCCTGGAAACAAGCATGTACCAGGTAACAAAGCGAAACCAAATGAAATGTAACTGAAAGCAGGCGTTCATTGTCCCTTGGAAAGTCACCTCTCCCATTTCCATTTATCCATTAACTAAAAAAGACACACCTATGTGTTTCTTGACTATCAGAATCTGTGGTCTAGTAGATGTAAGGAATAGTTCAGAGACCTGGTATTTATTATATCTCTGTGCAAGGAAAAAAAGTCTAATTTATCCTCGCATTAAAATCTGCAGTCAGTAGACCATATTCAGTACAGAGGGTCTGGGTATAGAAAATGCAAATGTTGCTATAGGCACCCTTTTGCCTTTCATTAGATTGGGATTAATGATAATAGGGCTATGAAATACTGTAGGCCAGCTGGGCTCATCCTGTTTTTCAGCTGTTGGCTACACCACATCCTATAGATGAAGGGCTTTGCACAATGACATAATCCTATCCTGTTGGTGAAATTGCTGCAAAATGAGGGACCATCGCTTTTAAATGAATTCTGCAATAACACTCATTACTCTCTTTCTCCATTGAGTACTTCTGTGAGTAAAGGCAGGAAAAACGGGCCTGGAGTTAGCATTTAAGAATATGATCTCAAAAGAGAGTGCCTTCTGTATGGTATTGAAAGGGTTAATGAAACTCAATGGTTCTTGATGCATTGTCAAATGAGGAGATGCAAATTTGCAAATTTTTGAATGCTGCTCTTGCATCTTTACTATTCCGTACTGGATGATTTTGTTTATATTGTATTTCTGTGGGTGACATTCCCTTGTACCACACTAAGATACCATTGTCTAGCATGTGGCTATTGTTGGTCAGCTAACTTCATTTCCATATTTGTTAGATGGGTAAGGGAATTTTCAGAAGACAGAAGTATAATTGTATAGATGTACTGATTAATGGATTTTCGGTTCTGTAGTGGTAAAGATCAACTCGGTACATGGTATAAATATCTTTGGAGATCAAAGGCGTGAGGCTGCTCAGATTGCTGAGTAGCGAGACTCATCATTTCAGAAAAAAAAACACATTTTCAGGCAACATGGATTAATTTAGGGGGGGGTTTATTATTGCTTCATTTGGGGGGGGGGGGGGGTTATTACTGCTAAATCCTGGGTAATAGAGACATTGGTATTTGAATTTCATGGCCATGCCTGACCATCACGGTGGTACGAGGACCCCCCGGCGAGTTGCAGAAAAAAAGGAATTGGGTGAGAATGATCTGAGGAGGGAAGGAGAGGATGAAAGGTGGAGAATAGAGGTGGAGATGGGGAGGAGGAGGGAACCCGGAAACAGAGAGCAAGATGGGAAGTGAGGTGTGTGGCTTTTATATACCTGTATAAACCCAGTTTGAGATATATGGGTATTGGAGTAAAGTGTGTGAAAATATTACCTCCCCTATCTTCCACCCAATATTTGGCAACTGAGGGCAAGTCCCATTTCTGTTATTTGCTCCGTCAGTTCAGGAGGGCAGTCACTTGCAGGCGTATCTGCTGAAACATGGAGAGTTAGCCAGGTGACTCTTTTTCACAGTGTCAGAGGCCTGTGCTGGCAGATCGCAGGAACCTTGATCGATCAGAGGAGCTGCTGTTGAGTGATGATGGGTGAAACCTACACTGCTGGAGCAATGCTAAACAGTGCATGGATCCTGCAGCCAGACACTTCTGAGCTCTGTGTTCTGTAATGCATTTATTCTGTTACAGTTATCCTAACCACTTTAGGGATTGGCACTGCGAAACACACATAATTCCCAGACTAAGATCTAGTTAGCATCCACACAGTGTGAATTAGTTTGCCCTTTGTGCCTGAAGCTGGCCACAGATGACAAACTATATCGCTGGGAGAGCAATTCAGGAATGAATGAAATATAAACTAAGACATGCATGTTTGTTTTTGAAATCTTCATATTCTTCTTAGTAATTCTCTTCTTAGCACCAAACTATTAACCAGCCTGTAACTGATAACATATTTTCTCAGCCAGAAAATATGAGGGTTTTATTCCCTGGAAATCTACACACAGTGAAATACAAAATTGTGAAAACAATGAGGACCTATACCATTAAAGCCTTTCTCTCCAAATTCTAAAAATCCCCCATCTCATAACACTCTGGACGGCTCAGGTATGCTACGTAAGGAGGCTATTATGACTGTCATTTAGATTTTTGGCTAGCATCCCAAAGCCGTTTACCTTTGTGCACACATGGCTTTCAAGACTAATAATCTAATAAAAGGCTTTCAGAGCAGATATTCTGCATTTACATTGTGATGCTTTTTCATTAAATTTACAGAGCAGCAGACGTATCACACTTCAACCCTCACAGCAGAGTGAGAATTCAGAGCAAGCATTAACAGAATGGAATAATTTAAAACACAGATTTATGTTAATATAGCAACATAATTTACTTTAATTCCAGTATGGCATCAACACTGCGGTTCAAAATGCGATTTACATTTTCTGGCATTAATTTTTTTCAGAAACTGATAATTGGATTTGATCAGAAGTCCACAGGAGGAAACTGCAGGAGTTCTGTACACCGCCGGAGCGGGCACTCTCTGCTGCTTTCACTCACCTGTCCTCACGCTACCTATCTAAATCTCTTGTGGTGTTATATATTATTAAAGAACAGTGCTTCAGCTTGCTTTTCCATTTACCTAACCACCAATATTAAAATTTAAACCATCCCCTTTTAATTTAATTTCCTTGTCACTGTCTACATAATTGATCAGACAATGGAGGTATCTTTGTATCCTCTTCCTTAGAGGGAAGAGGAGAATTTGCACAAAGTTTATGCATTCCAGCCCACTCATAATTCCACCGGGTGGAAATTCAGAAACAGAGGAGGCCGTTCAACAGGCAATAAATATTTAAGACATAATTTTAATAAATAATATTACTCTACATAAAAGAGACGTTTGTTATGCCCTGTTCCTCATTATGAATGCATACACACATTTTTTGTGCCATCAGCATCTCTTCAATATTAACGTGTTTGTAGACAGATTACTGATTGCCCAACTAAATGAATGCATCCCATGCTGGAGTTAGCATTCCTATTATTATTATTAATGTGGTTTCCGTTGTGCTCAATTTACCAGCAGCACTCTGCGTCCCAGTGCCATCCACAGCTCCCTCTGTAACTCTCAACATGTAAGTGAATGTGATTCCTGTTCTACATCACTTTAACAATGCCAGTGTGAAAAGGGCAGCTGTAATATCCATTATAAGTAAAGGTGTGGATGAGCACAATCTACATTTCACATCCCTGAATTCAAGCATGTGCTTTTAGTGCATTGCAAGAGTGAGACACGTTTGTGGAAAATACACTTAAGCACATGTCTGAATTTTGCCCTTAGTTTGTAATTTAAAAGAAAAAATAAATTGGACGTAACCCAATGTAAGGTGTGAATTCAAGAATGACAAAATGACAAGAAGGTGTGTTCGCAGGAGTGAACTGGGATAACTAAAACCAAAGAGGTTTGTAGACACTTAAAATAGATACAAGATGTGATACACTATTTTTTGAAACAGTCACAAACAAAATCTCCTACTGAATTCTCCATCTCCAATAAACACAGGAAAGCAGTACCAAACACCACTCCACACAGTTTACTTTACAGTAAGGACTTTACTTTGTAGTGATGACGCCACTTCACTTCAACATAACCTTTATTCCTCTGTCCTCTCTTCGCCACAAGCCACGCATTCTGGTAGAAGTTTAGGAAATGACACCAAAACATTGGAGCATTGTCACATCTTTTCCACACATTGTGTCCACCTGTGATGCAAGCTCAATTAAAACTGGTTAACTTCTTCGAATGGAGGAGTTGTGGATGGGAGGTGTTTAGCATACTATAATGTGGGTGATGTTTCAGTCTGCCTGTGCTTACAGAATTAAACAGATGTTGAATGTTTCAACCAACCATCAACCCCCCAAACCCCTTCCCCGCCCCTCCCCCTGCCCTAGTACTGTACGCCATGCCCTGTCCCTCTTTCCCACCTCCATCCCTGCTGTGATTGAGGAGCACTTACTCAGAGCGAAGGTTGGGTATGACAGACTGCCCCCCCCCCCCGGGGGAGGCCATGTGCTAGGTGTTACTCTAGCAGCAGGCCTCCCCTTCCGTTGCTCAACAGAACAGGGCCGTCAGCCAAGACGCTTGGCAACATTCCGGATGATTCTCGGCATGTGGCTGTTCTCTACAGCGCTGGGGTAACACCTGCCAACTTTTAGCGAGAAGTAAACGTCTCTATTAGTGGTGCATCTCGTGTGCGGGTCCCTGCAAGCACGGAGCTCCAGGGCCCTGGTCCTGTATGACGGCATCTGAGACTATGGGAAGCCTGTTCTGCTAACCGAGCGACCACTTCACAGGTCTTCTGCTGTGTGTCTTTGGCCTATATGTGAAAACAGTCACCCTGAGAAATCAAGATTATTTCCCTGTGAAAACAAATTGATCCTTTGGCGTTTATTACACCACATTTCAATTATACCAAAGTTAGAGGCTAAAACTCCCTCTGTGAGGTGTTGAGCAAGCCAGACTACCTGCATCCAAGTCTGCTTGCTTTGACTGTTTTTATCTATTTCCTTACTGTGCTTATGTTTTTCATTACTGTTTATTTCCTTGTTTTCCCAGACTAATGTTACAACATCCAGTGATTCTCTTTCTGTTACAGCTGTAGCTGATATCATATGCCATAATGATCTGTATTCCCACAAACCCTGATGGAACTGTGTCTACAAATATATTCAAATATATTCAGACATTTTAGACAGCCATTGTTTCACTTTTGCTTGGCAGAGATTATTATTTTTTCATGAGCTTTGTACAAGTATTTAATTTCAGTTCAGTTTTGTGCATCCTTAGAATTTAGAGTTGTGTAATCCACATATCAGTTAGTCCACAGCTGGCTCACAGAATGTTGTCTTGGTCTCACCAGCCCAACACCAAAAAAACAAAACAAAACAAAACACTTTACTATTGATGCCTCAACATCAATTACA
Organism: Albula glossodonta; assembly: GCA_019788955.1. Taxonomy (NCBI): domain Eukaryota; kingdom Metazoa; phylum Chordata; class Actinopteri; order Albuliformes; family Albulidae; genus Albula; species Albula glossodonta. Next base: position 1,467,147 of record JAFBMS010000070.1, read on the forward strand.
CACCCCCTAAAAAATACAGGAGTAGGTATTTTTTTTAATCAGTCGTTGTCTCCTGTACAAGTGCTTAAGTGCAGAGGGTGACAAATGATGTTTTGATTTATAAGTAAATTTCAACATGCAACCATTTAGGTCAAGGGACGTGATGAAGATGATGAAGATGATGACGACGAGGATGACGATTATGAGGATGATGATGATGATGAAGATGGATATAGTACTGTATCTTGATAACCAAAGCACGTTACAGTGAAGAGGGGCACCACCTGAACCACCCACCTGGGTGATTTGCACATCGATCCAGTTACGCTCCTCCACTGGCCTTGCTGAATCCTTTCGCTCAGGGCCCCAAGCAGTTGCCTGCATTGCCTGCCTGTAAAATTCAACTGCGATTGCACGGCAGCCATTTTTCACCTGAGCACTCACCACTCACCAGCTTAGGGTGAAGAGGGAGGGAATCATGAAACCAGTTACACTGGGTTATGATTAGGCAGCCAGATGGAAACAGCCAGGTAGGGAATTTTAGAGAGAGGGGTGGGGGTAGGGAAGTGGGGGTTGGGAGTGTAGTTGGGACAGAAGGGCTCGGTTAGGGTGGGTATAACAGGCATTTGAGCATGGAGATGGATGTTTTTTGCGGCTTCTGTCTTCCCTCTCAATTTCACCAGCCTTCTTATGAGCAGAATCATCTGGGTGGCCTGTTGAAGCACAACCCACAACACCTGAAACTCCAGCATGAGTGGACAGTGAGCTCCCATGGTAGCCCTCTGTGTGGCCCGCCTATTTGTACATGCCGCCATGAGAGAGCAGGGAGTAAGGATGTTTACTGTACATCTGGAAGTGCCCATGCAGTGGGTTACCTCACACAGCTGTGTTTTCATTAAGGATATGAAGAATTATGAAAAGCTTGGGGTCTGTCTTTTATTAGCCTGGGACATGGGGTGGGGGGAGAGACTGAACATACAGGCTATAGTCTTCCTGTTAATGCTTTACCGGACAGAGTGGACAAGAGACATGCAACATCTTGCACCTTCTGATCATTGACCGTTACTAATGCTACTTCAAAATCTGATTTCTACTCACGGGGCAAAAGTCAAAGAGTCTGGGGTAGTAATTTACCATACAGACAAATTTAAGACCCATTCATTAATTATGAACATCAAACAAGGTTCCCAAGTTTATTAGAATTTACTGGAATGTGGCTGTGATCATAAAATCCAGAATTTTGGTTGTAACACATTTTTTGGGAAACTGGAATGGACCCTGCTTCCATTGCAGGCATTTTGTCTCAAAACATGGAATGGTAAAAGCTGTACTAAATCAAGGGATGCACAGAAGTCAGTCACTTTAAGGTTCAACAGAAATACTGGCATTTTACTGGCAAAATACTGGCAACCATCCAGGATTTTTTCTTTTTTGGAGTGACAGAAAGGTAAATAGGTGGCTTGACCTGACATCTCCCAGAAAAACACTACCCATTCCAACGATTGATTCCTGACATATTTGAGTTCTGGGGCAGAGGTAATGAAGTGGCCCAATCCTTTTAATGATGGAATTGATTTTTTGGATTCAATTCTCTAACATAAGTGAAAAAGACCTTAGTGTGAGATTCATGAGGATTGCTTGCAAATGTATTGTTCAGGTAATTCATGTGCTTTTAATCATTAAAAATAGATTAAAACAGTTACCCCTCCAAGTGAAGGGATTGCATTTTTCTTCAAAAATAGTTTTCAGAATAATTTGTTCAAAAACAATTAAAATTAGTTTTATTTCCTTTATATGAATACACAGGGTATGAAGTGCTAAGCAGCTGTATTTGGAGTTTTCTCCTCAGTTTTGATTTGAGCTGTGTATCATTCCCATAAACTGCCGTTAGTCATTCTGTCAGTGCTAAATGTGGCACAGCTCACATACCTCCATAACGCATGCACAGAAATGAAAACTATTACTATTGTCTTCTCTTTGTAGGTAGACAAAGGAGCATAATTACCAAAATATCAAAATGTCAAATGTTTCCTGTTGATTAAAAGTGTATTTGAGAGGAAGTTTGCAAACACGTACATCTTGCAAACTTCATTTCAGCACATTTACTTTAATGTACTATCCATAAAAGAGGAAAAAAGTGGTGATGGGTGACATGGTTCATGGTTCATGGTGTCATTGTGCAGTAAACAAATTGCTTGAGGTCAGAGGTTAATTCCAAGGTCTTAAGGCTGTCATGTATGATAGCAACTCGAGGACCGTTTGTACTGCTTTGTCATGTACTTTGGTTTAGCCAGTCAAGTCAAAAATAACTGCTGAAAATTTGTTGTACTGTTTATCACCTTCGGATGTTGACGTGACAACAGATTTTTTTATTTTAATCTTCTCAAAATGTCCCCAGGTACATTTGGCCCACCGTAAAGCCAGAGCTTAGTGGCGGTAGCGCTAATGCAAGTTGCTTTGCTAGGTGCTGACCACCTCAGTTGAAATTTTTCTTTTCAGCACCCACATTCTTAAAATAGCAAATGAACCTGAGGTTAATTGCGTTGCAGGTATATTTCTTTTATTCTTAACTTTTTCCTCAATTAATATGCAAAGCTATTAAGTTAAGGCCAACCAAGACTATATCTAAAGTCAAGCTGTAGCTGGTTTATTTTTGTTTTAATGGTATTATAAAGGCTGCCTAACTACTTGGACAGGTGCATGGGTGCACACACACTGTCTGTGTCTTTCATTAAACTCTTTCCTTCCTGATAAAACTTGTGTGTAAAGAGATGAAAATGGAGTGCTTTAATTGTGTGTTAAAACTGTGATCAGAATAGGATCACCAGTAACACTGAGTAAACACAGGTGTGAGTAGTTGGTGTCCTCCAGTTTTGATCACTGCACTGTCAGAAACATATTGTATGCAATGCAACAACATTTCATATATGCTGTCCGTCACAAAACATCAAATAAAGCCATTTTAAGAATCTGAATCATTTATTGATTGAGATCACTACGTATATTAGCAATGCCTTACTTTAAAATAGGCAGCTGTTGTCATAATCTCTAAAATCTGTTTTAAATGAACCAATAATCAAACCAGAAATAACTGAAATCATGTTAGGTTATTGCTATTCATTTTTTTCTGAGAGAGCTCTCGGAAAGCTATATGATTACCTGTATGCTCTGGAACTCTTTTGAACATATTGGCCTCTTTTTCTTTGTTGAGGACGTGTAGTTATTTTTTTATCAGGTTTTGTTATTTATATTTTTGTTATATTTTTGTGCAATTTCACCACTGATACTTATCCTAATGTTAAAGTACCACTGAACATCACACTGTCGCCCATAAACTCACACCACCCCGTACCACTCACACTGTCACTTGCACACCCACACCCCCCCCCTCACGCTGTCGCCCGCGCACCCACACCCCCCAACGCTCACGCTGTCGCCCGCGCACCCACACCCCCCCAGCACTCACACCTCACGCTGTCACCCACACACCCACACCACCCCCCAGCACTCACGCTGTCACCCGTGCACCCACACCACCCCCCAGCACTCACGCTGTCGCCCGCGCACCCACACACCCCAGCACTCACGCTGTCGCCCGTGCACCCACACACCACCAGCACTCACACTGTCACCCGCGTACCCACACCACCCCCCAGCGCTCATGTTGTCACCGGTGCACCCACACCACCCCCCAGCACTCACGCTGTCGCCTGCACACCCATACCACACCCCAGCACTCACGCTGTCGCCCGCGCACCCACAGCACCCCCCAGCACTCACGCTGTCGCCCGCACACCACACCACCCCCCAGCACTCACGCTGTCACCCGCACACCCACACCACCCCCCAGCCCTCACGCTGTCACCCGTGCACCGCCATCATCCCCCAGTGCTCAAGCTGTCGCCCTCGCACCCACACAACCCCCCAGCACTCACGCTGTCACCCGCACACCGCCATCATCCCCCAGCGCTCAAGCTGTCGCCCTTGCACCCACACAACCCCCAGCACTCACACTGAAGCCCACGCACCCACACAACCCCCCAGCCCTCACGCTGTCACCCGTGCACCGCCATCATCCCCCAGTGCTCAAGCTGTTGCCCTCGCACCCACACAACCCCCCAGCACTCACACTGAAGCCCACGCACCCACACAACCCCCCAGCCCTCAACGCTGTCACCCGTGCACCGCCATCATCCCCCAGTGCTCAAGCTGTTGCCCTCGCACCCACACAACCCCCCAGCACTCACACTGAAGCCCACGCACCCACACAACCCCCCAGCACTCACCTGTCACCGGTGCACCCACACCACCCCCCAGCACTCACGCTGTCGCCTGCACACCCATACCACCCCCAGCACTCACGCTGTCGCCCGCGCACCCACAGCACCCCCAGCACTCACGCTGTCGCGCCCGCACACCCACACCACCCCCCAGCACTCACGCTGTCACCCGCACACCCACACCACCCCCCAGCCCTCACGCTGTCATCCGCGCACCGCCATCATCCCCCAGTGCTCAAGCTGTCGCCCTCGCACCCACACAACCCCCCAGCACTCACGCTGTCACCCGCGCACCGCCATCATCCCCCAGTGCTCAAGCTGTCGCCCTCGCACCCACACAACCCCCCAGCACTCACACTGAAGCCCACGCACCCACACAACCCCCCAGCCCTCAACGCTGTCACCCGTGCACCGCCATCATCCCCCAGTGCTCAAACTGTTGCCCTCGCACCCACACAACCCCCCAGCACTCACACTGAAGCCCACGCACCCACACAACCCCGCAGCACTCACACTGAAGCCCACGCACCCACACCACCCCCCAGCCTTCACACTGAAGCCCACGCACCAACACCACCCCCCAGCACTCACGCTGTCACCCGCGCACCAACACCACCCCCCAGCAAGCACCTGCGTAGTGCTGTGGGAGTGGATGAAAAATAGGGCCGGTGCCTGGCGAGAAACGAGGAAGTGCGTTGGGCCGTGGAGGGACGCGGTGTGATGAATAGACACTAGCAGAACAAAATGTTTACTTATTAGAATTAAAAATCCAGAGGAGAATCGGTCATAATAAATCATTTACCCGGCCAGCTTCGTTAATACTGCCGAATCAGCACAGCAGAGCCGAATTTTATATGACCATCAATTATTAATACGCTATTAGCATACTCAACTGGGTCAGAAGTAATACCGGGGATGGAGGCGTTGTGTGCAGGAGGCCCGGCTTCCTTCGCTGTAATCAAACATATTAACTGGAACCCTGATCAATTTTGACAGATGGATTATAAGGTAATTATTTACAGAGCTTTTTAATTAAAAGAAACCTGCTTATTAGGATTACTCCATTTCCTCATTAATATAGAGCGCCAGACTTTCTGGTGCGATCGCTCATTCCAAAAAAGGAGTTAAATGACTGTTTTGTATCATCTGAAAATATTTATGGTGTCTGAATCTGCCCTGCGGTCAAAGACGTCATGTATGGGAGGGGCATCCCATGCGTGTCACATAGTTCCTCATACATTCATTTCTGGAAGGGGTCAAAAATAATTCCTCTCTGCTCAAACTGATCAGGTGCATTTAACATCCAGCCATTTACTAGGAGTTTGGGTGGCCCATGAAGCAAATGCATTTCCTGTAGGTGCAGCTGTGGGTCCCACAGCTGAGTGTTTGTGTCCTAGTCCTGCTGTCACCAGCCATAGCTGGGGGTCCACACAAGCAAGACACTGATTGGCTCATCCTTACCAGGGGAAAATAATGGTTAAGCCAGTTAAAATCTTCCTTCCCCTTGCTCTCTAGCGGCCTCTCCTGGCAAAACAAGTCCCAAGTAAGAGTCATGATGTTAACCCTTCATGTTACAACAAAAGACCAATGTTATTATATGATTAGTGCATGTGATTTGTATGAGATCTGCAATGAGGAAAGAAGCAAGGGTTTGTCCTCATATGATATAGAGGGAGATTATATGTGTACAGCTTCCTGACAAAACTAACCACACCCAACTTAAACAAGGTTAATAAAACAGGGTTACAATAGATTGACATTTAAGACTGACTGATTGATTTTAGACAAGAGGAAAGGGGTTCCATATAAATTAGCAGTGCTGCTTACGTCTGGTTTTGAACCAGATGTCTCCTCCCATTATATTCCATACTCCTTGTGAATATAACATGTATAAACAAGAATCTTCATAGAATTCAGCCATCCTCAAAACAGACTGATCAGGGCCTTTGAGTGGCTCTCGCAGTAAAGACGGCCATTCATGGTGCAGCTATGAGTTCTGACTTTGTGTTCCTATGATCACACAGACAGTATTACTGTTCATGGTTACTGTTTCATCTGCAGTGCAAAAAATAATGAGCTTGTTAACATGTGAAGGGAAAGGAGTCACACAATTAGCTGCCTACTCAAGAATCTGTTGGTTCCCATGATAGGGGTCTAATGAGGCCAGTTTGCATGGAAAAATCTGAGGGGTGAGAAAATTCCACACCCCAAAAAACAAACTGGATACATTATGAAAAGTGAATCATATGAACATTTCACCTAAATACACAGTTTGTCCACTGCAGTGTCGCAAGTCATTCTAGGTCCTCAAGTTAGTGAAATCATAAACATGTTTTCACAGAAAGGACTGAGGTTACATGTGTGCATCTATCATCAAAGAAAGAAAGTGAGAACACAAAATAACTCATATCTAACTCTATCCGGGTCACAATGAAAAGAAGGAAGAGAAAAAGAAGGAAAGAGGGATGCACATTTTTGAGTTTGAGTTTTCAGACGCACACCTGCTGTACCTCAACCACGTGCTCTCGAGAGACCTCCTGATCCTTGTCACTCTCAGCACCAAAGTGGGTTACATTGTTTCCTCCACCTCAAAAGCTCTGCCAATGCACCTGCAGGACTGACCAATAGCAAAGCCCTGTTCTCTCTCACCTGCAGTCTCTGGTGGTGTTCCCATTATATATAAACACTGTATACATTTTCTTACCTCGTGTCCTTACATGATACTCTCTGAACTTGTCACAAGGAAACAAAAAAAAAAGAGGGAGGTTAAGAAGATTGAAGAGTGTGCTTTTCAGAATTTAGACATCCTCATTCCTCATTTAACATTATTCTGAGGCTACATTGTTCATGAGTAACATTGTAACCTCCATGACATGCTTTTAACCTGATTTATAAACTTTAAAATAAATTATAATACATTTTAAACAGAACTTGTTGACTGCATACATTTTTAAGTACAAAAACATTATTATAACAAATAAAGTCTGGTTGAAAGATTAAATTCCTGCATTTTTATTCAGTTGTTAGTAGCTTTCTGTTTCTACTAGATATTTGTTACATATGGATCTTTGCCATCTGTTCTCATTGAGACATTGAGACTTGCTTCATCCCTTCTTTCTTTACAATTTGATGATGAGAGTAATAAATATTGCATAGGTTTCATGCTTATATAACCTGACAAAAGTGCTGCACCTACATGAGAAATGGAATGATTCTCATGTGATTTGTTAGGTTTTTTTACTTGTTTTTTCCTAGCAGTGATTTAACAGGTTCCCCCACTGGCAGGGATGTAGAACTCATGATCTGTTAGTGCACAGAGGTCACAACAAAACTGTGCTACTGGAACCCTCATATTGTCTCTTCACAACAAAGACGCAGCTGGCATGGACATGCTGGCGTTCAGCTGAGCTCCACCGATACGGCACAGCTGGGTGCCATGCATTCGCATCCTCACACTAAAACGCATCAGCACATTTGTTTTTCCTCTCCAGCTCATACCTTGGCTTAAAAAAAAACAGTTACCAATTGCATGAGGGTTTGGGGGATTGGGGGTGGGGGTATAATATTGGAAAGACTGTCTAAAGACGCTATGGAGGTATGACATGAACGCCTACAACCCCTCACTGCTTTCCATGTCAGCCGACACTCTTTGGCAGTGTACACAGGGCTGTGGATCCATGAAAGGCCAGACTCAGCAGTGTGAAGGTTCAGAGATGGACCCATGAAAGGTCAAACTCAGCAGTGTGAAGGTTTAGAGATGGATGCATGAAAGGCCAGACTTAGCAGTGTGAAGGTTCAGAGATGGACCCATGAAAGGCCAGACTCAGCAGTGTGAAGGTTCAGAGATGGACCCATGAAAGGCCAGACTCAGCAGTGAGGTTCAGAGATGGACCCATGGAAGGCCAGACTCAGCAGTGTGAAGGTTCAGAGATGGATGAAAGGCCAGACTTAGCAGTGTAAAGGTTCAGAGATGGACCCATGAAGGCCAGACTCAGCAGTGTGAAGGTTCAGAGATGGACCCATGAAAGGCCAGACTTAGCAGTGTAAATGTTCAGAGATGGACCCATGAAAGGCCAGACTCAGCAGTGTGAAGGTTTAGAGATGGACCCATGAAAGGCCAGACTCAGCAGGGTAAGGGTTCAGAGATGGACCCATGAAAGGCCAGACTTAGCAGTGTGAAGGTTCAGAGATGGACCCATGAAAGGCCAGACTCAGCAGTGTGAAGGTTCAGAGATGGACCCATGAAAGGCCAGACTCAGCAGTGTAAAGGTTCAGAGATGGACCCATGGAAGGCCAGACTCAGCAGTGTGAAGGTTCAGAGATGGACCCATGAAAGGCCAGACTCAGCAGGGTAAGGGTTCAGAGATGGACCCATGAAAGGCCAGACTCAGCAGTGTGAAGGAAATGCGCTGGTTGGCTGAGGTGCCAGCAGAAATGAAATGAAGCAGAGTGATTCCAACAGATTTTCAAGGTGAAAATCTGACTTCAGTGCTTAACTCATTGGACAGTGAAGAGAAACTGAGGGAAATGCAGAATTACCTTCACACAGAAAGGTGTATTTATGAGGGGAGCATTACCAATTGATTCATATTGATTTCAAATATATTTTGCGTGTTGTGGCTACAGAGAGAGAGAGAGAGAGAGAGAAGAGTGACACATCACCTCTTGGGTAAATTAAACATTCAGGAATCATTAAAAAAAACATTGCTCACCCTGACAAACTGGCTGCTTTGTCTCAGTGCAAATACTGCAGAGCGCTAACAAAGAGCAGCACCTGCACAAACTTCTACCCAAACTCTATTTTTAGCTTATCATTCAATGCCATACATTTCCAATGTGTTTTTCAGAGTGAAAGAATGATTCTATTGTTTGCATACATTGCACTGAACTCTCAGTAGCTTGCCAGCATTTTCCAACCGTACACCTGTCCCTCTCTGCCTGCCTGTCAGCTGAGTCAAGCGCATTAACATGATGCCAACTGTGTGTCTCTGCCCATACTGTTCCGTTCACAGTGTACCCGTTCATTATCTCCACATTAAAAAAATCAGATATCATTTGTCAATGTGACTGTCATTTTCCTTAGGATTTCCTGGGACCAAACCACCTTCAAGAAGGCGTATGGTCCTAAATAAAAAGTGCTCTGAATGGGCGAGCACACAGTACCAAGAGATGCAGCCCACAGTAATGAGCATGGCTCAGAGAAGGCAGGCGGCCTGACCCCGTGACTACCACGGAGATTAAGGCAGCTCAGACACAATCCTGCAGACAATTTGCACCTCTGTACGACGCAAACCCGGGCTGGGCCAGCTCCCCGGTCAGGGGGCTCACAGGCGCCTGCAGTGAGCACCGATATGGTGGGGTGGGGGTGGGGGGGTCAGAAAGAAAGGGGAGAGAGGTGTACTAGGAACTTGGCATATCGAGAGACACCCCCCTCGGGCGTTTTGTGCTCCAGCTTCGAAATCCTTGCAAATGAAATCAGGAAAAGAAAAAAAAATAAAATAAAAATAGCCCCCTGTGGATTTGACAGACAGCTGGAATGAAGGGCTGGTCTTGAGGCTTCCATGCTGCTGCAGAACCATTGGGTCCATTTGGGCTGTTAAGCAGGATGGTCCAAAGCAGCTTGGTTCTGTGGTCAAAACAGCCCCTATATGACTGCATTTATGCACCCTCTCTCCCTCTGTCTTTCTTCAGTTTTCCGTATATCCTACAGATAAATTTATTATTATTATTAATAATAATAATAAAAATAATAATAATAATAATAATAATAATAAATGTATTCCTTATGATTGACTGCTCTTGTCAAAGGTTAGAATTTGCATTCACCTGGTCACATATGTTTTACACATGTGAATCTTAGTCCTGGATCACACACAATGCCCACTGCTGCCCTTTTGCTTTTTTTTGCCCTTTTGCTGATGCCGTCCATCCCTTGGAATTCCATCCTGACATTAGACTCTGTTGCTTATGAGACGTCAGCAGTTTGAGCGGCCCTGATCTCTGAAGCCTCTGCCAAACGTGCTCCAATCATTCCCCCCTCTCAAAGTCACTGAGGTCTCTTCCCGCAGTCATCCTAACCATAATTATGGGCAGCCAGGCCTGTCCAGCATTTTATACATGACCTTATGCATGCTGGGATGTTATTCGCTTAATTAATTGCTGAGCCACATCTGTTAGGTAGCCTCTGCTTTGTACGTAGGTGTTTTCATTTTTTGTTCATTACCTGTATTTACAGCATTGTATAATATCCTCCCTCGCACTGTTTCATATTTAAGCACTACAATCACAAACTCAAAGTATCCCATTCTTACCCACATGATAAAACACTACCTACTGAATATCTGGGTCCTTGAGGGAACATGTGAAATGCAAACTGATGTGTGAAAACCACATTCATCAGAAATATAATTCACTCTTCACCAGAGAGTCTCATTGTCTGCAAGACCCCAGAGGAGCGACTGGAGGGGATAACCTAATTTCTGTCGCACACCACACTTGTCAGCTTGTCCTCAGAGTGGCACACTAATCATATATCTCTTAGAAGATTTCGCTTTTAGTATCACAGAAGACAAAATGTGTGCACTGTTTATGGCTAAAAAAGAACCAGATATAATAGGTCAAGACTGCTATCTGATTGATCCTTCATTTTTAAAATTAGACACCTATCAACTGTGGGTATCTAACAGTTTCAGAAATAAAAAAAAATCACATTATATATATACTGTATATATAAATTCAGAGGTGCCATGTTTGCAAGTATCTTCCATTTCCATGGGGACCATCAAGCTATACCTGCCCACTCCCTTAAGGACACACCCCCTCCTCCTTTCCATGACTGCCACACCTTGAAACAGATTAATCTCTGTGTGAGTTGTGTACATTACTGAGAAAAAAAGTTCCCCACAGCTGTTAAGACTTATCCTCTTAAACACAAGGAAGACATAAACACTCACACGGGCTCCCTGGGAATGAATCTTCTGCCAAAGTGAGCGAAACCAGGTGTGTTTGTCAGGAGCGCTGATGGTAACAGGCAGCTCCACACCATGGCACATCCGTGCCTGCCTGCCACATAAATCTAGCAGCCCATCTGCAGGTGGAGAAAGTGATTACTCGCCACAAAACTCTGAGCTGGGCCTCCGTAAAAGGAGGTCGTTTAATGGGTAAACTGTAAACTTGGGGCACAAACGCCCCGCTGTTTCGCCACACAGAATGAAGCACGTGTATTCCACCCACTAACAGCGCCAACTTCCATGAGCACAGAGAGCACGCAAATGGGGTAAATAACCCTGTGCTGCTGTTCTGTCTCGTATTCATATTGTGTTCTCTTCTTTTTTTCAGCATGTCCCCAAAGTTTCTCCTTATGTATGTAGAAATGTCATTATTACTACACTGTGGTTTTAACTAAAAGAGCAAAGAATGGCACATCATGTGACCCTAACTCTGAAACTGGGTGTCAGTGGCATTGAACGGCACTGAAATCACAAACCCCCCCTTAAGTCCTGAAGTTATGGCTGGAATTTCACCAGGATTTGAAATTCAGCGGCACTTACTTGGCAGTTCGCTGCCAGCACACAACTGATTGCAAAATGGAGCCATAATTCACCAGGGGATTACAGCTCAGGTTGAACTTGAACTGTCCTCTGGAAAAAAGTATGTTAAGGTTACAGCAGTCCTCCCTTCTAATATTTTACAACTGGAGTGTGTTATTGACCATTTGATCTTTGAGAGAACTCTTCCTGCCAGTATGTGCAGCCTTTTCTGCGATGGTACAGAATAAACTAGCTACTCTGTTATTCATTCTGACTTATAGAGAGGAGATACATTCATAATAGAAAAATGGCAAAGTACACCACTGTTTGGCCTACATGGCAAACTCATGATATGAGAGCTGCTGTAGTATGTCAAAATGGCAAGTGAGCAGAGTGGGGTTTTCATTCAGCCATTTCATACGTCGCATTTTCTTATATACGTGGCAAATAATAATTATTTGCATACTATATTCATTTTTCTGTATTTTGTTAAATGTAACATTTGCAAAGCAGTAATAATAACAATAATAATTATATGTTGTCATATTACTGGTTGATGGCCATATTGGACCCTTACCATTTTTATACACTGTTTCAGTTCTACTTTTCATGAGCAACAACCACTTTGGGTTACTTGACTTTTCTGCTGTTTCTTCTTATTGTACATTAATTGTATAATGGTTGATACTGGATAAAAGGTATTTTTTTAATCTAATCTCCTCCCTCAATCAAGGGTAATTTGAAGCTGCAGAAAGTAAGTAAAATCGTTCATCGTCATTGTGCAACAAACATTTACAGGTTCTATGAGATGATCACAATCACACAGAAGAAAAGTTGTAGATATACGCTCATGGAGATTCATCTGTTCTCAATTCAAGTCTGTCCCAGCATCTGCACTTCAAGGCTCATCTACTACCTTGGACTATACTGGCATAACAAGGCCCCGTGACAGTGGATCTAACAGATGAGGACGAATAGGATGTTATTACTAAAAGCGTCCAATTTAGTTTCAGAATATTCATCAAACAATAGAATATAATGTGTTCCTGCTGTGTTGTGTTTTTTGTTTTCTGTGCCGAGTCTTGGGAATTGTATTAAAAATCACAATGCCGTGGCATCTGCGCGCTGCAAAAATCTGTTTTATTGGGTATACCTGCGTTCCCTGTGTAGACATCTTCTGTTACAGTACACTGCAGGTTAACGGCATTAAACTGCGCGCCTGTCTTTGTCCGGCAGGCTCAATTTTTTACCAAGAGTGATGTCTCCCCTCATCTGCCGTAACATCCCTGTCTCCGTCAACCCTCCACGCGGCCCCGTTGTACACACATTATCGCCGTCGGTAAATATATGACAGGCTTCAAGCCTATCAGTCTGTGATGTACATCTCTTGGAGTTATCTCTGACAAATGGATGAGCTGTCAAACCGCCAGCACACTCACCCTCCCTCTCCCCTTCAACCCCCCACCCCCCTCTTCTGGGCCCTGGCCGCAAGATCTGCGGCTCACCGGTCGTCGCACGTCGGGGACTCTCCGCGATGGATACGGTCGTGCAAATATCATCCAAGCGGCCCAGTCAATCAGCCATGTGGCTGCGGACTCACAAAAGCACTTGAGTCGCATGCAGGGGAAAATTGACTGCGTCTTCACGGAGCCCCTGCCTCGCTGTCTCTTTAATAGAATTTCGCCAGTTCTAAAGTCACCCATGGCTAACTCTATTAGACAAGAGAGGGATTTTTTAGCCGAGCTGGCATGCAGGATGGTGCCCCGTAAGGGCGGCTCACGAGAGGATTGGGAGATCTAATTAAAGCGATTATTATAATGTTTGCCATCGTTTGTGAAGGGAGGTCTTAATAAAGTGACAATGAAGGCGAACGCACACAAAACTAATCTGATCCACTGCATTGTGGAATAAGGTAATAAAATGAGATGAATTGCGTACATACCTATATCCATATATGCCATATGGTATTTTTATTAGTAGATTACAACCGCGGGGCAAAATAAATAATTAACTACATTATTTAACATCGTTGATGCGTTCAGGGTTGTTGTAACCTACATGCGTCTGTTTAGACTATATAGCTATTTAAGGCTAAACAGTTTTATAAACCAACCAGAAACTATATATAGTCTAGAAACGAGACCGCATTACCATTCTGTTAGAATAACTGAACCAAAAAATTGTTGTTGGCTTACATTAGCGCTGAAATCGCAAAACAAATATCTAGTGACATAATGTTATTTTGAGTTTTCAACAAATGAAAATCCGCTTTATGATCATTTAATAATGAGCTTTTGATCCATTTGTGATGAAAAACAACACAGCCAATGTATCCCGATGTGATTCCGTCCTTCCTCTCTCTCTCTTCCCTTATTCTTTCCTCGGAGAAATGGATGGGTTTTGGGAATACGCAGCAGTGTCTCAGAACCCTCACCAACCCCTCACCCACGGATGTCTCACCAAATGAAAGCGGCCACGTCTCAGACCCGGAAAATGAACATCAGAATGTTTAGATCAGAACGCACGTGTGATTTCACACTCAGTTCTTTCCCCATTGTTCAGTCATCCAGTCACTCTGCTGTCAGGCCGCATGTACGTCTCCCTGACAACTCCACAGTCACATCAAATTTACCCTCAAATGTGCGCCTTTTTGATTCCGTGAAACTCGCGCGTCTCAGGAAGCGACATCTCGCTAAATAAATCAAAAAGAGTCTCTCTCCCAGAGGTAAAGAGTGTGTTTGTGTATGAATCGGTAACAAGTGGAGTAATGCAATTAACTTCCTCAGCCATCTCAGGAGAGAACGCAGCACTTCGCGATTCTTTACCAACACAAATTAATGGGTTTCAGCCGGAGGGGAAGTTAAATCCCGGAAGTCCCAGAGGCGTAGCTCAGCTTCATTCTCATTGGCGGAGGGGCCTAGCAAGTGGACAAGACATTTTGTCAATATTACAACACTAACTCCAGAACATTACCATGCAGAGAGTCTAAATGATACTCTGCTCTTAAACTTAGGTTTTGTTGCAGGTGGGAGAGTGAAGCGGGGTGAGGTGGGGTGGGGTGCGGGTGTTTGCCACGCTTCTCACTAAGTACTCATTGCAGGTAGGCAAAATAGGGTAAACTGAAATAATGAAAAAGTAGTAAGGTCAATTAAATACAGCACGTAACTAATGTGAACAAACATCTCCCATCAATAGGCATTTTTACACACAACAGTCTGTGAACTGTGCGGCACCATTCACTGTTGCTCCTTGTGTGATCCAAAGGCAATTATTGCTGAATGGTATTTGGCAACACATTTAATCTCGTTAAGTAGAGAAAACACTGTCTTTTAAAAGCCCATGTGTTTTGTGTGCCCTCATCCCTATAAGGACATTATCCCTTTTTTCTGTGAGTCAGAAACACAACTGCTTGTTGATGAGATTGTGTGAGAAAATATGGTGACACAATGTGGCTAGACTTACTGCTAATCTCCTTAGCTCTTTTCCTGACTCTGATCCAAATTAGAAAGAAACGGGCCACAAACCTGAAGCAGCGATGAACAAACGAAAACCAGGCGTAAATACCAATATCACACTGCTGCACCATTGGTTCCCTGATTTTTCATTCCACCAGTAGCTGGGCTGTGGCCATTGAGGTTTAGGCTGGTGGCAAAAATGTTGTGACTAACTCTACACGATGTGGCAATGAGTCAAATCAGTAAGTGATTCATTGTGCAATTTGCCATCAGTCTTTCATGATTTTGAATTTTTTTTTAAGTTTTAACATTACATTTGTATGGGATGCCTTTTGTGGTGCATTTTAGTCTATTTTAAATAACAAAAATAATGTTCTTTGGTGTTAATAACTACACTTAAACTGAAGAAAATACATAAACTATATTTAAGACTAGTTGAATATGGTGTACAATATGTGCACTCCTGTTGTCATGGGGCATTGCTACATGTAATGCAGCTAGATCTTATTTCTGACAACCATTTGAATTCCCCAATTGTACAGCGCACTTGCAATTTAGAATGCAGTCTGACAGTAATCACACCTTTATGCATTAAGTAAAAATAGCCAAAGGATAAACTGGGATGAGAAACCCATAACCTGGTCCACAGACTATGGCATGGAAAAGCTTTTGATTCACGAGATCTTCTTAGGAAATTCAAGAGAAGGCAATGCAAATGATCATTAATCAATCAGTGATGGTCAGGCATGGCCATGAAATTCAAATACCAATGTCTCTATTACCCAGGATTTAGCAGTAATAACCCCCCCCCCCCCCCCCCAAATGAAGCAATAATAAACCCCCCCTAAATGAATCCATGTTGCCTGAAAATGTATTGTACTGAAATACCATTGTCATTCAGGTTTTGTGGTTAACATATTGACTTTGGGAGTATAATTTTGTTTTATGATGTATATGCTATACTCTCATTGTAGTAATTCTCTCATTTGCATCATCTTGGGGTAGTAACATATTTTCAGTAGTTCTGAAATAGGGTTATGCTGGAAAATAAGTTTGGCAAAGCTGATTGAGTCACTGGACTGAAATGTTTAATATGACCCATAAGAGCAGTAAAGAATTGTATCCGTTTATTGAAATGTTTCAATATGTGACATTGTTACCTGTATTTTTATTACAGAAATGATTTCTTTAGCAAGTGAGAACTTTTGAAAAAAGTTTTTGATTCTCATGAATCAGTGAAGACACGATCATAAAAAGATTTAGTATCGACCTTTTACAATTATGTGCTTTTTTTTAGTTCCTACATTTATAGTATTTCTTAAGGTGTGTGCATGATGCAGAAAAAAACAAACAAACAAACATGCAACACTGATCAGTGAATCTCTGCCTGTAAACGATTCATTAATTCCAGAAAGGGGTATCGAAATTACCTCATCATCAAGGAAGAAAATTTGGCACCATTATACAGTGCGAGCATGGATGAGACTAATTTACTAAACATACCCTCCAGTCACATAATTACATGTAATTTTACCGGCATAATTAACTAATTTAATTACTACTCCTCAAGAGCATCAATTATTGATATTACAGAGCATTCAGGCAGTGCTCTCAACGTGTGGCGCATGCAGAGGACAGAGAACACATGCTTGCTCTCCGAGAGGCTTGGCTGTCTTCTCCCGAACGCAATGAGGAGAATCCCTCTGATGTCTGCCGGCTCATAACAAGTGCTGATGGTGAAAGCCTGCATGCAGTCAGAATGCTGACGGGGAATTCTCATGCAGCTGAAAAATACATGCAGGTTATGGATGGGTCACTTAGCTGGCAGGGCCCTGAATGTGGTCACTTCTTTTATTTTTACTGGAGTCATTACAAGAATTAAGGGACCATTTAGTGACCTTACAGGTTCTAAGAATAAGGCTTTAAGGGCCACTTCTAGTGACTGCAAAAAGATCTATGGCTTAACCCACTCATCATTTTAACCTCTCTGTCCACAGTGCTCCGTTTGGTACCTGGAAAGAAAACATGTAGTCTTCATGGAGTGGAGCAGAATTGCTTCAACGTTTTTCAAATGATCAATACACTGGTTGACGTTCCCTTACTTCATATTCAAAAAAAGCTCTTATATCTGTAAAAGTATATGCAATGTTATTAAAGGGAGAGGGCTGTGCATGTCTTGATTAATATTCTGATATGCAAATTGCATTGACACTGAGCTAAAGTTTACATCCGTGAATGATCCCACTTTAATGAATTCCTTGGCTTTTTATGAGTTATGCAGAGAACTGAGTGTGACCGTGCATTAATGCTTTTAATATTGTGGTGACTGTTTTGGTCACAGAATATCCTTCCAGGCAGACATCACTACTTTTCTTTAGCAACGGTGCATTGTGGGAATGCAGAGAATGCATGATTTAAGCCTGAGCAATTTTGTGCCACAAATCTGAAATGACATCCAGGCTCTCTGCGTTTGGGTAGATTTATTGAAACCTGTGAGGAAAGTGCTTTTACATATTAACTCAACGGGACTCTATTTTCATCAACAGCAGTGGCAGACAGCACAAATCCAGAAGTCATTCCATTTACATTTTAATATTTGCTTGAAAACAGGTAAACACATTTGTATTTTGGAGGTACTTTCAAAAACAACTCAAGCAAAACAAAAAAACAATTTTGTTCATATAGTAGGAATACTAGTTTTTGATTCAACCTTCAGTTTTGAACTCTTAACTACAAAAGTACAAAAAGTAGAGTCAGATGTATGTAATTTTCAATGTGCCTTGTTTGTGTGTGCATGCGTGCGTGTGTGTGTGTGTGTGTGTGCGTGTGAGGTAGCATAAAGTCAAATAAAAGCATATAGCCTTTGTGTTTTGGAATCCATATTGGCTGTTGGGCAAGGTCCTATGCAGATGAGAGGTATTGAAATAAAATGGCTTCCCTGCCCTAACTTTTAAAATCTGCTACAATAATTAGCCAAGGTCCATTCTGTCTTAACAAACTCAATCATGCCCACTTGTTTTATACTGAACTTCAGTTACAGAAATAATTTCTTCTTCAGTAACAAGCCAACTGAATTTTGGACTGATTTAGGTGTCCCACTAAACAATGCAGAGACAATGATTTGACCTACCTTTAATGACAAGGGGCTAGCTTGTATGAGGCAGTGTGCACCATGTGTGAGGAGGATGGGTTTCTGTCTCTCCAGTGGGACATACCCTGGATGTAGGAGACAGTTATTTGGACCTCCAACAGCACCTCAAGTGCACATAGTCCACATGCCATCAAACATTGGCAGTACTGTTTCAGAGTAGTGACAGACACAACAAGTTATCTGCTGGCCAAGGTAGTGGCCTTCCTAGATCCCAAGGTCACAAAGATGGCATCTGAAAATCTGCTCATCTCCATCTGTATCTAGTTTGTGGTAGAATTCTGTGAATATTGGACCAAGATGTAGGAGCCTTTCTGGCCCAGTAGAGAAGCAAGGGCATGGACCTTCATAGCTGAGACAGAGCCCTCAGGGATCAGAAGTTATCCAGTTATGGCTGATGTTGTTAGGATTTAGTATTTATTTCAGGATTACTCCAAAATTCAAGAATGCTGGTTAGCATGTGGCCCGTGTAATCTTTACTCTTATAGGTGGAGGTCAGGACCTTGCTGATGAGACAATGGAAGTGTCCAGGCTACTCAGTCTGTGTGAGCTAAGCTGTGTCTGTATGATTAAGGCGTGTCTCTGTTTGTGCCCTCATACCATCACCTTTGGCTGTCTCAGTCTAAGCTGCAGCCACTAGTCCCAAAGGCCTTCATGGGACTCCAGCTCTCCCCAGATGCTGCCTCGGGGCTACCTTGACCCTGCAGCAGATGGCAAAGCTGATACCCACAGTACTGATTCCCACCTTCTGTGGTACCTCAAGCTTTCCCTCTTTCTACCAAACCCGCCCATCAGGCAGCATAGTAGAAACCAAGGAAATGGGAAAGAGCACCTCCCACCAGTGGAGTACTTTCTCTACTACAAGAGTTGCAGGCTATCTCCAAGAGTCTCTGGTTTAAAATTCTAGTTGCATACTTTTTAGTTCCTGTTCTCCCAACTGACAGGAAGTACCTTGGGTTTACTACCTTGGTGTGACATTGGTGCCGCATGCCCTCAGCAAGCGCACAGACCTGGTTCTGGGGCCTCTGGTGTTGCAGGGAATCCAGGCTCTGAGTTACCTGGATAATTAGTTTGTGCCAAATCACATGACCAAGCTGTCTGCAAAACCAGGAGCTTGTTCAAATACATCCAGAGAGTACAGAATGAAGAGCTGTCCATCAGCTTCTCAAGAGGTAACTTTGGAAAGACCACAGACTCATTCCGCATTCCGGAGGTGCCACAGGCACATCTCCTCATGAAAGAGTCAAGGCAATCCTGTGTCAGCATATGTCATTTACCTTGGGGGCTTGAGGTTCTGTTGCCCATACGAGATGACATGGTAACTCATATTCTTTGAACAGATCCACATGACTGTGCCACACATCCCAGGGACCCTGGAGACAGCAGCAGACATGTTGTTGTGGGATGATCCACAGAATAGAGACTGGCATCTGCATTCTCACATGATTCTCCAGCTCTAGGTTCAGTTTGGGAGAGCACAGACAGACCCGACTGCCTTTTAGGAGAAAGTTTTCAGTGTTGGACTCCCAATACGTTTGGGCCTGGATACTCTTACTCATTATTATCTGATGATGATGCTGTATGCCTGTCCTCAGCTTCCCCTGACTCTGGAGACTGCAGACAGATTCACATTGATGGGCTGCCATCTTTTCCTGATAGCACCATACTGGCTAAGATGCCTGGCTCAGTCTGCTGCCACTTTTCCCCTCAGAAGCACTGTGGTAGATGTCACAGTGGCTCCACTTGCTCTCACTAGGGCCTCCTCTACTGAAGTGTATGAGATGCACTTGCTCATTTTCAAACCTTGCTGTGTGAGTCCTAACACTGAGCCAGAAAGTTGCAATTTTCAGACTCTCTGTAAGTGTGAGTGCGATGGGGGCTTCTATCAGCATCCTGTGCCCAGTCAGAGCTTTGGACGTCTAGGCCAGGCAGATGCATCAAGCTCAGAAATCTGATCATCTTTTCATCTGCTACGGTGAGAGGGTTGTGGACAAACAGCTTTCCAAGCAGAGCGTTCACACTGGATTGTTAACACCATTACTGCTCAAGGGTGTTCCTGTTTCTGACATCTGCACCTCGGATAGCTGAGCCTCATCTGACACCTCGGCACTATCTGTGGCACCTTCTAATGAGGTAAAGCTTTCAGGCTTTGAGCGGCCTCCACCTTCCTAGAGGCATGCTAGTGGGCCCTGCAATAGTGACTGCCCTGAGCGGGAAGAGCGTTTCTTACAGCATTGCACCGCAGCAACAATTCCTTCTGCCTTTTCTGAGTTTGCCACATATTTATCTCTTTTTATTTGCTGTTTTATTTGTCACTGATTACATATTTGGCTAAATTAGCTACTGTATTACTGTGATATATTGTAACATATTGAATAATATTATTCCACAATAAACAATAAATACCACAATGCCACAATAAATTTTGGAACCTGAGGCTGGTGGTTCAAACCCCAGTCCAACCACAGCAAGAACACCATTGCTGTTGGGCCATTGACCAAGGCCCTTAACCCCACATTGCTCCCAGGGGGGATTGGCCCTTGGCTAGCATAATTAACTGTAAGTCACTTTGGATGAAATGCATCAGCTAAATGATGATAATGTAATTTAATAAACAAACCAATATCATCACTGTATTGTATCCATGTATCAAGATTTGTATTGCTGAAAAACCAAGCATTCACACCCCAAGTATAATTACATATTTAGCCTCCAGAACAGCTTCTTGGAATACTTTAATAAAAAGTTGTGAACTGTGTGTTGTGGGTTATTGGACCCTTCTTCCACAAAGACAGCTTACAGTTCTTGAAGAGGTGAAGGAAGTGAAGGAAAGCTGATGGTGCTTTGAGGGATGAGCAAACTTAACACTCTGCACTCCAGGTCTTTTCATGAGGGTCCAATGGTAAGATTTGGTGATTGGGAAAACCATAGCGGGTGTTCATGAAACAACTCTTTAGCAAACACAGTTTCTTTAGCAGTGTGTATGGTAGCATTATTACCTTGGAATAAGGGGCAAATCATGAGAGGACAGTGGAGGGTGCAACTGGCCTCGTAAAATGGCTTCATATTTCTTGGCTGTTATGCAAATGAAAATTATTTATTTTGAAGTAACTACATGTGATACATTTGATTTAAAATGGTATAATCAATATTTTAAACCACTCTGATATGTGAGTTTCTGAACCAATATAAGATAGTTAAACAGGTCAAATATCTAGTGCCTGAATTTCAAATGAGTTAGTCACAGAAACAGCTAAATCATTTCCTGAGTCAAGGGGAACGATACTGAAAATCATGACAGAATATCAAACAAGGAAAAAAAAGGAAAGAGGAACAGTGATCACAAGTGCAAGTTCACGATCATGAGTGGATCAGCACTTTACAGGATAGTGGCTAAAAACCACAAAACAACAGCTTCAAAAGTTACCAGAGAACTAATTCTGCACCCTGTGACCCAATTACAACTGAAATTATTGCATACACTTTGCAGTGCTAGCACATATAACCAAAAGAAACATATCAGAAATTGATATCAATATTAATATGAAATACATGTTGACTAATTGTGGTGTAGTTGTTATATTATACAAGCCCTTTTCATCAGCTGTCTCCATTTCTTTGTATACCCCCTATATTTATGAAATACTTTAAGCAAAAGGAAACATAACATAAATGTGTTCTAAGAAATATGCAAGTTAATATTTTGGACATATAATTGTTTTGTCAGAACTCAAGAGAGAGACTCAGATGCAGATGGGAATGAATAATAAACCAAAGTTTATTAAGCAGCCAAAACACAATCCGAAAATCAGAGTCAAGAGCCAGGCAAAAAAATAAAAAAACGGGCAGGCAAAGTCAAAGATCCAGGTAGACATGGCAAACAGGCCAAATCAGAATCCAAGTATCAAAAAACAGGGAACTTGCAAAAGTCACAAAAGGCAGGCAAAACAGACAGGAAAAAGGCTCGTAGCATACACAAGGGAAACCACTGAGACAAACTTGCAAAGAAAAGAGGATTTAAATACACAGACTAACAAGCAAAGGAGACACAGGTGAACACCAGGGCTAACAGGTAACAAGACAGAAGGTGGGGCAAACAAAAGGGCAATGAAAACAAATGCACAGGAAAACGGAAAAGAAAATAAACACACAAAAGCAACCAAACAAAACTGAAACCAAAAATGACAGGAAAAAAATACATAATCAGGCAGTATTACTGACAGTTTTTGGTTTAGCGTACAGTGTATGCGCTGTGTATGGGTTGAATGGCAAAGCTGAACAGAACTGTCGACTCTGTTTTATGCCCCTTGGACATGAATGCCTTCAGCAGCAAGCAGAGGATTTTCTCAGCTAGCTGTGCTGAACATTTTTGGCCTTACAAGAAGACCACAGACCAGAAGCTTGCCGACCAGCTAAAAAGTGCACGCTTTCGTTTCCATCTTAAAACTGCAATGTACAGACAA